>OY720634.1:53679074-56079074 GCA_963169105.1 Ceriagrion tenellum
GGATGCAAATAAAACATGAATGTTGTCATTCCTGTCTACCATGCATTATAATTTCCAAGGGGAGGTTAAAAAGGAAGAGGGGTAAAGTCTGATGTTTTAATTTTAAAATAGGTCCGTCTTAATCCTCTATAAACAGATTTTTTCATCCACCATGAAACTAAAAGTTGAGGATAATAGATATTTTCGCTGTACAATTGATTTCACAAAGGCATTTAGACGTAAAGAAAACTAATCAGAGACAAAAAGAAGAACTCTTCAATATGTTACATCTTGGGCACCCAGCGTGATAGAGAGTTGACTTGTTTAATATTCGCGTTCAAGTGAATTTCCACGCGTCTTAAGATAATTTCGTATAAGTTATTTTTTCCGACAGAGAAGAGACTCTTGGAGTTGCATTAACCTCATCCACTGTTCCGTTCTGTTCCTCTGGTTATATAAAACAGATAGTATTCAAGGTTTCAGTCTTGGGAGCTTCAGAGTTCGTTAATTATTGAAGAAATATAGACCTCCCACGCTCGTACCTTTTCCTTCTCGGCCCAAACCTCGGCTGTCTTCCCTATTTTCTATAACCCACCGTAGGTTCACCAGCGTGGGGCACTGCCTGCTGTGTCATCCCATGTTGAGAGCGGAACCCTCGATTGAATACCTCCGATATGAGGTCATTTCGAGGTCTTCCCTCTTCGCTCTGCTTTACTACACTCCACGAACCACTCCGGGACTCCGAATCCATTAAACATTCGGGAAGGCGTCGTAAACATGATCGGGCAGGTAGGTTCCATCACCCGCGATGCGATCGTTTTCCAGCGGTCGGTCAGTGCACATGGGAGCGGTCGAGTCGACCCCGGGGAAGATGGAGGGGTTTGCGTGTTAAGAGATGGATCGGGCGTAGGCGTCGCCTTTATATCCCGGAGGGACTTCGCACAAGCCGTCACCGCTGGAGCCCGGGTGGTTGACTGTGGAAAAAAATGGAACGCTAATAAAACAATCCTCGTTCCGCGGCATTATTCATTTCTCTGTGAGGCGCGTCGCGTAGACCGGTTCGTGGAGAAAAATTAACGCCAAATTAATGTTGGGATGGACGTTGGGTTGAGTTTCCCATGGCTTGACGGCATGGGTGGAGTTCGTGGGGCAGCTTAGTACCCCATCGTTGAGTTAAGTAATCAAAATATGCATGGGGTTGCGTTGAGTTAGATTTAGCGTGGATTGGCTTAGGGCAGTTACAGCGAGATAGTTACCTAGTTATAATGAAGACCACACTCAAATAAAACCCCTTACTTTTAGGAGCTGTAGGAAGCATAAATTAAATACTAAATTATCAATAGTGTAATAATATACTTGTATATGACAGAAATTCTAAGTAATTAAATAAAAATATCTACGTAAGTCTTTAACAGGCTCATTTTTTGCGCGCGGTACTTTTAAAACTGCTTACAAACGGAAGGTTTTCTGCTATTCTGAAAAAGTACTGTTGTGACAATATGATTTATTTTCAAAAATAGACAAGAAAACATGCAAACAAAACAAACCCTGTTAGGTTTTTTTACGAGATCTAAATGTTAGAAATACCTCATTTTATAAAGTAAGTCTCTCTGGAGTGCGTAACCTACCATTTTCCCATGTAAAAGGGCTGGTATTATTTGCCAAAAATCTCGGAAAGTAGCTCGGTAAGGGACTGATATTTTGGTGTCATTGGAAGGGTGAGATATTTTTCTTTTCAGCTCTAACAGATAATTAGAACAATGTTGACTGAGCTGGTGAAAATAGTAAGGGTCAATGGATGCAGTGCTGTCTGTGCCAATTTTTATACACCCAATTGAGTTGCCACGTTCAGTCCACGTTAAGTTCTTAAGTTAATCTCGCGATAAATTTTTCTATAAATGGGCCTTAAAAGGACCGGTTGCTTCCTGGAGACCGGATACGGGGTGGGAGGGAAAAGTGGTCGGTGAAACTTCAAAAAAATAAAAGAGCTGGGTTGTTGTCGGAGGTGGTTGCTACTTGTCCACTTGCTGGACCCCAAAATGAAAAAAAAACGAACAAAAAAAAGTGCCTAGGGGCCTCAACGAAATATTTTTCTTTCTTTTCCTTTCCACCCATCCGTCCTCGCGCCACCCCGCGGCGAAGCATAAATTCCGGCGCATTATCACTCGCCTATCGCCGCGGTTACCGGACCGGGTTACAAACCCTGCGGTGCTAATGTAAAACCCGCCTTCGAGGCAACAATACCCGGCGAGGGGCAAAGCAAGCGTGTGGGTTTTTCTCCAACAAAAGGCGAAGGCGAAGCCCGGGCTCGCTGGCCGCCCTGCGGCGAGCGCGAACTGTGTATGGCCTTTGTGTGACGCTCCTCCTCCATCAGGCAGTGGAGGGATGTCGTAATAATGATAAAAAGGTGCGGTTTGCCAGTCGGGTGCGGAGGTTTTTCAGGGACGGCAAGACGGGAAGGCTGCAGGCGCGTGTCGGAGCGACGCGTCCCGAATAGTGTTCCGGGATGTTTGCCAAATGAAGATTCGCTCCCAGACGGAATTATTATTTTCTTGGGCAGAACGCTGTTCCCTATTCGACCGAGAGCGGTGAAAATACAGGGTCATTTATTCCGCCGTCAGCCCATTTTTTTCATGCTCGAAGGGAGAATTTTTTTGAACCTAAAGGCAGGAAACTTATCTCGCGGAAATGAAAACATTTTAACCTTATATTCATGTGTGTTCCTGACTGCTTGTAAAATGTGTTTTGGTGAGTAAAGGCTGCTGTTATTTACTTAGTCTCAGGGCCCGTCATTGATGATATCATTTGAATTCCCCCCCAAATGGCATCACCTTTTTTATGTAGCACTATCAACAAAAACTCCTCGAGTGATTAATAGTCGTGAGATGTTTCTTGCTTTTTCATCAACTTCAAAGGTACTTGCAGCTTAATTTAGCTCTAAAATAAACATGAAGCCTTAATCGTGTTGTGAAATGCTAATTGAAACCAGAAATCTTAGTAAAATATGAAGGCTTCATGTACAATATGAAGGCAAGTACAGGGCGGGATTATATTTCTGCTGTGTATAACGTAGCGTTCCTCATACCCGCGAACTCAGATTCTTGTAACCTGCTCTATCCGACAGTCTTCAATTAAGTTAGTTTGAGCGGAATATTATTTCTCCGAGAATTCAGTGAATTTTGTCTCATCTTAGGGAAAAACTTCCCCCTTCCAAGGATACGAAAATATCCGTCCCTTACGATACTACATCCCGGAATGTTTGCCAAAAAATACCAGCCATTTTACATGGGAAATGGTACGTGCATGCCTCAAAAGACATTATTAAAAATGTGAGGAATTTATAACTCCTAAATCTTGTCAAAAAGTTAACTGTGTGTAGTTTTTATGCTTCTTTACTTATTTAAAAAAAGTAAATTGTATATTAACCGCAGTAATTTTTCAGAATCACAAAAAAACCTTCAGTTTTAGAGGAGTTTAAACGTCCCGCATGAAAAAAATTAGTCAAGTTAAAGACTTACATAGGTATTCTTCTTTAACCCATTGAATGCGGCATGACGTGATATCACGTCATGGTTGTTTTGCGCTGATGCTGATGACGTGATATCACGTCATGCCGTATTCAAAGGGTTAATAACTGAGGATTTCAGTCATATTATTCAGTCAATCAGGAGTTTAAAAGTATATTATTGCACCATTAATATGACTATATTTTTCTTTGTGCTTCGTACAGCTGCAGATATTAAAGCGTAACATTTGAGTATGGTCCCTGTTATGACTAGAGAAATATCCCACTCATACAACCTTAATTATGAAAGCATCGGTTCGTTCATGTCCGAAACGTTGGAGGGAACGAGGTGAGTTTGGTTTTCTCGATGAGAAATTTCACTCCTGAAAATTACAAAAAGAATTATTTCTTGCTTGGAGTTATAAATTATCAAATCAGGGCAAGTGGATTGCACATTCCCACCTGAAGCTGAATTACGGGGGACGTGAGCTAACTGTATCGGTGATAATTTGAAAAAATATCATTCCTTTAGCTCGGGCTGGCGTGCTATCTTTCATGCCTCTTCTGAGAACCTTTGGCCCTTCGCACAGCATGGCCCCGCCCGCGAAACACGGAAGATGGCACAGCCCACGACTCTTCCTTATCAACGCTAAGAAGTGACACGTTATTCTTCACCTCTCTTCTTCCCCCTTGTCCATCGTTACTCGCGATAACATTCGCCCCTCTGATGTTTCCGTGTTCTTCCCATCAAAAGGCATTCCTGGTGGGGCAGAGACAAGTACGATGAAAGTAGAATAACCGTAGGTAATTATGCGGTGTTCTCAGCGATTTGCGAATATTTTGACGAAGTGGAGGGATTATTTGGTGTTCAATAAATTACAAAATTACTAATCCCATAAGAGGGAAGCGATCGCTCATCAATCTAACACTCCTAAGCACACTTAAAATTGCCAAAATTTTCTGCTGTTGTTAGAACCCATTCCGACGCATGCTGTTGGTATTAATTTCAATTATACACACAATTATACAAAAAATATGCTTTATTACCGTGTATCTCCGAAATATTTGACTACTCGTCATATCACTCAAAATTTCCCTCTACCTGGAAAAAAGTTTTTATCCGTCCAATAAAGGAGACAAAACATCCTAAACTACCATCTGACTTCCGGCCGATTTCTATTTTTGGGCCTTGACAAAAGTCCTGTAGATTGTTTTCAAACAAGTCACTGAGTATTTAATACCCAATGGCGAACTCGACTCTCTACACTCAGGTTTACGACATGGTATCAGTAAGCAGACTGCACTACTAAAAGTTACCGATGACATTCGACTGGCAATGCACAAACGTATGGTTCTAGTTCTCTTCGTCTTCAGTAAAGCATTCGATCGAGTGGATCATGAACTTCTCATCCGTAAAATGATGAAACTTGGCTTCTCATGTTCAGTTCTTAACTGGTTTTGCTCATACCTGGGCAATAGATTCTAAGCAGTCTTGGGTCTGATAAAAACTTATCCGCTTGGGCTCGTGTATCTTGTAGAGTTCCTCAGGGATCTGTTTTGGGCCCTCCACTATTTTTTATATTTTTTAGTGACATATCAAGTGCGATTAAAAATAGCGAGTACATGATATATGCAGGCGACATTCAAATTTACATTCACTCTCCGATTTATACAATAGCCGATTGTATCAGTTTATTGAACCATGATGTCCGGAAATTACTAAATGGGTGGACGAAAATGCCCTTATTCTTAACTGCCCTAAAATAAAGCCATCATCATCGGAAGCTCAAGGATTCTCAACAAAATTGATAACAATATCCTTCATCGAGTCGTGTCGATTATTAAAAAATACCATATAGAGACTCAGTTCGCGCTCTTAGACTTACCCTCAAGAGGAATCTGTCTTGGAACCAGCATGTAAATGACATCTGCAATAAAGTTCATATATCTCTACATCAGTTAAAACTTCATAAACACTTACTCCCTATTTCCACGCGTAAAATGTTAATCACCACACTGATATTCCCTTCATTTGATTTCACTTAGCATTGCTTTTAATGACATGCCTAAAGAGGTGGATGAAAAATTACTAAGGCAACTAAATTCTTGAGTAAGATTTGTATTTAATCTAACTAGGGACGCTCATGCATCACAATATAAAACTAGCCTAGGCTGACTAAATCTTTGTAACAGCAGAAAATATTTATTAGGGACCCTTCTCTTTAATATTTTATTGGAGAAAATCCCTAATTACCTTGCAAAAATGTTTAAGGTCAGGTCAGAAACTACCCGGAAGACATCTCGTACAAACGAATGTTCTTAAGGTTATCCAATTTCTAGATCAACAATTTATCAAAAGTCGTTCTTAATTACTTCCTCCAAATTTTGGAATTCTCTGCCCGATAACTTAAAACATAAGAGTGCCATTTATACATTTAACAATATGTTACTCATGACTCTACACAATGCAGAGCAAAATATAACTTAATGTACTTAATAAATTACAGCCTGCACATTTTAATAATCTTTCCTTATCTGTTCTCTTTTTTGTTTTGTATTTATGTCTTTGTTTTTCATGCATTGCATTTATATATTTCTTCAGCTCGGCATGCGACTACCATCTTCATCCCATCCATAAATAATATTAACTTTCTTGCCCTTATCCGCTTATATTTTCACCACTCCTCATGATTGCCCTCCTGCTCCCCCTCCCTCACCGTTGCCTGCCTTTTTATCGTGTTTACCTTATATCGCTTCCCCCAGTAGCATTCTTCCTTTACTGTCGATTTCGAGGACTTAATTGTTGATCTTTCTATTCGTACATTCCTCCTTGTTTTTCTCCTTTGAGACCCCTTCTGAAACACCTCCAGTTTAATCTCTCCCGCTATGTCCAGTTTTCTGTATCGTGCGACCCCTCACATCGTGTCAGACATATAAAAAAACTCTAAAGATCAGGCGCGAGAATTTTGCCTTTCCGTCGCAAACATGTTAGGTGGCCTGCGAGACGACCCTTCCATGACCAATCGCTTTCGCGTTTATCGCGGGAGAGGGAAAGCATGAGGTGGTCGGGAAAATGGTGCGACACGCCTAACGGACGATATCACTCTCCAGTATCGTCCGCCCATCCTAGTGCGGGGTAGATAAAAGGTCCGGGTGCTTCTATTGACTGTGGGGCTGGTGGAGCAATATCCTGTGGGTGCACTGTAATTTTCTCTCCTAATGTGCAACTCTCGGATTAATGGGATATGAGGCTCGGTCTTACAACTTCTCTTACAGTACGCTTCAAATGGAAACGGCAGCTTTCGGTGTCCAGATTTGGCCCCTCACTGACTCTTATTGTTGGACCCTTGAGACGAGTGGCTCTAATAGAGCAGCATTGGACTGGGTTTATTTCAGTTGCGTGCTGGAACCTTTCTACGGCATTTAAGCTCTTTGTTTCCGAACTTCCTAGTGGCAAGAGTGTCATTACACTGTAATGCCTCCAATTTGTCCCCGTTTCTCTATTTGCTGATGATGGGATTAAATGTATCAATCTTACATGATTGAATGACGTATCCCAGGAATAAATACAGTAGATTATGGGTAGGTCTTAACGGTTTGGCTACACAGTATCTTATTTTTGAGATAATTAAGTCTTTTTTAGTAAGTTTCTAAGTGAAAAGTGAGGAGCAAATGATCGAATATTACTTATCAAATACAGTATCGAAGTTTGGTTTGTTAATATAATGTTCACCCATATAATATTCAGTTTCATTTCATTTTGTGCTCAAATGGTTGAGATGGAGTATGATTATTCATTTTATAGGAAGTTTTAAGTCGTATTGATGGCTATGTGCACCTGATTCAGAAGAATGATGTGATTCTATGTGTGAGACAGTGACAAATCAACCGTTACTTCAGATGGAGCGCATCTCATCAGACGAATGTATTGCAACAAACGACTGTGTGTCTCATACTAACACATAAGTCATTACATTATTTCATGTTATACATTTGGTAAGAATATATTGTTAGCCGCTACGATTGATAGTGTAGGTTAGTTCCCCAGTTTGTAATTTTTAACCATGGACGTTCGTCTATAGTAGTAATACTGGCTGGTGATTTGTCGCTTCATTCACTATTTTATCGCAAGAAACATCAATAAATATTGGTCTTAATAATAAATATTAGTCTTGCGCTGACGCTCGTGCATATGAAATGAAGCATTTTCGGGTTGATCACGAGACTTCTTCCTTAATGGAGGCCTGTGAACACTCAAATGCTAGCTTTCTTGAGTGTATAGATCTCGACCGTAAAAAATTGCGGAGAATGGGTGGATTTTGTCGTAGAAAAGGAAAACCTGTTTTTCTCGCGACAAATAATCCTACAAGCCTGGTCAACGCGCGATATTTTGTGCAGTGGCGTTACTTAAAGCGGTATTTTTATTTTATCTTTGGTGCGTTTGTTTTTTGGAGAACTTCTTTATTCTTGCATTGGAATTATTGTTACTGTATTAATATCATAATTCACTTACCAACATCGCTGGTTTGAGTTATACTGGCTATGGTATCTCCGTGCACTGTGGAACCACGGTACTTTCCATTCTCTGCTATAATATATGATGATAATATATTTGTCTTGGATTGTCGCATAAGTTCAGATTGTCTTATGTGTATCTCATGGCTGTTTCCATTTGTATAATTGTATATACATGTAATCAACATAAAACCTTTAAATTCCAGCTAAACCGAGTCTAATTCTATGGTTTCTGTCAAAATTGTGTCAGAGGCCGAGGAGTCTATCTATATTTATTTATTTAATGTTTCTCTCTATTTACCTTTTTAATTTTATTGTAAGTGCATCACGTCTAATTACCCTTAAGGGTGTTTTGCCCATAGCAAAATTAAACATAATCATTATTATTACTATCCTATTTTATAAATATTATTTGAGTGGTGTGAAAACAATTTTTCGTTGTTCCTCCGTAGTAGGTTCGATTCAGAAAACTGTATCTCCCACCTTTCCATCAATGCGCGCATAATTTTTCTGGTAATTGACATTGAATTGGTTCAGTTAGCTGTATTCCTTTGCGAAAATGGTTGTTTTTGAGTCAATCTTGGTTTAAATCCGTTTCCTGGGGCCACGGAAAATTTTACCCGTCCTCGAAGCACCGAGGAAGGGTCGACCCTCATTTAGTCGGACCCGAACTCGGTATCCGAGCCTCGGCGTCCACCCCTCACCGCAGGTGTGTAATGACACCTACATCTTCCTCTACGTGATACCCTGCGAGCCACCACGAGGGTGTGTTGCAGGAGGTGAAGATCACCAAACATGCACTATTGACATGCAACTAGGATATTTAATGGAGACTTGCTAGATAATAGGGTCACATGGAGCTAGATGGTTAGCATCTACATAATAAGGAAGGGATTATTGGTTGTTATTACATGCATCATGCACTACAGACTACTCTAACTATATTTCACCTACCTATCCCTTTGTTACGCTGCCTAGTGTTCTCTCTTTTAGTACGAAGGAAAAATGACATTTTAAATCTATCGGTACGACAATCTATCTCTCTAATCTTGTTAATCTGATCAAACCTAGCATAATACGCAGGGGTTCTCAATATATATCTAACGTCATCTGTGAACAAATCGGTTTGGAATTTACTTTAAAGGTTTAACCTAAATTTTAACCTGCGTTCTGATAGTAATTCCCATTCTAGTTCTTCTATTAAGCTCGCAACTTTTATACAATTATCATAACGGCCTTTAACAAACCTAGCAGATCTCCTTTGCACGTGCTCTAATTCTTTAATCATACCTTCCTCCTACTGACTAGTCACACTATAGTTTATAACTTTTAAAAGTTAGCAATAAATCCAAAATTATGTTCTTATTCGTATTGCACTAGTCACTGACGAAAATATTTTTTTAACCATTGTTATGCGATAAATATTAACCATTTTACGTGCGTCTACAAAACCAAGAGGCATAAACTCACGTAACCACCCAATTCCACGGGGCCTCGAGAGTAGATATAATTTTTTTGTGGCCCCAGCAAACGGATTCTAGCCTTAATTTTTTTCAACTTAGCTCGTTTAGTCTGCCCTCCTCTCCGTTGTTTGGAAAAGGGGTTGAGGGAATCGTCCGCGACGCACGGAGTGGTTACCGGGAAAGCGTGAGTGATCGGAAGTGGGGTGAGGTTTAGAGGGGGAGGAGACGAGGGAGGGAATATTGATAAGATAGCTCTCCGAGCGAGACAAATATAGGAGGAGACCGCCGCGTTTGAACTAGTGTAATCGCTTCATGGAGGAGGATATCCCACAACCGGGCCCCCCCTTCCTCCCTCTTGTGCACACAAGCTTGCATACGTGACCCGATTGTTCAGCTCGTGGAAACGATATTGGCGGTCGAGAGCCAATCGTGTGACAAAGGGACTGGTGAATGATACATACGCTCGCCCTCTGCAATGCTTCAATATGCTCGCACTCACACGACTGACGAGCTAGGCCTTTCCAATGGTGTGTGCGAACTGAAAGCAGCAGGGGGGACTTGGGAAATTCGTTATCTGCATTTGAAATTTATCAAATGGAACTGAAATATAATTTGTTGTAGTTTGAAACGGGTCGCGTAAACGTGGCGCTAATAATTTTCCCGTAACTATGGTGAAAATGGTGTGCGAACTGAAAGCAGCAGGGGGAACTTCGGAAATTCACCGTCTGCATTTGAAATTTTTATAATGTAACTGAAGTATATAACTGGTTGTAATGCGAAAATTGTCGCATACAGGTGGCGCTAATAATTATCCCGTAATGATGGTGAAAATAAAATATCCTTGGCGAATTATTTGATGGAAACTCCGTTCATTTTGGCCTTATGCGAGAGAGCTCATGGACGATTCTTCGACATTAGAGTCTTTATTAGACCAAAGTGGCGAAGTATTCACAGAAAGTATCAAAAAAGCCATCTTATTTAACCTCTACTTCGAAAGTAAATACACTTAAGGTATTACAGTACATAATTAAGACTTTTCTGACATTAATGAGCCGATGCCTAACCCTGTGGTTATACCTTTACACTGTTGGTGTCCTTACACCGCCTGCCACGTGCCCAAGCAGCGGCTCGCAGTATATGTAATAATAATTAACAATATATACCTAAGGTGTAGATAGTGGAAGTGATTTTTTGTGCCTGAGGTCCTCATGTCCTGATATATTTCTATTATTGCCATTCAATTTTCTGGAACACGTATTATATATTCGAATACGTGGATTCGAAAACGCGGCACCATTACGCAAAATTGCTGACGGGCTAAGAAAGGGGGTCCTATAATTTGTTTTTTTCTGAGGAAAGAGGAGTTTGGGAGAAAACTTAGCCAAGGGTCTTTGTAAACTACTTGAGTTGGTTGAATTGGTTGAGTCAACAGTACGGCATCGAAAATATTTTGCAAACAGTTCCATAAAGCTACCTAAAGGAAAAATAAAGTAGAGTCTTGAGCACACTTCAGTCCATTTACTCTACAGTTGGAAAACATATCCACATTTTGACAGCACAATTTTTGTTCTATGAGTACTCTGACGATTTAGTTTCATTGACTCATCCATTTTATGACTCAAAATTTCTCTAGCGTCAATTTTGTTTGCTTCGTACGTGAAGTAATGAGTGACACCCGCGAAAGAAAGGCTTTTGTTTATCTCCCTTAATCAGGGGAAACCTCACGTTTCATTAGAATAATGGCTTATGATTGCCTTTTAAATCTTTGGGAAACGTCTGTAGAGCCGTATTCTTCATTCAGTTTGCCTACCTGCACATCACGAGTGAAAGGCCGGCGATGGAGACAACCCAACCATGAGGGCCATAAATTTGAAATCGTGGTTGATCTCACCGACTCATGGAGGAGGAAGTACTTTAAGACGTCGTAAACATTTAAGGGTGTTGCAATCCTTGCGATCAAAGAGCTATCAAGTTACGAATCAAAAGCTTTTAAGTACTCCCTGCGAGTTTTGCGCTGCAAAAAATCTGTCCCTGTGGAAACAAAAACTCTGTGAACACGCGTTGGAAACTCGATAAGATGTATTGTTATATATTTAGGTATTCAACTGAGCTTTCATGGTCGTTTATTGGTCGTAGGTAGCACCATGCCGAAAGAGCTCTTACCCTTGTCGAGCCGTTGCTCTTAAATTGTCGATTTGTCTGAAAGGCTGTCGATTTTGACCCAAGAAAACATGTAGGCGTGAGAAGATATCGTTTCTTATTCCTTCTATGCCTTGAGGATATCAAATTATTCACCCTCATTTTTAGGTTTTTTAATTTTGCAGTTGTTGGAAACATATCAAATGCACACACACTTCGATCGGGTTGAGGAGCATATGTAAGCCTTAATTACCTCTGGGGAATACTTACGACGCGAGCATTCTGGAAAGAGAAATGATTAGACACCTGTCCTGAATGATAATTTCCATTTAATGAGCGAAGAGCAACTCACATGTTTAGTGCAGATATATTTCCAATAGACCAGCAATAATATTTTCGTCATATCCTTTATTATGACTATTGCAGCCATCATGTCTTTACCGCCGAGCTGTCAGCACGATAGACTTTGTCCTGATAAGTTATATTTTCCGTTTAAATAGTGCTTCTCAGTGCTCTTGTTCAATACGGCCATCACCTTCATGACTTGTGTTTTATTGTCCAAACCGGTTTTAGTTAATTACCATGTGTCAAACTTGCTGTGACAGCTCTTCTCTTTCCTGTATATTTAGCTTATTCTTCCTGTATCCTTCTTGGCGCTTCTACGAACCAGTACAAAACCCAGGGTTTTACCTTACAATGCTGCCTTATTCCCGAAGTTTTCATTGCAAATTCCGACTTTCAATTTATATCCTACAGTAATTTTATGATAAAGTTTATTTTCCTAGTGAGCTGCTCGTTCTTCTTGCCTATTAGTTTCCTTTATTAGAGAATACTCCAATCCTTCTCGAAGTTTATGAATCAGAGAAGTATAATCTGACCATTCTGTCGACGTACTCATTTCATTAAAGTGACTTGCTTGGTCGTATTTGCCAAAGCTCAAAAATAGAGCGACTAAGAATTACCCCCATGATTTCAGTTATTTGGTGATGATTCTTAATGCGACCTTATCCGTGTGCGAGAAACGAAGTTGTATGACACAACCCGTTTCTCGAAATGTTATGACTTATAGCCCATGTGATTTATTTTCCTAATTTATCCGTGACTCTCATAAATTTCAGAGAGTATATTTATGTATTCATGCTGGCTTGTTCGTCTTCATCGCCGGTGTACCGAACACTATCTATGCTTCTTCCTATAAATGCTTGGACTCCAGGAGGCCTCATCCACCCAACTCATCCTTCCTACTCCTAAGTCAACTAATAAATTTCTTCCTCGTATTTTTTCCCACTTTTAATGAATCCACCTGCCCAACTTTGGGGTACAAAAATAGAAATATAACCATCAAAACCTCTGGATGGGCTAATAAAAAGCACGCGATGAAAATCATTGAAAACTGGTGATGAGGTGGGCATACATTTTTCAATCATATGTAATCGTATCACTTATTGAGTTAAAAGCTTATGGAATAAATCACGGTATATATCCTGGATTAAAAAATTCTTAAATAACCGCGAACAGAGGGTAGCCCTAGATGGAGTTCGTTCAGATACAGTTCAAGTCACATCCAGTGTGCCCCAGGGAAGTGTCATTGGTCCCTTACTATTCCTTTTGTATATTAATGATATCACCACCGTCGTAACGAGCAAAATTCGCCGTTTCGCGGACCACGCTGTATTATACAAAGATATTAACACCGATTCTGACAGAATTGCGTTGAAGAAAGACCCAGATGCTATAAGCGTATGGCGCAATACTTGCCAGTTAGAATCAAATTTTAAAATCCGGGGGAACGTGCGCGGTTCTGACTTGTACTGGGATGAGTGCTGCATTTCAAGTGTGGAGTCACCCCGTGCCTTACACTCTGGTGGTGGGTTGCATCGACTTTCGTAGATGTAGATGAACTTGGAAGTTTTCTCACGTGATGGGTGGCATTTGACTCGTCTTGTTCGAGGTCTATATTACCCGGGCTGTTTCTCTAATCACCTTATACATCTACATCTACGTAATACCCTGCGAGCCACCACGAGGGTGTGTGGCAGGGGGTGAAGATCACCAAACATGCACTATTGCCATGCAAGTAGGATATATAAGGTAAACATGCTAGAAAATAGGGTCAATGTTTATTAGTTACTACAGTAGATTATTAGTTATTACAAGTAATTGCAGTAGTTATTACAATAAAATATTAGTTACTACAGTATAGTACAGGTTAAATCTACATAATAAGGAAGGGATTATTAGTAGTTATTACATGCATCATGCACTACAGACTATTCTAACTATATTTTACCTACCTATCCCTTTTGCTACGTTGCCTATTGTTCTCTCTTATGGTACGCGGGAAAAATGACATTTTAAATCTATCGGTACGACAATCTATCTATCTAATCTTGTTAATATGGTCAAACCTAGCATAATACGCAGGGGATCTCAATATATATCTAACGTCATCCGAATTTATTTAAAAGGTTTAACCTAAATTTTAACCTGCGTTCTGATAGTAATTCCCATTCTAGTTCTTCTATTAAACTCGTAACACTTATACAATTATCATAACGGCCTTTAAGAAACCTAGCAGATCTCCTTTGCACGCGCTCTAATTCTTTTATCATACCTTCCTCGTAGGGATCCCATATACTAGCGGCATATTCTAAATGAGGCCTGACAAGTGTAAAATAGCTTCTTTCTCGGACTCTCTCATCGCATTTGCCTAGAACCCTTATTACGAATCCTAATCTACGGTTTGCTACACTAGTTATTTCCCTGATGTGTTTCCCCCATGACATGTCTTCAGTGATGGTGACACCTAAGTATTTAATTGATTCTACGTTACATATTTTGTTTTCTTTGATGCAAAATAGTTATAGTTGGTGGTTGTTTGGGAGCTTAAATGTCAAACTCTTATGTCTTTGTTCAATATCGCACAACTTTCCTAAACTTCAATTCATTACGTGCTCTTCATAGAGGTGACATTATCCATAGTTAAAAAGGCTGGACTTATAATTCTGTCGTAGTGGTCAGTGTCTCCTCCCGCCGCGCAATTCCTAACGGTCGCCAACCTTTTTTATCCGGTCTTATATGGCGATACGACTGAGTAAAGAAGTGTCCCAGGGTGAAGGTGTGTCGCCAGATAATGATAAGGACTTTGCTGTGAAGCAAATGGGCGTGAAAGTGTATTTCGAGTCATCTAACGAGCCGTCTCTCATGCCTCCATTATGTTTACAATTACATACCATCGAGTATGACAGCCACCTATTTTTTAACGCTGTCATTAACCATGATGAATAATGTAAATATTGGCAGAGGTGATTGCTCAGTCAATGTCTTTCTAACATTTCGAGGTTCTGCTAAAGCCACGAGGCATTATTATACTACAGAAATAAAAAAATTGCAATTATTCACGGAAATTAACTTGCTACTGCTAAATTTTAAATACATTTTCTGTGGATAGTTACATTTTTTTATTTCAGCCTCAAGCACAAATTCCACTCAATATCGCAAGAATCTTCGGATTTTATATTATTATACTAATTTTACCTGGGATTAAGGTAAGTGACTGACTCTGTTGGTGGTAATTTTGTGCAACTAGCAATAAGAGTTTGTAGAAGGTCTTGTAATTGTTTGGTATGCGACGAATTATGGCTTGAATTTCTTCTGGGAATGAAATATTATTTAAATCTTTTTGTGAAGTGTGGAGTAGTCTTGGGCTATGCCTCCAAAGACTTGGAAATTAATGATTGCGTAACTGTGGGATTCAAAACTGGCAACAGGGTTCTTTTTAAGGCTTCTGTGCTCCTTCGTCGTTTCATGCTCAGTAACTGAGAATGAAAGAACTGCCATTTTAAAATATTGTAGATAAACATCTTGTCGTGAAAGACGATACCACCGCCACGAGTTTATCAGTGCCGTTTGGCGTAATTTTCGTGAGTTGTTTTCCTCAGTCTTTGAAATGAAGCTGTGAACAATGTTTGAAAATATGAGAGTCATAATTTTAAGCAATGATAAACTTGTTTTTTTCCACACTTGTTTATTTTATCGTCCATGACTTCATTTATATGTATGTATCATCGTAGAGCTGTTGCTGTAAATGCTCCTGAAAGTCATAAAAATCAATTAGTGATTTAATTACTCAGTACCGAAACGTAGTTCTCAAAATGAAACAGTTTACAAATAAGACTTTTGATTATTCAAAATCTTGAACGCTAAACATTTACACCACGTTAGTCCTGAGACACACCGTAATTTTCGTAAAAATATTAAAGCTGAAGAAGAATCCGGACAGTGTTTGTATTCTGCCGTTTCCATTCTCGTTTTTCATGTGTTAATAATGGACTGGCAATAAGAGGATCTGAATAGCATTTATACACCACTAAAAGCAGGCTTGTTCGACTCATCGTTGGCACTAGTCTAAGTATACGATGCAAAGGGAGGATAATACTTTATTGGTTTATGCAACTCCACAGATGAGGTGTGAACCAAACCCCCCGGGAAATTTTTCCCCACAATTTATCTTTCGCTCTTGCATCGTTGGTATTTCATTTCTATTCATAATTTACCGAGATAATATATACAATTCTATTGATTTAACATGTGAAAGGTATTATGCATTTTGCCACGCTTTCATTTTCAGCCATAGTCAAGACCTTGCTTGTCTGAGATATATATTCCCTTAGTAGTCATCTAGCTAAGAAGAGAAAATTTAAAGGCCCTATCAATTATCACATGTAAGGCATAGTCCTCTCCTTAACGCAAGTGTGCCATAAATCTTCACTGTTAACCATTGGTCCCTGACCTGTTTTATTAGATCGTAAGCAGCCATTCTCCTATCCGCCTAATGGTTATTGGAACAACCCTATAAGGGCGGGCAATCCGCTGAGTCTTCTGAAAACTTTCTCGTGACCCTACTGCATTACTTTTTGATTCCAAGGCTCCGACCGACGCTGTTGCGGACACTAATGATTCGAACAATTGAAGCGCCACTCAGCAGTGCGGGATGACTGTCAACCATCTGCATCGAGCTCACTTAGGATTCCTTCGCCTCCCAACCAACTCCGACAGAAATTTCCCCGTCCCTCAGTGTCACAATTTCCCTCTCAATTTTCCCAGGCGTGTCCGCTGGGGTCCGCTCCCCCCCTTACCATTCTGGCCGTCTTTATCCTCCGATTGGGGTTTTTTGTTTGATTCCTTGCGGTTTCGAGAATGGGACGTGACAGTTGAACAGCGGAGGTCCGTCACTCCTGTTTCTCGTCCTTTTCTCTCATTTCCCCCCTCGCCCCATCCTTCACATCTCCTTCTTTTCTTACCCATTCCTAATTTTTTTGTCTCCTTCTTCCAGTGCCCCTTCTCTAGACCCATTTACCTCTAGGAATTCCATCCTTCTTTCCCTCGCTTATTCTTCGTTTTCAGGTTTTTCCTTCTCCTCGCTGTGAAATTTATGAGAAAATTCGCAGTCTTTCATACTTGAATACTAACAAATTTCACTTTTTAAGTGATAAATATAACTTAGTTATTCCATATCAATTTATTTCAACAAGATGTCCTAGGTTTCGACGAAGCTCTTCATCATCAGGTGATGATAAGTATCTGATCGTCTTGCTGTAATTAATATAGGTGGAAAAACTGAGTTATACTAATCATTCACAATATTAAGCAAATTCCACGAAATCACGCCAGATCAAACGGATTCAATTCCACTTATTAGGCAAGATATTGTAGAACAGAATTGTAAATGAAACACAAAGGATATCGTTCTGTCTACTTTAATTCCATCTCGTACAACACTGTTCCTACTGACTAGGAGCTACCGATTCAACACGTGTTTTCAACTGACATGCTAGTAAGTCATTCAAATAGTTTCCACACGTTTTTCAACTGACTTGCCAGTTAGTTGAAACACGTGTTGTACGAGTTGGAATTAAAGTAGTCAGTACGATATCCTTTTTGTTTCATTTAAATAATAACAATTCACTTCATTATTCTACCAGCTGATTGGTAGGACTATGGACGGTATTTATTCCTAAGTCCTATTTTCTGGCATATTGTTCTGCTTTCCCTCCCATACGTGATCCGTCATTAGACCCCTCTTAAAATCCTCGTATCTTCTTCCTCTACTTATTTCGTCCAGAATTCCTATCCTCTTCCTTCCTCCTCCACGCTTCCCCAGCGTTATCCCCCCTATTACTCTGTTCAACATTCCCTCTCTTATCAATACGTCCTCCATCCATCTCTTATGCCTCCTTCGAACATCCGCCACCAGCCACCTCTCCTCTCCAACCATATCCAACGCCGACATTCCTCGGAATTTTTCGCTAGTTCAAAAAATTTCACTGGTTCACCAGTATTTTTTTCTGGGCTTTGATTATGTATGAGGCCAATATTAATGTTTCTTCAACTTCTCTTTCCATTCAATCTCTTTCCACTCCCACATCAATAGTTACCGTATAACGTGTGACACTTCATCTCTGTAAGTTTTTATTTTCATCATTCATTTTCTCACTTACTTATCCTTATGTTCTCTGAATTTCTCTCTCTTGTTTTACTCATTCCATCTTTTAAAATATTTTTTAATTTTAATTTAAAATATTTATAGATCTTTATATACATTTTATATACTGTCTAGTTTTCCCTCTCTTAGGTATAATACATCGTTTATTCATTTTATTTTTCATTCTCTTCATATATCCTTTTTAACTCAAGTCATCATATTGAAGCATTTCCGTGTTTATTGATATTTTGTGACTCTGTATTATTCACTATTATTGTCTCTATTGTATTGCCCATCCATCCATTTTCCCATCTTTATATCTCCTTCATTCTTGAGGCCTCCTTTATTTTCTTGTCGTCGACTTCTTCCCTTTTTCCTCCTCTCCAGACCTCTCCTGATACCTTCCTGCTACGCGGAGAGACCACAGTGAGGAAAGGCCGATTTTCCCGCGCTCAAACGTGGGAACCCGTCGCATTTTATATACTGTCTAGTTTTCCCTCTCTTAGGTATAATACATCGTTTATTCATTTTATTTTCCATTCTCTTCATATATCCTTTTTAACTCAAGTCATCATATTGAAGCATTTCCGTGTTTATTGATATTTTGTGACTCTGTATTATTCACTATTATTGTCTCTATTGTATTGCCCATCCATCCATTTTCCCATCTTTATATCTCCTTCATTCTTGAGGCCTCCTTTATTTTCTTGTCGTCGACTTCTTCCCTTTTTCCTCCTCTCCAGACCTCTCCTGATACCTTCCTGCTACGCGGAGAGACCACAGTGAGGAAAGGCCGATTTTCCCGCGCTCAAACGTGGGAACCCGTCGCGATACCCCAGTAGGAAAGGATATCGAGGGGAAGCGGTCTGGGAATGGGAGGAATCCCTCTCCTCCTGTACTCAGCTCGCTCTAACTGTCCTACACTGATGGCTGATTTATTAGAAAAAAATTAGCGTTAAGTTGATTTTTTTGTGACGACAGATGAACTTTCATGAAACACTGGGCATAATCCTTAATCATTATTTCATCATCATCCTTAATTATATTTCATTTATTCAGGAAAAATGCTGCGCATATATACTCCCCATCTTTATGGACATTGGTTGTTACTCTAATTTGATGCAGTACATAGCTCTTCTCTTTTTGTCTCCTAAGATGCACTTGAAAATTCGTTGGCTGACAAACAGAATTAGAAATTACTGACTAAATACATTGTCCTTTGTTAATTCTCACCTTGTACAAATTCAACCTGATCATGCTCTATTTTTTTCCTAAATATAATCTCGCCATCGAGGCATATTTTTGTGAAATTCTATGATTCGATGATGAAACTTAGAAAATGACAGCAACAAAAAAATAGGGTTGAAAGAAATGGAAGTCTTGCATTGTAATAAAAAACGATGAAGATGAAATGGACGAAGAGGAACACCAATTAAGAAGTCCAACGAAGAGATGAATAGGATATCGGAAATGTTATAGAGTAGAATACACAAACCGATAGGGTCTACATCTACATCTACTTATTACCCTGCAAGCCACCAGAAGGGTGTTTGGCTGGGGGTGACTTATCACCAACATGAACTGCATTGAAGAAATTTACATTCACCAACAAGCACCACACTATCGGTATACTACAAATGCTACAGAAACTATTTAATATAATCTATAAATAACTATGAAAACGTGACATAAAAGTGATGGAGAAAACGTGGAAAAGTAGGTGTTAACACTACTCGTCAGATTTAGAAACATGAATTAGGGTGCACATGAATTTCTCAGCTACACTACCTGTCAACTAATCCTACTTCAAAGTCTTAACGTAGCAATTTTGGTCTCATATCGATCGCGGGAAATACAACATCTTAAACCTATCTGTTCTACAATCTATTTCCCTATATTTTATTCTCATGATCTGAACTACAATAGTATGTTCAATTTCCTAAGATATTTAACACTTCTTCTGAAAATAAATCGGTTTTAAATTTACATAAAAGTTTCAGTCTACATTAAAATCAACGGTCTGAGAGTGATTCCCATCCAAGTTTTTGCAAGAGTTCAGTTACATGAACAAGACTATCATAACGGCCTTTCACGTATCTTGCCGATCTTCTCTGCACGCGTTCTAACTTAGTTTTCAACCATACCGCATGAGGATCCCAAACGCTGGCACTGTATCCTAAGTGGTGTCGAGCAAGGGAGAAGTAGTTGATTGCTCTAACTTTATCGTCGCACTTTTACCAAATCCCAATTTTCAATTAGCTTGACCAGTTATTACCCGAATAGGTTTACTCCACGTGAGATGATGAGTCAGTTTAATTCCGAGATATAAAATGACTCGAGGTAAGTCTGCACTAAAGTTGATTTGGCGTTAATTTTTTATCACTTATGCCGTAGTCCCGTAGACCGTTCCTTCCTTCTGCTTACAACACCAGCCTCGATTCGCCGTTCCCGTCGAATCCTCCCACGCACTCACACGAATCCTCCGCCATTACATTCCGCCCCGGTACGAAAGCCCTGAGAGACTGTTAAGATGAGGACAAGAGCCAATTAGCGGAAGGGGACAGGGCAGCTGATCGGAAAGCAAACCGGAAGATATCGCGCGGCGAAAAAAAAATTGATTTGCATGTCGGCGTGCACCGCTGCGCTTATATTCTCTACCCATTGGGTCGATCGTCGGTGGGAATCTTGTTTTTACTTTCGTCCCTCGGAGCCGAGGATGCAATCTTTTGCGTGCGTGAAATCGGACCGAATGGCACAAAATTTTGCGCCGAGTGCGCTCTTCACTGCCGAGCCGAAAGGAAGGTTGGGGGAAATAAAAATAGGTCTCTCCGCGTATATTATGCGGTTCAGTCTGCCCAGGTACGCGGTTGTGCACGCATCCCCGAGGGACCTAATATATGGGTGAGCGGTCGAGAGAATGCGGGAACGGGATGGGATTAATTTATGTGTGCCAATTAGGCGCCGTCCATAAATTAAGTCGGGAGGTCGGTGGGCATATTGGATTGGGAGTCCATTGACGGACGGGGAGTGACATGTGAGGAACGGGAAGCTCCAGGGGTTGCGCCTGACATTATTGAAGTTCGGTGACGTGAATCGACTCGTGAGACGGTCAGTGGAAAAGGAATGTTGATGGGAATCGTTCAAACTGCACATGTTATTCTTGTGATTGAGAAATTCAGAACTGGTGTATTTTCAGAGTGACACAGAGAATATTATCATGACGCTTCACTACAGCTGTAGATCTGACAGAGGCAATAAAATAAGAGAAATACATTGCCGAACTGATAGGTACAAAAACTCGTTCTTTTCGCTCACAATAACGACCACAATAAAAACTGAGCTCCACTAAATACACTCCCATAATGCACGTCACCATTTCTCCTCCCAAAGCTTTATCCCTTATATATTTACACGACCGGTCTCCGAATACCCCATGTCACACGCCCTTGCGGCCGCTCGCAAGGTAATATGTAGATGTAGATGTAGATGTAAGTACCCACAACCTCGCTGAAAGTAAACCGGATTGGAAAGAAAATCGTCATGGCAAATTATTGGCAAAGGTCCACCTGCAGCTGTGTAAGTACGAAATTGATGAAATCTTATCCCAAAGTTCTTTATTCTAAGTTATAACTTTATAAATACTTTTCAAAGTTCTCTAGGGTTTCCGTCTGTGTGAGTGGGTCAAAGATGGCCGTTTGGACGATCCTTGAGTCGAGAAACGAGACAAAATAATAACCACATAAGTGGAAAAGCCCCTAGCTGTGACTTTCTTTCACTCTGCCTTTTCTTTTCTTTTGATGTGCAATTTTTATCCCAGTTATCTGATCGATCTGTTGTAAAATATAGCTGCCGAAAATTCCTTTTGAAGGTCTGAAATTTAGTAACCCTGAGTGCTTTATTTCTGTACAATCTTTATGTAAAATCCTAGCGAATTTTCTCGCTTCCAATAGAACTCCATTAGAGGGTAGGTTACCTTCATAGTAAAAAATATCTTTTTATAGTACTCCTGAAATTTGGGATCCTCGTCATAATATTTGACTAAAAAATTAATAAAATACAAAGGAAAGCAGAACACTTCCTTAAAAATTACTACAAGCGAGCATATAGTGCCTCACAACTTTTAGAGGGATTTAAGTGGGAGCCCCTAGAGACTCGGAGTATACACGCTACGCTTTGCTTGCTTGAGAACGGCTGTTTCAAAACAGCACAGAGAGTATTATCATGACACCCCACTACATCTCTAGGTCTGACAGAAGCGATAAAATAAGAGAGATATATTGCTGAGCAGATAGGTACTAAAAATCGTTCATTCCGCGCACAATAAGCGATCACAATAAAAACTGAGCTTCACTAAATACACTCCTATAGTACACGTCACCATTTCACTCCCAAAATCTTAACCCTAATATCTTTACACCACTAGTGTCCTAACACCCTCTGCCACACGCCCATGCGGCGGCTCGCAGGGTAGTATGTAGATGAATCCTACTCTCCATCGTTTTATGTTAACTTTCGCTGACAATGGATTTTTTTCCACAGTATTCTTCATGAACTCCCCCTTGCAGATATCACGCATGGTATCATATGGCATAAAAATCATAATTGGTTTTCATTTTTACGTGATTTACTTACTCTTTAACCTGTTTTGTTATAATTTACGCTGCTCATCCATAATTTGCTTTCGACTAAATCGCCTGGGACGTCGCAAGGCCTTATAAACCCAATTACGACCACTCGCCTCTGCTGCCGAGAATTTCGCAGGCCCTTTTAGAAATAGAGGCGAAAATTAATCACCGCTCACCCTAACCGCGGGTAGATCCGTACGGGGTTTTTGATTCACACCCACCGCGTCTGGGGCCTCATGGAATCTTTTTTTCGCGGCGCAATTGGCGGAGGTTATCCCTCTCGATCCATCCGCAGCTCATCCTCTCTTCTTCCCGTGGGATAATGCAATCTCCAAACCCCGCTTCCAACCGGCGCGGCGAAGCAGCTTCATGCGAAGTGAACGCATCGTGGCAGACGCCTCTCCGCAACTTCTGTTGGTTGAATTCAGTTTAGAGTATCCAGCAATATTTTGTGGAAATGCACTACAGATATCATGATCTCAAAAATGAAAAGGTTTTTGTTCACTTTCCAGAGAAATAATTTTATTTACGACTTTGTTTCGACATTAGCTAGGTACGTCATTTTCAAGGTAAAAATACACACATATTTTAAGCTTATGGGTGGTTAAGGGTCGGGGGGGAAAGGAAACCAGCTCGGAAAAAAATTATTTCTGTGGAAAGTGAACAAAAACCTTTTTATTTTTGGCGTCATGATTCTGTTGGTTGCTTGATTATTTGGGGAGACGACCGACAACTGAGGTCATTGTGAATCCACCTGAGTAGCTTGATACGGGGAGGATTTTATGGAAAACGCGGAGGAAAGTCTTGTATTTCTGTGCTCTGAGCTATTATTTTTTTAATTTTATATTCATGGGGATAGAGTTGGTAAGACGGCTAGAGTACTTGCTAACCATACGGGCGACCAGGGTTCAAATTCCCACAGAGGGGGATGTTTTTCAGAGGAAACCCGATCCCTACTTGAGCGTCTTGCGGAGGGCACTTCAATTACAGTACTCTGTCTGTCGAATGAGACGTTAAACCGTGGTCTCCTTGTCGCATTTCTTTAAGAGCAGGCTAACTAATATCGACGCCGGGTTTCTCTGCAACCTTACTCCCTTACCTGTCCCCAAAGGCGCAAATAACCTTAGCTCGCCTTCCCAAAATTCAATCCAACCCTAATCCACTTTTGTTTTTTACGCCGGTCAGGCAGCTCACCCAACCCATTGGGACCGGCAGAGGCACTTGATGGACCACTCAATCCACCCATCAAGGCCACGGGCGGAGTTATCCGACCCATAATGACTTACGGAATCGAAACGAGAACAGAGACCACCAGAACGATTGACCTTCTCAGAACCACTGAGATGAAAACAATGCGTCCAATGGTAGGAAAAACACTACGGGACAGAATGCAAAACGAAGAGATCCGTAAAACCTGCTATGTGGAAAATATTGTAAGTTGGGGGAGAAAGAGAAGTTGCTTTTGGAGAAACCATGTGGTAAGAGTGGATGACTCAATGATTCCCAGTATTGTATTGCGGAGAATTCCAGAGGGTTGCCGTGTGCCTGTTAAGACCGGCCGATGGCCAGTTCGACCGTCTAATGGAAAGTGGTGTAGATATTCCAGATGAATTATTTTTTAATACTGACCTGCACTCGATAATATGACACCCTTCGAATGATTGAGTTCTATATGTAGACCACCGGATAATATCCACCTCCCTTACGTTACGTTCATCTTGAACCAGCTTTTGCCTATTCCTTTCCTTCGCCCTCATCAATTTCTGGAACTCCCTCCCCCAAAATATACGTCAAACGCCATCAATTAATTCCTTTCGATCTAAATTATTCGATCATATTTTCAACTCTAATTAGGGTATTTTAATTTTAGTTATGATATGTGGAATTGGAAGGTGGCAATTTACCCTTCCTTTTGACGCAACCAGTTTTCATCAAGTGAGGAAAAACACTTCCAGGTTGTCTGTTTTTCCTTTGTATTTTTTCCCTCTTATTTCAAAGGCCATATGTTCATATATCTGTCGAAATTTTTTCGAAATTGTACCGCGTTGTTCTTACAATTGAAATTGTTTACATTACATTTGAGCACTTTGTATAAGGTTACAGAAATTGAGAAGAGTGTCAATTTGCGATGACTGTATCATAAATTTTGGTCTTATGTTATATTATTTTTCGCTTGTTTTTTTTCTTTTTTGGCCACTCTTGACTACCATGTATTTCATGTTTTTTGACTTCTACATATATCTATCATATACCCTATGTGTAACTTCAGCAATTTTTTACCTTATTGTTTTTTTACGGCCTCCTGTGAGACGTTTCATGTAGATATTCCTACCATTTCTGTCACACTCCCGGCCTAATCTCTGTGGGAAAATTGTTTGAATTTCGTATTATCCTTTTTTCCCCCTATTATCCGTAAGTCTCAGGTTCTCAATCAAAGTTATTACTATTATTATCAATGACTTCCCTCCCGACCCACCGCTCCGCCCTCACCCACCCCTCGTTCTGAAGACGCGCGTCGCTCTCAGAATAGTGCAATAGGGCGTCCCGCGGTCGCAGGGCTGTGCTCTTCCTCTTGGCCGCAGGAGGAGGAGGGGGGTACGGGTTGAAGTTGGAGGAGAAGACGGTCCCCTCCTTATATCTCTTCCCACCCCCCGATCTGCTCCTTCTCCCGTTGGAATGGGAATGAGTGGGGTAGCAGAGGGAAGGGCTTCGCGAGAAGGGTAAGGGTGAATACGGCCGCGAAGGGGGCGTGGGTGGACGGGAGCGGAATCCTCTCCCGATTCCGCTCCCCCGTTCCACTCCCAGCTCGACCCATCTGGTGGGAGAGAGGAGAAGGAGGAGGCTTCTGGCCACGATCCCATGGCGACCGCGATAGTCCACAGGCCAAATCATTGTCCTGCCCTCCCGTTTTCCTTTCAAACCTCATCGTGTTTCTCTGTGTGGATCGGCGGTGGTTTTAACGAACCGGCGTGCGTTTGCTAATAATTCACGGAGAGTTTTGACTATTGACGGACTCCTTCGTTAGAAATCAGTGATGGTAAAATGGAAACAAGACATGATATTTAACACTACAAGTACATTTACCAAACCCTGTGTTTTTCTCTTGCCAATAGCGGCGTTGAAACTCGTCCGACGAAAACTACGCTCTTGCTTCATTACAGTCATGGTTCACAGATTAGCTAAACATAATTTCATTTGCCATCCTGTGTGCTTAACTGGTTTTTTACTTTCGTAATAGTGCCCTTAACTTCTCAGTCCTACAGGCCAGATCCCACGGCGACCGCCTTAAAACCTCTCGCGTTTCTCAGTGTGGGTCTGCGGTGGTTATAATGAACTGGCGCGGCGTGCGTTTGCTAATAATTCACGGATGCTCACTCCTCGCTTGCTAAACCGAGGGTCGCGTGTTTGGGTCCCGTCTAGGTGGATTGTGTTTGTATTCGTCAATTTTTGTTTTTACGAAGGCTTCCACGGTTTTCTTGTTCATCGGTATTTTTCGGGTTCTCCCCGCGTTGAAGCAATTTTGTGGACGACCGTTTCGCCGGCATTCCAGTCGCCGTCATCAGGTCTTAATAAACAGGAGAATTGTCTACAGGAATATATAGGGCTCTGGTCCGTTGGGTGTCTTTTCATCAGGACCTGTTGATGCCGACTGAAATGCCGGCGAAAAGGTCGTCCACAATTATGTTGCTACGCGGGAAGAACCCGAAAAATTCCAATACGTCAATTTTTGTTGCTATCATCCGATTTAAATTGGCCTATTGTACTGTCTTCCGTATAGTAAAAATAGGCAGTTGAATAAAATAATGCGCGTTAAACCATGCTATATGCAAAATATCGTATTTCCAATCATATATAGATATATCGAATACAGATGAGGGCAGCTAGATTGTTTAAAAGTTGTTAAAATAAATATGGTAGTGTTACTAAATGGTTGAGGAAATTAGGGTGGGAACCTCTATCCGATCAAAGGGAAAAATATAGACCAGGGTTGAAATTCGCTATGAAAAAATCTTTTGACTTTACCGGGATTCGAACTCGGATCTCCCAATTGCCGGTCAGGTGTGTTTGCCAGTTACACCACCAAGCCATCTTCCTTCAAGGCGAATTTTGAGGGGGGGGTCGAGAGGGGGAGATCCGGGTTCGAATCCCGGTCAAGTCAAATGATTTTTTCATAGCGAATTTCAACCCTGGTGTATATGCACCCGTGCGAGTGACTTCGTACCACATCATTTGTTAAATGCAATGTTTGGAAATTTGGAAAAATATAGGTTGAATCTTCTTCGAAATTTTGATGTAGACTATTGTTTGCCGGACGTTCATAATATTTTACAAGAGCCAAGCTATTATGGTAGAAACGATCTCAAGCATAAGATTAACGAAATAGACTGCAGAACCGATAAATTTAAAATGTCATTTTCTTCCACGTACCATAAGGGACTATAATAGTAGCAATAGACCAGTTCTAGGGTACTGACTAGGTTAAAGAGTTTATTTTTTCGGTAGCGCTAAATATCTTTACATGATTATTTGCTACTAACCTCGCATTCAATCCTCGGCATGATATACTCTTGCATGTTTTCGTACATTGTAGCGCTATTTATCTGTCGCATTAATAATACTACCCAATAGTTGTGTCTTGAGTAATGTACTGCATGGAAGCATGTCCTCCTACGTAGCACTATCCTAGTTTCTGGTCTGACCGCGTATTGTCTTCCTGACTGCTTTGGGCCTGCGCCTGGCATCCGGGGGAGCCTGCGCGGTTCTGAATTGAACTGGGACGAGTGTTGCATGCCTGGTGTGGAATCACCCCGTGCCACACACCTTAGTGGTAGCTTGCACGGTATTTCGTAGGTGTAAATATAATGCGATATCGGAGGACGTAGTGTACGAAAAAAATAGATTGTCACACACGATTGTTTTGACAGTTAAAATTTTGAATCATCATATATATTATTTCTAGAAGGTGTTTTCTTGTCATAACGCCATAACTTCCATAATTCTCCAGCAAAATAAATGGTTCAAACGTTGTTATAAAGCTTATGTTCCCAGCTATTGACAAAAAATAGCCAAATGGTTTAAAATTAAATTTTTTGTTAAGAAATGATCAAAAAGTAACAGTGCCATCTGTTAACAAAAAATCAACTAATATGTTTGCAATGGTTACGTGCAAGAAAGAAGGAAGAAACAGGAAGAAGCTGCATAATGTGTGAAATATTCGACAGGTAGAAGAACAGGAAGAAAAAAGGAAGAAACAAGAAGAAGCTGCATAGTGTGCGAAATATTCGCACGGGGCAGCTAGTCCGACATAATTTAAATTTGAATATCGCAAATGCTTAGTCTACTCATATCCTCTGTCTTATCCACAGAGTTTTAAGGCCCTCGCAACACCCTCCTCTTCTGACTCCCTCGTTTCACGTACATTTCACCTCCGGCCGAGTTCTATAAATACTAACTTAAGCAGACCCCCGAGAGGAGTTTGCTCGTGGGTGCGGGTGTGTTTATATGCATGCGAAGGAGCATAAGGAGGTTAGGGAATGTGGCGAGGTGGGGGGGGGAGTGTATGGCGATACGGTGGGTTGATGGGCTTTTTCGACGTATCGGCGCGTGAGATCGTGCCGGGGGAGCCCTGCTGGGAAAGTTCTCTCGTGAGATTAGACGAGGGATCGTTACTCGGTTGGTTATCTGGGGAGACAACCGACGACTTGGGTCATTTTAGGTGAATCAGTGGGACGGAGAGGAGAGGATTATATTGGGAAAGGAGGCGTTGAGGGAAACCTGGCGTCGGCTCTTGCCTACTCCTAATGAAAAGTGAAGAGAGGATCCGCTGTTTAACGTGCATTGCGAGGAAGAACGCGTCTGAATTCAATCTCCCCCATAAATACCATGATCTCGCAATAAAAGTTTTTGTTCACTTCCCACAGATTGTTATTCACCAACCAAGGTTTCCACATGAGCTATGTCATTTTCACTGTCATTCATGCCAGGACTTTGGTCGGTGAATGAAATTCTGTGGAAAGTGAACAAAACTCATTTTCATTCATTTTCATCGTCATTTTAGGTGAATCGGTGGGACGAAAAGGAGGGGATTATACAGGGAAAGGAGGGGTTGAGCGAAACTTGGCGTCGGCTCTTGCCTACTCCTAATGAAAGACGAGAAAAGGATCCGCTTTTTAAAGTCCATTACGAAGAAGAGTGCGCGAAACCTGGCTCATGCCTACTCCCAATGAAACCCTGCCACACACCCTCGTGGTAGCTCGCAGGGTATCACGTAGATGTAGATGTTTGGGATCCGTACGAGGAAGGTTTGATAAAAGAATTAGAGCGCGTGCAAATGAGATCCGCTAGGTTTGTTAAAGGCCGTTATGATAAATGTTTAAGTGGAACGAGTTTAATAGAAGAACTAGGATGGGAATTACTATCAGAACGCAGGTTAAAATTTAGGTGAAACCTTTTAAGTAAATTCGACAACGATTTGTTCACAGATGACGTTAGATATATATTAAGAACCCCTGCGAATTATGCTAGGTTTGATCAGATGAACAAGATTAAAGAGATAGATTGTCGTACCGATAGATTTAAAATGTCATTTTTCCCGCGTACCATATGAGAGAACAATAGGCAGCGTATAAAAGGGATAGGTAGGTGAAATATAGTAGTCTGTAGTGTATGATGCAAGTAATAACAACCAATAATCCCTTTCTTATTATGTAGATACTATACATGTGACCCTATTATCTAGCATGCCTTCATTAAATATCCTAGTTGCATGTCAATAGAGCATGTTTGGTGATCTTCACCCCCTGCCACACACCCTCGTGGTGGCTCGCAGGGTATTACGTAGATGTAGATGTAGATGAATGAAAGATGAAAAGAGGATCCACTGTTTAACGTGCATTACGTAGAGGAACGCGTCTGTATTCAATCTCCCCCACAAATGCCATGATCTCACAATAAAAAATTTTGTTCACTTTCCACAGAATGTTATTCACCAACCAAGGTTTCGATATGAGCTGTCGTTTTCACTGTATTTCATATCGAAACTTTGGTCGTCAAATAAAACTCTGTGGAAAGTGAATTAAAACTTTTATTGTGAGATCACGGCATCAATTTCCACAAAATATCGCCTGGTGCGCTAAACTTAATCCCCCACAAAGATCGCCTTCCTATTTAAACGCGAGTTCTTGAGAACAGTTCATGATGTATCGCTTTGGGCACTAATTTGGTGCTCATAAATATGTCTTACGCTATTGTGACATTATGTCTTTATTATGGTGTATAGTACTTTCGTCATGGAGTCCTCTGTGTAACACTGAGTGTACCTGAGGGGACATTTTGACCCCTTTTCGTTTATGAAAATCCAATACTTCTGACTGAATCGTCCCAACTCTAGCATATTTCTTGATTTGTCTCGCAGGAGAATATAATGTGAAAATAAGAACCTCATAGCAGGAATAGTTTTTAACATATATTTCCATATGCCTATTAGTACGAGAGGGTTAATTTTGACCTCAGACTATCGTTTCCCTATCTATTAAAGCTTTGTTTTTAAATAAATGTGTTTTATGGTCTTCAGTTTAACTGTAATTTACAGTTCAGCAAAAAAACGTTAATACCCAAGGGTAAATCGTCGCACGAAGACCCGACAGACTCAGACTTCGCATGAGGACTTGAACATAGGACAGATCTAATTATCCATGTCCTATTGCGCCGCATCCTCTATGTTTAAATGGCAAATTATAGTAGGTTTCTGTAAACCTTTATTCTTGCAACATAATGCACAATAAGAAATTAAAGATATTTTGAAAAAAATGCATACTTATTCTATTAAAACGTTAAATTTTCTTCAGCAAAAAATTATTTCATAGGGGTCTAGTTGACCCTTTTCGTAACTAATAGGCGTGCCGTAATGTCTGGTACTTCTAGTGTTAAGAGTGGGTTAACGACAGCGCTGGTTATCTCTCTTACTCTTTTCCCCATTCCCTGTAAAGTCGTATCGTCTCCAAAATAGCTATCTATCCGTAATGGTGCACGAAATTGATGTGGTCTATGACCCTTAAAGTAAAAAAACCAAACATTATAAGCACCAGATTACGGTGAATACACATGAGGTTTTCCCACCTTTGGTTCGGACGGTTCCCTGTTTAAGGTGGCTCTGACCTCAGGGTCACTTGTTCAAAACTTTCTAAAAAATTGAATAGAGCATCTAAAAGTGCGTTTTATAAAGTTATATTAAAAATATAAAAGCTTCTATGCTAGTTTTACTGTTATTCAGATTTTAAAGTAGAGATTTTGATATGGGCTTTTATGGAGATTTCTTAGCTTGCAGCAGAAAAACGTCAATTTGTATAAGAAAGCATATGCAAGCTTTTGATTAAAATTGTTTATAAAAGGTGAAAAGCCCTTGAAAATTGATTTAAAATAAAATATATGCACCTTACGACCCATTTTTGAAGAGTTATTAGCGAAATACTACCGCGATTAAAGTCAAAATGCGGTAGTTCCCTGCAAATGGCGCTGCAGTTGGCCCCCAATGGCTGGGCAAATGTCATTAAAAATATATTCTTGGAATAATATGCGTATTTTGTGACTTACTTTTGGGTTTCAATAGGTATTCCATTTTATCAGCGAAAATTGGATTTTTTAACCTGAATAAATAAAAATGTGTAACTTAGTAATTGTCTTGACTCACGTAGTCAAGCATGAACCACCTTAACTGAAAGGGTCAAGGGGTTGTGCGCTGTCACCGCTTTGGGGTTCGGTAGGAGAGAGAGGAATGCAGGGCAGGAAAGGGAACGTGCGAGGGATGGGAGCGTAGGTGGGGGGTGGGAAAGGGGATGGTTTTCGAGGAGGGAGGGAGAAGGGGTGAGAACGTGGCGCAACCCTAGCAGTGAGGCAAGACCGCGCTGAAGACGTTGGCTGGCAACGCGGACCAAAAGATGCGGTGGGGGCGGCGATGCGGCGGTCGGTTGGCGAGCGCCCTTCCCTTTTAAAGGGTTCGGTGAGCACAGAATGTCATGAGGATGTGGGGGGAACGTGTGGTGAGGAAACTTCGGCTCGAAAATACATCCCGATTTTTTGAGTGGGGATAGCTGAAATGGGTGGCTGCTTTTCCGCGCCACCCAAAGGGGATAGATCGTTCGTTCACCGACCAGAGGTTCTTGGTTCGCATGCGGGAGAGGCGTGTGGGCATAGCCACTTTTATTCTGGACATCACATATTCGTTGGAAACCACAAGCGGCGCGTAGAAAGGTGTTTCCCCCTTCACATGTGCGGAGTTTCGCCCGTTTTGTTACGATGAAACTTTGACCTGGTGTGATTTCCCGGTGGCTATTGGGTAAAGACTTCGCCTAACAGCCTGAGGGTCGCATGTTCGAGTCTTGCGGAGCTGGTTTTTCCGCCACTTGGGACGTCGATGTTTGTGGTCGTCCGTTGTTAATACATCCGATGTAAGAAGCCAAGTGTACTGTTTCAGTGTCGTGGAAATAGGAAGGACTTATTGCCATTTTTTTAAAACAGTTATATTTTCAACTGCGCAGGTCACTTGATTGGAATACCGCCGTCAATATAGATATACACCTTTTGTGGACTCCCATATTTTAATGGCTTAATTATCTTCAGGTATCTGAGGATGTATTTTTTATGTAAATGGAAACGCCTTTATTACACCTCTTGCCCAACGTCAGAGGTTTTCTTGCCCAACATCAGACGTCAGAGGTTTTCTTCTTTTAATGTATTTTTTCACCCAGTTCCAAGCTTTTGAAAGGTCCTTTATGACGAGTATATTCATTATAGCAGATACATGACGATAGACAAGTCTAATTAGTGGTGGGAGAAAGTGATCGTTCAAATATTATAATTGCATGGCTTTGGAAAAAAGTTGGGTGGATGTGAATTCTTCTTCTCTGTACAGCTTATCTTACACATTCTTCTATGAAACCACATCGCATAAGCCCCCGGACGTTTCGTCTCTATTCGTCCTACAGTGGATGTCTCACTGCCATACAACAATACACTCCACACAAATGTCTCGACTAACTTTTTCCTGAGCAAATTATCGACGGAGTTGGACGCGAAAAGTTTTGTCTTACCATTGAAGGCAGTCTTTGCTCTCCGTCTTATACTCCTTATTTATTTTGTACTCCTTCATTAAGGTTTTATCTTGCCTACTAACTATTATAACTCTTTCACGTGTTTCAGCAAGTCTCCGTCCAGCAAAATCCTCGCTTTCTGATCTCCTACCCTGGTTGCAGCTAGGACCTTAGTCTAATGCCGATTCATTTGAAGATTATATTGGCTGATGTAAGATTTCGGGCTTTCCCGTCGAATGCTTAGGATGTAAAGCTCTTGAGTTTCCAACCGGGTGATGGTAATTTGTGGTACCGACGTTTCGGAGGCGTAGTCAGACCAGCCCGGTTGAACCTTAGGGTGAAGGTTTCACCCTGAGGACAATGGTAGACTACGCCTTCGAAACGTCGGTACCACAAATTACCATCACCCGGTTGGAAACCCGAGAGCTTTAAATTGATTATATTGGCTGTTAAGAATATATTGCATTTTGTTAAAGATGTGAATCAGTTCTTTTTCGGATGTAAATTAAAACAAGACAATTCTTTGACGAAGTACTCCGGTGCTGTGAATGAAATCCTGTCATCTAAGGTAACTGGTCAGGCTAATCGCAAATTGTTAAAAGAGTACTTGGAAAGTGCGACGATAAAGCTGGAGAAATCAGCTACTTCTCCCTAGTTAGACACCACTTTGAATACGCTGCCAGCGTTTGGGATCCACATGAGGTAGGCATAAAAAGAGAGTTAAAACTCGTGCAGAGAAGATAAGGAGGATACGTGAAAGGCCGTTATGATAGTCTCGTTAGTGGTACTGACCTCCTGCAAAAACTAGGATGGGAATCGCTATCATACCGTCGATTGAAAATTAGACTTAATCATTTAAGTAAATTCAAAACCGATTAATTTTCAGAGGAAGTTTTCAATATCTTAGGAACTCCAACATACTACGGTAGATCAGATCATAAGAATAAAATAAGGGAAATAGATCGTACAACAGAAAGGTTTAAAATGTCGTGTTTCCCGCGATCGACAAGAGACCATAATGGCTGCGTACAGACTTAGAAGAAAGTCAATTGACAGGTACTGTAGCTGATTAATTTGTATACCCGCTAATGCATGTTTATAAATCTGCCGAGTGGTGCAAAACATGCAAAACAGGGCACATGCAAAACATGGAAACACCATGTTTTGCATGTGCCCTGCATGACTCTTGTAATGCGTTTACGTAGTTACGTTATAGATTTATTTTGTGGCTTCTGTAGCATTTGTAGTATGTCTATTAGACGATGCATGATGGTGAAAGTAATTTTCTTCACTGTAGTTCATGTTGGTGATAAGTCACCCCCTACTAAACACCCATGTGGTAGCTAGCAGGGTAATAAATAGACGTCGAAGTAGAGCGACGTAGCATTGATTTGTGCTTTACGAGAGGAACCTGGTAGTGTTCAACATCTTCGAATAAACATTCCACTTCCTTATTGCCCTCTGGCTGCATAAAAAATCGCGTTCAAGGTATTAATTTCCAGCCTTTCCTTGAAATGATTGGAAGCGTGGAGATCGGTGGACCATTGTTTTATGGAAATCCCACGCGGGGATTTGAGGTTCATGGAAAAACGCTTCGTACGGACGATTCGTTCGCAGCAATGCCCGACCGCATCAACCGTCGTCGATCGCACAAATCCCACGCACCTGAAAACGATATCCGTTCTCATTTTTAGCACCTTCGGAAATGTCCGGTTTCAGTCCGCCACGGGTGGTGATGATCGGTAGCGCTTTTCCCGCGTCTCCCCTCGTCTCCCTCCCCCGGGAGTTTCACGCCCGAAACCGCTTCTTATCTGCTTTTCCCGAGCCCACCTTCTTCCCAGGGATCGCCAACCCACACCTCTCCCCCCCTCCCCTTTTAACAATGAGCGCCTTGGGAAGCAGCTGACCGTGAAATGAACTCTTCCTCCTTCATTTTTTTTTCTGGAGCGTGAGAAATGGAAGTTTACCGAGGCGCGGTCGTCTCTACATCCCGCGACCGCGCAGCTGCCCCTCCGTGAAATATTTTCCCGATTGCGCCGTGCCGCGCGGGCGATGGGTGGATGGGGGGATGAATATCGGGGGAAGGGCGGGAGGGAGCAGAGGAACCGTGGTAGTCTTTGGAGTTGGGGTAGAGATATAACTGTCGCAAAAGAACCTGGCGCTGCGCCGTGGACGATTTTGGGACATGGACCTCAGAACTTTTAAAACCATGCCGGGCGGGGGAGAAGGTTTGTAAATTGTGGAGCGAACGTGAGCTAACCTTTTCTAGTTGCTGCCAGCCTTGTCGTCGCGGAAAAATTCCATGAGTCACAGATACCTGGCGCGCGGTTTGCATCATTTTATTTGTACTACCACTCCTAGTACGTGACAAGGATGTGCACGGGTAAAGCATGGCATTGAAGAAGCAAAACCACTTGTTTATTAGCCTTGTGTGTGTGTGCCTGACAAAATAGTTAGGCTCCACTGCCTCGTTCTCAGCCGTCCTCCTCTCTACATCTACATCTACGTAATACCCTGCGTTCCGCCGCATGGGAGTGTGGCAGGAGGTGTTAGGTCACCAGCCTTGTAAAGATGTAAGTTTTTGGAAGATGAAATGGTGACATGTATTATGGGAGTGTATTTAGTGGAGCTCAATTTTTATTGTGATCACTTATTGTGCGCGGAAAGAACGAGTTTTTGTACCTATCTGTTCGGCAGTGTATCTCACTTATTTTGTCGCATCTGTCAGACCTAGAAGTGTAGTGAGGAGTCATGATAACATTCTCTGTACCGCTCTGAAAAATATAAGTTCTGAAATTCTCAAGCAACCTGAGCCTAGCGTGTATCCTCCCGAGTCTCTCGGGGCTCCCACCTTAATCCCTCTAAAAGTTATGAGACACTAAATGTACGCTCGTAGCGGTTTTTAACGAAACGTGCTGCTTTCCTTTGTATTTTATTAATTTTTGATAAAACCTATGTGACCAGTGTCCCAAATGCTCGCGGCGTATTCGAGGTGTGGCCAGAGCGAAGTGGCATCTCATTTTGACTTTTTCATCCGAGGACCTTCCTATTATACGTTTAACAATATGGACCTAGTTTTTTCAATGGTGTGCCGCGTATGTTTTGTATGTTTAATTCCACGATATGTCAGAAGTTATAGTAATTTCAAAATATTTCACTGTATCTGAAGATTTTATGTTTACTCCACCCATAGTATAGGTATGGGTTTACTCCACCCACAGTATAGGTATGGCGTATGCGTGGCGATATTCGCAGAAAGTGAACTGTGATTCATATGCTGATATTTTATACTAACCCCCACTTCTGGCACCACGAATGAACGTTGTTAAGGTAGTTATAGCGAAATATCATTTGCATTTAAATTAATGAATTTGGTCTCATTTTAAAGAAAAATATCTCACCCCTCTAATGACATCAAAAATTTAACCCCTTACCTCATTACTTCCGGAGATATTGGCCAATATTACCGGCCATTTTACATGGAAATGGTATGTGTAGATATGCACTCCAGAGAGACATTATTTACAAAATGAGGTATTTCTAAGACTTAGATATCGTAAAAAAACTAACTACGTGTAGTTTGTATGTTTTCACTACTATATTTGAAAATTAATCATATTGTCACCGCAGTAGGTTCTTCGGAATCATAAATAACCTTCCGTTTTGAAGGAGTTTCGAACGCACCGCGCGAAAAAATGTGTCAACTTAAAGACTTATTTAGATATTTTAATTTGATTACTTACAATTTCTGTCATACAAACTATATTATTCCACCATTAATAATGGAATATTTAAATTATTTGTCCTACAGCTGGTGAAATGAACACGTATAACTCGAATATAGTATCTATCATGATTACGGAATGATCTCGCTCGGACTACCTTAAGGTCTGGTCAAGGTCCGAACTCTGCCTTCCCCTCCGTCCGTTCACTTCACCCCCTCCACTTTACCTTTCCCCTCCGCCGCGCAGAGGTGCGCCAGGTTCTTTTGCTTTTGCTATAAATAAAGGGAAGAATAAAAACTCCCTTCGACGGGGATGACAACTGAGCGGAATGCCACCGCGCGATGCATTTTCCATTGTGCCATAGTTTTTTTTGTTTTTTCCGCCTACCATCGCGAATCGCCTCGTTGCATCCTAATCGGTTCATTAGTGCGCTTCGTTATAAAGAGGGCCTCGGGATGGCATGCGAGAGAGAGGAGAACCCGCCCGTGTGCAGTGATACGGCAATGGCAATACCCCAAGTTTTTTTCTATCTATTTCCCCACCATAATAAATGTGATCAGATCCCGTATTGAATGGCGGCGGGCGCGTGCGGTTGGTTAGATTATTCTCTCTTTTCCTCTCTCTCTCGTTCATAAATTTTTTTTACCGATCCCGCAGCAAACAGTGCTACTTAATAGCATCGCTTTAATGTGCATCGCGGATTCTGGGAATCGTACTCTCCGCTAATCACGTAATGAAGTTGTGTGCCCGCTGATCATTCTCGCAGAAGAGGTCTGCGATGGGCAATCTCCCGGGGGGTTGATGCTCTTTGTTTTTTTTGTAATAAATAAATGTTAGTCCTTGTTATATTCTAGGATTATTAAATGTCCGTTCAAAAATTGCTGATTGATGATTTTTTTCCGGGAACTCGTTCTTTGGATCGTTCCACGGCTCAGTTGGCATCCCCGCGTGTACGGAGGAATAAGCATTACTTCGAGCAGCACTAGTTTCTTTGGAGGCGTATCATGTGTCTGTCGCTCGAGGGGAAAAATGGTTGTGCATAAAAAGGCCTGACGTTATTATGACATTAAGAGTATCATTACCGTGAAATTCGGTTTTTTTGCATCGGTTGAAAAATATCTGATGCGTGTAGATGAGTTGTAAAAAAGACTTTTAAATACGTCAGTCGTCATGTGATTTTAAGTTGTTACTTAGTAATCAAATAAAATACTGTTTGGGATAATTCTGTTTCAAACCTAATTTAAGAAGCGGAATCCAGTGTTGGCACAACCTTAGTGTATGTATGTATGTGAGTCTATGTATCCCTTGCATTTTGGAACGATTGAAGATTGAATGTTTCTTGGGTATTAGATTTTTAATTGGCGCTTTGCATGTGTGGTACGCGGGTTTTAATGTAATGTCGGTGTTCTACCATATCATTCATGCATGCCTGGTGCGAAAGCACCCCCTGCCACACACCCTTTGGGTGGCTTGCAGGGTATGACGTAGATGTAGATGTAGATGTAGTGTCTCTAGGTTTATTCCATTACTTGTCGTAGAAGGTGAATCAGCTTCCATAGACGTTCAGTACCGTTGAAGTCTGGATAAGTTGATACATTTTCATTTCAATGAGTAGGTTGATATTTAAAAAAATATTATTTTTGCTTGTATATGCAAGTTCTTACTTGTACGTGTCTTGGGATTTAGGATGGTAACTTCTCTCTGATCGAAGGGAATAATATAGATTACATCGTTTACGAAAGTTTGATATGGACAATTTGTTGCCGGGCGTTCAACATATTCTGCTAGAGCTAAACTATTATGGTATATATGATCACAGGCATAAAATTAGGGAAGTAGCCTGTAGAACCAATAGGTTAAAACTGTCCTTGTTTACACGTATAATAAGGGACCATAATGGTTGCGATATATCAATTCTGGCAAACTTTGAGCCTCACTGGGTAGAGTAGGCTTTGCACTTGCGCTAAATGTCTCAACATCATTATTACGATAGTTTCTAACCTCGCATGAAATATCCGGTAAGATATTGCTCCTGCAAGACTTTGTACCTTGTATTACTATTTTTTAGTTGCATTAATAGTACTAACCAGTGGTTGTATCTAACCAGTAGTTGTAAATAGTATACTGCATGAATACATGTTCGTTTACATACCACTATCCTAGTTTATGGTATGACCGCGTATTGTCGTTCTGACTCCTTTTGGCTTGTGCCTGGCATTCCGGGCGAGCGTGCGCGGTTCTGATTTCAGCTGGGATGTGTTGCGTGCCTGGTGTGGAATCACCCCGTGCCACACGCCCTAGTGGTGGCTTGCACGTAATTTGGTACATGTAGATGCATATGCTTAAGTTTTTAGCTACACATTGAACATATCTTTTGGTCATTTATTCACTATTTCAAGTATTAATTCACTAATCACTAATCATGTATTTTCACTCGTCATTCTCACAAAGACAAGAGAAAAGTCATTGCTTCTGTTAGCAGCACGTATACTTTTCATGATTTATCTCTTTATTTGAATATCAAGTGCGCGTATATATGTCTTATTTATTCATCTACATCTACGTCACACCCTGCAAGCCACCCAAAGGGTGTGTGGCAGGGGGTGCTTCCACACCAGTCATGCATGAATGATACGGTAGAACATCGACACTACATTGAAACCAGCGTACCACACATGCAATGCGCCAATTAACAATCTACTAACTAAGAAACATTCTATCGTCAATCGTTCCAACGTCCAAGGTGTACAAGGACTACTACTACATATTCAAAATATCATGCATAAATAAGAATATCAATATTTACATCATGCATAAATAAGAGAGTAGAGAATATAATGAGAAAGATTTACTGCCTGCCTATTGTCAATACTCGAACTATTCATGACGACGATCACAGCTGTTAAGGTCCCGAATGGTACGCGGAAAAATGACATTTTATACCTATTAGTTCTACAATCTAGCTCTCTAATTTTATTAGCGCGATCTAATCTGCCGTAGTACGAGGGGGTTAATAGTATGTTTTTTTACGTCGTCAGAGAAATGATTTTCCTGAAATTTATTTAGGAGGTTAAGCCTATAATTTAATCTACGCTGTGATAGAGATTCCCATCCTAATTCTTCTAACAGTCCAGACACACTAGCCAAATTATAGCAGCATCGTTTCACAAACCTAGCTCCTCTTCGCTGTACGCGATCTAACTCTGGTATGAACCCCATTTCGTATGGATCCCATACACTAACAGCATATTCCAGATGAGGCCTAAAGATTGAAAAATAACAACGTTCTTTCACTTTCTCATCACATGTTCCGAGTACTCTCTTGATGTGTACTCTCTTGATGATGATCTCTCATTATTGTGACATTATGTCTTAATTATGGCAGTTGGTATATTTTGCAGTTATCCTAAGGATACAGGGAGCGCACTGGTTACCTTATAAATTACTGGCAATTTAATGAACCTCATAAAGCAAGTCCAGCTGCCTATGGCGTAATATCTTGAAACGCAGTACGTGATGATGCCGTTATAATTGCTCGAGTAATTGCATCATGTGGAATATTTGGAGTTACCGGCATGTTTTCGCGTCCTGAGTACTCATTGGTCCTTCAAAGTCACGTAAAACGACGTTCACAGTAATTATACTGTAGATTTTAGTAAAATAGATTGTCAACTTAGAGTTCTAGCTAGTCAGTGTGCAGTTAATTTTCAGGTGTATATAGAAAAAATCAAAGATTGTTTGGAGTTACCATGGCTCGTTCTCTTGCCTAACTATGCTCATTGTCTTCATTTACGAACGTATTATATTTCCAGTTATTTCAAAGGAAAATAGTAAAAAAGGAGGTTTAAAAGATTGTTATGGAATTGGTATTGCATAACACATATGTAGAAGTTTTAATTGGCGCAGTTAATTAAAAAAATATTTTGTACCCAGAAGTGGTATGTATTGGCTCGACTAATGTAGACAAAATGTTATTCACGGCTTGTATTCAATTACGTTTCATTCTTATGTTTCAGCAGTTTACCAGCATTAAATACTTTGTCACGCATCGACCCAGTTGAAAATTGTTTTGTACTGACTCCTGATTTTTTCTCAGTGGGGCCTATATTCCTAGTACTCGATGATGAAATGTATTGGCTATATTCTGTATGGCATGTGAAAAAAAGAGTAAATTGATTTTTATTTCGTTATTATTTTACATCCACATCTACTTATTACCCTACTAGCCACAACTAGGATGTTTTGCAGGGGGTGACTTATCATCAACATGAACTACAGTGAAGAAATTTACTTTCACCAATAAGCATCTCACTATCGGTATACTACAAATGCTACAGAAACTACTAACATAATCTTTAATGTATTTATGAAAATGTAACACAATACTCATGCAGGGAGCATGCAAAACATAATATTAGCACTACTGAGTATACCTATAGGTTTTTTAAACCTATAGGTTTAGAAACATGCATTGTGGTGCATATGAATTAATCAGCTACACTATCCGTCAACTAACCTACTTCTAAGTCTTAGCGCAGCTATTGTGGTCTTCTTACCGATCGCGGGAAAAACGGCATTTTAAGTCTTTCTGTTCCTCAATCTATGTCCCTTAATTTATTCTCATGATCTGATCTACCGTAGTATGTCGGAGTTAAAATATTAATAATGTTGTCTTCATGTTATTTTTATTCACCGATGGAGAATCACTAGCGTTCGTTGTGTGAGGAGCGTGGAATAACTGGTTGCGGCGGAAACATTTGTGGATACTTCGAACCGCTACCGCGAACCGTCGAACCGCTGCCCTTACATTTGAAAATAGAGCGGAGCCACAGGAGTATTTTCCGATCCCTTCGGCCGAATGACGAAAGAGGGAAGTCCAGGCGTCACAGCCAAACCCTCCCCACCAAGAGTCTGAACGTCCCCGTCCACCAGCAGATCGGTCAATTAGCACTCCTCGCTTGGGAAAAAAAAATTTCTTCCCCTTCAGTTCGACGGAATACTCCTCGCGAGCCGGCGCAGTGATCACAACCGGAGTGATTATCCATTCTTCATGCTTTCCTGGTTTTTCCGTTTCTTAATAGTGCCCTTCACCTTTGTCGCTTTTGTTCTTGGTTCACCCGTGAATCCATATGGCCTCGGGGGACGGATCGATTGTGGGAATTCATTGCTTGAAGTGAGCTTAGAGTGAGATTATCTCATGTCTGCGAATGCAAAAAGGTGCGAATTGCACAGACCTACCATGGCATGCTTTGTTGGTGCCGAGTGACAGTTTCGACGAAATTTGTGCGCTGAATCCGAATCTACTCACGAAATTTGGCTATCATGTCAGGATTTAGACATATTTTAATCGTTAAGGGTTAAAATGGCAATTTTCAGGTCTTTTTGAGCTTGAATATCTCAGAAACCATACGTGATAGAGTAATTCTGCAAACGTTTTCGAAGTCATCGTTAAGAAATTTATATAATACAACAATGAAACGTTGAAAGGCTATGGTTCCATAACCTGTATCTTAAACGAATAAAATTATTTTAAATATTTGTGGTGCTATGCTTGATTTCTTGGCTTAAGTTTTACCCTTATGACATTCCAATTCTCCCAACATTCGAGCCACGTTGTTCTTCTCTTCTTATCCTTTCCTTTTCATTCTTCACCTGCTCTTTTTCCCTTTCATTCATATTACCAGTGAGAACTAAGTGATGTGATAGTTCCCTTTTTGCTGATATTGCTTTTCGGTAGTTGCATAAAGAGCTGTTTTCCAAGGTGATGACGTTAGTGTTACCAGTCGCATACGTTTAACTGCCGTGGGGAAAATGATAAAATTAATTTTAGTACTTTTAATATATCTGCACCATTGACTAATTTCCACTACCACAGAGTGGCTGTGGATGTTATTTTACTGGGCTTTATTATACCTACCGTCATTAGAGTGGCTAGGCTATTATATATTCCATATTTTTCATCATTTTCAATGGCATACCAATTACCCTTATTTATCGACATCCTGATGGTACTGCAATATTTAAGAAAAGCGTTGGCAACAAAATCCTCAACATTTATTTTGGATTAAAATGTCGGATCGGAAGAGGAATTATTCATATGGCAGAGAAAAAATTAGTGACGTTATAAGTAGAATAATTTATTCAACGCCTTTGGCAATGGGCTAGACTGTTTCTACGCATTTGGATCTAACGACCTCATGCCAAGTGCCTATCTGACCAAAGATGAGTGCATGAAAAGAGAGTATAAAATACACATTTAAGAACTTGTATATACCTTCTAGGCAATGTAATTGGCAAAATAATTTTGAATACTCGAGTGATATTGCTAAATAGCGTTTTTAAATTAAAACTTTGCTGGCCCCGGTGGCAACGGTGTTAAGTCCTTGCCTGCTAAACCAAAGGTCGCGGGTTCGAGTCCCACCAGGGGTCAATCCCTCAGGGCTCAGTATCTGTTCGTCTGTTGTTGTTGTAATTCATCCGGTGTAAATTGGCCAAATACGCTGGATTTAAGGTGGTAAGGATAAAATAAAATGAAAAATTACGCGTGATGTCCTGTGTTTTCATTTTAAACGGCTAGTGATGAAGTACTCAACCTGTTCTCATTTTTCGTATGGTAAAAAAACCTACTTAAAAAAAATATAAAACAGCCATTTCAGAGCATTTGGCGCACCGCTTACAAAAGTCAATGAAATGTAATTGTTGACACAATGGATCTTCGTTTTTAAGAAAAAAAATGGTCAATCGTACTTTCACGTGAGGATCATCATAGATAGTGAAAGTACTCTTACTCCTGGTTAAGAAAATGAGTAACCCTTAAATTTACTGGGTTGTGACCGCTTTTTGTCCGTAAATCTCCTGCCGATTTCTCACGAAATAGAATTCTCGAATCCTCCAACTAATTTATTTAAGTCCACGGTGACTATGTACTCGGTGTTCCTTAGGTGTCTATTCAAGATTAACTGTCAGCTCTTCTTTTTAATAGTGTTAAGCGGAAGATTAAGTGTTTCAATTACCTTTGGCACTCAAGACGTTGAGCAGCAAACATAATGACGAAGGAGGAGTAAATTTTTCTCTTCCACTGCCTAAAAGGCAAGTTTTTATTTCCGAAGAGCTAACACTCCTTCCATCAATTTTTTCTCTTCGGCCTCTCCGCACTATCGCCGTCTCTCAGTCTCCTCATCTCTCACCTCCCCAAGGGTTGTTGAGAACGCAAGGCATGGGGAAGTTAGTGAAAATGTGGGCGGTAGCTCTGGAGGGTGGACGGGAGCTCCAGGGAGCCTCTCGGCCACGCGTGGGTGGTGGCGGCAATGAATTTTTCAGAGCCGGAGTGATTTGACGTGCTGGATAAAGCAGAAACGAAAGGAATGTGCGGGCGGGGTGAGGCACGAGGTAGGAGGTGGTGGCTTAGCGTGGGAGTCTGGAGCAGCGATTCTCAGTTTTTTTCAAAAAGTTTCACTACTACATCTACATCTACGTCATACCCTGCAAGCCACCCAAAGGGTGTGTGGCAGGTGGTGCTTCCACACCAGGCTTGCATGAATGATACGGTAGAACACCGAAACTACATTGAAACCAGCGTACCACACATGCAACTACATCTATATCTAATTATAATCCTGCAAGTAACCAGAAGGGTGATTGGCTGGGGGTAACTTATCACCAACATTTAGTAGGAGAGTGATACGTAGAAGAACATGCTACCATGCAGTACACTACTCAAGATACAACTACTGGTTAATGTTATTAATTCGACAGCTAAATAGCACGACAAGATACTAAAGCATGCAGAAGTATATCATGCCTGAGATTTCATGCAAGATTAGTAGCTAATAATCATGTTAAGATATTTAGCACTACAGAAAAAACCTATTTAACCTAGTCAGTATTTTAGAACTGATCTATCGCAATTACTATGGTCCCTTATTGTACGTGGAAAAATGACATCTTAAATCTATCAGTTCTGCAGTCTATTTCCTTAATCATATTCCTGTCATCGTTTCTTCAATAAAAGTTTGGCTCTAGCATAATATGTTGAACGTCCTGCAAAAAAATAATCTACATCAAACTTTCGTAAAAGGTTTAACCTAACCTATATTTTCCCCTTCAGTCGGATATAGGTTCCCACCCCAATTCCCTCACAATTTAGTAACACTACTATGTTTATCATAACAATTCTTAACAAATCTAGCCTCCCTCCACTGTATTCGATCTATATCTGAAACTAGTCCTAATTCGTAAGGGTCGCGTATACTAGCGGCGTACTCCAAGTGAGGTCTCACGAGAGAAAAATAACATCGCTCCTTTACTGATTGGATTGGATTTTTGGGGAAGAGACCGACAGCTAAGGTCATTTGCGCCACAGGGGATAGGTAAGGGAGGATAGAAACCCGGCGTCGGCATTAGCCTGCTCTTGACGAAAGACGCCAACGGGACCACGGTTTAACGTCTCATCGGACAGACGGAGTACTGTACTTGAAGTGCCCTTCACAAGACACTCAAGTAGTGATCAGGTTTCTTCTGAAAACTATTCTCCTCTGCAGGGATTTGAACCCCGGCCTCCCGTATGGTGAGCCAGTACTTGCTCTTTTACTTTGTCGTCACACTTTCTCTGTTTTCTTTTAAAAAATCACAATTTACGATTAGCCAGTCCGCAAATTTCACGTATATACTTCCCCCACGTAATGATGCACCGTGTCAAGTGGCCTTTATAAACTTGGTCATCTACATCTACGTAATACCCTGCGAGCCACCACAAGGGTGTGTGGCAGGGGGTGAAGATCATCAAACATGCACTATTGACATGCAACTAGGATATTTAATGAAGGCATGCTAGATAATAGGGTCACATGGTTAGTATCTACATTAAAAGAAAGGGATTATTGGTTGTTATTACATGCATCATGCACTACAGACTACTCTAACTATATTTCACCTACCTATCCCTTTGCTACGCTGCCTATTGTTTTCTCTTATAGTACGCGGGAAAAATGACATTTTTAATCTGTCGGTACGAAAATCTATCTCTCAGATCTTGTTAATCTGATCAAACCTAGCATTATACGCAGGGTTTCTTAATATATATCTAACGTCATCTGTGAAAAAATCGGTTTCGAATTTACTTAAAAGATTTAACCTAAAGTTTAACCTGCATTCTGATAGTAATTCCCATCCTAGTTCTTCTATTAAACTCGTAACACTTATACAATTATCAAAACGGCCTTTAACAAATCTAGCGGATCTCCTTTGCACACGCTCTAATTCTATTATCATACCTTCCTCGTACAGATCCCATATACTAGCGGCATATTCTAAATGAGGCCTGACAGGTTTATAATAGCTTCTTTCTCGTACTCTCTCATCGCATTTGCCTAGAACCCTTTTTACGAATCCTAATCTACGGTTTGCTACACTAGTTATTTCCCTGATGTGTTTCCCCCATGACATGTCTTCAGTGATGGTGACGCCTAAGTATTTAATAGATTCTACGTTAGATATTTTATTTTCTTTGATGCAATAATCATTCCGGGGAAAGCCATTCTTTTTCCAATAGTTTACTTTCGCGCATTTCTTCAAATTTCATTCTAGCTGCCAACTATCACACCAATCATCAATCGCATCTAAATCCTTAGCTCCTAATCCTTAGCTCCTAATCCTTAGTCATCGTCACGAAGAAAAATAATATCCACAATCAAATGTGTAATCCTGTATTTGAAATTTTGTTAGGGATGAGTAGGAGTGTGGTGAATGGCGGACGGGAGAAAAAGTTTGGGAAGTATCCGCTAATTGAGTACGGTCATGACTTGCGAGGTTATTGGAAAGGAGATAGTGTGCGTGTGGGGAGGAAGGGGAAAAGTTGGACGGGAGAGGAGGCGAGGATCGGCGGGGGCAAGGTTTCGTTACTTCCTGGGGAGGGAAGGAGGTTTTGCGGGGGTGCCAAGGGGGAGAGGGGATCTCGGGGTGGGGGAAATGGGAAATATCGTCATCACGAGTGAGCGGGGTGAAAGGACAAAGGTCACAAAGGTGGCGGAAACTGCTTGTGTGTTTGTGCGGAGATAGGTGGCGTTGTATTGCGTCGTGCCCTCCCCTACCGGCGGGCGGTGGTGTGGGTGGTTGCCATGACTACCTGCATCGCCTCCCCTCCATAATCATGATGTGGCCCGTTCGCATGCGAACGATGTAGGCGGTGAAGGGGGGTGGGGAGGAGGTGGGCGGATAGGAGAAGGTCTTCGCAAGAACGCCAACCCACTTTTGCAATCTTAATATGCCGGTAAAACACCTCTGTCTACCTTTCATCAAAAGGTCTAGCATACTTCACCAGCACCTGTCTCTAGCATACTTCATGCCTTGGGGATACGGGAAATTAAATCAGGAAACTGAATTTCTTGGAACGAGTAATAATTTTTCATGAATGCCTGCCCAAATCCAAACTCATTAATTTGGCTCAAGGTGCCTGCTACAGGAGTTTCTTGGCCGTTTGTCATCGTCGTTTCTACTAAGTGAATCAGATCGTTGGAAGTAGGATATCAAAAGGGGTTATTCTTTTGTAAATGACGCATAAAACATTTTTTGAAAGATTTGAAGTAAAAAATTTCGAGGTTGCGTCAGCATACATTGAAATTTATGCAATCACAAAATGCATGCAAATCAGATCATGAGAATAAAATAAGGGAAATAGATTGTAGAACAGAAAGGTTGAAAATGTCGTTTATCCCACGATCGATCAGAGACCATAGTGCCTGCGTTGAGACTTTGAAGTAGGTTAGTTGGTAGGTAGTGTAGCTGATTAATTCATATGCACCCTAATGCATGCTTCTATAAATGCCCAGTAGTGCTAACACCATGTTTTGCATGTTCCCAAATTGAATCTTGTGTCACATTTTCATAGTTAGATTATAGATTGTTTTAGTAGTTTCTGTAGCATTTGTAGTATACCGATAGATTAATGCTTGTTGGTGAAAGTAAATTTCTCCACTGAAGTTCATGTTGGTGATAAGTCACCCTTATTACCCTTCACCCTTGGGGTGGCTTGCAGGGTAATAAGTACATGTAGATGTATCGCGTTGTGGAATTTAATGGTGATAGTTTTCATTTTTAATTGATGTGATACATTTAAAGATTAATTATAGTTTCGTTTTATTTTACCCGTTGAACAGAGATTAAATCCCTTCCGCAGCTCTGGAAGCATGCTTGTGTGGCCTAGAATTAATGGGACAGGAAGTTCCGCCAAAGATTGACCTCGAGTTTATCATTGTTCATTTTCATGCTGATTCAGGTTTTAGGTGTATTTATTTTTTCATGCGGCAAGTATAATTTTGTTTTAAGCTTAGAGTCTCATTGTCTTAATTGAGTGAGTAATTTCCGTTTTTTTCTGCGCTTACAACGTGCTTGCTAACATTCTTCGACTCTCATGTTTTTTCATTGAATTTTATGAAGTTTAATCCTAATTTTTGTCTCCGACTGTGTAAGAAAATCCATGTATCTCTGGTTCGCGAAGCATCGTTGTGTACCTCTTGTGTTCTCCTTGTCGTAAAGGCGTTCTCCGTGGTCTCGTAACTCAAAAATGGCTTACATCCTCAATGAAAAAGTGGTTTCCATTTTTTCGGTGAGGTCTTGGAATTGCTTCTACTTTCACGATTATTTTGAATCTTATTCGCCTGCAGATTAGCATGAGAGTGTACTTCATCTACACCTACATATTTCCCTGCGACTCGCCGCATTGGTGTGTGGTAGGGGTTGTTAGATCACCAGCCGTGTAAAGATATGAGTTTTTGGGAGGTGAAATGGTGACATGTATTACGGTATTGTATTTCTTGGAGCTCAGATTTTATTGTGATCGTTTATTGTGCGCGGAAAGAACGATTTTTTGGACCTGTCTCTCCGGCAGTGTATCTCTCTTATTTTATCGCTTCTGTCAGACCTAGAGATGTAGTGAGGAGTTATGGCAATATTCTCTGTATCGCTCTGAAATACACCAGTTCTGAAGTTCTCAATCATCATAAACCTAGCGTGTGGCCTCTGAGTCTCGATGGGCCCCACCTTAATCCCTCTCAAAGTTGTGAAACATTATATGTACGCTCGTAGCAGTTTTTATCGAAGAGCGCTGCTTTCCTTTGTATTTTATCAATTTTTTAGTTAAATCTTTATGACTAGGGTCCCAAATACTCGCGGCGTATTCGAGGTGTGGCCTAACCAGAGCGAAGTAGCGTCTCTCTTTTACTTTTTCACCCGAGGACCTTCCTATTATACGCTTAACAAAACCTAGTATTTTTAATGCTGAGCAGCATATGTTTTGTATTTGCCGCATATATTTTGCACTTAATGTTCGGGGGAGAATAAAATTCTATATGTTATATTTAACAATACATAGTGGAGATACTTATTTCTTATATAGTGAGAACTCCACGCTCCTGTAATGTGCCATTAACCATGGAGTATGGCTTCTGTTTTAAGGTATGTAGTATACATCAAGGTCGGTTTTCAATGAAACCATACTCATCTCTAGTGTTTGGCGTTATATGCCCATATTTGTTTCGGAAAATAAGGCCACTAACCGTTTGCTATGTTGCTAATTAATGCTCATGAAATTGTTCCACATTAAAGAGAGGAATAATATTTCATAGAGATTCCCAGAAAACATTTCTTATATACTTGATAATAATATTAGAGTGCTTAACAAACCGGAGTGAACATAGAGGTAATTGAAAACTAGTTTTATAATCTTATATGCTTCTCGTCTTCAAAAAATTGCATAGGTGGCAAATAGACTCTTTAAGGTTCATGTATTCCACAGTATTGGTGAAAAATATTATTCTAAAACTCAAGCGCTCGTTGAATAAAGGAAGAAACTGATATCCGAAAAGCCAGTATGCGGCGTTGTCTTTGGCTTCTGTGTTCACGTGCGAGTCACATACATATGAGAGTAGCAGTCCTCGAAAACGCCATAGTTGGGGATAGAGCTGCTCCTTCAAGCAGCATCAGAGATCCCATTAGCATCATGATGTGCTCCTATTCCCATAGCGGAGCTACGATAGCGCTCCACAGGGTTTTTTGAAGGTTTAGCCCGCCTGAGTGCACGGAAGATGATGCCTCAGTGGAGGGAGCGTTTGAAGCATTTATACGGTCCCTACTTTTGTGAATTGGGGGACTGAAATGAAATGAGGTCGGGATGGAGCTGTTTAAGGAAAACGTGTCTGTCTAAATTCCTCCCTCAGTTTCCGCCGAAACTCATTTCCTCTGCAATGGAGATATATATATCCTACTTGCTAGAAACTGTTCCCTCTTGAAGTTAGAAGTGTTTCCTGGCAATGTTGGTGAGCTGTGAGGGTGTCATTAAATTTTAGTGATTGCGCCGATGGACATTTGCATGGAATGGGATATTCCAATTCTTCCTCAGTCATCATGTTTTGACGCAATAAATCATTATGCGAAATCATGCTCGGAAAAGTCTGTAAAACTTTGGACCAACCCATTTGACTTTCATATGGGTAATTCAAAGGCGGACTCTGATTTAGTATTTTTGTTTTGTAGTTCACTCATTGATGTGTTAGCTTATATTACCAATTGGTAAAGTTTAGGGCAAATGAATTGTCGGTAACGGGCTCCTATCCGGGAGAAGACTCTTCATATATCCTTGCCTTGGCTGTTCTCATCCTTAGGCTTGCGTGGCTGATAAGCTGCTTTACACACTAGAACTTACTCTGAATTTATTGTGGGGTAATACTTTTGGAAAACATATGGTAAAAAGCGTGGTTATCGAAGTAGTTGTATCCCCTCAAGTTGATCCATGCCTAGAATTGTAAATGATATTTTATCCGCCCAGTAGTTTTGTCTGAGATTCGCTAATTTGCTTTGTATTAGTATGCTAACAGTTGCACGCATTCGTTGTTAATAATTCCCAGAGTGACGCTATTTATTTGCAAATTACCATTTTTGCTTCAACTTCCCGAGGGTAGGTTGATATCAGGATGAATGGCACATCTAACCACAGTCTTAAGCATTCCATTAAAGATTAAGCTGCTCTAAAACTTTTTAGCTTTCCAGCGAACCGGCGAGTTTCTGCCCACTATGCCATTTGCCAGATATCCTGCTGCTTTTATTGCCCACTCTGAGGCGCAACTATTATTAATGTGCTCGTAAGTGCTTTGTGCCATTTGAATATGAGCTCTTAAAGGGGAGTGTTTGAGCGGCTCTGGGAGGAGATTAATGGACAATCCCAGGAAATGGCCCTCGACTACGGACCGACAAGTGTTTACGAAGTTCTCCGATTAGTAAGCAATAAGGTCCGTTTACATTTTAGAGGGAATGAGAAACGACAAATAAACTCATCCACTTTTGTTCCTCCATGGTGTCGGACGACACTGTATACTATTTTCGTTGCATGAATGATGGTGAAAACAATATTGTAACGCTATAGCAACTCTCACGCCTGAATTGAAAGCATTAGAGATGCTAAATCTGATTGCCTACATGCAAACACTCCACAAAGCAATAAGATATTAGGTGGAAAAGCGTATGAAATATGGCATGCGTTTTAATGATTACTACTCTGCATGAGGCAAAAAGCCATCAATAGTTTCTTCTGGTATTTACGTCATCTATTAATTATTCATCTGTAAAAGTCTATGAGCTAAACAGTTAGTTAGATAATTCATAATTGAATTGGCATTAATATAATTCGTTAAAGGTAGGAAATTCGTGGGATCATTCAAAAACAACTTTTTAGCAATGAATTGTCTAAAGACAGCCATTAGAGCTTTGGCTCAGTGCAATACAAATTCATTTGAAAAGTGATGCTAAATTCCAATGCAATATTTTACTTCAAAATATGTTGTTGCAGCTTTCCGAACGTTGACTTTCATGCATATGAATTTGATAGAAATATAATTATTAAAAAAAAAATGTTCGTTTGATATATTGCTGTTTGAACATATATAAAAGTCCCATTAAAAAGGTGTAAGTGGGAATATTTTGTAGTATTTTTTTATATGTTGGTAGGAATAGGATAAAAAATACTTACGTAATCACGGATATGCATTCTGAAAGGCCGCGGGAAAACTTTGACTCTAATTTACTCTAAAGTTATGCGCAAAAGCATAATTATTTCGACCATAGATCACTTAAATACTATCCAGTGTGGTGGATCTAGATTTTTTAAATTAGGAGTTAGGCAGAGATGGAAATAAGGAGTGTTAAAAATCAAAGCGGTCTATGTGACCGCGTGACTGTTGCTACTAGTTAAGACGTAATTGATACAAGTAATTGTAAAATTAGAAAATGGGTATTTTTATAAACTATCATTGGAATATAATCGAGTCTATATCTAATATATAGAAATGAATGTTCGTTTGTTCGTATTCTATGCGTTCCTATACCATTCATCAGATTGCGATGAAACTTTGGTGAGTTGTTGTACGCGCGCCCGCGAAGGTGTCTGAATTCTTTAATCTATTGTACAACAGGTGGAGTGCAAGTCTTTTCAAAAAATGACTGTTGGCACGCGAGCTTCTCAAACAAGCGAGGAACGACAAGCAAGCAACGAAGCACATCGTTTACGAGTTGCTCAATCACGTGCGTTAGAATCTTATCAGTGAGACACGATATCGCGTTCATCAGAATCATATCGGTGAGACGTAATTTTTGTTAAAAGATACATAATTTATTTGTACGTAGAATAATATTTGGTGCAGTGGTCTCTTTGTTTGATTTTTTTTAATTTTTTCCATTCGATTTTCACATACGCTTCGCTCTTTCCTAAAATTGGATTTTTAAGCTCGATAATATTTGCACTACTTAAACAATAGAATGTTTTATTTACTTGGAAATTGCAGAACAGGCATGGATCGGAAACTCATGCTATCATTTGTGCGTTGCAAATTTCTGGGGAGGTACGAGGAGTATGTTTGCTTTGTATGCATGTGCCTCCTAGGGATGAGCATCGATAGGAAACCATCAATATATGCTGTCGATGGTCCATCGGAACTGCACCATCGATGTTGAGAAAATATCGATTATGAACCATCGATGGCTGACTTTAAGTGGTGAAACCATCAATGATATTGAGCATTTTATTACGGAATGGCTTCGAGGTCAATGTTACAACAAATAAAACTGAAAATCATCTAATTTCACACCCGCAAACGTTAATCCTTTAAACGCATCGGTTAGCAAAAGTTGAGCAAAACACTCAATGGATGCACTCGAGGAAAACATCGATGGTTACCATCGACTATGACCATCGATAGTGTGATAACATCGAGGGCAAGCTATCGATCGGGAAAACATCGACCATTGGACACCAATCATCGATATTTCTGAATCATCGACCAACGATGCTAATCCCTAGTGCCTGCTTAGAAAGAAAAAGAGGCATTGCAACGCATCCGGGCACAACTAGTATTTGATAAAAATGTAAAGAAATTTTGAAGTGCGTTGCGGGTAACGCCAAGATTATTCTAAAAATAGAAACTTTGGATTCCAGATTTCCGAAAATCTTTTGGAAAGTAGATAAGATTTTGAGAAAAATGCCGTTATAGAAATGAGAAGCGACTTCTAGTTACGTTTCAAACGGCAAATTTCATTGGACAGTTAAATTTAGGTTACTCTTTTCATCTAAAGTGTCTAAACAAGCTACGTTTATTGTCTGTTGGAAAGAGCTTGTAATGCAATCAATTTATTTTTCCTGTTATGCCCATTTCATAGAACGTTGCACAGAAGTGATGGATACACAAGTCTCTTTATTTGACTGCGGTTTCTCATTTCATCGCCCGCTGAAGGATTCCTCAGCTTAAAAAAATCCCAACTTTATGTAGGCACCGCGAATCGCATTTAAAATGGCACGGTTCTCATAACTTCTCAGTTTCCTGCTGCAATACTGTGCAAAAGACATCATGAAAGGACAAGAATCAAATGATATTGGATCCTTTTGAATAAATGCATTCTCATGTACTTTTCAACTGGCGAAAAAAAAGTTATGCCAAGCAAAAGAAAATAATATGAGTGCAGGATTTGAAATGAAATTCACTGACCAAGGGTTGAAAATCCTTACATACGTACACACATACCAATCACGTCGTTCCCTTCTGGGGTAGGCACAGTCACTAAGTTTCACTCACAAATATATATTTGTTCACCTGATTCTGCTTCAATAATTTCCTACATACTGACCTATCCTTGAAAACTTCTTTTGCCTCATTTACCCCCATACACTGCTTCATACACGCCCTTCTGTTTTTATAACTCCTAATATTCCTCCTCTTAAGAATTTCCTCAATCACATTTAACCACAACTTACTCGGCCTACCTATACCTCTCGCACCATTCATTTCACTCTTATATATCTGTTTCGGTATTCGACTCTCATCCATTCTCTCAACATGGCCAAACCAATGAAGCACACTCCTTTCGCATGTATCCATTACTGGAGCATTTAACCCAAATTCCTTTATTACCCTTTCATTCCTGACTCTATCCATCCTAATTATGTTGATATTCGCCATGAAATATTCACTTTACGTCACCAGGATTTGAACCCGGATCTCCCAATTGCCGATCAGGTGTGTCAGCCAGTTACCCTTCCGAGCAATTTTCATTCGAATCCCGGTCAAGTCAAATGGTTTATTCATGGCGAATTTCAACACTTGGTGTGAATGCACCCGCTCGAGTGACCTTGTACCACATCATTTGTCTATGCAATGATAGTAAATTCGTATACTCCACTAGAGGTATATCTCCACTAGAGGTCTATACTCCACCAGAGGTCTATACTCCACTAGAGGTCTATTCGTGTACTCCACTAGAGGTCACCTGTAGTGGAGTATGCAAAGTTAGTTTTATTTTATCTATTATGAATAACTTCCACAAAGTCTAGCATGGAATCATTTCCTTTGTGATTGGAAATTCGTTAATTGTCTGCATTGAATCATTTGTTTCATGAAGATTATCAGCTTTTCTGTAATGTATTGTTTGTATCAATGTACTGGAGCTTACCGCGTGACTCGCTCTCAGGGTGGAGAAGGTAGGGAAGGTAAGGAAAAGTTGAAGACATAAATGAATGCGTGAAAATAACCGAAAGGTCGAGGTTTATGGAAAGCAGTGGTTGGGAAGAAGAAAGGTGGGTTGGATGGTTTGAGGGCATAGGCCATCAGGCTGGCGAGGAGAAAGATATAAGAAGAGGGGGAGTAGAAAAACAAGAACGTCTTTGGCGAGAGTGTGTCCGCATAAATATTGGAACTTCTGAAGTGGAGGAAAGGAATGATCTCATTGGGGCGCCGATCGTAAAGGCGTGACGTACGAAACTCGACTTCTCTCCAAGTTTAGTATTTCAAACACAAATCTTAAAGACGCTCCCCTTCCTTTCCCTTTTATCTTCTTTTCTCGTTCTTGAATGGCAGGGACGCTCTTCTTCCTCTTCTTTACAAGCGAGACGGTGCTTCTCTTCTCCTTGAAATTGGATTTTGCGAATATTGCCACCCCCTCTAAGAATCATCTGCTTCGCAGTCGGGCTCGAAATCATATTCGGAATGTATTCCCGCGATAAATTTCGCTGATATTCAGGGACATGGCTTTCAGAGCTCATTCGAGGCAGAAATCGTTCGTCGAAATAAAGATTCTTCTGGCGCGAGTGTTTGTGTGAATACGAAGACGTTTTTTTCTTTATTTACATCCGCGAGTGATCCTATAAAATGATGCTATCCTGATTGTTTCACCTGGGTAGGCTTTACTTCAGGCAGTATGTAAAACATGAATTCTGCATAGATTGTATATCTCACAATTGATTTAGCTGAAAGATGATCCACTGCTCATTTAGACGGCTGCTGAGAGATTTATTTTAAGTTGAAATGATGGAACTAGATTGCAAACTGTTGCACCCACCGAGAAAGCAAGCCATAGCTAAGAATATAGAAAAAGAAAAGAAACGACGAAGGAGGCCTGTTAGAATAGTTAGGTTGGAATAAATTGACATGCATTACAATCACGTGGGGAGGATTAAAGCCTTACTCTAATCGATATGGGTGTACAATTCATGTAAAAATAAACTCCTATTTCTTACACTTTTTTAATTATTCCTTGAAAAATACCTCAAAAAAAGTAAAACCTACGTAAAATACCCCTATCCTTGACCGCAGAAGGGGATCGGGATGGTGTGGCAGCTGGAGTACTGGCTCACCATACGGGAGGCCGGGGTTCAAACACCTGCAGAGGAGAATAGTTTTCAGAGGAAACCCGATACCTACTTGAGTGTCTTGTGGAGGGCACTTCAAGTGAAGTATGTACTCCGTCTGTCCATTGAGACTTTAAACCGTGGTCCTTTTGTGCCTTTCGTTCAGAGGAGGCTAATACCGACGCCGGGTTTCCATCCACCCTCCCTCTCTTCCGTACACATCCCCTACGGCGCAAATGACAGCTGTCGGTCGCCTCCCCAAAATCCAATCTAATCGTTGACCGCAGAAAATTTCAATCCTTCAGAGTCTATGTCGGAGTTTGAAATTAACGCATGTCAACGAGTATAAAATGTAGCGGAGCGTTCTATGAAATAAGTCGAATCAACGGTTTCACATACTTGCGTTCATAAAAATCTCATTTTTGACCACGGAATTCAAGTTTCAACCGCTCTACAAACACAATAAATTACTTAAAAAATTCTTTATTAATTATTGTAAAGAGTTAAAAATGTGAGTATTACAGTCAGAAATGTTATGTCTTCACTGCATTAAACTTTTATGGCGATTGAACGTAGCTTCTTTTTTGAGAATAAAGGGGCAAAGGTTTCTCAAGACTATGATAGAAGGATATTGGGCAAGCGTGGTAGATAAAGAAATCGAATAGGTTTTGTGGACGGAATGAAGAAGGGTAGATCGTATGGTGAGGCGGAAAAGGAAATATTGTTGGGAGTTAGGACCCTTTAAGTGCATAAAACCGGTAGACGTTTCTCTGACTTTCAGCAAAACTTACCTTGTACCGGTAGAACACTTTTTAAAAATAAAAATTCTCGTAGATCACTTTTAAAGCAATATATATTATTGATAACATTAATTTTAACCAAGGATATGTGTATTTTTAAAGCATGCAACTTTTCTGGACGATTTGACTAAAACGGTTCACTTTTTAGTAGATATTTCCTCTAGTTTCAGGTTTGCATTATTTATTTACATAAGTAATAAAATTTTATAAACCTAAGATGTTGTTATCATTAACTTTTTGCTTTTTCGGCGAACGTAATTCACTAATTTGTAAATATCTGCTACGATTTGCTGTTAATATGACGCTAAGATGGTCTAAAAACTCACATATATGCACAGAATTTTCAAAAATTTTCCGAGTGGGAGTCCCGGACCCCTCTTCATCCCCGCTGGACTGGGGACTAATCCCGCACCTACCAGAACCCCCGGAGCGGAGATCCCATTCCCAAGACTGAATTCATTAGTTATGGCTCGAGCGCGGCAGCATATTTGTTAATTTGACGAAAAATGCCGCCTAAAAAGTCTCAGAGAGAAGAGCTCGGTGACCTCTCTTGCATCGTGGAGCACCAGGAATAAAATTGACTTTATCTGTCGGATAGTCAATCACTATTTTTTACTCAAATATAGTCATTTATTTCACCTTGATAAGTTGGAGATATATAATTTTTGGGAAGCTCCAGAATAAATTTTTCGCAAGAGTTTCGTGGATTGGTGGGCCAGAAATATCTGAATTAGACAACATCCAGTTCAACATTGGTGTTCCAGAGGGCTGTTTGACCGTTGCCTTGCATGTAACATGTACTCAGAATGAGACCTGTTGGTGAAGTTGGTCAAGGGTGAATAATGTGGTATGAATGAAACGTGACAGAAATGTCCATTTTTTTCGAGAAAAGTCACAGCGTCATAAATGTCCGAAAAAGCCTCTGAAGAGCAAAAAAATAGAAGCAGTTAAAAGTTCTATATTTATCGAAATGGGTCATAATTTATAAAACCTCAAGAGTCCCTTTTAAAATTTTTTTTCAGCGCTCCTGTTATGACCTACCCCAAAATGTTAGTCTGTATCCGCCTCGGAGCCAAACCCTGTCTTCCCTAAATGTTTAAGTAAAACTTATAGTTGAAACGGCTTCTACGTACAAAATTAGACACGTTTATGCCACATCTCGGTCATAAATATGAATTTAAAGAGCCTATGGCCGATTTCAAGAACGTTTAGTTATGGAATAAATAGTTTTGAGGTCCATGAAGTTATAGATCTCATAAAAATATTTGGGTTGCAATAACACATCTACCAGATACATAACTTAGTTACCAATAGTTAACCTCGTCCAATGTTTGATCTAATCTTCTACCGCCGGGTAAAATGTATGAAAGTTTAGCTTATGAGTAATTGCTAATGCACGTAGTAATTAGTCAGTAAGAGTGAACAAACTGGTGGTTTGTCTCAAAACAACTCTTTTTATCTAGAAATTAAGTCTCCGAGAGGTTAATTTCTTCGGCGTATCCGCCATCTTGGCTACTTATGGAACTCATAACTTCATGCCATAACTTATGAAATCAATAGATTTATCGAATGTTTCAGCAACACTTACTGAATGGTTTCCAAGGCTTATGGGTCCCATAACTTTATAAAATATATGTGTGTCGTTCCTAAAACTGGCCATTAGAGAGGCAAGTGGTCCAGATAGCCGCCGGTGGCCAGCTGACGCGCGATGCCATTGAATGACCTTCTCGCATTGTTTCTATCTTCACCTCTGGGCGACTGATTGTCAAAGTGAGACTGCTCACTCGCCTTGAGGCGCGAAAGGTCGAGCTTGAGGGAAGAAACACATACTACCCCTTCCCATCTTTCTTGTCCCGGCCAAAAGCGGAGACGAGCCAATAAGGCGGGGTCAACAGCCAAAGCTGCCAGTGCGAACGTCAAAGGGGCCGAGTGTCCTTCTCTTTCCCCCTCCTCCCACGGCCACCCCTCTGTGATAACCCTTCAAGGACTCCCCAACTCTCAATTCAACCCCTCCTACCCACACAGTCCACCAGAGCCGCTGACCGCTTCAAAACCTCTCCGACCGTCCGCCATTTCTAATCTATCTGTCTCCCTCTCTCTCCCTTTAGCACTGTCGCTTGACTTTTTATCCTCGCACCTAATACCTTCCTGATCCCCACTTCACTCGCCTTACCCTTCCATTTCCTCCCACCCTCATTGCATCGCCTCTTCGTTTCCTCAGCGTCCAGGCCAATTTCTTTCCGTCGCGTCTTACGCTTCGTTTTAAGGCGAACTTTTAAGTGCCAACTTTTTACAGATTCTGTCGTACACTGCCTTTAATGGTTACTAATTAGCCGATGAAGCCGATGACTTTTTTAAAAGATGTTAAAAACTGGCTATTTACTTTTGAAAAAATCGAAGACATATTTTGTTAAATAAAATTATTTTGCTAAATAAAATTATTATTTTTGTAAACATACTTGTTAAAAGGAATTCATTTGAAATTTTGGTATATATAATTTTTTTTCTTGTTCTAAACGTAACAATGTATGGTCGTAGTTCTAATTGATGGTAACCTCAACACAGGTTCGCCTTATAGGTTACCTAAAGCTCCAAATATCTAATTAAGTATTCTTTGTATTTTTTCTGTAATTATTCTTTTGGAGCAACAAACATTATATTATTATTATATTATGAGGGGTATGTCAGATAGTTGTGGGTAGAGAATAATCATTTAGGGTAATTGGGTTCAGCGAAACAATGATTCATTAGCACTGGGACCGCATTGCTATCCCCCCAAAGCCGCAGTCGTGACCACATTGTCACAAGAGTATTTCCGACAAGTGCCAGATCGGCAATGAGATTTTAAATTGCAGGAAATACTTGGATATTTCTCTGCTAGTACCCTTGAGTTATAAACTAAAATTCTCCAATGTAAAGAATAAAGAAGTAATGAATGTGGTGAAGTCTACGTGGGAGAGACTGGGCGAACTATATCCACTCGTCTGAAGGAACACCGTAGGCATTTCCGGCTTGGTCAACCGGAAAAATCAGCAGTAGTTGAGCATAGCCTGAGTCGGGACCATAAGATCATTTGGGATGACACGACTGTTCTTTGGCGATCCGGCCAATTTTGGGATCGCTTAACCAAAGAGGCGATAGAGATAAGGTTGGAGAGGAAGAATTTCAACCGGGATACTGGTTATACGATCAGCAGCTCTTGGAATAGAATTCTGAGAAGAATTCAGAACGCCAGAGCTAAGACTCCGCTGGTCAACGGTCCTCCAATACAACAATCGGGGCTCGACCAATCCCGCCCCGCCTAGCGCCAAATTAAACAATCTTTTTTAAACAAGCATCATTAGCCTTGAGAATGGGTGACGAGTCGGAACCCGAAACGTCGGCTGTCTATAAAAATCTTACCCGGTGGCGAGCCCGAGAAATTTACACTAATAATGATATTATTACTTGTTAATGACAAGAGCCAAGTAAAAACAAAGTCGTAAAATCGTTTAGAATAAGAATTGCTACAAACATTACAATCTTAAGAATAATATAACATTTGAAAATAATTCCAACTTATTGAAAAATGTGTATGTATTTACATTAATAATGTGAACATAAATATGGTATAATTATTTATAAGAATAACACAAAAAGATGGCTAATCTGGTAGATAGTAGTGAAGTTAGCATAAATATTATTATTACAAAATTAAATTAGTAAATCATTAAAAATAAAATATTGATCTAATTTTAGTCTAATGTTGGTAAAAGTGTCCTGGTAGGCGTACAAACATCCATAGAATAGTCAAGACATCACATCAGTCCCTAAGTTACCCCAGCGTTCCGGTCAATCTATTCCACTATCGGGCGAAGCTTGGTATTCAAGCGACAAAGTTTTCCGTCACTCATTCTGCAGGATGTAAAGAGAATATGTAACGCTCTGTCATTCATAGTAATTACCACAAATTTCTAACTGGTATGCAAATGGGGTCCTGGTTTCGTGAGATAGCGGTGGCTTCAAAATTGTAGCTCAGTGGAATGGTCAGAACTCAAGATTTACGTCGGCATTTCTCATTTCAGTCAACAATCCACGAAAGCTATGCCTACTTTTTTGAAGGAATTCATTTCTGCAGCCTATTTATATTCTGTTAAGCAGTTGGGACTTGGGATAAATTGCCGATTCTATTATTCCAATGTCTTATAAAAATATAAAAGTATGGAAAAATATAAATTTATATATCCAGATATCACTTTTATTACTTCAATCACTAATGCCAAAATTGTCTCATAATTTACGGAGTGACCTTGGAATGTTTTCCCATCAAACTCTTCCATTTGTGTACATTGTAATTCTTTCGGGTTTGTTGCATAAGGAACTGTGAAAATTCATTTCCTCTCCTGCTCATAAATATTGAGTATATTCATAAAAGACGTGGATAACATTCCACCAGGGTTGAAATTCGCTATGAACATATCATTCGACTTGACCGGGATTCAAACCCGGATCTCCCAATTGACGGTCAGGTGTGTTAGCCAGTTACACCACCAAGCCATCTTCCTTCAAGGCGAATTTCGAGGGGGGTTTATGCGAACTAGATGTTCGCCTTGAAGGAAGATGGCTTGGTGGTGTAACTGGCTAATACACCTGACCGGCAATTGGGAGATCCGGGTTCGTATCCCGGCCAAGTCAAGTAAATGATTTTTTCATAGCGAATTTCAACCCTGGTGTATATGTACCCGTGCGAGTGACTTCGTACCACATCATTTGTTAAATGCAATGTTTGGAAATTTGTGGATAATATTGTTTTTAATTGTACTTCATTAGTAACTTAAATAAAACTTTGTATAATCCACTATAAGTTTAATAACACGACCCGGGTTTCGACACTTCGTGTCATCTTCAGGTGCAAATACAGCATCTGTCACTCTATATATACAGGTTCGTGGTAGGGGAGGGGAAGGAAAAACCTATAGTGGATTATATAAAGTTTTATTTACGTTACTATGAATTACTTCCACAAAGTCAAGCCTGGAATCTGTCGAATGTTTTTGGTAGGTAATACTGCTAATTATACACTATTGATTTATACCGTTGTTACGCTCGCATTATTAACTTCCTTTCGTGGTTTAAACAATATTATAATTCTCGAGGTGAGGACCAACTTATAATGTTTGGTAATGAAATTTGTCGGCCCCGGTGGCGGCGGGGTAAAGTCCTCGCCTGCCAACCCGAGGGTCGCGGGTTCGAGTCCCGCCTGGGTAAAAATATTTTCTGCCCAGGACATGGGTGTTTGTGTCTCGTACGTTGTTACTGTTATTCACCCGACGTAAACTGGCCCATTGTGCTGTATTCGGGGTAGCAAAGATAAATAAATAAATAAATAAATAAAGACTGCCAAAGACGGCTAGGGAAAATTAATATTAAGATTGGAATGATGTATCATAATTTTTCCATCTTAATTTTTGGAAATTTAAATATTCTAGTAATTGTCCAATAAATAGATTTATTCTTTACGACCCGGGTTTCGTCACATAATGGCATCTTCAGGACCTGAAGATGTCATTTTGCGGCGAGACCCGGGTCGTAAAGAATATATCTACTTAGTGGACCATTACTAGAATAATTTTATTTCCGATATGGAGAGGTTCCACAAAGTCAAGCATGAATTTATTATTTTTATCTCAATTTTTATTTTATTAAAATACTTCGTTAACAAGATAATATTTTTGAGTTATAGAGGGTCGCGAAAATGCTACATTGGAGCAGTAAATTTAACGAAAGCTTAACCACTCTCGCAATATTTTAAGAACATATAGTTTACCGAAGTTAAACCATTAAATATTTTAAGTAAAATAGATAGAAGGCGTTTGACGTAAGTGGGATAACTCCGTTCAGTGCGCATGAGAACAAATCACTGCATCTGAATTCCAATTAAATAAGAATAAATTGAAAAGAGCTGTGATAATGACCTAATGATGATCTTAATTCGAGAGTACTGGGTGCGCAACGGTTTAAAGCCCGATTGTGTGTGCATGCTGAAATTTCGTTCAGATTCAGGGCCTCGTTAATGAAATGGAGATGGCAACCACTTGAAAAGGATGAAGGACCGATGCGCGCGGTCAAATAATTTACACGTTGAGAGAAACCACACCGAATAATGTCTCTCGCGAGTACCCGCGCTCGTCTGGGCGTTTAAAATATTGAATCACGCCACGACCCGCAGGAACCAAAATGGTCAACGCTTTGCCGCGCCCGCTCCAACAATTAGACTCCGGAAAACAGACCTCTCTTATCTCCCTCGCTTATGCAAACTCCCATCTCCGCAATCATCGTTCCCCGCTCGACTCCTCCGCACCCCGCATCACCCATTCCCAAAAGGAGTGGCAAAGGACTCTCTTCTGGACCCGACCTCCCCACCCTCTACTTCTGCAATCCCGGGCTCGGACTATCTCCCGCCCGGCCTCCCTGTCTCACTCCTCCCCCATTAACTCTTCCCCATTCCACTTTCACGCCCCCGCTTGCCCTTTCCCCCTTCCTCCCCCCCCCCGCCCCCGGCCCCTCGTCACACACGCACACACAGCGGCCGTCCTATCTCGGCCGCCGCCGGCTCACGCCCTAGCAAGCAAGCCTCTTCTCTAAATTTACCCCTCGGGTCCGTCCTGCTGGCCGGGACGAAACATCGCCACCACCCCCGCAGATGCCCCACGCCCTAACGCTCTGCCCGCCCCCGCACGTCTCGCCTCCACCCCCCACCCCTTCCTTCTGGCGTCGCGAGGGGTGGTGGGAGAAGTCCGCCACCGACTTCTTCCCCTTTCACCTCTCTCCTTCTCTCTCCTCTCTCTCGCATCCTCGACCCACATCATTTCCGCTCCGTCGCCTCCCACTCTTCCCTCCCCGTACCCTCATCCTCACTTCTCCCCCCCCGCCCCCCCCGCGAGGCGTTCAACTCGTCCGAATCGTTCACCTCCCCTGCCCGCCCCCCTTCCCTGTCGCAGAAGCATCCCCTCCTTCCCCCCCATCGTTCGGCCCCGGTGGCTGCCAAAGAGCAAGTCCCTCAAAAAAGTCCACCCTTAACTTCTGGCGGGGTGATTTCCGAAATGAAAAAAAATGAAACAATGTCACACCTGCAATTTTTCTTGTTTCGACTCGGATTTAAGCGTGATGCTGGCGGAGATGAGGTCGAGATACATTTAAAGCGGTCGAGAGTTTGGGATGGGTTCTGTTTGACGGCAAAATATATCCAACATATTTTTTTTATATCATCATTGGTCGTGTAATCCTAAGATTGGTTGACTGCAGCCCTCCGTCCATTCCTATCTGATGCTAGGTCCCTTACTTCCTGGTAGCTCTTCCTATGTACTTTCCTCTTTATTCGGTCCGTAATCGTATTCCTGGGTCTTCCTCAGGGGACTTTTCCCGCTATTTTACCTTCAGTTACGTTCTTCACAAACCCATTGTGCCTCGGATTGTGTCCAATCCATCCGGTTCTTCTTCTCTGCATGTTGTTTCATATGGTCCTTTCCTCTTCGACTCATCTGTACACTTCATCATTTCTCATTTTGTTCCGTACATTTCATCTTCAGTATCCTCCTCCAGCACCAGGTTTGAAAGGCTTCTAGTCTCTTCTGGTCAGCTTTTCCAGTGGTTCATGCTTCCGATCCATACACTCCACACGAATGTTTTCACATACTGTTTCCTGGTTTGTTGTCCTATTTTCTTTAAGCCCAGCAGTCGTCCTTTTCCCCAGAACGCCTTCTTAGCCTGGGCTATTCTCCGCCTGATGTCCGTTGTACTTCTTCCGTACCACGTGATGGTACATCCGAGATAGGTGAAAGAAGCCACTTGCTCTAATTTCTCTCCTCTCAGGGTGATTTTTACATTCATCTTCTCTCTTCTGCATACTATGATGTTAGCCTTCGTCTTGTTTATTTTCGTGTTGGATTCTTGTTTATCTGTTGTATTTATGTGTGTGCCATGAGTAAAATATTAGTGACCTCAAGAATCTTGTTTTACATAAAAAAATTCATGATCCGGTGACGTAGCTCTTTAAAAATGTCACGATCTGCGTGGTTTTCTGAGGAAATTTCTTCTTCGTGTAATTTCCTCTTGCTGATTGAGCCCTATATTATTCCCTCCCGCACAAGGAAGGATGAATTGATTCCACGACCTTTTTTAGGGCCGAACTCTTTGCCTCGAGAGTGACCTTTGAACCCATTAAATCACCGCAGTGATCCCGGACGTGTTCGCTAGGAGCTTTTAACCTCCTTTATCAATGACAAGAGCTGCTTCTCTAAGGTAGTTCTCCACAAAACACGATCGAGAGGTGAGCGTAGCGCCCTTTAATTTCGCTGCTCCATCTCCCCTTTAAATTAGAAGTCACCTGCCGCCAGTCTATACAAAAACACCAATCAACCACCCCGGCTCTGGTGTTTTTCTTCTCACAGCTACGCCTCAGAAGGCTCGCTGCTCCGGTATGCACTGCTGAATAATACTTTTGAAAATTGGGTTGCTAAGGTGGATAAGTGCTCTTCCTTTTCGTTAGCAAGCAAAAAATATGGCTAAGTTGGATTTTAAACCGATTTTGAGTGCACTAGGAATAGCCATGGATTTTTCCTCTGTGGAATTTAGCGTACTAGATTTTAAATTTAGAACCACTTTTAAAATATCGAGGGTGGGTAAGGAAGAATGAAACTATATTACCTGTCCGACGTTTTGGAGTGTAATGCACTTCATCATCAGGGCTATGCAGAAAAGAATAAACGATGGTACGACAATCGTCAATTAATAAAAGGATCACTTATACACCAATTACAATGAGTAAAAGCTCAAACGATTTCGTACTGTCTACTAGTTTTTATTTCACCTCTTGCTACACGTGTTTCAACTGAACAACAGTCATGCTCAGGCAAGACTGTTATGCTGTTCTACAATATCTCTCCTGAGAAAGTGGACTTTATCAATTACAGTGTAAAATTTCAATATAAAAATTACCTGTGAATATCCCAATGGCTATCAATTCCAAAGTAATTTTTATATTGAAATTAAGTGATCCTTATATTAATTTACGTCTGTTTTATCTTTATGTATTCTTCTCCGTATAGCCCTGAGGATGGGATGCATTACTCTCCGAAACGTCGGCAAGGTATTATAGTTTTATTGTTCCTGTCCTACCCTCGATACTTTATACGTAGTTCTAAATGAAGAGGTCGATAGAACACTACTGTATTTTGATTTTATCTGAATTTGTTCTCCTCTCTCACGTTTATCACAGAGGTTAAATGGATCAATCTGAACTTAGACAGGGTATATACTAGTAAATTGGTCGTTAATTGTGTTACGAATGATGGTGCGATCACCATTGCTAGCCGTTTCTGTCATTTAAGATTCAGATATGGTAAATATGCCGACTTATAAACTTTGTTAGGTTTATATATCATCCTGTATACATCTATACATTTGTGGTTGATCAAAAAAGTTTCGGCGTTGAATCATGAAAATTAAATTCGTGACCTTAAAAATGTGGCGATTTGTGTGGTTCTCTGAGAAAATTTCTATAAATTTTCACTAAATCGCATGATTGCTGGAAAAAGTCATTTCGGTCACAATAAAGATCTTTTCACAGATATCTAGATGTTCAAATTATCTGTTCTGTAAATATTTGAAATGTGAGGCTTGCAAGCGATATCTCCAAATATCCTTTCATCCAAATTGACAATGGGGCAGTAGGAAAACCATTGGCATCAATATCGTGTATAATATCCTAGTGGAGCCATTCAGGTTTATGTGCAGCAATAATTTTAAACTTAGAAAATTTATGATATATTTTTTCTCATTCGTAGCATTCATCCAACACTACCTTTTTTTGGTTGACCACTTAATGAATTAAAAATTTCGAGAGAATCTTGCGCGAGGCTCATTATGTTTTCACTAAATTGCTTGATTTCTGGAAAAAATCATTTTGGTGCCAAAATAATATCTATTCATAGCTATGTAAATGATAAAATGATATGTCATCTAATGTACATTGATATAAACCACAATATCTCCTGTAAAATCAGATTTATATGTAATTCATTGATCGGTGTCAACGCAATGCCGTTACTATTCCCTGACAGTGCTCTTCTTGCTATTCCCTAACCTGTGAAGTGGAATATAATCGTAAGCCTTTCGTCGAAGTGCAAATTTTTTGTCTATTTTGGACTTAGTCATCGGTAGTGACAAAAAAATGTGTCTTTTCTATTATATTTAATTATTATTGGTTTAAGGTACAGGTTGTTTAAATCTTAGTTACAATTAGTGAGAGAAAAGCATATTTTTACGTTTTTATTTAAATATTGTAGGTACAAGCTACAGCAAGGCTTATTAGTACACATCATCTTCAGGTACAAAGGTTAATGTTTAATTATTAAAAATAAACTTGGCACCTGAAGATAACTTCTATCCATTGAAACTATTTCTAAGTTTTCTCTTCAATTATTGAATACCATCAATAGATACGACGTATTTCTCTCTCATTTTGAAAATTAATGTCCATATAGTTAAACCTGGAACCTTAGAAATTGTAATTACCCTATTGTTTCACGATGGTATCATCATATGTACTATAGTATTTCCCCCTAGAGAATTTTGAAGTTATAGCTACATTATTCAATGTGGTTCCTTAGGTATTTTTTATTCCAAAGAAGTAGCTTTTAGCCATTCAGGCAGGTCAATAGATGGAATACAGCAGCTATTGTTGTCACTGACTACGTTTCCTCTTGTGTTTTTTCTCTCAGCCTTAGAATTTTATTTATAATTCCGTCTTTAATGTCATATAGAGATTTTAACGTTTAATATATAAGGAGCTGAGTTTCAACTTCACCTCTGCCTTCAAAAAATAGAGCGGAACAATAAAACCAGTGGCAATATGTGTTCATAAGGCAGTGAAAAGTATGTTGAGCTCTTGATTGTTTTTCTCCACGATATCTTCTGAAATCGTCGTTACCTCTAATACTTAATGGGGTCGGAGATGATCCTTCGTATAATCAGATCAAATAGGGTGTACTGTAATGAGGACTTGACACGCTTTCTGCCCGGCCGTGGTACGGGAACAGCATTTCAAATGCCATTGCATATATTTCAGGTAAATTGATAATACCCTCTCATTTTATTTCACTTATTCGCATTGCATGATGGGACAATTATCTTCTGAGCAGCGTTTGCTAATTGAAACCTCCTTTAATAGTAGGCACCAGTTTGTATCACGTTTCTCTCTCTCTCTGTGTTTATCATCCTTGCGTGAATAGTAGTAGTCATTAAAGTAATTTAATTGCCCGTTGAGTGTCTGGAAAGAAAGCTTTCTGACTTTTTTCTGTGAGTGAATTAAATGAACAAGTGTCCTATCGCATACTATGATTCTTCATAAAAATTGCGAAGAGATAGAAAAAGAGTGAATTGAGGAGACTCGGTACTCCCTTGAGAATGATCAACTTCCATCTTAAATCTTCATGGACTACCGCGGTTGTTACATGTTTTACGTTTGATAATATTTGACTCTTGAAGTGTTACCCATCAGTTTAGTTTTTGTGTACGAGCTTTTATGCACAAACCAATTATGATTATATCTTTATGACCAGTTTAATTTATTTTATCAATACTTTATACTCTTTCTTGTTAGCTTCCTTTCCATTATTCTGCCGCTTAGCATTGAATGTATCCTATGAATAATTTCCGATAAAAATTCAGGATCGATGTGCTACAATTTTCTCCGCTAGAATCCCGTAATGCTAGTCGTTGTGTGTTCATTAATATTCGTTGTCTCGGTAATCATGTGAGGGCCTAGTCCAGGGTAGGAATCAGGGCATGATCTTCATATGAAATTACGTCTATAGTTTTCTAAATATATCAGAAAACACATGTTTATGTTGGGACTACTTTTTTTACCAAAACTGTATGAAGTTCATTTGGATTTACTGGCCAGAAGATTTTTTGTCGATTAAAATGGCATTTTTGGGCGATTCCCATAGTCGAAAGAAATTGTTACTTTTTCTTATGCGCATAATCAAGCTTAATTCGTGTAGGGGAATTGGTTATCATTTTAAATATGATATCGAGTCATAATTCAAGCTCTGAAGTATAATTTAGTCGTTTCTGCGGTAAGAGCTGTACAGCATTGAATGAGGATTCAGCTGCTTAAAATGCCAGTATATTGCCTGCAAGTTCATTACATTACATCAGGGCGAAATGGGAAGAAGGAGGAGGACGGTGCAAAAAGGCATTTCTCCGAGTCTTATACGAGTCAGAAATTGTAATCGTAGCTAGAATAGGTATATAAATTTTTCCCAATCGTGGGGTCAGTCGCAGCATCCAATGATAGTTTCCGTGTTCGATGCAGAAAACAGAAAACACATGTTTCTGTTCGGGCCACTTTTATATCAAAACTGTATGGAGTTTGGAATTGCTGACCATACGATTCATTTGTCGACTGAACGTTTTTTCTGGGAGATTTCCACTGTAGAAAGAAATTTTTACTTTTACTAGTACGCATTATCTAGCTTAATTCGTTTTGGGGAATCGGTTTTCATTTTAAATAGCATTTCAAAGCATAGTTCAGGTCATGAACTTTAATTATGTCGTTTCTGCGGGATGAACTTTACAATATCGAATGAGGATTCAGCAGCATAAAATGTCAGTATACGATATTTTATTCACAAAACTTTTACAATATCAGGTAAATAAATATAATAGGCACGATTCGGGTTTCGAAGAATGATCGTCATCTTCAGGTTTGTTGAAACCCGAGTCGTGTCTGTTTTATTTAATTACCCTGTATTTCAAAGGTTTTTTGAATAAAATTTGTTAACCATGGAATGCCACCAAGTGAGAAAAGGCAGAGTTTTATTTATTCAGTATATCGCCTGCCAGTTGAAAGCTAAAAAAGTATTTCTCCAAGTCTTAAACGTGTCGAATATTTTAATTCCAACAAGAATGTATCAATTTCTGCTAGTCGTGGGGTCAGTCCCAGCATCCAATGATAGTTTCCGTGTTCTTTTCATTTAGACTCACGCTCAAGTTTATTTTACGCTCAAGAAGTGGATCTCACCCTATTTTTCCAGCAGGTGGAAATGTGCACATGCACTCTAGCTCTGACCCCTTGAGCAGCCTTTACTCCCATCCCCTCTACCTTCTTCGTGGCATTTCGCTCCTTTCCCCTCCCGTGGACAACACCGGGAGGAGAGATGATTGATGATCCGATACGCGTTTCGGACCACATCACGCGCCTTCTCAGAGAGTTCCACCCCTACCTTCCCTACCCCGTGCACAACCCCCGCCGCATGACGACCTCTGACCCCTCGCGAGCCCTCACGATCCCCCCCCCCACCCCAGCCATCCGACGGTGGTGCCCCCTCCGGCCGACGCACGCACCCACGTCGCCGCGGTGACCAAACACTTTCGTATATCATTCCCACTCCCCGGTTTTTTTTTCTTTGCCGTTCGACTCCCCTCCCTCCTCTTCACATCTGCCTTTCCCGCTCTTTCCCGAACCTCGTTTCCAGTCACCTGACCCTTCGTGGCATGCGCATTGCCCTTTTCGCAACGGCACGATCGCTCATTCGTTTCAACGACTGAACTGTGGACGCCAATGAGGGCGAAATGGGTTTGCTAGTAATGAAGGATCTCAGGTTTTCCCGGCGTATCTGATGGATAAAGGTTTCTCGGGTTTTCCACCGGGTGAGGACGTCCATTGGGCCCAACGCTGATACACCCCTGATGATGGAGGACAAGTCGTTCTCCGAAACGTTGGGCCCCATGGACCTGCTCACCCGGTGGAAAACCCGTGAAACCTTTATCCGGTTTGCTAGTAGTCATTGGTCTCGGGGCCCGCAAAATAGTACGAGTTTTATGACTCGATGATGAAATTCGCTCATCTTCTTTCCCGGAAACGCTCAGGAATATGATGTTTCTTCCCCATTTGATGATTTATCTCGAGATTTAAGAATGGAGAGTCTCTTTCTCCTGCGTTAAGAGAAGGGGGTATACCACGGCCGATAACGCTTCCGCAGGCGTCTACGCGCATTTATTCTACGGCTATTTTCTCTTACTTAAAGCATCTATTTTTGCATAAAGCTCTAGAAAAAGGATTTATATTTATAGCAAGTGATGTAACATTTCGCTTTTTGCTCTGAACATACCTCTATTTCGATCGCCGAAGAAATTGAAGTGAATGTGTCGAAACTTAGACGATCTATATAACGTGTACGGCTTATGTTTCTAAAATTCATTGCAGGTATTGTAAGTAGTAATCCTTAAACTCTATGGAGGGTCATCAAAATGCAGAAAATTACGTTAATTAAAGTCATATTGAACATTATCGTGAACCCTTGCAAAGCATTTTACACTGTGCCTTCATTGGCGCTGTTAAAAGGGGGTGAGTAATGGAGGGGAAGGCGAAGATCTCTCCTCGCGAAGGAAGCGGTAGACGTCAGAACTAAAAGGGCGTTTTCGGCCGAGGTATACAGCTCCCTTGAGATGGCGAGTTGAGAGTTGTGAACCTGTTACAACATACACATTAACGGCATTTTTAGTCAGGAATTCGGTAATACATCATCTGGAAAAGTTCAGACGTGGGCATTCGGAGAATTTTTTTGATCCTCTAATATTGTGATTACACTGTCTCCAAATTGGGGTGACTGAACTTGTCTTTTATGAAAATTTTAGTGGAAATATTTAGCTTATTGATTGGTTTGTCACATTGAGGTAGATGGTGGGCGCTTGCTATGCTGACCTATGCTAGAAGCTGAAGCCAGTCCGCCATCTTTGTTAGCCCTCATTTTCGTAGAGCGCTTGCGGGATATATCCACTAATTTTGCAATTTTACAATGTTGTCCGTCGATAACTTTCTAGAAATCAGCATGCACTCACTTAGTTAATTTGCATTCTCCTCACATATTTTATTTATTTAAATCAATTATCAACCGTATCCCTGAGGAAAACTATTGTCAAATCGAGTAGAATCCATAGCAATAAGCAGCCAATAGTCAATAATTCAAGAGTTACTTGTCTTAACTTTCAGACAGATGGTTGATATTTTTGCTCTACATGCGCTAATTCGTCCATCCAGTCATGTTATCCTAAGGGAAGTAAGGAGAGAGCCGGGTTAAACAATATGGTTGTTATTTCGATTGTCAGGCTTCAGTTTTATGACGTGATGCCCTCTCCATATACCTCAATGGTTTGTCTGAATGTAGTAATACGTATTAAAATGTCCCCATTTGTTCTTATATTTAGATAACGTAGTGATAGTTCCCATATAAATGCAGTGAAAAGTCCCTGACTAAAAGAATAACGCCGTTACCCGTTGTTCGTCGTAGAGACAGACGATAGACGGTTGAAATGATGATTGACATGTCAATGAGAAATACGGTTGGACCGTTTTGCCAACTTCTATTTCCCCTTTCCCTTACCTTACAATACCTTGTTCGTTAACTCTCATTGACTTTCATAAACACTTAAAGATTTATTCCTGTTCGGCGCTAAATTAGCAAAGGCGAACCACGCGGTCCACCCGTCGTCGCTACGCAGACAAAGGCTCACGAGCACGCGGTCGACTTCTTTCATTTGGATCGCAGGCCACTGTGGTCGGGTCCCGCTCGTCGCACTATTTCCGCACTCCATTGAATCTTGTATCGTTTCCTCGGAGATTAATGTCTCTATCCATTCTCCTGCGTCCACCTTCGCCTAGCACTCGATCATATCTGAGCACGCTACACTGCACGCACTCTTGTCTCTCTTTCATCGGCTCTTTGTTGCTAGCCAGCACTTCAACTGTGCGAGCCAAATGACTATATCCTTCCAATGAGACTTCGGGTTTGATCTGCTCATTGGAAGTGCGTCACGAAATATTTGAATGTTTCTTTACGATGAGTGTTTCTTCTAAGTCGAAATTTTGATGAATATTGGTATATTGGTATGAGTTTATAGTCAACTAGCTGTGCCCGGAATGCGTTGCTTTTTCTCTCTACATAAAGAAGATTTGTAAAGTAGATTACAGCCTGAGTTCCCATTCCATGCCTATGCTGCGGTTTCCAAGTAAACAAAATATTCTATTGTTGAAGTAGTGCAAAAATTTAAGATTTTAGAACTTCAAGACCTATCCAATTTTAGGAAATAGCGAAGCGTATGCAAAAATCAACTGCCAGAAAAAAATGCAAAGAGACCATTGCGCCAAATCTTATTCTACGTACAAATAAATTACGTACCTTTTAACACAAATTATGTCTCACTGATATGATTCTTATGCACGTGATTGAGCAACTCGTAAACTATCTGCTTCGTAGCCTTTTCGTGATTCCTCGCTTGTTTGAGAAGCTCGCGTGCCAACACTCATTTATTGAATCGGCTCGCACTCCACCTATTGTAAAATGTATTTAATAATTCAGAAACCTTCGCGCGCGCGCGCACAACTCACCAAAGTTCCATTACAATCTGATGAATGGTATTGGAACGCATAGAAGACGGACAAACAAATATAAATTTAATATATTAGACTCTACAGTAATTCTGCCTATTCTACCGTTTTCACGTTGGATCAATTACTTAGGCAATAATGGTAATTTAAATAGAATTTTCCTCATTGAATTTAATAGATCTTTTAACAAACATTCATATAAGATTGGTAAAGAAGTCGCACATGACGTAAAATCTCCAACAGCACGCATAAATAGAACAGAGATTCGAAAATTATGCAAAATGTATCAATTCCTAATAACATCAACTTTTGAGAGAATATTCCCTGGGCACATGGTTGTCATATGCGGAATTGGCATAGAGTTATGTACGAATATGTCATGCATATTCGTTGAAAATTTGTTCAGTACACATGTTCACGTCATCCACGCTATGTTTTTTGGATTTTCATTATCAAACTTTTTAATCAAATTTTTTTGTTTTAGCACATCATTAAAATCTAGTGAGACTCCTCTTAACGACCACCCCTATCAAGTGACCACTCCATTCAATGATCATTTGTCAGCGGAACCGTCGATGGTTGCTCAATTAAGGTTTAACTAGTTTGAGCAAAATATAATTTCAATTATAAATCAATGAATTTGGTCACATTTTAAAGGAAAAAAAATCTCACCCTTCTAATGACACCAAAGATTCAACCCCTTACCACATTACTTTCGGAGATATTTGTCAAAAAATACCAGCCTTTTTACATGGGAAATGGTACGTTTATGCACTCCAGAGGGACATCATTTATAAACTGAGGCATTTCCTACACTTAGATATCGTCATAAAATCAACAGTGTGTAGTTTGTATGTTTTCTCATCTATATTTGAAAATTAATCATATTGTCACCGCAGTATGTTCTTGGATATCACAAAAAACCATCCGTTTTGAAGGATTGTCAAACACACCGCAGGAAAAAAATGAGTCAAGTTAAAGACTTATTTAGATATTTTTATTTTATTACTTACCATTTCTGCTATAATAAATATATAATTGCACCATTAAAATGCAATATTTAATTCAATTGTCCTACAGCTGGTGAAATTAAAACGTATAAATCGACTTTGGTATCCATTATGACTAGGGAACTATCTCTCTCGGACTACCTTAAATTAATATACATTGAAATTTCCCTAGAGCTACTAAATGATGAGGAAATAAACGCAATCTGTATAGGTCATTAACAAAACCGTCGCTTCAAAAATTTTTCCCTTTTTTTTCAAATCGGCCGCCCTTTCATTTGCAGATGTTTACTCCAAGGAACTGCACCCCTGTTGAACGGCCATTTTTCGGCAGAACCGTCGGAGATCGCTTAATACTACGCTTTTAACTTAATACTTAATACGCTTTTTTTATTTAAATAAATTTGTCAATATTTATGTATTGCAGCAAGTAGAATTGCTACGATCCCTTTATTATATTAAACTCAGCCTAATATCCATACCTAGGTAAAACATTGCCTGTAAAATTTCTTCAAAGTTAATGAAAATGTTAGACAACTTATAAGTTTAATAAAAATGTTATTACATTTGTTGTACAATATCCCAGAGGATGCGGAAATGCATCTGCAAAACGATGGCGGAAACAGTTGTTTGAAGACATTTAGACAACTGATCTTAATAGATCAATCCTGCATAATTGCGTTTAACTATTAAAGTGATTAAAATCAACTTACCTAAAATCAAAATTTAAGGAAACTGTCGTAGGTATAGGTAAGCTGTACAATTCAAACTATTACAAAGGTGGTTGAACGATGGCATACATAATTTTAGGTTAGGTAGAAACTGTTATTCTCATTAATTCTGTGCATTGATTTAGTGCCAACCATGTAACCATGTCATCAAAATTATTTACAAGTACCTGGAATTTCTTTGATCCCAGTGTTATTAACAAATAATGTGTATGAGATTACTAATACAGTAAATACTGATACAAAAATCACGCAAATGTATTAGTATTATATCAAAAAGAAAATATATAAATTAACCACTATCTTACCGTAGATATTTATAAAGAATTCAAATGAGATATGGTACTTTTTTCACAGTTTTTTTATTTCAGGTCGACCGGTTTCGTCACATAGGCGACATCATCAGGTGTGTGTGTGTATGTGACGAAACCGGTCGACCTGAAATAAAAAAACTGTGAAAAAAGTACCATATCTCATTTGAATTCTTTAGAATGGATTTTCACAAAGTTAAGCCAGAATTAATCGAGTAGATATTTTGACTTATATTGTGACGTTAACTAATTTCGTATGCAACATATTATCAGAATTAGCTTAAGCTACACTTTCAGGAATATTTATGTGATTTACTTCCGTCATTGATCAAGAAAATTCGTAATTATTCCTTTTTGTTTAATAGCATTATTCAATTGGGAAATGAAGTGGTAACATTGATGTTGCTTTTAATGACTACGAAAGATGTTTTTTAATGCCAAATGTACCCTGAAACGACAAGTGACTCCAAGATGTGCACGATTTTATTTATATTTAGACTTTAAACTTTTTACAAACGTGTACTTATTAGTGATATTAATAGATGTAATTGAAAAAATTTGCTTTTTGCCCATTAGATTTATTGGAAATTTTTTCCTATTTTGAACACGTAAATTAGGCTAAAGGCGCTTGGCGTAAGTATATTTCGAAATAATTTGGTGACGCAAGTACAGATTTTCCCCTAAACGCCAAAACATACCTTTCAGTTTCGAATTCGAACAATTTGTTTTCGACCTTACTTGGAAAGTTATTAAAATGTGCACTCAACGACTCACGATTCGCGCCCCGACCACTTCAAAGAACCATTTCGCTGATGTTTCATAGAGGACTCGCCACCCTTCCGTCATCGTCTCTCGGGATTCTGGGTTCGACGTTGTTTATAAATCCGACGATCGGGCCCCCGTTTCTCCCAAAAATCCTCACCGATGCCCTCCCGCCTCGTTTTCCCTTTCCCCGCGTGATCCACCGCCTCCTCCCGCGAGACGTCATTTCATTTTTTCCCCTCTCCCCCAAACTGATTGCGTCTACGACTCCGGCGCGCCTGATAGTTAAGCGTCGCCGTGCCGCGCTCAATGTGAGTTATTTAAAGAAGAAAAGAGGCGGATGTCGGAGGGAAAGGAGCGTGCGTCGTGGAAGGGAGAGGAGGAGAAGGTGATGAGGAGAAGAAAAGGCATGAGGGAAAGGTCGGGCGGGTTGGAAGGGCGGTATGGAGAGAGAGAGAGAGAGAAGTCGGTATAAATGAGTCGGAATGGAGAGGCGGAGTGAAGGGTTGGGTGGGTGGGAAAGATAGGGAGAGAAGGCCAGCCGCCTCCTCCTTGTTGGAGTGGAGGGCGTGGACGATCGGGCTGTGCACACAGCCTGCGCGGCGGCGGTCACGAATATAGCGTGTGCTCTGTCATCTCGCTGGGGGAGAGGGGGGTGGGAAGGGGGGAGTTTTTCGCGGGCGGGAGCAGAAAGAGCCGCGCGGTCTGAAACCTTTCTCTCCTCTATCATTTCTCCTTGGCCTCTCCGCAGCCTCCCTCTTAAGGTAGTTTGAGCGAATTATCATTTCGCCCAAAAATCAATGCATTCAGCCTCATTTTAATGAAAGGATACCTCACCCTTCCAAAGATACCAAGACATCAGCCCCTTATCGAACTACTTGCCCACATTTTTGACGTAAAATACCAGCCATTTTGCATGGGAAACGGTGCGTGTATTCACTCAAGAGATACATTGCATAAAAAATGAAGGATTTCTAAATTTTGACCTCGTCAAAAACTAACATCGTGTAGTTGATATGCTTTCTCAACCATTTTTGAAAATAAATCACATTCTGACCGCTGTACTTCAGAATCAGAAAAAACTCCCGCTAGAAAAGAGTTTTCAACACACTGCGTGAAAAAATGAGTCAAGCTAGACTTTTACAGATATTTTTATTTAAATATTTGAACTTCAGTCGTATAAGATATTTAATTGCACTATTTATGGTGCAATATTTTATTCATGCTTCCTACAGCTGCTGAAATTGAAACAATTTTCAAATATTGTCTCCTATTTGATTAGGGAAAGTTCTCCCACAAACTACCGTAACATTCAACCTCGTTTCACGCTTAGAATCCTAACCTTAAGACCCTGCCAAGCCAAGTCCCGTGAAATTGATAAACTTTAAAGGTCCACGAGAGATTGGTTCGATAGCAAAAGATCACAATCGTATCGCGATATTTTTTGCATCAATTACCCAATGTATCATTACTGCAGGACTAATATTATGGTATCATATTTCATCGCAGGTATCGATGATATCGTAATCAGAATATTGCATGATATGGCCAATCACATTAATTCGCATTGAGTATATGTTCCATCATTTGCGACACAATTTTACCAATGCATCGTTTTACAAAATTTCCAATTTGGAATCGGGTACCGCAATGGATATAATCTGTTTTGGGTTTACCAAGCATATTTCAAGAGGCGGACACTCATTTCTCTTCTCTGCCAATGACACACGTCCCAGCGAATCAATGGCGTATAGTATAGATGTGTCCAATCAATTTACAAAAATGTCGAAAGATTCAAAAAGTGTATACATTAAAAAAATAATACCTTGTCACAGTGTACAAAAACGTGTACAATATCACCGCATATCATCTCAAACGTAATTGATTTGTATCATGAATTTCACCTCCTACTGCATTGCATCGAATTGTGTTGCACGTTGTATAGTATCGATCGTGATACGATTCATCATATTGCGTCGTACAACGATGCATCGCGTAGCATGGAGGAAAAATATCGAAATGCAACATTCCCAGCGTGTAGTCATCGTTCCGTCTCTACATCGTACACATCTACTCTTTTCTACATTTTATGTCGTACAACTTTTAGAGGGATTAAGGTGGGAGCCCCTAGAGACTCGGAAGCTGCACGCTAGGCTTAAGTTACTTGATTAATTCTGAACTGATATTTTTCAGAGCGGCACAGAGAAAATTATCATGACTCCTCACTACATCTCTAGGTCTGATAGAAGCGATAAATAAGAGAGATACACTGCCGAACAGATAGGTACAAAAACTCGATCTTTCCGCTAACAATAAGCGACCACAATAAAAATTTAGCCTCACTAAATACACTCCTATAATACATGTAATCATTTCATCTCCAAAAAACTTACACCTTTACACGGCTGATGACCTAACACCTCCTGCCACACGTCCATGCGGCGGCCCGCGGGGTATTATGTAAATGTAGAGGTACTCTTCTCGATTTTCATTTTTTTCGAGTTCAGCCCATCTTCCCCCGTATCTAAAATGCCCTCCCTACCTCTCTTCCCTCGCTCCAGCGTTTCCTCCCCCTCCGACCGCTCCCCGAGTCTGGCGCCACTGTCTAGCGCGTGCCTCTTAGAGTCGCGGCTCCTTTGTTTATTAAGGCTCGCCATAAACTCCCTCCACCCAGCTTTCCTCCACTCCGCCCCGCCCCCGGCCTCGCTTGTACGTGTTGTGTGTAATCGAGGCGGCTCGCTAGGTGGGCCCTCTGGTTGTCTCTCGGCCAAGTGGTCGTCGGCGCGCGTCTTTGATCGCCCGGGACTCTCTCGTGCTTTGGCGTGCCCCCGCAGGGGGGTTAAAGATGATGATGTGCTTGCTTGTCTCCGCAGCTTACGTTAAATGTAATATACCCTTCAAGATTCACGACAATTAAAGACTCATAAACACCGCCTCAAACCTTCCCACCTCACTGTATGGACAAAGAACGACCATTGCTGCACACAGATGAATAAGTTTTTTTCAATCGATTCCCTCTGTCTGGAAGAATTGTTTTATTTCAGTGATTCAGTGAATACTACGTTTTTCCTTTATTGAGATGATTACTATTTTGACGACCATTCTATATAATCGCGGAATATCCATATTAATGCGATATATTCCCCCAATGTGCTGAAACCGTTGCCTCGAGTGTATTAGGCCAAGTTAAAAATATCGGGAAAAAGAGGTTCAGAAGATAAATCGGCACTTTGGAGGAATGAAAAGGCTTAAGTTTTGGATGGCATTTTGTACCTACATTAAACAAACAGAAGACAACGAGTACTTTTTACAGATGAATAAGTATTTCAATCGATCCCCTCCGTCTGAAGGAATTGTGTTTTATTTCAATGATCCAGTGAATACTAAATTTTTCCTTTATTGAGGTGATTTCATATCAGACAACCATTTTATAATAAGCGCCGAATATCCTAATTATTGTGTAACATTCGCCCAAAATATGCCGAAACCTTTGCCTTGGGTGTTTTAGGGCAAGTTAAATATGACGGAAAAAAAGAGGTTCGGAAGGAAAATCGGCATTTTTGAGGGATGAAATGGTCGCTTAAGTTTTGGATGGACTTTTGTGCCTACATCAAACAGACAAAGGACAACCAGTATTATTGCTCACAGATGGATAAGTTTTCAATCGATTCTCTCTGTCCGAATGAATTATGTTTTATTTAAATGATTCAACGAATACTACCTGTTTCATTTATTGAGGTGATTTCAATTAGACGACCACTTTATGTGTAAGCGCGGAACAGCCTTATATTGTAATACGATTGCCCTAAATATGCTGAAACCGTTGCATTGGGTGTTTTTAGGCCAAATTAAAAATGACGGGCATTAGTTGTTCAAACGGGAAATCGGCTTTTTTTGATGAATGAATGGCCTCTTAACTCTCTATGGAGGGAATTATGAAACAGCGTGAAAAAAATACTGCTACTATATTAGTTTATTAAATGTGCCATTTAAGCATTTTTTTTTAAATTGCAATTTATTGGATGGATAACATTTATTTTGAAATGTGACGTATTTGTATTGTATATATTTAATTTAAAATAGTACTTTACATAATAATATTTACACGAGGTATACTTCAACATTATCTTCATAACGTACCTTTATTAAACTTTCCCAATTTTTTCTTCATATGACAGCTGAAACCATTTGTTTCAGAAATCAACCAGGCACGCCATCGTCAGTGAATAGCTTCACACATTCATCTATTCAAATTGTTTGAAAAACCGCCGAAAGAGACGCAACTTTCCACTCACTTAATCCGAACCGTTACAGTTCTGTCTAGTGCAGCAACTAAATGGAGAAGCCTCTTAGTTAGCAGATGCTTAGTTAGCAGTTAGCAGTCTTTCGATGATTTTGAAACGTAACAAATATGACTCGCTTGTCCATAGAGGGTTAAGTTCTGGATGGCATTTTGTGTGTACTTGAGAATCTACATATGTCCTTGCGGGCCGTCGTATGGGCGTGTGGGATGTTAGGACACCAGCTGTATGGATTTGTAAAGGATGAGGTTTTGGGAGGCGAAATGGTGAAGTGTATTAAGGTGACTACCGCTTGACTATGTGAGTCAAGAGAAGTACTTAGTTCAAAATTTTTATTTATTTAGTTAAAAAAATCCTGCGTTCTCAGATGACTTGGGTTACACATTGAAAAACAAATTTAAGATACCAAAGATACAGGTTAATAAACAAATATATAGTTTAATTACCACATTTGTCCGACCATTAGATCCGACGTCAGCGCCATTTGCATAGAATTACCGCCTTTTGACTTGGTTACTTAGTTGCACAATTTCATTTATTCAGTTTAAAAAAAACCTGCTTTCTTTGATGACTTGGGTTATATTTTGTAAGACAGCATTTAGACACCAAAACAGATAAATTCACAAATATACTTTTAATGACCACATTTGTCCGGCCATACAAGCCGACTGCAGCGCCATTTACGTTGAATTACCGCATTTTGACTTCCCTTACGAGTGTAATTTGCTAATAACTTTGTAAATGGCGGTGGAATGACGCCTATATTTTATTTTCATTTTATTTCCCAAGACTTTTCGCTTATTAAAAACTTTTCATCAAAAGCATGAAAATCCTTTCCCGTTCAAATTCAAATTTTCTACTATAATCAGAGCAATCTCCACAAGAGCCCATGTTTAAAATCTCCACTTTCAATCCTGAATTACAGAGAAACTACCTCGGACTACCTATTTTAATTTCATATCGGTTCATAAAATGCACTTACTTATGATGACCCTAGAAAATTTGAGTAAGGCATCTTACTTAAGATGCCTTACTCAAAATTTCTGAAAATCTTAAATGAGTAACCCTGAGACCGTAAGGGAATGTTTTTAGTGGAGCTCAGTTTTTGTATGGTCACTTACTGTGCGCGGAAAGCACGAATTTTTGGACCTATCTGTTCGCCAATATATCTCTCTCCTTTAATAGCTTCAGTCGGACCTAGAGATGTTATGTGGCGTCAAAATGACGTTCTCTGTGTCTCTCTGGATGGTGACCGTGCTTGGTGATTGTTTTTGATGGGAAATGCAGAACAATTCCGGCGGTTGACTTCTCCGTCGATTCGTGAGATTGGTGGAAAAATGAATTATTTGGAATACTCCCTAGGTACAATTGGGTAGTGTTAAGAGTTTTTTCTGGTACGAGTATTTTGAGGGTTAACGTGACCGAACTTCACCTGACTTTTTGCCATTTGCATTAATTTTGGTGTGAGTAAATAAATGTGAGTAAACAAATGTTAACAGTTTATTCTAGTACGACTATTTTGAGGGTTAACGTGACCGAAATTCACCTGACTCATTGCCATTTGCATTAATTCTAGCGTGAGTAAATGAATGTGGGTTAACCGCGGCGGGCGAGAAATGCTTTTCCAATGAAACGCATTCTTTGGACGTGATGAATTTAGCACGGAGCTTATCATTTATATCAAAAAGACCGCTTCTCACCTCAGCGGCTTTTAGTGGAAGTTCGAAAAATGTACTCCATTATGCCCGGTCCGTAAAATTTGATGTAGATAGCGGAAGGAGGGATGGCGTCAGAATCTGGTTACCCAATTGAAAAGTTGCCCTGGAGGTCACAGGTCAGCTCTCCCATCCAACTTACTCTTCGGTTGAATTTCCGTTTGGACCGTTATGCTAATGAAAAATTATGCCTCTCTCAGAGCTTTAACCGTCATCGTTAGAGTCGGAATTCATGTAACCAGTTTAAAACCCAATTTCCCGACTACGTACTCGAGGTAGGTGCGCATTAAGTTAAGTTTAGGTGGTGGTCAGATTGTGTTTGATTCGACTTCCGTTAGGCTCACTGGCTCATTTCATATGTGTAGACTAGTAATTCTAAGCTGTGTTTTTGGAAAATATGGACTATTCTGTTGAAATTATTTGAAAATTTTCCAAATTTTCACTGCTCATCATAAATTTAAGTATGTGTATTTCCTTGGGATAATGCTTCATCACTTGGCGTTTGATAGAGGTATTGACATTTGCGTGCTGAACTTAAAATTAAAGGTGCCCTCAGAGAAACTGAGGATTTTGCACACTTAAACGGATTGTAAAAGAAAACACTCTTAAATCTTAGTTAATGAACTTTTATTTACCATTAAAATTTATTTTCGCCTTCTGTGGTCACATGTATGTCTACCAGAAAGACTGCAGCCATACTATTACGTCCAGCTGCCGTTCGGTGATGATAACCCATGGATGTCCTAGTACGTCCATCGTCCTTCTCAGAAAATATAACAGGACGTACCATTACGTCCATAGCCCTCAAAGTGTTAAATCGTGCCTAATATTGGCAATACACCGTCGAATTGATCGGTTCAAAAATTTCTTCTGTCTATGCTTCATTAATTACTGTAATAACACAAATGGAGACATGACTAAAAAGAGAGAACTCTTAGTATTTTCCACACTTAAAACTTGAATTCCCGACCCAGGTTTCGACTGCCTTGCAATCATTTTCAAGGTACATTATACATGGTATGCGAGTTAATATATAGATCTGGGGTGAGGGGGGGTTGGGGGAAGAAATGGTTGGTTGACGTCAGAGACGTGCATCACGGTCAGTGGGAGGTGGTGGGGGAAAGGTATGGATAATAGGGGAGAGTGGGAGGGAAAAACACATTCATTTAAGAGATTCTCACTTATGTTCTTGGCAGCACTCAAAATTTCGAAAAGTTCTAAGTAGTCCAATTTGGCTCCTTTCTTCTCAACATGTAGCACTTCCGGAAAAAAGTCACTTAAATGGTCCTCTTCGATTAAATGTTTAGCAAAGGCTGATGAGACATCTCCTTTTACCCAACACGCTCTATATTCTCGAGCCCTTACAGAGATGGCTCCACCACTTTGTCCAATGTATATCGAAGCACAATTGGGAGTAGTACATTTAAGCTTATACACACCACTTTTGTTCACAGGTGTCACTTCGTCCTTTGAGTTGAACAACAATTTGCCCAAAGTTTTTGGGGTGTAAAATTAAACATTAAACTTGTTCTTTAGGAATGCGTCAATTAATTTATAAGATATGTTCCCCAGAAAGGGAAGTTTACACCATCGTTTGAGTGGCGTCAACCAACCACTTCTTCCCCCAACCCCCACCCCCCTCCCCAGATCTATATATTAACTCGCATACCATGTATAATGTACCTTGAAAATGATTGCAAGGCAGTCGAAACCTGGGTCGGGAATTAAAGTTTTAAGTGTGGAAAATACTATGAGTTCTCTCTTTTTAGTCCTGTCGGTAGAGTCATTCCACAAAGTTACGCCTTCAACAATTAAGTTTACAAATGAAGACGCTAATACTCCTCGCTTATCATCCTTTTCCGCACCGCTAACTTGTCCTCATTCATTCCCTCTCTATGACTCCATTTATTCCCTCTCTTCAGGATTAATCATGGCTTAAAACCTCTTCTCCGAGGAAATATTTACTTGGGTTACTTCTCTTCACTCTCTTCAGCGATAAATATCCAGTCTATCTTTTCCCATATTTAAATACAAATCAGTCTCTGTTCTAAGAACCACTAGAACTGACCCCTCCTACCCGTTACTTCATGTACCTCGGACAAATATTTACCGTAAATATTTTCTCATCTCTGGTCTAATCTCATGGAATCCGTTGCCATTATCTGTTTAAAAAATTCTCCCTCTCTGTCTGTTTTCAAGAAAAAAAATTTAATTATTACTATAATGAGCATTTATGCCTATGACGGAAAGTTGTACCCTATTATAGAATTTCATGTTTAGATAATGATTTGAAAAAAATATTGTTTGTTTCTTATCTCTTTCTGTTTGCTTTAATTTTTTCCACTTTGTATTTAGTGTTAATTATGTGTGGCTGTGAAATTTTTGTTTTCCATCGCTGTGAGATGTTGGCCAGGTATATTTTTTGTCCTTTTCTTTCGTTAAAAGCAGAATTTTATACGCATTTAATTTTTCGCTCTAATGGGGAAACCCAGAGCATAATAAAATGTATTCTATTCTATTATTTGACTGATTTTTCAACATTATGCCAAGCGCTCTAGCGGCGACTCGGATGGCGCTTTTGTGGTTGCGTTTTCACGCCAAAACGCGTGGTAACTTGTATATAATTCAAGTTTTGGATATAAAATTTAAAGATACGTAAGTTACGGAGAAATTTTCGATTCATTTCCTCGTGTGGAGGAATTTCTTTTTGGGAATGCGCTCCGCCGACACGAAGGCCGTTGCGTACACTTTCGTGGCACATTCTTGCTGCCATGTTTATGATCGAAACTTACGCTCCACATTTTATTTTTTGGCACAGGTCGACAAACTGGCCGAGGTTCGCAGCGGCCGTCTCGCCGGTTCGTCCCCTTCCGCCGCCGCCGCCGCCCCGGGCGAGGTGGCGACCCCGAAGATGGTGGGCGGGGGCAGCCCCTGGGCTCCCACCGACCCGCCCTCCTCGGACCAGTCCCCACTGGGCAAGAGCCCCGAGGCCAAGAGGAGGAGGAGGTGCGGTGACGCGGACGCCGGCCGGCAGTCGGGGGGCGGAGGCGGGGGCAGGGCTAACGGGGGGGCGGTGATGCTGGCCGAGGAGGCGGAGGCCGGGGAGGAGAACGACCTGGTGGTGGACGAGGAGGAAGACGGGGAGGAGGTCGAAGAGGAGGAAGCGGTCGCGACCCCTCCGCCGGGAGTCGAAGCCGCGTCCCCCGGGAATGGGAAGGCCTCGAATCGGAAAGCTGAAAATATGATGCAAGTTGATTTCATGAATTCTCTCTGATTTTTTTCCTCTTTTATGGAGAATCGTTTGATAATAAGGCGCTCTTTTCGCAAAGGAAACGGTGTTAGGCATGAATATGTGGATTGAATTGGATTTTGGGGAGACGACTGACAGCTAAGGTCATTTGCACCATAGGGGACTGGTAAGGGAGGAAGGGTGGATAGAAACCCGGCGTCGGCATTGGCCTGCTCGTAACGAAATGCGCTAAGGGGACCACGGTTTAAGGTCTCATCCGACGGACGGAGTACTGCACTTGAAGTGACCTCCACAAGACACTCAAGTAGGGATCGGGTTTCCTCTGAAAAACATCCTCCTTTGCAGGGATTTGAACCCTGGCCGCCCGTATGGTGAGCCGGTACTCTAGCCAGCACACAACCCAATCCCCCTTCACTTTGTGGAATATATCCATTTGGGAAGAAATGAATAGCTTTGGTCACTACACTTGTGAGAATTTATTATCAAACTTGGGTTTCGACACTTTACCCTTTGACCTGAAGATGACACAAAGTGTCGGAACCCGGGTCGTGATAGTAACTTCTTACCAGTTAAAATTAAAGTTATAAATTACAGTTATAAACAGTTATATTACGCTGTTGCCAATTGAGACTATCTTTGTCTAGCATTGTGATGAAATTCCGTTTTTCATCCGGGAATGTGTGGGCCTCGAAATTAGATTTGCCGTAGGGATGAGTTCAAAATTCAGGACATAACCTAATCGTGATTTCATGAGGGTGATAATGATGTGTTATTAGATACACATTTATGAGTTGTACGTTGAAGTACAAAATAAAACAAAGCTAGCGAACGTTTCCTCTACAGAATGCAACATGTTGAATGCAATAATATGAGTCATAGCGCTTTATTTATGTGCCATCATTCAGAATAATCCCGCTTCTCTAGGCTGGATGGATATTTGGAGAGGCGACCGACAGCTAAGGTTTTGCGCCTTAGGGGATAGGGAAGGGAGGAAGGATGGATAGAAACCCTGCGCCGGCGTTAGCCTGCTCTTAACAAAAGACGCCAAGAAGACTACTGTTTAACTTCTCATCCAACAGACGGAATACTGCAGTTGAAGTGCCCTCCACGAGACACTCAATTAGGAGTCGGTTTCCCCTGAAAAATACCCTCATCTGCAGAGATTTGAGCCCTGACGATCTGTATGGTTAGCCAGTACTCAAGCCGCCTCACCAACCCGATCTCCCGCTTCTTTAGGATGTGTGGTATCCGTACTCGAATCGGGAAGCTGTTCGTAAGTTAATTTCCTGTGTTCTTGCCTATCGTAAAGTAATCATTTGGAGAATTGTTTCAGAAATCGGCGCCCTGTCCGAGAGTGGGCTCTTTTTTATACCACCTTTCTCTGTAAAAGTTTTCTCTCTGGAATAGTGAAGCCTCAAAACAACAATCAGTGGTAAGGGTCGAGTTGACGAGTGCTGTTCAGAAAGTAATGGGAATTCTTTTTATGGTGAGCTAACGGATATTTCTGGAGACGCATGGTTGGCGATTTTTTCAGTGACCGAGTTTCGGAGATCCCTCCCCACTCACCTGGCCTGCCTCTGTGTGACTTTTATAAAATTTCCCTAATGAAAATCAGTACTTTCAAGACGTCGTTGTGACGTCATTGACGACATTAAAGTGAATTCGTCACGGAAAAGGGAGGTGATACCCAGAGAAGCACTCCAGGACTGTATAGCGAAGTGGAAACACCCCGGGAATAGTAATAATAAGAATACTAATAAGATATAAGGACCTATAAGTGATTATTACTCAAAAGTAATTAGAAAAATTAAAATCCCTTTATTTTTTGATCAACCCTCGTATGTTGAATTAACCCCTAACCCGAAACCATCTGGACGACGATTTTAATGTAACTCGGCACTTTCTCCAACAAAACTTAGTTTCCGAATTGCCATTATTAATCTTATACACCAGGGAGAGGAGAGCCTCAAATCGGAAAGCTGAAAGCTTGAGACAAGTGGATTTCTTATTTTCGCGCCATAACAATGCCCTCAATGGTAGTATAGTTTCATCAATCGGCACAGCGTATGGCTTGTTAAGTAAAGAGTCGACGGTGACACGCTTCCATGTTTATATTTTAGCTAATTATGCGAATAATCCAAAATGGCATCAAATTAATTCGAAATAAATTACATAGGTTCAATAATATGAGCAAATAAATTGCCCAAATTGACAAGGTTGATGTAATGGCAAAATTCAGTCCAAATAAGCTTAATTCCATGCTTTTATCGTTCAAAGTGTAGTCGTGGTTAAAATAAAAATGTTTTTTTTTCTCTAAAATTTATTTTATGACTTTGGATTATTGAGTCACTTAATTTTTAATGTTTAATTGACATTTCATGGAATAATTACAAAATTATGTGCAAAATAAATATTTACTTAAACAGAGTGCATGCAAACGTATTTTTCTAAAGAGGTATACCAATTGCGATTGTCAAGATCAACTGTAAATATGACTCCAGTTGTGATTTTGTTGTTTCACCGAAGTTCCGGTCAGTTCCTGTGTTGTCATTTTTGGAAATTATCTCTTAAATGACCGTGTAAGACGTGAAATCGGAATTTTCAGCTACTTTTTTTACAATTGCTCTTTCCGTTGTACATTTATGTATTTTAGTTTTCAAGAAAGAAGTTAAATTAAAAAAATGTGATATGAATGTAATTTTTTACTTTAAGTGAATAAAATTCCAATAAGTGGCTCTTGAAAGCATCGCGTTTGAAGTGTAATTATCAATTGTACATTTGTATTTTTAGTGATTAGTGATGAGTGTACTGTGAATTACCTTCTCTAATTGACAAACTCGTGATGGAAACTGGCACTATTACATAAGGATTGTATTAGCAGTCCAGTGTATTTCTTAAGCTCAACTTTTGAATGGGAAATATCCTGATCTCTAATGACCGAACGTTTGTAAAATTCCGCACAATTTTCACTAACACACACCGACCAAGTTTTCGACATAGCATTGCCTTTTTTCAAGGTCAATATCATGATGCCTGTGACCAATTTTCACAAGATTTTGCTTGATTCGTCAAACCTACTTTTTGAATTGAAGTTCCGACTATAAATTGGACGAGTAAATCACATCTAATCCCGAAATATAAGGTCTTATTTCGGCGCATCGTGTGTCCCAGGCAAAGGGCTTTGGGGGTCCGTTAAATTTTTTGGCTCTCCTTCCGACGTTAATCATTAGTAAATCCAAATCCAAAGGTATATTTATTATAAATATACATGTACAAATGTAAAGAGTTAATGCTGTTGTGCACATAGGGTTAAATACTAAATCTAAAAACTGTTATACTTTGTGAGTTTTGTTTTTCCAGCCGCTGCCTCAGTTATAATGTGAAAGATGGTAACCCCAAAACAGGTTAACCTATGGGGTACCTATATTCCACTAATGTATTCCCTATGTTTTATTTATGTTTGAATACCCTCTAAGGAGTGAAATAAATTATAATAATAATAATAATTATTATTATTAAATATTCTTGCTTGTTGATTGTTTTTTTTCATAAATTAGCCGAATTATGACGAACGATATTTCTATCCTTCTACAGTGGCGGAGAGTCGGACAAGAGGAAGGAGAACAGGCTCACGGTGATAATTGACCAGTTGCTGAGCAATCGTACGAAAGGACGAGACGCCGGAATCCCGGGAACAGCAGCTACAGGTAAGGATAAGCACAATTTTATTCTACTTAAAGTCTAAGTATTTAGACTTTATTGCTAAGATTACATGCTTCTGTGCATCCTATTTTTCGAGTTATGACATAATTCACAACTTTTTGAAATCAAAACCTGTAGTCACGCCGACTATCGCGTCGGACACTTGACGTTGAACTGTGTTCCTCAGATGACAATCTTGGATTACACCTCCAGTATAAAAGGTCCCTTTACTTTTTGATGAATTCTCATGCTAACAGCTTTTATAGATTCTTTTGTTCCTTGGTCTCGAATGCATGGCTCGAATTCGTTTAATAAATAACGAAAGATTTTGCGTTCATTTCTCGGTGACAAAACTTAGAGCAGGGGTTGGTTTTTGAATCGTTCGCGAACGGCTCAAAATTCACTCTGAATTCTCAAAAATCAAGTGCTACTCGGCGGAGCAAATAAGTCTCACCAAGGGATGAAATTTGCCACGACAAAATCACTTGACCGGGACTCGAACCCGAATCACCCAATTGCTGGTCAAGTGTACGGGTAGGCGGGCAGTATAGAGATGACGGATGTACCCACGCTTTGACCAGAATTGGTCCGAATTGACCCTCCAGGTGGTCCTTGATTCGATGACGTACTCCGGCAGACCGCACGACGCCTACCCAAAAAGGGAGTCGGGGGAATACCTGTCCCAATCTTGGACACTGGGCTTCTCCGGTTCTCAAAAGATGTGCGGTAAGTTTTCGCAAAAGCGAGAATGACGAGGACTCGTCTGACGTTGTTGGTAGACCCCAACAGATACGAGTACTGCGGGGAGGCGGAGGCCCATTGTCGTCCTTTTGACGTCAAGCCGGCTCAATGGTGTCGGCCTCGGAGGGGTTGTGGTTCGCTAACCTTCCCTTCCCATTTCATTTTCCCACTGCTTCCCACTAGGGTATAAGCGAAGGCTTGCAGACCTGGTGGGGGCTTGTTAGACCCTGCGGGGAGACCCGAATCACCTGCTGGTCAAGTGTTTTAGCCAGTGACACACCTGACTGGCAATCCAATTCAATCCAAGTTCCAATCCTGGTCAAGCCAAGCGATTTTTCTCATGGCGAATTTCAACCCTTGGTGTGTTGGCACCCGTGCAAGTAACTTCGCGCCATATCATTTGATTATGAAATAAGTGGATATTAAATAAAGTTCTATTTATGGAATTACTAACATCCATTAGAAGGCCACATATTATCCTTCCATGAACATGGGTCATTCGAATGGTGTAACTGACGGGTGTTCTCCAGACATACCTGCCTCACTTTTCCTTTCGGTCTTCAGTAGACGGGATATTGTTTGATTAATGATTCATTCTAATGGTCGGTAGATAATTAATGGCTCCCCATCAAACACCCATTATTTGAAAGTAAGCACGATTTTTACATAGAACTGAAGAGAGTACATTTCCAGTGATTTTAGGACTTTCACTCTTTCTGCATCTTTAAAAAAATTATATTCAATTTGCAGTAGACACTGAGGGAACGCTTCCGGAGAGGAATACACGCGGAGAAAGAGGTTTATAACGCTTTTTGTATTGAGCTGACTCGACCTCTTACGCATGTAATGTCTCTAATGTAAAAAACTGGATCATCATACTACTTAAATCATTCGATATCTAGTTTTTCATCCATTTCACTTACATAATTTTTTATCACTCAACAAAACGCGTCACCTGAGAAGTGTTAATCTCAATCGAAATTACCTCTCATTTCTCTGGTTTTCTTTCTTGCATGTTTAAAACAATTTTATGATCAGAGCACAATAACTAGAATTTTCTAGGAATTTCTTACTAACTAACTAACTAGCACTTCAACTAGGGATACCTCCATCTGAAGTACGTGATGCAAATTGCGTAAGCATTTTGTTCAGTTGGTAAATATCTGTTTGCGTCTAGAACCAAGGTAGGAAATTGCACCGTAATTCATCAATGAATGACGTGTACTTGGATAAGGGTCAGAGGTGCAATTGATAACGTTAAAGCGTCTTAGTGACGGGAAAATCATGTTTCGTCCCCAGACTACATTCGATTTGCCGCTCTTAACTAATGAGGTCTTAGCGTTTCGTTGCGCCAAGCAGAAAATAATCCTTCATTGTCTTTGGACGACGGGAAAATTGATAGAATAATGTAACCAGAAGAGAAAGACGAATGAAATTATACCGTCCTACGATTGGGGTAATTTTGCATTCCCAATCATGGTTGACTGTCAGCTGGTAAAGATAATTGTCCATTACCATCTTGTTTAGTCATTTTAAATTTTATTTCAAACGCGTATCTAGTTTTGTGAAAATATTACCGATTGTGTTTCGGTTTTTGCCTTTTTTGTGACTGCTGAAACTGTGTGGCCGAAACTGTGGCCTGTTAATTGATTTTATACTATATTTATCCCTGCACTATGCGGAATTGCTATTAATTAATTGATTTGTACTCGTTTTGTTAATTGGGGAGAATAACCTTGTGGATAGTTTCCAGATTAGGAATGAAACAGATCTAGCCTTTGTAAAATATTTAAGCATAAAACAAGATTTGAAATGTTTAAGATTTCGCAGTTTTTGTTTTGATAGTTGTAACAATGACGTTTTAGAAACCGGTAGATTGTTAATTTTGTATATTATGATTTACTTTTGAATAATTCTGAACTGTCTTGGCCTACATTACTATTTTGTTTGTTTCCGGTGAGGTCGAATAACTGGGAATTCTCTGACTAGGCCTACATTATTCTTTTTTATATTACAAATAGGTCCTGCTGTTTCTGAGAGGAAATTCACGAGTGGGTTTAATTTTCTCGCGTTTTCATGTAATAATTTCATGTCTAAAGTTTTTGACATTTGATTTCGAATTGATTGATCTCCAGTTTTCCCCTTATTGCCAGCAATTTACGATCCGAGTATTCTTCTTTACATAAAAATTTTCTTCCGTCGTGCAGCACTAAGTCACCCCGCCACCTTTTCGAAACACCTTGAACTACTTTTTAATTTTTATGACCTGATTCTAAATAAATTTATCGGCTCACGTATCGTGAATTTTCATATAACTTCGTTATCCTTGGAGAAATTCATAGATGATCTCAAGTACTTGGGTAATGAGTTATGAGACTTGGTTATTTGTATTTATACTTTTAAACGAGATATTTATTGGCAATTCACTTAGGGGGAACTTTCGCATGTACATCACGAGGTAGCTAAAGCTTATAACGCAGAAAAAATACTGAGTACAACTATTTGGATTTTAGGTTCTTTGGGATAAGTGAATCAGCAGCAATTCATATTATATTTTAATTATTACAAATAGTTTGAGCTATTACCTTTTAAATGCTAAATTTTTATAGTTGCTTCAAAAAAAAGTTTTTTTTTGGACTTCGAAGTGGAAAATGCAATGTTCATGATGTAACATTCTAGATTTTTTCAAGCAAAATCCTACTTATCCGACCGGAATCTGTAGAAGAGCAGGATTTTTCAAATGATAGACGGTATAACAACTACTTTCGTATGTTTACCGGTAATAAGCTGTATGATGCGCCTCAGGCGAAGATGAAGAATGAATGAAAATTTCTTATCTTAGAACGAAGCCCAATCGCAATCCCAATTTTAGCTCTCTTTAGCAGTTGCTGGAACAAAGGCACAAGTTTTAGGGTACGTTTGCATTCAACTCTGAGACTGATTTTCCTTTACATTGGGTCATCTGCTTGAAACAACTCAGTTCACCGTGCCAGTGACCCATTTGTTGGCTACGTGGTGTTCTCATCTTTATTTTTAATTTTTATTTTCCGAAAACCTCTAGGAGGCTCAATAATTCAACATGGTCTCACAGCAGATTGACTTACTCGGGGCATATAGAGCGAAAAATAGGAAATAACAAAACATTTCCGCTTTCAGTCGGCGAAAAAATTTGTGGGAACAGGTGTTGTGAATACGAAAGACTTAACTGAAGGAACAGAATAAGCAATTCGACTTCATGCACAGAGAACTAGTTCAATTACTTATCTACCAAGGTTTGTGGAGACAGTTTTATTTAGTGAAATCCATATACCGGCTGGTAGGCTCACAAGAATACTCGTTTATCTTCCGCTTTCCTATCAATTTAACCCCGTTAAATATGGCTGATAAACGTTTTTTCTTGGAGCGCAGAAAGGAAAAGATATTGTCGCTGGATTCTTATGATACGACAAATATTGAAACGGTGGCAGTTAAGATGAAGAAGATTGTACTTGTTCAGTGAAGCAGTGCAGATGCTGGGATTGCTTTTCTAGTGAAAGAGTCCTTTGAAATGACTCTGGAGGAAGTATATGAAAATAAAACTGTACTGTATACTATTATCTATAGAATTATGTAAAGGAAAGAACTCATAAAATACTCTGTAATTGGTGTGGATTTTTAATTCTTAACCCTGGTTTTTATGGGAGAGAAAACGATACGATATTCAAAAAATTAGCTTCCAGAACATACCATTTGTTGCCCTGCTTTAATAAAAATATATTTTCCAAGTTCTTGTGAGGCCCCTATATGACGTCCTGTGGGTTTCATTTTAATGACTTGTTCCCAGGCTTTTCACGACGCAATTTAATTTGTCGAGTCCTCGTTTAAGCCCCTTTTAACAAAAGTTTAAAGCCTTGTCATTTTGATTCCTCTAGCTTTTCGTAATGTTCGACTAAACACGTATTTGTTCGTCAACTTTTGCTGTCGTAAGTCGTTGAACTTTTGAAGAACTTAAAATGATAAAAAAACATCTGGTTTCGTGTAACTTAAAAGGAATGCCTTCCCTTAGACTAATTATAGTAAATTCAATCAGAAACGATGCCTCGTACGAGAAGAGCGCACTGTCAAGTTAAATATAACCCCTTAATGGAGGGAAGGGAAATACTTTGTATTCTGTATGGGGAAACCTATTAATGGTCGCATAAATAGTAAAATCATTATAAGTATCAACTAGTTGACCGCCTCTAGGTCGTATAGATTTGAGATATAGACTTAATTTTTTTAGTTATTACCGAATTACTATCGTAATTGAAGTTAAAATGCGGTAGTTCCATGCAAACGACACTGAAGTCGGCTTCTATGACCGGAAAAATGTGGCCATTAAAAATACATTCAAGGAATAGGCTGCATACTTTGTAATTTGATTTTGATTTTCAAGGGGTAACACATATCATCAGCTAAAGCAGGATTTTTTAAATATTAGTGAACAAAAATGTGTACTTCAGTATTTATCTTGATTCACATGGTCAAGTCCAAGTCGCCATAATTCGCAACGAGAAGTACAGTTTCACTAGCCATGAAAGAGAGAGGAAAGGACTGACGGAAACAGAGATATCTTTCGGTATTTTTACTTTTTCCGTTCTGTATTTTGGTGTATTGTGTGCCGAGGTAAAAATTGTTTTGCTTATTGACAAAAGTAAAATGCAGCAAGGTATTGGATGCAGTTGGATTATTCGAAGGACCAGCAGAAATTTATATTAAATCAAGGGTAAACCAAATGAAGTATTGATGAATGAATCCTACATTTCATTCACGTGTCGAGCGCTTTCTTTGCGAATACGTCCTCTACACCGGATTTGAAGAAATGAGATCGAAGAATGAGAATGAGTTAGCTTTAGGCAATACTTTAAATAAACCCGAAGATTTTCCAATTTATTGAAGTTGGCTCTGGCCTCACGGTTAGTTATTTCAAATTTTATGTAAACTTAAATATAGCATCTTTAAGGTGCGTTTTATAAACTGGATTGAAAATAAAATAGTGTTTCACGGCGAGCTTCACTGTAGTTCCTCCTTGAAAGTGGAGATTTTAACATGGCGTCTCTAGAAGATTGCTTAGACTACTGCAGAAAAACGTCGATTTGAACAAGAAAGCATATTCAAGATTTTAATTCCAACTGTTTATAAGAAGCAAATGTACTGAACATTGAATCAAAATAAAATACAGTGATCTAACCAACTATTTTTATTTATTATTACCGAATTACTGCAGTAATCGAAGTCGAAATGCGGTATTTCCATGCAAAAGGCGCTGCAGTCGGCTCCTGTGACCGGACAAATGTGGTAATCAAAAATACGTTCGAGGAATAATCTGCATACTTAATAATTTTATTTTGATTTTCAAGGGAGAACCCATATCATCAACTAAAGCAGGGTATTTTTAAATTTCGCGAACAAAAATATGTATTTCAGTATTTATCTTGACTCACATTGTCAAGTCCGAGCCGCCTTAATCCGCAATGAGAAATACTGTGTCGCTGGGACGTGAGTAAGCGCGCGGACATTCGCGAGCTTCGATGATATTGGGACCGACTCATTCCACTCGTCTCCCTCCCGTCGGGGGGAGGGTGGAAGGGGTTGAAGACGGTCGAGTGGGGGGGGGAGAGGGGAAGGGGAGGGGGAGGGTAGGGTGGGAGTGAGCAGGGCCACCGGATGCGACGCCATCTGCTAGAGGAATGCGGCGAAAGGCTCGTCCGCGCTCGCGCGGGGTCAAGGCGCGAGTGTCGACGACGGCTTCCAAATCGGACGGGCGATGGGTACGTGATATGTGGTGAATGGGCGGGGGGAGAGGGGCGGCTGGGAGAGGTGGGTGATCCGGGAGGGGAATGTGGGGGTGGGGAGTTGTAAGGGAGTCTTGCTGATTGGTCATTTGATAGATAGATATGTAGATAAATAATTTAAATGGGATATCGTTCCTTAAGTATAACGAACACTACAAAACAGTTTGAAGTCAAGGTTCCAATGCATAAACAGTAGTAGAGTATACATTTTAAGCAAAAATTCAATATTTAAACAATTAGTTATAATGAATCACAAAAATATCTATAAAATTTGGGTGATACATGTACGGGAGAGGAGAAAAAGGAAACTTATTGGCCTAACAACATTATAAATACGAATAAATAATACAAGTTCTTTTTTAACTTTGTGGTATTCCATTTTTATATATCAGATGATTTAATGGTAACATTTACAAAAACCACAACTTAAAAAACACACACACGACCCAGGTTTCGACGCTTGAGCGTCATCTTCAGGTCACCTGAAGGGCACCTTCAGGTCACCTGAAGATGACGCTCAAGCGTCGAAACCCGGGTCGTGTGTGTGTGTTTTTTAAGTTGTGGTTTTTATAAATGTTACCATTAAATCATCTGATATATTATAAATACGGTTTTTAAATAGATACAGAGACTGCAGTTTCTTTACTTCTTCAGGTAGGGAGTTCCACTCTTTTGCACCAGCAACTTGCAATGACTTTTGGAAGGTTACGGTTCGGTGTCCTGGGTGGTACAGAGATTGGGATGAGGATCTTGTGACGACTGTTAGAGTAGATGGTGAGACTGGGATGAGGTTTAGGAGGTATTCAGGTTGCTTTTTATGGAAGAGGGAGTAGAGGAATGTGGCTAGTAGGTACATTCGACGAGAATTCGTAGAAAGCCATCCAAGTTGCTGGGGATACTGGAAGATATGGCCATTCCTTTGGTGGAGGCGTATGAAAACTGAGGTTATTAGCTCCATTGAGGAGGGTTTGGTGGGGGTAGGATTATCCGGAGATAGAAGGTTGTAATGTTTAAGTATTAAATTAATCATCAAAATGTTAATTAAAATTGAGAAGAGACGAACAATTGATTTTTCATGGAGGGCAAATTCGTTCACACAGCGCTTGGAATAAATAACACAGTGGATGGAAATTTCTACGTTTCTGAGTATCTGTCCTTTAGATTTAAGATGCTGTTCCACAGCATCTCGCCGAATACCATTGAATAGACGATACAAAACTTGGCTCGTGGTTAAGTCACGATGAATTAAATGCCAATATTTAGGTTAGGAATGCTTGGAATCCAAGGTATTTGGTTAAACCTTGAGGAATTCAAGTCCGAGAACTTAAGATAAATCTCCCACACTGACAGGATTATCACTAGAGACACCGGACGTTGCGGCATACCTATTTGTTCCACCTGGGGTCAAATTTATCCCATAGGAATAGTATATTTGCGAAAGGAAATTTTTTCTAAAAGAAGCGTTTTTGATTGACATAATATACTCATTGTTTCGATAATATTTTTTACTTATTGTTGTTCATAATTTTGCAAGAATAAAGGTTTGTACGATATCGATGAAGTATAATTTGCTACTTTTACGTATAGGATGTGGCGTATGAGTTCCCGGTTCCAAGTCTTCATGCGAAGTCGCGGTCTGTCGGGTCTGGATTGAATTGGATATGAAGGGAGGCAACCGACAGCTAAGGTCATTGGCGCACCATGGGATAGATAAGAGAGGAAGGGTGGATGGAAACCCGGCGTCGGCATTAGCCTGCTCTTAACGAAAGGTGCCAAGGGGACCACGGTTTAATGTCTCATCTGACAGACGGAGTACTGTATTTGAAGTGCCCTTCACAAGACACTCAAGAAGGGATCAGGTTCCCTCTAAAAAACATCCTCCTCTGCAGGAATTTGAACTCTTGCCTCCCGTTTGGTTAACCAGTATTCTAGCCACCACACCAACCTGATCCCCTCCATAGGCCATCTCTCCCCTGTTTTATGTGAGTTTTGTCGTAACAGAATGGACTTTTATTGTCTTTCGTAGAAATATTATAGATAGTTCGGCAGCCGTCCAATAATATCCATTGGTATTATTGGTCGGCTATCTATAAAATTTCTGCAGTAGACAATAAAAATCCATTCTGTTATGACAAAACTCAAATAAAACAGGGGAAATATGACCTAGGGTTAAAATTTCCCCTCTGGTGCAAAAGGTGGACAGTAATGTACACAAAACACTATTGGTGCTATGAAATTCATATTTTCACATTATATTCTTCGACCAGAAGAAATAAAAGTCAGGAGATATGCAAAAACTGGGACGATTCAGTGAGAAGTACTGGTTTGTCAAAAATGAAAATTGGTAAAATTGACCCCTCCGGTACTCCCAGTGTCAAGACCCTTGGTGGAACCCATGGAATGGGATTCCAGCATTCCAGCCGCCGCACCAACCCGATGCACGGGCGGATTGGAGTGCTTTGCTCGCGAATGTGTGCGTGCGTGTGTGTTTCAGTGCGTGCACGCGCCGAGATTGCGAGATTAAGATTGGCAATCTCCCCGCGGGAAAGCTGCGAATCCTCCCCCCCCCCTACCGCTTTATCCACCCTACCCCTCCTCCTTTTTTGACGCCTACGACCTCCTCCTCCTCATCGCCCTTCTGTTCCGCCCCCTCCCCCTGAGTCTCCTCCTCTAGCTCCCCGTTTTCTCCCTAGGCCACGTTCTTGGCCCGAGGTTTCGTATGTCCACACATTACCTCACACCTGATTGACGCGAGGAATTCTGGTTACTAATAGTTACTTAAGGGTGACTGTGCGGTGGGAGTAATTATAGGATACACAACGTCGCATGGGAAATGGTATAAACTTAGGGAGAATTTTATGACTATTCGTTACCGGTATTCAGCCATTAGCCAATGACATGGGCATTTTGAAGTTTCTTGATTTATAATATTTTCATTTGAATATAGACAAGAAAGGATTCACTATGCAAATGGAAATCAATATTTTTCTTAATGACGTCAATGGAAGGACCCATACTAATCTGTACCACTTTAATTGTACATCAATTGATCCAATGCAGTTCCTTGCTTGGTGAATCTAATAAGATCCACACATTACCTTCCCCCTGATGGAAATGAGTACTTTTGGTTGCTCATAGTTACTGAAGGAATTTGTAGTTTTTCAGTAGTTAACTGTGCGGTGGTGGTAATTACAGAGATGATTAATGAGCAACGTCGCATGGAAAATGGTAGAAACTTTTGGAGAATTTTATGACAAATTACTACCAGCATTCAGCCATTAGCCAATGACATAGGAACATTAAATATTCTTGATGTAAAATATATTCATTTTCGAATAAAGGCGAGAAAGGGTACACTAGGCTAATGGAAATCGGTATCTTTCTTTATGAAGTCAATAGAAGGGCCGATGCTAATTTGTGCAACTTATGTTGTACATCAATTGATCCAATACAGTTCTTTGCTTGGCCATTGTACTAGGATCCACAACTTATCTCACTCCTGATGGTCGTGAAAAACTTTGGTTACTAATAGTTACTGAAAGGTGAATGTGTGGTGGTAGTAATTATAGGGACGATGCATCTGCAACGTCGCATGGAAAGTACTAGAAATTTGGGGAGAGTTTTATCACAATTTTTATCAATATTTAACCATTAGCCAATGGCATAGGTATTTTGCGCATGATCCCAAATATTATCATTTGAATAAAGACGAGAAAGGATATATCTAGGACGAGGAAGGAGAAGGCTAGTCGAAATCAATGTCTTTCTTTATGAAGTCAATGAAAGGGCGGATGTTAATTTGTGCAACCAATATTGTACGTCCATTGATCCAATACAGTACTTTGCTTGGCAACTGAAATAGGATCCACAAATTACCTCACACATGATGGTCGTTAGGAAGTTTTGGTTACTAATAGTTACTGAAGGGTTACTATGCGGTGGGAGTAATTATAGAGATGATACATAACCATTAGCCAATGACTTAGTATTTTAAATGTTCTTGGAGTAAAATATTTACAGTTGATTAAAGGCGAGAAAGGGTACACTTCGCAAATAAAACTCAATATATATTTATAAAGTCAATGGGAGGCTCAATGCTAATTTGTGCACCTTATATTTTGCATCAATGGATTCAATATAGTTTCTTGCATGGCAACTGTAATAGGATCCACATATTACCTCACATCTGATGGACGTGAGGAATATTGATTACTAATAGTGAACCTGAATAGATTGTACCAAAACTGATGCGTAATGAATCATTCTTATTCCAAGAAATACTGAATAGTCGCCCCTGCAACTGGCCGTTTTTTGCATTGGCGCACGTTCTCCATGCCTTGGGCAGGCAATACATGAAACCCTAGCGATGAATTAAAGCGTACATTTAGGAGAGCGCTGTGCAACGTCTCAATTCAAATCAAAGAACACATGAATCTACGAAGCTTTCCGTATGCCCATCGCCCGGAAGTGAAAGTTTAAGATTTGAATCCCGCGAAATTAAATAAAGGTGTATAAACTTTGTGGTGGCACGTGTATTCGGTCAGACGAGCTGATAACTCTCGCTGCACGTGTCGGCGTGGAAATCATCCCGCGTGCCATCTCGTAGCGGATCAACGTAACCCGTGACCTCTCCCCGCCCCCACTACTCCACCCCTCCCGACGGAGGAAATGACCAAGGGGTTGAAGCGTGTGGATGTGCGTAAAAGAGAGCGTTTGAGGGGCGACGGGGGGGGGGGGGGGCGTAGTTCGTACATATCACGGCGAGCGGTCGCCTCGTTTCCCATTTCTCACGGTCGGCTGCCGGCGCGGGAGAATTTGGCCCGCATCGCCTTCGAATAGGGTTACCATATTTTGAAACCCCAAAATGAGGACGCCCTCAGCAGGATTGATCAACACGCTCTTAGGACTGCCAAACGAAACATTATTTGTTCACTTACATCTGTCAAATAGCTATATTACATATTTGAAACAAACAAAATAAAAAGTATAGCACACATCGCAAAGACCTATACTTTCTTTCTTGTTTTAAATCTCATGATAGTGAAGAACTCAACTCATGATAGTGAAGAAGCTGACCAAGTTACAAATTCCCATCTGGTAGCCAAACTATGAACTATTTCCAAACTATGATAGACCAGTAGTGCCATCTATCAGCAGTTTGTTTAAGTTTTTGTACAGAGAAAATAGCTTACCACGAAGCGCCATAAATGATGTCAACCCATTGATTCAGCTAAATCGAAAGCACCGCGGCTCGGCGATCGCCATCTATAGCCCCAAATCTAAAGCACCCTAATTCAATAACTGATGTAAAAATATACATAACTAGTTGGTTATACGAGTTGAAAACAAAAATCAAACGATCTTACTTCCCAAAAATGAAAAATACGGACATTAGCAGAAATCGTAAAAAAAATGTACGCGGATGCTACATTGGAAGTCGAAAATAACGGACATGTCCGCATAAATGAGGACGTATGGTAACCCTACTTCCGGATCCACGTGAAGCGAGCGGTGCAAACCCACGGGGGGGGGAGGGTCGAGGGAAGGAGGGGTAAGTTGGGAGACAGCGACCGGTACGGGGTTCGAGGAATGCTGAAAAAGGGAGCAGGTTTATTTTAAAGGCGGTTGAAAAGGATGAGAAAGATAAGAGGGAGAGAGAGAGGGGTAGTATTCCTCCTCCGCAAAGATTTGGGAGATTTTTTTTAGTTCCTTATCCGACGTGTTTTCGAGGGCGCCCAATTAAGTGATGGTCCCGCTGTGAAATTTTTAACCTGAGGTGTAAATCTGGAACTGTTGTTTCCCATAATTTATTAGGTCGTACTTACTTCAGTGCTCGATTTGAATTTCTTTGAATTTATTTTTAACGTCCGTATGCATCCTATTCTTTTGCACTTATGTGAGGTCGACGTTCAAAGGGAGCCTAGCGTTCAAGGTGAACTACTTATTTTTAACTGTAACTTGCATTATTTTTCCTTGACTCTTTTATATAACCCTCGAAACATAATTAGCTATGTAACAATATTCCCGTTTTTTGGGATATGAGCTCATTAAAACGATGCACTCTCTGATAAATACAAAGCTTCTTATTTTTAATACCTGTTTAAATTATATCCTAATTGGATGAAGAGTTCTCGAGTTTTCAGCCGGGTAATGGTGTTGAACTGCACCGACGCGACGTTTCGATGACGTAATCTGCCATCATCTTCAGGGTGAATGATTTTCGCCAGAATTGACACACATTTATAGGGTCACATTTTTGGTCAGGTTACCTCTGATTGGTCAGTTTTCCCGCTATTTTTTTTTTTTAGCTTTCTCAGAGCAGGTTTCCAAGCTTAGTTGGAATCAGCATCCATCTCAATATGTCGGCCTTGTGCTCAGACGAAAGCCGGAAGTCGCGGAAATTTCCCAAGTTACGCATGATAGAGAATAATGTTGCATACCAAAGATGCAGGGTTTTAAGCAAATTACCTGAGGGAGACTTTCTCATTGACCTCCAGCGTGAGTATCAAGGTCAATTAGCTTAATTAAAGTGGAGATTCCAATTTTTTAAATTCAGAAATCAATACTATGAAGAATTACTCAATTGTGGCGCTGGCTATGAACTTGAGGATGACTGACGTCGAGGGTGTCCTTCGAATGTGTAGGTCACCCCAGATTTTAGGAACAATTACCTCTTCAATACATGTATAGGCAAGTCCATTGAAATGGGCACCCTCTGAATGCAATGAATATCACAACTTCGAAGACCTCTAACTCGAAAATTAGAATTTTTACAACTTAACGCCCATTAAGACATTTGATCTACATCTTAAGAACTATCATATTCCAAATTTTCAGCCAATACCACCGTAACAAATTTTCCATGAGATTTCTGCGGGGTCCTTTATTGGTTTCATAGCATATGGCATGGAGGTAAGAGTTCCATAAGTAGCCTAGATGGCGGATACGCAATGAACCGCTTGGAGATTTAATTATTAGATAAAAGAGTTGTGCTGAGATAAATAATCAGTTTGTTTACTCTTACTGACCAATTATTATGTGCAGATGCAATTATTTGTAGACTAAACTTCCATAAATTTTATCCGGCCGTAGAAAATCAGCTCAAAGATTCGAATTCGATTGGATATTTGGGGAGGCGACTGACGGCTAAGATCAATTGCGCCGCAGGGGACAGATAAGGGAGGGGTGAATAGAAACCCGGCGTCGGCATTAGCCTGTCTTAACGATAGGCGCCAAGGGGAACCCGGTTTAAAGTCTCATTCGACAGAAGGAGTACTGTACTTATGCACCCTCCACTAGAAATTCAATTGGGGATCGAGTTTCCTCTGAAAAACATCCTCCTTTGCAGGGATTTGAACCCTGACCGTCTGTATGGTTAGCCAGTACTCTAGCCACCAGACCAACCCAATCGCCTCAAATATCTGAGGCTATTTACAGTTGGTATATAAGTTATGAAACTAGTAGATGTGTTCTTGCAACCAGAATATTTTTATGAGATCTATAACTTATGGATCGCATACATATTGAGACCGTAAGTAGATGTTCTTGCAAACGGTCATAAGTGCATAATCATTATTACGAAGTGGTGCTTCATTGTTGGTAGTGTTTACCCTGAGTTTTGTTTCTGTGGCCACCTTTCCTTTAGACACCGATCGAGGCTTGCAATAAAAATGGAGCCTACGAGAGAGGAGAGGGAAGGAGAAGAATAGGGAAGAGTGTGGGGGATGGGAGGGGAAGGGGCGACAGGCGAGGCACCTTGGAATGCGAGGTCAACACAGGGAGACTGTTTTTTGCAGCGGGCGGAGGTGTACATTCAAATTGACCCGAGATCGGAATATTAATTATCCGTCGCCTTCCGCAGCTCTTTTTTTATTCTCATCAGGGGCGAGAGAGTTATTCACCACCGATTTTTATCCAGTCAGTGCCTTTTGAAAGATGTGTCAAATTATGAATGTTATCTGTATTTTAATTAATGACTGGCTTTGATTAATGGAGGCCGTCGAGTGTACGAAACCCGCTGAGTTTCCGAGCGCCGTAATGGCTCAGGGGTTTTCGATGACTTTTGTATTTAAAATAATCCAAACAAAATGTTGAAAATGACAGGAGGAGGATAGATTCTGAATCTTATCTCAATCTAAAGAAATGATGCCTTCGAATTTTGATACTTCAAAATTTTACGAATTCTGACGATTTTCTGAGTCTAAAACTTTCTTGGCCGTTAGGAAAGCATTCTTACTATCACAACCTAATGTTTTATCGCGATTGTGATTATCCGGTGTGATAAGTCGCTGAAAGAAAAGTCTTTAGGGTTTTTAAACATTTTTATATCAAAAGTTAGGATGCTATTTGTGCGGACCCTAATGGTTTGGGCTCATCAACTGAAATTTGTTGTGTATTTTTTGTGTCTTCCATTCTTGCCCGCTTAACGCGAGTGCTCCTGTAAGTCAGTACCCTTAGAGTGTTTTACGATTACAGTAAGTACCGTTTTATTCACTAGTCCTCATCTCCGGGGATTGAATGAAATTGAATGATTGGTTGCTTTGTGCTGGGTTTTCTTTGGAAGTCAGAGGCATGAAAACAAGACCAAGAAATTATTGAGAGGAAAATACAAGTTATTATTTGGAGGAGTTAATATGATAATTGGAGGTTTATCCGATCGCGGTTTGTATTAAGGAATTTTGGAAAAATTATCATTTTACCGAGAAATTAATGAATTTGGTTTCATTTCAAATATGTTTTCTCAACTATTTTTGAGATACAGTCACCGCGGTAATTCATTGTCTCAAAAAACCTTCCGTTTTGAAGGTCTTTTAAACGTAACGCGTGAAAAAATTGATTCATGTTAAAGACTTATGCAGTTATTTTTATTTAATTTTTTTAAATTTTTCTCATATAAATCTGCTAAATTGAATCAATTTATAATGCAATATATAAGTCATACTTCTTATAGCTACTGAAATCTAAAACATAGATATTATTGGAATATGGTCTCCATAGTGACTAGAGAACTTCCTAGCTCAGATCACCTCAACACTCTTTTATGTCCTTCATTACTGTTGATTTAATATTGAAGTGCTCTAACGATTCATTACCTTTTTGTTTATTGCAATTGCATTCCGACATGTCATTCGGAAATCCTCATAATTTATAAATCGGATGGAGTCAGATTCATTTTCTGTATTTCATTGACATTAAGAGGTATGACAAAAAGAACGAAGGCATTTTATATGTGCGAGTATGCGCAATTGGAGAATAGCTCAAGCTAATAAGGCGTTCGTGGGAAAAAGAAGGCTGCTGTGCTCAAAGAAGGTAGGACCACAAACCAGGAAACAGTATGTGAAAACATTCGTGTGGAACGTAGCACTCTATATGGATCGGAAGCATGTGCCATTGGAAAAGCTGACCAAAAAAGACGAAAAGCCTTTGAAACCTGGTGCTGGAGGAGAAAACTGAAGATAAAATGAACGGAAAAAACAAGAAATGATGAAGTGTTCAGAAGGGTAGAAGAGGAATGGACCATATGGAACGCCATACAGGAAAGAAAAACGCACTCTGTGGCGCAATGGATTGGTGAAGAACATAGTTGAAGGCAAAATTGAGGGAATAGTCCCCAGAGGGAGGCCCAGAAATAAGTTCGTACATACGAGCAGGAACACTCGCATCCTGTTATTGTCAAAATGATTCAACACGACGTAATCCCGAAACTCATCAGTTCTCACACAGAAATTCAACCTGATTACCAGACAAATGCATAACATACACACATACCAATCACGCCATTCCCTTCTGGGGTAGGCACAGTCACAAAGTTTCACTCATAAATACATCTACATCTACGTAATACCCTGCGAGCCACCACGAGGGTGTGTGGCAGGGGGTGAAGATCACCAAACATGCACTATTTCCATGTAAGTAGGATATATAATGTAGACATGCTAGAAAATAGGGTCATAGTTTATTAGTTATTACAGTAGATTATTAGTTATTGCAAGTAATTGCAGTAGTTATTACAATAGAATATTAGTTACTACGGTATAGTACAGGTTAAAATCTACATAATAAGGAAGGGATTATTGGTAGTTATTACATGCATCATGCACTACAGACTATTCTAACTATGTTTCACCTACCTATCCCTTTTGCTACGTTGCCTATTGTTCTCTCTTATGGTACGCGGGAAAAATGACATTTTAAATCTATCGGTACGACAATCTATCTCTCTAATTTTGTTAATATGGTCAAACCTAGCATAATACGCAGGGGTTCTTAATATATATCTAACGTCATCTGTGAACAAATCGGTTTCGAATTTACTTAAAAGGCTTAACCTAAATTTTAACCTGCGTTCTGATAGTAATTCCCATCCTAGTTCTTCTATTAACCTCGTAACACTAATACAATTATCATAACGACATTTAACAAACCTAGCAGATCTCCTTTGCACGCGCTCTAATTCTTTTATCATACCTTCCTCGTAGGGATCCCATATACTAGCGGCATATTCTAAATGAGGCCTGACAAGTGTAAAATAGTACAAGTGTACATATTTGTACACTTAACTCTGCGTCAATAATTTCCTCCATACTGACCTATCCTTGCAAACCTCTTTTGCCTCATTTACCCCCATAAACTGCTTCATACACGCCCTCCTGTTTTTAAGACTCCTAATATTCCTCCTCCTAATAATTTACTCAACCTCATTCAACCGCAGCTTTCTCGGCCTACCTCTATCTCTCGCACCGTTCATTTCACTCATATATCTGTTTCGTTATTAGACTCTCATCCATTCTCTCAACATGGCCAAATCAACGAATGTCATTTTCTCCTAATTTCATGTATACCCATTACTGGAGCATCTATGCCACATCCATTTATTACCCACTCATTCCTGACCCTATCCTTCAAGGACCAAGTAAAAAGAGATACCAGGGGGTAAGGGAGCTAGCATTAGATAGCGAATTGTCAACCAGTCTTAGATTTGAACAACCAATGATTATGCGCAATTGGAGTTCATCAAGCTGCGGTAATTTATTTGTCCACCTCAGTCATTCGTCCGTTTTTTCGGAAATCATAAAGATCAGTTTTCAGGCAGTCAGGATTAACTTTTTTTTTCGAAATTCCGAGTCACGAAAAAGAAATCAGAGCATCAAAAATCAGACGCGATCCTCCATTGTGTCCTTTACTGGGTTCGAAAAAAATAATGAAAGAGCGCAGTCCTGATTCGGCGGAAGACATACGACCGTGCCCTCTCCACCTATTTAAGGGAACGCGGCTATCCTTCATCACGCTCACTCGCTTCGAGGCCGACGCCCAGTTTATGCGAGTCAGTCCGTCTGCGATACGAAATTGTTAGCCAGCTCACGTCGTCGTCCTGGGACGCGGCGAGGAGAAAAAATAAACCTCCCTCTGATACAATGATTGATACGCTGACCTCATGCCACGCCAATGAGTCATAAGCCATCGGAACCCATATTCCGGTTTCCTCCCTCGGAAATTCCGGAGGTCGATTGGTTGGGGCATCAGTGCCGTGGACGGAGGAAGGTGAGGAAAGAGAGGGAGCAAAGAGGAATAAAGATTTGTAACCAAGGTTTCAAATCTTTTGGTGGTTGGAGCGATATTCGTTTAAGGTTGCTCTTGTCTCGTGGCACATATTCCAAATTTCCTGAAAACTTGAAAATACCATCTTGAAAAATGCGTTATATGAACTGATATGGAAATAAACTGGGCTTTCGGGCTAGTTTTACTGTAATTAAACCTTAAATGTAGATATTTTACCGTGGACTCTTCATCTACATCTACGTACTAGCCTGCTAGCCGCCGCATAGGCGTGTGGCAGGTAGTGTTAGGACATCAGCCGAGTAAAGATGTAAGGGATAAGGCTTTCGGAAGTGAAACAGTGATGTTTATTAAGGGCGTGTATTGAGTAGAGCTCGGTTTTTACTGTGGTCGCTTATTATGCGCGGAAAGACCGTGTTTTTGCGACGAGTACCTATCAGTCCAGCAATGTATCTATCTATTTTATCGCTTTTGTCAGACCTAGAGGTATAGTCGGCGTTATGATAATTTTCTTCGAGTCGCTCTGAAACGCACCAGTTTTGAATTTCTCAAGCATGCTAAGCCTAGTGCGTAGCCTCCGAGTCTCTATGGCCTCCCACCTCAATCCCTCTAAAAGTTGTGAAGCACTATATGTTCGCTCGTGGCAGTTTTTAACGAAGCGTGCAGCTTCTTTATTAGCTTTTTTTGTATTTCATTAAATTTTTTAGTTAAACCTATATGACCAGGGTCCCAAATTCTCGCGGCGTATTCGAGGTGTGGCCTAACCAGAGCGAAGTAACATCATTCTTTGACTTTTTCAGCCGAGGATCTTCCTATTATACGCTTAACAAAACCTAGTTTCTTTGATACTGTGCCGCATATGTTTTATATGTGTTTTCTCCACGATATTTTTATTTATTTTCACTGCCCCGAATACAGCACATAAGGCCATTTTACGTCGGATGAACAACAGTAACAACGGACGAGACACAGACACCCATGTCCCGGGCAGATAATACTCTACCCAGGCGGGACTCGAACCCGCGACCCTCGGGTTAGCAGACGAGGACTTTACCCCGCCGCCACCGGGGCCGACAAATATCAGAAGTTATGGTAATTTCAAGATATTTCTACTGTATCTGAAGAGTTAATTATTACTCCACTCATCGGCTCTTATGGGGGTTGCTCAGTTAAATGCCGAATAATGTCAATTTGAGCGATATGATATATTCAAGGTTTAATCAAAATTATTTTCAACGAGTGAAAAGTCCTGGTAAATCGATCAAAAATAAAACAGGCATCTTACGTCCTATTTTGTAAGTTATTAGTAGATTACTGTCGTAAATGAAGTTAAAATGTGTTGTACCATTCGATTAGCGGTATTCGAAAGTCAAGCGAAAATTTTCGTTTAAACGTGTATTTTCCCTAGACACAAGGAGGTTTATCAACTCATTTATTGTTGATTCCATTAGAAGTGGATCTAACGTTGGGAAAGTTCAAGAAATATAAAGCATGATTTAGCATCTGTTGAATGTGTATTATTGATTTTTAACGATTTTAATGATTATTTTTTTTTTAGTGCGGCGGGCCGATATATCGGCTCATAGGCAAAATATTGTTTAACATTTGCACACAAATATAATTACAATTATTATTTGTACAAAGTATAAGCGTTTTTTTTTATTATTACCTAATTCAATTCACACGCAATAAGAAAAACTGCATATGGATATTTTAAACAATAACTTTATAATATTTATTTTCCTAGAGTGATACATTTCATTCTAGTTACCCTCCGCATTTCTCACTAGAACCGCTGGCAGGAGTCAGCACTAAGAGGGTATACACCGTGGTATTCGAAATTTATGCAAAAACGGTACGTTTGTATACGTCTTTTTCTGTGGATGCAAGGAAGGTTAAATGGCGGGATATGAGATGAAAAGCATGATTATAGCAACTGTTAAGTCTGTATTGTTGATATGTAGGCAGTAATAGGCAAACAACTCGCTCACAAGTTGGCCATTACTGTAGTTGGAACGAGAGGACAGAATGGGATGTTGCACATGGGAGGGTAGTCCTGGAAGAGAAGATGTAATTGAAGGAGGAGGCAAAGTAAAGAAGAAAATCAAAGAGGACGAGAACGGGTTGTTATGCCGGCGATGTTGAAACTTCGTACGTTCCCCTTTAAAAGAGAGAGAGGGATAGAGAGAGAGAGACAGTCCCTCCCTCAAATGGGAGCCTGTGCGTGAGGCGTGGTCACCATTCTATCTCTATTGGCAGTTCTCTTTGATTGTAATAGATATCCGCAAATGTCTGGTTCATTGAGGTTTGTTACGTCTACACACTGTCAGGCACGCTATCTACTCAAGTCTATTGCATACAAGCATTTCGTTTCGGACGCCGGAGAAGATTTTCAGAAGAGATTGGAGGTATTTTGGTTAAGGGGCTAGCGTATTAGTCTGGAAGATACATGTTAGCTTCGTTTTAATATGTCTATCCTAAATTATGAGGGATGCTTACTAATATACTCGCATCTATTTACCGCGTGATTTATCGAAAAATATGAGATAAAACGTACAAAGAGTTGTTTGAAAAATTACTGACTACGGAATGATGACTTAATCGAGAAAATTTATAAACAATACCCTACAGTTGAGTATGTGTGTATTATCCTGCTAAGAAAATATTGGTGACTTTGCTGTAGCAGAGGCATTGTCGTTGTGTTGGCTGATGCAGGAAAATGAGAACATTTAGTGGCCTGAACCTAAATAGTGTCACATTGTTAGCTGTGAGGCTGTATTTCAATCCTTCGCATGGTTAATTTTACTGTGATGGTAACCTGGGAAAAATTGATTTGATGAAATATTGAACCTAAAAGTGCGCAGTATTTCATATTCGTTTCATTATTTCCTAAAGTTTAGCAAAATGAGTTTAAAATGATATCGACATGTGTGAGTTTTTTCAGCAGTGTTTTAGCATCTACTTGCTTCATGAACCCTCTCCACTTCCGACTATGCGCTAAGAATATTCGTGGTACACTCACTTCCAATGAAACCGTAATCTCTAAAACATCTACTGTTTCGAGTACTTTTTCCCCAAAAATTAAACATGAAATCGGCAATATTCAGAACTGTCTACCAAAATCAGTTTTACAAGTTTTTGCTATGATGGAATGTCCGTAAAAGTCTATCGTGACGTTGAATTACAAAAACTGAAGGTGGTCCGAATGGGAGGTTACAAAATGTAGTCACTCAACATTGAGGGAAGCGTGGGGAAAATGATGGAATGGCCACGAACAATGAGGGGAATGAGAGAGGAAAATGTGCATGGGAGAGAAAAAGAGAGAGAGGGGAAGAAATAGGTAATAGGAAGAAATAGAAATAGGGAAGAGATAGGTAATAGTGTCTTAAAAGGAAGCAGAAGATTCAAGACGGCGATAGTGTGTGCGAGAGAGCGGCTGGATAAAGTGACGGCCCTCCGGGCGGAGAAGGAAGGAAGCACGCCGCTCTCTAAGATAGTGTCGGGTGGGACATCTCGGCTTCTATCTCCACGCATCAAAAAAGCATTACTAAGTAATACGCCAGAACCTCATGCAAAATAGCGAGCGAGCGAGGAGGTGGTCGAGTAAAGTGGTGGGAGACGCTCTCGCGAGTGGAGAAAGATGTAAGGAAGAACCCTTCGCGTTCTCACAGGAGGAGAGCGGGAGAGAAAATAAGAGAGACAAGACGTAGGAAGTTGAAAGAGCCAGGGAGACGGAGAGGGAGGGAAATTTTTCCCCGCGGGCTGCTCAGATATGCGCGTCAGGAATACGGTTACTTGTCGCCACCCGCGGAATGATACCGTGGGGTCTATACTAATGCCTTGGGGGACCCATCTCCCGCCCACCCTTTCGCTACGTGAGTCCGCCGCCAAACTTCGTAGCTTCAGGTTCGCCACACCACAACGCCGCGGCCATGACTCGATGGATGACGGGACCTTGTGCGTAACACAGGGGTTTTCTTTTCTGAAGGACGATTGATGTTACTGGGACTGAACGAGCCTGGGAGGTATGAGGAGTGGCTGGGAATAAATGAGTCGAAGGGAAGGGGGGACTGCGCTTAGAGCCGCTTAAGGCTGAACTGAGAACTTCGAAGGCACGAATACTGATGAGTGTGTCAATCAGGAGGCTCCATAAAAAAGTTGAATAAAAATAATACCGCGACTCTCACCGTAGCTTACCCGTAGTTCAGTCGGAATACTTTTTTCCCACCGCGATAGCCTCGCCGAAAAGGAAATAGAACATTCTTCAGCCCCTCCATCTATTCGAAAGTTTTTGGTTCGTCCGTCTGTTACAAGAGGAATTTCGCTGTCTTTGATTTAATGAGAACAAAGGTCGTGATTGATGGATCCATAAACTAAGCCGTTAACTACTTGGTCATGTGTCTTGATTTTACACTGATGTGCCAATAAACCAGGGATTTGGCCCAAGACAGCGCTGAAAGTTTCGTGTTGGAGGCACACGGCATTATTCGTTTCGGTAAATTTTTGTACCGGAGTTGATATTTTTTCATGTTTTTTCGTGCCTTTTCAACTGATTGGGATGGGAGGGATTTAGCTTGGGTGCTACTTATATATTCTACATATGCCTGCTATTTGAAAACCCTTCGCTAAATTTCTTTTCACTTGACATTAGCAACTCATTTTCACCGAGAGGTTTAAATTGAAAATGGGTTTGCACTAGAACTCATAGTAGAAACTATTTTTCGGCGTAATAAAAATGAGATTGCGTCAAATTCATGGTAGAACTAGTAGTAATAGACAAGCTCTTTTAAAAGAATGCCATTTACTTCAGTTGGTGGGAGCGCGAACCGTGTGACATTGAGCGTATGATTTTAATAACTTTTCAAGCAAGTCGAAAAATAAATCATGGACCACACTTCACTTAAATAAACCTAATCCTATGCCGGAAATAACCCATGGACCCATTATTGCAATACCAACGATGCAAGAATTATAATTTCTAAATTTCCTCTCAATTTAAGCATGTTATGATTTGGGTTTACCGCGCGGAGTTCCATATTAAAGCGAAAAACGTATGTGATCACGTGCTATGTATTCGGAATTAAACGTTTGCATTTATAAGGAACTCACTGAATATCATGAACCGAAAGTTTTTCGCGTTTAGGAGACAATCTGCACATATGTCATCGAATTATTTCGAAATAAATGTCATGTGCCCTAAGGCTGCGTGTTGAAGTAGCGCTTAATTTCTAAGAGATCAAATCGGTAACATGCAAGTTTAATAAGTTTTTCTATATATTTTACTATAATTACACGTATGCAGAGTTTCGCGAAAAACTTTACATAGGCGAAAATCGCTCCAACCTCCTTAAACTGAGTACTTATTTTTAATGCAATAGATAAGTGAACGATTATTAAGAGCCTCATTTAATTTTACTGTTATGGGTCGTCCCAGACTTCTTTTCTCTTAAATATTTTACGGCAGCGATTAATTTATGCGAAATTAATCATCGTGCAAATCGACGTCCTCTCCCGCGGAGTGTATATTGAATTAAATGGCATCAGCAGTTGATGAAATATGACGCGAAAGCCTTATTTCTCTTCGGAGTTGTTTCGCATCTGCCTCGAGCTCTTTCATCCTCCGTCCATCCGTGCGATGACGCCACCGTCGATGGACCCCCGTCGCCGGATTAAAAGTGGCACATCCCCCGCTGATTCACAAACGTTAGTTTGACAACATCATTTCCCATTTAAAAAATTAATTCCACTGCTGGTCGTCTATCATCTTTATAGCCAAATGCCTGGCGCATGCCTGTGCCCCGCATACTTTTATAGAGTGCCATCCAACGTGGTGACTGCCGTGGTGAAGTTTCTCTCTTTGGAGCGACACACTTAAGAGAGTATGAGCGAGATAGTTCCGAGTCATAATGGAAACTATATTCAAATTATACGTTTTAATTTCAGCAGTTTTAGGATGCATGACATAAATATTGCATTGTTATTAGCGCAATATTATACTTTCACATGACTGAAATTATAATAAATTCAATAAAAATATCTCAATAAGTCTTTAACTTGGCTCATTTTTTTCGCGCGGTACGTTTAAAACTCCTGCACTACGGAAGGCTTCTTTGTGATCCTGGAAATATTGTCCCGGTGATATTTATGATTTATTTTCAAAAACGGTTGAGAAAGCATACTACACGCAGTTAGTTTTTTTGACGAGATCCAAATGTTAGAAATTCCTCATTTTTATAATAAGGTCTCTTTGGATTGCCGACACGTACCATTTCCCATGTGAAAGGGCTGATGTTTTCGTCAAAAATCTCGGAATATCATTCGGTAAGGAGATTATATTTTGGTATATTTAGAAGGGTGACATGTTTTTCACTAAAATAAGGCTGAATTGGTTTATTTTTAGGTGAAATGATATTTCGCCCATGCTACTTCAAATTGGGCGAGTTGGTCAAACTAATGCGCTGGCAAGAAAAGCACAGCGAAAAGGTGGTGGGAGCGATTTACGTTTGTCTACAGATTTGGGTGGAACTTTTCATACGCATACTCATTAGTAATATGTAAAGATAAAATTGAAAAAATAGTTGTTACTGATGATACCGATTTTATTTCTTAGAAAATTAATTTTATTTTAACACTTAGCCTCATGACACTTGACGTATATTCCGAAATAATTCAATGACATGTGTACAGATTTTCTACTTAACACGAAAACAAACGTTTCATATGATTATAATTGTTCTTAACTAATATCAGTGTATCATATCTATAATAAAAAACGTATCTGCGTACGAATTTTTCTTGAAATTTGATTTCCGCGCCGTAAATTAAAATTATAAAGATGCTTTAATCGAGACGAAAATTTTAAAATGTAATTCTTGCACCATTTATATTACAAGATGGATATTTCCAGCGTGTAAACAGATGTAGGTACTAAGGTGACAAGAGGTTCATGACTGTGTTTGAACTTACTTGAAAAGTTGTTCAAGTTTGAGATCAGCGACTCACGAGTGGTTTTAGTGCGACATTAGATCTTTCGTCAAAAAGAAAGCCGTTTCCTAGGACAAAATTCCTCGAATTCCGCATCTATAGCCTTTGCGTTTCTCCCTCATGTTAACATTGCCAACCGTTGTCCGAAATATAGAGCGTCCTCATCTTATAATTTCGTCTATCTATTCGTCTTTATAAATATCTACATCTTATAAATTCGTTAGTTCGAACGGTTTATTTTCATTCTGAACTTCGCACTTTGGTGAACTAGCCAGTGATTATAATCTCGGCTCTGTCTAGTGGCCTGAGCCTGACTGTCACTTTGTCGGTGGACTTGGAGTAATCCACCATTGCTTGTCGCCCTATTACATTCCGACTTTCCTCCGGGCTTTTTTTCTCCAAGCCTATTGGATACGCCCTTTCGCTATGTTGCGTATGCACTATTATACAATGTCCCCATTTGCGTCAGGTTTTCCCATTTCTTTTCTTGTCCCGATGTCTCCCACTTGCTTTCCTCTCGTGGGCCTACGTATAGCGCCGATTTATTAATCAGTCCACCAGATCAAATCTGATTGGTCAACACCTATCACACGGAATCCATCCTTACTTCGCCACGCCCTGTTCTCTCTCTGTCTCTCACGGTTATCTTGTGGCGTGCGTTTAGCCACGCCGCCTGTCAAGTGCGCAGTTTCTAATGGGTATTGGGAAAACATGTGGAGACCAGAAAAATGATATGAATTGATTGTTGACAACCTTACCCTGCGTTTAAATGTAGTTTCATCTCCAGATGTTGAAAATAATGTGAACAGCGGTGCTATTGTTTCTAAACAACCATATCTTAAAGCACACCTTTGGAAGAATCGTTGCTGTATCAGTTTGCAAGTTACTTTTCCCTTGCTACTTCACGAGGGGTACTGGTTAGGTAGTCAATCATTAGAGTTTCATCTTTGCATGTATTTTAGAGGCTATATAATCAAAATGCATTCCATATTCCAGTGTTGCGAATTCTCAAGCTTATAATAACCGTACATTAATGGCAATTTGTGTGGAAAATGGATTTCTTAATGGCTTGGACAAAATTCTTACTATCTCTGCGCTCTCCCTTCAAAATAGTGTTGAGTCAGAAGCTTTTCTCTGGGATCAGCATGCCTTTCACAAAACCGTGTCAATCATATTTTTTTCAATGTGTCTTGCTTGACAGCTATGTATCTTCAGCTATTTCAAAATTTCCAATAACCCTTCGACGCTCTTCCTTCGTTCAATAAAACGACCCGGTAAAGTATTCTTTGCGGTTTTTTCGCCACAGATTTCTCATTTCCGTGTCATAACCTTCTCATTTTTAAGCTCTGAGACCGTGTGATCTACCTTGAACCACGTAAAACGAAGTGACATGTCCCCATAACTTTGCCATTCCACTCATATCTCCTCTATTCACTAGATTAAGTCTAGATTCCTTAAAAAAAACTTGGCATATGTTTTCCTCATTTTTTTCCCAGGTTTGATGAATATATGAGAGTGAGATCATTTCATACTTTTTCTAGAATAATTCCTTACTGAGCTTTTTTATTACATTTTTTTGTAGACCTGCAGCCCGTTTGCCTATGGCGAGCGATAATTTTGCTGAGGTTGCTTGAATCGGTCTAGCAGTCTGTGTTGTCGCTAATATATCGTTATATGACCTTACTGTTGGAAAATATGACATTTCTATTAATTTTTAGAGATAATTTATTGATAAAAATTAGTAACGAGTGGTGGCCGATCAATTCTCCGAGGAGATAGCCGCAATACCGGCACTATTATTAACTGGTAATATTTTCTGTGATTAAAGAATGCCAGGGACTCGAGGTTGTCTGTCTATGGTGACGAGAATAAAATATTTGCTGTGCCATATTTTTGTTAGCTTTGAAAGCAATTTTTCTACCTGAAAATTATGTGTTTATCTTCTTTTATCCCTTGCTAGCTTGACGTGAATGAATAACTAATCGTGACTCTAGGGCTGTGCATTTGAAATATAAATTAACGTTGATGAATGAGTCATTAATGACTGTAATTCTAGTTTCCCCCGTATATGGTGTATGTTTAAATCCGTTATTAAATCATTTTTGTTTGAATAATTTGCTGCGTGCTTTATGCAGTCTGAGGATCATTCTATTCGATGAAATGCCTACCATTAACTTTGCATAGTTCTTCCCCCGCAACTATGTTCAGGGTTTAATGTTTACATTTTTTGGTAACATTTTATGGCATATGGAAAATAGTATTTAAGTTGGCGAGTTGAAGCCGAACACTTTTTCCTTTAAATGATGCATCTTTGGAAGTGTGTTCTTCATCATAGGACTAGTTGTAGTTAACTAAACTGGCGTGGTTGTTCGCGACGATAAACTTAACACGCTACATCGCAAAGTGTAAAAATAGCCATATAATATGGCAACAATTCGCAATCACCATAGGTAAATATATAAAAAGCAAATATATTCAATTACTTGGTTTGCTTTTCTTAAGGTCAGTCCGGCCAACTTATTTTCACGGAATGGTTTATATCAAAGGGTGTGAGGATGAACCGCCTGAAGAAGAAATCCAAAATAATCTGATACAAGGTTTTCTCTTTTAATATGCGTTTAATCCTGAGATTATATGTGTTTCGTATTTTAACGCCACTGGGACATTAAATAATGTTTAACACCAGGCTTAGTTGATATTAAATGGAGAAAAAACGACGAATGTTAATATTCGTACTAAGGCTATCGTATCTCATGGGCTATTTCCTCCATAAAACCTAAGCTTATCATTAAGAAACCTAATTTCTTTACTTATTTACAGAGTATTTGCTGAGATACCAAAGAAATATTGCTCGAGGCCAAAAAATGCCTTGGTGTTTTTAACCACTAACGTATTTAAATGTACTGCATGCACAAGAGATGTATGTAAATAGCCGCTGATCGAGCAAAATTAACTTTGCGTCATAACTAGTTAATTGATCGTTATCGATAGTGCCACTTGTTTATTATAAAATTAATTACTATTTCCTGATGGTCTGTTTCTTTTGTTCTTTCCTTCTTTTATTCTATCCCGTGTTGCCAAACAATGATTCCAAGAGTGAGCCAGATATCACATTATCAAATATTGATTCTGAATCAGGGATAACTTTCTTGAGCGATATTTAATAGATAATAATAAGATTCTTGATTACGTTATTAATTTATATTTCTTTTTTTACAAAATTTGTAAATGGATTATGTTTATTTGTAATTTTTTGTTGTTTTCATATATCTTTACTGTTTGTAGTTGTTATTTACTTTGTTTCTGTTCTATATTAAGCTCACTGGTAGGTGAACTTTCGATTCCTCAACTTTTGTACTAATATATTTGTTTAATTACCCGGCTGTATGTCTCTTAGTTTTATGTTGGAAAGCCCTGAGGATGTCAATATATTTGAGGAAACGTCTGTGAGTTAAATACACGAATGACCTAATATTCAAGAATCTTATCGTTATTTATCGATTTGAACGTAAATTTCTATGCTAATTCTAATCACGCTAAAGGAATCTGCCGTAAAATTTATCTTATTATAGTTAAAAACGCAAATTATAGAGTAATAGCGCTAAATAGATGATTAAGAATCATATTATGACGATTGCCAGTATTGTATTGTATCAACCACTGGACAAATGTAGAGTGCTATCGTTTAAAAATTCGAAATGACATAATCCACCTTGATGTGCAGCATTGTGTTCCCTTGAAGTGGATTATTGTCAGTGTGGTCGTCGCCGTTCGTGCAATTTTAGAGCCGAAGAAACCGCTGCAGATTAATGGCCTACTCTGTAAAGAGGCGGAAAAATGGCCGCGTTTCTGCCGCGAGGTTCCGTGAGCGGCAGCGGGCGACGACAAGCGACTTCATCAATAACTTCGACAAGAGCTGCCCTAATAACACAGCTCCGCACTCAAGGGAGCTGACTGACGACAGAATCGACTTTCGACATTTAAGTAGAAACGTCAGTTCCCTGCCACGATGGAGAGAGACGAGGAATGGAGAGGGTAGATGGCTGGCAATTGAACGGTGATCGGCTGTCGCGTGCAAAGTGGACATTGCGCGGACTGGATTGCTTTTTTTTCCCACCCTCGCATTCCATCCTATTATTTTACCTCTCTGTGTTTCCTTCCCTTCACTCGAAGTTGTGTCCCATATTTCTATCTTTTGAGAGAAATATGGTCTCCACTTCACGATAAAATCCTCCCCAGTCTGTCGAATACCTCAGTTCGCAGCTCGATGAGAGAGCTTTATCTCTGATGGGGGAAACCTCTCCATTTTTCAACATCAGGAATGTTCATGTCATCTTTTAATGAGGTTATCATTCATGTGAAATTTTGCTGGATATTTCCTTGGCAATGAAAGACGTTCAAATCCAATCCATCTCTGGTTTCTTCCGTGTATTGGCTTAATTTTTCGATCGCAGATGTGGTGGTCATGGCACACTTCCTTGCTGACGTTTTCGAATGGGAGGCGAAATCGGGAAGATTTCCCGTTTGACATGCTCTACTCCGTTTACTCTTATATTTCAGGAATAACCATGAATTGATTAATATTGATAACACTGATGTTGCAAAACCAAAATTTTTAGACGCAATAGAGAGGGATGAGGGAATAAATACTTTTAAAATATCTCAATTTTACACGGAATCGTTTGAAGAATGGTGTCTCTTTTGGTTAAACGAAATGTATTTTTTTTATTTCTCCGAGTTGGTATGTTTACTTGTGCGCAGTTTTTTCATGAATATACTCTCAAGATTAGTACAAAAAACTGAGGCTCTAAGTGAAATTTTGAAATTTGTAATTAATTCTCTTACCACAACACAGAATCGTGAAAAACGCGGAGGTACACGGAAAAATTCCTTCGTAATTACTGGCTCTTTACAAAAAAATATGCTGCAGATTTTCTGTGACAGACTGGGTGGTTACCTATGGAGATAAAACGCATAAATCTCGCGAACCGCTTCCGTCCACGTGTATGTGTACACGCGTCATTTCCACTGAAAAACTGGACGGAGCCTCTTGAAATATTCATGCATTATGAAAGAGAGCAAGCTGCTTGGCATCTAATTGATAGATATTTTATATCATTAAATTAAATATCTGAGGCTCTATAATATACAAGGATTACATTTGCATCATTCTATACCTATTAATAATTCATAGAAAGTTTAACATGCTAATATTTGTATCAGAAGGGGTATCCAGTTCATATCACCTCAGGCGTAATGTTTTTCAATTGAATTTTTAAGTGGAAAAAATGTTCCTAGAGCATCTTAATCGACTGGCCGTTTTCTTATTAAACGTTGAGTATTTTCTGTATATTCTATGTCGTAGATTTATAAAATCACCTAAAATAGGGCACATTTAAAAAATGTAATATCTTTCGCTTGAATGAAGACCGTAGGATGACGAAATAACGAATTTGAGACTATAATTCAGCCGGAAAATACTCGTAAACTTCCAAAATACCTAGCGGTTCATTGAATAATATATGATAATTCGTCCCATTGAGCGCGTGTATAATATTCCTGCTAGAATTCGCATAAAATATAAGATACGCATAAAATATGAGATCAGGGTTTTATTTAATATTTAACAGAGAAGCTATCAGGGTCTAAGTGACTGAATCTGTTGCGATATTTTTAACATTAGGTTGCAATTTCCGTTTGTGAGATAGGAGAAATAGCATACGTATTTTCACCCTCACTTAGTGAAATGTTTTCGAGATGAATTGTCGCCGGAACTATCCTAATTCTATTCCTTCAGTCTATGATGGCGATTCAAATATCCTCTTGGACATATTATATCATGGGCTTGGGATATCTTGATAAAATTTTTATAATACTAAAGTGAATTCTTCATATTGTAATTAGTAATTACATTACAAAAAATCCTTATTTCTATAGATAAAATGAGATGGCTATTTTCTTTACATAATTGCGTATTTTAATACGTGACCTATTTCACCAACCTCTGGCACGATTTTTGTCGCTTTGTCGGTATTTAGTAGGATTTTGTTTAATGGTTTTCTATCAAAAAAGCTCCTATTGTATAAAGTTTAACGCAGATGTGGCACGCTCATGCCCGAGTTTTACCGAGTTTTAATGGGCCTCAGATGACGGTGCACGTTTATTGGTTTCTTGCCGGATAATAAAGAGCTGGGTAGTGTGAAGAAGGTCTGCCTATGGATCAAAGTAGTGAGAAATGGATATCACGGCCGCATCGTCTTCTTCCTTCGAGGCACCTCTGGTTTGATTTTTTCAATTTTTAATGAATTTTAACGAATCCAGGGAGGCCTTGTGGAAATTCTTTGTAGATATCATGGTCTCAAATCAGCAGGACTTACTTAAATTTCCAAGCAATTTATATTTCTACGTATGAAAGAAAATTGTGGAAATTGAAATAAAGTTGTGTGGAAATTACAATAAAATTCTGTGAAGATTCATGAAACTCTCTGTTATTTCGAAGTTATGGTTTCTATTTTAAGTTCATTTCTTCGGGATTCAGGAGGTATATTCTTTAATGCGCTACAATAATCTCGTTTTTTTATTCTATCAATACTACCCAAAATATAGCATTTTGGCCAATTAATGTCGGGTTAGAACAAGGCGAATACAAAAACCCATGCCCTGAATGGTGTTAATTGCGCCCCAGGCGGGATTCGTACTAACGACCCTCGTTTAAGCACGCTTACCCCGTCGCCACTGGGGCCGATCTTCTCGGAGATTACGATAGTGGTGTAGGAAATGGATTTTGTGATAGAAAAAGCGTTTTGAAAGCTGCGAAAATATTTATATCTTCCCATTAAATTAACATCCTGGGCTTTCATATCAACCTCTTTAAATGTTTCCTACTCATTCTTGTTTTAGATATTTGATTGTAATGCCGCGGAATTTTATGGCATGTGTCTGTGTCAATAAGTTGAATAATGTGCGTCGAAGAGAGGCATTTTTGAAAACTTTGGTGAACATAAACATTAATCCAACAATTGTTGCAACATTAAAGTGTGATTTCGGTATGCTTGTTCTTGCATAGCTAAATAAATAGGTGTCAATACTTCACCTTCTCCAAAAATGTTGCGGTCATTTTTAGTGATAAATTATTAGCGCACCCTATTCCGGATGTTATGTGGTCTCTCTTGGTACGTGATATATTGAGGCTACCAAGTAATTGGTGGATTTGTTAATGATTTAAGGTGTAAGAAACAAATAAAAATAAACTCAGTGAGTTTGGGGAGGCTTTTTTTAAAGAAAATTACCGTTTCCGTTTATGCATTTCAACTATTTTTTGCCTGTAGAAGTGGAATGCTTAAAAGTCTTATAAAAACCTGTTAAAATTATCGTCAAGAGCATAACGTAAAATTTTCGCAGTGCGGTAGAAAGGCTGGTACTTGTTATATTGAGCAAACGTGGGTACTCTCTAAGCTTCTGGTCTCTTACTCTAGTAAAAATTTTATATTTTATCATCATCCACATATTTACTCTAAAGTCTGTTGAAACTGAAGAGTAAATTCAGTAAAACTTGTGAAAAATACGAAAACTCCTCTTTCCTCAGTGCATTTAAAAATGTATTCAAAATTTCGTGCGGGGGGTTCCAGATCTCCCTGGCACGGTATCCGAAGCCCCATCAGTTTATTGTTATTTACGTAAGATACGGAAACTACTACTTGCTTTGTGATTGTAATATTTTAAAGCTTCGAAAATGGTTACTTCAGAGTTGAAAAAAGTAAAGTAGTAACAAGCCCTCACCGAGGTATTAGAACCTTGAAGCGTCGTTCCGTTACAGAAAAAACGATTATTACTGTCTAATAACCCTTTTTTCATCAAATGGACCTCTTTCAGGATCCGCAGCAATCAGCCGGTATCTACTCATGAATATATTTCTCCTAATTAAATGTCATTTCAATCGTAACGAATCAAGTTGATTCGGTGAATTCCTGTGAGGAGGACTTGTGAGCGTTACAAGAGGCGTGGGCTTTTGATGTTGGATGAGAAATGACCGGACGGACTCAAGCTCCGCATTGAATATTCGTGAAGTGACAAATTGTACCTTTCCAGACGTGGTGCCAGCTACCGGAAATTCTCTTCATTATAATTTATTTGAACTAATGTACCTACGTATAGGCGGAATGGACGCATGCACCATCGGAGGAATTGTTTTATTTCGGATGATTAAATGTTCCAATTTCTTCTAACCCTGACGCCTGCTCTCGAAGACTGTCCGTAGTTATTCATCAATTTCTTTGGCTACCACCTCGAGCCATAGGAGAGACACTCCGCTTTCTCAGCGTAAAGAGCTTCACGATTCTAATTTCCTGAGATTGTACTAGAAGAAGGAAACAGTCTATATTTAAAACTCCCGGCATTATTTCTAAGGTACTAGTTATACAATTGAAAAAAATGTACCTTCACCGCCATCATTGAAATTATTTGGAATGTAATAAGTAATAATTAAAGCGAATGTTGGCCACGGTGGCGACGAGGTACAGTCTTTGCCCGTCAATCCGAGGGTCGCGGGTTCGAGTGCCGCCTGGGTGGATACTTCACCACTCCGGATATGGATGCTTGTGTTCGTCCATTGTTTATACACCCGATGTTCGAGGCCAGCTATGCAGTTTTCGGTGTTTGGAAATAAATAATGAAGAATGTAAACCCTTGTGTTTGCTTCAAATGCATTCCAAATTTTCCTTTCTTATCATTCATCACCTTCCTCGAATTAATAAATAGGAAGTTTCTTTCAAAGAGAGTATGATGTCGTACATCGAAACCATGGTTCCATTAAAATTTATCTTAGAGGTAAATTACCATTTCCGTTATTCACTCATTAGGAAGTATTTTAGTAATACTTCCATAATTATTCACTTCTTGAGTTTAAAATAATCCACATTGACAATGTCCAAAGTTAAAAAAGTAGTGCTTTTGAGTTTAAAGTTGGGCTTTACCCGGGGGACTGTGGCGCTTAGCGCTTGAATATGGGTACCTCTGGCATTACATGCACGGTACCTGTGAGGACAACGTGCTCCTAAAAGCCCCCCCAGTCCAGACGAATGGTTTTTCCTTTGTGAATTTCACACAATTGAAAGAGCACTTCTTCAGTCATTTAGTCTTATTTAAATACAGTCAATTTGCCAGATATAATTTTGATTTTATTTTTTTCCAGATTGAGAAGTATTAATTGAGAGGAATGAGGTCTGTAGTATTGAGTTGAAAGTGGAACAAGCTCTCTCCAAGTGATAAAAAAAAGTTTTTCAAACCCAGTGCTAAGCTTGATGATTGATGACATTTTTGGACGCCTATCGAGCGTAGTTAATTATGAATCATGGCGGTTCGGAAAGGATTTTGAGCCACTAACCCGATGGCGACGTTGAGCAATGAAAGCGGGACATATTTATGAACAAAAAATGGTAACCATCCAATTTGAAGAAATCCCTTAAACATGTGTTAGATTTCATTGCCACCACCCTTTTCAATTAAGCTGTAGTTATGTTCATTGCGTGTTAAACAGTTAGAATATTTTGCAAGTTTCTTGGAGTTTTCATAAAAAGAGTCGAACATTAGTATTTAGTGTGATCTAGTAAAAAAAAGTTATAATTATTTTTGTACAATTAGCAATTATTATTTGTTTCTTGGCACGAATGACGAATCTTTCGTTAAAGAGTACGCCTGCACCCCCAAACCTTTTTTTCCCAAAACCTTCGTAATAAAAACGATATGTAAAACCCGCCGCATCTTTAAAACTACTTTATCTCGCAAATGAACGGTCTGATTTCGGTTACCTTTAAAAATAACCTACGAATCAAGGATAAATGATACAAAACGCTGTGATACGTACAGGTGTTACGTATAAAATCAATTCCCGAAAGTTTTTCCGTGGATAACATCGCTGCCGTTGCCATGAATTGAAAAAAGACCCAATGTAACCGATATGATGGTATTTCAGGGGAACCTGGAATTATCCTATCCGGAAATGGAGATGTATTTAGTTCCTAGTAGTGGCCAAACTCAGTAAAATTTCGTGGCACCTAAATGCCTAAACTTAGGAACTCATGAAATTTTAAAATAAATAAATGGTTATGAACCATGGTAGTTGGACGTTTAATTTCTCGGGCTTAAAGCTGCTCGCTTCTGATATTTCCCGCAGATTTAAGTCGAATTTTAACATTACGACGAATTTTTTGCTATGCTTTGCCATTAACGAAATTAATTGATAAAAAATATATGTCAAATTCTCAGGCTTCACTTGGTGGAACCACATTGCGATGGTTTGTAAATAAATTCACTTTGTAATATTCCAAAATAGTTTTTATTTATTATTTTTATCTATGAATAATGAAAACTATTGTGGAATACTACAGAGTGAATTTATTTAATTGGTAACTACAATAGTTATAATTAGCTAGAGAACAGCCATACCCTCATACAAGATGGAGTGATCTCCGTTTATTCAATTTCCATGAGGTAACGGGTATTTGAAATGGCTGTCTGAATATCTGTCACGCTTTTTATGGAAACACAACGGCTGGTAGCACGATCGTGAGTATTTATTGCGGTAGCTAGCGTATCGTGAAGCTTTAAAAGCTTCGTGCAGGGCTTGAACTGAAATTCCAACTAAATACGATAAGATACGCATTGAACTTATTAATCGTTCTTTAATTTGTTCAGGTGGTAGCACTTAAGCTATTAATCAATGGAATTTTCATCTTTTTCATTCGATCTTATCGTTTTGTAGCTTAATTATAAGGTATTATGTAGTTTATAGAGACCTAAGTTTTTATAAGCAAAGTTAACCGATATATCGAACCGTCTAAGTGCTCCGGTTTGGAAAGTGGGTAACCTGGGATTGTCAAACACATCGCTTCTATTTATGAAGAGTTAATACTGTCCCATTTGTCAACTCCTTCCGTGTACAGTATGTTTCATTGATCGCTCGGATTTTGAAAAATAACTTGAATCCATTATTTTCCCATGATTGTTCCGTGTTGAGATGTTGGTGGTCCCAGAACAGTAAACAGCTCATTAGGAGTGTTAAAACGTATTACTTTCTAATGAAGTAATTTGTGCTTAATCTGTTTGGCATACTGGACGTATTATTTAAATTAGGTATAATTTTCCGTCATGGTTACCCCGTCCTGAAAGTAACATCACGAAGTCGACCATTTATGAAAACAAGATCTTAAGAATTACCTGGAAGAATTGGCTAGTTCTAATGCAATGGCGTTACTCCGATAGAAGTTGCATTTTAAGGGATAGTAGTCATTATCATGTGATTTCCCATTCTCCTTCATAGACGCGCTATTGAGAGATCACTTATGCATAATATCGTGTGTGTGAGTTTTAAGGCTGAAAATGAATTGCGCTTTGAATCGAAATGAGATATGTATCGCGGTCGTTTTCCCGCAAAAATACTTTTCTTGGTAAACGACCGTTACAGTTTTTAACGTAGTAGCCCAAGATCAGTCGATATAAGGCCAGGTGACTTTTTATGGCAAAATTGTTTCACCTGCATTCATAAAACATCAATTTTATTGCGGGTGTGTTAGGAGGTCATAGGTATCCATAAAATTCTGGAAACTCCACGGTAGCATCACATCTTACCGATTACTGTGAGGGACGAAAGGGTTATTCTGGGATATCTTATTTACCATCAGTAAGAAGCCGGCGCGCTAATAAAGTGGGTAAGTTGATGAAAATCTAAATGGATACTTAATGAATGTAAGGTAGTCGAAAATCTTAGGGACGGAAGTCAAATGGAGAACCGGTTCTCTCAATTGTTCAGTAACTGGGATGAAGAGTGTTGATTAGGGTTTTTCTTCAGTCACACTCATGTCCCTAATGGCACGGCCTGCTTGAATGTATTAAAAAATACTTTGGTGCGATGGAATTCCGAAAACTATCATCTCAATGGAAACTCTATCATCGTTATTAACTCCTCACTCGTGTCAGGTGATTGTAGAGGGATTCTTTTTGTACAGTTGTTATAAGCGAAAAAATTGGCCATGTTCCACATTTGAAGCACGTATTGAGCATTGACTAATTTCAACATATCTTTTTCAAGGCACACTGAGGAATGAAGTGTATCTTAGTATTGACTTTAAATCTCAGTTAATGCATTTGGAATGTAAAGTTGTTAAATTGGACTTCATGGTGGTAAAGGTGTTATAAATTCCTAAAGTCTTACGTGCTAATGTAGGCCGTATGCACATACGAAAGATGCATGTGTTTATTGGTTGATATTAGGTTTTTTCCTAAAAAACGTGGGTAGACTATTTTTTAAATACCTGACCTTTAAACTACCTACAATAGCTCTTTTGATAATTGTGATATGCTGGGTTGTTTCGTTAAAATTCATATTTTTGGCTTTATGCGAAGATCAAAGGTGAATGTTACATTGATATTAATTTAATTTTGGATTCGTCTACAATGTAATAATAGTGTTTTTGTTGGTCGCAGATATTTTTATAGCCATGAAAATTCTTTTGAAAAGACAATATTTCACCTCATTCTTCACACACCAGAAATATAACTTTTATGACATACCCGTCATTAATCGGAGAAGTATGGGTTTTTTCCCCTACCTTAATGAACATGTACTTGAAACACATCCGTTGGTATCCATTGCCCTTCCAAATCTAAATGGAGTTTGATGACGTAAATATGCCGAAAGCGGTCGGCTCTAAATATAGTATGGCTCACTACTGTTTGCTTCCTTTCTACCATTACTCGTTACTGAATCAAATTCTATAGATACACTGTAAAGAATTTTTGAAGCGTTTTAGATGCACTCATCCCAAGGTTCTCTCCCCCGTGAACTTCACCTCAAAATCCGCATTTCATATTTTTTTCTTAATCCTTACTTGAGAAACGGAAGCCATTTCTGTAGCCCCGGGTGGGATATCAATCACTTTTTTCAATTTCACAAACGATTTCCTTGATTTTCATGACCCTCGAGAACTCGAGAGAAACCAGAGTTCCCAGCATCTTTTTTTCCATATCCTTCCCCATCGTTTGCGCCTCTTCTCCTTTTCGATCTTCAAAAAATTCCTCTTTATCACCGGGACCGTCGTTCGTTATAAAAAGAGGAGACGTCGCTCAAGAAGTATCCCCCGCGGAACATTTCCGCTGTCCTGGTAATGACGGCCTTTATTCTTTCTGGCGTTCTTCCAGACCTCGGGGGGGCTTTCCTGCGGCCACTTTCAACCCTTCTCTTTTTCCAGTAAGCGTATGCTTCTACTTCTTTGTTTTAGTGCCATATCGTGTTGGATTTCCCATCTAACCCTCGCCACTTCACTTGTTTCATGAGGCAAGCGAACCGATTGCAGCTGTTTTCTTTTATTTTTAGTCGCCAAATTCTTCAAATTCTTCAAACTAGATGACCCGAGCGAATATTTCGCACAGTATGCAGCTTCTTCCTGTTTCTTCCTTCTTTCTTCCTGTATTCTACCTGTCGAATGATTCGTACAGTATGCAGATTCTTCCTGTTTCTTCCTTCTTTCTCCCTGTTCTTCTACCTGTCTCTTCCCATGGACAATTATGTGTTATTTATGTTTGTGTTAAAGATACATAACGTAGACGTAAACGGTAAATGGTCACACGGACTGCATGTAGAATGTAAACAATCTAACTAAACTATGTGTTAATAGATGGCGCCTCCTACAGTCTTTTAAGCACGTAACCATAGCCAACTTATTAGTTGATTATATTGTCAACAGAGGGCACTGTATCATTTTTTTAACAAAAACTTTAATTTTAAACAATTTGTCTATTTTTCATCAATATCGGGGAACATAAGCTTTAAAAAAATGCTTGAATCATTAATTTTGATGAATAAGTATGGGAGTTATGGCGTTGCGACAAAAAAACACCTTCGAGAAATAATATATACGGATGATGATGTGTGGAGTCGATATACCTCGAGCGAGTAATCGACATGGAAAAATCGAAACTTTTAAGTCAAATTAATGGGTAAATAGTGAAATTTGAGAATGAGATTGTATTTATTGCCAGAAGCCGGTGTTTCAACGTTTAAAATGATACCTCATTTATCACTGTAGGTGCAGTATTAACGGAGCATATACGGAATGACAGAAAAAGACCTTTCTGTAATAATTCTTCAAATCGTTCATATTTTTTGTTTAAGTTGGCAAGTAATTAATGATGAAAATTTGTTCACTACTTGTCGCATTCATTTTAATTGACTGTCAAAATACTTATTAAATTAAGTAACCAATAGAGTGTCATGTAAGGATTTAAAATAACTTTCTTAACTCCACTTGTGATATTTTATTGTCACGACCCGGGTTTCGACGGTGTCATCTTCAGGCCGGAAACCGGGGTCGTGCTGATAAATATTACAAGTGGAGATAACCAAGTTATTTAATAACCATTCGTGATGGATAAGATCCACAAAGGGAAGCCTACAACAGTTCTCTTTAGGAATATTATGTGATGCATAACATTGTCTAATATCTTACCATTAATACAAACAGCTCACCCCGCATGAAATTTCCAGCATGATTTAGCTTTCTGCATGGCTTAGTTTCTTGTTTGACTATTTATAAATCGCATTAATATTACTAACCATCAGTGGTCTGAACGCGCATTGTTGTCCTGACTGCTTTTGACCTGCGCCTAGCGGCCGGGTGAAGGTGCCCGGTTGGGATTTGAACTGGGACGAGTGTATACTTGAATACCTGGCGTGGAATCACACCTTTCCACATACCCTAGTTGTTGCTTCCACGATGTATCATAGATATAGATGTAGATTGTTGTCTTCTCCCACATATTGGTAATTAATTTTAATTAGCTAATCATCTCGTGCCCCTCCTTAAATAATTTTGAATTTGTTTACCTGAAAGATCCTCTACCGATTCCGGTTTCTGCTTCCTCCTAATCAATAGATATGGAAACTCAGAAATTCCTCTTAACCTATTCAGTGAAATAATTGTAATTTTCATCGAGTGTTTTTATAGGGAAAATTGGTGTAGCTGGAACTATTTGTTTCAAGTATTTTTATTCTTCATAGTATTGATTTTATACTTATATAGGTATCTATATAATAATACAAGTCAATACAAATACAGAAATTTAATAAATACAGTTTTAAGTCCTCCTGAGCCACTGCCTCGTCAGGAGGTGCATGTGTAGGCAAAAAAATTATCTAGAGCATCAGTGGTGTTACTTTCCATCATTGCCTTACATCAGTGTAATTAATGGTGAAATTACTTACGTTAATCAAGTACTCTTAATTAATATATTATCTTATATTTAAAATAAATTAAACACTTCTTATCACTTATACATATATTCTGGAGAATGAAAATCCTCTTCATTATGTTTTCATTTATTTTCTAGCAATAAGTTCTTGCAATTTCTTTTTCATTCAAAAATTGTGGTTAATTTGTTTCTCATTGCCTATTGTACCGGCTCTATGATACTCCTGAATTATCAGCTCATTCATCTTGTAAGTACATTCCTTTATTTTAATAATGTAGTCGAACCATCACTTGGTGAAATAGTGAGAACTATCTCCAGTGACGTCGAGAATCATAAAAGGCTCGATCTTGAATGAAGCTACTTAATTTAAGATGTCTCTCCCTCCAATTCCTCATAACTTTTAGTCATTATGGCAAATGCGTACGAATGTGTCAATGAGAAAATTTCAACTTGATGTATATCGTGATAAGCTAATGAACGGAATCCTCAAAAGTAACTGTTAAGGATGCATTCCTGGAAAAAAAAACTTTTCAAAACTAGAATAAGAGGTTGGTGTCTCCCAATCCTCTTTCTTTGTAAATGGCTGTTGTTTTTCATTTGAACTGCGGCGGATGTGTTTACACATCAAATACTTGCGAACGTGGTGCATGCATTTTAATCAATCCAAATTTGTACATGACTGAAGCGTTCCTGACAGCCTTCTGTGAATGCACTGGTGAATATTAATGCTAGAACGACGGGACTTTGGCACTGACATGGAAGAAACATTTTGCTATTTTTGAGATTTTCGTATCTTAAAAGTTATAAATGTTAACGAAACGAAATCACAAAGAGTTTAAGTTCTGCCTGACCAATTTTAATGATGTTTCTTTTATTTTAGTGACTCGAGCGTAGAAAATATTTATTTTTTTTACCTATTTCTGACCACTATTTACCGACATTGTCTGATAAAGCTGATAAGTCTGTTGCACGTAATACGTCGCCGTAATGGAGTCAACTCTTTTAATAAATACGGAAAATATTTTAATGAATATACCCAAAAATGAAGCGGCATGCAAAAGTTCCATCGTTCGTCTATTGATTTCTGTATTTCCTAGGTATAGTTAGTGTTTATGTTAGGTGCCGTGATAGGCTCAGTATTTTTTAAATCTTGGGAAGCACATTACGTCGAACAGAACGTTCGGAATAGTTTCGACCGGAGCTATTCGGTAATTACGTTCCTTCCTACGTGGAGCCTTTCACTCCCTGCAGGCCCCAGCCTCCGTTCACCTCAACCCCTTATGGACTGACATGTCTCCCACCGCACCGCTACCTCTCGCGAGACATCTTCCCTCTCCTTCCCTTCAATTTTTTATGTACCGCCGTATCCCCGGGAGACGGCGGCGTCTGCGGCAGCAGCAGCGAAGGGAAAAATGAAACAAAGGACTACCCAGGGAGAGAGTTAACGGTGGCTCCCCGTTGTATAGCGAGGGAGAAAGGGAGAGGGATGGATACCCTATTACTTCCTCCGTTCGCTACCATTCTTTTAAGTTTGTTTTCCCTCCTCCTCCTCCTCCTCTTCCTCTCCTTCCCCGTCCCTCCGCCATCCATCCTTTTCCGTCGCGGCCTTATCTCCTCCGCCCGCCCTTCCATTTCACCGTCTTTCTTTCACGTGTTTCATTTTTTTTATCCGCTTCGCCGTGCCTCCCCGCGACTGAAAACTCAACAAACCTCGGATGCGGTGTACGGGAACGATTTGAGACGACCCGGAGGCGTGGGATTGAAAAACTGCCGCCGAGTAAGTCTCAATTTCTCCCCGAATCTTCTCGTTCGTGAAAACCTTAACGAGAAAATCGTGGAAATATTTTTTGCGCCTGACTCAAGAGCGCATTACAGCGAGTATTTTTATCGCCGTGCTCCTTCAATTGACCTCAGTTATTTGATAACAATTACAGCGAAACCCCTCTGAACGACCATTCCTGTCAAGCGACCACCCCACCTCAAGGACCATTTTTCAGCGCAACGATCGGTGGTCACTTAAATCAGGTGTAACTCTATGTACACATCAAATTTATATCATTGAAATTTCTCAGGAGAATTTTAATTATGAAGAAATTAACGCCATATGTGTAGGTTTAAAAAAAACCGGTGCTTGAAGAGTTTTCCATTTTTTTTTCAAATCAGCCACCCGTTCATTGCTATTATACCAATGGAAACTGAACCCCTGTCAAACGACCACCACTCTTCACTACTAGTTTTGAGCGGAACGGTCGGTGGTCGCAGGCAAAATAAACTAATACAGGTTTATAAAAGATTTGAGTTTCTCCTGGTGAATAGTATTAATAAACTTTTCTCTGGCTCTGCACCAGGTGATTGGCTTCATGTTTGCCGACGTTTCGGAAAACGACTTGTTTTCCATTTTCAAGGCGTGTTACTCTGTCCGTGTCAGATTGTAAACTCTGACACGGACAGAGTAACACGCCTTGAAAATGGAAATCAAGTCGTTTTCCGAAACGTCGGCAAACATGAAGCCAATCACCTGGTGCAGAGCCAGAGAAAAGTTTATTAATAATACAGGTTTCACTTAATTAGCTTATTTTGAGAGCTTAGGTCTAATAAATAAGGTTATTTTTAATTCGACAATGTGTCGGATTTAATGAAATTCATTCCATCTTCAGGGCAAGAATTTTTACAACCAGGACATAAAGTTCATTCTTAATAAATATATAAATTTTTATACCAATAATTTATCGCACTTACCCTCGAATATATTACCTCGGAATCGTTTTCCATATATAGCACTCTTCATACTCGAAGGTTTGAATTTATAATTAATTATATTTGTACACCAGTTTTGTATCTCATCAGAGAAAGAGTTGATAGTGTAATTGAAGTCTAAAAAGGAATTAAGATTTATAAAATGACAGCCATTGGAAATGGCCAAGTGCTACAGTACAGTACAGCAATGCCAAATGACGGTAGTATACTCTCCCACAAAAACAAGCAAGTGAGATCAAAGCTTCTGGAAAGGCACATGAGACTAATTTTGGGCTCATACTATGACGGCATCATTAGACCCCGTGCGTAATAGGGTGACCCAGCCACCCAAGTAAAATTAGGAAGACGGGTACCAATGATGGTTTTCGTAAATTATCAATTCTCTCTTTTAAGCTATTTCTGGCCACAACATAAACACAGCAACGAACCAGTGTATTTAAGTGTAAGTACAAATTACATGTCCTTGGAATACTTCTTTGCGTTCTTTACTGATTACGCTGTATTGATTAGTCGCCATTAATCATCGTTCCGGAGTCATCGATTTCCTGCAGCTCCTCTCTCTTGTATTCATGGAGCCAATTAACTGCCTCATTATGTTTTACCCTCATGTTCTTATCCTTCATAATTTGCTACATGTTTTCTATCCTTGTTGGATCACTTTAATCCTTCCCATTATTATTTTCAGTTTGCTGTTTTGTCTTAGGAAGTGTCCGATTAGTCAACTCCCGTGCTCTGCCATTTTAATGCCTATTGGTGGTACACTACCTGTCCAATTGATCTTTACTATTCGTCTATAATATCGCCTTTGATTGGCTACGGTCCTTCTTTGTTCTGCTGCTGTTATCGTTCAAACTTCACTGTCATGTTAGAGAATATTCCCCACCTTTGTGTTACTGAGGTGTAGTAAATATTTAGTGAGGTTGTAATGTAATAATTCATTTTATGTGCCGGATAGACCATTACACCAACATTAAACAGCATAACTTTGAGTTATTTCCATTGGTTCAGTTCTTCTTTCTCTTTGTTCGGTTATCTCCAATAATGCGAAAATAGATTGCGCCTTAACCCCTACCTGTACAGCCTTATGGTGGCTAGCGGGGTGCAACGTGAATGTATTCCATCTAGGCTCCCATAGCGTTTTAACTACGACGGATCCGCTGCTGTAATGCCATACCGTAGCTTGTAATGACATCGCCGTCAAGCCAGCAATACCGAAAACACCTGCATCTTCATCTGCATCTACGAAATACCGTGCAAGCCACCACTATGGTGTGTTGCACGGGGTGATTCCACACCTGGCATCAAGTCCTCAACCCAGCAGAAATTGGAACCGCGCACGCCTCCCCAGAATGCCGGACGCAGGCCAAAAGCAGTCAAGGCAACAGTGTGCGGTCAGACCAGAAACTAGGAGAGTGCTACGTGGAAGAACATGCTACCATGCAGTATACTACTTAAGATACGACTACTGGTTATAATTACTGCGACAGATAAATAGTACCACAAGGCACTAAATAATGCAAGTGCTATATCATACTGGAAATTGCTTGGGAAGTTAGTAGCTAATAATGATGTATAGATATTTAGCAAAAGTGCAAAAAACTGTTTTACCTAATCAGGGTCAAAGTGTCCTGCATGTAACGAACCCCACTATTCGAGAGCAACGCGGGCCTCGACATTCTGTGGGCGACAGACAATCGTTACTATTGTCCCAGCCAATTACGGTTCTAATCATCGACGGGCTGTACTTTCTAAAGCACCCTTCAATGGTGTTTTTGTACCTATCAAACAATATTTAAGCCGAATGAAACGAAAACGATGCTATATATGTTGTGTTTCCAGCTTAACACTTGTTAAGTTTCAATAATAAGTCTTAAGTGACTTGTCTCTCGGTTCACTGCTTAATTAATGACGTCCGGTGCCTCTCGACCGCAAACAACAAAGAACCAAATTCAACACAAATAGATAAACATATTAAAATAAACAAAATGAACTTAAATATTAAAAAACAACTAATACCAACTGAAATAAAAATTTCTATGCATAAATAAAACACATAACATCTTCCCATTTTTGTTTGCATATATAAAAAAACAAACGATTCATACACATCTTTCCTTTTTTGGATAACCAACAAATAAAACAAAATATCTAAAACATACAATTCGTACAAACACATGTACAATTTATTCGAATATTCCAAGACTTCAAAGGTATTTGATTAAATAGCTATTATCCCATGTTTACAATGTCGGAGGGAATATGAATTTGTTTTCTTCTGTATTTGCTTCCTCACGACGAGGGCTGAGTTACCTGTCGAAACGTTAGTCCCTGACAGCCTGACACTGTTTGAAACTCGAGAAATCTACGTGCGATCCCTTGATACTCTTCGAGTGGTAATTGTTGGTGAACACCTTCCTTTCCCTTCCTATCTTCTGACTGCCTGCGGTCTCAGTTTTGCACTTTTTCTAATCCCTTCCTTTTTCTCTGCGCGCAAACCAGCAACCCCCTTAATCTCTTCTGCTATTAAGACGGAGGGAGAGTACGGCTTCGTTGCGGTACGGGCGGTGATCGTCCCATCCTTCTCAACTCGGCAATTTTTTTCCCCAAATCTTTCCCCCCTTCCTGTCGGTCAATCCTTCCTTTCTGGAGTTTTACTGATTGATAGAAGGGATAACCTTTCCGGCACATGCACCTAACATCGGCAGTAGTATGTACGTTCCATCAACTAAAGAGAAATGATTTTCTCTTGTGAGTTTTTTCCTTTCTGTGTGGTACGTTTCATAATATTAATGTGAGGTATTCTGACAGAAGTTATCCCTTTGAGTGTTAATAGGTTCGTGACAGCTATGTGAGGCGTGCTAAAACGGTAATACCTCTCTCTATCGTTAAGTTTCATTTATAGTAGATCGAGGGTTGCCAAAATGGTTTACCGTTTCATTTTGAAATAATTCTAGCATGACCCTGTTTCATTATCGTCGGTGGGCACTCAATTTCACACAATACGTATGGCCTTATGTCATTTACAATTTCTGTGAGCTGAGCGTTTTCTTGCCGTTCGAGTATTCTATTACTGTTTCAAGTAATTCAGAGAAATCCATTTTCTTGTGGTAGTTTCTTCCTTTCTGCACATTACGTTTCATAACTAATAATGTGAGGTATTCTGAGTTAAATTATCCCTTTGTGTGTAATTAGATTCGTGACAGGGATCTGAGGTGCACTAAAAGTGTAATGCTTCTCTCGTTGGTAAATTTCATTTTTTAGTAATGCGAGAGTTGCCAAAAATGTATACCGTTTCTTTAGAGCATTCATTCTGGAATGACGTTGTTTCATTATTGTCGTGGGCACTCAAAAAGATTTACTGTTCCTTTAATACAATCATTCTAGAATGATGCTATCTCATTATCGTTGGTTGTAACTCCTTTTTATACCATAATTAGCTGAATTACCCGGCGTTGCTCGGGATCATACTTCCTTCAAAACTCTTTATATAAGAGGTGAGGAGTTAGTAAGTAGTTGTGATAACAGACTACATTTCAAGTAATTGTTTTATTAAATTAATATTTTCTTCTGCAGAGCATCTATACAATTGTGAGACAATAGTAAGTAAACAATGTGACAATATATCCCATGAACAATAATAATTATTAGTCAAATGGCTGAAAAATTGACAGAATGATAAAAAATAACATGGTAAAATAAAAACAATGAAATTTGTAAAACTTGTTTAATATAGAGTAGAGAGACAATTTTTTTAAACCCTTTACTGTAATCATACAACCCGCACAGCCAGGCTAAAAAAACATTATAGTTAAGTGCATAATTCGAGTACTTACTTGTTGAGTAGCTATTCAGAATTTCATTTTCGTTAATTAAGATTTGATTTAATGTTTATTTTTGTTTGTTTATTTGGTTGTCAAGGAAAATCGATTGAAAAAGAGAGAACCTTCATTCTTTCGGGCATGATACCACTAATTTTAGTAGTATCATGCTTTCGGGTATGTGATAAAATGAATTTCAACTCTCTATCTTTAGTTAAAGTTGTTTTAAAAAGCAAAATAATTAACCGCTGCACAAATCCCAATGCTTAGCATTCCTAATTGGCTCAACTAAGCAATATGAATTCCAACAGCAATGACCGAAATCTGGTTGTCAAGCGAATATAGTAGTGTTGATTTCAAAGAAAAATATGTGTTTCTGCAGCTAAAAACGCAATTTTCAGTCAATTACGAAGTGAAAAGGATAATTAATTGAAAGAATTAAAATCTTCATTCTTTCAGACATTTAATAATAAAATTCCAACTCTCTATCTTGAGCAAAAATAATTTTAAAAAGTAAAAAATGAAACCACTGCACAAAACCCGATTAGTACCGCGAACCACCTAAGGGCCCCTTTTTGGGACCTTTATGAGCTCTGAGATCATTTTAAAGTAGCCTACAACTTTTCTCCTGCCTTGAGCTATTACTCGGCAAAATTTCAGCACGATAGGATTAAAACTGTAGTAATGCACTTACCCGTCGGGCGTTGTTGCGCGAAAAGTATTCGAAAGATTAAGATGACCTTGGGGGGGGGGGGGGTGGCAAATTTAAAATTTTTTTTCCGAAAACCTTCGAAACCTTCGCAAGAGTGTACTCAACAACTTCTTAAAGTTTCTTGGCGATCGGATCTACAGTGTAGTAATGCATACAGGACAGACATACATTCGTTTTTATATATATAGACTATTGCGTAATGTCGTTATGATTGTTGTCTGTTAAGCGTCGTTTTCTTGCCTTTCAAATATTCTGTAACTGTTTCAAGTTACTCAGAGAATTCCATTCTCTTATGGGAGTTACTTCCTCTCTGTGCTTTCATACTATAAATGTGAGGTATTCTAAGTTAAATTATCCCTTTGTATGTAATTAGATTCGTGACATGGCTCTGAGGTGTGCTAAAAGGGTAATACCTCTCTCTTTGTGAAATTTCATATTAGTGACGCGAGGTTTGGCAAAATGGTTTACCGTTTCTTCTGAGAAACAATTCTAGAATGGCGCCGTTTCATTATCCTCGGTGAGCACACATTTTCACGCCATTGGTATTGTGTAATGTCATTTGCGATTTTTGTGTGCTGAATGTGATTTCCTTCTAAGTATTTCCTTTCTATATACTCTAGATTTTCCTTGAATTCAACATGGTAATGTCAAAAAAAGTATCCCATCCGTCTTTCTGGACGATTCCTTCCTTCTGCCTTTGAGGGGTCAATCTCTCTCTCGGCCGACGGAGTGTTTGGAGCAATTGTAGTCGGAAATGGTCTGCGGCCGGGTTTCAGTGACTTCCCGCGCGTGTTCGAGGCGGATCGCCTTATGGTCGGTGGGGTCGTGAGGGGGGCGGGGGACATAAGCCGCGCGGCGTGGCTGGGTGCTTCGCCGTGGGTGCCTTTAATGACGGGGAATGGGAGTTTCGCGGATTCTAGCGCTGTGATGTTGTCCGATTACTCACGCTGGACCATGGAGATATCTCATCCCTTCCCCTCCCTATCTCTCTATCCATCTCACTGACCCCCCTCCTGCCCACCTTCTTACCTCTTTCTTCTGCCACCCCACATTATGTTCTCTCATTTTTCCGATTTCTTGAAGCTTTTTTCTTTTCTTCCGCGTCTTCCTCGACTTCTATAAGTTTCCCCATCCACCGATAGGGAAAACTTTACGGAGCTCTGAAAACTAAGACGAAAAGAAGGCGCAAACGAAAGGGTATGTAAACGATATTGGATACCCGATTCCTACTTGAGTGTCTTGTGGAGGACATTTCAAGTACAGTACCCCGTCTGTCAGATGAGACGCTAAACTGTGGTCCCCTTCACGCCATTCGTTAAGAGCAGGAAAATACCGACACCGGGTTTCTCTCCACCCTTCCTCGTTTACCTGTCCCTTTATGTTAATTGACCCGTTAATGACCCGTTATGATAATTGTATAAATGTTACGACTTTAATAGAAGAACTAGGATGGGAATTACTATCAGAACGCAGGTTAAAATTTAGGTTAAACCTTTTAAGTAAATTCGAAACCGATTTGTTCACAGATGACGTTAGATATATATTGAGAACCCCTGCGTATTATGCTAGGTTTGATCATATTAACAAGATTAGAGAGATAGATTGTCGTGCCGATAGATTTAAAATGTCATTTTTCCCGCGTACTACAAGAGAGAACAATAGGCAGCGTAGCAAAGGGATAGGTAGGTGAAATATAGTTTGAGTAGTCTGTAGTGCATGATTCATGTAATGACAACCAATAATCCCTTTCTTATTATGTAGGTACTAACCATGTGATCCTATTATCTAGCATGCCCTCATTACATATCCTAGTTGCATGTCAATAGTGCATGTTTGGTGATCTTCACCCCCTGCCACACACCGTACGTAGTACGTAGGGTAGTACGTAGATGTAGATGTCCCCTATGGCACAAACGACCTTATCTGGCGGTCACCTCCCCTATTATCCAATCCAATCCAATTGGAAAACGTAGAAAGGTGACATATAATGTTCGGTACTCCAAATGAACTGAAAAATAACCTCGGATCGTAGTGTTATTGATTGGTAAAAATCTATCAGCCGTACGTTAAGGAATTAAAAAACGAAGGGGAAACAGGTCTTAAAAGATAGATTTAGGAAGGATGATGTAAAATGTTCTGAAGTAACTTAAATATCATCGTATGTGTAGAGTAGTGAAAATGATGAAGGTAAACGATATTGGAGGGTGAACTGAATGCAAATAACGACGACCGAAAATTAAACACGAGAAAGGAGTTAGGCCACGTTAGTCCTGACATGAGATATTTGGACTGAACTCTTATTTTCTCTGAGCACGATTAATGTTTTCCCCTCTCTAGCGTAACTAATCCTCGGGAGAATCTAAATAATTCTTCGACATCGGGTCACTGCCACTTCTGATGTGATATCATTAAAAACTCTTAATTCTGTGGTTTGGATACTGATATTCTCTTTACAACTTTTTGTGAAATAATTCGTGATAGTGATTGCAATTGTTTGCAATCGATTCCTATGATTTACTGTCAATCAGTTACGTCGTAATGGGTTCCAGTTGTGGGTGATAATCATTATTTTCCAAGTAAGTAATGGTCATTGATCGAAAATACTCGGGGATAAGGTTAGTGTGGTGGCTGGAGTACTGGCTCGCCCTACGGACGGGCAGGGTCCCTGCAACGGAGGATGTTTCTCAGAGAAAACCCGATCCCTACTTGAGTGTCCTGTGGAGGGCACTTCTCAAGTACAGTACTCCGTCTGTCAGATGAGACGCTAAACCGTGGTCCCCTTGGCGCCATCCGTTAAGAGCAGGCTAATACCGACACCGAGTTTCTCTCCACCCTTCGTCTCTTACCTGTCCCCTATGGCGCACATGACCTTAGCTTTCGGTCACCTCCCCCAATATCCAATCCAATCAAAAATACTCATCCTATCGTGATATGCCTACTGCTTCAGTGAGTATGATGACATTCATGAGGCAGTTATTAGTTAATGCACGGATATATCTCCTGGTTTTGTGGTGACGGCGATTTAAGATCTTAAACTTTCTATGTGAAGATGATGCTTTCATCCCAATAAGGTCATAAGGCCTGTTGATATTTCCATTGTCGAAGTCTTCTCTTCAAAACTTTTTCTTTAAATAATGTCACTCCCCTCTGAGGTCATCGATATCATTCTTCCAATAATTGTAGGTAGGAAGGAAACTATCGTTGTCAACTATGTTCCATGAATTCTCAGTCACGGAATATCACTCCCATAGAAATGACAGTATCGGTAAATGAAAATCTTTGCTGGAAGGGGAATAGATTCTTCAGTATTGTTTAGCTTCCTGGAATATAAACGCCATATGGCATTTAACCCGGATGTTTTTCAAGTCTGACTCGCCCACGTGCCCAAAAAAGATTCTGCAATATTATTTCATCTAAAAAATTCTGGTATGTTGAAACAGGTAATTTATATGTTCTGTCACGTTCGATCAAGTGGTGACTAAGTGCCTTACGAGTTTATACAACCATTTATAAGACCCATAAGGAGGCACAAGGGGCTTGTTGTGTTGAGAGACTTTAATGTATGCAAACCGCGGGAAATAGCGGGCTACCTCGACGGTGCACTGGCTATTTTCTCCGAGAGCCGCGCATGCCCGTATAACAGCTGAAAAGAAGGGAATGGATCACCTTTACAAGCGAATGCAACTTGTAAACGATTTGTTTAATCTGTCCTAAGTAATATAGATAATATAGGCGTTCTCACTGTATGTGATTATCCCTTGAATTCATTCTAAATCAGCCAGAGTAGTTGTGTCTGGCGAAACTTCGTGGAACTTGCTTAACATTGTGAGATGAAAGCTGTGACTTAGAAATTCCTCATTAACTTTTTGAACGATCCAGGTTTCGACTAATCGAAGTTTATCGAAATTACATTTATTATTTGACTAACTAAATCAGCCAGATGAAACCTTGTAACACTTAGGAGATAAAGTGAAATTATGTTTATTTCATATCATGTGAATGGCATCAGTTGAATGATATTTCTCTGATGAATTTTATCATTTCTCTATCCATAACTAGATAATTATTAGACCATCACAATACCTCAAGTATTCGTTTAACTTGTGCTTTGTATATTTTTTTATACATCACGTAATCCTAAATGTGGTCTAATTTGAAATGAGAAATGTGACCTACACGTGGTCTAATTTATGAGAAATAGATATGCGCTGAGCAAAAAATGTCACTTACTCATTCGAGTTGCCTTTTTATTTATATAGTCCATTGGAAATAGACGATAGGCATCTCAGAAATCCCCATCCAATAAATCCTCGTGATGAATCACAGATACACTTTTATTTCATTTCGAAGAATCACCAACCTAATGGGGGAGCGTTCTTTTGAGATATTTCCATAATTCATCCTGCTCAAGGAAGTGAAAGTCGCACGCGCTCACCTATCGCCGATACTTTAAAATATGGCCCATCTTCGGAAGCGTCATGCTATGGCGGGCCCCCCTGAAACTCTTCCCCATCGGTGAGGTTTGCGTTGTAAATTAGAAAGTGTACTCAACATGCGGGCTTGAGACGCGAACTAGAGGTCTTAGGCCGTTAAAAAAAAAAATTCCATCCGCGTCTCCCCCCTACCCTCCCCCCCCCGCCCTCTTCTTCTTACCTTTCCTCCCTCTCGGAATACTCCCCCCCCATTACCGGGAAGCGTCTCTCGCGTTTGCGTTCGCTAATGGAAAGGGGAAATGCTCCAATGGACGCAAATAGACGAGTTTAGGGGAACAAATACACCTTTCGTGAAAGGGAGGGCGTAGAGAGGAGGGAGGAAAGAAAGAGCGACCGAAGTGGTGAGGAGGAGTTTAAGAGGAGGAAACAGCAGCACTCGTCTGTTATACAGGGGTCAAGAAAGAGAAAGACGTGGAGAGATGGGGTCAAGTGTTACCTTTTGAGACGAGGAATCGGGTTTGTTGTGTCCGTTTGAGTACCTACTGTTCTCCCATCCCGAGGAACCTGGGAGGTTGTGTTCGAAACCTCGCGGACTCATTCCGAGCACGTAACTAAGGAGTCTTAAAAAGTGGTACAATCACGAAGGGTTCGAGAGTATGTATCATTCAAATCACTCGTAAAAATCTCACTCAACCTTCTACATCGAGTTTTTCTTGCGGGAATATTATTAATGAGCTAAATATCGCAATTAAAGACATCATGAACGACATATCAGATACTTAAATTATCCATTCGTGTGGGTTAAAGTTACCAAAGTCCCCACCCATTCACTGTGGTATCACTTGACTCCTTATTAACGCTTTCGGAATCATTTCGAGCGATTTCAAACACACCTCCCCTAAAAGGTTGTGTTTGAAACCACACGGATTCATTTCGATTTCAAGGAGTCATGTGGCACAATCACGAAGGGTTCGAGAATATGAATCGTTCAAACCACTCGTAAAAATCTCACACAGCCATTTACATCTAGTTTTTCTTTCGAGGATACATCAAAATTTACATCTACGTAATACCCTGCGAGCCACCACGAGGGTGTGTGGCAGGAGGTAAAGATCACCAAACATTAACCATTGACATGCACCTAGGATATTTAAGAGAGACATGCTAGATAATAGGGTCACATGCAGCTAGATGGTTAGTATCTACATAATAAGAAAGGGATTATTGGTTGTTATTACATGCATCATCCACTACTGACTGCTCTAACTATATTTCACCTACCTATCCCTTTGCTACGCAGCCTATTGTTCTCTCTTCATCTACATCTACGTAATACCCTGCAAGCCACCACGAGGGTGTGTGGCAGGGGGTGAAGATCACCAAACATGCACTATTGCCATGCAAGTAGGATATATAAGGTAAACATGCTAGAAAATAGGGTCACAGTTTATTAAATACTACAGTAGATTATTAGTTATTGCAAGTAATTGCAGTAGTAATTACAATAGAATATTAGTTACTACAGTATAGTACAGGTTAAAATCTACATAATAAGGAAGGGATTATTGGTAGTTATTACATGCATCATGCACTATAGACTATTCTAACTATATTTCACCTACCTATCCCTTTTGCTACGTTGCCTATTGTTCTCTCTTATGGTACGCGGGAAAAATGACATTTTAAATCTATCGGTACGACAATCTATCTCTCTAATCTTCTTAATATGGTCAAACCTAGCATAATACGCAGGGGATCTTAATATATATCTAACGTCATATGTGAACAAATCGGTTTGGAATTTACTTAAAAGGTTTAACCTAAAGTTTAACCGGCGTTCTGATAGTCATTCCCATCCTAGTTCTACTATTAAACTTTTAAATTTTTAATTTAAATTAAGGATATTGTTAATGAGCTAAATATCGCAATTAAAGACACCATGAACGACATATCAGATACTCAACTTACCCATTCCAGTGGGTTAAAGTTACCAAAATCTCTACCCATTCGTTGTTGTATCACGTGACTCCTTAGTAACGCACTCTGGAATCATTTCGAGCGATTTCAAACACATCCCCCTGGTTCGGATACATCCGAGGTGGAAAAAATTAGTGTAATTCTGATCTCTGCCTGGGTGTTCCACTCCAAGACCTTCGTCGTGTTAATGATTCAAACACTTGGCAATCTATTCCACTCTATTTTTAATGATCTAACCGTTTTCGATGTTAGAGCATCATCATCTAAGTGAATAATACATTTATATTATCAAGAAAATTACCAGTTTGGGTAGGTTGAAACAAAAATGAGTAAAATTATCTTCATTTGTACTTCCGCAGGGCCCTGTCTTTCAAAATATCTTTTTTATCTCAGCGCACACCCCATCCTTCTTATGGTAGTTTGTGCGAGATGGAACCCTAATCATAATGGAGGTCATATTCGAATTATACGTTTTAAATTCTGCAGCTCTAGGAAGCATGAATGTCTCTCTGTAGTGCATTCGTGGGCCATTTTTCATGTAAAAGGGCTGGTATTTTTCGTCACATATCTCGGAAAGTGGGGCGGGAAGGGACTGATGTAAAATTATCTTTGAAAGGATGAGATATTTTTCTTAACCCTAGAGTGGTGACGACCGGTCTCTGAGACCGACAATATGATCTTTCTGGTAACGCAGGCGAAGTATGAAATTTTGTTGGTCATACTATTCAGTATACTTCCTATTGTATACTGCTCCTCCAATAAGCAATCCAAAAAAATCACTTCGTTTAAGTATATCGCTGCTTATAGCCACTTTCGGTCCCACACACTGTGCGTCACCACTCGTGTCTCCAAATACTACCTATTTTGTTGTGCCACATAAAATATGATATGGTAAATATGTGGATAAGTGATTTCTAACTTGTTATAGAAATGAATCCATTTTTATGCACCCATACCTTATAACAGTTATTTTTTCTTATGGAGAAAAACCATGTTCTGGTCTACCCATTTTATCGTATAACAAAGATTAAACACAAGCTTGGGTAACTTCTCTTTTTGCTGTAAACATTTTAAATAAATATTTTTAAATTCACGTTTGAATGCTGCTATTTTGAGAACGTACAGAAAAAACTGATATCATCTTTCTCAAAACTCCCTAGTCCAAATCGGTCCAGGAGAGCGACGTCACTACTCGTGTCCCGATTATTCTCGTCACTTCCGTAGGGTTAAAAGTGAAACCGAATTGATTGATTTCTGGGTGAATCGATGCCTCGCTCGAACTACCCCAATCCCTCCCATGAGACCCATGTTCTCTTCCTTCCCCTTCCCCGCTAACCCATCATCGTCCCCTTTATCACGGTCTTAAACTAGCCTTCGCTTCTCTCTACCTCCTTTAACCACCTACTTTGCCTCCTTCTTAATTCAGCCTGTCAAAAAATTCGACGACGTTACTTCACCCACCATCGCGTTAAGGTGGTCCGTACGTTTTTTGTTAATGTACGGATGTGTGTGAAACTTTTCACACGTGTACTCATTAGTAATAACATACTATTAACCCCTTCGTACTACGGCAGATTAGATCGCGCCGATAAAATTAGAGAGCTAGATTTTAGAACCGATAGGTATAAAAAAACAGCTGTGATCGTCGTCATGAATAGTTCGAGTATTGACAATTGGCAGGCAGTAAATCTTTCTCATTATATTCTCTACTCTCTTATTTCTGCATGATGTAAATATTGATATTCTTATTTATGCATGATATTTTGAATCTGTAGTAGTAGTCTTTGTATCCATTGCATGTTGGAACGATTGAAGATAGAATGTTTCTTGGGTATTAGATTTTTAATTGGCGCTTTGCATGTGTGGTACGCGGGTTTTAATGTAATGTCGGTGTTCTACCATATCATTCATGCATGCCTGGTGCGAAAGCACCCCCTGCCACACACCCTTTGGGTGGCTTGCAGGGTATGACGTAGATGTAGATGTAGATGTAATTTATTAAGATGAAAGCGAAAAAAATTGCATGTTACCGATTTGGTTTCTCGACAATTTAGTGGTATTTTAACCCTTAGCCTTATGGTACTTGAAATATTTTTCGAAATAATTTGATGCATAATTTTCTCTTAAACGCGAAAACACACCTTTCATAGGTAGTAGCGAAGGTTCTGAGTTTGACTGCGTCTCAAGCATTTGTAGCTCTATTCTTCCAGCTGATTGGTAGATTTTGAGCAGTACTTAACCTAACTGTTTTCACTACTGTGGGTGTCCATGATTTTCTTTTCGACTTGAAAAATTATCAAAATGTGCACTCAATGGCTTTCAATTCGCACTCAAACCACCTCAAGTATTTAGTCCGCCGGATGGGATGTTTTAACCGTTGTACCCTCGGCACCTTTCGTTTAGAGTTATCAAGTGCCAGGTTTCTCTCCACCCTTCCTCCATTCCCTGAACAAATCATCTACATCTACATCTACGGATTACCCTGCAAGCCACCACCATGGTGTTTGGTAGGGGGCGACTTATCACCAACATGAAATACAGACAAGAAATTTACTCTCACCAACAAACACCACGCTGTCGGTATGCTACAAATTCTACAGACACTACTAAAATAATTCAAAATGTAACTATGAAAACGTGACACAAGAGTCATGCGGGGAACATGCAAAACACGGTGTTAGCACTACTCGTCAGATTTAGAAACATACATCAGGGTGCATATGAATTACTCCGCTACACAACGTGTCGACTAACTCAATTCAAAGTCTAATCGCAGCATTTATGGTATCTCATCGATCGCGGGAAGAACAATATTTTAAGCCGTTCTGTTCTACAGTTTACTTTCCTTATTTCATTCTCATAATCTGATCCACTCTGGTAAGTTGAAGTTTTGTATTGAAAACTTCGTCTGAAAATAAGTCGGTTTTATATTTACGTAAAAGATTGAATTGAATCTTGAAAGATTGAATTTAAATTATTCCCGTGCCAACGACCATATCGATGCTGGCGCAAATGACCTCTGTTGCCGGTCGCTCCCTCCAAGTAACGAGTAAAAGAGAAACAAGGGGGAAGATGAGGTGGTAGGGGTGAGTGGAAAGAGGGAAGCGGTTGTCTGGTTGTGTACGGGAAGAGAGAGGGTCGCCTTTGCTTGAGGAAAGGGCCGGGCGGGGCGGGTTGGAGAGGAAGGGAACCTCAAAGGTTTGCTCCTCCTCGAAGGCCAAAGGCCAACTTCATAAGTCCAGCGCATGGCCGTACGTCGCCTCTTGTTTACTCTTCGCGAGGAAGATGGACGAAGGTTGAAGGGTCTCCACCTCCTCTCCTCCTCTCCCTCCCTGTTTTTACGTCACATCCGGCTAGACACCACCTCCTCCTCCTCCCCTCTCCTACATACCCGCCCTCCTCCCCTCCCCAAGCCACACAGTGGTCTGAAATCGAAAAAAGCTGAAAAAAGATGTTTTTTCAAAATGAATATTCTATTTTTCTAGTATTCTACTGTACTACTGTAATATTCTACTGTAGTACAGTAAACTAAGACTGGGGTATCACTTGTGCTTATTTTTAACCACTTTTATCGAGTTATTCCCTTCGATAAGCTACCTCAAACTTGGAGTACGCTCAGCTGTTTTTGCAGAGCGCTTCTGAGCGTCAAACTTTTGTTGAATGGATGTTAGTTACTGCAGTAATGGATATTAAGATATAAACATTTTGGGCATCATTATTGTCAGCAAACTGTCCTCTTCCTGTTTATTTAATTAAAGTTTTTATTTTATCAATTATTGAGACGGTGGATTTCCATTTATAAAGGGTATTCATCGTTGCCAGAGTAAGTCGTACTATGTTTTCCACGAGAGATTTCATGTGAGTTCCGCAGAGTTCCAGGTAAAATTTAGTTTTACAGACTTTAGGCACAGACATCAGACTCCTCTCCTCCTCTCACTCCCTGTTTTTACGTCACATCCGGCTAGACACCTACTCCTCCTCCTCCTTCCCTCTCCTACTTACCCGCCCTCCTCCCCTCCCCTCGCCCCCCTCCACATGTATACCATTAACCCCTTCGGGAGCGGGAAGTGCTTTCACGTCTCCTATAGTGGACTGGCGCACACTCACAAACATGACCGAACACACGCGCATACCAGCATTCCACGGCAACACCACGACGATGTGGAAGGAGGAGAAGAAAAAAAAGAGCAACTAGTATGCGCACGTATTCCTTCTTCTTTTTTTTCCTACTCCTTTCTCTCACTCACACTCGACTCAGATTTTTTGACGGGCCGACGGAGACGGATGGGCACCGTAATGTCCACCTGTTTGCGTCGCATTTGTTCTCGTTTGCTTTCTCCCCCCTCTTTCCCACCCCAAGCGTGCTTTTATTTTTGTTGTCCACAAATAATGAGAAGGGTCGAAAGATACTGACCCCCAGAATAAGCGTTTTCATCTCCCGCTGCCCGTCTGTCGCCCTCGAGAAAACATAAGTGATAGAAAAAAAATAATTTCAGCGCGCTCGAGCGATTATGTCCTGAATAAGGAAAATGTCATAAGGTTCGCGTTCTTGAGTGTATCCAGTTAGGGAGGTTGTAAATTCTTCTTTTTTGATGTCGTATATTTGCAGTGGTTCGTAGGTGTACCTATAAAATAAACACCCATCAATAGAAATTTAATTCAAATGCTTACTTACGTGGTCATAGAATGAATTGATTTTTATTTGAAATTTTTCACTGCTAGAAAAGATTAAATTATAAAATTGGAAGCCTCAAAACCAATGATGTATATAAAAAATTAGCTTACAGAAAATATTAGTTTATATTAGTGGCCAATGATTTTTTCCCTCCCCATTATGATGAATGTATTTCCTTGGTAGCAATAATTTACGCTTTAAAATTTAATAATTCGGACCTAATTTCGTTAATATGTTTTTATTAGATTAGCTGGTAGGAAAATGGGAAGGATAGTTGTATCAATCCAATTTCCATGTATAAATGACTCTAATTATTTAAAAAATCCACATATTCTAATGACTCATATCTCTGATGAATATGGTGCCTCAAAAACGCGCTAACTCATTGCACAACAATATATGATGTAAAGCTCACGGGTTTCCAATCAGGTGATGGTAGTTTGTGGTACCGACGTTTCGATGGCGTAGTCCGCCATCATCTTCAGGGTGAATGTTTTGGCCAGGCGGCTGTCACTTATTGTATACTGTGGGAAATGTGAATGGGCTCAACTTGCTTCTGATTAGAAGATTGGTTTCCACGCATTGCCTATTTGTAAAAGTAATTCATGGAAGATTTTTCAGATTCACTGTTACATCATCTTGCGCCTTCGGCGCGCTCACTATACTCCGATACATTCCTTCCCACAAGGGGTACGCAACTTCAAAAACAAGTGTAAACTGCATTTCCATTTAAGCCATTTCTAACCATTTCCATCCATTTCTGTCCATTTCCGACCATTTCTATCCATTTCTGTCCATTTCTGTCCATTTCTATCCATTTTTGTCCTTTTCTATTCAATTCTGTCCATTTCTAGCCATTTCTGTCCATTTCTATCCATTTTTGTCCTTTTCTATTCAATTCTGTCCATTTCTATCCATTTCTTTCCCTTTCTGTCCATTTCTAGCCATTTCTGTCCATTTCTATAAATTTCTGTCCATTTCTGTCCATTTCGCAACCATTTCTCAACAAGCGTACACCATTTCTCTGAGTTGCATATCCCTCGCCTTCCCCCTGAGGACGATGGCAGACTACGCCTTCGTAACGTTGGTACCACGGACTCCCATCACCTGATTGGAAACCCGAGAGCTTTACATCATATATTGTTGTGCAATGAGTTAGCGCGTTTTTGAGGCACCATATTCATCAGGGATATGAGTCATTAGAATATGTGGATTTTAATCGATCGAATCGTTCAACAACGTTTGGAACTGAATCGCCGTTGGTATTTAAAAATTATTTTTTCATGCTCTTAATTCAAGCTGTTTTATGGAGATCCATTTTGGGGTTGTGAACTGACGTGCTGAACTGCAAGAGGGAACCGTTGAATGACATTTTACTGAGAATTGAGCTTACTTATATCTCCAATTGTGTTTAATTTGTAATCTTGTCGAAATATCACTTGAATCGCTTGAAATATAGACATAATAAATCTTGGCGCATTAAGAATATGCCATGTCATTTTCACTGGTTGAAGCTTGCGCAAGAGGGAAGTGTTTTATTATGTTTTTTAATGGTTCCAAAAAGTAAGTCTGTTGTGAATTATAAAACACGCGTGACAGGTTATCCGTTTTCTCTTTTAACACACGAAATGTTTCAAATTTTTTTTTCAAATCCGGAAGACCTGAAGCAGGATCAGGTTGAGAAAAGCATCTGTCTTAGGCTGGCATTCTGATTCCTGGAAAAAAGTAATGCTGGGAGCCTGTATCCCCTTTGGCCAACTAAATCATCCCTTTGACTACCTTTTTTTTGGATTCGTTAATAAAAACTTTGAAATGAAAGTTTCTTTTCCCTTTTGGATACTACTACCAATTCCGTTTAGAAACCAGTGCATATCACGGTCGTGTTACTTTACACGCCGAGGTATTTCTGAGTTTCGCATAGGTGGTAAATTTGTGCCAGTGAGGCGAGACTCTTCTCATCCAGCCGACCTACAATTTAAAGTTGAGATTGAAAAAACAAATAGCTCAGTCTCAGAGATGTTATTCAAAAGGGGTGGTAGTTTAAGCGAATGACTGATTGCATCCTTTGACGTATGCTTCCTTCATTCTGTAGCGTCCTTCAAGATCCCATTGTTCAATGCCTCTCCATCAATTGCCCAGTTTGCTTCGTCTCTCTTTGAATACATTTTACCTTCTCCATCTTTGTTGCAGATTTCTATCTCATAATCTTATTTATGTTCTCGAATTCCCTTCTCGGGTTTAGCTATTGTTCACGTCACTATGGGTATTCGTCGCCACCTCGTCATGCGTAACTTTACTTTCCGAGCTTCTTAACTTAACGATACAATTCATCGAGTCTTTTTGGACTAACTTAGGTTCACTGCCTCGATTTAAGTAACCCCAAAAATATTTTCGACATTTTAAAACTATTTTCCAGTTTATCTGCTCAAAACCGAAAAGTGGCGAATTTGAATCCCACCTAGGGTTTTTTTTGATGGATTATTTGCACCATATATAGGATAAAGATCTTTTATGAGACGGTGCCATTGTAGCCTAAAAAAGTAATACCATTAAAAAACGCAAGTATACTTCTACAGGAATTAGGAAATTGACTCCTATGACTTTAGTATAAAGCGACATTATCTTTGAGAAATCATGTGAAAAAGGATAAAAAAAGATAAATTCCATTCTCATCCTGTCGTAATTTGAGTACCCAAATTTCGTCGCATAATCCGGAGATTGGATAAGAGAACTGTTATATTGGTCTTAGTTTCCTAATTAACTCTCGGAATAGGGCTAGTATTTTGGGGAAATTGAAATATGATCGTAAAATTGTGGATTTTTGCGCATCCTAGTCTAGAAAAAGAGCTTTGAACACTATCGAATTACTCTGAAAGCTTTGATCAGTTGTTTGATTGAGAGGGGTTAGTCTTTTAGACCTTACGTATTAAGCTATGCATTGGTGTATTTTCCCCCGAAGCGATGGAAAAGCCTTTAATTCCTATTTTTACCCTAACCTTCTTTCGCTCGATTTACCAATATCGTCGCTTGAATCGATGATTAGGAAAAAGTTATGTATAAGGTTAGCCTTATGTTATACCCGCAATAGATCATCCCGAACTAGATTTCGAAGAATGAGAAATATGTCGCATGAAATCCGTTCTTTCTCAGAAATTTAGTCCCAAAAAAATTGGCCTGGATGATATTTAAATTGGATGAGTCGGATTTAAGCCGATGTTAGGGCGAGAACACAATCGCCCAAAGGCCTTGCGCACTGGAAAAGTATTTAGGCGCTACGGAAACCTTGGGAAAAAGCCGTAAAATCCCAAGTCTTCTCATTTCCAATTTCTGCTGGACACTTCACTTTCCATCGTTTGTGGAGTAGAGTTCATGAGGTTACTGTCACTTTTGGCCACGCTATTTATCCTCCAATCGGGATTAAATGAAGGGAATATGATGAACTTACCGAAAATATTCGTTTGTTTCAGCGATTTTTACTTACCGCAAATATTCGTTTGTTTCTGCGATTTTTAGCCGAGAATAATTGGCCTGGACTATTAGGAAGAACTGAAAGCTTTGAGATACAGTTAAATATGTTTTCCCTGTACAGTTTAAAAGTTTTATCACGATTAAACTTGAAGCGTCTCTTCATTATTACATGACGAAGTGAATAAAAGAAGGGAATATGATAAACTTGCCAGGAACATTCGTTTGTTTCCGCACTTTTTAGCCGAGAATAATTGGCCTGGACTATTGGGAATAACTGAAAGCTTTGAGATACATTTATATATGTTTTTCCTGCACAGTTTACAAGTTTTATCACGATTAAACATGAAATTTCTTCATTATTACATGTCAAAGTGAATGAATGAAGGAAATATAATGAACTTGCCGGAAACATTCATTTGTTTCAGTGCTTTTTAGCCAAGAATAATTGGCCTGGACTTTCAATCATTCGGCCAGCTTTGACCAGTAGCTAGAGCTATAACTAACACGCTTAGCGGTAATGCGCCATCAGCATATTTTTTCGAGCGTGACAAAAAATAAAAGAGAAACGATGAGATTCTTAGATTTCCCGTGGTCTCCTCTCGCTTGGACACACCACTTTGTCGTTCAGTTAAGGGTCAAGTGCGAGGCGCACGTGGACAAACAAAAGGAGATGGAGAAAAAAGGATTCGTGAGGATTCAGGGAAAAATGGCGCCCTACTCCTCTTCCTCCTCCTCCTCCCCCCCCCACCCCTTCCCCCGTCTCTTCCTCTTTCTGTTTTCTTTTCTCGCTTCTTCTCTGCCTTATGCTCTCCTGTTCTCCTGAATACCCCAATTTATAAAAGCGGAGATAGGGAACAGACATGTAATTATAGACCAATATCATTAACGTCACTATCATGTAAAATTATAGAGCATATAATAGTTACATCAATAATGGGACACCTCGACAGCCAGGATTTATTAATAACAAACCAGCATGGGTTCAGAAAAGGACGGTCTTGCGAAACTCAATTAGGTCTTTTTGTGCACGATATTTTAGTTTCCGGAGAAGGTAACGTACAGGTAGATGCAGCGTTTCTTGACTTTAGAAAAGCTTTTGACAAGGTTCCCCGCTGTAAGTTACTCGCGAAGTTAGCATCATACGGAATAGACAGTAATATAGTAGGCTGGATAGGAGATTTCTTACATGAACGCGTTCAAAGGGTGGTATTAGATGGTGTCAGCTCAGGCGAAGTAAAAGTTACATCGGGTGTTCCCCAGGGAAGCGTGATAGGCCCAATTTTATTTCTTCTGTACGTAAACGACTTAAATAGTGTAGTAAAAAATAGCAAGCTCCGTCTTTTTGCCGATGATGCAGTAGTGTATAAAGAAATTAGAAATGAAGAGGACAGACAGTGTTTAGCTAAGGATTTAGATGCGATTGATGATTGGTGTGATAGATGGCAACTAGAATTAAATTTTAAGAAATGCGCGATTATGAATTTTTGGAAAAAGAATGGCCTTCCCCGGAATAATTATAGCATCAAAGAAAACAAAATATGTAACGTAGAATCAATTAAATACTTAGGCGTCACCATCAGTGAAGACATGTCATGGGGGAAACACATCAGGGAAATAACTAGTGTAGCAAACCGTAGATTAGGATTCGTAAAAAGGGTTCTAGGCAAATGCGATGAGAGAGTCCGAGAAAGAAGCTATTTTACACTTGTCAGGCCTCATTTAGAATATGCCGCTAGTATATGGGATCCCTACGAGGAAGGTATGATAAAAGAATTAGAGCGCGTGCAAAGGAGATCTGCTAGGTTTGTTAAATGTCGTTATGATAATTGTATTAGTGTTACGAGTTTAATAGAAGAACTAGGATGGGAATTACTATCAGAACGCAGGTTAAACTTTAGGTTAAACCTTTTAAGTAAATTCCAAACCGATTTGTTCACAGATGACGTTAGATATATATTAAGAACCCCTGCGTATTATGCTAGGTTTGACCATATGAACAAGATTAGAGAGATAGATTGTCGTACCGATAGATTTAAAATGTCATTTTTCCCGCGTACCATAAGAGAGAACAATAGGCAAGTAGCAAAAGGGATAGGTAGGTGAAACATAGTTAGAATAGTCTGTAGTGCATGATGCATGTAATAACTACCAATAATCCCTTCCTTATTATGTATATTTTAACCTGTACTATACCGTAGTAACTAATATTCTGTTGTAATGGCTACTGCAATTGCTTGCAATAGCTAATAATCTACTGTAGTAACTGATGAACTATGACCCTATTTTCTAGCATGTCTACATTATATATCCTACTTACTTGGCAGTAGTGCATGTTTGGTGATCTTCACCCCCTGCCACACACCCTCGTGGTGGCTCGCAGGGTATTACGTAGATGTAGATGTAGACGTAGATGTAGAATACTTTTCTCTCCCTCCTCTCTTTGTTGCCCCTCTTCTTTGCCTCTTCTGCCGTCCTTTTCTTTCCATCTCGCCCTTATCGCTTAATGCTCACCACGAGCTTTAGCCCGCCAAAATTCTCGGTTGTTTCTTTATTACCTCGTTAAATATCGACCTCACCGTGTGGGTTTATGACGGTAATTGCTTTTAAATACTACTGAAATAGCTTCAAAACAAGACAAAGATCTTTTTTCCCAAGACTATTCATCACTAAGGAAAAGTTGTCTCTTAAATTTTTTGACAACTTTCTTATGGCAGATTATAAACAATTGATAGCTTGGAGATACATTTTAATATGTATTTTCTACACAGTTTTAAAGTTTTATCACGATTAAAATAGAAATTTCTTCATTATTAAATGTCAAAGTGAGCGTTCCGTTCGAAAACGCCAAAAAACGGGCACATTTTTTGTTTTCATCACAATAAAAATCGAAAGCGTATTGTAAAAATAACCGACAAACATGCTTGAAAGAAAAATAAAATAAGTTAAAGTTTGATGTAACTCTTATTTAGATCGGTACTTTGGTTCATTTTTAATCAGGGTCCAAACTCTAATCTACATAATCTTTGTAGCGAAAGTGGTCGTCGCGACACCCCTGTGAAAATCACATAGAAGAATTCATAGAAGTTATAAAGGCCTGGAAATTTGTGAGATACGTAAATGAATCCCCGTGGCATTCGTTAATATGAGTAGGTCTCACAAATGAGATCACTAGAGGTTTTCTACGGGTGATTCTTGAGCTAAATTTTATAACGAGAAAAGGACGCAGTATGCATAGTTGGTGGGTTATAACTGGAGGCGAACGATAACTACGGTCAATTTCACTGTTGGGATGGGATAGTGAGAGGGTTTGGGAATTGTGGGTATGGTGGACTGAGCCTCGGCGTCGGCTTTAGCCCCTTAACATAAGGCGTCCTAGGATTCAAAGTTATATGTTCCACCAGGGTTGAAATTCGCTATGAAAAAATCATTTGACTTGACCGGGATTCGAACCCGGATCTCCCAATTGCCGGTCAGGTGTGTTAGCCAGTTACACCACCAAGCCATCTTCCTTCAAGGCGAATTTCGAGGGGGGTTTATGCGAACTAGATGTTCAGGCCTCAAGTCTACATTGTAGCACATGAGACGATAGTCGTGCTTACAAAGCCACTGTCGCGGTGGATAAACCCAACATTGTCGTTATTAAAACGACGAAATTGACAAATTTCCAAACATTGCATGTAACAAATGATATGGTACGAAATCACTCGCACGGGTGCATATACACCAGGGTTTAAATTCGCTATGAAAAAATCATTTGACTTGACCGGGATTCGAACCCCGGTCAAGTCAAATTATTTTTTCATAGCGAATTTCAACCCTGGTGTATATGCACCCGTGCGAGTGATTTCGTACCATATCATTTGTTACATGCAATGTTTGGAAATTTATATGTTCCAGTCGTTGGACGGAATACTTCTGGTACCGCGCATCATTTTTAATTCACCAAACACTCTGGTAAGGATCGGATTCTAATGATCAAGCTCAGGTGAGATGGGAACTAGGGATGGTAAGCCAGTACTCCTTCCGTCACCCGATCAACCCGCTGCTCCCTAATCTCCTCGCTCATCAGCTTTGTGCAAAAAGTTTCCAATTGTTTGCGATGAAATGGAGTTGGTGAGCAAATTTCTGTCGAAAATAATCAAATATCCTGCTAATGACATTCCTTTAGAAATGTATCCAAGTGTATTCCTCCAAGAATACATCATGAAAAAAAGGACGAAGACTAAAATTCACGCATGCGGAAGAGAAAAGATGAGTGCATAAGTCGCACTGAGAGGAGCGAAATTAGAGCTAGTGGATTCCTTATCCTATCTCGAAAGTACCGTCACGTAGATAGAAAGGAGTACAATCGGCATCAAGCGATGAATAGTTCAAGCTAAGAAGGCATTCATGTTAAAAAGACAACTGCTGTACTCAAAGAAGATAGGATAACAAACTAGAAAACAGTATGGGAAAACATTCTTGTGGAGCGGTACACTCATTGGTTCGGAAGTATGGATCATTGGAAAAGCTGACCAGAACCGACTAGATGCTTTCGAATCCTGGAGCTGGAGGAGTATGCTGAAGATAAGGTGGACGGACAAAATTGGATATAATGAAGTTCACAGAAGAGCGAAAGGAGGAAAGGACCATATGGAACTAGAGTACTGGCTAGCCATACGGGCGGCCAGAGTTCAAATCGCTGCTGAGGATGATGTTTTTCAGAGGAAAACCGATCCCTACGTAAGTGTCTTGTGGAGGGCACTTCAAGTACAGTATTCGGTCTGTCGGATGAGACGTTAAGCCGTGGTCTTCCTGGCGCCTTTCGTTAAGAGCAGGGTAATGCAGACGCCGGGTTTCTATCCACCCTTCCTCCCTTCCCTATCCCAAAGGCGCAAATGGCCCTAGCTGTCGGTCGCCTCCCCGCAATCCAATCCAACCAACCATATGGAGCACACTCTTAGGCACAATAGGTTGGTGAGGTACGTAATTGAAGGTAAAATAGAGGGGAAAGTCCCCAACGGAATACCCAGGAAAAGGTTTATAGACCAAAAGAAGGAGGAGGAACATAGGGAGAGCTCCAAGGAAGTAATTAAAAGTAGTTTGAGCGAAATATCACTTCACCTATAAATCAATAAATGTAGGCTCATTGCAAAGAAAAATGTCTCACTCCTCCAAATTTACTAGAATTTTAGCCCATTACCGGACAAATTTTCGAGAAATTTTACAGAATAGCCAGCCCGGGAACTAGCATTTGTTAGGGATGGGTAGAGGCCAGCAGTGGACCAATCTTAAGATTCAACGACCAATGATGAGTGCAATTCTGAGACTTGAATTAAAGCTTTTTATTTCGTGATTTCCCTATCGCGGCATCTACATCTACATCAACATAATACCCTGTGAGCCGCCGCCTTGGCGTGTGGCAGGGAATGTTAGATCACCGGTCTTGTAAATGTCTAAGGTTTTTGGAGATGAAATCGTGACTTGTATTATAGAAGTGTATTTAGTGGAGCTCAATTTTTATTATGGTTTCTTAAATTCTATTTAAATTTAGAGAACAAACTTAATTTTGGGTGGGAAGGCAGGGGAACATAGAGGCTTGTGAGAAGGGCATAACGATATTGGGATGATAGCCTGAATCATTCCTTTCCTCTGACTTAAATCTTGTGTGATTTTTTCCTCAGCTGCCCCTCAGTTTCTAGAATTTCCACTAGGTCTGATACCAAACTATTGTATTTCCAAGGACAATGCACTACTGTTTACAGTAAGTCATTTCTTGTAACAGCTTGCCATGTAAGGATGCATGCCTACTCAAATTAAAAACTGTACATCTGTTAAAACATTTAAAATGAAATACCATGATTACTTACTTTCCCGGGAATAACATAATTTACTTTATCTTTTGTCAAATTTGTTCTCATGTTATTATGGTCTCTTTGTTATTGTACAAGTTTGTTATTCGTAAAGTATTATTAATTAATTTTTATTAATTAATTATTAATTAATTAATATTATTAATAAAAATTAAACACATAAGTTTTTGTGCTGGGATAGATATCATCAATTTTTTGTAATAATTATTTCGCCTGTAAACTGTATATTTATTATTTTTTGTTCTTATGGATTTTTTTCCTGAACAATAAACGTTTTTCTTTCTTCCTTTTTTAAATCCCTTGACGACTCTACCTTTTTGCCCTTTGATTAGAAATGGGCATTACGATCTTTAACCATGGATTTTGACCAGAAGACCCAACGCATGCCTCATTATTTGTCCTCTGTCCCCATCTCCTCCACGTGATGTTCTCTTCTGTTTTCTTAAATTCTTTCTCCCCTCTTTGTCACCCCAGTCCTTCCCCTCCTTTTCTTCCTCGCCTGCCCTTTCCCCCCTCCCAAACGCCCTCGTCACCGAGTCGCGCCGGTGGAGGGAATTGTGTTTGGGAAGGGAAATATCTGACGCGCGCGGCGTTGAGGTCATGTGGTGGAAATAATGGCCACTTTTCGGGTTCGTCCTTTATTCCCGCACGTCAACGAGCAGCGGATTCCTGAGCTAGGGAGCTTTCGAAGAGCGTTTTTTTCGTGAGTCTGTGGAAAGAAAAAAAAAGTCGAGGAAGGGGATATGGGAAGTGATGGGTCTCGAGGGAAGAGCGTTTTGTGTGCGTGAGTTTGCTTGGGATGAGGGGAAAATCCTGTCAGGAGCGAGGAGTGGGAAGAGGAACGGATTCGGGAGTGATTTTTACGAGGTTTTGCCTCGAGATGGATGAAAGGTGTTGTTGGAAGTGATTGCGCGTATATGTGTGAGCGCTGTGGAGAATTTAGCGAGAACGCTTATTGTTTTGGTGAAGGGTTTGGCCCGAGACGTAAGTAACTCGGTCTCTTGGGATTTTCCCCCTAGAGGATTTGGAAAAGCTTGATCTCTTGTTTTAAGATTGCAGTATTCCCCCTCTCCCTATCTCTAATTGTTAATCTTTTAGTGCAACTTTTTCAAACCTGTATTTTCAAACCTGCGGTAGTGAAACGGGTATGTCAGGATAGACATAAGAATAGACTAATCGCAGTGGGTATGAGTTATCACAAGATTTTGTAGGGCAAAAGTAGGATGGATAGGGTCCGAAATGAGTGGGTAATAAATGAATGTGGGTTTGATGCTCCAGTAATGGACATATATGAAAGGAGTGTGCTTCGTTGGTTTGGCCATGTTGAGAGAATGGATCAGAGTCGAATAACGTAACAGATATATAAGAGTGAAATGAATAGTTTGAGAGGGAGAGGTAGGCCGAGAAAGTTGTGGTTGAATGTGGTTGAGGAAATTATAGGAGAAGGAGTATTTGGAGTCTTAAAAATAGGAGGGCGTGTGTGAAGCAGTGTATGGAGGTAAATGGGGCAAAAGAGGTTTGCAAGGATAGGTCAGTATGGAGGAAATTATTGAACCAGAGTTAGGTGTACAAATATGTATTTATGAATGAAACTTAGTGACTGTGCCTACCCCGGAAGGGAACGGCGTGATTGGTATGTATGTATGTTTATATTCTTGAGATAAGTTCCAATTTTTTTTAATCCAATGACTGGCATATCTGTCTTTGCCAATGTGTAATGCTTGACTCGAAGCCCTTTTGGCAGATTTTTTTTGTTGAAACATTTAAAATGGTGATTATGTTGACAATTTTGGTATGAATAAACTTTACATCTCTAGGCGTCACTTCTTAGAAGTTATTTTATATTCGAACCCATATTGAAAATAAGCTTTGTACTTTTCCACAGTTATTTTTTGTAAACGTACAAGACATTTTGCAGCTTGCTGCATCTTCAGGTAAAATTGTTTATCTCTTACTTATTGATTGTTACGATAGTAACCTTACGCCTACTATTTAGAAAAACAAACTTAATTTTGGGTGAAAAGGCTGGGGAACATAGGTTAGGGGCTTGTGAGAAGGGAAATTTTTCCGAAAAGGAGTGGGAAGGGGTGCAGAAAAAGTAGGAAAAATTTCCATTTGCTCCAATGCATCCATCTTAAAACCTTTTGGTAGAACATGTGAAATTTCAAAACGTCCTTTTTAGCGTAACAATAACTAAATAAATGATAAACAATTTACCTGAAGATGCAGCAGGCTGCGAAACGCATTGTACGTTTATAATTAATAACTGTGGAAAAGTATATGGCTTATTTTCAACATGGATTGTGGTATGTCATGTGTTTTCCTCATTTTTGTGCTTTAGGTAAATTTAGTGTCTTGTATTTTATACATATTTAGAGATTTTTTTACTGATAGTTATTGTCTTCTTTTCTTTCCAGGTAAGAGAAGCCGCAACATTGCGAGGGCAGGGGCTTCTGACCAATGTCACGAATTTGTGTGAGTGATGTACTCGGTAATTCATGTTTGGTAACTAATGTTTGGAATATTTTGTGCCTGTATTAATGGAGTTTCGCATTCGTTGTGGCTGATTGTCAGCAAAACGGCATAGCTCTCGATATCAATATAATTAGGAGACAGTTGAATCCGCGGTCAGATATGTACTTATTTTGAAACTCGGGATTTAAATTGACGCGATGAAAGTTATACAATACTGATTATTTTAATGTTGCGAGAAAAATCAATTCAATTTCCAAAATATAGTTACATAATCCAGATACAATTACTTTATTTTAGTATTTAATGGGGAATCCACAATCTCGAAATTGATTTATTCAAATACTTACCGTATTCACGCGGTATGCCTTACCCTTTTAATTGCGGTGAGGTATCAAATAATGGTTTGACATGTCATATTATGTCTTGCCAATCATATCAGAGATGCCATTTTCTTTTAATCAGAGCAATCATTTTCAAACATCTCACGTCTTGAAGTGAGGCTCCGTTTTTAAGTTGTGAGAATATGATCTCATTTCTAAAAGTGAAATGAAGAGGCCCAAAAATTGGTCGTTTCTGATTTGAACACTTGGTCTTTTCTGGTTATCAAATTGGAGAAACTTACTTTCTACAGCATTCTAATATTTATTGACATCAGTTCAATTGTGAAGCCTTAATATGTACGTAGCGGTACTTTAGTAATGAAGTCCGACATCTTTGTCAACATGTGCGACACGTTGTCGTATTACGTTCGTTTCTTGTGGTTAAACGGAGAAATTCTAATGATACCATGAATTTTCAATTTGTTATTGTTTCTATCATTTGAGATCCCTTTGGTAATTAAAGATTTGTAATATTTCGTTATCGTGTTCATAACATATTTACTTATAATGAGTGTGAATAAATAAGGACGCTAATATCACTAAATTAGGCATTTTTGGCTATATCCAACTGATTCGTCCGCAGTGTTCATCATAGATATTTTGGAAAAATGAATTGGCAAAGTATGTTTTTATTCGCCTTTTTGTAGCTCTTTGAAGATACATTTTATTCAATAAATCTGATTTGTAAATTACAAATAAAAATTTTAAGGAAGATATCAAGGAACGCCCCTCTTCAGGTAGTTTGAGCGAAATATCATTTCATCCAGAAATCAATGAATTTGGTCTCACTTTAAAGAAAAATATCTCATTCATCCAAAGATACCAAAATATTAACCCCTTACTGCATTACTTTCCAAGATATTTGCCAAAATACACCAGCAGTTTTCCTTGAGATATTGGGATAGCCATCTATTTTTTTTCAGCCAGATATTTTCCAGCAATTGGGATATTGTACGTTTATGCATTCAAAGGGACATTATTTAAAAAAGAGGAATTAACAACACCTAGATCACGTCAAAAAACCAATAGCGTGTAGTTTTTATATTTCTCCACAATTTTTAAAATGAATCATATTGTCTCTGCAGTTATTTACCAGAATCTCGGGAAAAAAATCTTCCGTTGTGAAGGACTTTTGAACGTACCGCGCCAAAAAAGGAGTCATAATAAGAACTTTAGAGATATTTTTTATTTAATAACTAGCTTAAGCTTCCGCCTTCGGCGGCAGTTAAGCCCGAGTGTGTATTTCACTCTCAAATAAAGATTCGTATTCTTTTCCTTTTTCATTACTTCTTATCTTTTGAATAACCTCATTGCAAGTTGCCTCATATAAACAGTTGTCCAATTTTCATCTTCCGTCATTATAATCCAGCAAGCATTTCTGAGCTATACTACAAAAATCTTTTCCTTTTAGCTTTTATGCCACATCTTCATTTACACACCAGAACGAAAATTCAGTCGTTCGGTCTCCACATTTCCAAACTTCTTTCTCCGCGTAACAACAATAACGGGCTGTTAAAAGACAGCTGATACTACACCACAACAGATTTCTTTCCAGTTTAAACAACAACAAATTAGAACGGGTGTTAAAAAATACCTTTTTTCGTGGTTTGAACAATAAGTGCCCTTCAAGCACACAATGGTATCTCAAACACACTAACCACTTTGCCACACACGCTCTGGCCTTCACACTCTTGCTCGACTTCTAATTCTCTATGCATAAATCAGGTGTTCCTAGATCTCGGTCACTTGCAACTTTGAGTATGAAATTCCAAAAATCGTCCACTCTAATGTCTCAAAACGAACTCATCTATAAAAAAATTACTATAAACACTGACTCATTCGCTGCATCTCAAGTATGCGAACAGCCTACGCCCTAATACTAACGCCCTAGTAATATTACACATGTGAATACTTACTAGAATTGCGAGAAGGAGAGGTAGGCCGAGAAAGTTGCGGTTGAATGTGGTTGAGGAAATTGTTAGGAGGAGGAATATTAGGAGTCTTAAAAACAGGAGGGCTTATATGAAACAGTGTATGGGGTAAATGAGGCAAAAGAGGTTAGCAAGAATAGGTCAGTATGGAGGTAATTATTGAAGCAGAGTTAGGTGTACAATTATGAATTAATGAGTAAAACTCTGTGACTGTGCCTACCCCGGAAGGGAACGGCGTGATTGGTATGTATGTTGGTATGTATGTACTCATTAGAATTTCAGTCATGTAAAAGTATATTATTGCTTCCTTTATAATGCAGTGATAATTTCATGCTTCCTAAAGCAGCTGAAAATAAAACGTATAATTCGAATATGGTCTCCATTATGACAGTGAAACCATCTCGCTCAAAATATGTAAAAATTTGATGCCTATCGTTAAGACATCGCTTCCTCGCATTCGGAAGCGGTTAGGAACGCCATCGTCGCCTTCTAGCGGCCTGCGCGGGAACCAGGTGCGGGAAGAGTCACCCCCTTCTGGCCGTGCGAACGATCAATCAGAGACGAGCGGCGGCGTGCGAACGGAGAACGAATGTGTCGGGTCGCCGCCACCAACCAACCGACCTCTTCCCGATGCCCTCTCCTCTTGTGTTACCACTGTCGTCGTTGTTGCTTCTCTCGGGGATTGTTTTGTGCGTGGGAGTCCGTGAGCAAACGGGGGGGTGTAGGCCATTGCACCGGCCGTGGACGCGTTGATTGGTGCGAGCGGGACCCATCAAAGGGAAAGGGTAACTGGTGGAGAGCCAATAGAAGAAGCGAGGGCATTTTTCAAATCGACGCATGGACTTCCAGACGATGGATGCCCCGGGAAGTCAGTTCACCGCCGCCGGACAGCGAGAAAGGGCATGCGTGCATCGTCGTGTGTTGTGTGTGCTCCGTAAGCGGGGTTTAACAATAGAGTCGTGTCTTTCCCAACGTAGGAAGCGGTCCAGTGCATTTTTTTCCTCACTCACGAACGCACAAGCAGACACCTTTCCGATCCTTATTAAAAAAATAACCGATGGATGGGTCTCATGTGAACGAGCGTGCCTCTTATGCTCGTCCCCTTTTGTCCAAACTTGACCAGCAGTGGAACGAAACCTTTTTAAATGTGTATGGAGCTCTCTCTCTCCCCTGGAGTAATTTATCTCGTAATTAATTTAGTTTCGTTTCTCCGTCGATCAATCAGTTTCTTCCCACGCACGAATTTCAAACGGGGTGTTTATATATTTTTTTTCAACTCCCGCGGCTTGGCGTGGGATGTGTTTATACCGTTTCCCTTCTGTTTCACGCCGCAGTCCGCGGTTCTTTTGTTTTTCTTTTCTTTTTACGCCCTCTACGTTGACACCCAGTTGGTGTAGCAGATCGATTTATCTCTGCCAAGATTTTAAGATTGATAATATCACTGGATCGATGCTTGATTTTTTGTGGCTATACTCCTACTGTAGGAAACGCTTGGATGAGACAGTGAAGCAGGCTTTCATATATGGGCTTCCTAAGGTCCGATTGATCGAATCAATTGAAGTGATTTCTGCTGCGCATTGTGTAATCATACCCGGCCCAGCAAATTAAATTTTTAAATGATTGAATGAAAAGGAAGTTCTTTCAATGAAAGAGGTATTAAGTGCTGGTATTGCGCAAGATTGCGTGCACAAGGCGTGTTCACGCGATGCAATTTGAACGGTAAATTTTTCTAAAGTCTGTACATGCAGGTATAAACACGGCTTAGTACGCTTTTAATTGCGGGCATACTCTCCACTTCATTAAATTTTAAAATCTTCCAGAAACCCTACTCTCATAAGCCTGCGTGTAATTGAAAAAAATGACATTTGTCTTTATAAATCACTTTTATGTGACAGTTTTCGTTAAATTTTGGAGTCGCACTTGTCTATAAAAAGTGTCGGTTCAAAATTATGATCTATCCTGAATGTATTTACCCTCATGCTCTGATAATCAATGGTAAATCCTTCACGGAAATTCAGTATAAATCCCACAAAGAGGCTCGAAAATAATCATTATTTGGGAGATGGATGGGAAATAATCATTTACAGCCGTGGAGATGTTCCTGTCCATTGAAATTATGTGTGGTCGTTACATATATAGATAAAATGGATAATTATTGATCCATGCTCGTTGATACTTATTGGCATTGCGTCACTACGATCGACTTAAGTCTTAACGATTGTTACGACCATATGCTGGTGTGGCACACTTTCAATGATGGAAATAGACAAACTAAACAATTATCTATTACGACCTACCAATATTGATGCAAAAGATATCATTTTTACGAGTGAGGAAGTAGAAACATGAATAGGTGGATGGAGAAAGTGGATATCGGCTCAATGAATGTCGAAGTTATGACGGCACAACTATGAATAAATTGCGACGTGCAAATATTTTCACTTTGCCGTTCCTTTTTCTGTTTCCCTCATTTGACAAAAGAGCCATTTGATAAGCTAATTACTTGTTGGCGTGAGTTATCAATCGCTAACTTCCGAATTTATGAATTTATTTCTCCTAATGAGGAGTGCCGCGATTCTAGTAAAACTAGGTTTAATGTCGTTCGCGGGTTAGTTTTAAAATCCTGAATAGGTGGATTGTGCCAGAATGCGTGCATAAAGGCATGCTTACACGATGCAATTTGAACGGTGAATGTGTTCATGCATCTACCCGCGCGAGTACCTGCATCGTATAAACACGGCTTAGTACTCTTTTAATTTCGGCTATGTTCGCTGCTTCAAAAAGTTCGAAAATCTTTCAGAAACCTTTCATTTTATAAGCCTCCATGTAATTGAAATTGACAAAGAGGCCATTTGAAGAGATATTTACTTATTGGAATGGTTTATTAGCCACGAACTAACGAAGTTATAACTATTATTTCCTAATGAGGCATATCGTAAAGCCAGAGAGATGGTGAAGAGAGCAATTAAATCGATGGAAATATTAATTTTAGGTTGACGTTTAAATATTCCTTCATCCCGTTTATTTGCGGGTCGTCACGCAAGAAATATCAGAACGAATCTTAAGGCAAAGATTTGATTTCTCTCGGGTCATGCAAGCACGCGCGTAAGCGAAAAGAATCTAATTTTTTCGTCTGTTTTCGCGGAAGAGCGTCGCGAGCAACTTTAAAACCTCCACTTAAGAGAGAAATGATCTCATTTCGCATTCCGGCCGGCGCACACCCACGTCCCGAGCGATGCTTTAATTCCACCTCCTCATGCGAGAGCGAGGAGGGCGATCCATCTACCGCCACTAACTCCCCACGGGTTTTTGGTCGTACACCTGCGCGATGAATTGAAAATGCCCCGTGACTCGCATGGGCCGCCCAACACTTTTGCAGTCCGCGCGCCGCCGCAACCGGGGCACCCCCTCTGAGCTTTTTCCTCCCGATTCTCGTGCCCGACTTCCGCGAGTCTTTCTCCCAGATGATCCCAGGGATAGTCCGTGCGTTCACAATCGGGGGCCGTGTCCGCGGTCGGTGTGGGCCACCTGCCTCTCCTCTGCCTCTCCGGGGCACGCCGCGTGTTCTCATCCCGGCGGTGAGTCCATCTCGTGCCAGTCACGCGCGATCATGGGATTCGTGGAAACCACTCCTCACCCCTCACCATCATCCTCCCTCAATCTCCCCGTTTCGCCCAGAGGGATCGGCTGACCGTTTCGGATGGACCTTTAGGGCCATCTCGGTGGGCGGTTCTTCGCCATATCATCCTTCCATTTCTCGGGGCACTTCCACGTTCTTTGGGGCACTTCCACGTTCTTTGGGGCACGTGCCGTAAGGGTCCCGCTTTAAGGCAGGTCTGAGAATCGGCGAATGCCGACGTTGCTTAGAATGCGCCATAAAATTGGTTTAGAAATTTCCTTTTTTCATCTATTTTCGGAATTTTTTCAGTTTGGGACGATATATAGTCCTTTCTGAGGCTGTAAAATATCCTTCACTTCTTGAATATAATCCGCGATTCAAATATAACGAAAGGCTTCGTCGGAAGTCGAATATTGCGAGGCTGTGAGAGATTTTTTATATTTTCGAGAAAACTATCGCACAAAGTCTTTTACTTGAATATTCGAACTTTTTACTTGCTGAAACATTTGTAACCGAGTCAGGACGATTTTAGGTCCTCATTATACTGGATCTCTGGTCAAGAAAGTGGTAGGATTTAACTTAAACATTGAAAACATCGATGGAATCATGTCTCATCGTCAAAAATCACACGATTCCTTTTGTGAGAACGTGAGGAAGTGAGCTTGCACATCATTTGTGAGCTTAAGAGATTTTTGTTTAAGTTTTTTAGCAAAAAAATGCTGGAAAATGTAGGTACATGAATGATTCAATGCTCACGTGTTATGTTTTTACTTACTTTTTATGAACCCATCCCATTCATCCTTTTATAATAAAAGCCATTGTTTCTGGTATTTTTTTATGAAATTGGTACTCGCCACCAAATGAATTCTTTACTTTTTCTGTTGCGCACTTTTTTATTCCGGACTATGGATGCGACAGTCATTGTCATTATCAATGTACAAAAGCTGTGACCTGCATAGCAGTCGAGGGTTCAACTTTTTAGAAATTACAAGAGGGACCCGATGGTGGATCACGTATAGGAGGGAAAGCAGAACGATATGCCAGAAATTAGGACACAAGAATAAGGACTGTCCATAAACCTACCAGTCAGCTGGTAGCATTCTGAAATGAAGATGGGTGCTATTCTGCTGTTGCTCTGAGACAATGGAATTACGTTGATTGTTCTGGGCAGCTAATGCAGGAAATGTCGGAAAATTCTTCATTCACTTTCTTTTTTATGTTTTCATTTTAGGTTAATATCTCTACCGATAAATAAGCTTGATGATCAACAATTCAGGTCTCAAGTTGAAATATGGAAATAGATTTCTTTGTAGATGAATTATTACCGTCACCAATAATTCACCTGGATACATTCTCTCAGCAAGGTTAAATATTCATGTAGCCAGAAAAAATATACCTGGGCGAAGAGCGTTTTGAATATCCTTCCTCAATGCTCTGCGAAATGTAGCCATAAGAAATATGAATGTTTTCCGTTCCAGACTGAATAGGTATTGACTAAGTTACGGCACTCGATTACCGGGTATTGAATGATTCTTTATCATAATATACATTCAAGTCTTTGACGGAGTTCCTTACCTACCGTTTCCAACTTTTCAAAGGCCTTGAGTTGCGTCGAACCATCTCCATCATGAGGCCTGGCTCTCAGAAGATTTATGAACTTCGTGTTGCATATGCTCAAACTATCGAATTTAATTCTACCTTTAAAATTTTATTCTCTTGAGAAATGTTTGATGATGTTTCAAATACCATTCTTTGGCATCTGCGCGTCCTTCCAAAATTATGATGCGAAATTTATGAAAACTTTCCTCTACTTTTATGCCGGCGCCGTGCTATGTGTATCGTCCTTTTCAGAATCACTTCCTTAATATGGAAAAAGAATGATGGCACTCACCAGTCAACGACGAATCTTTCTCAATCTGGGGCAAGGAGAAACCGAGCCTTTGGGAGACGAGCCGAGAGTCATTGAGGCAGTAATGGAAAATTGGATGATGCAGTTTCCTCTCTGTGGTCGTGGTAATAATTATGGTGGTGATTTTGCTGTCTCCATTTCTGTTGCGCCAACCAACAGGGAATGCTAATAAGAGCAGAGCGGTGCCCAGCCGTCATTCGTCCTCGAAGATGAATGGGTATGCGAAACGGTAACACGGAAGGTTATCAATCAAGGACGACACACATCCCCAATATGCCAATACTCATCGATTTTCCCCATGTGTTATGACCTGTTGCTGATGGAGATAGGCTATTTAAAAAAGCTATTGATTTGAAAAAATATTTTACCGGGAATACGCAAAAAAAATTCGGCTAAATTACATTCACCCTTACTCTCAGGCTTCGGCAGGCAAAGATTTTATCAAAAATGTTGATCAATACAAAGAAAAGCTGCACCCTAAAAACTGCTACGAGCGGACGTTTAGTATTTCACAACTTTTACAGGGGTTAAGGTGGGAGCCCCTAGAGACTCGGAGGCTGCACGCTAGGCTTAGCTTGCTTGAGGAAATCAGAAATAGTGTGTTTCAGCAGAGAATATTATTGTTATGGCGCCTCACTTCATCACTAGGTTTGACAGAAGTGGTAAAATAAGATAGATACATTGCCGAACAGTTAGGTACAAGAACTCGTTATTTCTTGTTCGTCTTATTTCACCCTAAATGCTAAAGTAATTCCCAAAAATTGGTTATGGATATTAGTTCTCACGCCAAGGTAATTCCATACTGGAATTAAAATTGTGCAGCTTTAATCAACTAGATTCTCCAGGAGATCCACATAGTTTATCATCGCTAATACTGGCAAAATGGGTTATTATCGGTTGTATTTTTTATAGATATATTCCATTAATAATTTCTTTACTGTCTCAAGAAAAAAGAGCAAGAAATTCTTCGCTTCATTGAGGCTCAAATGAGAAAATGAACCCATTAAGGAAGAAAATTTAGTAGCGTAATGTTAATGTGCATACACCGGAAACGAGAGAAAACTGATTTCCGGGATCTTGTTTGAGAGTGCTCAAAAACGGCTGGTGAGAACTCTTAATGCGGAACGTTATACTGCATGGTAAAAAATGGTGGGCACTAAAAGAAAAGGCTAAAGTAGATTGGAAACATTTCAGATACGCGAAGAGAGTGAAAAAGATGGATTGAGCGGAGGGTAAGACGAATGAAGAAGTGCGTTGGAATATGTGCTGGATAGGTGAGGAGGGGCTGCTGCAGGAGTTTGGAGGAGGCAGAGCAACCGGATGGAACGGGCAATTAGGGCGGAGGAGATGTCGAAGGCCGTGGTAGGGATCAGTGATAATGCTGGACGAGAAAGGGCATCCATTTTAGAATAAAGGACATGCAGAACACTGGGAAAAAGTGTCGTGCGCGACGCGCGGAGAAGACGCACTTTGGAAGGCGACTACGCACGCGGACACGCGGTACACTTTGAATGAGTGGGTTCTTGCCCTTGGTGTCGAGAAACGAATAATCACAAAGAGGTCTTGAACGGAAAATGAGGATTTATTTGAACCAAGTATTCGAGGGTATAATTAAATGAACCAAATGGTGCGTAACAAAATAAAAATAGTCTCCAATGGCCGTATAAATCGGCACCACTCGTCAATTAAACACGACAATTGTTGTACTTAATTGACGAGTGGGGCCAGTTTTTACGGCCTTTGGAAAGGCCGTCTCCAAAGGCCGTAAAAATTAGCATCACTCGTCAGTTAAGTTCAACAATTGTTGAGTTTAATTGTCTCTTTTCATTTTGTTATCTAAAGAGGCCGTAGAGCTCAATTTCCCTTGATTCAAATGGTGCGTCTCGAATAGCCAAACAAGAATATTGACATGTCTCAGGAAGGATAGAAGTGGCGGGTAAAGGCACGGATGTATGGCGCTACGGCAACTAGTGGACGGACCGGATGGCCCGCGCCTCAACTCCTCGGTATTGGCTACACGGCTAGTCGAATTATATCCGACTGGCCGAAGAATAACCGGGAACCGAAATGACCCGAATGACCCGAAAGGGCCCTGATGACCATTTGCGCATCTCTCCACACCATTATACAGGAGACCCGAGACGAGAATATTTTCGGCCAGGTGACAATGTACGGGGTGGGGAAATAGGAAGGTATTGACATCAAGTAATGTGAAAGGTCACACTTCCAAGATAGTTTCACTTGGCTATTTTGAGCTCTGCCAAATGACAGTACAGACATAAACAAAGATAAATCAAGCGAATTCCTGCTGCAGAATAGAGAAAACAACTGTTTCCTTGTGGAAGAGATGGGAACTCGACCACCAGTATCTAGGTCACAACAAAATGTGAAATATAAATGATTTTGTTCTATCCTCATCTAAACATAACACCGAATGTATAATAATCCGTTTTACGCAATTAAAAGTTATATTTTTATTAATTGACGGAAAAGATGATGCAATATACTGAATGGGGCAGAGATAGTTACTTGAATCGTTTAAGCCTGGAAAAAATTTGCGTTTTAATGAGCTTATGATGACGAACCGAATTATAACATATAGTTTATATTTGATAAATTGATCAAAAACAAGATTGATTGAATGATATAAAATAGTTTAAGAGGAACCTTTATGATTGACGTTTTGAAAATACATGATAAAAGAAAAGGGCTATTTCGTGACTTTTACTCGCGACTAACAGAATGAATACAGCGGTACGCTGGAATTCTCTCCTTGCTAATTCTTCCTTTAAGCCCATGTTTTTTTTCTCTACGAAAGTAAAGCATGTAGCTCTAAGTAAGACTAACCACTAAACTATAACCATGGCGTGAACTTATATCTCCGTTTTGGGAGTATTGAATGCATGAATGATCCACTCAGATAGACATGATTGAATGGGAGGAGGTGACCAAGAGCTTAGATCGTTTGCGCCGATATAAACCGATGGTAAGACGGTCGTTCATTGGTTGTTCAATCCTAAGCAATATCTAAGTCCGTGATCCTAAGATAGGTTGACTGCAGCCCTCCACCCTTCCCTATCTAATGCTAGTTCTTCCCTATCTAATACTGTTCCTTACTTCCTGGTATCTCCTACTATGTATTTTCCTATCTATTTTGTCTATGAATTTTTCCTGAGTCTTATTCTAGGGACATTTCCCTCTATTTTATCTTCAATTATGTTCTTCACTAACATTTGTGTCTCAGAGTGCATTCAAACCACGCTTCATTTCTGTATGGTGTTCCATACAGTCCTTTTCTCTTCTATTCTTCTGTACATTTCATCATTTCTTATTTTGTCCGACCGTTGATAGGACGGTAGCCATAGGTATATTTGGAAAATGGAAAATTTGGGTTCGGTGTTAAAATAAGGCCGAATTTAGCGTATCAGGGGATATCTTGTGGAAATAGAGTACAGATTCCATGTTTTCAAAATAAAAGCTTTTGTTCACTTCCACAGAAATTTATTTCACCGACCAAGGTTTCGACAAAACTATGTCATTTTAAGGTTAAAAAAGACCTTGAAATGACATACCTAGTTTTGTCGAAACCTTGGTCGGTGAAATAAAATTTCTGTGGAAAGTGAACAAAAGCTTTTATTTTGAAAACATGGCATCAGAATAAGGCTGCTCTTTTAGAAAAAAATTATTTTTCATGCTCCACACGACGGACGGAGTGATATAATTGAGGCTCTCTCTAAATTGTGGTCGTATTATAACTGCATTGAAAATTATGTTTAACTGCAGAGATTTGAACTTGAGCCCTCGGTATGGGAGCCCACGGTATGGTCTGTGAAATAAAATTTCTATGGAAAGTGAATAAACATTTTTATTGTGAAAAAATTGTATCAGAATAAGGCTAATCTTTTCGCCGGCCCCGGTGGCGGCGGGGTAAAGTCCTCGCCTGCTAAAACGAGGGTCGCGGGTTCGAATCCCGCCTGGGTGGGTTTTTCGCCACCCAAGTCATGGATGTATGTCAAGTTCTGTTGGTCTGGTCCCTGGAAAACCTGATGACAGACTTAACAGCCTATCGGGATTTCGGGGACATTATGGGCCATCAGAATCGTCCGGAAAACAAAAAAAATTTATTTTTCATGATCCACCCCACGGACAGAGTGAAATAATTGAGGTGCTCTCAAAATAGTGCTCGTGTAGGGGTTAGAACTACGTTGAAAACTATGTTTGACTGCCGAGATTTGAACTTGAGCCCTCGTTATGGGAGCCCAGAAATGAATCCACCCTATCAACCCCATCTCGATTCCCCTGCCATACACCCTTCAGTTGGCTCGGAGCATGTAGATGTTCATATTTTTAAGGGGTCAATATCCCATATTTAATTATTTCCATTTTTAATACTTTTCTGTTCTTTTATCTGAGATAGGGATGGAAAAGATCCTGCATATTCCAACTCTTGGAGATGCCGATACCGATAGTGTCCATTACGTCACGTCCGCGACCCATGATGCTCCAGCGACCGTTGCGCGTCGGATCGTGGATTTAAAATCGTGACGGTCGCCCCGCTTTCCCTTCGGGGTCGACCTCCCACTCCAGAGAGCGGGAGAAATATGCCGCTGGCACGACCACGAATTGTGGCCGCCGCGAGAAGAAGAGCAGCGGGCCGCCGCATTTACGTATCATTCCGCTTATTAAGTCGCGCCGCGCGCGAGGAACGATAATCGAATCCCCTTCTCGATGGACGTGCGAGCGGAGCGTGCCGAGGCGATCGGGAATTGCCGGGAGGATGGGGAGGAGACGTGCCAAATGCTGTTCGTTCGGTGTCCGTGATCGACCTTATACTACTTCGCTCTCAAACTCCATTCGGTGCTGTGGTGATACCGGCTGCGACGCTCTCGCGAAAGATGTTGGCGGACGAATGTGAAATGGGAATCGGGTTGGTGTGGTGTCTAGAGTACTGGCTAACCATACGGGATTCAAATGTTCAAAAAATAAAGGGATTTTAATTTTTCTAATTACTTTTGAGTACTAATCACTTATAGGTCCTTATATCTTATTAGTATTCTCATTATTACTATTCCCGGGGTGTTTCCACTTCGCTATACAGTCCTAGAGTGCTTCTCTGGGTATCACCTCCCCTTCCCGTGACAAATCCACTTTGATGTCGTCAATGGCGTCAAAATGACGTCTTGGAAGTACTTATTTTCATTAAGGAAATTTAAAAAAGTCACACAGAGGCAGGCCAGGTGAGTGGGGAGGGATCCCCGAAACTCGGTCACTGAAAAAATCGCCAACCATGCGTCCCTAGAAATATCCGTAATCTCACCATAAAAAGAATTCCCATTACTTCCTGAACAACACTCGTCAACTCGCCCCTTGCCACTGATTTTTGTTTTAAGGCTTCACTACTCCCGAGAGAAAACGTTTACAGAGGAAAGTGGTATAAAACAGAGCCCACTCTCGGACAGGGCGCCGATTTCTGAAACGATTCTCCAGATGAGTGCTTTACGATGGGCAAGAATACAGGAAATCAACTTACGTACAGCTTTCCGATTCGAGTACGGATGCCACACATCCTAAAGAAGAGGGAGATTGGGTTGGTGAGGCGGCTTGAGTACTGGCTAACCATACGGACGGCGAGGGTTCAAATCCCTGCAGAGGAGGATGTTCTTCAGAGGAAACCCGATTGCTACTTGAATGCCTTGTGGAGGGCACTTCAAGTGCAGTACTCCGTCTGTCGGATGAGACGTTAAACCGTGGTCCCCTTGGCGCCTTTGCAAAGAGCAGGCTAATGCCGACGCCGGGTTTCTATCCACCCTCCCTCCCTTAGCTATCCTCTATGGTCGCAAATAACCTTAGCTGTCGGTCGCCTCCCCAAAATCCAATCCACGAATGTGAAATGGGCTGGATTCACGGGGGTATGAGTCTGAAGTGAGGACTTGGAGTATACTGAAATGAAAAACGAGAATGATTGGACACGCCCTGAGGCAGCAATAAGTTTGTGAAGAACGTAATTGAAGGTAAAATAGAGGGAAAAGTCCCCAGAGGAAGAACCACGAATAAATACATGGGCCAAATCAAAAGGAAAAAAAGTACATAGTAAGAGCTACCAGGAAGTAAGGGACCTAGCATAGGGAATGGTGGAGGGGTACAGTTAACTGATCATAGGATTTAACGACCGATGAATGACCGTTCTACCACCAATTTATAGAGGCTTAAACGATCTAAGCCGTTGGCCCCCTCCTCATATTAAACATTCGCATCTGAGTGGATCATTCAAGCATACAATCCTCCCAAAACTGAGATATTAGTGTAACAAATTGTCACGAAGTCAAAATAATTTCTTTAAATACGTTAAAATCAAGGATATTTGCATGCAGCAGCATTTATAAGAATTTATAAGACTTAAAAGGACAAAGTTCACTCGCCGGTCATAGTTTAGTGGATAGCCTTCCTCAAAGCTACATGTTTTATTTTCGTAGAGAAAAACACCATCAGCTAAGCGGAAGTATTAGTATGGAGAAAATTCCAGTGTCCCCCTGTATTCATTCTGTTGCTCGCCAGTAAAAATCAGGAATAATTTCATGGATCAAATAGAGAGGAAAGCGCATAGGAGAGCTATAGGGAAATGAGGGACTTAGCATTAGATAGGAAAGAATTAGTCGAGAGAACTATGAAATAAACAGGGAGTAATAAGTCTCTAAACAGGAACATTGAGATGGATTGGACACTCTGAGACACAATGAGTTTGTGAAGATCATAATAGAAGGCAAAATAGAAGGAAAATCCCCCAGAGGAAGACCCAGGAATGAGTTCATGGACCAAATAAAGAGGAAAGTATATAGACAGCTACTAGGAAGTAAGAGACTTAGCATCAGATAGGGAAGTTTAGAGGGTTGCAGTCAACTAATCTATGGATTTAACGACCAATTACGATGAGGCCTTTGAAGCTGGTTTTTTATCGGGTCAACCTCGACATTTCTGCCGACTTTCGATGTACGGGTGTCGAATGTCGAGCCGTCGATCATCCCTAATCATTTATTCCTGTTGATGTTGATCGATTTGGACATCGAAACAATGGAATAAATGCTGAGTTTGATCCGGTGGAAAACTTAAACAGTTTTCACTTGCAGAGTACGCCGGAAAAGGATCAGATCTCTCTTCTTGATTGTCCATCTAACTGGAGTAGTAGTCGCATTGTGCGGTGGTTGGATTTACATTATCACTATGAGGTTTTTTAGATGGCTATTTGGGTTTGCGGCCGGCATCGCCTCCAAGTATAGTGTTGTTGGGTTAGTTGGTGAAGGATAGATTATTTGGGGAGTTTATAGTGGGTGGATAGAAATCTGGCGTCAGCTATAGTTTACTCTAAACGAAAGTTGCCAAGAGGGCCCAAAATCAAGATAGTGTGTGCGAGATATTTACCTAGCATAATGGAGACCATTACTGAATTTTACGTTTTAAATTCAGCAGCTGTAGGAAGCATTAATTAAATATTGTAGTATTTTTGGTGCAATTATATTCTTTCGTGTGACTGAAATTCTCAGTAATTAAATAGAAATATCTGTATAAATCTTTAACTTGACCCATTTTTTTCACGCGGTACGTTTTAAACTCCTTCAAATGTGAGTTTTTTTGTGATTCGGGAAACATAAATGGGATGAATGCATGATATAATTTTACAAATACGTGAAAAACTACACAAACTGCATAATTTTTACTTTTTGGCAAAATCTAGACGTTAGAAATTTCTTACTTTTCAAATGAAGTTTCACTTGAGAGCACACACATTCCATATTCTATGTAAAAATGTCTGGTATTTTTGGCAAATTTTCGGAAAATTGTGCAGTTAGGCACTCATATTTTGATATGTATGAAGGGCGTGATATATCCCTTTGAAATGAGACAAAAATCAATGATTTATAGGTGAAATGATATATCATTTTAGCTAACTTAACGTCCTGTAACGCCTTGGTGTTTTCTTCGGTAGCGCTTTATTTTCGGTTCTCTAATACACCTTGTATCTCCTCTCTCTCCTCTCCAACAAACCCCCATCTCCAAACTTCAACAACTCCCTCACAACCAACAACGACTGTACAAAATAAACAAATTAAACATTAAAATACAAAAACAAGCAATAAGAGAAAAGAAAACACAAAATTAGCGATAAAATTATTACATATGAAAACACACCAAACAAACAACAACTTAAGGAAAGAGGCGCGGCGTTACATTCCCATCATACAAACCAATGCCAAGTAGGTATCTGGATTCATCTTTAAAATACCCGCTTTACTAGAATTCACACCCGGAACTTCGGGATTGGAATCCAGTACTCTTTTATTAGCGTCATCCCATTCCTCTCATCTCTACTTGGGCAGTCTACGTGCATTTTTGTGTAGTCTCTAGCCTGAATTCCCTGTTATGGGCCTACGACTTTCCTGCACATTACTTGCCCGTAAACAAATCCCTCATTTAGGTTCTTCATACCCTTTGTCTCTCCATATGATGTCCAGATTTACTTCTTTCTCCCCTCTTGTGAGCTTTTGAAACGTTTTCTTCTCTATCACCCACTTTTTCATGTTCTAACCCTCAGCGAATTCTCCATCCTTATTTCCTGCCTTCCACGAATCTCTACCGCTAATTTCCCTTCCTCTTCCATCGTAACGAGTTCTTTCCCGTTTCCCTTCCTCGCTACGCGGCTATTTACGATGTCTATTCCTCTTCTAACATATACCTCTAGTGTATACGCGCGTCCTCTTTCCGTGAACACCAAGTTGTCGACCCATACAGCACCACGCTATGTGTTAGAGTTATCGGCAATCTTTTCTTCAAACGGTGTTTTCTTATATCGTTTTCCTTCCTTTTGTTTACATGTTCTGCTAGTTAACTGCAACTCACATTCGCTTTTATATTCTCCTTGTTTGCCTTAATATAGATAATTCATGCTGAACAAAACTCTAGATAATCTCCCGTAGATTAATTTACTGGAACGACACGTTTCACCAGTCTGTGGCATAATCATGAGGAGATGATTATAATGCAGTATGGTAAAGGGCATCGTGCCTGTGAATAAATCTGTAGGAGATTACCACGAATTTAATTCATCATGAACATATATGACTTTCACCAAGTCCAGCCTGATACAGTTAAATTCATTAATGGAGACTATTTTTCTTCATGTAGCCATCGGAGGGATGGGGAGTGGTGAAGCCATCATCCAGCAATTACCAGTGTGTATAATATTGTATCGGTCATTACTTCTTATTCACCTTATTTTTGCGGCTACCCTTGTGTACCGAGTAGCTACGGAGGCAAGTATTTGCTTCCGGTAATTTCAATTACTGTTTCTTTCTTCCCCATGTTTTTCAGGTTAGCATTGTGAACTTATTACCGTCTTTACGTCGCTGCTCCAAGTAAAGCTCCTATAAGACCTGACATGTGTCGCTAACGTTTTACCTGTGAATGTGACTGCGTTGGAAAGGGCTGTAAACTGCGGGTTCTTGATTACTCTGCATGTCATAATGACGAGTTTTATGACGTATTTAGTTAGTTATAAATTTATTTTCATCATTTTTCCGCTAAAACAACATAGCTGATCTTTAAAAAAAAATTATCTATTTAGTCTTATTCAATGTGTACATATGTTGGCTACCGTGCGAGACGCAGGGGCATATGGAAGGGGACAGTAATACACCAACTACTGGAGAAGATGAGACATTTTTTTAAAAAGTAAAGGATTAGGATGATTTTTATTAATTTTTTCCTCATTCCCAAAAAAGCTATTGTTGTAGTCACCTATGGTGCATGGAAATGTGAATATTTTTGTTAATTTGTTCATCAGTGTACCTATCTCTTTTAGTATAACTATATTGATGTAGTGTGAGGTTATATTAATATCTTCCGCTTCAGCCCGAAGCTCGCGTAATCTGAACTTATCAATTAATTAAATCCCAGCAAGTAACCTCCTAGTGTTTAGCAGCTCATAGCGTAGTTCCACTAGCAGCTGTGGTACAGTTTCTGTTGACCCGCTGCAGTTATCTCCAAGTTTTTTTTCACTGCTTGATCTGAATTATGTCCAATGTCGAAGAGTTATAGCAGGAATAATTTTCCAAAGTTGTTTTTCTACTTAAACCGATGAATCAGATCCGTAGTAGAAGTACCGGCACAAATTGCGTGTCAAGTCGTCGAATTGGAAAAAGTTCCGATTATTGGATATTCAAAGAAATATAAGGCCTTTCGCGTTTTTCTTCGAATAATGAACTGTACGGTGTACGTACGTGGGTTCGTTGTATCTGACTATAGGTACCCTTTTTGTTGAAATATTGTAATAACTAAGCCCGCATAACCTCCACCTGATAGTCGGAAACGTTCTCGTGACGAAGAAGAGCGCTTATTAGCTTTAACTATGCATTTCTTCTAACTTTCTAAGTTATAAAGAGTTTTTAGTCGTTACAGAATTCTAATGCCAGACAAAACTTGTCCATGTGCTGTATAATCAGAAAGAGCAGCTTTGTTTGCCACCATCCCTCTTTTTTAGTTGGAGCAATTAGGCAATGTGTTTCTGGATTTTATGTTTATTTCCATGGTCTACTCACAGCGGTTCTAAGAAGGGTATCAGCTAATTCAACACTTTCTCGCCTCCTCACGTTTTCTTCTGATCAAATCCCTTGCTTTTCCCAGAATCCCCTCGGAGAGCTCTGACAACAGAACGATTTTCTGAAAGCCTTTCACCGAATGGTTTTCTCCATTCGCGTGTACAATGACGAATCGTTATATCATCAGCCACTTGGGCTCCGAGCAGTTGATGGTTTGGTTAAGAGTTGGGTCGAAGGTCATTTGGTTCGGTTCAAGAGGTGTGATCCCCCGCTAATTGGCTGGATAGGTTTTAGCGATTTGCGGATCGACGCTTTGCCAGGCAACGGGAGGTGATATATAACGCCGCCCAAGATATTTCTCCGGAGATAGAGGCGAGGAGTCCTTTCGGAGTCTCCTGCCTAATAGGGCTTACACGTGTAAAGAGACGCCCATTCTTATTATAGGAGTCCCTCCCGGTGATTGGCCTACCAAGAAGAATGCCACAGCCGATCATTTGATCGGGCAGGGAGAAGTTGTAAATAACGGGCGAAGGACATTTCTGGGAAATGAGAAGGGGGATTTCGAATGCTAGCCTTACTTGCGGGAAGCGCATCTTGTTATTGCGGGGAAAACCAATCCCATGCAGTGCCTGAATAAACAACGTTTGATGTCAGAAGAAAACTTTTCATTTTGTAATCCATTCGTACCTTTTCACCGCGTCTTTTTTTGTTGTTTTCATTGGTCAACTCCAACAGCTGAAAATGTGACGCAATGCGAATAATAATGAATGTCCTGTCTACCAGTCATTGTCTACGATAACTGTTCCTTCTCCCTTGTAGAAAAAGATGAAATATTATTTTAGGAAGTCGGGATACGACTGATTTTCTTTTCTCTCGGTTAAAATATTCCACTCGACAAGTGATGCAATCATTATGCTATATAGACTCCAGTTCAAAAAAGTGTAAGCTTGTTCACGAAAGCTATTGTATGTAAAAAGTGATCCGTTTCATATCATTCGTGTTTGCCCGCGAACCAGTAAATTTTCGCCGCACAAATGACGCACTGTCAGGTTGCTTTCCCGACCGCGTGTAAATAGGCAAGCTTTCTGCGGCCATTCAAGTATTGCTTAAAGCGTTAAAAAGGAAAGATATTTGAGGTGTTCTTACATTGAGGTGCGATGGTGTTTGAGACAACCTTATTCAATATTAGTATCACTTCCGATATCGTCTTTTTTCAAATCAATTTTCAAAAGTATAATGGAATGAAAAATCTTACTTTTTACGCATAACACCGCGGCGGTGCGTCTGTAAATAAACCAAACTAAATAAAAACGCGCGATCGATTCTTTGTGCTCATTAGTTTGAAGGTTGAAGTTTTAAGATCACGTGTTTTGCGAGTGGCGCCTAATGTTAATCACAAATTCTCGAAAACCCTATCTGGCTAAAACTATGTGTCTCTACCTAGTTTTCTTTGTGGGGATGTTGATATTGTTGTATTCTTAGACATAGATCCGCCAATATATTTTTAGATATTTTTGCGTATGGTTCCAAAACTTTAAGACATTTTAGCTTCGTTTAACCTAAGTTTTAACCTAGCCACTAAAATATTCGCATCTTATTTTCATTATAATTGTAGTTCAACACTTCATATTACGTACAGTCGATGGCTTTTCTTTGGTACAGAGTAAGGCTTCTCAGTGTTGCTACGTTGAATATTCAGAATTTCCTAATCAATGTATTGTAACACAGAAAGAGTTGTGCGAGGTTTTTATCCGTTTAAGACAACGTGGAAAAATGGACCCAAGCTCCTCGGGAGAGGCTATTCCTGTCAGTGGCACTGTCTGAAAACCTGTCGCATTAGTCGCTCGATTCGACCATTATGACTCATTGGTGAAAACCAGGCGAAAGGTGCCCATTTAACAGTTTCCGAAGTCTTTATTATTGCGTATACTTTAGCTGAGCAACTTTCGCGTGGAGTATGGTGAACGGCAAACTGAAAGGAAAACGGAATGAATTATTCACGATCGGGACACGCTGTCTCTCGCGGATGGATTGGCATGATCTACGAAGGACAATGGAATTTCTTGCATCCGTTTTCCCACCCCCCCTGTTACCGCGGCGACAGATGGACTGTGATGACGGCAGTGAGGAAGGGCAAAATGGACACGGATTGTTAAAACGCCTCCGATTGGCCGAGAGAAATCAATGAAAAATAAAACATCCACCCTTTCCCTTCGTTTCGTCCCCTCCCAAACTTCACCCGACATCTCCTCATATTCCCTGCCCCTCTCTCTGTCTCGCCCCCAACTTCCTCCCACTATCTGTCCTCACGAGAAGTTTGAAGAATGGTTCGGCCACCGCCGCCGCGCCGGTTCCCGCCCAAGGCCTCGTGCGTGCGCGCGGTAGCCATAATTTTTTTCCCGCCCTTTCCCCCCCGAGCGTGTGCGAGCACGCGCTCCGGCACGACTCTGGGCGCTGCCGCGAAATGATGTGTTGTCGGATGGAGATTGGGAGAGCGTGGTGGGGATTGACAACAGGATTGGCGAAAGGGGAATGAGATAAATTGGGAGATTGTGCCGCGGGGATAGCGGAGGGGCGAGGTGGTGGGTGGGAATGTCTGTCCCAGCGTGCGTAAGAAATGGAATGGAGAGACAGATGCGAAACAAAAAAAACTCACGGTTGTCTGCGAGTCGGGGAGTGAGAATAATAGGAGAGACTGGTCTCTTAAAAAGGTGGTCGGGAGAGTAAATGGAGCAGTGTGATTTGCAAGTGAATCGAGAGGCCTGCTCGGAATAAATTTCCCATCAAGCAGCTGTTAATCATGCTCTCCCCTCCAGTCATGCACGAAAATTACAGTAGCAATGGAAAGATTGCAATCGGGGGGAATGCATATCTCTGTGTTCCCCCTCTCCTTCCACGACGCCTCGATGGAGTTAAATTGTTTGCGTGCCTTTTATTACCGGGGTGATGCCGTGTTTACAGGATATGGACTCCTAATAATCTCTTAGCATTAGTGGAATTGCCGAGGGTAACATTAATATTAGCAGAGGTGTTCTCGCCGATGATAAATCGGCGATTGAAACTACCTCCCGCCATTAGCAGCCTTGAATGAAACTATCAGCGACCGACGATATTTTCGCAGTAGGAAGTCATTCAAATCCCCAACTGTATTTCCTGTCCACCGTAATATATGTCCCAGTATATTCTGAGGCAATAAAACCGTTAACTCGTAATGCCCCGCTACATTTGCAGATCCTAGAATAATTTTGGTTCTATAAGCGTCAATCTGCGTTGATTAGATAGATAACATGAAAAAATTCAAAATCTGGACCATGTAACTATAGAACAATTCATGTCTTTGTTATATGCACAATCCTTATTTCTTCTCATGCTAAATTCGCAATATTTTAATAATTTCGTAGAATTTGGAACGTGTATTGATGAAAAAGTTAGATTTTTACGCATTATGAGAAGTATTCTGGAGTACTCATCAATAAAAGCTTAGAAATACTCTATTGCTATATACCTGAGTTTATCTTTCACCATCGGATCATCAAAGAGAGAGTAAGTGGTGACGCATTTATCTCTATTAAAACCTGCCCTTGTGGCATAGGCTTTTTGTCAAGTGATTTTTGAGGTAACGTATGAAAAATAGATGGTGGAGAAATACTAATTCTAAGTGAAAAGTACTTTCCACGTCCAGTTTTATTTTAAATTATTTTTTTTCATGTGCCGTTAAATACAGGAAATAAGCAATCACCTCACAAAGCATTGTCCATATCCAGTGGAGCAGAAAATTGAGACTTTTGACGTCAAAAGTCTGGCTAAGTAAACACATCGTGGCCAGATTTCCCAATTTATTTTATTATCACGGAGATTTGTGCCACATGCAGTTGTATTCCTTTCCAGTCTTCTCTGTTGTGCCCCGCGGGAGTTTAACATACTTGAAATAATGGCGATGACGACGATAAAGACAATCCTTCTGTATTTACCATCCCGTATCGGTGTTTTACCTTGTTAACTTGCACGGACAAACAGCATTCTTTATGATATCCCTGGGGTTTTGCCGCTTCTATCCCGGGTTGAAAATGCAAAATCGGTCTCGTGTACCGGAGAGAAATATTTTGTACTGCATAAGAGAACACGAGAGAGGAGGGAGGTAAACATAAGGAACTGCACACGTATGATGCCGGAACAAGAGTCAAGGAGTGCTAAGTCTTCAGTAGTCGCCGGTGCAGGTGAGGGAGAGTCGGTATGGGAGTCCTTAATTGACCGCTGCTAGGTTGTGGGAGATAAAAGAGCGTTCGGGCTTTGAGGAGGGAATAACAGGAACGGCGGTGGTGGCTGGCGCGTAGGTGTGGTGCCATCGGGGGGAGGGAGAGTCCGGAGTCGCCGGGGGACAGGCGTGGGCGGCAGTCTCGGCGGTTGATAAGGAGGCGCTCGCTGACGCCTTGTTTGGATGTCTGCGAAGTTGTAAAAGGGTGCATGCGCCGTGGTCACATGGCCGCTTAAATTAATGTCACCTCCCCCCCGTGAAACTCTGAGAGTTGTCTCGCGCCCGAGGGGAACGAGCGGGTCCGAAATTCAGCAAATGGTGAATCATCACTGGTCGTTCAATCCTAAGATTGATTTTTCTGTAGCCCTCCACCCTTCCCTAATGCTAGTTACCTTACCTCCTTGCATCTCTTACTATATACTTTCCTCTTTATTTGGTCCATGAACTTATTCCTGGGTCTTTCTCTGGGGGATTTTCCCTCTATTTTACCTTCAATTATGTTCCTCACAAACCTATTGTGTCTCAGGGTGTGTCCAATCCACCTGGTTCTTCTTTTCTGCATAGTGTTCCATATGGTACTTTCCTCTTCTACTCTTCTGTACACTTCATAATTTCTTATTTCATCCGTCCTATCTATCTTCAGCATCTTCCTCCAGCATCAGGTCACAAAGGCTTCTGGTCTAGTCTGGTCAGCTTTTCCAATGGTCCATGCTTCCGATCCATAGAGTGCTACGATCCACAAGAAGGTATTCACATACTGTTTCCTGGTTTATAGTCCTATTTTCTTTGAGCACAGCAGTTGTCTTTTTCCCATGAACGCCTTCTTAGCTTGGGCTATTCTCCGCCTGATGTCCATTGTACTTCTTCTGTCCCACGTGATGGCACTTCCGAGATAGGTGACGGAATCCACTTGCTCTAATTTTTCTTCTCTCAGGTAAATTTCTGCATTCATCTTCTCTCTTCCGCATACTCGGATTTTAGTCTTCGTCTGACTTATTACTTATGTTCATGTTCTTCTTAAGTCATCAACCCAAAGGTTGGTTGGCGGCAGTTCTCCATACTCTTCGGTTCTGTGCCATTTTTTCAACTGCACATAAGTGGAGCAGCCTAACTCCTTCATTATTTGGCCCATAAACTCCAACCTAGGCCTGCCCCGGCAGTTGGCTCCCTCTACAGTGCCTTCTAAGATGGTGGCCAGCAATGTTTCGTGCCTTAGTTGGTGCCCGATCCAGATATTTCTTCTCTTTTTCAGCAGACAAGGAGACTCCCCCACACGTTTGAGAACCTCCTCGTTACTGATTTTGTCCACCCAGGGAACCTTTAACATCCTTCTGAAACACCACATCTGGAATGCTTCCACCCTCCTCTCTTCTGCCTTGCCCAACGTCCAGGTCTCACTGCCATATAAAAATATGCTCCACACATAAGTTTGAAGAAGGCGTTTTATTAGTTCTAGGCAGATATTTCTGGATGTTAGGAGTTTCCCTTTTTGATAAAACGCCTTCTTTGCCTGGTGAATTCTACTTAATAAGTCTCTTTTGCTCCTTCCATCGGCTGTTATTTTGCTTCCCAGGTAGGTAAACTCCTCTACGTTCTCTAATCGCCTGTCCCTTAAATACACTTTAGCTTGTCCCCCATACTTGCTAACCTTAAGTACTTTGGTCTTATCTACATTAATGTTCATATTATATCCTGCTGTTAGGATGTCCTCCATTGCCTCAAGTACCTCACTCAGATCCTTTTTGCTCTCAGCCAGTAATGCAATATCATCATGTTGTAAATGGTGAATATCGCGCTCGAAAACGATGAACGGTGGAAACGTCAGGGGTTACGAATCTCGATGGGCGTTGAAGCTGTGCCCAATGCGTGTTTGCTCGAAAAAAAATGTCGGAAGGCCCTTTGGAAAATTCCAGTCTTGATGCAAGTTTTTGAAAACGAGTGCAGAAAACTCGGTAACTTCAGGCATGACTTCGTGGATATTAATCAAGATGTAAAGAAAACTGTATTTTCCACAATTTATTTTCAGTCTTACAACTAGTTTCGACGCAAAGGCGTTATCCTCAGGTTGAAAATTTTTCGTTGGCACATCACCGTAATGTGTGCCATTGTATGTGTAATATACAATGGTGGGCCACAAAAAAAGTTTATATCTGATAATTACGCCTTTGCGTCGAAACTAGTTGTAGGATTGAAAATAAATTGTGGAAAAATGCAAAGTGTTTTTTTGCATCACGAGTGTGGCAGTTTGACTATGTGCATGAATACTTCCCTCTTATATAGTTCACTCCTCTTCATTACTGTTAAGGTAGTTTGAGAGATATGGAACCCAAATCACTATGGAGACCATATTGGAATTATACGTTATAATATCTGCAGCTGTAGGAAGCATGAATAAAATATTGAATTATTAATGGTGAAATAATATAGGTACTTTAATATGACTGAAATTTTTAGTTTTTTTAATAAAAATAACCACATAAGTCCTTAACTTGACTCATTTTTTTCGGTCAGTACGTTTAAACTCCTTCAAAACGGAAGGTCCTGTGATCCTGAAAAAAACTACAGCTGCTGACAGTACGGTTTATTTTAAAAAATATTGGAGAAAAATATTAAATACCCACTGAAATTTTTTTGACGAGATCTAGGTGTTAGAAATTTCTCATTTTGTAAATAATGCCTCCCTGGAGTGCATACACGTACCATTTCCCATGTAAAAGGTCTGGAATTTTTTGTCAAATATCTCGGAAAGTAGTGCGGTAAGGGGTTTATATTTTGATATCTTCGGAAAGATGAGGTATTATTCTTTAATACGCGGCCAACTTCATTGATTTCTAAGTGAAGTGAGTATTTTCTTTACCGATACTATTTAAATGGAAATTCATCTGCATTTTCGGAACTATTATGGTAAATGTATCGATTGATTTGACCATGGGGTTAAAAAGCCTTGAATTCCGTGAAGGTGTATAAGAAATTTGTGATAAGTTTAAGTGCGGTAGCCACGTATAATTTTCAGTCGGATAGGGCGATAAATTATCGAATTGTTGACACATTCGTGCTGCAACTCTTGTAAATTCGCAAACAGTGCCATTGCCGTTGAGGACTGCTAAGTTGGAATCTGGTCAGCAGTGGCATGGAATTTCCTTTTTTCTTTGATTCGAAATAGGTGGTGACTGACGCCACGGGATATAACTCATTTCCTGATGTTTCTCGCAGCAGTATAGTTCTGTTTTTGCTACGGCTGTCCATCCGATACGAGATTTGAAACTGCGATTGTTAATGAATGCTTAAACCTGGAAAATTTCCAAAGAACTTTGCTAACGTTAGTATCTACCTAATATCGGTTGTGTTTCCCTAAAATCTTACTTGTTTCTCATCGAGAGAAAAGGAATTTTCAGGCAGATGAACATATTTCCGTTTAATTTTTGAAGCGGTAACGCTAAATGATGTTAAGGGAATATAGTAGAACTTGAACTGATTCTGGAATGAATATCTTGACTTCTGCTCTTCTTAATGCCTCTGTAAATCTCCTTCCAATCTTCCGATCCCATCCGTATATCTCTCCTTCCGGTTTAAAGAAAGAATTGAGTGAAAACCGACTTTGAATGACACTCACTCTTGGCATGCTTCCTTTTTCGCCACGTTGTAGGGAACGGGAACCTCTGGCTTCAATAGCCTTGCGAAAGCTCTTATGAAAATGCGGTGTAATTGAAAATGGCTTGAGATTCCGTTTTGTTGCTCATAAATCCCATAACTTGAAGATCCGGGTTCAAATGCCAGGCGATTAAATTGAATGTCTATCATCACGGATCTTTTCCTCAATATCAATAATATTTCAGAATTTGAATTTTTTCAAGGTTATTTCTGCATACCGTTAAATTTTGAGCAAAAATGCACTCGTTTGAATGTAAGAGCAACGGTATAGGCTTTCATCCAATGGCGATGGAAGCCTGGTGAAGTGTTTACGACCACTCAATGCCTATCTGTATCATTGGCCAGGTACTTCAATCGCTACTCGAATTACGGGAGCTGGGGTAAAGAATTCTATCGCTTTCTGGGGTTTTCCGTGTTATTTCTTCCTCGAGTCGACTCTATTTTGACTAGCGTTTCCTCGAGAATCATTACATGTTTCCAGTCTCCGATCGTCTCTAGTATTTTCCATCTGCGATTGGTTACAGGCAAGAAAAGGGAAAAGTTTAGTAGCTGAACTCCCATTTAAAATCGCGATTACGTGTCAGACGAGGCTCTAAACGTCAGTTGCATGAAAATATTGGAATAAATCAACAGGCCTCATTCTGGTCTCATGGTATATTTAGAAGAGAGAGGTCGGTATATGAAGGACACTCCTAGAACCGGTGTAGCACAACGAGAGAAACGTTTATAATCAATGTTAAAATGGAAATCATGAGGTGAGAACTGAAGAAAATTAAGGTGCAGTTACTGGGTCGTATTAGTGGTTTCAAAGGCTTTCTGCATTTGAACGAAATTAGAGGTTTTCTATGTTTATATAATTCACTTGATAACGAAAATATTATTCCTTTAAGTTCTAAAGTTCTAATCATTGATTATGAATACAAAAACAACAAATATATCATCCACTGCCAATGCTATGCATAATATATATTAACATAGTACATTCTGTCACACTCCGGTACATTGTATCTGATGATGACCCTTTAAGCGTCGAAACGCCTTAAACACATAAATAAATAACAGAGTACACATTTCAAAGATTTTTTGTTAAATTATAGTGCATCTATAATGACATTTAAGTAATACCATAGTATCAAGCCATAATTATGGTATTGTTTGTTTTGAAAAGAAATAATATCGGGAAACGCTTTTCGCCAGCAGGTAGCTCAATGCATCAATTAAATATCATCATAAATTGGGTTATAGTTGCTTGTAGACGTCAAAACTCAGTTGATCGCTCAGTTGAAGTTCTAAATGATTCAAGCTGGCAATGAACAAATTGCGTATATAGACTAATATCGCCGGTGAACTCCCATTTTGGAAGCAATAACGACCACTACCCTCTAGCATTTCGAATGAATACGCAGAGACTGGATTGGCAATAATTTCCAGTTTAGCAGTACACTATTATTCAGTTGCTCAGTATTTAAGGTTTCTCATTGATGCTGATTTTAATCTTCTTAGTAAACTGGAAGGTAGCAATTGGTATAAAAAGGTGGTGACGGCTCGAGGAAAAATTGTTTTAGAATTGCTGTCATCTGCGTTTTAGCAGAACCGTTTACGAAAGTTTGTTGTGCGAGTTTGATAGCAATTTATTCTATTGACATGACTAAATAGAGAGAACTCTTAGTATTTTCCACACTTAAAACTTTAATTCCCGACCCAGGTTTCTACTGCCTTGCAATCATTTTCAAGGAAAGGAATCAAAAGGAATTTTGCAATCATTTTCAAACCTTGAAAATGATTGCAAAGCAGTCGAAACCTGGGTCGGGAATTAAAGTTTTAAGTGTGGAAAATACTAAGAGTTCTCTCTATTTAGTCATGTCAGTAGAGTCATTCCACAAAGTTACGCCTTCAACCATTAAGTTTAATTTATTCTATCTTCTATTATTTATTTTGATCCATAGTTCCTACTATCTTGAACGTAATTTACATAGGATTCTTAAGAGGTATGGACACACTAAAGGAAATTTCTGTGTAACTCTTCATGCCACTATCCGCTAATCTTTAGTCATCATTGAAATCAGGGTAATATCATTTAATAGTTCCTTGTATACTAAGCAAGGATGTGGGCGTCTAATTTTTTGCGGAATTCAACTTCTTCTCCGAAATATAATACTCGCATTTATAATTTTAGCATCCTTTGTGCTAGCGTGCATCTTCAAAGAGGTCTTGTCAGAGGCTTTCTGTAGTACAAGATGTTTCCGATTCCTTCTCAGTCTACGTAATTTATTCTCAAAATTGTGAGTCAATTAAAGTGTCAGATAATATTAGTCGAAGAAACTATGAAATCAACAGGGAGTTATAATTTTCTAAACGAGCATACTGAAAGGAGAAAAGTCTGAGAGTGGAACGAGAGGGAACTGTGAGGATTAGGAGCGGAAAAAATGGAATTAGTGGATGGTGCGATAGACGATGAACGGAAAAAATAATAAATGATGAAGTGTACAGAAGAGTAGAAGCGGAAAGGACCCTATGGAAAACCATAGAGAAAAGAAGAACAAGATGGATCGGACACACCCTGAGACACAATGGGTTAGTGAGGAACGTAATTGAAGGTAAAATAGAGGGAAAAGTCCCCAGAGATAAATTCAAGGATCAAATAAACGTACGGTAAAACGATCATATGGAAGTACGTAGGAAGAGATACCATGAGGAACTAGTGTTAGATAGGGAAGGGTGAAGGGCTGCAGTCATTCAATCTTAGGATTGAAAGACCAATGAACTGGTGGACGAAAAATATCAGTGTATATAGGTTTAAGAGGTTTCAAGCGGGTAATTTTGCGATATTGAGTCGCAATGAATTCTATTTATAGCTCTTCTGAATCTGGGTTCATCCATTTCTGTTTTTCTATTCGATAGGCTAGAGATGATTAGATCGGAGTCCTTGAGCTTGCCATAATTTTCATTGTGGATGTACCTTCACGCTGGGTACACTTAAAAGCCCAAGCTACCCAATGCTAGTTCGAGGTGTATGCTAAATGTTCTGAATCCATGAAACAGTCAAAATATTCTGCGATGATTTGCATGAAATAAACTGCAGTCAACCAATCTTACGCTTGACTACCAATGATGATGCGGTAGATGATTGTACCCGTGCGATTAAATGTCAGTACGAGACGTACACTAGAACATAAGGAGTGGGAAATGGTAAAAAGGGCCGAGCTAAGTAGGCAAGGGTCATAAGGCTTGAAAGAGAGTATCCTCTTGGGCGGAGGGAGGGCAGACGAGAGGCCTGCCGAGAAAGACGAGTCCTTAGTGTGGACTTGTGTGCAGACACTGTCCGAGCGTCGTGTGTGTTTAGCGAGTTTCCTCTAATTGCTTCGGCAAAGAAGTGGTACTCCAGCAGAAGAGCGTAGGCGAGGGATGGAGACAAAAGACAGTTGAGGATGACTGGAAGTAGAGGAGATGGAGGAGTAGGGGAAGGAAAGAAGGATGAAGAAAAAGGCCTGTCGGAGCACTGTGCCATGTAATTGTGTTTGAGGTAGTTTGAGCGAAATATCATTTCGCCAAAAAATCAATGAACTTTGTCTCATTTTAAATAAAAATATCTTTTCCTTCCAAAGATACAAAAATATCAGCCCCTTACTGAGCTACTTTTCGAGATTTTTTATGACAAATACCAGCCCTTTTACAGAGATAATAGTAGGTTATGCTCTCCAAAGACACCTCGTTTAAAAAAGGAGGGATTTCTAACAATTAGCTCTCGTAAAAAAATTAACTTTTTATTTATTTATCTTTATTATCCCGAACACAGCCCAATTGGCCCATTAATGTCGGGTAAATAACAGTATCAACGGACGAGACACAAACACTCATGTCCTGGGCAGAAAATATTCTATCCAGGCGGGACTCGAACCCGCGTCCCTCTGGTTACCTGGAGAGGACTTTACCCCGCCTCCTCCTGGGCCGACGAATTTGTAATTTGTATATTTTCTTAACCATTTTTGAGAGTAAATCATATTAATACCGCTGTAGTTTCGTCAGATTCTTAAAAAACCTTCCGTTGTGAAGGAGTTTAAACGCGCCGCGTGAAAAAAATTAGTCAACTTAAAGACTCTTAAAAATATCCTTATTTACTTACTGAAGATCTCAGTCATGTAAAATTACAGTGCTTCACCATTTGTGTTGGAAAATTTACTTCACACTTCCTATAGCTGCTGAAGTTGAAAAGTAATATTCAAATTTCGTCTCCATTATGACTAGCGAAATATTTTGATCAAACCACCTTAAGCGATGCTTGTGATTATTGAGACCGGGTGAGCTTCTCACGGGTTAGAAATGAATCACGGATGTTGCTCTCTACATGAAACGGTGGTCCCTTTTTCGAGTAGAATCAAGGTTATAGGCGTCTGCATGTTATTTGGGAGACTTATGGCTTGTACTATCAGTGAACAGTGTCAATGATCTAATGGTTAGCCAGAAAAAAGTTGAAACTCATGTTTGGTGAGGTTTGTTTTATTTGTATTTAGCTATCCTTAAAAGGCTCATGCAAGAAAAACCAACGCACTGTTAAAATGATACATGATTGTTTTATCAGCCAATCGTGGATAATTCTCTGTACCACCGACTTTGTCGTTTCTTTAAATTTCTACTTATAACTACCGCTCTTTTCTGCTTTAGATTTGCTCCTTACTAAGAATAAAAAGAAAAATTTATGCATGACACGAAAACCAACTTATTTAGTAAATTTTTTAACCCCTAGCACATTTAAAAATCTTTACTTCGTTCGGTAACTGGTTCCAGGAGATGAGCATATATTATACTTGTTTACGATATGCAAGGAGTATGGTGTTGGGTTCGACGGTGTGAAATAGCTCCTGTAATTTGAGCAAATTCTAATTGGATGTAGACTGAGTTGAAAGACCTAAGGTAATTAGGTACGCACTGACGTTTCACTAGACAGTCATACAAAAGTAATGAGTCATTTTCATTGCTACATCATTATAGCTGTAAATAAACTATTTCTAAGTCGCATTAACGTTGTCCGAGAAGAGAAATAACGCTAAACAAATGAGTATAAAGAACTGAGCCTCTGTGCCCAGAAAGAACTCTTAAGATCTTGCGATAAGAAACCTCATCGTTTTCTGAAGTGAACCTTCAAGATCTACAATCAAATGAAATATGTTTTCATCCTGTCAAGTGGATACTTATGCCGCATAACTCCTATTGTTCTTTAAAATACCCACGCATTACCCTTCTGTCTATATTTCTGCACGTATTGCACGTGAGAGAATGCAATTTATGTGCAATATCCCCGGAATTAAATTGTAAAAAAAGAGTTACCACTGTAGCTAGTATATCGTTTATTTTTTTCAATTTTTTAGGTCTTGTCGAATGAGTCAATTTTCCTTTCAGCTCATATTGAGTAATGCCACTCGCATGGACTTGTGATGAATAAGCTTGAAAATCGTAGCAAAGCTTTGGCTAGGCAGAAAGAGTTTATGGGATATTATTTTCCACTCATTGGTAAATAAAAGGATAAATCAAATCCGAGAAATGCTTGAATTGTTTATGGTGAAGACGAAGTATTGCTGAAACGCAAACTGGTTGTGGAGCGTGGAGAAATGATCTAATCATGCGAAAATGAATGCTATACTAGTCTTAAAAGTTAGAATGAGATTCGTTATCAGTTTCATGCCTTGAGATTGGACGAGTAGCTATGGAAGGCTTTAAGCAATTTTATTAAAGTTTATCTTTTAAATTGTGTTAATGCGTCATTTACTGTGTCGCATCCTTCGAAAGTATGCCACTAGAGAAGTTTCATGCAAGAGAAAAGTTGGATTGGTCTGTTTTTCATGCGAATTTCGTGATGGAAAATTAGTTGACTCGTTTTGAAGGTCGACACTGCTCAAGTTAAAACGCGCTCTACATTTTTTGTATTTGTAAATTATTCTTCAGCGGGACAAACTGCAATAGAAAAATAAAACTGGAGACTAAAGAAATGTGGTTTTATAAGAGAATGATAAACATTTAGTTGAAAAAATAATTTTTGAAGACTTTCAAGGAATTCCAATAGTATAGCTTACAATGGAACTTAAAAGAGAAGTCCTAAAAAGAAATGATGCTGAGAAGAAGCGGTCAACTGTATGGAGTGGCGAGCAGCATAATACCAATCTTCGGCTCCATGGATATTGATGATAGCTGGAATAAAGTAATTGTTTTTCATTCCTTTTACTTTCCTATTGTTTAATCACATATATATGTGTTTTAATTATTTCGCTTAGGATATAACTAAACTTTCCTCTCATCACTCAGCTTTCCCTCTCTTGGAAATGCTTTCTAGCCGGACAATATGACGAAGCGAACTCCGCCGTGACAAACTTATTGACGAAAATATGAGTAGATGTGACCACTACATATAAATGGTAACAATTTCTCAGCAAATCACTAAACCCCTGAAGACGCTCGCTGCAACGCGGGTGAAACGTTGAGCCAAAAATGCTAGAGAAGCAGTCAAACTCGAAAACTTCCCCAGCAAACTTTCCTCTTCATCCATTTTTATCAATCCGTACTTAGGCTTTCTGGGTGTCTCTACTTAACTCCCCATGTAGCTTATTACTTTATTCCATCGTAATCCATTATTTTAATATTTCTCGTCGTAACTTTCGCGACATATTCCAGTATAGGTCTTAATCCGTAATACTTTCAATTATTTTTAGGGGGCCGTAATTTCTCGGAATGTTTCCCACAACTTTGTCTGTTCCTTTTCTCAAAATTATAATTGATTGGCAATCTGATGAAAATTATAAAATGAGCACCTTCTGACAAGCCATAGGCTTAGCAGGACTTTATAATCGATGTATAGATATTTTATTGCTCATTTGTGCGTATAAAAACATGAGTTAAAAAAAACAATAAGCTTTTGGTAGCTTCAAGACCTTCCTGTGGGAAGTTACCATCATGACATGAGTGCATAATATACACTGCCAAGACAATACGCTTAACAAGTATGAATGATATAAAGTATAACTAATCATAAAATCTTATTATATAATAAACAAAATTTATCTGTTTCACATTGTAGGGAGGACACGTATTGAATTAAATTTATGTCAAATATTGCATCGAATTGTAACAAATTGGACACATATTACATTGCATTGTATTGAATAAATTTAAAAATTGTATTTTGTTAAAAACTAAATGATCTTAGTTTGTTCTATTCCATGTTTCGAACTCGGTCGTTTACTTTGAAACATCGTCGATCTATCTTCAGTTATAGCGAGAGGTAAATATGGTCTCTGAATGGAGTATTTGAACAAAATCAATCCTGTCGAAGCATCCTATTACCTCGCTTTCATTCCGAGCAACGGCCTCGCATCGCATGGGTACATACAAGATAGAGGCAGTGAGAGGTTGGGAGTGTGCGTAAATATGGAGAAAATGGTGCCTCGGTGAAGATGGAGGCGATGCTAAAAGGGGGGGGCACTGAGGATGGAGAGAGGGGGTTGAAGGAAGTCGAGGGAAGTATCATGTTCATGAGGTGACGGGTCGAAGTCATGCCGAAGTGGTATGCCTCATTACCAGGTCGACTCGAAACTACTTATGCAGTCCCGCTTGTCGCCGTTGCCCGAGTTATTTGAGAGGGTGGCTTGTTAGAATGGGGAGGGGGGAGAGACTTCGATATAAAAGCGAGCTCATTAGCATTTTTTTCTGTCAATATCCATGAAAGCTCTCGTTCAAATAACTCTCCGCGTAATGGCATCTGTTTTCGCTCGGCGAGGCCTCGCATCGGAGTGCAATTCATCGTCATTGCTTCTCGTTTTCTTTTGCGACTAGTAGCGAAACTAGTGTTTTGGGATGAAGAGGAAGCCGGGGGAAACCATATCTGCTTTTTAGATAAATCATCTCTCACGCAAATATTCTTCTCGAGCGATACGTTTTTCCAACTCATATTCTCACCACAAATACACTTGTAACATTTTTCATATCGGTATTACGTAAGCCTAAAGGTGGTAAAACTGTTCTTAGGACACAGCATTAAAAGATAAAATCGGCTCACGTGAACGTAAAGCGGTGGAAATTGTTATGGAGGCTGTATACCTTAGCCAAAAACGCTTCTGCAGACGGATATGTTCCACTGCTTATCATTTTCTTTTGCGACTAGTAGCAAAAATTGTGTTTTGGGTTGAAGAGGAAGCGGGGGAAACCATATTTGCATTTTAGATACATCATCTTTCTCGCAAATATATTATTTTCAAGCGATAAATGTTTTCAACTCATATACTCCATACAAATATATTTGTTACCTTTCTCATATCGATTTTACTAAAGCCATACTGTTTGTAAAACGGTGCTTAGGATACAGCATTGAAAGATTAAAATCGGCTCACTTGAATGAAAAGTGGGGGAAATTTTTAAAGGGGCTATGTACCACAGCCGAAAACACTTCTTCATACGTCCATGCACTTTTAATTTATCGCTCTGCTTTGCTCCTGAAGTATGTGTTATTTCAGGCCTCTGTAGTAAGGATAACATTCACAATTAGTGACATAAATTTTCGGTTTATCTTTTCTTCGTAACAATTTAGACCGCGGAAGAAACGTAAATTTGTCGAAAATTAAATTATCGCCATGACGCGTGGGACGTATCTTTCTTAAAATATTTGCTTTTTCTGTTAATGGGAATCCTTCATCACTGTGGAGGATTATCAAAATGTTGAAAATTGTGTCATATAGCGTCACAGTGAACGTTCTCGTAAACCCTTGAAACGCATTTTCAACTTAACCATTGGTGGCGCTATTGTCCAGGGCTGGTAATAGAGGGAAGGTGTAAACATCTCACCTAGGCTGCGGCAGAAGCCAGAACTAAAAGGGCGTTTTCCATCGACGAATATTGCCCCCTTAAGCGATGGAAAGAATTGGTCAGTACAATCCATTCATAGCTTTTAATAGGAAATAGAAGTAGGAATGGAACAGTTTCAGGTTTTATCTTCGTGTCATCATCCATTGAAGTGAAAGATAATATTCTTTTAATAGCGTGCGGCAGTTGTTTTTTAACCCTCTATGGACGGAATTATGAAACATCAGCTTGAAAAAAAATACTGCCAATATATTAGTTTTTTTAAATCGTTATTTGAACATTTAATAAAATATGCAATTTCGTTGATAGTAACATTTATTTTAAAATGTGACGCTTTGGTATTGCATACATTTAAATTTAAAATTTAAAATAAATTTAAAATAATAGTTAACATAATAATATTTACACAAGGTATACTTCAACGTTATCTTCAAAACGTACCTTTTTATACTTTCCCAAATTTTTCTTCATATGACAGCTGAAACTATTTATTTCAGAGCTCAATCAGGCACGCCATCATCATTGAATAGCGTCACACATTCGTCTTTTCAAATTGTTTGACAAACCGCCGAAAGGGACGCAACTTTCCACACACTTAATCCGAAGCGTTACAATTCTGTCTATCGCAGCAACTTAATGAAAAAGCCTCTTAGAAAGCAGATATTTTAATGATTTTGATACGCAACAAATTTTACTCGCTCATCCATAGAGTAGTACTCTATGGAAGAGTGGGTCAAATTTGTTGCCCAGTGTGATGCAAATACTAAAAATGCATTTACTTCAGTAATTTAATAACTAAGTGTTTCATTGCCTCGCCCCTCTCAAAAATACCATCAACCCCTCTCTTAGCTCTTAACTTCGTATCCCAATGCAAAATACCTGAATGTCTGTTGTCACAATTTTTGCGTAAATTTTTCTCGCATTCATTCTCTTCACTGAAATATGGTTTAGCTCCTCATTCCCCACGTAATATCCGAACAGTATTAATTTGCAACTTCTTCAGCAGTAAATTTACACACCGCTCAGTGTGGGGCTCAGGAAACTAGCCATTTCGCACTGCTTCGAAGATATCCTCTGATAACGATGTGTATTTATGTGGTTTTTATTGCTCCGTAATTACATCCCACGGATTCCGTTTTCATTTCAGTTTTGCTCGACCGTTTTATTAATAAAGAGTTCCCATAAATTGAGAGCGGTGGATGGCGTCGAGTTGAAACGCTATGGTAGAGTTTTATGGATTGAAAATTCCTCTCGCGGAGGGACGGGAGAAAAAAAAAGTGAGTGAGATAAACCGCATGCGTTTCTTACTTTCTCCCGAACGTCTCGGCAGACACTTTGAGGAGCATTAATTCCTTCATCATCATCATGATCCGCGCATATAAGGATATCCCTTCTTTTAAGACCGTCTCAAAGTACCTTTTGACGTCCCGTCCTTAACACTTCGCCTTGAGCGTTGCACCATCAACCTTCTACTACCTACTTCCTATTTCTCGGGATCCGGGCTTGTTTTTTTCGCCAATTTCGTGATTATTCCCCTTCCCCTTCTGGAAGAAGTCCGGGACTCAGTGTAATTCTCCCTTATTTTACCCAGAGATGGACATTTGTAAAAAGTTATTACAGCCCTAACGAAGGTAAAAACAATGTTTTTTTATATTTGACTGCGAAAAACATGATTAAGTCATTTAACACTAGAACGCCCAGGCGGGTCATTTTGACCCAAACGTGATTTTTAATTCATTTTTTTATTTCATTTTCAATGAGAGCAGGATTTTCTCTCGTGACTTTTATTCATTTTAACATGGCTTTATGTCCAAAAATTTTCACCATCCTGGAGTAATCCGTACATTAGTTTTTTTAGAATTTACCTAGAACGCCCATACGGGTCATTTTGACACAGATATGTATTTGCACTTTGTATCACCACCAAAACTTCTTTTTTATTAGTGCTTATTAGTTATTCTGCTGCATATGTTGTCCATCCCACTTTGTCCTATATTCCTCATTCGGTTACCTTCCATGCCTGGATCACCTTTCAAAAATATTCTCATATTCCTTCCTTCCACTTCGTATCTCCACCCTTCTCATTTTTTTATCATTTATTAGATTATCAGATTTATACATGTGCATCACTGAAATAATAAGAATCCCAAAGTTAGTTACTAGGTAGATTTTCGGGAAAATTCCTGCTTCGACCGAAAAATAATATTTTGAACTTAGTTATTGCAACCAAACTTTGAAAAATAATAGATATGTATTAAATAATGTGAAAATTCTTCGTAGTATATTGAGCTATGACACAATAAGCAAGAAAAATGAAATAAAATGGAAAAAACGATAAATTAACAAAATGTCGTAAGTTTATATATCAATAAATCATCGATATTGTCAAAGTAATGAAAGTTATAAAGTGAAATAATCGATGAATGTGAAGAGAAAGAGTGACAGTTTGTAGTAGAAACTGTAAAAATGTAAACTTAATAGCGCAAAGTGAGGATTAATTTCATTAATTACAGTGGGTCAAAATGACCCGCTTTGGGCGTTGAATGATGCTGAAAAGTCCGGGCGTCCTAGTGTTAAGCAAAATAATTAGTGGGTTGTTGTACATTCCACAAATGTTATCGCAATAGTTTTGTCACACAGTGCAGATACGATCATGACTTCATCGCCGTGCTTTACTAAAATTGATGGCAATAAGTTTGAACGAATTTTTTTTTTTCCCTGGGAATCAATAAATTTTGCATCACCAGAAAAAAATATCTCGAACTTTTGAAGATGCAATATCAGCTCCTTGCCAAACTACTCTCCGAGATTTGGGCAAAACATGCCAGCCCTTTCACATGGGAAATGGTACATGTATGCACTCCAGAGAGACATTATGTTAAAAAATGAGGAATTTCTAAGACCTAGATCTCGTCAAAAAAATTGAACTTGTATTGCTTGCATGTTTCCTCAACTATTCTTTAATATAAATCATATTGTCATCGTGTTAAGTTTTCCTGGTTCACGAAAAACCATCAGTTGTGAAGGATTTTAAATGCGCCGCGTGAAAAAATGAGTCAAATCAAAGATTTATGCAGATGCGTTCATTTAATTATTTAGTATTTGTCATATGAAAGTATGCTATTGCACCATAATTTATGCAGTACTTAGTTCATGCTTCCTACAGCTGCTGAAATTAAAACGTGTACGTCGAATATGGTCTTTATTATGACTAAGGAACTATCTCGTTAAAACTACCTAAAGAGTAGTGAGTCTACTTGCGTACATTCTTTTCATTCTGAAATGGGAAAATATTGTACATAATTATCTCATACATTAGAACTTGTCAAAAAAGGAGAGAGACCATGCTTTTAAATGCCTCTGGTTATAAATTTTGTTGTTAATGCTTCATAATGTCATACCCAAGAGAAAATGACCTAGTAATCAGTATGACCTAGTGTCAAAATAGAAGAAAATTCGTAATCGGGGAAAATGCTTACATTTTAATCTTGTGCATTAATAAAAGCGTTTTTTTCTCAACACTTACTTTGGCCATTACTGTTTCCTCGACTCCCTAACCTTTCTGCACACTTCGGTCCGAAATCGAATGTATGCTTGTGGGCCCAACCAAATATTTCGACCGTCAACGGAGAGATAGCCACATAAGAGATTCCTCCGGAAGGCTGGAAGTTGTTGGGAGATGCTACATCTGCCGTTTGACTACAAAAAACAGCGAAAAATTAGAAAAACATGTAGTAAGTGCCTGAGGCCCTTATGCGGTGAACGTACGCAGAAAATAGAAAAGTGTAACTCGTGTGTTTGGTAGGTTTTAAATAAATATTAATGTAAAAATAACAGTTTATAGTTGTTTACTTTATTTTTACATAATAATTAAACTAAATTTATATATTTTTAAAAATAGGTAGTATATGAAAGCGAAATTAAATATTAAATCCGTGGTGGTACTCGGGTACCTCTTCATTAGGATTTAGCCTATCAAATTTCGTTTTTTAATATTTAAATATTTAATATTAAAAATTAATATCGAATATTTAAATTAGAATATCTCGAATATTCTCTAATAATAGAATAATTCGAATTCAATAATAATAAATAAATAATAGAATAACTCGAATATTTAAATTAGAAAATATAGGTTACCTTGGAATAATTCCTGAGGAATAGAAATCCCAATATATCATGAAGTTCTAATCAAATACGTCAAATGATATAAAGCGTAATCAAATAATTTCTTTTTACATTCCCCGAATATTTAAATTAGAAATTGGAAAATTCCCGAGGATAAGTGATTCCATGATGCTAGAAAGTTCTGACCAAATGCGTTAAGCGATTAATAAAAAAATTGGAAGAAAATAAAAACGGTACCCGTATACTTCGTCGTATGGACAAGGGTTATCAAATGAGAAATGCGAATAGGAGCTCATATAGGTTACATGCCGCTTATCTCGTCCGCGCACCCATCTCCCATGAAAGCACACCTCATTCAGCTCATCAATACCAACATTTCCCTTTTCCGCTCCCAACCGCTAAACTTCATCCTTTTCCATTTCCGGGGTGAACCTTCCTCTGTCATTCTTTCCCTCGCCATCACAGGTGTCAGCGACTCATGCGGTCAGATCCTCTTTACCGCTAGTCCCGCCACGCTTAATGCCAACCACTGCAGTTATCACGACTAAGCGTATCTCTTTTATTTGCACCGAGCTGTGTGTTCACGAATCCAGTGCACTGCGTTGTTTTACCGAAGGTTCTTTGTGTTGTCGATGAGGTCAGCGTTCCATACTCGGGAGAACGGAATCTTCACCAATGACTTTTGTGTTTTCTAAAATTCGGAATCACTTAAGCTAGTGCTATTCTTGTGCCAATATACACGTATAATATGTCTGCTACATGCTAACTCTAGGACTGAGCCCGCGGAGGCGGGCTTGAGAAAAATGCAAATATATAAAGTAATCTTTATAGCGTGTAAATTGAATTGCCATTGAATTTCATCTAAGAAGAAGTTAGTTCGGTACGTATAGATTATAAAAAAACGTTTTGGCCGATTCTGGCGAGTATTCGTGAAAAGTTAATTTACAATTCTTTTAGCATTAAATGAAACACAAATACCAAATTCAATGAAATTAATTTTAAATGATATCACTCTTAATTTACAACTCTTTTAAAATTAAATAAAATACGGATACGAAATTCAATGAAAATAATTATAATATTATCTCTCTTAATTCACTATTTCTTTAACGCTTAATTAAACAAAAATACGAAATTCGATGAAATTCATTTAATATGATATCACTATTTTTTCAAAACAATAAGCTTTAAAATGAGGTCTATATCGTTACTCTACGATGAATTGAAGCCGGGATGTAAGTAAAAACATGGTTCAGCTCACGCATTGTTTGCAAAAATGTGAAATAATTTAAATACGCATAAATCATTTCAAAAATTTTGTTCTCAAAACGGTTTCAGATTACTTTGTTTTAGGTGACATGCTACCCATATTAACCAAGTTTGAGCAGAATCTGAGACCCAAAGGGACAATCGTTCGTTGAATTTCGGTGGATATTTTATAGTGCACGAAATGGTGTCTATATGCAAATGGATCCTAGCTGGCTTTGTGACTGTCGTTTCAATTGTAATATTACAAAAACGTTTACAATCTCTCTGTCTCTCAACGTCGTCAATATCTACTTTGAACATTTTTTTTACTATCTTTGCCAACAACGAACCTTCCTACCTAATTGATCTGTCTCCTAAAACAAGTATCGATCATGCAGTGGTTACTAGAACAGAACTAAGTAACCTTCAACTTCCGACCCACCGGAACCACTTACCTTTCACGAGTCGGTTGTCGTGGCCACCTCACAACTTCTATTCTATTCCAATTGCTTTGAGGAAATCACGTTCGTTGGCTATTTTTCAATCTAAATTGTATGGAATTTTATTGTATGAATGTTTTCCAGAATAGTTTGGCCTGTTCAGTATTAAATTTTCATTGCCATTTTTTTCCTTTTTTTTCTAGACAAAAATTTTTATTGTTTTTCATGGTCTGTATATGTTTTATCGTGTATCTATATGTATCTTGTATTTATACCTATATCGGAGTTCAGTTGTATCTCATGTACAGTTATTGTTCTTCACTGAGAGTAGTTGTTTTTTTCCTCTTTCCATGATATTCCGCTCCATTTATTTTCTGATTTGAACTAATTAATTTGTTAATTACCTCGCTGCTGTTTTATCGTGTCGTATTGTTACTCTAAGGGACCTGTCCCAGAGTATAATAAAGGTTTATTCTATTCTATTCTCTCATTTGGTGCTAATAATCGATTCATGCTGTCATATTGCCGGTTTAGTTGCTGATACTGAGCTAAAAGGTTGATCGTGGTGCATGCTGTAAAGCTTGTATACTGCTGGCACATGGGAATGATAATTATACATACTTAAGCGTCCAATCGATATTTCGACCCTCAACAGAGAGAGAGAGCTATAAAAGAGATTCCTCCGGAAGGCATGAGTGACTACAAGCCGTGATTAATATTTTGTTTAACGAATTCAAAAGAGATATGGTACTTTTTCACAGTTTTTATTTCAAGTCGACCGGTTTCGTCACATAGGCGACATCATCAGGTACATAAGTTTAGAATGCTGCAGAATTTATATAAAATTTTGGAGGGGGGGAAGAGGCAGGAAAAAGGGGAGGGGAAGGGGGGGAAGAAGGTATGTGAGAGGACGCGGGAACAAGCATGGGCGACGCGTTTGGGAGGGGTGTGAAGTTGTGGCGTGGTCGGCGGCGCCTGTGGGCTGCCAGTGGCGGCGACTGGGGGGGGGGGGGGGGAAGAAGGCTTCCTCATCAGGTACACAAGTCTAGTATGTTGCAGAATTTATCCAAAAATTTTTGGAATGGCGGGGGGGGGGGGGAACGGTTGGACGTTGAGTGCGGCGTCCACGGCGGGGGTTGGGGCGTCATCCTCGAAGGGTATTGCGACTCAGGGGAATAACCAAGAGTTTGGCTGACAAAATTATTCTCGTTAGCAATTTTACCTCCCTTTGATTGCCTCCTTATCTTCAGCTCCTCCAAACAGTCCACCCTTCTTACCTTTCTCTCCAGGTGGAGAATCTCCGGGACAAAGTCACTCTTATGGTCACTTTCCCATAGATGCTTAGCGAAATGGGATCTGTTTATGTCCCCATTGCGTAAATGTCTTCTATGTTCATTTGCTCTTTTTTTATTACTATATTTTTTTATTTTCTTTTTTATTACTATTATTTTATTAATATTATTAATATTTTGTTTACATAATCTAAGCTAATGCATCAATTCGGGGTACACATGATTTTTAAAAATTTGTCTACGTTTGGTAAAAAATCTACACTTTAAATATTAAGTAATCAATTCCATAATAATCTTTTAAACCTCCATACACTATTTGCCTTTGAAATATCAGATTGTAGAGGACAAAATATATTTGGTCCCAAATATTTAAAGCATAGTCTAAACAATTCCATTTAAGGTCTGAGTATACATAATTTACATTACATTCCTTACATCAGTGAACATTGCCGGCTGCCTGTCTAAAGTCAAATCCAGGAATAAATGGAGGATTTTTGAGTGCGTTGTGCGGAAGGAAAGCTGAATAAAATTTAACGCGCGGACCCCCAGTCTTATCTTCAATCCAAGTTTAATTACTGGTGTTCCTTTCCCTGCTCTTCCCTCCTCTCCTCCATCACACCCCCTGCCAAACACTCTTGAGGTGGCTTTTAGGGTAATAAATAGATGTAGATCATCCATTTGTCCCTAACCAATCTTTAAATACCCGCTCCTTTCTGGCAATATAAGTCATGCTTTATTAAAAATACCTTATCAATTCTTTGGAGAGCTTATGATAATGGCTTCTGCCAATTATTTCGGATTTCTACGTCATTACGCACGAATTGGAGAAGATATCCTACATTCCTGTAGGTTTGACGGTGAGGGAACGATTATGGCTACCGAAGATGAAGATTTGAATAGGTGGCGTGGCTTTGTTTGTTGCAGAAACTCAGGCTCTGGGGGAGGAGTATGGTGACGGAATAAATGCCAGTAAGATATGTGTGTGGAGATGGATGGAAAAGATTTCATAGACTGAAAGGGTCGTAGACTTGGAGGAATTTGGTATCTTAAGGTAGGAAAAGCAATTGATGGAGAGCTTTTGAATATTTCATTATATGTGCATGTGGAAAGGTAAATGATACTAGAAAATTGAAGTATATAAAAGGAAAGAGCTGAGTTTACATATTAGATAGACGTAAAATGAGAATATGGTGAAAAGGTGAAAGAAAGCATGAGCTGAGCTAAAGACGAGAGCGAGAAAGAATTTGGCGTTAACTAGGAGAGTGCCTCTTTCATTATGAATGCCTTGGCTCTGAACTCCCGATGGGCGGTCCACCAATATTAGAAATACAAGGGAGATTGAGCTCTGCAGTCTCTTAAGATAATAAAATAAATAGTCTCTAATGGCCGTCAAAATTAGCACCACTCGTTAATAAAACACAATAATTGCTGTGTTGGTTTGCGGGAATGGAAATTCCACAGCAGAGACCAACCATAACCTCTCAACCAGAATACCCTCCTGTGACGGTTTACGGGAATGTTACTTCCTCGCCAGTGATCACCACAGACACACACACAATAATTTCTTGCAGAATATTTCATCCACGTAGAAAATAACGGGAAACGCCTAGATATCAAGTCAGTAGCATAATTAAAACTGCCGTAGAATGCCCATTACCCTGCACTGAATCACTTCATCGTGCGATTTGATCACAGTTGAATAAGCTACACTTAGAAATATGATTCAGCTTAAAGGATTTCTCTCGAATTTTCGAAGTCACCTTAGAAATTTGGTATCATGAATTCCAAATACAACGCCAGAAAAATTCTCAGAACCCCAAAGTAACTATACAGGCAAGTATTTACGCCTGTCCCGAATACGGTGGTGAAATACAATGAATATGCCATGAGAAAAAATCGGCCTGGACGTAGAAATGTATCACGGACCTTTGGCTTTCCGGGCCAATTCTAGACCACTACGCTACCCAGGCTTCCTAATTCTTGCGGCAAGGGGATTGGGTTGGTGTGATGGTTAGAGTACTGGCTAACCATATGGATGGCCAGGGTTCAAATCTCTGCAGAGTAGGCAAGTTTTTCAGAGGAAACCCGATCCCCACTTGGGTGTTTTGTGGAGGGCACTTCAAGTGCAGTACTCCGTCTGTCGGATGAGACGTTAAACCGTGGTCCCCTTGGCGCCTTTCGTTAAGACCAGGCTAATGCCGACGCCAGGTTTCTATCCGCCCTTCCTCCCTTACCTGTCCCCTATGGCGCAATTAAACTTAGCTGTCGGTCGCCTCCCCAAATATCCAATCCAATCCCCGTGGAAATTTAGAAGGATACATATGAGCTAGGTGTAATGTTCCCACAGTAACTCGCCTGTGTTCCTAAAGGTGGGAGGAAGACACCTCAATCCGGGTGGCGGTAGATTTTAAAAGTTTTTGCTCAATCACGCCAGTCATCAGGAGGAACCGGGAGAAAATCGGCTGCTCTATCTGCCGCTCTCTTATCGTACACCCCTCTCACGTCGCCTCCCCCCTCTCTCTATCTCGCCGAGATGTCTCCGGGAGTCTTCCGCATCCAGCGACATCTCCGGAGGTCGCGACGGTATACTCGCTGCTGGGATCCCCACCGCGAGGGATGTCAAGCAAACGAGGCGTGTGGGATGGCCAACGCCGCACTTGGGACGAATCGGTCGAGGCGAAGGAGAGTGAGAGGGAGCGGGGGCGATCCATGTGCAACGGGGTGCCCGGGAGAAGGGACAATTGTGCCCGGTGCATTTTAATGATCTGCATTTACAAATTGCGCCGCGAGTTCTCCAAAGGCTGTTGAACAGAGAGAGCTAAACTGACCGTGAATAATGTGCAGTATATGATGGAGAATTACCTTAACGTCAGACATATCGTGGGGAACACACATGAAAAACATATGTGATCCTGCATTTAAAAAAAAACTAGCATTTATTAAGCGTATAATAGGAAGGTTCACGGATGAAAAGTAAAAGATAGGTGCAACTTCTCTCTAGTTAGGTCACTTTTCGATACGCTGCTAGCACTTGGGACCCTTGAAAGAAATATTTAACCATAAAAATTATTAAAATACCAAGGGAAGCTGCGCGGTTTGTTTAAAACTGCTTCGTGCGAACATCTGGTGTGTCTCAGATTTTTTAGCGTTAGGGATTAAGTAGAAAGCCCTTAAAGACTCGGAGGCTCCACGCTAGGCTTATTTTGTTTGAAACATTCAGAATAGGTGTGTTTCTGTGTGACATAGAGAGTATTATTTTTTTCACCACTCAACATCCCTAGGACCGACAGAAGCGAAAAAATAAGAGAGATATATTTATGAACAGATGGGTACAAAAGTTCGTTCCTTCCACGAACGACTAAGTGACTATATTTGAAACTAATCTGCACTAAATACACTCCCATTATATACTTCTCCATTTCATCTACCAGTACATTATCTATTGCACCTTACACGTCTAGTGTCGTAACTCCCCCTGCCACACGCTCATGCGGCGGCTCTCAGGGTAGCATGTAGATGTAGATTATGGCTAACTAGAATGTAAGAGTGATGGCGGTAATTTTTTTCCTTTGAATAATGAGTGAATAAATATAAGTTTTGGGTTTTTTTTGCTATTCTGCCAAACATATGGCCTATGTCTTTACATATTTATAGATCAGTATCAATTCCCATGCTGATATATCCTGTTTTTATTTAAAATAAATTTCATGTGTAGCATGAGGTCCATCCAACTTTGATGAAGAGTCAATATTGTATTTTATTGCGTTTAGTAAGTATCGCTAACACGTTATCGGAAAAATATTCTCTCTGGCATATTGCTCGTTCCCAGCTTTATCTAAGATGTATGACATAATTATGTATCATATAAGTATCGTAAATTTCATCCGTCTGCTCAGTTGAAATCTTAGAATAGTATTAATTTTATGGTTTTAAACTTGAGTCCAGAATCCTAAACTTAAAGGAAAATGGGATCATCTTCTTTGGTTAAATCAGGGATAAAATATTTATAAAGAAGCTAAGAGGGAGCTGTAATGGTGTTGAGCTTGTGAGAAGAGGTGGTAAAGGTATATTTTACATACATTGTGAGGATAACTTTAAAACATCCCATCTGAAATGTGGAATTGCCCTAGCATGTCTGTTAGTGCAAGATTACTAATGTAGGCTGCTCTTCACCTCTTGGTGAAACGAACGGTATTTTAGCCAGGAAATAAGAGTTATAATAAGATGGACCTGAATACGTAAGCTTTTGGTTGGTATAAGGTCGGATTTTAATATGAAATATCTCTGGCAATAGGTACCAATTTCTCTTCAAGAGAGAACTCCTATTTCTTCTCATTAAATCTTATTTGATATATATTATATTAGATATATCATAAATATTATATATAGTAAAAGCCATTATGCGTGGCCGACACGCCTGGAAAAGAGAATTTAGGAAATAAAACAGGAAATATATATTTTAAATTATTGTTTTCAGAAAAATGGAGATTTTTTAAGTATCAATAAGCTCATCAATCCTAAAATTCCTCACGCCAGAAGCATTTCTTAGGTGTTTCGTAATTATCGCTCGTGGACCCCACTAACCAGACGTTTTTATGGTTGTTGCGTATTTGCAAGAATACCTCGTTGAGTTTCCGCCGGCAAAAAAGTTGAAAGATTACATTTTCCTCGTGGCAGTGAATAAATTTTAACGGCAGTAATTTATTCCGATGCATCATACCTGAGCCTGCGTCCACTTCCGCATAATGCATTGACAACACTTTCTCCTCGGTGGGGAGGGAGGTTTCGTACGTTGGGGTATTATACGACCGCAGAGAGGATCTTTGGCGTGCAGATTACTCGGAAATTAACAGTCCTCGTTACGAGAGCGTTCCCAATGCATTCCTCCTTCCCACCCCCCCTCTATCTATCCGCCCTCCTCCCCTTCTTCCCCCCCGATTGTTTTAATGACCCTCTCGCCGTTGGGAGCACGCGCTGGACGGACGTCTCGGCGATGCAGGCCGCTCGGATGGCAGGCGAGCCCCCAAGGGGTTTGACATGATGGAAGGAGAATGGGTCCCCTGATTATTCTCTCCTTTTGGTTCGCAGGCGCTCCGTGATTGGCAGGGGGGTCGGTTGCTCTCCCTCTCTCTCTCTCTCTCTCTCTCTCTCCGGTGAAAGGAAGATTAGTGACCGAACTGAATGGTGTGTGCTCTGCGGTCGGTCGGGAGGGACGATTCCTCCTCTCCTAAGACGGCTGACCAAGCACGGACTGGTAGAGGGATTGTTCGAATAGGGATCGAGTGTGCTTGTGATTCAGCGGGGATGTAGGACTCGAACTGTAAGGGATAAGAAGGAGAGATTGGCACTTCGGATAAAAGCGAAATGACACAACGTTTGAAAAAAATAATTGGGTCGGAAAAAATGTGCAAAATACTCCGATTGTTGATTTCAGTGTGACTTTCATCCCTTGTGTAATTATTATTGCATTTTTCCGAAACAATACTTCTTCGATTCCTCATACCTTCCTTCCACAGCATAGAGTGCCTCACTCTATGCGTCGGAAGTGTGGGCCATTGGTAAAGCTGACCAGCCCTTCCCAGAAGGCTTCAAAACCTGGTGCTGGAAGATGCTGAAGATAAAATTGACGGACAAAATAAGAAATGATGAAGTTTACAGAAGAGTAGAAGAGAAAAGGACCATATGGAACACCATACTGAAAAGAAGAATACACACTGAGGCACAATGGGTTTCTGAAGAACATAAATGAAAGTAAAATAGGGGGAAAAGTCCCCAGAGAGAGACCCAGGAAGAAGTTCATGGACCAAAAGTGGAAAGAGCATAGGAAGAGATACCAGGAAGTAAGGGACCCAGCATTTGATAGGGAAGAGTGGAGGGCTGTAGTCAACCAATCTTAGGACTAAACGACCAATGATGATGACTTCCTCCATCTCAAAGTACAAGTTTTGCTATTCTCTCAATATGTAAGACACAGGAAAAATAAAGGTTTTTAATGTACGAAAATTACACTGGTATAATTTCTCATGGTCATTTTTCAAGGATGTTTGTATGCCGCCTTATTGCCAGGTAACCATCGAAGTATGTCCCAAGGTAATTCGTCGGGAACCGCGGAGTTTCATGTTGATTTAGTGGGTTACATGAATTGACGCTTGTCGAGGGTACTCAAGATCCCACTTCTAATCTGAAGAATGTAGGTCTGTGTCTGGAGGTTATTGACTTAAAATACTCAAGATTTTTATTGTTTTTGAGATTCTGACGGAATAGATTAGTCTTAAATGGTTCCCTATAAATTTAAGTAATTGCTCCTCGTTGTCCTTGGTTACTACAAAGTAATTATTAGCGTATTTGGATTTGCCATTGTTATTGTAATTCAAACATACGAGTATAACGAGTGATGTGCTCGTGAAATTGTGGCATTTATATTTAGCGAGGCCACTAAAACATGTGCCCTTTGGAATTAATATTGTAGATGTCTGTTTCCGAGCTTGAAGGAGGAATAAATTATATTCCAAAACTTCGGAAAAGGAAAACAAACGTTATATCCTCCTCGGGCACCGCGTGTCCTATAGGACACACTAAACAATCATAAACAGTCATTAAGATTCTCATTCAGACCCTCTGTGTGCTTCAAGCTACAAGGCTGACATTGTATGTAGAGCGTCCGCTAGACCTCAGGCAGTGCTGGGAACTGGCTTTGACCCAGCTGGTGGCGTTTTTCACGTCCTGAAGTTCATTGGCAAAGATGTACAAAGTTCTTGTACCCTTGGGTCCGAGGAGGATAAATTTAACCTAAACCCTCGAAATAAGGTTAGAATTGTTATTTATAAAAATTTAGATCACGTAAAATTCAAAAAACGTAGATCTACACATACTGGCGCAAAATCATTTCAATCAAGGACATTGACCTTTTTCAGCGAATAGACAGTAACTAGAATAAATTTTACTGTTAAATTTATTTCTTTTTTCTCCTGGAGGGTCTACTTTCATAATTTATCTCCATTTTTGCCCAGATATCATCTAATCTCTCCATAAGCTAATCTTGGATTGAATCACAACTCCGTATCTAATCACATAGGTAGGCTCGCCCACGCGGATTGCGGCCAGTAGGCGCTAAGACGATGCTAAAAATATTAGTTTAACAGTATCGCCGGACTAACTCTTTTGGACTCACTTCATACCCTATTTTAAAAATTATAAATAATCCTAATGCAATTTATCCTTCATTTGTATATTTCGCGATCCCTAAAGGCCCCAAAATTGATGAAAAACTATTTACATGAGTTTTCTCATTATAAGCGAGGATAATTTGGATTGTGATTACTTTCATTCTTTATTCCCGAGTTGGTGTAAGTTATTTGGCATAAACTATTTATAAAAGAGGCCAACGTTAAAATGTTATCCTATATTTAGCAGGCATTAACCCATTCAATCAAGTAGCGCCAAATTCACAATAATCTAGTGTTTGGGTGAAACTTCCTGTGGTATTATCCACAGTGAGCTGGTGAGTGAGAATAAACTATCCCTCGCCCCTACCACATATGCACTACCTCAACAAATCATTGATACACAAGTCTTTTCTAAGCCTCTTTATTTTTCTTCTAATCTTAAGGATTTCCTGTTGGCCATGCATTGATCCGAATCAAATAGCGTATAATATTTTTTTAATGAAGAGGCCGTATGAAAAATGCGCCAAAAGTTTTTACATCGATTCTACTAGGACTAGAATAGAATACAGTTAGACTAAAAGCTACTGACCTACCTACGCTGCCTCGAATATGTATGCCGCAAAGTCCGATAGGTCTAGTGTTATTTTTTTGCTTGGATCATTTTTAGAGATTCCGGGTTTAAATATTTCCTCCTCGTTGCCTCGTAACTCGTGTGGTTCGCCCACTAACGAATTCTACCAATTTGTACCCAAGGGTTATTTCGTCCCCTGTTATCTTTCGCTTGTTTAATTCGAGTTTTGACATTATAGAATGGAGTTTTAGTGTCTTTCGTTTAAATATTAAAGACAGTTATACAGCAAAATGTGAATATCCATGGGTGAATCGCCGTACGCAAACCCGGCAAACCCAGACTTCGCATGAGGACATGGATACAGGAAAGAATTCCCGGGTCGAAGTCCTCATGCGAATTTGAAGTCCTTGTACGTTGAAATGGGAAAATATAGTACGTTGATATCAACCTTTATTCTTGCACAAAAAAATTAATGCAATAAATAAAATATATTTCACAAAAAAATTCATATTATTTCAATTGATTAACGTTCAAATTTTACGCAGAAAATTAATTACTTATAAGCAGTCAAATTTACCCCTGAAGGTATGTATGCTGCTAAGTCCGGTTCGTGTAGTGTTAATTTTATCGCTTGGGTTATTTTTAGAGATTCCGGGTTAAAATGTGTCCTTCTCGTTGCCTCAAAACTCGTGTGATACGAAATTTTCCAGTCATAATATCGTAACCAAGACTACTTGAGAGATTGAGATAACGAACTGCGCAAAATGGCTCTAGACTTCCGCGCGAAAAGCAAAGGTTTATTTCCCCGATGGTGGGTTGGAGGTAGGTTTGTGTGAGGTACAGCTTCTCTCACTCAATGCCATTTCCTCTCTCTCAATCCTCCCGGCGGTCCACCTCCACTGCCGTGCTAGTCATTCCGCTCTGTCCACGCCGGGTCCCTGGGGATGCCGCCGCTCGAGTCCAGCAGGTGTGAGGACCCTCTCTGTATCTCTCTCTTCCTCCTCCTTCTCCTCCTCCCGGTGCAACCCCGTCGCGGATTAATGCTTGTGGGTTACATCCCCCTAGGCGGAGAGAATCCCGTGTGTTGGATGAGTGTGTGTGCGCCAGAGACGGACCATTCCTCTCGCAAACTTCCGGAAGGTTTCTCATACGGTCGATTCCTTTCCAGTTTCTCTCGTTCCCCGCGGGGAATTACAGAGTATCGACTCGGGAGGATTTAATGAATTCGAGTGTGTAATAGTCCCGTCGCGGCTGAGATAGATGTCCAACCGTTCGGCTGAGGATTGCTTTTTTTTTGGGCTTCGGCGTCCTCGGTACCCAAGAGATCATCCAATCTCTCCATAGCTAATCTTGGATTGAATCACAACTCGGTATCTAATCACATAGGTAGGTTCACCCACGCGGATCGCGGGAGTCGATTCTAGAACTGATAGCTTGGAATATTTTATTTTTGCTTGCGCAATTTGAAGTATCCGGAGAAATCAATAAACATAATTAAATATGCCTCGAGCGCTTTTTTTTCTAGAAATAATTCGAAAATCGCCATTTTAATAGTCTTAAATAGCATACGGTGGCGAGGTAGAAGGTGGATATAGATCCTTCAGGACGTTAAAAAGGGGCTATAATCAAAACTCTCGTCCAACTGAAGTTAGCCATGTTCTTAAACTGGCAACGATTTTAAATGAAACTTGTTTTGAAGTTATAAAGCATCACCTGCAGAGGCGTGTTAGTCATCCTGCTTTCAATTTCATTATGGCAGCGTGTGAAAAAGTTGATGAGGCGTAAAGCGAGCAGAAAGCAAGGAGCGTGAGGAAAGAGAGTGGAAAAATTTGAGTTCTGAATGGGGATAGCAGTCTTCTAATGTTCGTTCCGTTTCGCAGAATATATGTTTAGTTCGCTCGTTCGTGGCCACGCAATTCGTTTTGAAGAGTTGTATACTGTTAGGTTAGGTGTTACCTAGTAAATTGTTGATTACTTAGTGGATAACATTTTTATTTATATTGTTCTGAGAATTAATTTTTAAAACTTAAAATTGCACGAATAAAATGTTGTCGTTTATAAATAACTTAATTGGTTGGGTTTTGCCTCGTAAAGTGTGAGGTACTTCGTAGAGAGCATTTTTATTTATAATTTTATGAGTATTGATTTTAAAAATTTCAAAATCACAGGAGTAAAATTTCGTCGTTTTTAAGTAATTTCATTAGTCGGGTTTTACTGAATAAGTTTGGGGTACTTGGTAGACAACATTTTTATTTTGAGTGTTCTTAGTTTCATTTTCAAAAATTCTAAAATTGCATGGATAAAACTTTGTCGTTTACTTGCTGATCTCTGGTCAGTTTCATTTAGTTTTTTAGCCAAACGATAAAATAATCTAATACTATTACTTGTGAAAACATTAAATGCCATTGACCTGAAACTACTTCTATCAGAATTGTAACATATTTTTAGAAGTAAAGTATCCAATGGATTTGCAAAGTAATCAATCACAGTTTGTGAAAAGGGATAAGATTGTTGCTGTATTTTTTTATTCGAAAATAATTTTAGTAAAAAAACATGCATTTTCAAAAGATCCTTGAGCATCGTATTTCTAGTGAGAGAAGACTCTCTGTTCTGCCGCGATGAATTGTGGTAGAATGAGTGGCCGAAATAAAAAGTTTCAATTGAAATGCGTAACATTTGTCTCGTAATAAACATTCAATTAGTTTTCCGTTGAAAACAAGTTCAATTCTGCTCGGCCTTCGTGCCGCTACGCTGTGATACCGTCGAAAACTGCCCTAACATACCGTGCCATTGTTTCAAGGCCATGTAGTATGCATGGAAATTATAAGCGATAATGAAAAAGCCATAAATCCTCTCCAGTCCTCCCATTGTTTGATCGTCGACGTTACCATTATAATTCTCGTTATATTTTAGATATAGCGGAAATGTACCGAGTCTATCGTGATGAGCAGGCAATTATTGTATATTGCTGTATATTAAGTGGAGTGTAGATAAGCACATTTATTTCCCTGATATTTATCTGTGTAACTAATTGCTCACGGTAACGGAACGAAATAACGGCGTCCATTGTTTATTTCCGGTCCCCGAGAGGCCATTGTATGAAGCCCACCCGCCCCAGCTGGAAAATCAAAAATGACAGCTGGGGGTGTTGAGGGTGATTATGTTATCCGTGACCAAGAAGAACTATAATAGGCACATCAAGAGGACGATCCGCTCATTTATAAGAACCTTTTTATGACACGAAATAAATCAAATTGAAAGGTCATCGCTCATTAAATCGAATGCGGAGTTATAATTTGATTAATTCAGGGTGCGTGTTATCGAAACCTACGGGTGCTTGCATGAAGTCAGTGGTAAGACACTTAAACTAGGAAATTTTGATGCATCACCCACTCAGGAAATCCCTCAAATAGAACGTCAGCAAGCTTTATGATATTCTAACTTACGTGGGAGTGCATTTATTGCAAAGAGCTCGGTGACAGCAAAGTACATTTCTCTCTGAATTGTAATATACTCTTAGAAGTGAAGTACCTAACAAATTAAACCAAAATTTGTGAAAAGGAATGAAGATTTTTGATACATATTTCTTAAATTAAAAAAAATATTACAGCGGAGGAATCTTCGAGAGGATTCTGGAAACGACGGTTGAAATAAGGAAGCTTCCTGAGCCTTGGCAACGGGTGGTTGTCGACGGGAGAGAAGAATCAACAAGGCATGATTCGAAAGAAAGAGAGTCATTTGCGAGTGACTTTGATTGTTACGGTGTGCAAATTTTTGGTGAAATAAATGTGCTAACAGAGTTCGGTAAAAAAGAATAGTTATTTTTGCACCCACGCGCGTAACAATATTAGTATAATAAACCTGCATTATCATAAGATCCTTGAGCATCGTATACCTAGTGGGAGTATACTCTCTGTTCTGCCGTGGCTTTTGGTTTTTAATGATTGTAACTACAAATTAAATGTTAAATTGTAATTTATTGCTGTTGATGTGAATGGCGAGTGAAAAGAGGAGATTTTTATGCACATCTGCTCTGAGAGGTGCACCTAAGGATTGTTAACTTACCGTAAGTTTCATTTGAGGTGAATTACCATGCAAAATTGCGGCAAGTGAAAAAAATACCGTACTTTTTCAGTTATTTTAAATTTTCAGCAATCGATATTAATGAAGGATTAAGTAGCAATATTTGTATAATAAACCTGCATTATCATAAGATCCTTGAGCATCATATACCCAGTGGGAGTATACTCTCTGTTCGGCCGTGGCTTTTGATTTCAATGATTGTAACTACAAATTTAATGTTAAATTGTAATTTATCGGGTGCTCAAGAAAGGCTTAGAAATACTAATGGTGAGCTAAAGGTAGGAGTGATTATGTCAGCCCGTCGTTCACCGAGTTGGAGGAGGGAGTGCGAGACAGAAAAACGGATGTTTCTATTGTTATTTAAATCATAATACGACGTCCTCTTAATAATCCTAGTGCGTGATTTTACTACGAAATCGGTCTAGCATTTTATGTTATCAATACGATCTAGGAGTATCTAACTATGAGGTTTTCTCTTCTTCCCCATACATCTATGTTACCTACCGTGATATATTTCCACTTATTTCCTAAACCTTTTTTCCTTCTGTGAGGGCCCCCTCTAGGACATTATCCGGAGATGCTTGGAGATTAATCATGAAATAGAGGAGGGTATAGGAACAAGTTATTTTAGTAAACAAGCAAACAAATTTTAGTAAAAAAGTAAAAAAATTACAAGTAAAACAAAGGGATAAAAATTGGGATGTGTTTAAGTGGGTCACCTTCTCCATTTGTTTCCGCTGTTGATGTGGATGGCGAGTGAAAAGAGGGGATTTTTATACACATCTGCTGTGAGAGGTGCACCTAAGGATTGTTAACTTACCGTAATTTTCATTTGAGGTGAATTACCATGCAAAATTGCGGCAAGTTAAAAAAAATATCGTACTTATTCAGTTATTTTAAATTTTCAGCAATCGATAGCAATGAAGGATTAAGTAGGATTCGTAATAGCAATTGTAAGGATTTTACGACATTTAGACCATTACTATTGCCACTTTTATGTGTATACTTGAAATCAAAAATGTTAAAGCATATTTCGGCTGCTCACACGCAATTTGTTTTTTTTTAATGAGAAATTTTCGTTCAAGCCGATGAGACGATGGCCGCACAATCATTTCAGAAGTACTCGGATTAAATGAATATGTTTGGAATATATCAGTGTGAAAAATATTAAATATAGGAAAATTTTGCAGAAAATACGGTAATTTTGTGGAGTGTTGGTAAATTTCAAAAAGAAACTAGGGTAATTTACGAAAATTACCGGGGTTATTTACAAAATGGCCAATTTTAAGGTGTACCTTTCTTTTTTTGGTCACTTTAATCTTCTCTGCAGACAGTTTTTCTCTCGGTTATTGGCACTCTTCAAGCCATCCTGAAATTCATACATTATGTGACTCTCCCTCTCTCTCATGAGTTTCTCGATCCACCAGTTACTTCATCTCCGCGAAATTTCAAATTTCGCGGAATGCTCTCACGGCAACATCCCCTCCTCCTTCGCCTCAGCCGCACGACCAATCCGTCCTCATGAAGACTGCTCACGCGCCTCGTCCCCGCAGCCAGCCGGAGCTCCCAGTCTTCCGCCCGTGGGCTCTTCCGCCTCGAGATGACTCCGGCGTGAATATGTCGGGCGTTTTATCTCCTTGCAAACTCCTCTGCTTATGTTCTCCTCCCCCGCCATAACTCTCCCCGCCCCGTCGCCACGAGCACCTGAGGACCCCCTCTCGAGGTTGAGTGATGGCGGCCCGCGAAGTGCCAGAGCGTCAAGGCAGTCCTCCCACATCGGCAACCCTCGACTGACACTCAACTCTACGCCGCTCGCATCAGACCCTCTCCCTTTGAAGAGAGATTTTCCCCTATCCTCTCTCTCTCTCTCCACACAGCCTCGAGTTTCGTTCTCGCCGTCTCGTCTTCCGCGTGACATCGAAGCGACGGGCAACCTTCAATAAATCCAGAGTGGTGGGGATTGTCTCGCTTTTATGGATGGATTCCATTCCCTCACTATGTGCTCCGTTCTCCGAAGCGAGGCGACGCACTCTCCAATATTGAAAAGTGCGCCACATAACGTGATGTGAGCGTAGTACGAAGGGTACGGAGAGAGGGCGGAGGGTGGGAAGTGGTATTTAAAAACTCGGCGCAGTTTACCCAGAGTAGCCTCAGCACATTACTGGCCGAGTTCATGAATACAGAAAAACTCCTGTTTTTTCCTTTGATTCCTCTTATTTACATACTTAATAAGGCGTTGCACAAAACGTTTACGCTTAGACAAATTTTGATATGATGAACTTGCGAAAACGCAACGTTAAGTTTACGATGCGAAATTTATGTCACGTAGGCTTACTGCGGCTTATTTGACGTTTATTATTAAGCACCCAAGATTCAGGAATAGGTACTAAAAAATATTTAAAAGAGGTGTTTTCTTGCTTAAAAAACAAATTTCTAGAGTGTCTCATGGCATATTCTGAATATTTTTTTAAATCTGGCGGTTAGCCTTTAAAAATTAGTTTGTCTTTCTATTTGGTATATAGAGAAAGCAGTTTGAACAAAATTTACGTAAAACATCTATATTTAATATAAACCCAAAAACAGCACAATGGCCTTTTACATTTGTTGATACAATACAGAAATATTAAATATTTACTGAACTAACAAAACAAGTCACACAAAAATTTAAATTAAAGGTACATAGGGAGCAAATTATATTTATAAAACAATTGAGTTAAAGCTGGGAGGTGAAGAGAAAAGGTCGACGGAGGGATTTTTTTCTGCAAGGAAATTGAAAACTGATGGTAGCCTGTAGAAAAGAGAGCGTTGGGATACAGATAGACGGAATTTCGGCACGTGTACGGGGTTGGTGTTACGGGTGAAACAAGGTGGCACTCGGATTGAGAAAAATGAGAGAAGGTCATTATTCCGAGAAGAACCACTAAACACATTATACAATAGTTTCATGTCTGCAATCAAGCGGCGTTGACGAAGGTCGCGAATGCCAAGGGTGAAAAAAACTTCTTCACGGGATATTCCTGAGGGAAGGGTTACGGTGATGAAGAACAGCTAGGAAGAAATTGATGGGGCGGTTGAGAAGTTTCAATGTAGAGGGGCAGTCGGTTGACCAGATGGGGGAACAGTATTCTAGCATAGGGAGGACACAGCCGAAGAGAACAGTTCGCAAGGCAAGAGAGTCGCTTGCATCCGTAATCCGATAAAGGAGGCCAACCACATCCATTGCCTTTCGGGATATTTTTCTTATGTGGTCAACAAATGTGAGCTTACAATCGAAAATTACTCCCAGATCGGAGTGGTTTTTTACCGAGGCGATGGGGCATCGGTTCATGGAATAGGCTGTCGAAAATAAGTTTCTTTTTAAAGAAAAAGCCAGAAAAGCCGATTTGGAGGGGTTCACGCGTAACTGCCATTGTCACACCAAAGACTAATCGCAGTTTGTGACACTTGGAGGCATCGCAAATGGGTAGATCGTGAACACACTTAAAAATTTTACAATCATCGGCTTATAACAAAATATTGCAGTCATTTGGGATGACACGATCAATTATGTCATCCACGTAGAGGGCAAACAGCAAGGGACCAGGAACACTGCCCTGTGGTACCCCAGACGAGACGGGTAGATACACGGATGATGATCCGTCAATTAGTACACGTTGAAAACGCGAGTTCAAGAAATCGGCAATTACATATAATAGAGCACCGTCAACATTGTAACGGTGCTTGAGTTTGTAAATAAGCAGGTTGTGGTTAACGGAATCAAAGGCCTTGGAAAAATCAATGTAGCATACATCTAGTTGGGAGTTACGTGCAAAAGCGGAAGTATGTGTTTATGCAGGATACTAAGATTAGTTAGGCATGAACCCCCGGGGAGAAAACCATGCAGGCAGGTTGAAATGTAGGGAAGGGTGTGGTGTAACAAGCGATTGTGAATAATGCGTTCAAAAATTATCGACAAGACGGGTTAAATTGATATCGGACGGTAGTTATCAATCTTATCTCTATGTCCCGATTTTAACACGGGTGTAACACTAGCACTTTTCCACTGGGAGGGGAATGAGCCGGAAAGGGAAAAAATCTGTCAAAAAGCGTCACAATCGGTAAGTAGAGTGAGTTAGCTGTACGATGAAGAAAGAGGGAGCCAATATTGTTGGAGCCAGTGGACTTAACTGGGGGTAGGGAGGTCAAATAGTTTAAAACTTATTTAGGGGTAGTTTAAATTGGAGAAATGGAATGAGAGCAGACCGGATGAAGTTGAGGAAGAGGAGTCGATATCGGGATGGTATTGAAGTTTGAACAAAAGTAGGTGTTAAATGCAGAGGGACGGAGTTTATTAATGAAAGAAATTTAGTTTAAAGAAACGGATAGTGGGATACGGTTGGACTTCTTTTTTTAACTAATTAGAGACCAAAACCTTTTTGAGTTATCACGAACCTCATCAGTTATTCCTTGAATGTAGATCTTATAATCACGCCGTGGAGGAAGCTGGAGTGCCGGCGTAGGGACACATAAGAGGATGAGAACTTCACAATATCCAGGCACAGAGTTTGTTTTTTAGGGCAAAAATTGCTTCCGGGGAGAACCAGATGGGCCGTTTCTTGGAGACACGTCTCAGTGGGACAAAATCTGCGATGGCATCATGAAACACTTCAAGCCCCTCTTCTGGAGTACCACACTCCAGGAGGTCCCAAGGAAGGAGCGAGAGGGCACGGTTAATGTCAGGCCAGTCCGCTTTGCCGGGATTGCCTTTTTTGGGATTAGTAATAATGTTGCGTTTTCGGAACTTGGCCGAAAATCGTTTACGTAAAAATAGGTGCCCGACTAAAATGTCCATTCTCCTGCGGTAAAATTAAGAGAAAATAGAGCCTCACAGTCCTGAAATCGTCCACTGCGCTATCGCGGCCAGCTTTTACAATAACCTATAGCATGATCATGTAAAAAAAATTACTTGTGACTTTTATACATCGTTAAGTTAGTTTGAGCGAGATAGTTTACTAGTCATAATGGAGATCGTATTCGAATAATACGCTTTAGTTTCAGCAGCTGTAGAAAGTATGAATTAAATATTGCTTCGTTAATTTTGCAATAACATACTTTTATGTATGACTGAGATTTTTAGTAATTTAATAAACATATCAACGGCTATTTTTTTCGCGGTACGTTTACAACTCCTTCACAATGGAAGATTTTTCGCGACCCTGAAAAAATTACTGCAGTGAATACGTCATTTATTTTCAAAAATATTCGAGGCAACATACAAACTACACGGTTTAAATTTTTTGACGAGATACAGGAAATGGTAATACTTCATTTTAAAATAATGTCCCTCTTAAGTGCATTGACGTACCGTTTCCGTTGCAATACGACGGATATTTTTTTGGTAAATATCTCGGAATGTAGTTTGATTAGGGGCTTATCTTTTGGTATCTTTGGAAGGGTGAAATCTTTTATCTTGAAAATGATACCAAAGGCATTGATTTCTTGATGAGAGGATATTTCGCTCAAAATACCTTAGGACTAATTCGTTTTCCTTGACTATCAATGGACATAGGCCGATTGATTAATTTTATATCTTTGTTCATCTTAAGTTATACCATTCGGAAATTCCAATGAATGGAAGCGAATACTCCCTCTCCAGATTCATGAAATAGAATTAATACTACTAGAATGTGCAAAGATACTAATTTATAGGTGCATTGTTTAATGAAAATGAAGCACGGAACCTAATATTTACATTCACGTGAAAAATATTTTAGAATGCTCTCTTAGGTCATGGGACGGTTTTAGTAGTATTTTGAGCATAAATAAATAAATAAATATATATATATATATATACATATATATATATATATAGATTTAATCTTGATTAATTGCTGAAAATTTGTAATTTGGCGCAATGAATAAAAAGGCTTGGGGTATAATCTACCCTTCAAATCACGCAAGGTTCTCCGTCAAAATTCAAAGATCCTCTAAGTGCTTCATCAGAGTAAAAGTTTGGGAAAACCTGGTCGAGAGAAGGATAGATGAGGCAGAGCTCAGAGAGATATGACTAAAAATCAGGAAACAGTATGTGAAAACATTCGTGTGGATTGTAGCACTCTATGGATCGGAAGAAAGGACCATTGGAAATGCTAACCAGAACAGACTAGAAGCCTTTGAAACCTGGTTCTGGAGGAGGATCCTGAAGATAAAATGGACAAACAAAATATGAAATGATGAGGTGGACAGAAGAGTAGAAGAGGAAAGGACCATATGGAACACCATAGAAAAGAATAACCAGATAGATTGGACACACCCTGAGTCGCAATGGATTTGTGAGGAACATAATTGTGGGTAAAATAGAGGGAAAAGTCCCCGAAGGAAGACCAAGGAAAAAGTTCATGGACCAAAGAAAGAGGAAAGTACATAGGAAGATGCAACAGGAAAAACGGGACTTAGCATTAGATAGGGAAGGGTGAAGGGCTGCAGTCAACCAATCTTAGAATTGAATGACCAATGAAAGAAGATGAGGCTGGATGAAGCGAGTGGGAGACAAACGATGGTTTTCCATGCGTAGTGAGATTGAGAGAGAGAGATTTCGGAGTCTTGAAGGCAGTAGAAAAGTCTTATGTAAAATACAATTAATTCCGTATAGTGACGAAGGCGGACACGGAAGGAGAAGGGTTAGGTAAGCGGAAAAGACGGTGGTAAAGGATAGGCGTTTTAGATCCCATAAAGTGAGGTAGAAAGTACACCGAGCTGAGAAACGAAATAGAGTATGGCATTGGGTAGTTGTAGTTAAATTACGGCGTTCATAAAATTTTTCTCTCCATCGAAACCTCCCTTAAGAGGTTGAATACCAATAATAATAAATTATCGAGAACCGAATGATCATTTAAAGGCACACATGTTTTTTCTCAGCATAGTAGCCTTTGTACCAGTCGCCTCCAGCTTTTACTCCCCTCATGTGTATCTTTTTATCGTATTATGAGGGTAATAAAAACTTCAATATTATTTATAGCGGTACGTTTATTCATAGATATATAAATTCTAGTGTTTTATGGATTTGAGCTGCGTTGTTTCTTACCCTGGAACCAATTGCTGGCTTGGCACAGATAGCCTTGGTAAGTAATGGGATCTAGTGTGTGTTTTTGACCCAGGCCTTATCAAAGTTCACACGTTAAGCTCATAAGTTTGTTTTGTTACAATAGTTTGTTGCAAGGTTGTACGCTTAAAGACTTGAGTTCAAGTTTTTCAGGGAAACATATATTCTTAGTTTTCTGTGGGTATTAATTATTCGAGGGAATATTTATATTTTATTAGGTATAGGGTTAAAGTCGACTTTGCGGTCTGCTCATGATTAAAATATCATCTGTTTCAGTGAATAGGTTATTTTGGGAGGTGACCGGCAGGTAATATCAGTTGCACTATTATGATGAGGTGAATAGGTTGGCTCAGGAGAGATTATATTTGAAATGGAGAATGGATAGAGAGGAACCGTGTTTCAGCTCCAGTCTTATCGTAAGAAAAGGTGTCAAAGAGACGATGGTCTAATCAAGCATCCGACGGAAGAGATAATGCACTTGAAATGCACGCTCTTCACACAGCACCCTTGTGGAATCATCGGGCATCATCGAGAAACCTCTGCTACTGCATTTATTCGAACGGATTCACTCGGAATGGGAATCCAGTCCTCTAGCCACCTCATCATTTAAAATACCCCTTCACAATCGGCCTTTCCCTTGTAGGCATTTTTGAAATCTCAATATGGATTGAATACGATTTATACTCTTGTGGATCTTTTTTTTCTGCAGAAATGGTGAGCAATCACGCCAAAATCCATTCTTAATCATTAATATGTCCGTTCAACTCAGTAAAAATGACATAATTAACACTGAACTTAGCTAAAAAGTACTGAACTTAGCGGAATATCTAATAGCCCAGGCGGGTCAATTTGACCCATTAGAAATAATTCGTTTTAGAAAGGAAATTTGACGTTTTCGATTATAATAATATGCATATTGTTTCTGAAATACTATTATTCAATGTTGTTCATTATTTTTAAATGAAAAAGGCTTATATCAACGTACTCGAATTAGGTGTGAGAACACATAGAATGTGGCACATAAGGACTTGGACCCGGGATTTCTGCGTCGGGACCAAGTACTCTTTACGAAGTCTGGGTGTGTTGGGTCTTCTTTTGGTGATTAACATCGGGTATTAACGTTCGGTGGCCTAACTCTTTATAATATTCAAACGAAAGGAACTAAAACTAATAATATAATGATAAAACTGAAATCAAACAGGGTAGAGATAGCCGAGGGTCACAATGACCCCTCTGGTACCAATAGGTAGTGGAAAATTTAAATGAAAATATATTGCTGCTATGAGGTTCTTATTTTAATATTATAGTCTACAGCTAAAAATAAAAGTTAATAAATACGCAAGACCAGGGACGATTTTGACAGTCGTAATAGATAGTCAAAAATGAAAAGGCATTCAATTGACTCCTCCGGTACTTTTTGTATTAAATAACCGGCATGTACAAATACCTGACTCTGCTCAGGTGTTGTGCGAAAAAATTGTCTGTTTTAAGACTTTCAGTCAGGCTTAAGTTTGTGGAACCAAGTCATTGTATTTAAAGCGAGTTACTTATCCTCACTTATACTTTATTTCCGACCATGGTTCTTGCTACTTGTTGCCATTTTCTTGGTGCAAATAATTTTCAGAATCGTTTTTGTACCGTTTTTATACCATTGCCAAACGAAAGGGGGACGTTAGCGAGCACGTTAAAGAGAGGGTATAGGAGATTTGGCGATTTACCCTATATAGACGGAATTATGAAACATCAGCATGAAAAAAATACTGCTACTATATTAGTTTTTTTAAGTGCTATCTAAGCATTAAAAAAATTGCAATTTATTTGATAATAACAATTATTTTGAAATGTGACATATTTGTCAATTTTAATTAATTAATTTATTTATATTTAATTTAAAAAATACTTTACAGGACAATATTTACCCAGGGTATACTTCAAAATTACCTTCATAACGTACCTTTATTAATTTTTTCAATTTTTTTCATATGACACCTGAAACTATTTATTTCAAAGCTCCACCAGGCACGCCATCGTGAGTGAATAGCGTCACACATTCATCTATTCAAATTGGTTCACAAACAGCCAAAAGAGTCGAAAATTTCCTCTCACTTAATGCGAAGCGTTACAATTCTGTCTAGCGCAGCAACTAAATGGTAAAAACATCTCTTAGTAAGCAGATATGTCAATGATTTTGAAACGTAACAAATTTGACTCGCTCGTCCATAGAGGGTTAGGATAGGAATGAGGGAGTGGCCTTGGTGGCTGACGCCAATCACTTCTCCACTTTCGCCGAGAGTGCAATTGACTTCAGTGGAGAATGGGCATCATAAAAGTGGCCATTGACCAGAGTCCCATTAGATTGGTGCACCATTTCAAACATAAAAAGTCCAATTGCCGTCCTTTGTCTTGTACGAGTGACACATCTAGGACAAAATCCCTATGATTTCCTCAATCTAATAAACGTCTGGCTATATTGGTGTCCACTTTACATTTGCCAGAACGCTTTATATGATTCTCGGCTTTAGTTTGTATTTATTTTTTGGCCGTACTGCCTTCCATCAAAGTTGTTACAAGTTTCCTTCAGAGCTCTAGAGGGAAGACTACCATTGATAATGGAGCTACTGTACGACCAGATAGGGTTTGTTCCCTTTAAATTTTATAAATTATTACCTCCATTTCCACAGCGGGCACGTTAGTAATGTATTATTAATGCAGCTAGTTTTTGCACGCAAAATTAAAAACATTACATCCATTCCGCGACACTGCGAACCTGTATACACCTAATTACCAAATGTGCGGCGCCCGCAGCTTATCATCCGCGAATTAATGACCAGTTTAAGTTTACCAATTAATGCAAATGCCAAAATTAATACCAATTAATGACCAATAAGTTAACCAGCTTACCATCACATGATATCGTACTCGAATTCTGGCATTGGTGGAAAATTTTCACTCGAATCTCGATCAAAAATTACAAAATATAATTGGAAAATCATGTATGATTCATGGTTATTTCCGCCAGATAAACGGATGTAATTGAGTGAAGTGTTTTCCAAGATTTTTTTTCGAATTACTTGACAATCATTTAATTTCGCTCTCAGTGACCCACAGTTCGCGCTCCAACCACCGTAGGAGCTGGGTAGTTTCTACGCCGGGTTTTATCCTCCTTTCCCCAAATATTCTTCCACTTATCAAACCAGTCTTCAGTGACGTCATTGATTTCAGGTATTGGTGGCCTCCCAAATAGTCAACCAATTGATTTGCTTCTAGATTTTCTGTTCCCACTGAAACTGTCATTGATAACTTGTCCATTGTCAATATACCCTCCTGTTCACTATTCAATTAGTTTCCGTTGGTATCAAGTTGGGAATGATTAACTTTAACCGCTTCTCCCGTCGAGGAAGTTATTACCATTTTACGAACTACAACATACTACGGTAGATCAGGTAATGGGAATATTATAAGGGAAATATACTTTAGAATTCACAGGTTTACTATGTCGTTTTTCCCACGATCGATGAGAGACCATAATGGCTGTGTTAAGACTTTGAAGTAGATTATTTGACAGGTAGTGTAGATGATTTATTGATGAGCTACCTAATGCGTGTTTCTAAACCTGCCGAGTAGTGCTAAGACTCCGTTTTGCATCTTCTTTGCATGATTGTTGTATCACGTTCACATAGTTACATTATTGATGAACGTCGTATACTAAGTATTCAGGCCTGCCGCGAATGCGGCTGTGAAATACAATGAAATTGCCTAAAGAAAACAAATCAGGCTGGACTGGGAATTGAACCACGGACCTTTGGCTTTCCGGGCCATTGTGCAGACCGCTACGCTGCCCATGCTGGGTAACGGAAAGTCAATGGTCCGTGGTTCCATTCCCGGTCCAGGCTGATTTTTTTCTCATAGCAATTTCATTGTATCGACTTAATAGTTTCCGTAGCATTTGTAGCATACCTACAGTTTGGTGTAGTTGGTTAAAGTTAATGTCTACACTGTAGTGCATATCGGTGATAAGTCACCCCCTACCAAACACCCTTGAGGACCTCGGTGAATTCAGGTGTGACCTCGTGAAAATTGATCATGATGTCTGAATTATTTTTCAATAGAATTTTAAGAACACTGTATTTTCCACAATTTATTTTCAACAAATCGATCATACAAAGTGTTCTTTCCATCTTTGTATATAAAAATCTTCTGTGCGTGTGTATATCACTGACCTCTTCCCAAACGGCTGGACCGAATTTGATGAATTTTTTTGTGTGTGATTGAGTGGGTCCCTGGATGATTTAGATTTACAATTGGACCCACTAGGTGGCGCTGCGATCGGGTTCTAGGATTTTTTTTTTAAATATTTTCTTAAAGATTTTTCGCATATCAGAACATATAACCCCAAACTTTCACCCCCCCACGATCCCCCAATATTTTTAAAATGAAATAAATCATAAGTTCATGAATATTTGACCGCTAAAACCTTCCGAGAAGTTAATAAATAATTGACCATCTGACTATTATTTAAAGTTATGTTTGTGTACCATAGGTGGCGCTGATGTGGAATTCTGTGTTATTTGACGTTCGCATCAATACATGCACAAGTCGTCGCAGTTGCGTCATAGCATGGCGTTGTCTTGATGAAGCGGAAAGATTTAAATGTCAAACTCAATGTCAAATTTCAATTAGTATCCAGTTTATCGAAAATTCGAATATCGAAAAAACGTTTGCTGAACCCGCTAATAGCCAACGTTTGGGCAGGACAACGTCTGTCGGGTCCGCTAGTATTATTGTAAAAATAATTCAGACATCACCCTTGAGGTGGTTTCCGGGGTAATATGTAGTAGTAGGAGAATTAGAACTCCTACGCTGGGACCCCCATCCATCGTGGGGGGGGGGTCTTCCAGCTCCTCTGCTTATATCGTTCGCCCCCCTCCCCCGACCCTTCTTTCCTCACTCGCTCACTTGCTCACCGGGGCTCACCCCATGCGGCTCACGACCCATTCGATAGTGTAGCAACAGGTTGAGCGAGCGGAGAGGAGAGAGCGACCGATGGGGTCACGTCATCCGCACCGAGGCGGCTCTGGAGCTGGAGGTCCCGCGCGTGTTTTTCCACGTCGTGCCATCTGCAACCGGCTCCCCAACTCCCTCTTCTCCGTCGCGTTGCGCAAGGTTTAATAAGTAATCAGGTTGCGAGTGCATCGGCGTGTGGTTTCCGGAGCCTGATGAGGACGAGGAAAGGCGAGGTGGGGTTACGCTATCTTTTTATTTGTTGAAGTGTGACGTTGAGGTTGAGAGCTCCTCGGAAGGAAGCGACAGGAGAGGATGCAGATTGATTAAACTGCACAGTTTTTTTTCTGAGATTTTTTTGGACTACAGAAATGATATCTTTTGTCAAATAGTTTACATGCTCTGGTTAGGCGACACTTCAAATACTCCGCTAGCATTCGAGACCCTAGTCAGAAAGGTTTTCGGAGATTAATATATTCTGATAATGGTCTCCTTCCTCAGAAGGGCAGCCGGAAAATCCAGGCTTGATAGAGTAAGAAATGAGAGAATTCGAGAAATTATGAAAATGACAACAACCATTCTGGACGAAATCAAGTCAAAACAACTGCTGTAGTACGGACATGTTCAGAGAATGCTCAAAGAAAGAATGCTCAAAGAAAGGCTGCCCCGCACCATCATGGAGTGAAAACCCTATGAAAGGAGAAAGAGAGGAAGGCCACCTAACTCATGGAGAAGCGGAATAGCCAAAGCCATGGCGGAGAGAAACCTGCAAGAAGGAGATTGGGAAAACAGAAAGGCCTGGAAATCGGATGCCGTAAAGCGCAAGCAAGCGCTCTAAAGACGGACATATATATATTTAATAATGGTCCACTAAATAGATTCATTCTTTACGACCCGGATTTTCTTCACTTAATGACATCTTCAGGTGGTTTCCGGAGCCTGATGATGATGGGGAAGGCGAGGTGTGGTTGCACTATCTCATCTTGCGCTATCATCTGAAGATGTCATTATGTGACGAAACCCGGGTCGTGAAGAATAAATCTATTTAGTGGACCATTACTAGAATATTTTCATTACCGATATGGAGAGCTTCCACAAAGTCAAGCCTGAAATCATTAGTTATATTTCAAAAAGTATTTACTCAAATAATAAGTAAAATACTAAGGAAGTCTGCGCACTTCGTGAGCATATTTTACCTCAAAGCCGCTTTACACGATGCATTTTGTTGTACGGAAGAATGTATCATAGATTGTGCAAGAAAATGCTTGGAGCTACTCGAAAGGAAGCGATGAAGGTGGACGATATTGATTAAACTGCACAAGTTTTTCTGATGTTTAGATACCAGAGAAATCATAGTTTTTTCTCGAATAGTATGCATGCTCTGGTTAGGTCACCTCAAATGCACCGCTAACATTTGGGACCCTTGTCAGAAAGATTTATACCCAATAAATAAGTAAAATACAAAGAAAACCTGCGCGTTTTGTGTATATATTGTGTCTCAAGGCCGCTTTACTCGGTACATTCTATTGCACAAACAAATGTGTCATAGATTGTGCAATAAAATGAATGGAAATAGAACAGGTTCTATTTCCCGTTCAGTCACTCAGACCATCATATAATTTACTGCTTTATACGGTACAATTTTCTCCAAGGTAGAGTTCATGTGCTCGTTTGCACAAGAAAATGTAACGCGTAAAGCGGCCATCAGAGCTTTTTGAGGAATTAAGTTGGGAGCCGCTTGAGATTAAGAGGTTGCTAGTTTGATTGAACAATTCAATAGAGGTGTGTTTCCTAGTGATGCAGAGAATATCATTTTCACGACACACTGCATTTCTAGGTCCAAAAGAACCGATATAATATGAGAGATACATTGGCGAAGAGATAGGTACCAAAATTCGTTCCTTCCCCGCACAATAAGCGACCATAGTAAAGGCGGAGTTTTTCCCTATTACCTATCAATCAACCAAACCTCCAACCAGTAAATCTTCATCCCGTCCCCTCTAAACACTCTCATTATACACTTCACTATTTCACCTCCCTTTACACGGCTGGTGTCCTAACACAGCGTGCCACACGCCCATGCGGCAGCTGGGAGGGAGGTATGCAGATGTAAATGTAGATTAGAATCGTCTGTATTTTCTGTACAGTATTTAGTTTGTATTGTAGAATATGTACAGTATTTTGGGTCATAAGTTATTATTAAGATTTTATTTTAATTTTATTTATTTTCACTGCCCCGAATACAGCACATTAGGCCATTTTACGTCGGGTGAAGAACAATAACAACGAACGAGACACAGGGCGCGTTCCGAAATTCACTGCCAGTGCTGCCTGTGCTGCCGAAAATCGGAACGGAATACAGTACTGCCGCTGTGGCAAAAGCAGCAAATTCGGAACGGCCGGCAGCAGCTGCTGCCACCCATTTCGCGGGAAATTTTCGATCACCACTTTCGGAGTCGCGTGAAAGAATTAAAAAAGTACAGGGTAAACTTAAGGCATTGATTACAGGCGAAAGTAGAAGATAAACTTGAGGCAGCTCCCACATTATATAATTCAAGCATTAAATACAAACCTAAGCATCAGCAATGTTCACTTTCCCTTCATTATGGGAATAGTTTCTATTTTAATAATGGTGCAGGATCACTGAAAATCCACCAGTTTTCGCAATTGTTTAGAGTACTGAATCTCCAGGATCATTAACTGCATAAAACATGAGGAATGGAAAGATAATAACCGCACATTGAATACGCCTAGTTCCGATATTCAGCCGATACTGCAGTGTAGCAGGCGTTCATCGAAGATATCTACAGTGAAAGAGACTCGAATATATACGTGAAAACATATGTTTTAATCACTGAGTGCGCAGTAACTCTTTTTCAATTTGAGAATTATAGGGGTTACGTACGTTGTTTTCATCTCCATAAGATCAAGCGGATAACCATGTACCATAAATATTCAAGTACTTACCACTTGCTACACACTTGGAACAATATTATTTTAAAAGTAATATTAAAAGTTTTTCATTTAATTGTAAGTATTAATTATTATACTTATCTCACCTTTCATCGCCCTTCCCACTTCTTCCTGCGATGCAATGATAACTATATCTTCTCCGGAATCATTTATGATCACTTCCATCATGGAGTTCATTGCGCATTAAATTGAATGCGATAAAAACTCCCGCCAGTTGTCTGCTTCGATTGTCTGCTACAAACTGCCCATGGGCAGCAGTAGCTGCAGTAGAATCCACAGCAGGCGACGTCATCAATTGACTGACGTCATTGGTCACTGCGCAGTACTGCCAGTTGATTACGGAACGCTTTGGTAGCACTGCCAGTGCTGGCAGTGAATTTCGGAACGCGCCCACAGACACCCATGTCCTGGGCAGATAATATTCTACCCAGGCGGGACTCGAACCCGCGACCCTCGGGTTAGCAGGCGAGGACTTTACCCCGCCGCCACCGGGGCCGATTACTTGGTATTCTACCGGTTAGGTTGGTTTAAATGGTAGTAGGTGAACTTTTTTAGCTTTTCAGATGCACATCACTCTTGATATTTCTTTTTTAATCTCAGCATTCGTCCTAACATTCTTTGTCCAGTCCAGAAAACGCATTCTCTTACTTCCCCTTCCCCGCTTACTCAACATCCTCCCACCTATCTCAGCCTCAAGCAACCTTTTCCCCCCTCATCACCTCCTCCTAATACCCAATGTGCCTCTTTTTTATCTGTGGTATTTCCATTTACCTCCTCTTTACCTCTAATATTTCCTTTTTCGCCCCTGCATACGATCAGCCATTCTCCATCCCGCCCATGAAACCTATTCTCTTTCTTCCTCTTCCCCGCTTGCCCAATATCCTTCCCTCTAACACACTGTTGAGCAACCACATCGCCCTTTATTACATCCTCCGGCCACCTACTCTGCCGATCTCGAATTTCATTCAGAAGTTTCCCTTCCACAAACACTACCTCCGGCACTTTATCGTTAGATCAATCGTTGACGGGTTTACTTTGTGGAAATTCATATTAATCAAAAATAACACTTTGTATTTTCCGCACTTTTCATTGCACCTCGACCGGTTTCAACGCTTACGCGTCATTTTCAAGAGGAGACAGAGTGAGCAGTTTGTCTGAATTATATATATTTGAGAAGTAGGTGGGGCAAGCATAACGAAGGAGGCAGGAGGTGGGGACTTAAGTTTAAGGAGCAAGGTCAGGGTTTACGAAAAAGATTTTAGGAGGGTTAGGAACCCGCAGAGTAAACAAAGGTGAATGCGTCATCGGTACAACCTCGTTAACGATTCAATCCCCATACATATTTTGAAATGCCCCAATTTCAAAATTTTCCAAGATATCCAGTTTAGCACTTTTGTCAATGACATGTAAAATATGGAAATTAAAATCAGATGAATGGTCACAATCCGATAAATGCTTAGCAAACATAGGTTTGTTGTCAGAATACAAAAATGATTTTTTTATGTTCATCTATTCTTGCACTAAACCTTCTTCCAGTCTGCACAATATAAAAACTGTTAGAATCATTTGTATTGAATTTTAACATGTAAGCTTCACTTTTATCTTTTTCATGTATGCAATCTTTATAATAAAAAATCAAATTTTCTGGAAGTCACTGGATTGTAAAAACATAATTTGAGATTTTCCTTCGGAAACAATCTGCTAAGTTTTTAAGATAAATGGCCTAGAAAAAGTATTTTGACCCACTTATCCTTGGAACACAAAATGGGAGAGAGATTAGTCAATGACATCACCGTCTTCTTTTTAAGTTTGCGCTGCAGCAGTGAATAATAATTCTCTCTTTCTCGAAAAGCGTTATTATCAATTTTTAAGAGTTGATATATTCAATTTTTCCTATCCGACAGAAGATACGTACTCATTTGTTACGACGTTATATCTGTGTAGAACATTAGCTAAGTAAATCTTCGCATCGCCATGAAATATCTAATTATTTCCAATATTATATCTAGAAAAGGAATATATTTCGAACAAATGTAAATGTATTAGGCGTCACTCTATGCGGTCTTCTTCTAGGAAATAACTGATGAACTTCCACGATTAAAAACCCTCCAATAAGATGGTACATCAGATTCCATATCGTTTACTCCAGCCAAAGATTCAAGAGCTCAACTATGATTGTTAAGACCCTGCATAAATTTTCTAAATTATGCATTATTTTCGTCAAGTTTCATGGGAACGCATCTACATGTATTTGAATACTCTTTGAATTTATGTTCGTACGATGAGGATTCAGGAGAGAGAGCACTGAATAACCTCATCCACTTTTGAGGGAAGGTTGTCAATATCTAATCTCGTCAGTTGCGGATAGAGCTGAGGGATTCTTAAAACTTCTCCTCCATCAATTTCCTTCCGTTTATCCAGATTTTTTAAGCTTTTTTATTCTAACCAACAATTCCATTGGTCTAAGACAGTGGTATCCAAAATTTTCAGACCGAGGGCCGCATTAACTATCAAACAGCAGTTTGGGGGCCGACAACACACTCGAGGTCCGAGATGCAAATGACCCTAAACAATTTTTTTTTAATTCTTACGATTTCTTAAGTTAAACTTACCTGAAGATATCCTCTTATGGTAATCTGGTAGAGAGATTGTTGCTTTTAATGTTTCCTCTTCATAATATTCGGAAAATTCTTGTTAAACTAACGACATTTCCAATACTTTATACAAACTGGCAAGTAATTAAGCGAAAGAAATTATCACTAAATAAAATAGATTGCAACTTGTGTCGCAATTAGACACTAACTGACACCAACACCACCTCATCGCAGCAGTCAACCGCAACTGGAAAATTGTTATCAAAATGATCAAGTCTTGAGCAAGCAGCAAACCATTTAAAAACTCTGTCACTAGATGGCGTTATATCATCTCATTGACTGTGAACAGAAGTAGAAAAAGTAAGCAGCGAATTAGGTTTTGCAATGTTGTGATCGGTTGGAAAACATAACGCACTACTGCGCGCCTCTATTTAAATTCGGTAAAAACGTAACGCCCTCGTAAGCGGCGGCTGATCTTGGCAGGATACACGTAAATTTCCGTATTTTTTTCTGTACAAAAAAGGTCTCCACAGGCCGGATGAGAGGGCCTCGCGGGCCGTAGTTTGGAGACCCCTGGTCTAAGACATAGGTACTCAAACTGTGTTCCACAGAATCCTTGGGTTCAGTGCGACCTTATTACTTTGTATTAGACACTATTTATCTTTTTACAAGAATATTGAAGTGAAATTTTTTTTTATATGTAACGTAGTATTTTTGTAAACCTTTCATTTTTTCTCGGAAGAGCCCTTTAACTTATTTTGACTTCTATAAAGCCTCACTGAACCGTTACATTTTGAAAACCACTGGTATATGAGACCATTTTTGTACTTTGTAATATTCTGTTTCGATAAATTTCAATTTCAATGTCAGAACTAAGTGGCTATGCCTCAAAACGTGGTTGAATCGTTATTTAGTTATGCAATAAGTGTACTATGTCTTCTCAACATTTTCATGGCGGGTTCTGCACTTTAAATTGAGGAATTAACTATGGAAACCAGATGAGTATTTTTTACGTTGTTAATTGGTACACAACAAGACTTCCCAGTTGAATATTTGCAACCGACGAGATAGTATCGAGGAGTGCGTTATCTCCCGATGCCCTTGGTATCCGACCATGTTAACATTCTGTCGTAAAGTGTATCAAACCATCTCCCGTACCGTAGAATTTCCAATCTGCTTGCTTTAATGCTCAACCCCTTTTCAAATACTTTCTTTGAAATCGGGAAAGGTGTTCTCGCTTGAAAAAAATTTTTCACCGGAAACAATGAATCACGAATAGAATACATCAATTAGCATCTCGTGCTCATGAAATATTAATGAGTAAGCGAACTAAAGATTCCACGGGGTTCACTTTTATTATTATTTCCTGGGGAATATTTGGATGGGTGACGGGGACGGGGGCGATGAAAATAGCCGAATAAATGACGATCGCCCGTATCGCTAAGACCGCTAGGGTGGCTTAAATTAGTTCCGCTCTTTTCCGGGAAACTCACCTAAATCGAGTAAAATGCTAATGTCCCGAGCCGAGTTATTGATTGTTTCACCGTTGAAGATTGAGCAGTTAAAGCTGATAAAATCGCTTTCTGAAGTGGGCCTCAACTGGACAATAGACGAGCGGAACGCCTTATGCGCCCTCTTTTTTTTCCAAGTTTTGCATGCAAATTTAACGTTACCACCTGATTGTGTTCTCCCACCGTTTTCTCTTGCGGCAGATGTGAGGAAGCACCGATTCAATTACTTTATTCCTTTCTCCTCGGAGTTATCTGAGACATATCTATATCCCTGTGATGAACACCCCAAGGTCGAATGGTGAGAGCGTTCGGCTTTTAACTCCGAAGGAAAATTTTCGGGGTTATATTAGTTGGAGTTAACTTGTGTACTCCAAGAATTCATGCACATCGCTTAATACAAATAACTTGTATTTGTTATTTTAGGATACCGCTGAAATGCGTCGCAAGAACCTAGGATATATCATTAACGAAAACAAAGGATATCTATTCTGAGATATGCGTTCAATACCCTATGCGCCCTATACAGGAGCACTCGATTCGTAAGATAAGAACAGTTATTTAGGGTTTAAGACCTTTTCTTCTAATATATCAAACATAGATTTATCAGATAATTAGGATGGTTTGGCTAACTGGCACTAGCGTTCAAAATCCAAACTAAATTATTGCCGTCAGGGTCTTGACAGAGCGCGAATATTAATGGTTATTTATGTCAGTGAGTCGATTTTTTTATGAACTATGAACTGTCAGTATAATATGACGATTGGCTGTGTGAGTGATGCAGATATTATATATTTCTTGATGATAATAATTCCCGTTTATGGTTCTGACAAGAGGTTTCTGCTGCTTTTTTAAATTTGTATATGAATTTAATGATACCAGACCATTGGAAAAGCAGACCAGAATATACTTAAAAACCTGGTGTTGGAAGAGGATGCGAACGATTAAATTGACGGAAAAAATAGGAAATGAGGAAGTTTACAGAAGAATAGAAGAGGAAAGACATATGAAACACCATACAGAAAAGAAGAACAAGATGGTTTGAACGCACCCAGAGACACAATGGGTTTGTGAGGAACATGATTGAAGGCATAATAGAGGGAAAAGTCCCCAGAGGAAGACACAGGAATCAGTACATGGACCAAAGAAAGAGGAAAGTACATAGGCAGATATACCAGGAGGAAAGGTAACTAGAATTAGACAGGGAAGGGTGGAAGGCTGCAGTCAAGCAATCTTAAGCCTGAATCACACGATCATTTTTTTCCGTCCCTTTCAAGGGATAGCTCCAATGATAGCTTTTCAGGGACCGTGGCAATGATAGCTCGAGCTATCATTTTCTGAATCACACGGTCATTTTGGCAGTCCCATTTTCCATCATTTTTTCGGTCCCTTTTCGCATCATTTCTATGTATATAACTACTCTACTATACTAACTATAACTAACATTTCTACTATATAACTATATAACTGTAATATATATATAACTATATAACATTTCTATATATATATAACTACTCTCATTCCATCAAAAGCCGAACGTGGCGTTAGAGTCGCTCTTTGCGGCCGAGCACTCTGATTGGCTAAATGGTGGAGTCAGCGATGCTTCCAGGGACGGAAAAAGGGGCGTGCCCAGGGATGGAAAAAGCTATAGGGATCCCTATCGCTGGAGCCATCCCTGACTTCGTTCGAGTCACACGATCATTATCGAGCGATCATTTGAGCTATCATTGCAGCTATCCCTTAAAAGGGACGGAAAAAATGATCGTGTTATTCAGGCATTAGGATTGAACGAGCGGACTGGACCAAGTAAATTGGAGAGTACGTAGGAAAAGCTACCAGAAAGTGAGGGATCTAGGCATTTCATTGGGGATAGCTGTAATTAACCAATCTAATAGTGTGAACGACCAATGATGATGATGATACCGAATTGACTCTGTTTTGATATGAGGCAGCGGTAAACGAAGCTAGTTAAAGTTTGGGGCACGTTAGTTAATTAGATAATTGTTTGTCAAAGCATGATGGATGATGTTTAATGGACTAATTATCACTCTGCGAGCATCGAAACGAGAATCAATTCTTTGAACTCAGCGTAACAAAGAGCACTCTCAAGATGTGAATATTCAAATATTTCCTCGAACTTCACTGCAGTTCGGTAGTGTAGTGCTTTTTTCGTCACCGACAACTCATAAAGATATCTTTCGTCTCATCCTATGGAACGACTCGTGATTTACTCATAAAGTGCTGAACTTTTCAATTTGAGGTATAAATCTCTCCGTTGAGCGTTGGAAAAACTTGTCCCGCCGCTATAGACCTGAATTGGTCACACCGCGTCGGGGAAGCACTGTCTGGGAATGGTTTACACGACTGAGCGACTACTTGCTTAATTCAGGCGACGTGTTTAATTCAGGAGACTTGTTGAATTCAGTTCCCCGAGGCGTATACAAGCGTTCCACGCATGTATTCCAGCCACGCTGCCGCTGCTGAATTCACAAAAGCGCCTTTTCCGGAAAGATCGCTGGGGTGTCTCAGGCAGGAGTTTTGAGGGAGCGGTGTACTTTCGAGCAGGTGGATGTTAATCCAGGGTGTATGGTGGCTGCTGTTTTTTTACTTTCTCAGCAAAAAAAGGAGTCCTCACAGGGAGAATAAAAACAGACCCTGAGCACGTAACTTCAAGTAGATGAACTTGAGGGTGTGAGTGGGTGTCCTCAATGCGCCTTAAGAACGGAACGCAAACGGCTCCGCAACGGGGCGTGGAGACTACGCAACTGTAGGTGGGCGGACGCAAAATTCTTAAGAGCGGTCGGTATCCGTGCGAATAAAGAGTGCTAATGGTGCCCCGGCGGAGAAGCTAATGCATGCCACGTTGCATTTCGTTGCACGGAGGCCGAAAATATTTGGACAGAAATACGTCCCATACTAAAAACGCTTACACGATCAATATAATACTAGAAGATTTATACATCACCTTTTTCCTATGGAGAGGTTAACTAATGGAGGAAATAATTGCACACTATATACTCTCGCAAAGAGATCTATTTACAAATGCCTTCATCATTGGTCGTACAATCCTAAGATTGGTTTACTGTAGCCCTCCACCTATCCATATCTATTGCTAGTTCCCTTATCTCGTGACATCTCTTCCTATGCACTTTCTTCTTTATTTAGTCCATGAACTTATTCCTGGGTCTTCCTCTGGGGACTTTTCCCTCCATTTTACCTTTAATTATGTTTTTCACGAACCCATTTTGTCTCAGGGTGAGTCCAATCCATCTGGTTCTCGTTTTCTACCTGGTGTTCCATATGTTCCTTTCCTTTACTACTCTTCTGGGCACATCAACATTTCTTATATTGTCCTTCCATTTGAATTTCAGTATCCTCCTCCAGCACCAGGTTTCAAGGCTTCTAATTTCTTCTGGTCAGCTTATCTAATGGTCCATGCTTCCGATCCATAGAGTGCTACGCTCCAAACAAATGTTTTCACATACTGTTACCTGGTTTGTAGTCCTATCTTCTTTGAGCACAGCAGTTGTCTTTTCCCATAAATTCTTTCTTAGTTTGGACTATTCTCCACTTGATGTCTGTTGTAGTACTTACTTTCTCCGTTTTACAAATACTTAACTAGCATCAAAACAAACAAACAAGCGAGGGCGGATTATGAAAAATACTTCAGGAAAAGCTTAGAAAAACGCATAGAGAAAGAATACGTGTATAATTGGGCAAAATACACCAGACAATTTTTAAATTTTTTGGTGCCACGGTGGTGTCCTGGCCAAACTAACGGAAAAAGGAGAGCTGGAGAAGGGTCTTCTCAGGACGAAAATGGGAGAGGAGAAAACCAAGAACAAGAGCAAGAAAAGAGAGAAGATAGCTCTCGTTCATCGTTTGGGTTTTGTTGTGAATTCGACGAACCAGTGCAGAGCAATGAGTAATTGAAGGAATTATGTGAGCGTCGAATAATGTTAAGATAGTTCGCTGGCATTTGCATATAAAAATAAATGTATTGAAACACTAAAGCCAATCTTTGGCGTTGGAAGATGTGGGAGAAAATTCCCATTGGTCAAGTTATATTGGTCAAGTAATGAGAGAAGTATTTCCAACAGTTAGTTTCATGACACATACGATTGCTTTCTGAGTTTCAGTATCGTTATATTCTCTTGGAACAGGCCTTTAGGCCCGCTTAGATAAACGCGTGAAAATTACTCTCCGAAAAATGAACTGAGAGAGAATCGCTACGATGAAGTGTGGCAAAACGAGCCGCAAGTATCATCGGAAAAGAATTGAGATACAGTGGCGAGAGAAGAGAATGTCAGGAAGTAAATAGACCGGGGAAAGTAATAACAGAGTGGGGTGAAGACTTTCAAAAAAGCGGCTTCTCATGGGTGATCAGTAGACGTGGGAAACGGTGGTTATTCTGACTATAAATGGTTAGCAGAGTCAGTCTTTCGGTGTTATTATTATTATTACAATTAAAAAGTTACAAGTAGGCCATTGGCCTGGTGCTAACATTAAAAACAGCCGAATAAAAGAATATACCCTGAAGCCTTCTACTTCTTTAACCTATTTTTTTAAATGCATAATTTTTTTGGGAAGGGCTCAAATATTTTTGCTGGTAGGTCGTTCCAGTCCCGTATGGTCCTGTTCAAGAAGAACTGTTTTAAATTTGTCCTTAGTGTCCTGTCGGCACTTTATCTTGAACTGGTGATCATTTTTTCCCACAAAGTTTGGTTTTGTGTTCACCTCTCTCCCTCTATATCCCCGATACTGTTTGGTGTAACTGGCTAACATTCTTGACCGGCAATTGGGAAATCCGGATCCTGATCATGTCAGATGATTTTGTTGTGGTGAATTTCCACGCATCGCTGTCGGAGCTGCTGAAGGCGGAACTATTTAGAGGTGACGGAATGTGGATTGTGGCCTGCTGAATCTTCTGTCAGCGCGGTGGAGGGGGAAGGAGGATTTTGGACGGCACAGTATGATAAAGGAGGTGTGGGGATCTCAAAGTGAGTTTTGATGGCGGGCTTGAGGAAATTGTACTGTAAGTAGTCGCTGTGTATAAGTTAATTCGAGGACCGTGAAAAAAACTATCAATCAGCCGGTGAAATACCCTGTTCTGCCATTGATCCTCGTATTAAGTAGTGGAATCGTACTATTTGGTATTGGCAATGAGAAAAGTCAACAGATCACTAGTGAGTAAAAGCATTTTTGTGTTTAATGACCGTGTAAAGGCGTGTTTACACGAGTGCACCCGTGGAAGTAAGTGGCTGGACAGGTGCGTGGACAAATGCTCCAGCTTAGAACGGGATATTTTACGGTTGCGTTTTGATAATTTTGTACAATTAAGGGTGTTTACACGGTGCAATTTTAATGGTTAATTTTTTTCATTCTTCAAATCTCAAGGGTACATGAATCGTATAAACACGGCTCAACTTAGTCTAGACGACGATTTTTCATGATTTCGAAATGTGCCATCTCAAGGCGTCAGTCTCCCGGGAGTAGATTTTCTATCCACTTCGCCACTAGATTCAGGAAGTCATCCCTTTCAGGGAAGAAGTGCCGTTTGAAAAAGTGACGGAGTACCCGAGAGCTAAGGTGGCGGTGTGGGTATTCTTTTTAAGAGAGCGGGGGATATCGAGCAGGTGGGATGTTTATTGGGGGAATAAGAGGGGGAGAGGTGGCAGTGGGAGCCGGGGACACACGATGGTGGGATGACGTCGGAATCTCTGCGCCGGGTTGGAAGGATTACGCGAAGGAGGAGAAAGAGTGTACGAGGTTGGGGGAGGGAGGATGCTCAGTCTCCCAGACTTTCACACTCCTCTCATCCAAATGAGAGAGCGAGTTAGTCCTCCCCTTACCACCGGCGATGCTCCTTTTTTTCCCTCCTCCTTCAAAGTGGCAGCGGGCATTAAAAATAGAAGGTGGAAGCGGCACGAGAGGATCACGATCCGTGATGCGGGGATCACGAAGTGTATCAAGGAGTTGGTACGTCTTCTTCCTCCTCCTCTCTGCAAGCCGCCTCCACTTCCAACCCCCTCGCCTATCCCTCTCCTGCCCACCCTCCCTCCACCGTCTTGCTTTCACTCTCTGCTGCGAAGGCCCGTTAAGTTGCGCTTAAGAACGCAACGTATCTTAACATCTACTTCTTCGTAAAGGGTTGTCCATAATCCAGACAAAAATAGGCCACTTTCTAACCCCCCCACCCTTCATCGTGGACACTCGTAGACTTCATCCCAACCCCCCCGCCCCTTTTGTCCACGTTGGCTTTTCTTTTTTTGCGGAAAAAGCTTTGAAACGGGTTATATATTTATTGTCATGGACTATATGTAATTTAAGGCTGATTTTAAGGAAAGGTACGTAATAGAAAAACTATTCTTGTAGCTATGATAATCTGTCATTTAACATCAACTGTATATATTTACCATTGTCTGCGTAGACATCCCTTCAACTACACCCCTCAACCCCTCAACGTGGACCTTCGTTGACAACCCTCGCCCCCCACCCCACGGTGTCTACGTGGATTATGGACACCACCTAATATTCTGCAAGCCATCTCAAGGGCGTGTCGCAGAGGGCAGGTATCCACCAAAACATGACTTTCACTATAAATTGGATTCAAGGAATCAATCATATTCTGTATTTATCTTTGAGAGAAACGAGAGCTCTTGTGGTTTCAAGTCCCGTTGTAAACGCACTTTATCTGACTCATATTCACAAGTTTTGCCCCTGGTTACTTTTGAAAATTTATTCTTACGTTCAGTGTGAACCGGCCCTCAGACCCTGTCTTCATTATATTTCTCTTTACAGCTGCCTTTCTTCAACTAAGTATTTTTCGGGTGCGGAAGAACCCTCGTGAGGAACTTAGTTTTTAATTCCGCACCGTCTGTCCTCTTCACCTCCACATCTGCCCGTTTGGATCCACGGAATTCTCTTCACTTTATGACTAATTTTCCCGAGTCGAAACAAGGTAGATCGGCAACTATTTATGTTTTTCGCCAGATCTAATGGCTAGCCGCCCGATTTGAGGGTTAACGTGAGGTAATGAACATTATAACCCAGGGTGATTCCTACCAGTTCCTTCTTCTGGTACTGAAATGTTATCTATAGGGATGTGGTTTGATTTTATATCATCTTTACGAAAAAAATTGTAATTCATTTATCCGTCGGTATCTTTAGTGGTAATCCTGAATTATCAGCTAATATTCGTGACGTATACCCTGCTCTTATAAGAATTGTATTTATTTTCATATTGAAGTGGCTGCTGTAAAATTTGGCAGAGAATATATGGTGATCATTAATCTTCGTTCTTTTGCATTTCACATTCCCATTGCTGTTAGACTATGACTACCTAGGTAGTCTGATTGGTTTAAAAAATTGGATTTAAGAAATCATTTATCCTTGGTATTTAACTTTGAGACAAACGAGAGCTATCCTCTGGTTTCAAGTCCCCTTTTGAACACACCTTACCAACACCCTGTACTCTCCTCGAAATCCTGGCTTAGTTCGTAATTTAAAGGAGTCTGAGAGAGATAGAGATTGGATGCCTTTTTGTTCACGTCTTCCGCAAAAAAATATCCAAAAGTAATGTAAACGTGTTGATCTGTTCTCCCCCCTCCCCTACCAGTCGAATGAGTCAGTTATGATAACCCTTGCCTTGCGGTAATCCTGACATACGGCCATGTATTCGCGTTTTGTACCTCCGTTTTACAAGCTCCTTTTCACTTTCAAAAGAATGTGGTTGCTATAAATTGTAATTCAGGAATGTCTGGTTAGTATAAACTCGGAATTCACATGATTTTCTCAGTGGACTGCATCACCAATGGGCACTGAATGGATTTAGTTTTTTGAATCTCAAGCTATATAAATAAATGTTTCCATGGTAAAGAGAATTAATGTTAGGTTTTTTCTTGGCTCTCTTTTGGCTCGTTCGCGATGATAAATGTAAGATATATGTGTAAGAGAAATTTTCGATGGTTTTTATTATGCAGCACATATTTTGGTTGAATTAATATTCATTTGAACTGAGTTAAGCTTCATAAATCATAGAAAGATACTTAAAAATATTAAATTACCAAAATTTGTAATAATCCAATGTTTTAATTCTTGCCGCATGACTTGTGTTGAAAGTGTTGCACGTAGCAATTTATTTTTATGATAAGAGAGTTAATTTTGTACACAAATTCTGTTTCTTAGAAAAAATGATGTTATTGATTTTCAGTTGTATTGTTAACAAAATGGTTGTAATAAAATACAGTGAGTGAAAGTAAAAAAGTTCAGTTAGTGACTAGAAAAATTGGCTGTTAACAACATTCTCTCGCGGAGAAATCTTGTTTCTCTTTGAAAATATCATAGACCTACGGAGATACGGCTTCAATTCTTTGCCTAGCCCAATGGTTATTTAACTATCACTTTCATTTAACGCGATGGATAATGAATGATTATTTACAGTGAGAAAGTTACCAAGGATTCGTTTTTTCAGCAAAACCATTCTATTCTGCTTTACATACCAGTTGCTCACGATCTGAATTCCTATACCGATACACCCAAAAATGCTCAGCTGAATGAAAGTGGCAAAATGCCGACCTAATTTCCATTGGCTCGCCACCAACGATCAGCTGTTTCTTCGATAAAAAATGAGCGCATATCAAGAATGGAAGCATGCTCTTCAAAGTAAGTGGCTTTTTAATGAAGACTTTTCCTCGATCCAGCTGTAAAGGCGGGGCTGCGACGTAACGAAGGGGAATGAGAAGTGGGTGGTGAGAAAAAAATGGAGGGTGCTATAACTAAACGTTTTGAGGAAATCGTTTCTTCTCTAATTAATGCGCGTGCCTAGAGAGCAATTTACGCTCAGGAAATTGGGTTCGATTAGGGACTATTGGATAATATTTGATTAAACGACAGATGCTTGACTGTGTGAAACCACTTGGATATTGGCAAGGATTCAGCTGTAGGAAAATGATGAAGATAGCTGGTTGAGGCATAGAAAATTCACCCATGCATGTTTTTTTCTTAATTCTTGCATAACTTTGGACTGGAAATAATAAAAGCATTTATTTTATACCTTGGCAATATGATGCAAGTATCAAACAAATATATATGAAATTTTTTTAACTGAAAAAGCAATGATGAGGTGCTGTTATTTTCGCAGCTACTATTTAAATTATAGAGAAAGTTGGTTATGCGGAAAAATTCAGTGGTTATCTAAAGATAACTACTTCTAATCTCTAATACTTCTATGTACCTTGAATCTCTAGCTACCTCTAATTTCTACCTACCTCTAATCTCTCTCTAAAAGCTAATAATATCTCAAAATTGAGAGACGACTTGCAGACTTGCTGGAGATGGCAATCGCTGCAAATGACAATGCCGTTTTGTTTGACTATAAAAAAAGTGGAAGTTTTTTAATTAATTTTAGGATATTTGGTTAAATTTTAATTCCGGTCTCATGCTAGTAAACGTGCTCTTTCTGTAGGTGTGTTTCCATTTTATTTCTGGAAAACGGCTCTAACGTTTTTGATGAAGTTACAGGATACATTAAATTCGGACGAGAAAATAAGACTGATTGGGGGGGGGTCTCATTTTTGGGAATATTCATTTACTACTTAAAAAATTACTTTAAAAATTGAAACCTGGCAACCGAAATTACAACCATATTTTTAAACCCTTCTCTTTCCTTACTTTCCAATGGATAACACGACAGAATGGACGAATTATCGAAAAGCAAGAATATCAACCGTTTGAATTTATTAAGGCAAGTGACTCTTATAATGCGGATGGGGAATGCGAATAATTATTTATTTTTACAAATAAACAATTTATTAACGGAGAATGCATATGAACGAAGTAAATGCATAGTGGTTTCGAGTATGTTATTGAAGGAAAACATTGTAAAATTGCAAAAGTTAGTCCACAAGCTACTTAAGAAAATGAGGGTCAACGAAGATGGCGGACTGGCTTCAGCTTCTAGCAGCATAGCAAGTGCCCTCTGAATATCTTAATGCATCAAACAATGGAATAACTCAATAAGTAGTTGTAACAGCATGCATAGAGCAATACCAGATTTTGATTATAGATTGGAAAGTTACACTATAATTTATTCCCGTGAAATTATTGAAAGTTATCATACGGTTGTTCAAAATGTTCCCTTATCGTCCTCTGGACAAAAAGAACTTCAACATAACCAGATATTCTTAGGTATGGTCAGAACAAGAGAAATGTAATAGCCCTAGCTGTTAATTTTGTGTAATCAGGGGGCTCTTGCCATGGCGGCCAGGGCTTGAAGCTCTGACGTGGGCTAGGCCTGTCCGCCATCTTTGTGAACTCTGATTTTCCTTAAGCGCTTGTGGGCTGACGAACCAATTTTGCAATTTTGTCATGTTTTCTACCGATAATTTGCTCTAACGGCCAGTTGCAGGAACGACACATATATATTCTCTAAAGTGATGGGGTCCTTAAGCCTTGGCAACAATTCAATAAGCATTGCAGAAGCATTCGATAAATTTATTGGTTTCAAAACTTGGTCTTATGAGTGTCATAAGTAGCCAAGATGGCGGATGCGCAATGAACCGCTTGAAGACTTAATTATTTGATGAAAGGGTTGTTTTGGGACAAATTGCCAGTATATTTACTCTTACTGACTAATTATTATGTGCATTAGCAATTATTGATTGTGGATTTATTGAAACAACCTTCACAAACCACAAAAAGTACGAACTCACGACCCGGGTTTCAACGCGTTTTCGTGTGACCCGGGTTTGTTTGTATTTTTTGTGGTTTGCGAAAGTTGTTTCAATAAATCCATTTTGCAATGAATTACCACAAAGTTACCAGAGAGAGTGTTTCAATTATTGATAGGGTCAAATTTCATAAATTTCAACTGCCGGTAGAAAGTTTGATCAAACATTCGAAGCAATCAGCTATTGGTAAATGAGTTTTATAACTGGTAAATATGTTCCTGCAGCCCGATTACTCTTATGAGGTCCATAACTTCATGGATCCCATAACTATTGATTCCTCAACTAAATATTTTTGCATCCGGCTATAAGTCGGCATGCACTTACTTATTTCGTATACATTTTCCTGACATATATTTCCAATTAATTGAAATTGATGATACTCCGAATTCCTAGTGAAACCTATGGAAAAATTGATTGTAATCGTCTGCACTAAGTATCCTATATATGTTTCAAGGGCTACTTGACCTTAAATTTCAAACAGATGATGGATATTTTTGTTTTACATCCGCTAATTCGTCCATTCCGTCGTACTATCCATAGGGACAAGTAGGAGGGTAAGCATAGAGCAAGGATAACCAATAACCAATGGTGGTTATTTCGGTTGTCAGGCTACATCTTGATGACGTAACTCCTCTCCATTACCTCAATGGTCGGAAACGATGAGGACGTTGTGTGGAGAAGAAGGTACAATAGGGTTTTTTTTACGTTTCTATCCATCCTCCCTCATCTCTCTCCCTATCTCAGTTTCTCCATTATATGGAGTGTGTGTCCGGGGGCGGAGAATTAGGTAGTAGTCCGCCGGGGGCGAGAGGCGGCGAGTCGACGGAACAGGGAGGAGAGCAGGTGGTCGAGAAGTCGTGTCGAGGATGCTCGAGGTGCTAGCCGCGTCCGCTGGTATACAACGCGGAGAAGTGGTCGAGGGGGACGAGTTAATCCGACGGCGGACGAGGTGGGCGGAATGATGGAGCAAAATGATGGAAACGGGAAGGCTTTTGCTGGAAAAAAATTGGTCGAGATTCATCGCGAAAGAATAGTTTGGAAAGACGAATCGCGCAAGAATCGTATATATCTGAATGTTATTTATTTATTCATCTTGATATTATTTGAAAAATTATGTAATTTTTTATTAAATTTCCTTTTTTTACTATCTTATTATTTATTTATTTGTACTCTTTTATTACTAATATATTTATTTATAATGAAAAGATAATACTTGGTTAATTCCACTCTAATTTATTAAAACCGACCCAGGTTTCAGCAACTGAGTACCATTTTCAAGAAATTTTCCACATTGAAAATGGCACTCAGTTGATGAAACCTGGGTCGGTTTTAATAAATTAGTGTGAAATTAACCTATTTTTATCTTTTCATTATGAATATTAAAAACTTCCACAGAGTAACGCCTGAAACAGTTTCGTTTGTTAATATATTTATCATTAACCTTTCAGTTATGTATGAATTACCCTTTTATTATTATTATTATATCATATGTATTTCATGCTTTGTTTCTTTTGCTGGTGTTACATTAGCATAATCTGTCTGTAAGATTTCGCAGGTTTTTCACACTCTCCTATCATATGTGGGTGTTTTCCTGCAGTGGGTTTTTTCGTCAAGGATATTAAATCCTTACTTCCTTACATTTTTCCCACAAATGTATACATCTTTCTTCACACTTATTTCATGTATTTCTCTGACGAGGGGTTAGATGAAAAAAGGGACTGCCTTAGTCTCTATCTCGCCCCAATAAAGACGCCTTTTAATTATTTGGATTATCCAAGGATAGAATGGTGTCCTCCAGCAGATTCCAGCAAGTTATCTCGTAAGATATCCGAGACTCTTTAATATGAACGTGGTAGAGACATTTTATAAAATGATTTGTGAAACTTTTTATCATATGAAAACGCACGTTCTCTTAAGTATGCTGACTGGATGAATTATGGAATAAACGTGCTGCTTTTCTATCGTAAAGAATTGGGTGGGAAACACTCATTAAAGAACATACTCTTCGATAACTGTGAACGTGAACTCTTTAATTATGGCTCAACACTTGAAACAAAATCAGCAACACAATAAATAAACAGAAAATACACTAAATATTAGCTCGTAGGAACAGGAAACAATTGAAAAACGAAATAAAACGTAATGTATTTAGTGAACGTTCCAAGTCAAAGAAAATAGCCTTTTTCCATCTTCGACATTTTCTTCTTAAACGTTCTCTTTTTAGTATGAAACACGTTATAGTGTTAAAAGCATTCGAAAGTACTTTTACGATGTTTCTTTGTGGCCAGGATTTGAACGTACTTGGTGCCTGAATGCACTCTCTTAAGTAAATTGGCCATCTTAATATGATTTCGATTTTTTTAGATTAATATTTCTTCCCGCTCTCACCGTCTGGCAAGTAAGCGTCCAACAATCTCTATACAATGCTAACCAAGAATTCATTGCACATATTATATATATATTTCTTATTTCTCTGTTTGAGTTTTAATGTTCGTGCAAGTGTTGAATTGTCCTTGACAATATCCTTCTTGTAACCTTGTCCACCTGCATCCCTCATTTTACCAACCCATTAAGCCTAATATTTTTTCCTTCAGTTTTACCTTGCATTCACACAAGCATGAAATTCAATTAACTCAGCTAGCATGATATTCCCTTTCGTTGCCATGGTTATTTAAGCCATAAAAACGTGTGATAGTCACGTAACGTGTGAAAGTAGGATCGTGGAACCTTTCCAACTACCTTATGGGTTTCTCTGAGAGCTTCTGTCAAAGATTGATTATTTAGATAAACATAATACGCTCAACTATCTGTCATCTGAGGTCAACTGAGCACGAGTGATTGTACGAGAACTGAATATGATTTATTCCTTACTTTAATCCTCGTTTGAGTCATCATTACCGATTGATTCGACAAGTTACGTACATGAGTTGATGCAGTGCAGTAATTCACGCCTTATGGAATTTATGACTTATCTAATCCGTTTTCGAGATTTCGTGCCCAGATCATTTGCTTCGTGGATAAATCCACTGAAACGTTACTTCCGTTACTATCCGGTTCCAGTTCCGTCAAGGCTGTCATAGATTGCCCCTCGTCTTTCATCAGTATTTCGTCGATCAACGGATTTGTATTCCAGGGCTATCTTTTTCTATCATACCTCTCAAAATGATCCGAACGGACATAGTTCAGATTTTACTCAATCTCTCTCGTTATTCTCATCAGTATATTACATCATAATGAAAAGTAAAGAAAACTTTGTGATTCCACATAAATATTTAATGTACAACCTAGGTCTCGACGTGGCACGTCATCACCTGGTGATGACGTGCCACGTCTATCCTAGGTCGTACATTAAATATTTATGTGGAATTACAAAGTTTTCTTTACTTTTCATTATGTTAAGTCGATTCCATGAAGTCACGCCCGAGACATCGAATTATATTACATCATTCTGCATTTATGTCTCTGCTGTACGCTTATTGATTCCCTATTCATCAGTTTATTTTTGTTCTTCAGCATCCACCTCCCATGTCCTGTCACGTATGCCCTTATTCATCTCGGCTCTTAGGTTTTCCCTGAAATGGGCAATGCCACTCATTTATGGTGGGTGGTGCACATCCAGCAGTTGAAGTGGGCAGGCATCTATATTTTTATTTAGTGATGAAATGCATGCGAATTCTATCTTACACTGGTTTCTTCTTCTCAACGGCATCTTTCTTTAGTCCAGTCTCTGATTCCTCGCCGAGGTCACTGGCTTTAGTTTTTGCGGGCCCTCTTGTAATCATATATTTGCCATTGCCAGTTAATTTCTTCTCAAGATTGGCGAATAATAAATGTCAACTATTTATATCCTCTCCACGCATTAGCTACTATCACTTTCTTTCCTTCATCCCGTGCGTTGATTTTGTTATTTTCTATTTAGTCTTAATTTACGCTGCTAAATGATTGAACTATTGCACCAGTGATGTCTGTTTGTCTTTCAGTTGATGATAATCGATTCATATTTTCCCAAATATTCTTCTTATGTTAAAAAAATAATGGAAAAATATAAATATATTTTAACATATTTATGAAAAATAAGGGGAATATAATATTTTTTCGTGTAGGTATACTTAAGTTTACTCTTCCAAAAATAGTACTTATTATCTATCTTGTGCTCATAATCAACCTTGTTCTCTACGGAGTATAACTACAAGTGGATATGTTACCAGGTCTGATAGAACCGTTAAGGTTCCTAAACAATACTCATAATCATTGTTAAGTATTTGTTTTGTATTGAATTTTTCAATAGAGTCGATTTTATTAAATGTTTTTTGTATGTAATATTATTGAATGATTCTACATTTTCACATTGTGATATATTTTTGTTGAAAATGAAATATATACCTATCTTAGGAAGGGAGATATACCATATCAACGCGAGTTTTGCATGTCTTTTGTTTATGCACCTGTCAAAAAATTGAGACTCTCATGTTAGCAGTTGCTTTTGTACTTCGGGTCAGTTAAAACCTAATAAGACTCAATAAAAAAGTGTCCCAAGAAACACTACCTCTGACCGTTTATTCAAATTTGTTTGCATGGCTATTTTTTCATCCGTACTCATCTCGCTCTTACTCCCATGGCCATATATATCCAATCTTGGAATTGGCCTCCACAAGTGACCTCCATCTTTCTCTGTCGACTGCTTCATGCTCTTCACCCCCCAGCCTATTGACATCTGACGTCACTCCATCCCACCATCTTCGTCTCGGTCTTCCAGGAGGTCTTCTTCCCTCTCCTCTCCCCAGGCCTACCTCCTTCAGTAGTGTACCCCGCTCACTTCTCATGACGTGGCCCGCTCATCTCATTCTTCTCGTTTTAGCGCATGCCACTACGTCATGGACCTTGTGCTTACAAGTTCTCTTATTTTCTTTTTGTGCTTAATTCTACAGATCCCGTTTTCATTTGTAGGGCCAAAGACTTTTCTTAGGATTTTGTTTTCAAAAACGACAAGTTTTCATTCTTCCTTCTAATGCAATATCCATGTTTCTGCGCCATACAGGACCACAGGGTGAATTATTGAGTGGTATGTTCTTATTTTGGTCTTGTGGGATATTTTCTTTGAAGTTAGTATCTTTTGCGTGCGTACGAACTTTTGCTGGATAGTTTTCTTCCATTGGCTATCTCGGGTTCTTGGCTGTTTTTGTTTGACATTATAACTCCGAGGTTTTCTAACTTGTCTACTTTCTCAAAATTGTGTCCATTTACATTAATTGTACCTACTTATTGTTGTTATTTTCTTGTAAAATGCATGTATTTCGTCTTTTCCTTATTTATTTTCAACCCCACGTGCTCCGCCTCGTGAAGGAAAATTCATGTCAGTTCTTCCAGGTCTTCTCTGCTTTCTGTCAGGAGAATTACATCATTTGCGAAGGCGAGTACGTTAACTGGAATGGATTGGATATTTTGGGAGGCGACCGAGGGCTAAGGTCATTTGCGCCATAGGAGACAGGTAAGGGAGGAAGGGTGAATAGAAATCCGACGTCGGTATTAGCCTGCTCTTAACGAAAGGCGCCAAGGGGACCACGGTTTCACATCTCATCCGACAGACGGAGTACCGCACTTGAAGTGCCCTCCACAAAACTTTCAAGTGGGGATCAGGTTTCCTCTGAAAAACTTTCCTCCTCTGCAGGGATTTGTGCCCTGGCCATCCGTATGGTTAGCCAGTACTCTAGCCACCACACCAACCCGATCCATGAGTACGTTAACTTTAGTTCCTGTTCGTATATCTCGGTCAGTTATTCGAAAAAAAATTTAAGGCATCTTCCATTGCTATGTTGAAAAGCAATGATGCTCTTCACTTTCATGAAATTCTGCATATGGTGTTTAGGTCGGCATTGGCCTGATTTCAACGAAAGACGCCAAGTGAAACGCATTTGAACATCCCTTCCGAGGGACTGAGTACGACATTAAAAGTACTCTCCGCTGGGAACCCGAGTAGATATCAAGATTCCCCCCTTTAAAATCGCCTCCACTGTGGGGATTCGATCCCGGACCATGAATCCAACACACCAACCCGATCCCCCTGAATCTCCTCTCTCCGCCCATGTATTGGTTGGTGGGTTGGATAAGAGGGGGTGTTTGACCGTCCCCAGGGTGGAAAGTGGGAATGTGGAGGAGAGATGAAGCAGGAGAAGGGAGGCGGAGGGGGGGAGGGAAGGGTGGCGGCGGAGGGATCGTGTAGGGGTCAGGTGCGCCACAGTAATCGGCGACCCGTGAACCACGAATGAGATGATTGCTTGGCGGGAGGCGAAGGAATGAGGCCGATGTCCTTGAGCGAAGCACTGAGGGATGGATTCGGGAAGGAGTGAAGGGTTGGCATTGCGAGTGCAGAGATTCCATCATCGCTCCAGATGTGGAATAAGGAATGCCATTTTGCGAGTCAGTACGTCCTGGTTAATTTTTAGAGGCTCCGTGAACGGTCGGCCACAGTCTACAGACTACGAGCAATACGGTGGAATTCTGAGAGTAAAATTAATCGCGAAACATTATTTTCCAACCTTTACTTTCTCAGCTTTCTTATCTTAATCTTACACTTTCTTTTTAAGGTGGTTGGAGGGCGACTCATGAGTCGTTGAGTGTTAGAAATTGTTTTCAATGCTTGTCACAGTTTCACTACAGTCACAGCCCCTTGCATAACGCGGCGAGTTTTTAGAGAGAACTTCTAGGTTCGGGGATATGTTTGTTTATGTAGTGAAAATTCGAGCGTCTTCCTCTCAATCATGAATGTGTGTTCCTCTCAACTCGACTCTGAGACTCGTTGAAGTTGCACTATCTTTAAATGTCTTCAAGTGTTTCAAATCTAATTTTAAGACTGATAGAACTTCTGCCTCTTATTATTCTCCATTCAACTCCATGTCTCGCTCAACATCGTAATACATCTGCCATTCAAACCTCTCTATTCGGCTGAAAGTGTCTTCAAGTTATTTTTTTCCAGTAGGTACCTTTAGATCCAAAGTTCCCTTAAAGTCTTTCATCTTCATCTACTATGTATCATCCATACTTCTGGTCAAATTTTTACTTTTATTCGAGCTTGCTATTCACTTCCGACTATAGGTAAGTAATATTAGCTCCAAAATTGTTCTATCTCAAAACCTAGAATAGTCTTGTACCACCATCATCTCCTTTTAATTTTATGTTTTGATCACCTACTCTATCAGTTACATTTCAATAAAGCACTTGCACTGTATAAAAATCGAATCAAACGAAGGAAGTTCATCTCATTGACTCTCCGTCCGTTTTTCTATTCTCTCTGATGGTCTGTATAGCAAAGATAACCTCAGTACCATCTTTATTCACAAGAATATTAGTTTATTACAAATCGCATCAAATTTATCACGACAACATATCGTATTGTAAGCCCTGTGTTAGGAAAGCTTTTATAAAATATTTTATCAGTTGAATCGTCTCTCTGATGATGGTTTTTAATATTGGCTATAGTTAGATCACAAATAAAATCTTATGACATTTGGAAGTATTTTGCGCGAGGCGATCATGGCTCTGATTTAATATTTGAAAAATGTCTTCAATCCCTTGTGTGACGCGGAGTTGGGCATGTCTAATGTAGGGATTTTGGATGTTGGAGAATTGGCTATTAATTTTATTCTGATATTAAAGATACATTTTGCATATAACCCATCAATCTTCTCTTATTTTAGCTGGATAGCCTTCCAGAGATCTTCCTTCAAAGGAATAGTGCCACTGGATCGTACGCCTAAAATGTTTTGCTCGCTGACGTAGCCATAAGCATTGAGATTATCTTCGTATCATAATCATATTGACTTATTCCATACATTACATTATCTATATATTTTCATTAAATATTGGAAAAATATTTATGGTTCCCTAAAATTTGACAAAATAGCGTAAGTAAAATGCTAAATTTTTCGTCAAAATTTCATGGTTCCTTTTCAACGCAAGTAACCTTTTTATTCTGATTTTTTCCTCGTGCTCATGCCATTACTAAAGCCATACCTTAGAACACAAAACATCTTTGTCGTCCTCAAAATGATATTTACAGCCCAACAGGAGTTTCCGATCATATCTTAAAATTTGCTTGCATTAATTTTGAATCTGGGATTTTCCTCGGTCAGGTGGAGGATACTTCAAGGAGGCTTGAGCGTGAGATTTAATCATAAAAATAAGTTCTCCGGAGGAACATCCGAGGAAAGCATAACTGGTCATGAGTAGAATATGCGTAATATTCATCGGTTAGGTGTGGAACGAAACTCGACGCGCGGTTAGCGGGCTGTCATCTGTTATTGAGCCGGGAACGCTAATGGGATTATTGCTCAGTCGATATCGCGGGGTTCTTTGATCATCGTCGAAATTCTAAAACATTCACTCGATTATATCCCGGGTACTTCTGATGTTTTATGCCCTCACAGGCATAATTTCAGAAGTCGGAACAGCTCCCGAAGTCTTTGAGCTCCTCCTGCCTCTGCGGCTAAGAATTCTCCTGAAAAACAGACTAGAATTCTGCATAAAAAGTGAGGCTATCAAAAGTTTCTGAGTGTACACGGAAGTGCGAAGTGTGGGTCAAAGCCATTGCTTGCGAAAGCTTTCACCGGGAGTCACTCACTGTTCCTTCCTTTTTTCCTTCATTTTATTTAATGGATCCTTCAAGAAATGCGAGAAGCTGGGAGAGGAGAATGATGGATTGCGCGGCTCCCGACGAGAGGCAAACCCGGCGCTGTGCGAGTTAGTTGGCGATTTATGTGTCGCAAGTTCCATCCACTTTGTGGAAATTTTAGATCGCATTTTTGCCGAGCTATCACGACCTGCGGCTGAGAGATGGGAAACGGAGCTTATACTCACTCAAGACGATGAGGGCCTGCTAGGATTTCTATGGTAAACTATGGCGGATGAGAATTTTCATAAAAAATAATAAAATAAATAAATAAAATTACTCATTGAGGCTGATGGATAGGACGCTTGCTATGCTGGACTAGGATAGAAGCTGAAGCCAGTCCGCCATCTTCTTTAGCCCTCACTTTCCTATTTTGAAAATTATTTTTAATAATTAGAAAAATTTTTAACGAAAAAAAGAAAAAACATCAAAATTAAAAAGCACATGCGGACTAAAGCATTAATTTACAATTTTTCTATGCTTTCCATCGAGAACTTATCAGACATCAGCAGGCTCTTACTTTTTTAATGTGCATTCTGCTTACATATTATGTTTATTTATTTCAATTGATAATCATACGCATTCCCAATGAAAACTATTGTTAAATCGTGTAGAATCCGAGGCACTAAACAGCCATTAGATGTATCCAGAGTTACTTGTTCTTAAATTTCAAACAAATGATGGATATTCTTGCTTTACGACCGCAAATTCGTCTATTTCGTCGTATAATCCAAAGAGATTAAAAGAAGATAGTAAGTAAAGAGGAAAGATGAACAATATGGATGTTATTTGGTTATCAGGCATCAGTTTGATGACTTAGTGCCCTATCCATTCACCTCAAGGATATTCCTAATCACAAAATAACTTAATGCGCACCTCTTACTTTAAGGTGGTTGGAGCCATTTTCGTCCATGTACAGATTTGCGTGAAATTGTGCTTGCATCTACTTATTAGTAAAAGAATAGATAGTAAATAGAAAATAATATCACATCACCAATTTGGTTTCTAGACAATGTAGTGCGATTTTAACACATAGCCTTATGATTTGGTTTCTTGACAATTTAATGCGATTTTAACACGTGGCCTTATGACACCTGACATGCATTTTGAAATAATTCTATGACATATGTACAGATTTTCTAATTAACGCGAAATCATACGTTTCACAACGTAATTGTGGTTCCTTTTACATATCAAGGTATCATGCCCAATAAAAAACTAGTATTTATAAGCGGTTTACGCTTAAATTTCGAATTCCCCGCCGTAAAACCGTATCATATTAATGCCTCAATTGAGACGAAGATTTTAATACATAATTCTTGCATAATTTATATAACAACATATATGATTATTTCCAACGTATTTATTGATGTATCTAAGTGTATTGTGGTCCAAGAACTTTTTTCATGTCAATTGAATATTTAATAAAATATGCCCTCGAACACTCATGATTCGCGCTCCAACCAGTTTAATACGGAATGAAGAGGCATGGTTCCATATGGGAATATTCCTGCATCCCTCAACATTTTAATTCTTTGTTTTTCGGAAAGTAGGGCGTCGTTACATGGGGTTGCTGTCATTCTATCATTCTCTAATGAGCTAGTGGTCATGTTAAGCTTTTGGTCATTCACTCTCGTTAGTATGACAGTATAGGGGTTTTGCCGTGAAATCCTTCTGGCGTCATTCTGTATGTATGTCACTTGAAAATTGCATCATAAATTACCCGCTATGTTTGCGGAAGAAGAATTATGGAAAATTAAAACATGCCCAGTCGCAGTGGAGCGAGGTAAATATCGTGTATAAGCAGTGGCGTATTTTCTAATTGACGCCGTTATTGAAAGAATGTGTTTATTATATTTCGCTGAGTAGAATATAAAATCTATTGATACCTACGTCCACCATACAATTTTATATTCTATTGTCAAAATTTAATGATGGAGTTTTCCCAAAGCGTGGATCACGTTTTCTGACTATATAACGGTTTGACGGTCGCCAAGCTGAAAGTTGTAATCTGATGGGGAAAAATATACCGGTGACGATATGATATTGTAATGAATAAATATTTTACCATGTAAAATTACCGTTCTTGGTTTATCACAACTCTCATGGCCGTGATAATGGAAATAGGTTCATCCCTTCTAGATGTCCGCTTGAGGATGAGGAAACTTATGAAAAATATCCATACCACACTCCTTGTACCAGGCATAAATTTGTGTAATTTGCTGTTCATATTGAAAACAAAACTTTGTAATTTGATAAAAATCATATTGAAACACACATGAGGATGGGTTCTACGTAAAACCCCATCATTGGGTGAGGTTTACAGGTCTCCTAGACTGAATACATCCTAAGAATAGGGGGAGGGAAGAGTTGATCAGATCTTTAGAGTACGCTATTTGAAAACACCTGTCATGTCGTGTGTTTAAAAGTTGAGTAAAATATAATTTCGTGTGTTTAAAGATGAGTGCAATTGTAATGCTTTGCTTTCATCCAATATGGATATTAATATATTGATTGTTCATCATATACACTCCCTCAGTCAAGATATCCGTGGACTATATCACCCGTTACTATACCATTCCCCTCAGTCAATACTCCCTCAGTCAATATATCCGTGGACTATATCACCCGTGGACTAGTTTTTTAGTATGTGCTCAGAGAGCACACAGCGATACTAAAAAACTGCATTAAAAAAATTATTACAGTTTTAGAGATGGAAGTTATTATACATTTATGGATTTAACTCTTATAATTGAAGTGGTATTTGACATTAAGGTATTTATAATTGTGCTTTAAAAATTACTTAAATGGAAAATTTCCTACACGTTTTGGAGAATCGATGAAATTGTATTTATAAAAATGACTGCAGGTGTGTTGCAGTGCTACGAAAAATGTTGCGATGTAAAATAATGATGATTCCAAGTGGAATGTTACCTTTGTTTTAAGGTACAAGGTAACATTATAGTTCCGCTGATTTCGTTTTTCTGCTCCTTTTGATTTTTAGCGAATATGTAGTCAATTACTTACCGTGGGATCTATCTCTGGTAACTTTCTGCTGAATAACTTTCCGGTAAATAGTAAAAATCCTTTCAGGTAGTCCTTTGAGCTTTATAAAAGGAAAGTTTGAACTTTTCCTTTCTTGTACTTGACAATTTTTTGACACACAGTGACTGATTTTCACAATGCATCGATATTGGTTCCGGAAGTTCTACTCAAGTAAAAATACACCTGATATCATTTGGCAATACCGCTGGAGTAATTTTTTTATACTGGTGAAAGTAAGTTCGCAGTAACTAAACCAAGGCTATCGATAGCTATATTCCGTCATTCGGTAGCTCCGGCGTGATTCGGCAGGAAAAATACTCCTTGTCAAAGACTTATCTTGGTTTCCCATCATCGGAATGCAGGAATAAAATCAAGGGCGTCGCCATGCTTCTTACTCCCCAAGCAATGATTTCAGGTGTCGTAAGATCATGTTGGACACAGACCTTATTTCGGTGCGAAAGAAGTCACAGGAAAATCGTGAGCGAAAGTAGACACTGTAAATCGAACGCGATTCCATCAGCCGGGACTACACGATCCAATCGTTTAAGCGTTTGCCCCTGCCTTTAATGAGCACGTTTTCACACGACGAAACCACGACGCGAGATAAAACAGCTCTACCGCTCAAATTATCAGAGCAGTAATATTTTAAGCATTTATTTGCACCGGGTTTTATCTCTATTTGACCTCAGTTTCTCTCACCTCCTCCAAGTTTCTAAAATAGAACTGTATATGTGCTTTGCGCTAAAAAAATGCAACAAAATGCAAAAATGCAATGCAAATGTTGAATAACTCTGTCTATCGGTATGGAATGGGCGTTACGGTGAAAATTTCATAAATTTCTTCTCTCTTAAACGGAAGGTCACCCCCTCAAAATCTTTACAGTATATGCAAAATGAAACAAGGTATGTCATATAATAAAATAAGCTCGAAAAAATATGAAACATGTAACAAATTTAAACTATGAAATGTTTAACATGAAAATTCTTGAACAAATAATAGTTTATTTGCTATTTTTAATTCAAATTTAGTTTAATCAAGACTTTTTGTTTAAAAACAAGCCATTGAACGCCTTTTTACGTTGATTCTTCCCTGAGATATGTGATTACGAAAATCTAACGGCATTGAAAATCGCCATTTTGAAAAAGCCGTTATTCGACTGTTTTTATTTAATTTTTCGCAAAACGCTCGAATTTATTAATTATTTCACTAGGCAAACGTTTCCTCAAATTTTCGTCAAAATCGGAGAGGTAAAGGATCAACTCTGATTCAAAGAGGCGTGGAATGACCCATATGTATAATGGCATGCACTTTACTGTAACTTGAAAACTTTCTTCCTAGCAATTTATTTGGATTCCTCGAATTGTTACCAAGGTGAGTTGAGGTGATTTTGCTGCGGTTCGTTTTAAACGTGATCCACCATGTTGTTCATATTCGCTGATATCATAGACTTAAGCACAGGATCTCTTTGCCATCAATGGTATGCACAAGAGATATGTTCATACGCATGACTTAATTCATGACTAGGATTCTTTGACGTAAGGATATTTACTATAGTTTCATTTCACAATTTTTCCCCACCCACAATTGGCGATTTTATTATTGGACGCTATATTTAACTTCGATATTCAATTTGTCTACCATCATATTTATGTAGGCAGTCTTTTTCCAAAGATCATACGTTTTTTTTAATAATAAATTTATTCTCAATATAATTACAAGTATAGTCCTGCTAAGCCTATGGCTTTTCAACAGGTGCTGTTATTAATTAACGAATATATTCACAGCTTTGATCTGTCAAAAACATTTAAAAATTGCTAAAAACCTAAAATATAATAAAATCATATAAATTACTCAAAGACGCAATAAAATCATTAATTCAAATAGTAAAAGTACAAACGTTTTTTTTAAATGAAAAAAATGTAGGTATACAAAAGTAAACAAAAGTATGAATTTTTTTTCAATCAAACACAACATGTATCCATCATAAATCATTTAAAATATCGACGAAAAACGTAAAAAGTAATTGAAACACATAAATATTCACAAAACACAACTTAAACTTTACTGTTAAATCATAACTACCTCAGTATATACACATGTTTTCATTATTAACAAGTGAACAACCTTGATTAGTTAAAACGTAGTAATTGCGGGTTTTAGATATACCTACCTGGAAAATCAATTGGGTATGGCTTTAACCTCGGATTTTCAATTTGAACCGCCTAAATTATACTACGGGGTGAAGAAATGGTAGGTACTCCAGAAAAATTTGGGCTCTGTTATTTAACATTTAGTGAAGGCTCAAAGAGATGGCGTTCAATTATCCGGATTTGAGGATAAATACATTACACGGCGGTGTTGTGTGCGAAGCGCGTGGCGGTCGCCGCCGCAGAAATATTTCATTTATGAAATACATAATAATAATAATAATTTCTTTATACCTAACAGCCGAAGCCAATTACTATGCATGTAATATATGGATTAACACACACAACCATGCCCAGGGAGATGACAATGTCCTACCCAGGCGGGATTCGAACCCGCGACCTTCGGTTTGGCAGGTGAGGACTTTACCCCGCCGCCACCGAGGCCGGGTATTCTGGGCACTTACGTCCGAATGGAGTGAAATTTAGGTGTAAAGGACTGTAACTTGGCATGTTGCCCCAAGAAGTAATTTTTTTCCCTCCAATTGGTATATCGGAACGTCATCGCATTTATTTCTCTTGGGCCACCTCTAAATCTTAATTAATCGAGCTGAATTTTTTGATACCCTTTCTTAACCCTAAGGCATAATTTGAGAGGTTGAAATTGGAATTCCGAGGTTTATTAATCCACACCCTTAAGAGCACTCGTTGCAATTCATAGGAAAGGCCGAAATAATATTAAGGAAAGTTTTAATTATAATTTCTACACTCCTATTTACCATTATGCATGTAATCTACCCATTCATCCGGCGCTTTTCTCCTGCATTAAAAAAAATTATTGAAGTATGTATTGTAGTTTAAGGAGGAATATCAGTATGAAATTTTTTCATACATTATATTTACCTCAACTTGATTTCAAATATGCATGTCCAGGAAAATATTTCACACTAAAATATATATTGAATCATGTCATTAATTTGCTTTCAATGGATACTAAAGTCCGTATTACAAAAGTTAGATGTTCAATTTATTGTGAGTGATTACAATTGACGAGTAAGTGAATAGTTTTTTCGTCATTTTTTCGTCGCAATACATACTATCATACTGTCTTTTAATGTATTGTATAATCTTTTATGGGCATTATAATCAAAATATCCCACTGCCAACCATTAGTTTTGTCATTAACGTGTAGTAATACTGATGGCATCGTATGTGGATCGGTACCTTATTGAAAGTGGCGTTTATGTCCTAGATCATGTATCCGTGTCTGCCTACATCATGTTTGTTTTATCCATTTCTGAATTTTCAACCGCGTCAGCGTCATAGACCTATTTTTATCGCCTTCTCACGCCTTCTTTCCTTCACTCACTCCCGCATTTTGCGCTCCGCTCAATCCTTTGTTCTCAACCTTCGAATAATCTGCTTCTACATCTGAGTTATTCCCAGCGTCAACCAGCGAAAGGGAATGTTAAATCAGGCAAGTTGTTATAGTGAGAAAATTTTATATCCCAGCGGATTTTAGAAAGGCTCTTAATGAATTATTGTGGTTTTTTTTACGGAGTCCGTGTCAATTTGTTCCCTAAAAATGTACGACAAGAAAAATCGCTTTCAAAAATCATCTAACTGATAAGGCCAATTTTGGAATATGCGTCAGAAGTCTTGGACCTACTTGAAGAGGGGCGTATAAAATCCATTGGGAAGGTACAAAGGATGGAAGCCGTAATTGGGACGCATATGAGAACGGAGAGTGTTACTAAACTGCTCTAAGAACCGGTATGGGGTCGAAGGAGTAGATACGTGAATAGAGTATGCTTAATGTTTCGCATTCTTCTGGGAGAAAACGTATTTGCAGTACTGAGACCGAAAGCGGGCAACTCTTAAGTGCATAGGTAAGAATGGACACCAATACAAAGTGAAATGTCGGTTTCAAAGGATCAATGTAAAAATAATATTTTCTTCCCTCAACAGGACTATTGTGGTATTGTGGATTAGAATAGTCTTCCTGCATAACTGTTCGAGGACTTTCCTGGCAACATAAATGTCTATGAGAAAAGGTGCCAACAACTTATCTTGAATTAATTGTTTTTATTTAATTTTTTTAATAATGGTTTCTTCGATTATGTTTCGTCGGTAATGTACAATTTAAACTTCAGAACTGTATAATTTTATTGTTGCTACCTGGAAAATAGCCAACTTGAATCACTCGCTTTATAATAAAACCCCAAACGTTAGTAAAGGTCCCAGGCGTAACTTTGTGGAATGTTATAACGTCAAACATTCTTAAATAATAACAACGTTATAGTACACACTTTTTGAAATGACTATCGTCCATGGTTTCAACAAATATGTATCATTAGAAAGGTGTTAATTATTTTCGGGCCAGGCCTAACCTTATCGTAGAGCCGGAGCGGGGGTAGAAGGTAGAGAAAGTAGGGAGGATTGGTGGGATGGTAATTTGGAGGTCAGCTGAAAAGAAGGAATAAACTCAAAGTCAATCTTATAATCAACATTTTAATTCAAATCACTTAGTCCAATTCTGGCTGCAAGGCACTTCAAGGGTGTGTGGCAAGGAATGAGTTTTCTCCAACCATGAACTAACTTTGTACCCTTTTACTGCTGACGATCACTTTTCCCTGTTTCTTTCCCTATTGTTTATTTGCCCTTGAGCGGACGCACGGCTTACTAATTATATAGTTAATAAATTTCTTCCCCCCTGAGAGAACGCCTCCTGAGTCCTTCACAAATTCCTTCACCGCTTGAGCAACAATATTTTGGAATATAATAACAACGAGAGCAGGGCTGCCGAGCTATAATTTTAAGCTATTTATTGCCAATCTGAACTTTTCGACTGGAAATGTTACAACATTTATTTACCAAACGTTCATTTTCCACAAGATATAATAATAATAATGAATAAACAAGGTTGAGATTGTACCCATAGTAGTATCAGCCACCGGAATAATACCAAAACAACTTCGAAAAAATCTGGAAATACTGAAATTGCATTACAACATATACATCCAAATTCAGAAGGCTGTCGTAATAGCAACATGCCAAATAGTAAGGAAATTCTTAAATTTTGGTAAAACAACTAAGTGATTTATTTCTGGGAGTACTTGGTATATTACCCTTACCTCTGAATAACCCAGCACGACTGAGGAATGAAAATGAGAGAAAAACTCAATAATAATAATAAGACGTCTTCATTGGGGCGAGATTTAGTTTTAGCCAGCGCCTTCTTCCATCTAACCCAGGGGTGGCCAACCAAAATGATCTTGCGGGCCACTTTGGATATTCATCAGAACTTGGCGGGCCGCATATAAAATTATATATCCCCATATTAGATTTAGACCCACTATAGACATTATCTTGGAGTGAAAAATTAGACAGAATGAGTTATTATTATTGTGTTAAAGTTATTGTATTAAAGTGTGGTGAATCTCGCGGGCCAGAAAAATGTTCAAGGCGGGTCGTGGGTTGGCCACCCCTGTCCTAACCCCTCCTCAGATAAATACATGAAATGAGTGTGAAGGAAGACACACACATTTGTGGGAAAAATGTGAGGAAGTAAGGAGGTGATATAGAAAAATCGGGAAGAGGGGATAGGAATTCACGAAATATTCCTCGGCCAACCCAACAGCTTGTATCCGCGCCCCTTTCCCCGCTTGTCAGACGTCCCGAGGCATCGCCACACTTCTCCCCCACTCCTGTATCTCCAACCCTCAGCCTTCGCCTGACATTCCCTGAGTCCCGGGGGCCCTCCTACCCTTATCCCGCGGTCTCTCTCCACTCCCTTTAACGGGAGGACGGTGCAATTAAGGTTACACAATGACCAGCGGAGGGAGGAAATGAGACAAGGTGGTGGAGGAGGAAGGCGAGGTAGAGACGAGAGAAAAAAATCCAGGGTGGGGATATGGGGGGAAGGGGGTGAGAGGGGGGGGAGAGAGAGAAAAACGCCTAATGGTCAAACAGCGTCATCAATCTCTCGCTTCCTGACGTGATGACGCTTTATGCCCTCTGCTTGCTCTCTCGCTCTTTCCCTCCGTGGGCGAACTTGAGGAGTTCATCTCCCGGGTCACAGAGGCTTGAAGGCAACAGAGCTTCACCGTTCCCCACCTCTCTCTCTCTCCCTCCGCGTAGCTTTTTCCCTCCCACTCGCTATCTTCCTTCCCGTTTGGAGTCCGCCTTGTGGTTTGTTTTAACCGTTTGGAGTTGAAGGATTTGATCGAGTGCTTCCCTTCGGCCGTGGCGTTTGTTTTCCGTCGGGGGTGGGGGGGGGGGGAGACGTGAGAGGAGGTGGGTGGGTTGAGGTTGGGGCAGGATGGCGAGTTTACGGGCCGAAAATTTATTTGTGAGAGTTTTTAGAATGGCGGAGGAGTTAGGGCGGGTCGCTGGAATCGCGGGAGAGTTACTTTTCGCGCGGGAGTTGTGGTGTCTTCTGTCTTCCGAGCGAAAGAATGCGTGCGTTTCCGCGGCTGTGATCGCCCCCGGTATTCTGAGGATTTGTGGGAGACTATGGTTAATTGGTCATGCATATACATTCATCCAGGTTGACCTGTAGTACCCATCATGCTGAGGTTGATCAGATAATGAGAATAAAATAAGGGAAATACATTTTAGAACGGAAAGGTTTAAAATGTCGTTTATTCCGCGATCGTAAAGAGACCATAATGGCTGCGTTAAAGTTTGCATTAGGGAAGTTGACTGGTAGTGCAGCTGATTAATTCATATCCACCCAACTGCATGTTTCTAAATCTGCCGAGTAGTGCTAACACCATGTTTAGCATGTTCCCTGCATTACTATAGTGTCACGTTTTCATTGTTACATTATGGATTATTTTAGTAGTTTCTGTAGCATATGTAGTATATCGATAGTGTGGTGCTTCTAAAGTGAAAGTGAAAGTAATTTTTTTCACTATAGTTCATGTTGGTGATAAGTCACTCCCTGCCTAACTCCCTTGTGGTGGCTTGCAGGGTAATAATTAAATGTAGATTCCGAAGTGGGGAAATTTTCTCGATAAAAGTGACTTCACCGTAACTCCAATTCTGTTACCCTTGTTACCGATCAGTTATGTCAGCCAGTTGCACTACCAACCTTCATCTACCATTGCACGTGACTGACGTTAAGACGATCTCGTCATCTGCGCTCACTCATCTTCATCTACATAATGGCCCGCGAGCCGCCGCATGGGCGTGTGACAGGGGATGTTAGGACACCAGTCGCGTAAATATGTAAGGGATAAGGTTTTGGGAGGTGAAATGGTGGTGCGTATTATGGGAATGTATTTAATGGAGCTCATTTTTTATTGCGGTCGCTTATTGTGCGCGGAAAGAACGAGTTTTTGTACCTATCTGTTCGACAATGTTCCTCTCTTATTTTATGGATTCTGTTAGACCTAGGAACGTAGTGAGATGTGATAATATTCTCTATGTTGCTCTGAAACACACCAGTTCTAAATTTGTCAAGGAAGCGTGTAGCCTCCGAGTCTCTCAGGGCTCCCACTGGGAAGTATCAAACTGATTACATCACAGTTAGGCAAAGATTCAGGAACAGTGTCAAGAACTCGTGGACTAATCCGGGGGTGATGCCGATTCGGATCATAATATAGTCTTGATGAACTGTGATGTTAGATTCAAAAAGCTTGCTAAAATTAGCAGAATAAATAGATGAACCTTGGAAGTTGTGGAATCGAGTTCTTCCCATGCCTGTCTTACCATTTCCTCCACATGCATTTTAAGAAGCGAAGATGACAACGGGCACCCTTGCCTTACTCCGCGACCTATAGTTGCCCACCCTGATTCACCGTCAGCCGGCCTCACCTGTACTCTCTGGACCATAAATAAGTTTTCTATTAATCTCCTGTCCAGCCAATCTATTCCCATTTTCCCCGGTAACTCCGTTTGTTTTTCGCATTTTTCACTGTCAAAAGCCTTTCCGAAATCAATAAAGCAAGCGATAATATCTTAGTTTAACTCCATGTTTCTTTTCATAAGTGTTCTCATCACCGCAATTGAATCCCGAGTTGACCCTCCTTTCCAGAACCCATTATGGACATCGCCCAAGTAGTAACTGGCCTTACTCTCCAACCTTTTAATGGTTATTATAAGTAAAACTTTGGCTACGAGTGAAATCAAACTGATTTTTCTATAGTCCTCGTATTCTGACGCTTTATTATTCTTCAGGATAGGAATCAGGACTGTTTTCACGAAGTCCTCTGACCATACTCCTTCCTCGTAGATCCTACGTATGAGTTCAAAAAAAAGTTGCCTACCTTTATTTACTAAATTCTTTAGCAGCTCCAAAGGTATGTTACCTACTTCTACTGCTTTTCTTGCCTTCATCTCTTTCAATGCTCTCCTTATTTCATTGTCGAGTATGACTGACCCGAGGTTATCTTTCTCTAGTGATCCCTCATCCTCTGACTACCGGTCTACTTTCGCTGTCATATAGCTCCACGCATTCTCTCCAACAATCTTGAATGTCTACTTGCTCAATTCATTTTCTACCTGTTTTGTCCTTTATATTTGGTGTATTTTACACTCTTTTACTACCCGGTAGCAATTTTACTTTCCCTTCTTTTAGTAGCTTTTTAATTTCTTCCCATCGCCTCTTCTACCAGTTTTCCTTCGCCCGATTGCTTATTCGCCGGAATTGATTATTTAAGTCCATGTATCTAGTCTTACCTAGGTTTATAAAGACATTTTTTCACTTTGCTCTCTCCTCAATTATCGTAATCATTTCTTCGGTAACCGACTGCTTCATTACCCTTCTCGTTTCCGCTGATCCTATTGTTTTCTCCACCGCTCGTGCTATGCCTGTTTTTATAATCTCCCATTTTTCTTCGATTGTTCCTATTTCCTTCGCTTCACCCATGATCTCTTTCGCTATCTCTTGGTATTCCCTCCTTTTTTCCCCTTTCAACGCTTCCAAGTTCCATCTATTAATCCTTCTGCTTTTTTAAGCTTTGTGAATCTAATATCACAGTTCAACAAGACTATATTATGATCCGAGTCTGTATCAGCCCCCAGATAGCTCCGCGAGTTCTTGACACTGTTTCTGAATCTTTGCCTAACTGTGATGTAATCAATTTGATTACTCCCAGTGTCTCCCGGCGTTTTCCATGTGTACCTTTGCCTAAGATGGTGTTTAAACCGAGTGTTTGTTGCTAATAATTTATTTCTCCTATAAAACTTAGCTAACTTCTAACCGTGATCATTTCTCTTTCCTAATGCAAACCCTCCCATTACTCACATTTCATAACCTTTACTATCTCTCCTTTCCCCCTCTACACTGTTCCAGTCACCCGTTAATATTAGATTTTTCTTGCCCGGGACTTCTCTGTTTATCTACTCTCGCTGTTCGTACACTCCATCCACCTCTTCCCCCATATGATTTCTTGTAGGCATGCACACCTGGGAGCAATATGTTTATATCAATGACATTTTCTTGAGGGTTCTGATGTGTGAGACATTCGTCACTTGATGGTTTATGCGAAACTAGCGTTCCAATTTCGACCCGAGTAATCATTTAACTTGGGTAAGCCAACCGAGGTTTTAAATTCAGCTACAGTTGGCGCTAAATATCAAAATTACTGAACGAAACGAGTGTCAGGCATAATTAGCGAAATGAAAATAGGGTAAGAACCTATTTGTTACCATAGTTTTAGGTCCAGGGCATAGAAAATTAAATAAGTTCTCATCGTAACAGGAGATGTTCGAAGCCTCCGTGGCGCAATCGGATAGCGCGTTCGGCTGTTAACCGAAAGGTTGGTGGTTCGAGCCCACCCGGGGGCGATATTTTCTCGGTCGCCAATGAATTGTTTTATCAATATTTACTGCTACCGTAAGTGTTAATTGGGGTGCTGTAATTTATGTAGCAAAAACTAGCCAGTCAGGAGTTAAGAGGGGAAGTGTTTTCTAGGAATTGCAATGTGGCTTTGCAGAAGGATGTAAAGAAAAAAAAGAGGAGCGATAAAGTGAGAAACGAGGAGTTGATGGCAAGGACGTAAGAGAAAAGAAATGTTATGAGATCAATAAGAAAGAGAAAGGCAAACTGAACACTAACTGAGGAAATATTTCCTGCTGAAGATAATATTAAAAGGAGAGATTGAAGGAAAGAGAGGCAGAGGAAGGCGAGGACACAGTATAGACATAAAGATCGGCAGGAGTTACGAAGAGCTGAGTAAGGAAAATGCAGGGACAGTTCTGCATGGAGGGAGCAGTTCAGTTAAAACCTGTCATAGGACAGATTCATTCCTAAAAGTGGGGTTGTTTACTCACGTGCATTCCAGTTCATTTGAGGTGCCTTCACAAACTCTTTCTTGTGCTTACCTATCTCACAACTTTCGGGTAGTTAATGCTACTCTTCTTCATTTTAATCGCCTAAAAAGTGGTTTTATTTTGTACTTCTGCAAATCAAGGTGAGAATTTTCCGCTATAAAATGTGTGGTTTATTTTTGAAGTGAAAACTTCTTATGTCGCGTTGAGCACTTTTGTAGATGGGTAAAAGACATTGGACTCGCGTCACCGTCAGCGTCACCGCTACTACATATATGTATAATTATGTATATTCTGTATATACACAGTATACTCGCTATATACACAGTACTTGTGGATGGGTACAAACCATTGGACTCGCATCACCGTCACCGTCACCATCACCGCTACTAAATATATGTGTAATTGTATATTCTGTATATACACTATTGTGGATGGGTAAAAGCCATTGGACTCGCGTCACCGTCACCGTCACTGCTGCTAAATATATGTATAATTGTATATTCTGTATATACACAGTATACTCGCTATATACACAGTACTTGTGGATGGGTAAAAACCATTGGACTCGCGTCACCGAAACCAGTGACTCGCGTCACTCATATGGGTAATGAAATAATTGACATTCCAAATTTTAACTTTGTTGCAAGTTTCAGAAGAAATAATGGTCCAGCAGGAGGAGTAGCTATTTATCCAAATATGAACACAGTTCATTATTGCTCAAATTATATGGATGTGCATGCGAAATTCACCAGCATGTTTAATACTACTGCTTCTGATATTGGCGATATGTGTATATGTCGTTGCCACTCTGAGAATAATCAGTTCATTATTATGGTTGCCATTTATATTTCTCCGGATAAGTCATTGAGCGCGATACGAGACTTCTTGTATGAAAATTTATTAATTTATTTTCATGATGCATCTGCATTGCTTGAACAAAAAATTGGGAAAAGATTTGATGATTTTCCAATGATTTTGAGTGGAGATTTCAACATAAACTTTGCAGACGATAAAAATCTACCATTGATGGAATTTTTAAATAGTGAGTTTGGTTTAACGATGTCTAATGATCGCAATCTTGGCACAACGAAATATAAAACTACTATTGATGCAGTATTTACAAGACATTTCAGCAAATTCGAATCAAAATTATTCGTTTCTTACTTTAGTTACCATAAGCCTATTGTATCAGTTTTAGATATTGCCGATGATGATGGCGGTGATGATGAAAGAGTTGTTGAAATAATGGATGAAAGTTGATTATTCTGAAGTGTACGATTTTTATGTAAAATAATTGTGTACAATTGCGCAATAAATGAATATTTAATTTATTATATACATGAAACTACTTTCTACTGATTAATAAAACACTTCATTAGAAATTATTCCCTACATTCAAAAATGCTCACGTTATTTCAAGTTTTCACTTCTGTCGGCACTCCCGGAGTGCCTCATTTTTTTTCTAGCGATTTTATGCAGATATAAACCTTTTGTCTAGTGATTATTAATCCAAGTCTAATTGTTAACGTATATACATAGATGAAATCAACGATAAATATTGTTTTGCGAAATATTTTTTGGAAAAAATGTGACGAGCGACAGAAATTAAATCACAAAATAGTAATGTGGTGAACTATTAAGGGTAATTGAACAAGTCGTCGATCTCATAGAGGTAGATGGAGAGGGTGCTCGATATTATGACGAATGCTAGAAGCTGTAAAGTGGTCGTTGTCTCTCCGCCATCTTTGTTAACCCCGATTTTCCTTTATCGCCCATGGACTGACGCAAAAAATTTTGCAATTTTACGATGATTAAATCGAATAGTTAATAGAAATTAACATTTACTTACTTCTCCAATATGCTTTCTCCTAATATATATATTTATTTTATTTAAATTAACAATATTTCGCATTCCCGGTGATAACCAAGGTAAATTTGAGTGGAATCCATACTTCTAAATATGTGTTACAATTGGTATTTTTGGTTTGGTTGGTTGTTCAATCCTAAGATTGGTTGACTGCAGCCCAATGTAATGCTAGTTCCCTTGCCTCATTGTATCTCTTCTTATGTACTTTTCTCTTTGTTTGGTCCATGGACTTATTCCTGGGTCTACTACCTCTGGAGACTATTCCCTCTGTTTTACCTTCAATTATTTTCTTCACAAATCCCTTGTCTCTCAGGATGTGTCCAAACAATCTTGTTCTAATTTTCTCTATTCTTTTCTCGTTCTTTTCTCGTTTCCTCTTCTGTACACTTCATCATTTCATATTTTGTCAGTCGATTTTATCATCAGCATCCTCCTCCAGCACCCATAAAAGAGGTTACTTGCCTAAAATTTCAAATAAATGGTGGACATTCTGGGAATAACTGAACTGAACTAAAAACATCTGAATAAATTAAAATTAAATATTAACTCTAAAAAGACGAAAATTATGATAGTGGACAAGTTAAACAGCAATAAAATAGCTAAAATTAAGTTAGGAAACTTAACCATTGTCCAAGTAAAAGAATTCTGCTACTTGGGAAGTCAAATAACAAATGAAAATACAAGCTTAACAGATGTTAAGAGAAGGATCACCCTGGCCAAACAAGGTTACCAAAGGAAGCGTAACCTCTTGGTAAACAACCACCTCTCAATGGATACGAGGATGAGATTTGTAAGGATGTTCGTGTGGTGTATACTCACCTATGGTTGTGGAACATGGACATTAAATTGGCTCCAGGGAGCCGAAATGTGGCTCTAGAGGAGAATGACTAAAACAAGTTGGGTCATGCGGAGAACAAATTAGCAAGTCTTGAAAGAAGTAGGTAAAAAAAGAACGCTTCTCCAAACAACTCACTCCAGGAAAATTAAACTTGTTGGTCTCTTAGTAAGACATAACGAGTTCATCATTGAATGAGAACATAATTGAAGGAAAAGTGTTGGGGAAGGAAATGAGAGGACGACCTGGAATATCCTTACTTCACAGTGTGATGTCAATCATGAACTGCTGCTCCTATGGGGATGTGAAAACAACAGCCTTAGAAAGGGACATTGGCTACAAAGACAGCGACAAGGCCTGGTCTTATAAGAGACGACGGCGATTCTGGATATTGATTCGCTAATTCGTCCATCCTATCGTGCTATTCAAAGGAAGATGATGAATTAATAGGTATAACCAATATGGCTGTTTTGACGGTTTTCAGGCTACAGATAGGTGACGTAATTCTATACACATCTATCCCAATACTCGCTCGACACGTAAACAATTCCCTGGAGATTATCGAGGCCCGATGGAAAAGGTGATAATCACCCATTAGTACCGGTTGCCTTGTGTTGCTAAAATTATGATTTTGTTTTCAGCACAGGCTATCATCCATTCAAGAGACCCTGAAGCATACGCGCATGTTCAAAAATACACAGCCAGTGATTGCTTATGAATCGTTTTCTTACGCACGAGAGGCTTTCTTCACTTTTCTCCTCGATCCCTAGCCTCCCAAACTCTTTATCTTTAGCCACAGCCCTCGAGACATTGTTTCCCATCTCCCCAAGCATTCCCGTCCGGCTCCCAACTACATCCCTCATCAACGCCAGACCTTATTTATTCTCCCCACCCAGCTGTACCCATTACCAGCCCTCTTGGGTTGTTTACGATTTCCTCACGGTTTATATCACTAAAAAGCCGAAGGCTAATGCCTCCTCGCCGCGGAAATTTTACTACCAAATGCACGAGAATTATTCGCAGCACGTACTGCTTACTCGTGAGGTGTTCGGGTTACATTGCTGATGGTTTATTGCCGCACGGAGTTTTTTGGTGTTCCGAAGTGGTCTCGTACTAGGCACCGGTTCTTTGTTCCGCTTGCAAAACTTAAAGCGGTAATGTGTGCCCGGTGAAAATTAATGGTCAGAAAGGTCACCCGAGCGTGCGTGATATTTCAAAAATATTACTTGTCTCTCGATAGCAATGCGAGAAATACAACTTCCAGTTTTATTGTTCACTACCCTCTGTCCCTTTCTATCGTAAATCCTTTCTTTATACAATCCGACTCAGCCTTCATCTTCAGTCGTCTTCTGCAAATTACTTGGAGTTTTAATTGAGTGGATATTGCTTAGTCGCTCCTTTTAGTTTGCATTTTATCAGTTTTTTTTGGAAAAATTAAAAATTAATGGAGTGGAAAAATGCTACCTTGACTACCTTGCGTAGAACTTGAATATTGGTCCTGCATATTGTGTTCCTCCTTAGGGCATTTTAACTTTTAATATCTTTCTGGACAAACATGTATAATCAGAATCTGTCACGAATTGTATTTGGGCTTCAACTGAAAATATGGTACTATGAACTTATTTGGCCGTAAAAATAGGTGAAGCTACATGTGGAGTTTTGATATCCAACTGAATTTTTGCCATTGGACATTTGGCTTATTTGGAATTCGTGGAATCAGAAATACTAAAACTTCTTATGACATAAGTTTATTCCAGTAATTAAGCATCTAGTTGGACGAAACTAGACTTATTACGAAGTACTTAACAAACATTTCTTGAAAAGCTATATGCTCTCATCCCTTTTCACTCATTCTGCCCGAATATCCGTCCCGTCACAGTTTCGATTTGACACAGAGGATTATTTGGAATATTTCTGCACTTATAGGATATTACAGTTACAGTACAGTTTTATGTTTTATAATTCTTATAATAATTGTAACTGTACAATATTTTAAACTCTTATGATTAGTGTATACATTTATTTTTATTATACTTATATTATAACAATGTGTAAAGAGTCATATTTGTAATATTGTACATGTTATGAATTCTGATGTTCTATTATTTTTACCAAAAAATTGAAGGTTTGTTTACTACATGTTTTTTTCTGTCTATTCATAGAGGTCTGTATCATGACAATGCACAAGATGATTTTGCTCAATGTTTATCTTAATTAAAAGTGCATTAACAGAATTTATCTGACTAATGATGATTGCTGATGTAATGCCCTAGTGAGAATGTCCAAGATATTATCAGTTTTATAAGTTTGTATTGGTGCCGATGCTTTCATGTGATTCTTAAATTGTAATTGTGGTTAATAAGATTTCAAATTTTCCTGGCGAATCGTATTAATTAAGCTTTCTCGGGCTTCACACCAGGTTACACAGGGTTTAAACACTGTGCAACCTTGTGTGAAGCCCAAGAAAACTTCATTAATGTAACTGTGGTTGTTGTACCTTCTGGTTTTCTTTATAAATAGCTCTGATGATGGAAGAATTAAATTCCGTGACGTTGGCGGATGATAAGTTTTTTCATTACGTATGACCTAAACTCTTTATATTTGATGTGTTATTTATAGGATGTCCGTAAATTTTCCTCTGTAAGATAAGCGGAGTGCAAAATTCCTCGGCGGTCTTGGGGATTCGTTCGGAAGAATTGAAAACCCGAACTCATTTACGCCAGAGTCGGCTCGCATCCGCGAATCGCCTCTGCTGATATTATTATAGATACCCCGAGGGTGACTATCGAGATGAGTCGGCCTCTCGCAACACCTATCTATGCAAATGTGCACGGAGAACTCGCCCTATCTGCTTCCGCGATATTTTCGCGAGTTAAAGAGCCGAGTGCGTACGAAGGAGCAGCCCCACTTTCCTCAAACTATTATTATTTGGATACGATCCAATCCGAACCTTTTCCCCCGCGCGCGTTAATAATAAAAAATATATTCCCTCATTTTCCTGAAAGCCGCTGACGTTTATGGCATTATTACGGGCGTAGGGAAAAGGGCGTGTCGCTGGGAATGATACTTTTTTCCCCTCTCTCCTCGCCCAGAGAAGAGAGGGAGACTCAGGTGCAGTTGTAGTTGAAGTGGCGTCAGTCTTCCGGCGAGAGATGCCTCATCCTCATCATCTTCCCTCGTTTCCCCTCACGCGACCAAAGGGGGGGGGGAAGGAAGCTCGGGGCTTCCACCCGGTGCACCTTCTTCTCCGCCGGCTAAATTAAACGGAGAGAGAGCGAGCCGCCCGTCTTCCTCATCACGTATTCATGTTCGCGTGCAAGGAGCTCCACAATCCTCCTCTTTCTCTCCCCCTCCTACCTACCCCCCCTCCCCACGCCCGTGCAGCTTGCATCAATCCCTCCCCCCCATTCCTGCCTCCCTTGTGCGCGGAGAGCAGTCCGCCGCTGAACACCACTCCCATCACCACCCCCCGGGCTGCAAGGTTCTTCCTCTCCGCGCGGTGCACGGTCATCTTCATGTAGGGAGACGTGGATTGGGGTGAAAGGCAAGGGGCAGACACCAAGGGGGAGGGGAGGACACTTGACCCCCAATGCGGGAAGGGGCCGACCCCCCTTTCCATCCTTCTTTCCCTCCACGCGCGCCCTTAAGCGGACGTTGCTTCACTTTCACCCTCACGACCACCATCTCCGCTCCTCTTCCAAGTCCTTTTTCCTGCTCATCGTGTGAGCCTTCCTTTCATCCTCTTCTTCCACCTATTCTAGCTCCTTTCCAATGATGGGTTGCATCTGGTTTCTAATGGCATAAAACGGAGAGGTATTCACGAGCGGAACAACTCTCGTACTCGAATTATGATGGCTTTCGGGAGAGCTTCCGCGTTGTGTCATTTAGTGACGACAGTTTCGCGAGCATTCCAGCTTGCTTCTTTAGGTCTGAAGTGCTCACGATGCCACCGCAGAGCACACATGGAGCGGACCATCACACAATATGAATTTGGAGGAGGCGAAGATCATTGCGAAGGAGACACGGTACTTCCCCAGATTAATTAGGGAGTCTATTGAAATGTCCAAAACACCAAACAATGTCAACAGAGATTGGAATTGGATTGGAAGCGGGTCTTCCGAAAAACGCGGGAAAAGACGGCAAGAAAGGCGGGAAAAAATCTCGCTTAACCTTCCGCCCTATTGCGGCCAAAAATGCATCGTGAGCACTTCAGACCTGAAGAAGCGAGCTGGAACGCTCGCGAAACTGTCGTCACAAAATGACACAACGCGAAAGCCATTATGATTTAAGACCACTCCACGGAAGCTTTCACAACAGCTCGTACACCTCTATCGATGTAGTTTATCGCCGTTCTTCGTCTAGAGTTTGGCGTTTAAAATAATCCAACTCTCGAAACTTTTCCAAGTACGGGAAAATTGTGGTATTCGGTGAGACGTAGGGGAAGAAAATCGTACTGGATATAACGAGCCTCACTTGTTTCCACGAAACTTTACTGTTAAACGATGTTTGTTGAAACTGATGTGATCCCCAAAAACATACGCGGACGCAACTCGGAAAAATGCTGACATTTTCAGTTTAGTGAAGGATCATCACCTGAGGACGCCAGCAGGATAGCTGGCGAAACAATCCCGATCCCCAACAACATACGCGAACGCAACCCGGAAAAATGTTGACATTAATGTTCTACTTAATAAAGTTGAATATATTAATATAGTTGAATGTTCTACTTAGTACCTCCTTAGTATCTGTCCTCAACAGATGCAGACGAGACACAGTACGAATAATGTTTACCTGATGACTGCTGATCGGAAAGAAACGTGTTGTATATACCAGAAATAAATGAAATACTGGAAAACTGTGGAAAATGTCAGTTTGTGATGCATTGACTTTTGAAAAGCCGTTTGACACAATCTGAAAAAATATGAAATAAAGTTGTTCTCTTCCGTCTCGGAAGACTGACACACCCTCCGCTGGAGATTGGCTGTTTGGAAATTTAAAAAAAAATTCTTGAAACGTTTCAAAGGTTTAAATGGAATTTTAAAAAATATTGTACCGGAGAAATAATTATATCAATTCGCATTAATCGACAAAGACCGTGCCTCTCCCACCGCTTAACATGTGTATTTTTTTGAAAAAGCTAGTCATCTTAAAAGTACCTATGAAATGTTTAAAAAGACTATTTTCACCAAAGAAAAGTGAATCAATTGATATTATTTCGTTGCTAACGCTAGTATACACTTTATTGTTTTGTTTTTAGTCGAAGACTTAAAATCATACTACGAATTCAAAATTGTTGTCCACCCAAGGTGAACACGATAGCAACAAAGCATGAAACAGAAAGAATTTATTTCATTATTATTAATTTAATAATTACTTAATAAATTTCTCTTTCTGTTCGTAATCTGTAATGTTTCGGTATTTTGAAACTGTAGCTCCTGACGGACTTAGCCTGGTTTTACTCTGATATTTGTACTGGTACGAAAATACACCCATTAACGTACGCCTACTCGTCATTATGAGTTAATGTCCTATCAGCGTTGTAGCTGTTGAGCATTCCTACATTTCATACGACTAAACTCACGCCCGTATGACTGCAGCGTGGGCCTTAAATTGTCAAATTAGTCAATAAGGTCGGGTACTGTTTCATTTAATTGAGTTTCAGATATAAAATAACCGTATTAATATAGCCGTAATTATTCACCCTAAATTTGTAATTGATAAGTATGCTATGATTTTACGGATTGAGGTTTGATTAAATCCTCCAATTGCTCCTACAATTACTCTTATTAGAATAATGGTATAACTAAATATTACTATTGTTAATTGATATCCTATTATTATTATAGGGGCCATTTGTTCTATGTTATTAAAATTATACAATTCATTCAAAATAGTCCTTGTATAACACCAGGAAATCAGAAATGGAAAGAGGGGCTTCTATTTTAATAAATAGAGCTGATAATAGTAGCATATTAATTCAATTTCTGTTAATATTTCTGTAATAAGAATTGTTATTAATATTAATATTGATGCTATTGCCTGAATCATAAAATATTTTATTGAAGCCTTACTTTCAAGTGGTGTTTTATTCTAATTTATTGTTGGAATAAATTATAATAGGCTTGCGGGTCGGCGGGTGACTGTGGAAAAAATGTTTTCTGAGAATCATTTTTAAAACAATATTTCGAAATGCTAGCGTGAAAGAAACGCCCCTAGTTTCCATCGTTCTTATTCCACACCCCATTCTCTCCTTCTTCTCCTCTCCTCCCGACCGTCCTTTCTCATTTATTGCCGCTGCCTCTCCTTCCCTTCGCCGGCCACCCGCCAGCTTCTCCACCGGGAGGAGAAAAATTCTCCCGGCAGAATACCTCGCCCACAATTTGTGCGAACGGTAATCGCCCCGCGGCACTCGGACTCAACCGGGCAACGCTCTCTCTCTCATTCTCTCTCTCCCTCTCTCTTTATCTTCCTCACTTTCTTTTGCCCTCCTCGTCTCATCCTCTTTTGAAATCTTCCTCCCTCGGCACGTCCCTCACGCTTAAGCCGTGGGCTTATGCTTATGCATCGCCCCTATATACCCCAATCGCTGCATCCTCCTCTTTCTTCGTCCTCCGACCCCAGTAATCCTTCATCTTCGCCTCTTGATGCGTGCGGGTCGGTGGAAAGCCGGGGAAAGGGATGCCATGGGGATGAGAAGCGCGTTGCCACCTGGCGCCTTCACCGAGGGCGCAAAGAGCTCCACACTTTTGAAGGTTGTTGTTATTTTTTCACTTCATAAATTATGGGTTCGTGATCTCGGGAAAAGTCAAGTATATTACATTAAATGTCTATGAGAATGTCGTTTAAGGTATTTGAGCGAGATAGTTCCCTAGTCATAATGGAGACCATATTCGAATTATACCTTTTAATTTTAGCAGCTGTAGGAAGCATGAATCAAATACTACATTATTAATAGTGCAAAATCATACTTGTATGTGACTGAAATTCTAGATAATGGAATAAAAATATCCTCATAAGTCTTTGATTTGACTCATTTTTTTCACACGGTATGTTCAAAACTCCTTCACAACGGAAGGTTTTTGGCGATTCTGAGAAAATTTCTGCGGTGACCAGGTGATTTTGTTCAAAAGAATTCGAGAAAAAATACAAACTACATCCTGTTAATTTTTTACGAGATATAGCGATATAAATGCCTTGTGTATTTCAATAAAGTCTCTCTGAAGTCTAGAGTAACCTACCATTTCCTATGCAAAATGGCTGGTATTATTTCTTTCACAAAGTAGCTCAGTAAGGGGCTAATATTTTTGTATCTTTCGAAGAGTAAGATACTTTTCGTTGGGTTGAGAGAAAATTCATTGATTTCTCGGTGAAATGATTTTTCGCTCAGACCACCCTAAGGGTGATATAGAAAAAGTAAAGGCGAGGGTAAGGTTCCCATGTGCTCCAGTAGTTTTTTACCTCAGTAGATATATTCAAGGAGTAGTGAACTTCTTGTGCTTCCTCACTCCTTCTCTGAGGCTTTTTTCATGTTACTCCTTTGTGTACCACAGTTGAGAAAAAGATTCACGTTGAGAATGAAACCACTTAGTTTTTCCCACCAATATATTTAAAATACAAATCAACCGGTTTCGGCCTTTTCAGGCCATTATCAAGATTGCAGATTAAAATACCTAAAGACAGCACAGATTATATACGAAATCTCAAGGAGAGGGAGGTGGCTGAAATATAGGGGGGGATGAGAGGTGATTGGGCAAAACTGCAGGGGAAGGAACAAAGGCGGTTGAGGCGGTTGAAGGGATTATGTCATTGAGTAGTTTTTTGCCGTGCACATTGTGATATGACAGGATTTCAAGGTTTTCAAGGAAGTCCAACTTCCCCCCCTTGTCACCCTTGTTCTCTGTGCCAGTAACCTCACCTCCATCCCCGTAGTCCTTGAGCCTGGCGTCACCACCTGTTTGTTCCTTCCCCTGCAGTTTTGCCCAATCACCTCTCATCCCCCCCTTATTTCAGCCACCTCCCTCTCCTTGAGATTTCGTGTATAATCTGTGCTGTCATTGGGTATTTTAATCTGTAATCTTGATAATGGCGTGAAGAGGCCGAAACCGGTTGATTTGTGTTTTAAATATATTGGTGGAAAAAACTAAGTGGTTTCATTCTTAACATGAATCATAATTTCCACAAAGTGAATTCACCAACCATTGATTTTATGAGAAAAAGATCTTTTTCAAAGCATACGCCTCCAGTCGCGACCAAAAAGAGTGTGTACCACAAAATCATCCAGAATGCTCATGAACTAGCATGACTTTACGTATACGAAGTTATACGTTGTATATTTATTGTACGACCGGTTTCGTCGAATAGTTGGCATCATCAGGTCTCTCCTGATGATGTCGACCATTCGACGAAACCGATCGTACAATAAATATTCTATGAAAAACTTACAAAGTTTTTTTAATTCCTAAGCATTATGGAAATTTTTTACAAAGTTAAGGCTGAAAATATTGAAATCAACTAGTGTTGACTTTGATTTCTTTAACCAATAACTTTTTCCTTTGGTATTCCACCTTTACTCGTTGGACCCCAAAAGACAAGGCCGGCTAATAGACCTTTAAATTTGGCATGGTCATAAAACGCTATCGTGAAAGCCTTGCCATGCGCCAAATTCGCTATGAGAGGCGTGAAAATTGTACTCCATTTAACATTCTGTGTTACACATATCATTTCTATCTCCTTTAAATAGATTAATTTTACGGTCATCTATTGCCTGTATGCAACAATTTTCGTTTGGAAAAATAAATTGGAAATGAGATATCTACTCGTCTTTATGTAATATAAATGCAACAAAATTAAATTGTGTATTTAATAATGTCTGCTTGTATGCTTTCGAGAAGATCCATCGAAAAATTAATGATAATTTTAACGAATTTGACTTTCAGCCCTGTAATCAATTTTTTTGATAATACCATATAATTTCTTAAATAGAATCCGAATCCGAGAGCCGAATCTCTTTACATTTATCCCTTTCCTGTCTCGATATCTCCATTCTCAATGGAAATTTTTGTTTACCACCATTATAAATTTTTGCTTCCTGCAGATTGGATTTAAAACACGACTCATAGATTACAGCTGTTGTGCTATAGGTCCCAGATCCATCCATTCCAGAACACAGCACTCAAGTAATTTACATAATGCGTAGGTATGTGTCTTCCAGTTATATTCAAATTGCATCGATAATTCTCTTCCAGTTTCTCCATCTCTGCCTTACTATATCTCTTGGGTCCAGCTAGGCTGATTTGACGGCACTAGGAGAATTCAAGAGTGTAGATACCGTTGAAATTGGCGATTCCAAAGATTTTAAATAACATTCTCCACCTTTCTGATTGTGCGCTCTAAGTGGTACGCTTCCGTCAGTTGTTCGCGTTGAGTGGTGCAGTATATGTACAAATTTAATGGGTGTATTCGAGGAAATATAAATTTTGCAGGATTTTTTTGTAACTAAGACTGGGTACTTAATAACCCTTACTTAGATTTAATGTCAGAATACCTTCGTGCCCGTTTATTCTCCTTAATTTGTCGTATGGTTCGGAGCGCTTTATTTTCAAGGGTCCTTGGAATTAATTGAACTATTATTATTGCAATTAATGATGTCATACGATTGCACATCTTCGTCAAGAATATTCTCATTAGTTAAGTATTAGAATTTTGTATGGCCAAAAATAAAAAATAACACATAACAGTGCTGCAATAGGTATAACTTACTTAGTAAGTAATGAATCGGTTGTCATGCAAATTCAAACTTTGCTGTATATCTCTTGATCGTTATCGGCGCGAGAAAATGTGCATTTTTCAAAGTCGTAGTATGAAAACAACTTTTAGCAGAATGTGTTCTATTTCGATTCGCGTCGATCTTTGTGTATCTTCATTTGTTTCTTTTGCTGCTTGAGTTTCCAACCGTTACCTTAGCTTCCTTTGCGCCCATGATACTGCGAAATTCAGTCAACATCTGCTCTCTATTTATCTCATTCAATCCATTTATTTTCTCGCATTTTCTTCCGCCCTCTTCGTCAACTCAATTCCACGCCCTCATTAATGGAGGATAGCTGCTAAATCAATATGGAGACATTTTCCTCGCCTTCGACATTCCGTATTGATAAAGCAGAATTATTTAATCAAGTCACCACACGTTTCTCTCATTTAATCTTAATTTTACCCTCTGAAAGCACCCGTCACATATATTTTGACTTCACTCATGCAAAGAAAAATCAGTGTCGCAAGTTGAAATATATTTTTTCTCTTTTTCGCTCATCTTTTACCCTCCAGTCCATGAAAAATCCATCGGAGACACCTCTCTTTGTCAAAATTGACAAGAATAGGTGTCTCCGATCGATAAAATTGTTTATAACCTGACCACTTTAAAAACTGCTTTCTTTCTAACACCGATAATGATAAAAAAATATTCGGTAAAGTTTAACTTTGCATTAAACTGATTCACTATTTACTAAGTACGTTGTACATAATGCAGCACTGCTGTGTAACATTGCAGCCAGCGCGAATATAATTAGGTTAACACTACGACTTTTGACCGGGAAACTACCGTAAAAATTAAATATCAGTTTAACTGTCCCATCAGAAGGTTGGAGACTTTGAAAACTTCATTAATTTTTTATCGTTCGTTTGCCGTCCCAATTGTGAGTTGCAATCGTGTTCATTTATGTTGTCCCTCAAACGTTATGTACTTTTCGTTGCGAATATATCACCTTCAGGGGCACATATCTTGTACATTTTGCAAACAATGATTAAACTCGAGTCAAAGAGATTCATTGGAGGATGGATTTTACGGTAAAAGTCACACGTTAATGGTGAAGACTTTTTCTCGCCTGCGAAGCATGCTTTAACGAGTTTGGGCCATCGGCCGTAAATTGATGGTGCCTAATGGGGAGGGAGTTGGTCTGAGGATGAAGTGGGCAAGTGGATTTTCCGCTATTGCATCGCGATCTTCCGTAATGAGAATCTGGCGGCTTCGAAAGCTATTATCGAATGCAGACTCTCTCTCTCTGGAAACTTAAAACGGTGCCGTGTACGTAAAATTTTAATGAACATATCCTCCGGAATCAATGAAGTAAATTCTAATTGTCTGCCCAGCGCGGAATTACGCGTCGATGGGTATCCAATACGCTTGGAGCTTGGACTCGAGGAATTTCTCGTCCTCCTTCTCTGGCTAATATAGAAAAGAAAAGTTCTCTTTTAATGGAAAACGGAGGTTTTAGAGGCAAGCCATACGACATTTTAGCATCGAATTCTGCGAAAATAAACTTAGGTTACCACTACGATATTTGACCGGGAAACTACCGCAGGTATTGAATTTTAGTACATCTATCACATCAGAAACACGTAAACTTCAAATACTGCATTAATTTTAAATTGTGCGATTCTCCGTTCAAAATGATACAAACTAGTCATAACTAAGATGATGATTTGCGATTGAAGAATTCTAATTTCTTATTTTCGTAAAGGTAAATCTAAGAAGATATTCTCGATATTTTAATTTGTTCCGTTAGTAAAATACGTCTCACTGTTCTATCGGGGGATTTATACTGAAGGGAGGTTCTGATTTTTGTTGACAACATAAACCAGCTCTTGTTTATGCTTGGAAATTTTGTTACAATCAAATTCTGGAAAGTTTGTTTCGATTAAATTGTATACAATTTAATAAATCTTTTGGTTTTGGCTTGTCCAAGTTATGCGTTATCCTGTACTAGCGGCGTTTCCATACTTTCTGAGTGTTTTTTAAAGAAACAATGTTCCTCCTTTTGCAACATCATCAGCAGTCTCATTTCGATGGTTGCATTTACGTAGTGCTCCACTTCTCTCCTATCACCTAACCGTTTAATACCTTCATTATTCAGCATTTCCTTGCCCTTCTAAATTTACTTCTTCTCCTTTGCCCTCCTCTATAATTTTGCCCTTTCACTTCTCCTTCAAGTAATGCTTACAAGTGACTGTTGAGTCTCGGAACGTGTGAACTATTTTCTAATTACTTTTATCTCCAAAGACTGCGGCTTGTATCGCGTGATGCATAGAGGAGTCGTTAAGTATACCGGAATAGATTAGAATTGCTCTCAAGGAATCATTTATCCCATTGCAATCGTAGCTCACCGTTTCATGCTCATTGTTACCGTAAATGATGTGTTTATTACAACATTTCCACCATGCTTATTCCATTGTTCCACATAATGTAATGGTTAAATGTACCACATAAAAAATTTTAAATAGATTTTGCACCTAGTTAATAAACTGTATAGTAATTCTGTTTTGCAGGGCGTTAATACTTTCTAACCCATGAGCTCCTTCCGCTACGTTATTTTTCATGCTTCGATTGGTTTTTTATGCCAATGAATACACCACCGTGGCCAGTTTATGCACCATTGCCTTGAAACGAAAGGATTCCTGAAGGAATAATACATAGAGATCTATGATGGAATTCAGATTCAAGTGTATACAAGAAAGTTTTGAGGTCAGACAATTGAAAAAACTGTATAGAAAAATTATCAACTCTTAATGATCACATGCCAGACAAGTTTTTACGAAGAATCGTCACATGCTAAAAATTTTCAAGTACCTGTGTGAAATTGTACTCATGTGCGGCTTTATTTGTAAGACTTATGTCTTTCGTTAGATTGGACAATCGGCTTCATGTTGGGATGAATGTGCATTTATTCGCTGTAATAAAATACCCAAATTTTCTGTAGCAGTCAGTTTGACTGTATTTTGATGCCCATTATTTTCTTCCCTTTTACAATGTCTCGTTTTTGTGCGATGTCTTACTTTAAATTCACGTCAATTACCTTCAATTACTTTAATGCTTCAATTTGTGTTGAAAGAATAACTTTTCCCGGTATAAGAATAGATTTATACTTAAAGAACGAATTGCATTCTTCGTCACTGTAAGTAATCATTTAATTCTCCAGTAGCCTGTGTCTGTCAAATCATTTCTGCTTTGCTTTCAGGTTATTTGTTCGCTTATAACGTTATATTGCTCCACATGACTTTACTGTTGCGGCAGTTTTTACACCTGGCTTCGTAACTGTGCAGTTATTTTGCTGGCCGGGCATAACTACTTTCCAATCCTCTGTCATTTTTCATGCTCCGATGAATTTTTTCCGGAGTAATGCTCCGAAGCGGTCATTTTTTTCTTCGACATAATCGGCCTTTGCGAGATGGAATGAGAGGAAGAGGCTTTGTAGGGGTGAAGGAAGAATAGAGATGGAGCCGGACGCACGGGTGGAGGAAGAGGTTTGAGGTTATTTTGTTAGAGTTAAGGCGACGCATCACACCCGCTCGACCGGTCGAAATTGTGATGATTTCTGACCCCAGATTTTTTGTTAAAGTCTTACGTCATCAACTTGAAATTTTTATAGTATAAAGAATAGACCTTTGCCAAGGGAGGCTTGTATCTGAAATATGAATAATGTATCTCGGAGCATAATTAAACCATCGGGAAAACGGCAAGATGTACGGTATATTAAAAAAATTATTATTATTATTGACATATCTTAAACTAATGGAGATGTATCAATCCATCTTCTATCAGAATGCTAAGTAGCAGTCATCACGGTTGTAAGATGAAATCTGTAATTGGTATATTTCCACAAGCTACCTGAATGTTTTTCGGCCATGATGTGCTCGGACGGTGACGCAAGTAGTTCAGTCTTCTCTCACAGATCTTATGTCAGTGCTGACTCTACTTACGCGCCGGAGACTTGGCTACAACTTACCAACAACTTTTGCCTTGTGCGGGAGTTATCCTGTAGTAAGAGACTCCTTACACCAAAACGCCTCGATTGGGTGCGAGTAACGCCATCTTGTGGATTTTTGACAGAACTAATCCTTACCGCAGGGTATGATGCGTCCTCTTAAGTGGATTAAGCGAGATCTTTCTCTGGTAATGTTTGGGAAAAGAGTCGAAATTTGCATGTGATTTTAAATTTTGTATATACTTGTGAGGAGTATGAAGTGTAGCAATGTCAAAAGGCGCCCAAATTTAAGTTTTCAGTAGCTTAAATATTAGTGGCTATTAGTTTCCTTCGTTGTTTTACGTCATGCGCTGAATACCCATCCCCTTTATTTAAATTTTTACGGCGTATATATAAAATATAGGGCTGTAAGCCATATTTATTTAAACAACTGACAGAATATGCGAACTACTCGCAGTTACATTTATAATGCACACTGTGCGTCATAACTTCCTCATTTCTTTCATTCTCTTCTCTCATTTTTTTTATTTTTTGCTTCGCACATAAATATTTGTTTTTAAGTTCCTCGTCTAAAACGTAACGTCCTTGCAGGAGTCGCCTCGTCACCGAAGATAAAATAAAAATTCAGCTCGTGATCTAAAATATTTTCCGATTTCACTCTTCAATTAGTCCAGTATGTAAAATATTTTCAATCATAACTTTATCGGCACATTTATAATGTGTCATCATCATCTGGTGTTCTGCCTGCTGGCAGGTCCCGTACACCACTGCTGTCTCCATCCGCTTCTGTCCCGAGCTTCCTTCTTTGCTTCATCATAGCTGATGTTCTTCACTTGATCCATCAATTTAATTCCTCTCCTTCCATTGAACCCTCAAGTGCCACAGTTATTATACTTTTCCCTCTCATCACATAGCCCAACCAGTTTCCTTTCCTTTTCCTTATTTCCTTTAGGAGCGATCTTCCTTCTTTTACTTTGCTCAAAACCTCTTCATTTCTCATCTTATCTACCCATCTTACTTTTTCCATCCTTCTCCACATCCACATTTCATAGGCTTCTATTCTATTCCTTTCCCTCTTACCTAATGTCCACGCTTCACATCCATACATGAAAACGCTCCATGAATAACATTTAGCTAGTCTCTTTCTCAGTAATGACATTTACAATAACGATAGTTAATTTATAATAATTTATCGTAGATATATTGTGTATAACAACAATATTATTGAATTGTGGTCACTAATATATTTCTCATGGCCAAAGTTTCACCAAACTTGTTCGCATCGTCAGGACTTTGACAATCACTACGTTTATCAATCGTATTCAGGTCGATATGAGCTCGGATCAATCTGAGATTCTAAGCCAGCCGACTCGGATCGCCTGGTTTACCAATGCGAAATCGATTGAAATATCGTTTTTAATCGGTTCATATCGATTTGAAATCTTGTACTGGCAGAGAAAGCGGGCCGAGTTTGCTCGCTTCTCATATTGACCCCACTAGCCCGTTACGTTTACCATACCGAGCTGAACCAGCCAAATCGATCTGAGTTCTATTGGTTAACGTAGTGAATAAGAAAAAGCAGATTTATAACTAGGTATTTATAGAGATGACTCTACGAAATTTGTAGAATACGGAATTTAGGTGAAACGTTGGCTCTGATAAATATATTATTGACCACAATTCAAGAATCTTGTTGTTATATAAAATATTTTCATGCTGATTTGTTCTCAAATAACGGTTTCATATCATTCCAAGCACTTTTTGCACCCATCTTGTAGCTGTGAAGTGATTCTGTTCGCCAGGACCCCAGTGGGAACTTTCTAATTCGCAAACCTCTTTTCCCCGTTTAATTTTTCAAGCCTCGGTGAATTTTTTTCTGCCGAGGAATGCATTGCAGTGGCCATTTCTTCTCTATAATCGACTTCAGCTGGAGAGATGGGGAGGGAGAGGAAAAGGTTTGAAGGGATGGAAGAGGAATGGGAGGTCGGAGAGCGAGGACGGGCGTGGAGAGGATAGGGCGGTCGTGGAGAGGATAGGGCGGTCGTGGCGGTGGTCGAGATGCCGCCATGTTCACGGTCCATCAGCCGTCGTGGCAACCGGGTCGCCGTCGAGAGAGCAGCCGGCCCGAAACAAACGACGTGCGGAAAACAAAAGCGCACCAACGCGATGGGAGGCGGAGTGAGGGAGACTCATGTTTTCCTCCTTTATTGCACGAAATAACTGTCCCGTTCCGCGAGTGTGGAGAATTCTTTATTCTCGCGGGGACGACACGGGGGGCGTTGGGGCGGGGTGGGGAAAGAGAGCAGCGCATGATGGGGCACCCGCCCGGAAAAGGCAGCACCAGGCACCAGGGAAAACGGTGCGAGAGGGGATGAGAGAGGAGCGTGGAAATCTGGTGTCCGGGGTGATCCGTGACTTGGCGGATTCCCTCGGCGGCCTCTCTGGTCTTTTTTTCGGGAGAAGGAACGGTGTTCCATGTGTCGGTCTGTGTGCGAGGGCTGTGGCGGATGGGGTGGGATCGGAAGGTCACGCGGTTTGATCACCGAACGATTCGAGGAAAGCCACCCTATGTGTTCCCTCAAGGTGGGCCTGTCTTGACTATTGGAGTCAAGACAAATGCAAAGTTGCACATTTTAATACATCCACTCTAAAAATCCTTCTTTCACTGATGGAATGGGTTACCAATAGAAAATCAAAATTTAGCTACACAACATACAGATATATTTTTAATTATTACGTTTTTCTAGGTATAGGAGCCAATTGCAGCGCCATTCGCGTCGGGCTACCGCATTCTGACTTCAATTGCGGTAGTAATTAGTTAATAACTTTGAAAAATAGGTGGAAACTTGTTTGTATTTTATTTTCATTCACTTTTTGCTTCTTATAAAATGTATTAATCAAAAGCTTGAACATGCTTTCTCGTTAAATTTAGCTTTTTCCTGCTGTTATCTGAGCAAACTTCATCATAGCCCATGTTTAAATCCCCGCCTTCGTGACTGAAACATAGAGTGACAACAAAACATGAAAATACTACACGAAAATACAACATGAACAAATAGAGTGAAACCTGCCCTCGTGGCCACCTTCCTTAAGCGGTCACCTCTCTATGCGGCCGATTTGTTGGGAACGGAATGAATTTCGGGTATAATTTTCCTTCACTCCAGCGGGCTCCTTAACCCTTTGAGTGCGGCATGACGTGATATCACGTCATGGTTGTCTTCACGCCAGTGCTGATCACGTTATATCACGTCAAGGGTACCCTGAGTGTTCCAGCTTTCACTAGGGAACTTACATTAGGCTCCATAAAGAAAGCTGGAACACTCACGGTTCCCTTGACGTGATATAACGTCATCAGTACCAGCGTGAAGACAACCATGACGTGATATCACGTCATGCCGCACTAAAAGGGTTAAGCGGCCATTATTTCTTGGGTCCGGTGGTGGTTATTAACACAGGTTTGAATGTATTTCAATTTCTCATTTTTCAGTGTTATTCATATTTGGATATTCGATCTAATTAAATGGGCGATAAGGATTTAGGACTACCAACGATTTTAAGTTCGACAATCCGAATTAAGCCGTGAGAGCGCATTCCGGAATAATTTGGCTGTTTAACTAAATCAGCGATTTAACTATCAGCGATTATCGGTATTCGTACACAGTGTCTACTTTCAGTTTCGATTATGAATGTACACCTCTAATGCTAAGTTGTTTCACGAGTTTAGGTACTTCGATAGATTAATGACGACATCAAAATCTGGAGAAAAAAATTACCGTCGGGTATGGAGTAAAGTCCCTCATCAGGGCTGCGATTAATTGTAGGGATTTCATTTTTTATTGTTCATCCGGCGTAGAGCTCAAATAATTATCAGGGGATGTTTATAATTTTCGTGGAGAAACAACTTTACGCAATAAAATGAGCTGGTATTCATCCCTTGAAAAATGGGGAGAGAATTCTGGCCATCACGGACGACCATCGGATGAAACAAGAGTCGGAGTTTTTTTAGTGCTGCCGTGTTATTACTGTCATTTTCGCCCCCTGATTTTGTGGCATTTTGAGGGTCCTGGAGGAGGGAGTTTCTTATGCTGGGACTGGTTCTTCTATCCGGTGAGTGAAGGGAAGCGATTCGAGCTCTATGACCGGAAAAATATCACTTAAGCCTGAGCCGGTCATTAACGGCGATTTTTCTGTTAAATGGGCGGTCACGAATCTTTTGTGAGTGAACGTGAAACGTAGCAAGAACAAAAATAACCATTTATTCCCGAACGCTTTGAAATCTTGTTATCGAGCACGATCTCACCTCAGTGAATTTCACGCTCTATGAAATAATCGCATTTAAATGTTAAAAAAAATCTTATCATCCCATTTTGTTGTGGAGATGAGTGAAGGTCCTTGGCCACGGTGTGGCTATCTTAATGGAAGGAAACTCGAGATTGCGCTTGCCTTAAAGAGGTTGTAAATTATCTGTGAACCAAATCCGTGAAAAAGAATTGGCAATTTTGGTGGCAACAATCCCGTAATGTAATGTTTATTAATACCATGATATTCCTTTATTTTCCCTCGTTAGGCGCACACAATGACCGGTAAGGGGTCCTTTGTTTTCTCATGAAGCAATATTAATTAATTACTGTTAGTCGAACAATTTTTCAAAGCATTTTTCTGGAGCGCGTTACTGTATGGTAGTGAAAGTTGGACCGCCGGTAAAAGGGAAAGAATACGACTAGAAGCGGTTGAGATATGAATATGGAGAAGAATTACCCGTACGAGACGAATAGACAGGAAAACGAGTGATGAAGTGTTACAGAAGATCGGCGAACAGAGAAGATTATGGAAAGAAAGAAGTTTACGGGGATCCGGTTGCTGTGGTGGCAATATTACTGGCTAACCATACGGACGGCCAGGGTTCAGATCTCTGCAGAGAAGGATATTACTCAGAGGAAACTTGATCCCTACTACAGTGTCTTGGGAAGGGCACTTCAAGTGCAGTACTCCGTCTGTCGGATGAGACGTTAAACTGTGGTCCCCTTGGCGCCTTTCGTTAACAGCAGGCTAATACCGACATCGGGTTTTTCTCCTCCCTTCCTTCCTTACCTGTCCCCCATGGCGCAGATGACCTTAGTTGTCGATCGCCTCCCCAAATATACAATCCAAGGAAGTTTACGTTTGTCGGTCGTATTATGAGAGACAACCCATTTTTGACTGGAATTTTTGAAAGGAAAGTTTCCACGAAAGAAAGAGAAAGGAATACGAAGGAAGAAATGTGAAGAAAAAATGAACAGCCGAATTGGCATCCGAAGTTATGTGGAATTGCAGAGGCACAGAAACATCTGGCTGTTGCGATAACGTGTTGTTTTTAAAAATAGATAGTCGAACGAGTGCCTTACGGATTGATCTTGCTCCAAGCCCAATCTGGGACTTCATCCGTTATCACGGTAGTTGAGCTGCCATTTATTGGATATCGTCATCCCAGACTAAAAATAAGTACCTCACCTTTACCCTAAGCTGTCTCTTTAGAATAACACACGTATTTTGGAATCCAACGGGAAGACGCTGTTATTAGCCGTCTGCTTCTTAAGACGTTTCCTCAGTCATCCGCCTTCAGCTCCAATGTATTGCACTACTATTCTAACATCTTACAGCGTCTTAGCACCTGCGCGTTATTCCACCACTTGGTTCAATTCCACCACTTGGCAATGCTCTCCTTTCCTAAAGCCTAACTAATCATGAAATAGAAATTGCCCTAATTTCCTCGGAAGCATATGGAAATAACCCCTGGAACAAGTTTTTTGCACGAGATATCAAGCTTATTGGCCTAAAAGCGCTCATTAATAAGGCATTTGTTTCTTTGATATTTGAATGGTCATATTTTGAATGGCAATGGCCCGATAATTTTAACCGTCTTTCAATTGTTTTTAACGCTTTATCACTCATCCATTGAAGAATTTCATCTGGCTAGACATTTTTACCAGTGCCATCCCTGTTTCCTATTTGCTTTTTCCTCCTCGTTTTCGTGTGTGTAGAAACTATTTTGGCCAATATATATTCAAATTATTCATCATCAGTTTGTTTTTTTATCTCTTGACGGGGCGCATATTTCGAATGGGAAACGGAAAATCACTTCAGCCATAAAAATAAGACGGACGAAAATCTTAACGATGGCAGTAATTAATACTGACATTCCTTGAGGCCGGATGTCGAACTTTAGAGCCGAGGAGAAAGGGATATCACAGGCATCGTTACGCCAAATCTTGTCAGTGATGATACTGTGCTGCTGAAGACTTCGGATGGGTATTTTTTTCAAAAGGGTATGGAATTTGAGGTGGGTGCTTGGCGTAGGTTAATGAGGAAGCATAAACTTACCGACAAAGGTGAGAGCTATTATGCGAAGGTATTCAAGTAGGATCAGGAGGTACAAATATGTTAGGTATTCGTAAAGTGAGACCGATAAACAGTGGGTTACTACTGGTGTAGCATGCTCAGCGTCATTAAGTAGAGGTGAATCGACGTGTGGTAGCAACATTTTTGTTTAGAAACATAGAACAGAGGGTAGTCTAGTTGGGAAGTGAAAAAAAATTCATTATTGATGCAACATTATAAACATACGAACAACATAATAAACATGCGAAAGATAAAGTTATGATTTACGTGAAAATGCCGAAAAATGGCCACTGTCAAAGTTGATCGCCCAAGCATTGTTCGGGGAATACAGATTATATTTGACGTAATTTGGCCTAAACTCGCAATGCTTCTTTATGATAGGCTGCAGGTGCGGACTACAGTTTGGGTTGAAATGAACTGTAAATTTATATTGAGAAATGAACATGGCGAAAGAAGGACATGGTTAAATCATATGGAATTAAAAAGTGTGAACTCACAGGATATGCATATCAATAATATTTAATGGTCAATAGAATGGAAGTAGCCTGGGAAGAGGAAAGTGTTCTGTAAAAAAGGATGAAATTGAAGCATATGCTGTCAGAAATGTAAACTAATAGTGGAAAATTGCAATGAAGCTAATGATGAAGGTAGCTAATAAAACTAGGTGATATGTCCCTTAATCGTTCGCAAGTTGCCTAATATATACTTTCCAATTGAGCAATATTTACTTTCACCTACTCTATCTTTTAAGGTAATGGAGTCAAAGGTCATTACATCTTGAATCCTTGGCTATATGCTGCAATGTTATCCTTTAAACCTCGTGAACATAAGATTAACAGTCAAATTATTTTTTTCATATTCGATACAAGGTTGTATCAAGATAAAATGTTGACGTATAAGTCCGTTTATGCAAAGTAAACGATATAATAAGATGTGGTTAAATGTTAAAATGCATTTATTTCATTTCAGGTGAGTCATTGAAACGCAACCCTTCCGGATGGCGATAAAGCAGGGGGCCACACTCGTGAGTATTATTATGAATTGCTATATGATGACGTTGCTGTCAGGGCTACTCTGCAAAATCTCAGATACATCGTGATGCAGTCTGGTTTTTTTATGCCCTGTGCGCGGACGTTAAGTACTCGTGCGAATTCAGGCACCAGAAACGTATCTCTCATGGTAGCAAGTTTACCGTAGATCACCCACTGTGCATTCAATCCGGGTGAGATTGCCAAAATGAACCCGGAGCGGAGGATAATTTTCTCCTTCGTCATTCCATTGAATCAACCTTGCTTCACAATGTCAGGCGGTTCCAGTTACTGGAGTTTACGGTCGGTTCTTTCGGTCATTTGCGCCTTATATGGTCATCGTGCGGGCCATACGAAACTTCTTTCGTGTCGGCACCTGCGAAGTTTGAAAGTCCAACGTTCACCGTGCAAATAAAACTTTGATTACCATCGCACTGCCTTCTTTAGTAGTTGCTACTTTCTACCAAACTTTTACCACCCAAGGTGCTAATTCTCTCTATCCCTTACCCATATTTTCTATATTATTTTCAACAACACTGCTACTTCCCTGCATCTTTTACTTCAGCCATTGATTTTCTCTTTCTCTCTCCCCTAGGCTATTTTTATTTTATTCGTATATCTTTGATTATTGTTATGTATTTAGTATGTTATTTTTTTATAAAATTTCTTATTTTTTGATAAAATATCACACGCACGGCTTGGTTAGTGAAGGCGTTAGAGGATGAGGTCGGACGAGGTGAGGAAGGGTCGATGTTTTCAGGAAGAGAATTTAGAAGAGAAGAGAGGCGAATAGTTTGTGAATGCTTTGTGTGCGCTTTGTGAGTGATAATCTAGGATTAGTGATGTGGAGCAATATATTTCATTGATTTGATCCTCAATGTTGTTAACATTAGCTATTTAATTCTCACTCCTAATTGGTTGTTCAATCCTAAGATTGGTTGACTGCAGCCGTCCATCCTTTCCTATCTGATGCTAGTGCCCTTACTTCCTGGTATCACTTCCTATGTACTTTCCTCTTTCTTTGGTCCATAAACTTATTCCTGGATCTTCATATGGGGTCTTTTCCCTCTATTTTACTTTCAATTATGTTCTTCTTAATCCTGACTACTATGTGCTACTTCGTCAACGGATAAACCTCTACGCTACCCTGGTTTCCTGATTCTCGGAGTAATTTCTGAGCATTTGTGAGAGTTCGATTGTACGCCCTAGTGGTCCATCATGGATGGCAACGTCAGGGAAAATCATTATATGCATCGTTCAACACGCGGTAAGAGGCGTTTCAGGTGTAAACCACTAGGGTTCCATCTCCATTAACGTCCTCTTTTCCCTTGCATTGCAACGCTTGATGATGAATTAAAAGCGTGTAAGTCTGCAGATTGGTACGAAATGCCAGACCCACCGGTTTCGAATTACAACAAAACTACTCAGTGTATCGTATATGTCTTGCGTTATTGAACGCATATTTTACATTCCTCTACTTATTTAAACCCTTATCCTCCCCACCCTCCACAGCTACTTATTTTGAAACCTTAGGCGTCGGATTGGATTGGATTTTTGGGGAGGCGACCGACGGCTAAGGTCATTTGCGCCATAGGGGATAGGTAAGGGAGGAAGGGTGGATGGAAACCCGGCGTCGGCATTAGCCTGCTCTTAACGAAAGGCGCCAAGGGGACCACGGCTTAACGTCTCATCCGACAGACGGAGTACTCCACTTGAGGTGCCCTCCACAAGACACTCAAGTAGGGATCGGGTTCCTCTGAAAAACATCCACCTCTGCAGGGAAGTGAACCCTGGCCGCCCGTGTGGTAGGCGAGTACTCTAACCACCACACCAACCCGATCCCCTTAGGCGTCGGAGCCCTGAGTCTTCATTAAGAGCTCTCTTTGTTCATCTGACGTGAGATTTTAAAATTAGCTTACTTCCTCTCAAAGTGTTATGGGACATACATATTTGATGCACCGTCCAATTACTTTGTTATTTTTCGTATACTTCTCTTTGTGCATGGATTGATTTTCTTGATCGAGTTATTGCTACTCAATATTTCCTCACGTAAATGCAAAATGATAATGCAAATGCTTATTATAATTTGCGAGTCGTGTATTTTTATTGGCAATGATTAAAATGTCTGAGCGGTAATTCTCAAGGTAGATGAAGTGTATAACATCTGCAAAAATTGTTTGCAGAATCGTTCCAACGTTACGCTTGCCTCCTATTCCTTATGCTGGTTATCTTCTCACGCAGTTTCCCCAACTGACTGATCCTGCAGACATGCCTGGTACAGTGCATATTCCGGTCTTGAAATTCACGCGTCTCCACCTTCTCTATTTCCTCTGCCGAGATAACCCTTTGAAAAGTGATGGAATATTATCAATTAAATACTTCTTCAATGATGAATAATTGTGTTCTGACCCAAACGGTCCTGTTTAGGGCTGGGCGGTATTTGAATCCCAATATCATTATCCAAAATCTTAAAATATTGAAAATGGACCAATTCCAATAACCTGTATTGGACTATTGAATATTGGAAAATATTGGAATATTGGAAAAATTGCAATATTGGAAATAATGAAAAAATAAAATATTGGTATGTTGGAAAACATTGAACATAGCAATATTAACAGGTAAAATTAATAGGTAAAAAAAACAAATAACGGTGGCAGAAGTGTATTAGAAGCGAGGAGGATTCGTCGAAAAAGGGACTATATAAACTGTAAAAGCCTGTTAATACAACAGGAAAACCAGTTATTTGCTTAACAAAACCTTGTGTTATTAATTCTGTGCCTCATATGTATGTCAATAAAATAGAACTTTGGGGAACAGGTCTAAGAGGAGGTGGCCGTGAGGACGACACAGTAGAAGGGTTGAAAGATAAGTTAAGGCCGGTGATCCTCATGAGAAAGATATGCCTTAAAGGATCTTCATCATATTCCCCTCCCCGATTGGAAAAGGCAGAACTTGAAAGCTAGAGGGAATAAGGAAGATGTTCTGGGGCTGTGAAGAGAAGGGAGAAACCTTTCGAAGCGAGGAAACGCCCCAGAGGCGGAAGAGTCAGAGCTCACAACTCGGAGGTAGCACCGTGCAATATTGGGGCCACGCGGCAGTTGAGTTCATTTGCATCGTCTGAAAAAGAAGAGGGCGACAATTAGGAGATGAGACGAATAGAGTTGATGGAGAAGCAGCATATATAAGGAGAGGGATGGACAGAGTTCGGTCGTCAACCATAACGCCCTCTCGAAGGAATGTCACGGACCAGTTCACCGTTCCGTAAAAACTCACGATACACGGTGGCCCACGACATTCTCCAAACCGATTCCATGATGTTACATTTAGGCGTAATATGATTTTTCCTTCATGTTTTCACGTTACGGCGATGAAATACGTATGTAGAAATTTCAATGAGATATAAAAACACCAGGCTAGGGAGTCGAACCGCGGACATTTGACCAACGAATAGACCGCCACGCTACCCTGGCTTCTGAATTCTCGGAGTTATTTCTGAGCATTTGTGAGAGTTCGATTTTACGCCATAGTGGTCCATCATAGATGAAAACGTCAGGGAAAACTACCATATGCATAGTTTAGCCCGCGGCAAAAGATGTTTGAGGATTCAACCACAAGGGTTCTAGGTTATTTGAAGTTCTTTTTTTCTCTTGCATCGCAACGCTTTATGAAATGCAAGGGTATGGCATTGATTCCCTAAGGAATTGCTATAAGAAATGGGGGATACTTAATAGAGAAGAGGTCTGCAGATAAGCTCGGTAAGCCAGACCCTCAGGGTTCGATTCCCTCTACCATTTGATATATTTGTTGTAGCCAATTCAACACCCACAGAGGTTAATTTCCTATTCAGTATCATCAAAGTGTTAGAACAGAGTTACATGCAATATTTTTGTTGACACCGTTTAGGTACAATCCGTTGTGGCACCTTATCAAACCCATAATTATTATTTGAGGCGATTCTAGAAATTTGGAAAAATGGTTCGCCAAAAATTCTGTGAGGAATCATTGTAAAAGTCCCCTCCCAAAAGGCTAACGCAAGGTAAGACGCTGGTCAATGGATTTCTTCAGTCTCAACCTAAACCAGTATATCAACACAGGGAGTTGAATATCACGAGAATAGACAAGTCAGCAACTTCAACCAATGGTCACCCGGGCCAACAGAGCTAGGGCTGGGCGCTTTTCCAATGTATATTATTTAATATTGGAATTCCAAAATCACAGCTTTGGAACGACTAATACCAATATCCTGTATTGAATATTGGAGGTTGGAAAAACCAATATTTGTAATTGGAATATTATCCATTGATGAACCAATATTTGCAATTGAAATATTGAATATTGGATTAACAATGTTAAAAATTCAAGTATTGAGTATTGGAACCCGGCGAGGAGGGTGGTCGGAGAGCGCCCTAATCTTTGAAAACAGACGGCGCACGTGGGACTCAGTGCAGTATCTCTTTTTCCACCATTATTCATAGCAATTACTGGGGAAAAGAAGCTAGGTACAAAAACTCGCTCTTTCCGCGCACAATAAGCGACCACAATGAAAACTGAGCTCCACTAAATACACTCCCATAATACACGTCACCATTTCACCTCCCAAAACCTTATCCCTTACTTCTTTACATGCCTGATGCCTGGTGTCCTAACACTCCCTGCCACTCGCCCATGCGGCGGCTTGCAGGGTAGTATGAATATGTAGATGATGATGCGATGAATATTACGTGCTAAAATGGGACCCTTTCTGAGTGCTCCTGATGCTTATTGAATATATATGCTAACATTCCATAGCATCAAAACTGCATTCTATACTCGACTGACGCGTTTCGCAATTGCAGCTTGGGATTTTCGTCCCAAATAGAATGGATTAAAATGGAAAAAATGCGATCGGGTCGAGCGTGCGTTGTAAACACCAGTCCTCCCCCATGTCTAACAGAGCGCCGGGATCCCTCTTCCGCGGGATGTGGCTGTCCTCCCTCCCCGCACCTCGTCACGGCCAGTGCATCTCCACTGCCCCGTACGGCGAGGTTTTTGGTGGATAGGACACAAAAAGGGAGGCGGGTCGGAGGCGGTGGAGATAATGCACCATCCACCCTCATCATGGATTTTCCGCGACCGGTCGTCTGGTTCTGCTCCGATGGCCTCCTCCTCCTCTTCCTCCTTGCTTCATCTTTTTCTCTCACCTCGATGCTCTTTGCCAACACTCTCCCTCCCTCATCCTACCTCCTCTTCCTCTCAAAGCCTTCTGCTATCCCATCCTCTCACCTCGCCGTAATGAATCCCTAGTTCCTCCCTCTCATCGTCTGGGTGGCACTCGTACTTAATCATTTCCTCACCCATTACCTTTTCATTTAAGTTTTATATGTACTTACAACTTCGTGTGGAGCGTAACACTCTACGGATCCGAAGCATGGACCATTGGAAAAGCTTAAATAAAGTGAATAGAAGCCTTTCAAACCTGGTGCTTGAGGAGAATGCTGAAGATAAAATGGACGGACAGAATTTGGAATGATGAAGTGTACAGAAGGGTAGAAGAGGAGAGGACCATATGGAACACCTTACAGAAAAGAAGAACAATATGGATTGGGCTCACCCTGAGACACAATGCATTTGTGAAGAGCATAATTGAAGGTAAAATAGAGGGAAAAGTCCCCATAGGAAGACCCCGGAATAACTTCATGGACCAAATAAAGAAGGAAGTAGGTACATTGGAAGAGATACCAAAAGGTGAAGGACTAGCATTAGATAGGGAAGGGTGGAGGGCTGCAGTCAACCAATCTTAGGATAGAACGACCAATGATGATGATGTGATGTACTTGCGTCGCTATCAAGCCAAAAATACAGTTTTTCTTTCACGCTGATTTATGAACTAACGAATGATTGAAACAAAAATCATCCTTCATTGCCCCACTAAAATAAGTAGTCATGTCTCTTAGAATCAGCATCAACAACTATGTTCCTTACTTTAAATAATATAATAAAGGTGAAAATCCAATAGCCGTGAACAATAGCCTTTCAGGAATATAAATCAGGGGGGAAGTGATTAGTGATTGGGAGATTTACGGTGCAAAAAAACTCGCGCCTGGGGTTCACAACACAATTTTGACAAACACTCGTGCAGCACCTAAGCGGTGCTCTCTCACTCTAACGGCTAGTGTTTTTTCTGACGTGGAACTAACCTAGTTCAAGTGAATCACTAGTCGGATATACTCAAGTCAGGGGTTTACGGAGATTACTCTCACGGTAGGGATCGACTTACCACAGGCACATACATCTTACTTGTTGGCTACTGGGCTGTTAGACCCCCTTGCTAACTCCGTGTAGGACGCACGTATTCACACACGTTCACTCAAATTAAAATGGAATTACTGGCTCATGCCACAAGTACCAAGATGGAGGTTTTGGCAAGTGTACGGGGTCGTTACCCACGTCACATAAACAACATAACAGTGTGACAAGTCATTCTACTCCATGGTCCATTCTACCGGAGTCCTCCTCTCATCCTTGTCCTCAGCTAATTCCTTCATTCCCTCTCAGTTCTTTTATTTTATGTCCCGTTTTTCCTAGTTAATTTTTTGTTCCTCGATCTTCTTCGTGCGATTCTCCCATCTGTTGTCCCGTTTATCATGTTCCTTACAAATTCACTGTGTATCTATATGTGGCAAGTCCATCTAGATCTTCTATTGTTTAGGGTGCGCCGTGTTATGTTCTCCTTTCTCCTCTAAATCTTCCTCGTTCCTGTTTGACCTTCCAAATCCGCCTGCTGCTCAAGGATTATAATACTTTTATTTTCTTCTGAACATTCTTCTAGCGGTCCATGCCTTTGATCAATGCAGTGCAGCACTCCCCACCAATGTTTTAAGCACTTATTCCTTATTAGTTAGTCATCATATTTTCATTACATTCGGTTGTATTTTCTTAGAAATGTTATCTTTACCTTAATCTACCACCTTGTATAAGAACAAGTGGGAAAGACCGCCATTTAGAATTTTAAAAAACGTGGAAATCAGAAATCAGCATTGATGACCGATTCTTAGTGGTTCTAGGATTGAACCGCAGAAGTTGACGAAAGTAAATGAGTTTTATCAAACTCATGGGTATAATGGGGAAGTTGAAGGAGTAATACATATATCTTTTTACATTCCTATTAATCTCTAACACCTTTATTTTTTTAAATGGCGGATAGTCCACTCGTATAATATTATAGAGGCTATGGCTTGAGCTAGTGTAGGGTCGATGTATGTTGAACTTCAGCTTCAACATCTACATACTACCCTGCAAGCCGCCGCATGGGTGTGTGACGGGGGGTGTTAGGACACCAGCCGTGTAAAGATGTAAGGGATAAGGTTTTGGTAGGAGAAATGGTGACGTGTATTATGGTAGTGTATTTAGTGGAGTTCAGTTTTCATTGTGGTCATTTATTGTGATGTTTGCGCGGGAAGAACGAGTCTTGGTTTCTATCTGTCCAGCAGTGTATCTCTTTTGTTTTATCTCTTCTGTCAGACCTGGAGATGTAGTGAGGCATCATGATAATATTCTCTATGCCACTCTGAAACACACCAGTTTTAAACAACTCAAACAAACTAAGCCTAGAGTGTAGCCTTCGAGTCTCTTGGAGCTTAATCCACTTAAACCCCTCTTAAAGTTTATGAAACATGAAACGTTCGCTCGTAGCACTTTTTACGAAGTGCGCAGCTTTTCTTTGTATTTTGTTAATTTTTTTGGTTAAACCTTTATGACTAGGGTCCCGAATCCTCGCGGCGTATTCGAGGTGTAGCCTAACCAGAGCAAAGTAGTATCTCTCTTTGACTTTTTCATCCGTGCACCTTCTTATTATCCGCTTAACAAAACCTAGTTTCTTCAATTCTATGCCGCATATGTCTTGTTGTACGTTCCCCACGATATATCAGAAGTTAAGGCAATTCCAAAATATAAAACTGTATATGAAGATATTATGTGTACTCCACCCACAGTGTAGGCATGGCATTTATGTGAAGACTTTTGCAGGAGGTGAACTGTGGTGCATTTACTAAGATTTGAGATCCATGGTATGTGAAGGCTTCCACATGCTCTTCCTCTCCGCGCATTCGATATCAAGCGTATAATGAGCTCGCTTTTCCTTATCCTCCTGCCGCCCCGCAAGGAACGCTTTCCCGCATCGGGGATTTGCGGCCGCGGAGAGATTTAGGTTCGGCCACCGCCCGATATGCGGCAAACAGTTGGACGATAAATCTTCGACCCGGCAGGGAAAGAGGGAATTTAATTCGCCCAAAATTGAGCCGTGGACCAGTTGCCTCGTGATGAACTTCACCGGGCACCCCGAGGAAACTGCGATCACCTGGTCGGAGGTAAGGGGAAATTAATTTGGGATGGTTTCGTCTCGGATTTCTCATGGCGAGTGCATGATCGGAGCCAGTGAATTCTGTTTGAAAGAAAATAAAATAGTTTGGAAAGTTAGCGAGAGACTTAGTAAGCCTAAAGGTATTTTCTCCTTTCTTCTTCTGCGTATCAAGTGGACTTCTGCCGACTTTCAAATAATTTGACGCTATCTATTTGTCATCAAAGTTGCCGTTAGTGAGTTTCATCGCACGGTTCACTGGAGCTGCCCGAAACCCGTTCTTTCAATAGCTGCACCTCAACGGGTACACATTAAGATGTACCCGTAAAAGCATTGGCTTTAATTGTATGTTCCATGGAATAAAATCCATATCATTTAATAATATTAATGGTTGGTTGGACTAGTACTTTCAAAAATTGTTGAGAAAAAGCCTCAAAAGTTTTGTCTCGGATGACAGAATGACAGATGACAGGGTAAGTATGCCGGAAACGATCTTTTTTCTACTATAGCTAAGATTACTTGCAGTTAATGAGAGCTACATCGCGATCTGAATAAATACAATTACGTATAGAGTGCAACTATTTAAAACTGCATCTATTTATAGCGCGAGAGTGTGGATTGGCGTATTCATTTAATCATTCAATTTAATAATTCAATTATTTGTAACATTTTCAGGTGCTATAATGAAATGTTTTTCATTCTAGCTATAGTAAAATTGGGCATGTTTATCTCCGAATATGGTTTATGGAGAGAAAAAGTACAATCATTTGATTATGATGCTTCAGTTAGTAATAGTAATATTGAATATATTTTACGTTTGGTACCTATACTGTAATGTATTGTTAGCTAACATGCGATCGACGCAGACATATATTATTGTTGTATATTCCTTTGCTTTTTAGGTCATTGGGTATTCTCAGGCAACGCAATACCGTAGGTATTATCCGTCAATTTCATGTCGGCATTCCTTTTCTTTGTGGGCCTTCGTAAGAATAAAGGTGGAACTCTCTAGTTAACTGGCATATGGATGATTTATCCATTCTGCGAAATTCGCTGTATCTCACTCCTTTTTACGTTGCCTCTGTTCATTCCAGCGCCAGTCTTCAAAACTCATAAAGCTTCGACCGCTTTTTTCATTATTCTCTGCTGCCTTTGGCCGGTACCTCGTGATATTTTTCGGTGTCAACTGAAGAAAGCGTTGATGGTATTAATGGCGTCGCTGGTAATTGATGATATTAATGAGTCTTCGATGGTTTCTGTCACGTGGATATCATGGATGACATTTTTTTTTCGATTAGAGTATTAGAAAGAAAACGAGTGTACAAGTAATTTTTTTACATGTAGGTACGTACAAAAAACTTTTCCATTGGTGAATGTGTTGACTGCTGTTACTCTTGCGAATAGTGTGTTAATAATAATTCAGTAGCTAACTACAGTTTTATAGTTGTAATATTTTAGAATAAATTATTTCAGAATTAGTGTTGATGTTGTTTTAGAAATTTTTCTCGCGGCATTCCCGATTTACGAATTGTATATGATGTTATCAACAATTTTTAATGCTTTTGGATGCAATTTTTCGGTGTGCAATGACCTAAATGAAGCTTAGTTTAAAATTTTCACCCAAGTTATCTTTCCAGGTGTAGCGAATCACTCAAAAATCTCGGGAAAGGAATCCATTTAAATGACTAGAGAATATTTCTTAAGACGGGTTTCCTGAGTAGCTCTTCCCTCCCTGTCCTAACCCATCCTAAGGTTTGCTTCTATTTACCTGCTAATATAACTCATAATTACTATCGTCTGTTTAAATGTCAATCTTTTGTTCCTTATTAAAGGTGAGAATTTTCTCAATATTTTAAGTCACAAAGTCATCATATCAGTTATATATAGAGAAAGTTCCAAACGCTTTTCCCTCCTTTCAAAGCTGTGGAAAGTATTGCATTTTTTAAGAGCATAAAAATGGTTTTATGCCCATTAATTAGCTGTAGGATGGGAGAAGGATAACCTTAGGAAACCTAAAGGCATTTCCTGCCGCAAAAAATGATTTCTCGATAATTGTGAATCCATCTAGTCCCTCAGAGCTTAGGATCACTTAAGGAAACGCGTTCTGATGTTCATTGTTGTTATTATTGCATCGGCGAAGAGATCCATTGTATCTGGTAATTATCACATATTTTTGGTTCATCAACCTTCGTTTTTCCCATTTGAATAGCTTGAGTATGTGAATTTGCGGTCGCGGACGAGAGTTCATTAGACTTCAGCCTAATCAAATGCTATCCACAATGGCACTCCTTTATGGAGATATCAGCAATTACCTCTGATTTTGTCCTTTTTGCTATTAAGTAGGTCGTAAATCACTTTTTACGGCTTCCGCTATCCTCGGCTCTATTGCAAACCACTCGCTATAAATCATAATTTTACCTCCGCAAAGGCGTGTTTACGAGAACCCATGTTTTGACTCATTGCTTACAAATGAATCTTTAATTTCGCTACGTTCTTTTATGATCAGGATGCGGTAAGAATGAATCTGCAAGCCCTGTCATTGAACATCGTAGCGTAACGCTCTTCAATTTTTAAGTATAATGTCTTCTCAGAAGCCATTTTTCTTGTTTCATTTCCTGAAAAAGCTGTCGAAGTCGAGTCTGTATACTGGCTGTGTAGTCATGCATTCAGACGACCAGAGCATAAATTACTCTCCACCAAAGGTATGGATTTTCAATATTCCCAATCCTTTTGTTGGCCGGAATTCGCTCGCAAATCATGTAATTGAAGCCATTTGTATTCGTTTGCAGGCGAAAGGCGGGATTTATTAAGGGCAAAATTTATACTAGAGCGTTTTCCGATGAGTAACTATTGTGATCGTTGCCATGTTAACGGTTTAAATGGACAGATTTATGAATACCTTGATAGAATTATCAGCGTTTTGCAATTAGTTTTACTATGTCACGAACATAAATTCGTTAACGATACACGAAGATTTTAATTAGCGTCATTAGAGCTCTTGTTAGTATACGCCGAGGATTACTTCCGATGCCATTAACGTCCGAGCCGTACTTTACACGTTGAGTATTGCTTAGATGAGATAGGAGAGAGAATGGGGAGAGAGGCTCTACTCAGGCCGACAACCACCCACTGCACTGTGGGTCACGTTCCGCCGCTTCTCTCCGGGGTTTGATTCAAAGGGGAGAGGTGCCATTAAGACCGAGGGCATACATTCATTATCTGCAGGCAGTCGAATTCCATTTGCGCATTTCTTTAACCATGAAGTTTTCAAGTCGCGTTTCAAACGTAGTCGTTGATTGGCGTGCACTAATTCAAGACTTGGGCGCACGATATTTCGTGATTTTTCACAGTGCAGAATTATACTGTTTCCAGTGTGCATTATGGTGTATGCCATTCAGATGGAACATCAAATAGCTGTACGAACTGATCTCTATATTTTTCCTTTATTTTAATTGAAGTCATTTTCCATTACTCTTATGTTCACAGCGTCCTAATCTTTGAATTAATGCGCTCAAGCGCTTGTCTTTAAGAGTAAACAAAGGGTGATTCGTTTTTTTGACAGTGAACTGAATGTAGTTTCATTCACACATCATAATTATTCAGGCATCACAATTACACATACAAATATTAATAGGTAACCGTACAAAAACTTGAAATATACATAGTCATAAATTATAACATTCCTAGATATAAATTATATCATTCATAATTTATAACACTTTTTTCATGCTATTCCAGTTAAGTCCATAGGACTTGTCAGCAGGTATGTACCATTTAAAAACTTGGTTCATTTGGAAAGTCTACTTATTTTTTTTTCTCGTTAAATCATTTTTGTTCTTCAAATGGCCAATTTTTAATTTTTACCTTAACCTCTCATATTTTTGTTAGTTTACTTAAAGTATGTGGTATAACATTGAATTCTTTTGGTACAGCAACCTTAAATGTACTACTACCGTACTTTGATCTGTTTCCAAATTGTATGACTAATGGCCAGTTGCAGGAACGTAACATATGTACGTATTCCATAAAGTTATGGGACCCAAAATCCATGGCAACCATTAAATAAATTCATTGGTCTCAAAACTTAGGGCATGGAGTTATGAGTTCCATAAGTAGCTAAGATGGCGGATGCGTAATGAACCGCTTGGAGTCTTAATTACTTAAGTAAAGAGTTGTTTTGAGACAAGAGACCAGTTTGTTTACTCTTACTGACTAATTATAATGTGCATTATCAATTATTCATAGGCTAAACTTTCATAACTTTTATCCGGCGGTGGAAGGTTAGATCAAATATTCGAGGCTAGTAATTATTGGTAAATAAGTAAAGTAACTAATAGATGTATTCATGCAACCCGAATATATTTATGAGTTCAATAACTTTATGGATCTCATAACTATTGATTCCATAACTAAATTTTCTTGCAACCGGCCATAAGTTAGGTAGTCAAAATTTCCTTAATGAATATCTCATTTAAAGTCACTTTGAGACGCTTAGCCGTTGATCGAATCCATAATTAGAGGGACGAATTGCTAAATAACATTCCACCTTACATGCTTCTTTCCCAGAAAAAGCTGCCAAGTTGCCGAAGTTTATATTAAATCAATCCGCATGAGTATCCACTGAGCAAGAGAGACTTTTTAAAAAATCGAACGGCATTCTTCTATGACAAACAAAAGTTAGTCAGAATGCAGTGAGTGTGGATAGTTTTAGCATCTTTGAACTGAGAGATGTCTTACGTCCATTGATCTTATTAGATCTCGACCGTTTATTTTTTTATTTTTTAGTCTCTTTACCCTTTATCTTGCCCTCCATTAGGTGCTGTCCTCTAGTTTTTTTCCTCTTCAGGAAGTTGTAGGCACTGTTTACTTTTGTATCCTCAGAAATGTCGTATCGTTTCTGTTATTTTAAGAGTTTCAAAAACTGTCAAGAAATCGAGTCCGAAATATGCGGCAGAACTAACTTCAACATTTTCATTCATTCTGTTCTATGATCATTAAATCATTCGACTTTATCATGGAATTTCGAATTTGCTGTAATATCAATGGAAACTTTCCTATTGATCGCTTCTTTTTTAAACCAATAGCCACTACATTAGTAAAATAACTATCGTGGCTAAAAACATCGAAGATCGTTATTTTTTCGTACCAATCTTGTATTACGCTATTGGTGTTTAATTTGATTCCGTACCGGAATTTCCCCATAATTTCATTCGATTTCCGTTCTAATTTAATAGCGGCTATCAATTCCTCTGCAGAGATAATGAGCGTGATGGGCTCACTTACCTTTGATGCATGTTTTACTGAGCTCTGACAAATTTTGAGGATCCCTGGACTAGCCGCGGTATTACCATTACAAAGTCACCCGCAACTTTACGGAGGAGAAAGCATTCGCCTTTACCGAGGGTCGAACCCGGATTCCTCGATTTTGCGCATTCAGCCAGTTAACGTACCTAGGCGTCTATACTTGTGACGAAACAAATATTAAAGGAAGTTAGATCATCGCCAAGGAAAATGAATTCTTCCCTCGACTGATACGGGAGGCGATCGAAATCGCTAAGGATCCAAAAAAATTTCAACAGGGAAGATGGCTATCCGATCTTCTCTACTATTAAATGGATTTTCAACAATCCAAGACCGTGCAACTCCTCGGCTAATCAGAGCGCTCCGGACTAGATCCCAACGGACCAGAACCCTATACATGGCGGCAGACAATTCTCCCGTTCATTAGGACCTGATGAAGCCGAATGGAATACCGGCGAAACGGTCGTCCATAAAAGTGGTGCAACGCGGGGAGAACCCAAAAAATACCAATTAGTTTACCTAGGCGTCCTCATTCACTGTGGATATTTGTGGGCTTTATCGGAACAAGGAGTTTAAGACTGCCGATCATGGAATGCAACGAGCAGTCCAAGGCGGGCTTACTTTTGGGATATTGGTTGATCAGGAGCACTTTAAGAAAAGCAAAGCAAATTAATGGATCTTCGTTCATCCAAGAAAATCTCTTGTACCTCTTCATTTTGGGTAAATCCTGCCTCAACTTCATTGAAAATGATGATGATGGCCAAGTCCGTGATGGATACAACGAACTCCTGTTGATTGCGCTTGCCTATACTTCTGAAATTTAATCTATTATTTTAGTAGGCTTGAGCTTACGGTGAAGAGAAGAAGGATTTACAAAACCTAAAATTCTAGGGAATATAAGACTAGAATAGCCTGAGAAATATAAAATACAGTCGTTATAAATGTCTGCTGTGGCATAATTTTCAAGAAAAACTTGTTTATCAAGTGGTAGGTCATATTTATCCCTTAAATTTCTCTTATAATTAGTAAAATAACTGTTTTTTGGCTACCCGGAGATTTTTTTCATGGGTTGGGGGAAAAATGCAACCATCAGATGCGGTGAACAATGAAAACCTAGGTAATTGCTCAATCTTTAGCCTGACAAAGAAAGCGCTTTAGTGAAATAATGGTTATTATCGACGATTTTACATATCGACTGAAAACAAACTATTTAATTATTGAGGGTAGCCTTGCTTATTGAAGCTTTCCACGCTCTCCAAGGAGTCTGTTTTAGATCACCATCATCCATCTTGTATTCTAGTAATGAGTCTAGTCTAATAACCATAAACGCTAGGCTACTCGCTCACAATATCAACTTATACTGAGACACATCTATTTAGATTTATATTATGAGGCTCGTTTATCGCTGTGTTATCACTGTTTCCCGTAGAATCACAAGGTGAATCAATCCAAAAAATTGAGCAATTTAGTGCTTATGAGATGTATTTTCATTTTTTTCCTCTGAAGTTGGATAATACTTCGTATAAGATCACAGTTTGTTTGTTTTGATTCTGGATTTTCTCTCTAAGCTTGGACGTAAAATAGGAGAATTTTAAAATAATTGCGAGTGTTAGGGGAGTTAGTTAGTCTCTAAAAATTAGCCGCCAATGTTTGAATGAATAATTATAGGATCGTTTAATATGGATTCTGTTGTGGAAATGCTTGTAGTGTACCGAAAAGTAAATTTTATAGTTTCCGTCAAGATTATAAATTCCAAGCATTGTTTTTCGGTTTCTTAAAAAAAATTATTAGAGAATAAAAATCGCCCCACTTCCATTAAAAAACCTAAGATGAAAGGCATACGATGCGCCAATTTTGATCACAGCATAACAGTGGAATTTTAAGTCATAGTTGTGGGCCAGATTTCAATGGAATAATTCTAACTCCATAACTGTATCTCGTTTGTATGTGATGGATATGGATGGATGGATGTGATGGCATGTGATGGAACTTACAGAATTTAACGGATAGGCACTTGAACCGAATGAAAGTGTGTCAATTACCCCCCAAGCGCGAATATAATTGAAATCCGTGAGTGATGAATGCGTTAAGACACTTTTAATCTACGAAGTACATCATTAATTCATAATACATTGACAAGATCAATATCCATTCATGGTGGAAGCCTAAACTGTGACCTAAAGACACCAGTTTGGCGGCTAGAAAACACAGCGAAAGAAAAGTTGTAGGTAAAGAATTGTCTGTATGGCTTATATATGGTTCTTCTGTCACCTTCCCCTTGCTCTGTATCGTGGATTAAAGTGAACGAGAAATTCTGTCACTTTCTCGTTTAATAACCAACATCCCAAATAATCCTCGGCTATGCTAAGATACATTGAAAATCAGTGAACCTTCGATGCCTTCTCCATTGCTTTATGGAGATCACGTCTAGTATGGCACTCTATCTGTTGGAAGGGTCATCATTGCGGACACTTCATCACCTTTCGTTAAGAGTCGGGTAATGACGATGCCAGGTTTCTCTCTACTCTTTGTCTATTCCGAAATTATTTTTCCTAACTTGCCTACCAATCAGCTCTTATTGTTGTAAATGACCGAAGTAGTCGTTAGCATCCCCAAATTACCAAGCAATAATCCGCACGTCAAGTCTCCGCATGAATGCAATGCAAATTCCTCTCGAATTAACATTTAGCACTGGAAGGACCGAATATGGCTCATTGTATACTTGCTCAACTTTTTTTATTTTTTGTGATTTTTGGTTTATTATGAATTAAATTTTGATGAAAGATGGTTATTTTACATTCTATAAGCATAGTATATGCAACCGATCAACAATGAATTCAGCTATGAATATTTTTTTTCCAAAAAAGCAAATTTTTTTCGGAAAAAATGAGGGTGTAGGCATTTTTTTGGAAGATAAATGTATCTATCGTTTCATTAATTACCTTTTACGTGGGTTTTTAGGTACATCCGCTGATATTTGAAAAAATGATGGACCTGGTTTTGCCAAAAATTCGGAATACTGTAAATCCTCGATTTACGTCGGAGATGTGTGTTGAAGAAGAGTGACGGAAGTCGAAACAACGTCAAATGGATCCAGATATTCGTGACCTCTTTAATCCCAAGATAAAGCAAGGCGTTAATTTCAAAATTCGTTTGTTGCCTTTTTCCAGGAATAAAAAAGCTTTTTCAGATAGGATGATTATGTCCCAATCATAAAAAAACGCAAGCATATGCCCCTACGGTCTATTTTATCAGCATTTAACAGGGATAAATTTTCCGACGACCCTTGTCAGCATAGACGTAACATCGAATCGGACGTAAATTGAAACGACGCATACCAAGGATGTACTGTATAAGGATAACCAAAAAATGATCAATAGTCATGAAATATATGCGATTGATTTTCAATAACAAAGAAATGGTAGAAAAAGCAAAAGTCGCAAAAAACAAAGCAAAATGGCGTGTCCAGTCCTTCTAGTGTTAACTCTCCCCCAGTGATCGCTCAGCGAGTCATGCGCGCATAATGTATCCTCCGTATGGATTGCGAAGCTTAGTCGCCGATACTGCACTCTGGTCGGTGATTTCTCAAACCATGCGGAGGTCGTGTTTTTTTTGTCTCCAATTGCTATGAGAACTCTTGCAGAATATTTCTCCATGCCAAGCGGGCAAGCGCTCTGCTGTTCACCTCCCATTAACCACCCTTCAATCCAGTTTTTTTCCATTCGAAAAGTAGCTCTTGATTCGAGTCATTCATTCAAAAGTCCGAGATGTTTTATATCACCCCTTTCCCGACTCCTCTCCCCCAACCTCCTCCCGCAGCCAGTCCTCTTATCCTCTTATTCTTTCATCTCTAAATTAGATTGTCATGGTGGTGTTACGCGCCGATGTGGTTTTTCTCTCAGAAGACTCACACTGGCGCACACACACAAGCGGGGGCGCTATCATGTTATACGTCCCGCCAACCTCCTTACCTCTCCATCTTCCCTATTCCACTCACACACACACACGCATACACACGCACACGAGAGAGGCACACTATATAATTTGTCGTATCCGGGTGAACTCTCAAGGCCACCGCGAACTTTTCTCTTTTTTTTATATGTATACTGCTCTTCATCTTCAACACCAGCCACGGACGCCGCAACGCCAGAACCCCCGGTTGCAATTAGTAGCGACTTCCGGTGACCGGAGAGATGCGGTGACCTCAGACGACCCTTGACTCTCTTCTCTATCTCTCTCTCTTTTCCCCTGATCCCTGCTTTCCCACCGACTCGGTTGCTTCCTATCAAGTCTTCCAGTCTTCTTCCTCCCTCCTCCCCTCGCCCACCTCACCTCCACCTCCTTAATCTCTCCCAGAGGCCTTCCTCAACGGCAGTTTCCATCTCGACCGCCCATCCCATCCGCTACCTTCCTCCTCCTCTCGCTCTTCCCCTCCCCCCACCCCTCCTCATTCCCCTCCTCCCGTGCTTGCTTCGCGACCTCTCGGCTGACCCTTCAAGACGAGCTTTCGATGCGATAGCACTGTCTTTCTCCTTTGCCCTCCTCATCCTCTCTTCCTCCTCCCGCCCCGCCGAAGAGTCAGACAAATAAGCAGGTGCAGAACGTGAAACGTGCGTAATGTAATAAAGTGAAAGAAAGGAGAGGTGGGAGGGGGAAATAAAGAGGAGGAACGTCGGAGCTCTTATAAAATCCGTTTATGGCTCCGTCCTGATTGCGATGGGTACCCCCCGAGTCTCATTGTTCAGGGTCGGCGTTTCAAGTATTCACGTTTGAAACTCATTAAGCGAGGGTGAGATTGGGATCACGTTTTTCGAGTCCCGGTGAGATATATGTATATATTACTTATTTATGTATTATTTCACCGCGCGAATCTGCGGAATGGGGGTAAGGTTTTCGTGGATTAATCTGTAAAGGTTAAAAGATCATCTTCTTGGGGAAGTAAATCCCCCGCTCGTTCTACTCCGCGACCGCTGCTCTACGCCGGTACATATTTCCAGTTAATTGCTCCGTCGTAACGGAAATCCTGTGGAAACACTTAAAAGGAACTCCGTGTACTCGTCATTGTGTGGCGCCCTGTGTTGTCAGCTTACCGTAACTATTTCCTAAGTCCGTGCCGAGTAATATGAGTTCACGTCCTGCTGCAGTTTTTATACAGAAATACCTTGCATTGGGCGTATCTGTCGCTGAATTTGTGCTCGATTTGACTATGAGATGAATGAAATGGTGAAGTACTTAGTTTTCCACATCTTTTTTGGAATGCAATGACGAATTCCTTAGTTTTCCACGTCTTTTGTAGAAAAATAAGTAATTCATCATTTCATTACGAAAGAATTCCACCAAGTTGCTGCCGATACCATTAATTCTTTTGAAATGAGGACAACGATGTTTTTATCCATACCTTTCTGTGCACCTACCATTCCTGATGTCAATTTAATGTATGTTTTGAAATGCCAGGTCAACTCTGCCGTGTTTTGTCAAGTGTTTATGAAACTTAAGATAATTTTGCTCTACAAATATCGCCAAACATATGCCAAATATATTGATGTATTATATCATGCCCAATTGAAATACAATGGGAGTCACCCGCACAATAATGGATGGCATTAAAAAAAACAGCTTCCCTGGTAGGGACGCATGCAGCGTATGACGAACGAGAGATTACCCAAGCAAATTTAAAAATGGAATCCACAAGTTAGAAAAAAGAGGAAAGCCTAGAATAAGCTGAAGAGTAATCATAGAAAAGGCAATAAAGAGAAGCAGTTACCAGAAGGCCTGTGGCTGAATAGAGAGCAATGGTGGTTAGCCATTGAGCAACATCGTAGTACGTTGAAAACCGATTTTATGTATAACATGCCAAATTTCCGCTCTTATAAGCTTTAAGTATCGTCTGTGGCGCATTTCTTTTCATTCATTTTCCAAAATAGCTTGCCTTTTATTCGTTTACTCAGATTTTTGCGATGTGTGCCTTACTTTCTCTAAGTTGTATTATGAAGTTTACGGTTTTTAATGCCAGGGGGCCAGCTCTTGAAATATGAAGACAAGTCTGTAAACGTTTAAATCCATCCTTTCAGAACATCGGTGTTTTAGATGCGAATAAAGTAGGAACTCTTAAGAAACATCACGGAAACGATGTGCTTTATCTCTTTAATATTCCTCGTGGTCGGCGACTACCTGTTAGGGGTATTTTATTCAACTTATCATAGAGTGGGTACCAGCCTTGCGCGACATTGCAGTGATCTCTTCGTTGATAAGAAAATCTGTTGACTGACTCGAGCCATTCTTTATTCCTTGCTCTAATCTTACCACACTCCCCCACGATGGCCATCAGTATAATATGGTCGGATTTAAAGTAAAATTTTAGAATTGTTGTGACGCGCATGTGGAACTCGACTGACCTGAGTAATTTGTTGATTATCTGGAAAATGTAAACCAATAACTCCCTAATTTGTTTAATATCTTCAGGTGAACTAAATATTGTGCTACACTGTCCAAAATCTGATTTATTTTTATTTATTTTTATAATTTTGCAGTTTTGTCAATATTATGTTGGGTTCTGTGATATTTATACATTCTGTATATCTTGCTATTGTAAAATTTGTTCGACTTTAATTGTAGGCATATGTATAATATATATAATCATATATGTTCCTAAGGGACACACTTGTCCCGGAACAATAAATTTAATTTTCTATTCTTTTCTACGTAGTTGATTATACACCGCATTTCGCACAGACAATAATATTGTGATCCACCATGAATGGCAAATGTTGGAAGCTTTTGGAAGAACTTTTACTTTTAACGAAAATTATCTTCTGATAATTTTTGTAAAAAGCAAATGCATGCATGCATGCTTGGCACATCAATTTTTGCGTTTATGTGCAAGACTATTACTTTAAGACTACTACAAGACTATTAAGCTAGTTTGCGCATGAAGATAACTTCTAGTTTGTCAATTAATATGAAAGACCGAAGAAGATATGGTTTCTCTAGCTGTCCGATTGATTGATGAATCCGTACTAGACACGAATATACGAAACCATATCTATTCGCTACAGCCGTATCAATTGCTGTAGTAATTCTCGTGGAAATTGTATCTATTCACTACAGCCGTATCAAAGGCTTTAATAATTCTCGTGAAAATTGTATCTATTCACTACAGCCGTATCAAAAGTCTCTCTCTTACTCTCAGTGATTATTTTTGTATAGTTTTTGGGGGTAGTTACCGTATTGAAACAATTGCGGCCGATTACTTTTCACATCAATCACGGCGTCTACTTGCAAGCGTATCCAGAAAAAGGCTAGTTTTTGCAAGAGGTTAACTCCCAGTGTGACAATTATTATGATAGATCGAAAGAGATATGGTTGCTCTGACTGTCCGATTTATTGATAAATCCTTGCTAGTCACGAATGCTTCAAGTTTCATTGTATTATGTTTTGAAAATTAATTAAGATATGCTTAGAGACCTATTATTCTCTTTACTTGCCTTTATACGCCTCGAGGAGTGCTCTAAAACAGCTCATACTAAAGTTCTCTCCCGGAATGCTTTGACTTTTACACATTCTTCCGCATTTTTTTCTAAATTTTAATAAATAACAACACAACCTAAGAATAAAATAATTAATAATCCTCATGGAAATTTTATCTATCCGCTACACCCGTATCGATGCCATTAAGGCAATTATGATGTACATTCTAGAGGCATATCTTGACACTGCATGACAGTGATTGAAAGTGAAGATTATCTTTAAGCCAGATAAGACGAACGATAATAGACATTTTCATCTCTCTGCTGAATGTAACTTAAGATTATATATTGAGCTGTCTGGACACGGTAATATACCAAGCGAACTAAATAATTTTGTCCATTTCTGCTCTTTCGCTACATTGTTTCGACTTATCGTTCATAATTAATCTTACTATTACATCAGTATTATCGTAGGTTTTTCAAAACCATTGTATATGGCTAGAAATCTGGAATTTGGAATAACTAGCTAGTGATAAGATCCTAGTATCCTGGCTCCGAGCTCGTCAGTGCGTTGAGTCACGCACTCCGCTTAGATATGGGAAATAATTTGTATCTACTTTCCATGATTTCCGCGATAAATCCTGCCTCAAGAAAGCAAAAAAAAAATCAGGTTATGGCCTAAGGCGTGTGTAGGCACGACCAGGATACAGAATGGGCTGACTCTTTGTATCATACGCCATCATTTTAGCCGTATTTTGCGGAACATAAGTACACATTAATCGGCGTGATATTCATCTCTTTATATTGCTAAGTCAAATGCGATACTCATTATTATTACTCCATAATATCTTTTTGCTGGCATGCTTCGCTTTGCTCGTTTGCTTCGAGCGAACATATTGTGTTTCTCAGCTTTTAAGAGGGATCATGTTGGGAGCCACTAGTGACTCTGAGGCTGCGCGCTAGATTTATTTTGCTTGAGAGATTCAAAACAGGTGTGTTTCACAGCAACATAGAGATGTTTTGACGCCACACTTCATATCTTGGTCCGACAGAAGTGATTGAGTTGGAGAGGTGCGTTGTCGAAATGAAAGGGGCAAAAATTTGCTCTTTCCACGCACAATAAGTGACCATAGTACAACCAGAGCTTCACCTAAAACACACTCATACTCTTCACCATTTCACCTCCAAAACCCTCGTTTATACCCTTTCACGGCTGGAGTCCTAATACCTCCTGCCACACACCCTTGCGGCAGCTAGTAGAGTAGTATGTAGATGTATAATCGTGCTCATCCCTGTCTGGCGTGGCTTCCCGGGTAGACCTGTGAAGTCTTCAATGGAAAACGTGATAATAAAGAGTTGATTAGACTTACCTCATGAATGGCTGCTTTGCAGAAGCATTGATGATTGGGGAAGTCGACCCTAAAATAGATCGTGTGCTTCAACAAGGGATAAATAGGTTTAGAAGGAAAGGATAATTTGAGTTATTGAAGTAGGGTAGAGTTTTGACCGGAGTCGACATAAAGGGTGCTGAGAGTTCAAGTCGGCGCGGGATCCTCAATTCTGCGTGCCTTCCGATAGACGGAGTACAGAAATTGAAGAGCTCTCCTCGTGGTACCCAAGTAAAGAAAAAAATTGTTCGTTCAATCGCTCATTGCCATTGGAGGAATTATTTCTGCCGATTCTAAGAAGTCATAATGGGTGACTGCTTATTTTCACAAATACGGATAGGAATAGGCTTTGACTGCAAGGAATCCGATTCCGGGTACGGGGATCCATTACTCTGGCCGCCTCGATGACCCGATTTCTCGTATCACCATTTTTACTGTACATTACTCCAAACATTCTCCAGCCCCTTGCTTGAGCTTCCTTCTCACCAGCCTCCACCCTTTACATCACTCTCTTTACCTTTATTCTCGCGCCTCCCCTGAGAATTCGAATATCTCTCTGCCTGCTCGATAATCCCAAGAGTCTTCCCGATAACCCTGCATTGCGTTTATCTTATCCTCGGTTCCCCTTAGTTTAGTTTGGTAGCTTTTAGTTTGGTGTTTTTTCAATCAGAATTACTTTCTCCGCGGTGGCTTTAGTCAAACGTAATTCTACCTGTCAGGACCGCATTGTTGGTAATTTTCATCTAACGTTCAACTGAATTGCACGAAGAGTATTCTTTCGCAAGCTTTGAGGACCCTTAGAAGTTTCAGGAGAAATGTTCCGTTTTCTCTGGGGGTAGTGATGGCTGGTTTGACGGAGGCTTGGAATAGATAATAGTGTCCTACCTTTTGTAGCCTTCGATAATTAGCGGCATTCAGCGACATTTGCCGTCCGACCGACCGTTCCTCTCCTAATTGTCTCCCAAGCGCCATTTACACCGCCAACTTAAGTACTGACATTAGCAGCCTACAGGTATTCCTACAACTTTTATGTGACAGACGTTGGCGCTGTGCTGCCCTCTCCTGAGGTTGCAGCATTGATTTGAAAATAAATGGTTTTAATAATTTATTTAAAACTAAATGACCATTCCCGTATCTCATACAACGTTTGAAATGGTTTCTAAACCAAATGACACTCTGCTCTGCATATTGAACTGAGTAACACTTTTCCTTTGTCCAGTTTGCTTACTTGTTTTGACAATTGTGCTTAATATTTCAAGTTCTCCCCCGCGACGGCTGAGGCAAATGCTGAAAGTTAGAAACTACGTGTTACAGGAGTACGGACATGCATTCTCACTGAGATTTTGGCTCAATAGCATAGGTATCTACTATCCCCGAATGAAGATAATATTTTTATGCACCCAGGTAACCCCATGTACGCACGTTTTGATAAGGTATGTTACAAAAAATTGCGTACCAAAATTTCGATTTTGTCGACCATTCCCACAATCACAGCACCAACAGATACCAAAAAGTCACCACCTTTCTTGGAAATTATCCTCTTTTGTTGACTCTCGCTACGGCGTGAACGAATATATCACTTCCTCGCATACGCAAGTTCATTGATTGAGTGCGATTTTCCTGGCATACTCGAATTTAATTTGATCATCATTGGTCGTTCAATCCTAAGATTGGTCGACTACAGCCCTCCACCCTTCCCTATCTAATGCTAGTTCCCTTTCCCCCTGGTGTCTCTTCCTATGTGATTTCCTATTTATTTGATCCATGAACTTATACCTGGGTCTTCCACTGAGGACTTTACCCTTTATTTTACCTTGTATTACGTTCTTCACAAACCCATTATGCCTCAAAATGTGTCCAATCCATCTGGTTCCTCTTTTCTCTATGGTGTTCCATTTGGTCCTTTCCACTTCTACTATTCTCTTCGCTTCATTATTTCTTATTTTGTCCGTCCATTTTATCCTCAGCATCCTCCTCCAGCACCAGGTTTCGATGCCTTCTAGTCAGTTCCGGTCAGCTCTCCCATGGTGTTTAACTTGATATTGTCCACAAAATAAAATTATGGCTAGCTTGCTAGTTCCAGTGCTTTATTAATTATCGTGTGGCACGGGCTTTTCCCCTCGAGAAACCGTCTAGCTTTCCGCCGGACATTCGCGATAACCCTGGGTGCATTCTCCCGCTCTGTCGCTCACCGGTAGCTCTTCGCTCCCCCGCCCTCCCGCCCGGGTCTCAGCTGCCCGCCTCCGAACGCTTTTCCTTCCCGCTCCCTCAAAACTCCGCTCCGTGATCGCCCATAATTAGCACCTACGCGCCCTCACTCCTCTCGCGGGACACGCCCCCTTTCCACGCCACCCTCAAGCCGCAGTTCTCTCTCTCCAGCCGTCCTCCTCCCTCGCGAAGAGGCCGCGTCTAATAGGAAGAGGCCTGACACAGCAAGCCGGACGCGTAATTGAACTCCGAAGAGGGAATTAAACGTTTCGTGGAAACGCCGTGCAGCGTTATGAGCGGGATGGCAAAGGCCGCATGCTTCGTTGGGATTCCCGAGAGGTGGACCGATGAGCCAGTATAATAAATCCTCCGACGGTCGAAATTGAGCATGGCTAAATGATTTTTGTTCATGACTGTTAACTCTTTTAATAGACCCCAGCGATCAAGGAGGTCTAATTGCATCCTTTTTTGCGCTCGGAGGGGGGGGGGAAGCTTTTTTTCGTCAGTAAGTGACGAGGCATCCGCGTAAGAGTGACCAGGTGTAGGAGTGGGTATCCAGGATGTGTGAGATCTAGTTCAGAGCATTTTGGGGATTAGAGTATTGGATTGCTGAGTGGTTGCTTAGTTTTTTTGGGGAAGCGACGGGCAAATATGGTTCTTTGTGTCATTAAGGTGGTCCGAGCGAGATAGTTCCCTAGTCATAATAGAGACCATATTCGAATTATACGTTTAAATTTCACCAGCTGTAGGACATATGAATTAAATATTGCATTATTAATGGTGCAATAATATATTTTTATATAACAGGAATGGTTAGTAGTTAAATGAAAATATCTAAATAAGTCTTTTAACTTGACTCCTTTTTTTTTGCGCGGTGCGTTTGAAACTCCTTCAAAACGGAAGGATTTTTGTGATACCCAAGAACCTATTGCGGTGACAATATGACTAATTTTCAAATATAGTTGAGGAAACATACAAACTACACGCTTTTAGGTTTTTTACGACATATAAGTATTTGAAATTTCTCATTTTGTAAGTTATGTCTCTCAGGAGTGCATACACGCACCATTTCCCATGTAAAAGGACTGGTATTTTCTGACAAATAACTCCAAAAGTAAGGTGGTAAGCAGTTGAATTTTTGGTGTCATTAGAGGGGTGAGATACTTTCGTAAATGAGATCAAGTTCATTGATCTCTAGGTAAAATGATATTTTGCTCAAAATACGTTAAAATAGTTTGTTGAGTCTAATATTAACACTTGGTGCGTCGAGATTTACAGTTTTAACGTTCCATTCAGCAGATGGAGTGCCAAGCGTGAAATGCTCTATTCTTAACATCCAAAATGGGATCGGAATTTCACGGAAAATTTTCTACTAGCGCCAGCATTCGAACAGGGACCCTCGGAATGGGATGCAAGGGAATAGTTGTTTGACTCTTACTTGTATGGTTGTTCTCTCTTCTGTAAGTGCAGCGAGAGTAGTTCTTATAGTGACTAGGGGTCTCTTATTCCAGATTTTCTGAGAACTTGAATAAAACATAGTTGAAGTGCGTTTCATGAACTGATATGAAGATGTCATAGCGTTTCCGGGCTTTTTTTACTGTAATTCAGCCTTTAAAATGGAGATTTTAACTTGAGCTCTTATGGAGATGCTCAAATTATGACATTAAAATGCCATTGAACAAGAATGCATCTTCGAGCTTCAGATAAAAATTTTTTTATGAGAAGTAGTAAGTCCAGAGATACTAAAAAAGATATGGTCATATTACCCCCTACTTTTTAAAGTTATTAGCCAAGAACTGCTGTATTTGAAGTCAAAATGCGGTAGTTCCATGCAGATGGTGCTGCAGTCAACTCCTAAGGTTGGACAAATGTGGTCTTCAAAAATATAATCACGAAATTATGTGCATATTTTGTACCTTATTTATGGATTTCTATAGGAATTACATTTCATCTGCGGAAGCTGGATTTTTTAAAGTGAATGAATAACATTTTGTGACTTAGTATTTGTTTTGACTCACATAGTCAAGATGGAGCCATCTCAAGAAAGCCCTTTTTTTATAAAATATATGCCCCTCTGATGTAGTGGCTCAGGAAAGACGTCGATTACGTTAGCCCTAATTAGTCAAAAGTAGCGTCGAGTCGAGCAGCGCCATTTTTGGGGAATACCTTAAGTTTCCGTAACGACTTACCCATCATCATTTCTTGAGAATACACCCAAGTCGAATTCTTTTTGGCAGGAATTTTAAATCAACTTTTCTCAAAGATTTGTAAACATTGCTGTTTTCAGGAATTCTCGTCGCGTGTTTAGTTTATCTAACTACAGCTTCTCCCCTCTTCCTGGGGGCGTCTTCAGGTCCGTTGGACATTTTGTAATTATTGTTATTATTTATTTCCCGTTGTTATGTATTTCGTTGCTAGTTCAGTTGACCATTATGTTCATCTGCTGGATATTGATTCAAAATGTGCCTCCATTGGCCGCTTCTCGCTGTGGTCAGACCACTCTATCCCAGGTTGAGGCAAGTGGGTATCCATCCTCCCGATTGAAATTTGATGCATATTTAGTCAGTTCTACTGCTTCTCTGATCAGCCTGGAAAAATAACGATTTTCCCTTGAGAGTACTTTCGCTTGGTCAAAGGCAATCTGATGTCCTGGCTCGAACCACGCATTCTCTGCAAGCAAGAGAATTCCTGAAAACAGTAACGTAAACAAGTATATGAGTCGTGGAAGCCTTCAAAGAAATTTTCTCAAAGATATTTCTGATCTATCCATTGATTGCCCTACACCCCCGTAATTATTAGGCTCATGCGTATTCTCCCATAATATATTTAGCGCTAAATGAGTTTCACCTTTGCATTCTATGAATTGTTACCGGGAAAATAGTTGAGGTAAATTTAGGTTCGGGGAAAAGTTGTTGGTGTTGCACCATAATATTATCGTTTTCTATGAAATTCATCCGGCACTTTAACCTGGATGTGTGTTTGATATTTGTCCGCAAGATTTCTTCAATTGGAACTGTTTATTTTCAACGCTGTGCTGCCCTACTTAAAGCAGCAAGAGCACTCTTTTTCTTATGAGTATGGCGATGCTATTACTGCAAGCGTGGTAGGCTAACTTGTAATAAAAAGCGAAGAAAGATAAGATGTGTTTCATTTCAATGCGGTCGAAGGGCCTAATTCGCGTTTGCATCGCCTGTGTGCCATACCAGGTGACCATATCATTTCTCTGCTCTATCACTTGTCTCTTTCTGAAAATAACTTGGGTTGCATTTGAGAATGCTCGGTTTATTTTTTTATTGCTATTTCGCTATTTTTTTGTTCACTCCCGAGTTAGGTGTCATATAACACTGTAAAACACTTCCGCTACGGGAGGTTGGTAATCATTTCATTATTTTAATCCAGCCTACCCGAATAAGCTTAACTCAAACGACATAATAAGACTTGCCAAAGCTGAAGCCAGTTATCACGCATCGAATTCGATTTTCAACTGATCAGTATGGTCTTTTCGGTCGTTTAAGCTAGGGTCTCTACGCTGTAATTCTATATATTGATTATCCCCTAAACTACTTTCGCTGCACGTTGCTAACTCAAAAAAATCAGCTTTAAACCCTGAAGAGCGTTTAAATACTTGAAATATAAACGAGAGAGGGAGTTTTTATGTTAGAGATATATTCTTTATAATCCTTCCTATTCCATGGCTATCGTTGTATAGGGTCAAATAAAAGATCAGTGATTACGTTCAGATGCAATCTACTCTGTTAATTACGCGTATTGTGGCAATATTACGCTCAAAAGTGAGTTCATATGGAGGTTGAGTCGAACACTTAAGTTGTCTTAAATAATTGCATTTCTACTGATCTATGCATCCTCCCAATGTAGATTTTTTCAACAGCGTTAATAGACGCCGAACATGCGAAACCAATGGGAAAATGACCTGTTAGGTTCATGGTCTCCTTTCCATCTCAATCTACAGCCACGCATAATCTATATTGAAGATCGGAGAAAACTATCACATATATGTGAATATTGAGCGTTTTTATTCACATATCAGATATTCACGACGATAATATTCGTTTTTGCTTTGATGCTCGTCCAATTCATCTGAAATCGGCGATTACTGGCATATAAAATAAAATGATTGAATGTAAAATGGGACGCGTATTTCTTTCTCCGAAGGCATGATATTGATTGTGAAACATCAAACTTTTTATGATTGATGGTTAAGTTACATTGTGATTTGCGATGGCAGCAAATACGTCCATCATCCATTCCGTACTTCCCTTCTACAAAATGTAGGACGTGACTTGCGCTCGTTGAGGTTTTGAAATACCGTTTTACCTATTAATCAAGGAAATTGGTCTCATTTTAAAGAAAAATGATTAACTTTTCCAAAGATACCCAAGTATTAGCCCCTTTGTTGAACAATTTTCCCAGATTTTTGACTTAAAATACCAGCCCTTATACGTGGGAAATGGTTCGTGTATGCACTCCAGAGAGCGCTTATTTAAAAATGAGAAATTTGTAACACCTAGATATCGTCAAAAAATTAATAGTGTATCGTTTGTATATTATTTCGATTTTAAGAAAATAAATCATATTGTCGCTTCATTAATTTTTTTCAAAACCGAAAAAACCCACCGTTGTGAAGGAGTTTTAAATGTACCACGTGAAAAAAAAATGTCAGAGTCAAATTAAAGATTTCTATAGATATTTTAATTTAATTATAATAATTTCAGCCACATAAAGGTAAATTATTTGACCATAAATAATGCAATATTTAATTTATGCTTCCTACAGTTCCTGAAATCAAAACGTATAATTTGAACATGATCTCCATTGTGACCAGGGAACCATCTCGCTCAAACTACCTTAAAAAGCCGAGACCATTAGCGAGTGATTTGAAAAATCTTTCTAGGCATTCAATTTTAACCATTGCAAAAGTCGTACAAATAGCACAATAATTATTTAAAGGTGATGTTTCTTGGGTCGGTTTTATGTTTACTCACCCTTTCAATTCTCTCTTTAATCGATTCGTACCGCAATATTTTTTAAACGTTACTAATGTATGTTAACATGATTCTTTTCTTTCTTTTCTAATGTTTGGATCATCTATATCACACAGGTACTATAGCGGATATTCAGAGTAAAATAATTTGAAGTTGGAAGCTTAAGGTTTGCGAAATAAAAGCTTGAAAAATACCCCGAAAATTTTGGCGGGGGCGTCAAAATTGGTTGCTGAGTGTAATTGATGTTGTGACCCGGATATTGATGGTCAATTTTCCCTATCTTCATATGGAATTAGTTGGATTTCCTCTATTATTATGCATGCATTCACTAGATTTCTCGGTTGTATGTTATTTGGTAGATCTCCGACTAGCCAAAGAGAAACGGTCTCGGAAGTATAGCCTTTCACTTTCCTTGACGTTAATCGTCACCTGGCCGAAAACCTCAGTCTTGGCTTTGCTATATAATCGCACGGAGAGATGGTCTCGGGTCGTTGAGGCCCAAGCGGGTCAGTTGGGCCCTTTCGGGTCATAATTCGGCTAACCCATTTAGCCGATACGGAGGAGTCGAGGCGCGGGCCATCCGGCCCGTGCACCAGTCGCCGCAGCGCCATCCATCCGTGCTTGTGCCCTCCTCAACTTCTCTTCTTCCCGAGACGTGGTAATTTCCTTGTTTGGCTATTCGAGACGCATATTTTGGGTTTCTTTCATTAATGAATTAAATACTTGATTTAAACGGACTTTGATTTCCCTTTCAAAACCTCTCTGTGATTATTTGATCCTCGACCCCCAGGGTATATCACTGTTGGCTAGTGGTGTGGAATTCTGATATCTCTACGGATTTCACTGCCAAAATTGAAATTTGATTTAGTAATCTACGTGTTGTTTTTTCATCAGTTGAAGGGAAGTTGATTTATATTTATTTATACTTACTCTATTGTTCAAGGTTTGGATGTATCCTATGTATGCATTAGGTATGAGTGATAAAATTCTTTATTTAAAAATATACATGTTGTTTGTCTTATACGGTGTAGAGGTGTTTTTGTTAATGATTTTCATGTAATCAAGTGGAGTAAAAACTCAATTGTACTCAACATCCTAAATTGTGTTACGGTATACGTCTATTAAATGGCTTAGTTGTTGGTAGCATCAAAGAATGTACACCTTAGAGGCTACTCTAAATGCTTCTTTCACTGTTCACTGTTAAATGTATTTTCTTTTAAATACGCCTTTTAGTACTGCTGCTTGAAGACATTTTTCTGATTGGAATTCACATTATTACTGTGGCTCGTCGATGTTGACCTTATTAACCAGAGGCGGCTTTCAAATTATGGAAAAAGAAATTAAAGCGAACTTCAGCTTTTATGAGAGGTAATCACAAACTGGATGTTGGTTTGCCCTCTGTAAATAATTGTAGATTATTTATTTATGGATACAAGTAGTATTGGAAAGTAGCATCGTGAAACATGATAATGAACTTGAAAATTATATTTATATTTAATCATAAATAATTGATTGGGAAAGGTTAACTCAACTTTTGTTCTATGTATAAATATGTGTAGTCTCTTGACTTTATTTGGTGGTAAAGATGGGAACAAATAAGTAGGACACCTATACTTCGTTTTTACTGGTGCGATTTTGCTTTCATTATAATTTTCCCTCTTAATTTCTAAAGCATTTCATTGAGGAATCAGGAAGCTTCATGTTTCCGTTCAAAATGGTCATGTGTAATGCTGGAGTGGAACTAAATGCCTTGACGCTGAAGTAATTCATTTCGTGCCGAAAGGCGTGAATCCTGTCCATGTCTTTCAGTCACCCGTCGAAACTACGCCTTTTTTGGGGGGATTTCTAGCTACCGGACGTTAATTGCTCAGAAATGGGAACATTCGAGAAAAGAAAGAGTTACGTAATTACCGTGAAGTCCCGTCCCAATAATTATTGTGTCGAAGCGGTGCAGTTGAAGACACTAGACCACCGAGTGTCGGAGATAAAAAAAAAACACCTGTGGTTATTCCAGTTTTTTCTTCTTCTTCGTTACGAACGCTCGAATAAAAGACAAAAATGGCCGCGGATCATTTATTTGGACGTCCCTCCAAGCCGAGAAACAGCCCGAAAAAATGACATACTCGCCCTTTTTTCCGGTCTGTGAAAAATACTTCCTCTCCGACGAGGGCGGTGTTTAGCGTCCATTACGATCGGTACGATAAAAATTGGGAGGGCGCCCATCGCGACCTCTCCCGAATAATGGCCACAAACCTCTTGGATATTTTTTTTTTATTCTCTTCTGCCACTCCTCTAATTGAAGCCAATTTTTGATGCATTGTTATTCCGGTAATCGGCTTTTTCACGCCACCGCAACGACTTTTATGCCGAAAAATGTGCGCGATTCGCGCAAAGCGACTCCTTTAATTACCCATCATGCGTTCCTTGGACTCAAACGAATTTTTGGGTCGCTTAGCTCTTCGACCCGCTTGCAGGGTGAGCCAATGGGCTTCTCGGGCTTTTTAATGGGCTCCGTTTGGCCCGTGTGACTGGCGCCCAAGAGCGGAAACTTGGGAATCCGACCGTTCGAACTTAATTCCCGATTCACGGTAGGCATTAAGTCCGGTTCGGTCTACTTTCATTCGTCTCATCCAGAGGGAGTGGCGCTGCTTTTGATCATTCCCGCAGTGTTTAATATTTTTAATGCTCTTGAGGAATGCTTGCTTGGGCCGACGCATTTGATGGGCTACCGGAGACACGCATGGTTTGGTTTACGTATCCTTTCGGTGACCGAATCATCTCGATTTTTTTTTTCGACGAGGTTCATGCATGATCCCCGCAGAGCCCAGGAATAATTTCTCACTAGATGGATGCCTTTTTCATTATTAGCCGTCAGTGACCTCAGAGGAACTTATGAGGAACCACGGGATGGAAAATTAATCTTGAGGACTTGGGTGGGCCATCCGCAACTCCTTACGAGACGATTGGTCCAATGGGGGTTCCGCGAAGCAGGTGCAGACAAGATGCTAGATTTTTTTTAAAGCTTACCCGCTTTATTGTAGCCCCTATCTTCCGGGTCGATTTGCTGGATGGCGTGCCCAATGCGACACTCTGCAATTATGGGGAGCCTTTTGACGAAATCATTACGCGTTTGATGTTTTATTCAACGCTCCTGTCACTCCTGGAGGCTTAATTACTTGGAGAACTTAAATACTACCTTTGTAATTAACTGCTCATCGCCACTCTTTTTCAAGGAAGTTGAACACCATTTCCTTGTCGCCTTAATTGTAGATTTCGTCATCAGCTGTTTTTTTTATATTTTGAGGTGCATGGTTGAAAATGGTGTGAAATTAATTATATAGCGATTGCTTCACTGCGCGACATTGAACTCTTTTGTCGGGGCAACTAATGTATTTATTCTATATCCTGTTGTAAAATTATATTTTCTTGGTGGAATGAAATATGAGTTGTAATCATTGCGGCCGTAGCAGGTCAAAAAACTATAATTTTGATAACCGAAGAAAAATAAATCCGGGACATTTATATTTTATAATCTTTCGTACTCCAAAATGATTCTACAATTTAATGCTTGAGGTTGTTTGAGCGAGATAGTTCCCAAGTCATAATGGAGACCATATTCGAAGTGCATGTTTTAATTTAAGCAGCTGTTGGATGAATGAACTAAATATTACTCTTTTAATGATGCAATAATATACTTTTATATTACAGAAATTCTAAGTATTTAAAGGAAAATATCTATTTAAGTGTTTCACTTGACTAATTTTCTTCGCGCGGTACGTTAAATCCTTCCTCACGACGAAAGGATTTTGATTTAGCTCCAAAATCTGTTGCTAAAACATATAAACTACATACTGTTCATTTTTTGTCGAGATCAAGGTGTTAGAAATACCTCATTTTTTATGTAAGGTCTCTCTGGAGTGCAGACACGTACCATTTCCCACGTAAAAGGGCTGATGTTTTTCGTCAAAAATCTCCAAAAGTAGTGCGGTAAGGGGCTAATATTTTGACATCTACGGGAGAGTGAGATACTTTACTTTAAATTGAGAACAAATGCATTTATTTCTTGGTGAAGTGTTTTTTCATTCAAACTACCTAAAGGGAAATTTATGAATCATTGCTTGCGCAACTGAAACATGGAAATTCAATGACATTTCCTACATTTTTGCTAAGTGATAGCCCAAATAGAGTTTACAAACAGAGAACAATATGCCGTTACGCATATTTGTGAAGGAAAATTAACCAGGTGATGAAGTTCTTCATAAATGATTCTTTCGTGGCCATCTTCATATCATTTTTAATTCACTATCCAGTGGCCCTTTTCTTGAGCCCTATCAAAGATCATGCATGTTGAATATCTCCACTCCTCGGGATGCTACATATATTCCCGACCGCCGCGGCGCCGAGGAAGCCTTTAAAACACGGTGAAATTTCGCGACGGCTAGCAGCTCTATATATCTCGGGTGAATTAAAGTTGCATGCGCCGCGCGCAAATTGGACCGTCGCACTAAAGGTAAGAAGCCGGAGTTCACACTCACGGAGCCGCAGTCGTAAACACGGGAACAACTTCACAGTTGGCGATCCAACTTTTTCCCTCCCTCCCCCTTGGCTTCTCGTCCCTCCCCCATCTGTAACTCGGCTATCAAAATTTGCTTCAATATTCATGTCTGTAAAAACCGCAGTTAAACGTCGACAGGAGGATGGAGGCGAGGGAAACGTGCTATCTTTTCCGCGACCGCCGCGGCTCTGAGAGCTGGGAAATCAGTCGGGGGTCGGCTTGTGGAGACGAGTCGGTATCGCTTTATTTATTTTAGCCTCGCTCGTGAGTGCCTGGGAGATGCCCAATGGATGGATGTTGCCGGCGCTGGCGTGAATTGCGGCGTGTGGTGGTCGCAGCGCCCCGTTTCCGCGAAGAGCTGAATAATGCGTCGTAAAAATTATATTACGTTATCCATTTCTTTCTGCTCTCGGCCGGCGATGAATAATTCACAGCCTCCGGGGCTCGGCTGTGCCTATCGGCTGCTGCGGTGAGGGCTGGAGCGGCCGTTTAATGGAGAGCCGTCGGGCTCCGCGGTCTGAGTAAGCCGGGGGAGTGAGTGAGTTTGCGTAAGGGTGAGAATTTGGGATCATGGGGATTATTTCACCCGGCGTCCAGGCTTGAAGACTTTTTGGTGCGTTAAAATGCTCACTGTAAACATACATTATCCGCGGTTGCGCGATGCACCGCTGACGTTCACGGAGTATGCTAATGTCCCCGCTATATGGGGCAGATTATCGCCGTTTATTTTACCTGAAAAAATACCTGCCAGCTCATTCGTTTAGATAAGACATGCTGACTAGTGCGGCGTCGGAGGCGATAGACTGTAAATATGGTCATGATATAGGTAGTAACATTTTGCGTTAGTATTTGCAAAGAAAATGATGCAATGTTGCTATAAAATGTGTTTAGGTAGCAAAAAGATATTGCCTCCAGTAAACTTGGTCATAACATCCCTTTCAACTACAACCCAACAGTCCACCTAAGATTTAGCTGTTACTATTTTCTCTGATAATAAATCGTTTCTAGGCGCCTGAATTCCCATGAGAGGTGATTTGCTTAGCGAAGGAGAAATAACTTAAGGTCATTCATGCGTTCTCTTATCCCTTGAATGATGAGAAAATGATTCAATGTTGCAAAAAATGTGTTTAGGTGGCAAAAAGATATTGCCTCAAATAAACTTGATAATTGCATCCCTTTCATCTAAAACCCTTCTGTCCACCTCAGATTCAGCTGTTACTACTTCCACTGCTAATGAATCTTTTCTAGGCGCCTGAATTCCCATGACAGAAGATTTACTTTGTGATGGAGAAATAACTTAAGCTCATTCTTGCGTCATGCTATCCGTTATCTGAGCTTGTTTGCTAGTTTCCTATCTTTCATTTGATTTAGTTTGTTACAAACGCCGTCACTTCATCTATTCTAAATGGCCTAGATCACTGGTTGTGGAAAAATGATACCTGTGAGCATCTGCAGCTCCAGTTAATTTTGGCACTGGAATCAAAGACTTCATCTACATCTACATACTACCGCGCAAATCGACGCATTGGCGTGTGGCATGGGGTGTTAGGACACCAGCCGTGTAAAGATGTAAGCTATAAGGTTTTTGGAGGTGAAGTGGTGACCTGTATTATGGGAGTGTATTTAGTGGAGCTCAGTTTTTATTGTGGTTGCTTATTTTGTGCGGAAAGAACGAGTTATTTGTACCTATCTGTTCGGCAATGTACCTCTCTTTTTTCATCGCTTCTGTTAGACCTAGAGATGTAGTGCGGCGTCATGATAATATTCTATGTGTTACTCTGAAACACGCCAGTTCTGAATTTATGCTTATGCTTTTATGGATTAATTCTCTAAAAATTAAAGGTATAGAAGTTGCAGGCGTTCTGGATCGGTATTCCAAACAGAAAAGGTGTTCCAACATGCTACAAATAGCGATGGCTAAATGCAGTTGAATGAAATACCATCTACTGTAAACATGCATAGTTAAAATTAAAAATGACTGGGAATATATTTCACGCTAATTCTTTCAGAAATGCCAAATATGGGTCAACTTGAAATTGCTTACAATTTTACTTACGATAGTTCATGAAACACCGTAATGAAGTGTTTCTCACGCACTGACCGTCCTTTTTCTTGCCACTGATAATGTCTCTTCGGATGCCTTCGCATCGATCAGTTTTGTTTGCATTCGAACGAAAAGATCAAGATTATTTGGTCGAGGAGAGACCGAAAGAGAGAAATGGATAACAAATGGAACTCTCCGGAGCGCACATGACAAGGCGCCGATCGCAGATGGGCGATGAGTATCTGGACTAATCCCTCGATACTCCCGTCAGCATCACGACCGAAGTTCTTGTGTTGTTGCCGCCTCGAGATGAGTGAGGACTCTCTTGCATTCCTCATTCAAGTCTTTACTGTTCCCTCACTCTCTCTCTCAGCGACCTCCGAGGAATAGCGTCTCAATCAAAATAAGCGAAGCAGATCATCTCGGCTCCGTGCATTTCCCAATCCGTGGCTGATTGTGAGTGTCCCGTCCTCACACTCCTCAGATTCCGATCCATATCTCAGGGCTGGTAGGGTTGGAAGGAAATTGAGCGACTTGATAATTCAATGCTGATAAGGTTAAGCAGCAAAAGAAATTTATCGCACTGTAGGTACATGAGGCATCTAGTGCGTAGCTCGTTAGCTGGAGGAAAAGGAAGCCCATAATTCAAAAGGAGATGGTGTCACAACATTGGTAGCTACCTATGGCGACATATAATATGTGAATAGATGAATATTTATTTATTTAATTTTTATAGTTTCATATTTTTTTAAAACTTTATACTAAGTACTTACTTGAAGATGATTCTGTACCATCAAAACTAAACCGGTCGCTTTTTAATATTTTAAGTGGAAAACTGCTAGCGATTTGTTTATGTTTTGGTAAATTATTGTTTTATTGTCCCAATAATTTTCTATAACAATTCAATTTACTTATCCATTATATTTTTCTTATCTCTAAGGGAGTGGATTGTATATTTGGGGAGGCAACCGACGGCTAAGGTCATTTGCGCCATAGGGGACAGGTAAAGGAGGAAGTGTGGATAGAAACCCGGCGTCGGCATTAGCCTGCTCTTAACGAAAGGCGCCATCTCATCAAACGTCTCATTCGACAGACGGAGTCCTGAACTTGAAGGGCCCTCCACATGACACTCAAGTAGGGATCGGGTTCCTTATAAAAAACGTGTTCCTCTGCAGGGATTTTAACTCTGGCCTCCCATGTGGTAGGCGAGTACTCTAGCCACCACACCAATCCGATCACCTTTTTCTATAAGATTCTTTACATTTCGCTCATTTCTGGACTACCAATGATGTGTAGGTGTTGAATTTATTTGGAATTTATAAACCGAATTTTGGGTTTTAGGAATATGCATGAACTGTTTTTCAAAAATATTACTTAAAATTATCGAGTATGACCTAATAATCATCGGTTATACCTGTGCAAATCTTCGCTTAAGTCTTGAAAGAAATTTGCAGACAGTTTTTCTTTTGGTGAAGTGGTGATTTAATATCAACGAGAATGGAGGCAACATTGATTTGTAGGTTTGCTTTCCCCTTGTCTCATTATTTGCTAATATATTCAACGGTATCCAGTAAGATGTCGTGAAACATCATCTTGAATAAAAAAGAAACTTATAAACATTGAAATGTCTACTCTCAATTATTTGCGTGTACAACGCGTTTCGGCACTCAAAGCGTTATCTCCAGGTATAATGAATTTGTAATATTACAATGATTACATTTAATTGCCTGTATACTTTGTAATAATACCTGTAAAATTTGTAATAATGCAATGATTTATTGATACATTTGATAAAAATGCAATACAATATTATATCAGTACATAAAAATATTAAAGCGTCGAAACGCGTTGGAAAAAAAATAACTAACGGAGTGAGCATTTCAAAGTTTCTTAGTTTTTTTTAATTCATGTGTTTGCTGCCCTCAAAAGCTGTTTTATACTGTCCACTTGATATGTGTATAAAATCATTTACTTAGTAGTTCAAGGTATTGTGTGCAAGAGGGTGGATAGAACTCGTGTGTACAAAACGGTCCATATATTTGAAGTGAAGGTTCACGGATCAGTGATTTGTAATCAAGGTGATAGATTTTGAATTACCCTATTCACCTCTAGGATGCGCCGTGAAACGGGAATGAAATGAAAGAAACGTTGCGCGTGTAAAAGCTGGCCAAGGTGTGGAACCACGTCGTTTCTACTCTGATTAGACTTCCAACTCGTGTCCTCCTCCAAATTCTCACTAAGCAACTTTCTCGTGGCCTTTCGTTTGGTAATATCTGAATTGAAACGGTGACGGTCATTTAATGGTGAATGGATCCGGAGTTGTTCTCCTATCCGTCCACTAACAGAGCTGTCATTCACGCCTCTCCATCGACCTATTCAATACTTGGATTAGCAGTTTGTAGAGCGTGATCCACGATCCTCTAATTTGAAAGCACTTTCATTCACAACGCTCTCATCCCCGACATCCAACTTGATTGGCTCAAACGGAGGCACTAATTTTTTCTCTATAGGTATGCCGAGTTTTGACATGTCTTCTGGTGTCTTGTTTCTTTTTTAATGCTCATAATTAGATTATAAATCGGAGCGCGGCTCTCAACTTGATGGCCAAATCCAGATATAAGTATTTCGAAATCATTGCGAGCCTAAGTTGATAGAGTGAGGGAAATCTTGATTTACCTTGGGATTCCGGGTGATAATCATACTGCTGCTTGTGATTTCGATTTGTATTTTTCCTCCCGTGGGCGCGACGTAATTTCCGTATTTATTCAAATTTTCTCCTCAGAGAATAAAGATGATGAAAATACTCCATTGGCAATAAATTATGTTGTCAATTTTTCTTTCGACTTTAGTGTGCTGATATATTATTTATGGTACTCAATTTGCCATGAATTTATTAATTGTAATCATTATTGTTCAATAATTCATTAATAAATCACTTTGAAAGTATTTCGCAATTATTGTGAAATATTTTCACAGTAAGTTATTAGTAACGGTTTAATATTACATTACTTTAACATTAGGTGCTAGTTCAGTATTGAGTACTTTTCAAGGTATCGCCATGAAGTGAAAATTTTGCTGAAAGTGCGTGAATAAAGATGAAGGGGTTTATTTGTACGACAATAAGTTGCATTTATTTTTGCACTCAGACCATACTTACTGAAGTGAGTTTCAAGAGGCAAATCGTGATCCTAATCTATTCTTTAAGATAGACTTGTGGCGCATCGCGCCGTTCACCTTATGTACTATTTCCCTCGCCTCCGTGAACTGTCGAAGACCATGATATGTAGTAGAGAAAATGTTGCGAGAAATGCGTCCGAATTGGGATAGGACTTCACCCAGGATGAACCGTGTCGGAAGCTTGGGAATTATACGGTGCTGCATAAAACTATTTGCGGCACAATATATTTGACTCTAGGCATCGACGAAGAAGAACGATTACTGCATAATTGACGGAAAGAAAAGCCAATATAGAGTTTATTAAGATATTTATTTGAGAAATATGTGATGGGATATCTAACGAATTATTGAAATCAATTAATTTTCCCTAAGGTAATATTTCTTCCTTAGTATTCCCTAATTCCTTTATAACAGTCCTAACGGGGGTGTCTTCCTGCGGTGGGCTTTTTAGTTGATCATTTAAAAATATTTTCGAGTTTTTTTTCTTCAAGGCGTTTGAATTCCGTAATGTGGTCATTCGTTCACATGCGTTACCATGTTAATCTATATTGCTCAAACTTTTTAACGGAATGCTAACATGATAATCTATATTGCACAAACTTTTCAATGTAAATTACTTTATTTGTTTTTAGTAAATATTTGTAATTAAAACATTTACGTCGATGATCTTCCTTATCGATAAACTTGGTGATATTATTTTTTTCGGCATCCTCATTTTATACCTATCCTTTCTGGTTTAATTACATTTTAAATCTTAATCGACAATGTGAAAAGGTGTATTTAGCCTCAGTTTTCCCCTCGTAATAGCCCTAATTTTTCTGTGATTACACCGAGTAAACATTCTACCTTACGAGGGATTAATAAATTACTCAGTGATTATGAATAACAGGTAATACATCAACGGTCAATTGAGGTAACGTAGCTGACCGGATAAACCTCGTTAGTGCTGGAGAATACCGAAGCCAAAGTTTAAAGACCATGGCAAAGAATACGAGGTCTCTTGTCTGAAGGGCTAATTAGATATTAAATGTGGCGATGCGGCGGGATTGCAAAATTTAATTCCTTAGTATATTAAAAAAGAAGCAGAAAATGCGCATTTATGATAGTTCACTTTCGAAAATATTAAGAAACAGCGATGGAATTTAATTATAAAATCCACTTTTAGCTCTTACTCTATCTTTGAAAAAGGTTATTTTGAAATGTAAATTTCTTAGTTCCCAAAAGAATTTAGCGTGCTTCCGTGTTCTCCTGATTCACTCGTAGTTCTCCTTTTTTATTAGTTTATTCCACAAACTACGGCAAATACAGCTCTCGGATGATCTTGAAGAGTAAATCAGTATAATTATTATGGATCGCAATAAATTTTCTTTCAACTTATATTACTAGATGTATCGATATCCCTCATTACCATTCATTGAAACGAACTTCATTTTTTTGCATGTATCATCTCCTTATTTTCATTGACACATTTATGGCAAAAATTTTGGTATAATCAAGTGTACATTAGAGATGATTTATAGGATTTTTAGTAAAATTAAGAGAGACTAGCGGTTCTGTACATTTTTACGGCAAAATCACACTGCGGGCCAAGCCTGGAAAAATTCCTGTTGAAATATTCGCTAATCTTTTAAGGGGATTATATACCTCGGCCGAAAGCGCCCTTCAAGTTCTGCCTTCTGCCGCAGTCTAGGAGAGATCATCGCCTTCCCCGACATTCCCCGCTCCGATGGCGCAGAGGAAAATGCGTTGCAAGGGTTCAAAGGAATGATGTTCACAGTGACGTTATAATACGCAGTGTTCAACATTTTAATGATATTCCTTAAATATGAAGGAATTTTTGTTACTATAACTGCAGAAATTTTCAAATAACTTCGGAACTAGCCGCGCAATAACTTTAACGGAGTCAACCGCTAGTGTTCACACAATGTAGTTAAATTCACTGTTGAAAAATCATTCGTCTGGACTGGGAACCGAACCCAAACTCCTCGATTTTGGATCCATGAGATTCGTAGTGAAAGATGATGCCTGGGTAGCCTAATTGGTCGGAGCATTCGCCGCGAAATCTAGGGATCTGGGTTCGACTCCCAGTCCAGGCAAATGATTTTTCCGCAATGAATTTCACACAATCAAGTGCAAGGATTTAAAAAATATACGTCTTTCGCGATGTCGATCATTTGATTTTCGACAAAATTACGTTTCTTCCGTGGTCGAAACAGTCGTAAATAATTCGAAAAATGACTGCACTCACCGAAGATATTAATCCATAATCCAGAGGCCTGCACAAACAGAATTACTTTAATTAGCTTATCGGACTCGTAGAATAAATGCGGATGGACTTTTGCACAAGCGTTTTCGGTCACGTCATACTGTTCCGTTAATTTTGTTGTCAAAGGATGTGTGAATTTCACACAATTAAGTGCAGGGATTTATAGAAGTAAGGATACGTCTTTCGCAATGGCGAGCACCTAATTTTAGACAAATTCACGATTCTTGCGCGGTCGAAATAGTCACACATATAGCGAAAAGTGACGGCACATATCGAAGATATTAATCCTTACTCAGCTAATAATTTCAGCTCGCCTTGAGAAGCATCGAGAATCAAACAATTGCAAAATATGAGGCTCTGTCTCCCAAGTGGTCACTGCTTGAAGTGGGAATGAGATAGCACATCCTCGTATTGATTGACCTCCAGTGGGGGTAACTGCCCAGGGGGCAACTCACCCTCATAGTTCGAATCTCATTCGTCATCCATAACTGATTTCAGTTTATCAATCAATTCTCATCCTCCCGGGGATAGGAAGTGAAATCATCGCGAGAGTTCTCTGAAACAGATTCCGCCGATAAAAACCGGCATATTATTCTCACCGGTCTGCCTAGAGCCAGCGCATCATTGGGTGTCCATTGTCCAATCCCTACCTATTTAGCCAATGAATGGCCGGCCGGATCCCTTCTTTCTCCTCGGCACCTTCCATTTTTTCCCTCGAGGAGGCGTGAAAGTTGCGAGTACTAGTTTCTCTAGCGTAGAAGCGAGAGTTCTCCACGAGCGTCCCGTTTTTCTCCACACTCTTTGAATTATGCCCTTTGTGGCCTGCTGCGAAGACGTTTAGCAATGGAATCGATAGTTATGAGATCCATATAAATGGGGAACTCAATGCCTCAATGCGAATCGCAGGAAATATCACTCTCGTGACTTAACCCCACACTGCTGTTGCATCTTTCATTTGGCTATGCTGGATTAAATTTATGAATGTTTACAATGTGCGAAATTACTTTTGCACGGTATTATCTGCTTGAATGATTAATATCGCATTTCGTCGGGTAATAACTCTTTCATCAATAAATTTCGCCTCCGAGCGGTTCATTACACAACCGCCATTTCGGTTATACCTGGAACTAGTAGTTAATTAACTACTCTTATCACGTCCAATAAGATACAGCTCAATGATGGTTTGGGCAAAGTCATCGATTGATTTTGCAGCGCATATTGAAGAAATTCCTTCACTCATGACGGATCGCCTCTTCGTTTTGAAAACCCCAACTACTTCTTTGAAATAAATGCCAGGAATTCTCTTAAATTTGAAAGGATTTCCCCCTCTCGTCGGAAGAACGTTGGTTAATTTGGCAAAATCGTGAGTATAGTCCATAAAATGTAATTTTAGGACGTCATACGGTTTCACTTCAACCCTTGAAATCGTCACTTTTACCGACATTTGTTCCCTTGCTTTGCGTTTTGAATTATTTTATTCCTTCAAACGATCTGATTCAAATATTTTTTCTTTGCTTGCTTCGATGCCATTTCATTGTTTGTATTTGTCAAATATTCTGCACAGATACACACCTAAATGCCACTGTAACATTATTAGCTTGTGGAAGATGAGTTTGAGGAAGTAGGAGCGAGATATTTCCCTGGTGATAATGGACACCGTTTTAGAATTTTACCTTATGATGTCAGCAGCTCTATGAAGCGTAAAGTAAATATTGTTGTATTAATGGCATACCATAACATACTTTTACATGACTGGAATACTCATAAATTAAATAAGAATATCTGTATTAGTCTTTAATTTGACTCAGTTTTTTCACCCGGGACGTTTAGTACTCCTTTACATCTGAAAGTTTTGTTTATGATTCTAAAAAAATACTGCAGTGACTAATTGATTTATTTTCTTTAAATAGTTGAGAAAACATACAAAATATACACTACGAATTTTTTGACGAGATCTAGGTGTTAAAATATCCTCATTTTCAAAATAAGGTCTCTCTGGAGTGCACACACATACCTTTATCTATTTAAAGTGACTCTGATTTATCGTCAAAAATCTCTGAAAGTAGTTCGGTAAGGGACTGTTATTTTGGTATCTATGGCGGGGTGAGATACTTTTCTTTAAAGTGAGACTATATTCATTGATTTCTGAAATTGACTGAGATGATATTTCACTCACACTATTTTAATGACTATGTATTGCTTTTTATTATATTTAGTAGAGATCTTCCTTCCTGTTTAAACAATTTGCACCGTATTCAATATTGATTGAAATCAATTTTTTTGCCTTGGATATTAAAGTCAGGGAGTCAATACATAATGATATTTGAAATAATAACCTCGAGTTGTTCGTACTTGGTAGACAAAATTTTTCCATCGGTAAACTTTGGAAAATACTTTCAGTTTGTGTTGAAAACCATGATTCTCTCGCATAAGTATGTGTTGCTTCCGCAATCGGCCATTTTCAGTCGGACTAGAATTTTCTCGTCGCAGCCATGACTCGGCGGAACACTTTCCCCTTTCGTCCACGACTGGACGGGCGATCGCCTCCGTGTGTTCTTTCATCCTTTTTTCCTCATCATCCCATCATTTTGCTTCGCCACCGCCGCCTCTTCGGGTCGCGGCCAATTAATTACCTTTCTCGCGACGAGCCGAGCCAATAAATAAAGAGGGCCTCTTCTCCTCCTCATGTGTGCTTCCCTCCCTCCGCCTCTCTATCCTCTTCCTGCTCCTCTCGTCTTTTTTTATTCCAATCTCCGATTTCATCATTCGGTCTTTCCTCTCCCCCCCGAGAGTCCATCCGCCGCCGGCGGTGGAGAGCGTGGTGTCCGAGGAGAAGGTTCTTCAATTCCCCGCTGATGTCCAGTCGGAGGCACAACGTTATTACTCCTCGCACCATCTGGAGCGGCGGCGGTATCCCAGCGGTTGTCCCTCCATAACGACGCACACTCGTTGAAATCTGCCGGGTCAATTAAAAGTTTGTGGGGGGTGTCTCTTAAGTTTTTTTTCCTTTACCTTTTGTGGAGGGAAGAGTTTTTCTACTAAACAATACGCCTGGTGGAGCGCAAGGATTTACTTGCAATATCATCATCGCCGATTGTGCCACATCAAACTTAATAGTAAAACATGGTCTCCATAGGCACAATACCTGGTTAGAGAATCACGTGTACCATAAAATCGTTTGTGTTTCAACTGACTAGCTGTCATCATCAGGTACAACTCTTCTTCCACATTTTCAGACCAACGCATGGACATATTCCCAACTCAAGGTGGTGAGGGGAGTCGGGAGGAAGGATAGGGGGGAAGAAGGTTAAAATCTTGATTAAGAAAGGATCCTTTGTTCGTCCAAACAGAGTACTTCATGAAACCAGACCTACGTCAAAAAATTAAGCAGAAAAGGCGCATTCGTGAGTGTTCACTTCCAAAAATATAGGGAAGCAGTGATGAAATTTAAATCTAAAATTCATTTGTAGCTCGTGCTCTTTGGAAAAGACTATTTTAATAAGTAAATTTTTTAGTTCCCGAAAGAATTTGTAGACGGAAGAATATTTCTTCGAAAAGATTTACTTGCAGTATCATCATCACCAATCACCACCACACGAAACTTAACAGTAACACATAATCTCCATTGGCAATACCTGGTTAGAGAATCACATGTACCATAAAATCGTAAACACTGTTGCCGGTTTTGATACCCACAAGAGGTGCAGTGGACACATGTATTAAATTCCACTTTGTTAGGCGAGATATTGGGGAACAGCACTGTAAAAGATATACAAAGGATATCGTACTGTCTGCTTTACTCCCAACTCGTAGAACACGTGTATCAACTGAATTGCAGTCATCATCAAATATAAAACTTCATCCACATATCCAGACATATATATATATATATATATATATATATATATATATATATATATATATATATATATATATATATATATATTCCCAACTCAAGACGGTGGGGGGAGTCGCGAGGAAGGATAAGAGGGGAAGAAGGTTCAAATCATGATTGGGAAAGGATCCTTTGTTCGTCCAAACAGAGTACGTCATGAAACTAGACATTCGTCAAAATAAGAAAGGATAAATGTTGCTAATCATGATTTTAACCTTCTTCCCCTCCTATTCTTCCTCCCAACCCCCCCTCCCCACCATCTTGAGTTGGGAATATATCTATATATTTATGTCTGAAAATGTAGGCGAAGTGTTGTACCTGTTGATGGCTGCTAGTCAGTTGAAACGCGTGTTGTGCGAGTTGGAATTAAAGTAGATAGTACGATATCCTTTGCGTAAATTTTCAATCAAACCCTTTTGGGTGCTACTGCATTCATTTAAATTCTTACGAATTTTTGTATCAGTAGTACTTACAGAAAACGAAATAGTAGAATGAACTCAAATTTTTTACTTTAATTTTTCCAACTTCTTCTGGTTAACACCATAGTTATCTTGACCAATTATCTATCATCTTTAGTCGATACTAGTATAGAAATCGAGGTGACAAGGGAGAATTTTGCTTCACCGCTCAACCGATTTAATCAGCCCTTAGCCCTTTTTTTTAGTAATAGAGATGCCTTTTGAAATTCATAGTTATTGCTTCGAGTCTTTCATCGTGAATTGGCAATTAATGAACGGTATTAAAAAGCACACTCTAATGAGTACTTTTTAAAGACATGGTCAATCTGTGCTATAAATCTGTGATCCTTTTCAACTCATGTAATTGTTTAACGATTTCGTTCTAAATATGACGTCATATATTTATTCTAGTAAAGTATGTCTCCTCCAGTTGATTTTAGTATCATGACATGTTGGTTTTAGTATCATGACATTGACTCCCTTCGATTTCTATGAGATGGAATTATCTTCTCCCACCTCTGATTCCTCTTTGCGTGGAGGTTTATTATATAACAGCTGCTTACCCCTTAACTTCTATCTCTTCTTGGTTTGGGTAGCTCTCCAATTGGTTTCATTTATCCTCCCTACTTTTACTCATATTTCCAATTTGTCTTATCTCGGCTGGATGTTATTCCTGGAGCACGATTTTTCTATTTTAGTTTGTAGGTACATATTCAAAAGTGTGTCGTAAATAAACAATAGTCCGTTCTTTGTATTCCACCAGTATGGCGGTCCCGGTGGCGACGGGGTACTGTGCTCGCCTGCTATTCCGTGGGTCGCGAGTTCGAGTCCCGCATGGGTGGATGTTTCACCACCCAGGAAATGGACGTTTGTGTTCTTCCATTGTTAATACACCCGTTTTAGAAAGGACCACTGTACTCCATTTGGCGTACTGGAAATAAATAAAATATATAAATAAATGTAATAATCAATGAGAATCTTTAAGCCTCTCTCACTCTCTTGATCTCTATAGCCTCATCTGTGCATATAATTGACCTAATCCCGTTTTACTCTGAATTGAGATGGATATTAGTTTGGAATTTAATATTTCTATTCTTCAATCAATGGAATTTATGTCCCAACTTTTATTAAAGCAATTTAAAACTCCATTTGTGGTGAACAAAGGTATTTTTTCATTACATCATTAGTATTTTATGAAGATGAAAATGTATGAAGCCTTTCAAGAAAAATGTATATGGTCCGTATCAAAAATAATGTCGAGTCTTTCGTAATAATGAATCGGTTCTAAAGTCTTATGAGTAACACGCATCATGTTCGGTTTTGGTGGATCTAGTCTTCAATATGTGTTCGCAACCAGTTAAGGTAGTTTGAGCGAAAAATCATTTGACTTAGAAATCAATGAATTTGGTTTCATTTTAAAGAAACATATCTCTCCCTTCTAATGACACCAAAAATTCAACCTCTGACCACATTACTTTTGCAGATATTTGCCAAAAAATACCAGCCATTTTACATGGGAAATGGTACGTGTATGCACTCCAGATAGACATTATTTACAAAATGAGGAATTTCTAACACTTAAATGTCGTAAAAAAACTAACTATGTGTAGTTTGTATGTTTTCTCAACTATAGGTATTTGAAAATTAATCATAATAAAATTATAATAAAATAATAAAAAATATTGTCACCGCAGTAGGTTCTTGGGTATCACAAATTACCTTCCGTTTTGAAGGAGTTTCAAACGCACCGCGCGAAAAAAATGAGTCATGACTTATTTTGATATCTTCATTTAATTATTTTTCATTTCTGTCATATGAATCTATATTTTTGCACCATTAATAATGCAATATTTTATTGATGTGTGGTACAGCTGGTGATATTAAAACGTGTAATTCGAATATGGACTCTAACATGACTGGGGAACTATCTCGCTCGGACTTCCTTAAGTGATGGTGCTCTAGTTTGAAAGCACGAGGGTAGAATTTCTCCCGAGAATCGCGAGAGCTGAAGAGTGCAACTCTTCCGAGCTCCGTCCAAGTGGCGAAAAGCTCATTTGACGAGCTGGAGAATCTTACTCAACTATTCGGACGCGGCCGCCTTAGTCATTGCGTCCGACGCGGACTCATTTGTCTCTCTCTCTCTCTCGTACGAAATACAGAGTCCAATATCAACCCGTCCGGCCTTTCTCTCTCCCCCTCGGTGGAGGGACGGAGAGAGAAAGAGAGTGAGCGGAGGAGCATCTTTCCCTTCCTCCGTTCCAGCATCAGCGGACGAGAGCGCGTGGGTGCCTCCTCCCCCGAAGGATGTACGCGGCCATTTGAAATCCTCCGCTCTCTGGAGTTCGTGGCGAAGAGGTGAGCGTGGTGGCCGCGGACGGCCCCGTCCATTCGTTATCTCCGCCTGATTCATTGGGCCCTTCTCTCTCTCTCTCTCTCTGGCGATGGCATATCGCAATGAGGAGAGGGGATTTGCATCTCCATGGCACGCGAGACGAGCTTCACTACCGCCACGGGATGGGCACCCCACCAACTACCCTATCGTGCGCTCACCGAGACTACGTCCTGGAGATGTGCGCTCGCGAAAAAAAACTAAATTTTTTCAGTTCTTTGAAAAACTTTCGAATAATAAAAACGTCAAGAACCTTTTCTTTAATTTAAGAAACGTGAACTAGAAGTATTGGTTTCCTCTAATACTTATGCCATGTAATTTAAATTTCTGCACGCTGCTTTAGTTATCCACATCCTGAAGATGTTCCCATGAAAAAGCCACACTTTTTCAACGCTTGAAAAAACTTCTTGTTGAGAAAGCGTGAAATATTTATTATTTTTACAAACGAACGTTTAAATGAAAACTATTATTTCTGATTTTTTTTTGCTTTATATTTTCATTTCTGTGTTAAAATTACTAAACGTGACCATAGAATTCTTGCATGTCAATATCCCTCTTTATGAGCTAAATGTTTAATAAAATAATTTAGTTACAACAGTACGGACTCCCTGCTTACTTTTCGTGAGCTCTTTGAGTCTCCTGCCCAGAGATAATGAGCTATTCAGGAAAAAATGACTCTTTTTGAATTTTTGTACGTAAAGCTTTTTCTATCGTCTGAAAAACTGAGCGATGTATTTATCAAACTGAAAGCACAAACGATGATCGCGGATAATGTAATTTAAAAGTGGAAAGATAACAAAATACTTCAAACAAAGCTAAATATGAGCTGAATCACTCTTTTATATTGAACATTTTGTGTTTTATAATTAAAATTGGCAGGAAGAAAAAATTGCTCTTAAATTCGCCTTGTTTACTAGAGTAAAACACTGTTTTTTCTCGGCTTGTTAAAAAATCAGCTTGAAAACAAACCTCATTCTTGCTCATCACGACTCCGTCTGCACTCATTCTCTGCATCTTCCTTCATACCTTATGATTACTGGGGCATCTTGGAGGTGATTCAAGAGGGGGCAGTGAGAAATTTATGGTCGATCGGCTTCCCAGCGCTCCGTAATGAAGGGGCTACTCGAAATTAGGAAAACTTCGGGCTTCGTTGCCGCCATAACTGCTGCTCATTCGTTTGAGAGTGGCGTTTTACCCAGGAGGCTCATGCTCGACCCTCGATGGTCCTCCGTTCCTCGCAGAAAATACGGATGTCTCCCTTTCTGATCAGCTACTACGTGGGCGAAAGGTGGAAAAATTGATTGAGGTTTCAAAAATGAATGAAGTTTTTTCTACTGTCCATTGCTATTAAATTTCTTGCTCTGAAGAAAACATCCACCTGTACAATTCATTTAGCTCTAGGGAATAGTAATAAAATAGATAAATGATCATTTGGCGCCGGCGTTAGCTCGTTCTAAACCTTTAATAATTTAAGTTTAACATTTACCTTGGTGAATCATTTTTCCGAAGTCACCAATGAATTATGACCATTACCTCACCTTTTTCCTCTTCAAGAATATTATATTCCTTTGGCAATTTAATCTCACCTCAAAATTGCTATACCATTGGTTTAATAACTTTAAGTTGGCGTTCAGCCCTTTTACTTTCCGAATAAGAAACATATTATTCCACTTTTCTACTTGGTAAATTTTATTTTCACTCCTTTAATTCTGTTTCTCTGATCGTTTCTTTTTCCTTTTCCTCCTAGGGTTACCTATCTTAAATTTTTATAATTTATCTTGCGCAACTTGTTCTCCTTAGTCGTCCTTTTTATTCTAAGGCATCTATAAATGTCCACGCCTTGTAATCCAAAACGCCCTTGCCTTTTTGGGTAACCCCGTTGGTCTCCCTGACAAGAGAAATTGATCTACAGAAAATCATCATCGATCATCGTTTACATTAGGATTGGATCGAGAGAAAAGATACCAAGCGAATTGACTTGAGTGTTTAAAAATGTCTCTTTTGCTCTGCGCCGAGGTTTCCGAGAAGATGAGTTTGGGAAAAATATGACGTCGACCTTTTCCAGAAGAGGAAAAATATCGTTTTTATTAGATGTCTCTCTCTTCTCATGAAAAGATAAAATAAGGTTATTCCACCTGTCCTTGATAGTGTTAGCTCCTAAAATTATGACTAGCAGTATTCACCAGGGGGTACAATCATGAAGAAACTTGATTTACCTATGCCCAACTCAACTATTGAACTATTGTAACCATATTACTTCTAGATAAAAAGGATCTCATGATAGAATGAGATGTACGGGATAATAACTGTCAGGTGCAATATTGTCTGAGTTGTTACCCGAGAAAAGAAGTGAACATTCAGGGAACATGAAATAGCTGCCGGTAATCGGCCATCAGTCACTTATATGAATCATCCTCACCTAATTATCCTGGAAAAATACAACGAGTTGTACTGAAGTTGTCCTGGATAGACTGTCAAGAATGGGGTAGGGGCTAATATTTCTAGGAGACGATGACTAGTCATTACGCTGCTTCCCGCTTGAGTCCTTGATTGCTTCGAAATCAAGGGCGCAGGTGGGTCAACAAAAAACTTACATTCTTATTATTAATAAGAAAGCATAAATCACTCGAAAATTACGCTCCTAAGGCTTATTCTTTTATGACCGCCCGTCATCCAAGGAGAGCAGCTAAACGAGACCGTTAGGGAGATTATCATGCGTGTAATTGTATGCAATTTTGCGACGTGCTCTCATTATCGCGGTATAGCTCTGCCAAATTTCTTCGTTTAATTAAAACGCTCGCCATTTTTGAATTCCCTGCATTACCATGATAATTGAAATACTTTCGAAAAGCTTGTGATAATTACTGACATTATTCAACTGCTGCATTTGCATCAATATTGAAGTGGAATGAAATTGGCGATGCCTCCTTAGATGGTTAAGACTTTTTTCCTCTATGACGAGAAAGAGTTTTTGCTTGATGAATTTCTTTTAATGAAAATGTCCTTTTTAGGTGATTAGAAATTCTGAATTTCTAATCTCAATCATCACGAATTATCTAGTAATCATATGTTTCGCTTCGTCTGTTGCCAGGCGTCTCGATGATCGCGGGTTTGAAACTCACCTACGGTGGGCTTATTTAGTTCATTTTCGAATTAAGGCCTTTAGACGGTGCGAATTAAATTTATCGGTTTCGACATCTTAAACCCTGGCCTAATTATACTGCGAAATGTAATAAGAAATAATATTGCGTTCTTCGGTGTGCCATATGCTTCGATTGACGTCAAGAATATGCATAAAACTTTGGAGTTACGTAAATGAAGAAGAAAACTACCTGGCCTTGTGGCCCAACTTTCCTTTGAACCAAACTCCTTAAGAGGAAATTAAATGGAGAGGTTGAGAATGTCTAAGAGGGACCGTGGAAGGGTTAGTGAAGAAATGAGTGAATAAAGGGGTATTGTGAAGAAATTAATGAAGTGTTTTACCTGGAAATACGAAAGTTTTGAGTTCTATCCATTCATCCTCCACTAAGAACAACTATTTCTTATGAAAGGGGTTTTATTATTGGTTTTCTGTCAGTTTAAGGTAGGATTGGATGAAATGGAAAGACTTTTTCAAAGATCTATTTTAATCGTGGGCGGATATTCCTTTGTATTACTTCATTTCTCAACGGAGTCTATTTCATGCGTTAGGGATGCAACATTAATGCTTTTAGGTTTGTTTAATGATTTAGAGGGTCCACCTTCCCCCTTTTGAATGAGCTACGTTAAATTGATGGGTCTTTTGTGTTATCAAAATGAAATTTCTTCGATAGTCGACTCAAGCTTGAAAAAGGCATCAACTTGAAATGATCTTTTAGGACTAACTTTTGTAAATGTTACCTAATTGCAGACAAAGAGATCTTCATAAACTCGAAATGCATTTAACGAAAAGAAGCTGTTGACTTACTTTAAGGAATTTGGTTTCAACTTTTAATTATATGCGTCGTCAAATATTGTAAATTTCTATTTATTTGTGCTTAATCAATTCCCGTAGAGGGTAGCTCTTTGCTGGATTTAACCTTAAAATTAACCAAAAGTTTTTGGAAGCATATAATGTTACTGCTTTTAAATGAGCTGTGAAACTTTATGATTGTACTAAGTTTCAAATTTTTGGATATGTGAACTTGAATTTAGTGAAATGAGAATTCTCAATTCAATGTTATGCTTATTTATTAAAATTGAAATTATTAGATCCCGTGCTTTTTCATGGTTGGGAGCTAGTTGACATCATAATGTTGCATTTTCTAGTTCTCCTTGATGAAGCTGCTTCGCAGCATTCCAAAGTTGTACGATTACGTTTTTATTTCGACACTTTCATTAATTTTCTCTGCCATCCTAATTTTGCAAGAATAGCAATATTTGGACATTTCTTCGTATTTTTATCTCAAGTGTAACTGTATTTCTTTTGCCACATGGTGTTTTACTTTAAATTTCACCCTTCATTCTCCCTATTTTTTCTCTTGAGTAGAACATGCACGTAGAACTTCATATGCAACTGGCGTCGTTCATTTGCTTTTCTGAATATTTCATCACAGTGATAACCTGTGCTACTTTTCCCTGCGTAATCTTCAATCCAGATTTTTGTTTAATAGCTATTTTATCTCTCTAAGAATGGAAATTAAGTTTGATTCCATGTAAATTCCTCTCTTCAGGACTGCCGCTCCGTCAACCTTTCATCATTTTGTGTACTCTTTGAGAAAATTCTCTACTTTCGTTGCCTGGCCATACTCAATGTGACTTCGACCCAAGAGTCTGCATCTGTAGACCTTTTTCCTTCGACACAGTGACCTCGTCTCTATAAACAGAATCCAGCTCCATGGCAGCTCTTCTCCCGTCCATAAAATGCCTCCGCCGATGCTCGCGGGAAGTCTAATTTATTCCACGATCGGCCAATAGTGCGGGGGCGTTAGAGAGATGCCGTTGAAGTGTCAGGAGACTTTATGCACTGAAACCCACGCGGTCGCACGGGGTACGGTGCTGGCAGTCTCAAGAAGTCACCCAAGGGGTTGTATTGTAAATGGAGTGGGTGTAAGATATATTAGGAACAGGAGTGTTAATACGATGTGGATTTCTGCCGTTAATGAGTCCCATTGGAGTGACAATTACAAAACACGGCACATTATCCTCCCCATAGGTGTCTCTTAATCTTTACGAGACTCATTTATGAACTTGCGTTTGTGGACAGGTTTAGTAATTAAAACCGCGAAGAAGTTTAGTCCCTGAAATATAGCTGCCGCAATCCTCAATTGCTTGCCGATTAATGCCGCAATTACTCCCGCGCCAATTCCTAAAACGGATTTAATCTTCCTTTAAATAGTGAAAGGAGTTTTAGGTTTGCGACCCACCTTAGGCTCTCCCCGTAGATATCCTGATTCGTACTATGTAGTTACTTAACGTGAGTTTATCTTCGGTCTTAAGCATTGTCTTCTATTTGTAATGCCTCGGTCATGTTTATTAAAACATAGAGATATTTCTGTTTCCAAAAACGCTGCTTATATGAAGATGCCTTATTGAGCAACTCTGTTGCATCGTTTCATTCAACAATGACACAATATCGCTTTCACATTTTTACCTGCGTCATTCTTCTTTAATGGATTAATCAATCCTAATGGTTTTGTTAATATTATGGCACACTGACCATACTGAGTAGCTGACACCCTGATTTCAACTAAGGTAAATAAATCCCAGTTAACATATTATAAGTATTGGAAAAATTTGTAACACATTGCTTTATCTTGGTTAAATCAATATTGAATCTTGATTTGAAAAATATAATTTTTGTTATGATCAAATTTGGAGTCACACCGGGTTGATTAAAATTTAAGTGCAAACTCTGAGTTTGTGGTTAAATCAAAAATTTCAACAAGCCCCGTATTGTTTTTCCTACTCCCTTTAAATATTAAACTGTGTAATAATGCCAAATTTATATCTTTTTAATTCCCTGGCTATATGCCAGTGCAGATATTTTATGTGAAAATGATTTAGAATCTTAGTTGCTTGATTGTTTCATATTTATGTCATTAGCCCTTCGATATTCGGAAAAGCGGGATTCGTTAAGGTTTTTAATACGATTAAGCCGTATTTAAAATTAATGCTTGCATATGTGATATTGCATTTGTTGGTGGTAATACTTGTCAGAGTTAATTTTATGGATAATTTTGTGTGTGTAGGGCAAAATCTCTGGTAGGAGGGCTGTAACACTTGAGGATCTATGAATACAAAGCTTGTGAAATGGAACCGCTGGTTCACCGGAAGCTAACGAGAGATTTCTTTCTTATCTTAGCATGCTTTTGCTAAAACACTTTGTGCGCTGGGCTTTAAATTGAAGGTTCTCTAAGAAAAACTGAGGATTACCTTTCACTTACTTACTTGGGTTGTGAAAGAAGACTCTCTTAAATGTAGATTATTGAACATATATTTACAATTACAATTTATTTTGGCTTATTGTAGTCATATGTATCTCTACCAGAAAGACTGCAGCCATGCCATTACGTCCAGCTACCTTTCCATAATGATACATATGTCAAAGACGTCCAAGTACGTCGATCTTCCTTCTTATAATATATAGGAGGACGTAATATTACGCCCATAGCATCAAAGTGTTTAATGAGTGTTAATTTTCTAGTAGTTAAATTTGTGATTGGAATAAAATAATCCCCATCGTCAAAAACAAGGAACTTACCATGATGGTTGCGGGCATCAAACGACCCGGTGCACACTGACGCCGATGGCTTCCGATGCGAACATTGAGTAAAGCGCCTGCGTCTCCCCGCCTAAGAATCGCGTGGGATAATATACGCGAAAGGTGGTTTGCGTTGCTAAGGGTGCGTCACTCTTCCCAGCGGCGGTTACGGCGGGCAGTTCCGCGCGATTTTCCCCAGGCGCGCGCTTGTGGACAGAATGAATTATTTCGCCGTCTCGAGATATGGGAGCCCTATCCAATTACCCTCACTTGCCAAGTGCTCATTGGTGTTCATTAAGATATGCTGATTTTTTTTGGGGTCTTCAGGAGTTGAATGTGGAGAGTGAACGGTTGTTCAAATGGAAGGATAAAATGGAGTGGGGAGAGAGGCATGTGAGCCGCCGGAAGAGCTGACGAGGGAAGGGTTGGCTAGAGGAGTGATAAGGGAAATTGGTAAACTAAAGGCGTATTATAATTATCTTGTCAGTTTGTGAACAAAAAATGCATAAAGTAAAATGGTATTTAAGATCATCTCCATAATCGTAATTTGTATTTATTTCTGCTGAAAATTATGCGATGCGTCAACTTAATAACAAAGTTTAGGAAAAAACGTGCATAAAAATATCGTTAGGAAAATTTTATCGTAATTTAAAATGAGTTAATCATGGAATCATGTCTCTTCTTCTCCTTCTCCTCAACCCAAAGGTTGGTGGGCATTCAAATAGTTTTTTCCAGAGCAAGTCTCTTTATTTCTGCAAATCTTCTCCCTCCTCCAATCCCACACAGGAATGTGCGAATTTCCACTGAGAAAAAATCATCCGCCTCTCTGTGGAAATTCGCACATTTGTACATTGCGGGTGACTCCGTAAAGTGGAACTCCGTGGCTAGTCCCGGATAGCTTAAAATTTGCCACATAGGAATTCCTGCCTAGCTCTTCCTCTTCCTGCACGTCCCTCCACCACTCCTTCCATCATGGCAGTCATCCAGTTAGAGTGCCGCAACAAATTTTCAATCCAACCTTCTCTTCTTCTTGAGATTGAACCTACAAATGTTCGCCTCTCCCCAACTCTTCCAACTCAATGTTTTTATCTCCCTCTGTCCATGGAATCTTTAGCATTTTTCTCCATCACCACATTTCAAATACCTCCAATCTACTCCTTTCTGCTTTTCTTAAGGCCCAAGTTTCTGAGCTGTATGTGCACACACTGTATACATAACTTGTCACAAATTCTTTAAGAGTTTGTAATGAGACATTTTTTGAAGTCAAGAGAGTTTTTATTTCTTCTTGACATAAGCTTGTTTCGCTTGTGCTATCCTGCTTGTCACATCCTCTTATCATCTTCCATCAGATGTTATTTAGCTACCAAAATATTTTAAATTAGTGACTTTCCTGAGCTTTTCTCCTTTCAGATATATCACAGCTTCCCGTAGTTCATCTCTCGTGCATTTTTTGGCTTTGTTCTTATTTATTTTTTTGACCCATTTTTTAAATAAATTTTCACTCTCGTTGAAAAAACAAAAAGTAGTGGTACAAATAATTTCCATAAAAGCGCTTTGGTCATTTGGATTTATTGTTGCTGGTAGGTTCCTTCAGTTCTCATAGTAATTCCATTCATATTCACATGGTCGGACGTCGGCAGATAGTCCGTTTAAATTCGTACACTGGGAAAATGAAAACGTGTCTTTACACAGAAAAACGCGAAGTCATTTTGATTAAAAACGTTTTATTTTCCAGTGTGGCAATGATAAATTTGTGCTCTTGTAGTGATTAAATAATTCGTGTCTTTCCATTTTAATGGAAATTCCGAGTTACGACAGTTATTAACTTAAAAGTCCTCTCTTTGGGTTTAAGATCTGTGTTGGTTCCTGCTGAATCAATCCGAGTTGAACGACCTCGGGGAAAGTTTTCTTCGCTATGCTTTATGTGTCTGCCGTCTTCGGCAAATGGAATGCGAGCAAATAAAGGCGAAAATTTGAATGTATACCTTTTGACTTATTTAGGTTTATGGAATTAATTTTTGGGGAGGGGATCCCAAAATCAGTCGAGAGAAATCCCTCTAGTTCCAATAAATTATTCTCTAGCAAAAAAACTGAATGGAGGAGACATGAGTTTAATATGATAAATATGCAGCCCTTTCGATCATAAATACCGGTTGCCCAATTTCCAAATACATCCATTTACGAACCTGCTCTCGTATCTCTTTTCCCAAGCTCTTTAGTAACCCCATCCACCAAACAGTCAAACGCGAAGAGATCAGCTTGAGATGCTCTCAGCCTCAATTGATCTACTTTTTTCCACTTAATGTGTTTTTTTATACTCTCGCCCACTCTTGCTCCGTCGTCGGCCACCCAGTAACTGATATACCTACCGGCGCACACATCTCTACCACACCTTTTTTTAATGGAACGGGTGGTTTCATCATCATATTTTTACTCCAACACCCCCATTAATTTCTGACGTGGTCGAAGAAGTTTCTCCGGTGACCTCCTTCCAAGTGGTGCACTTTTTTTCCTCATCCGACGACCGAGCACATTATTCAGTCACAGCTTCGGAGAGGAAGACAGGTTGGAATTAAGTAACCCGAGGGAGATCGGTCGTGGGGGAAGCGCACAAAAGTCGGCGAGAGTGAGTGTTTTGTCCGTGTCTGCATGCGTTCGAGGTTTGAGGAGTCGCGGGAGGGAAGGGTGGGTGGTGGGAGTGTGAACTATTTCGGAAGGGAGGGGTGAGATTAGCGGCTCATCATCCTCCCCCTTTTAGGGGTACGTCTCTGTGGTCTTCTTTTCCTCCGTCTGGCGAGCGCTATGCTCCCGCATGCTAAGCGGGCCGTGGGAGAGTGCCGAGCGGGCGTGTGGGAGGATGGATTCGTGCTGTCTGATGCAAGAAGGCCTGGCTCAGGCGACCCGAGTCTGGAAGAAGCGACTCTTTGAGTTTTCCCGGAAGCACGTGCGATGGAAGAGGGCAGTGTTTTGTGATTTCATAACGTACGATACTTTTCCCACGCTTCATTTACGTAATGGCATTCTTTTAGTAACCTCGGATCTTCGCTGCTTCATATAATATTTTATTGACCTAAGGCACCTTGTTCCATTCATTCATTGGTAGTTCAATCGCACTATTGGTTGACTGCAGCCCTCGACCCATCCCTATCTAATGCTAGTTCCCTTACCTACTGGTATCCCTGCCTATGTATATACTTTCCTCTTTATTTTGTCCGAGTCTGGCTGAGAAGAAGCGGCTCTTTGAGATTTCCCGGACGCACGTGCGATGGAAGAGGGCAGTTTACCTAATGGTGTTCTTTTAGTAACCTCAGATCTTTGCTGCTTCATATAATATTTTATTGACCTAAGGCACCTTGTTCCATTCATTTATTGGTAGTTCATCCCTACTATTGGGTGACTTCAGCCCTCGACCCATCCTATGCTAGTTCCCTTACCTCCTGGTATCTCTCCCTGTATACTTTCCTTTTTATTTGGTCATTGAACTTATTCCTTGGTCTTCCTCTGGGGTCCTTTCCCTCAACTTTGCCTTCAATTATGTTCTTCACTAATCCATTGTGTATATTAATGTGACAAAGCGATCTGGTTCTTCTTTTTGGAAAGATGTTCCCTATGATGCTTTCCTCTTCTGCTATTCTGAAAACTTCATTATTTCTTATTTTGTCCGTCCATTTTATCTTCAGCATCCTGCATCTTGCTTATCCTCTTCCAAATTGCTTGTGACACCTCTCAAACACGTCCAAATGAAATAGCCCTTCCTAGTCAGTCTTGTTTTTAATTCACACTACTTTTACACGTCACAAAGTCCGTAAAATCATTTGATTATCAATGAATTTTCACTTGAGTTCTGGGTGAAAGACTGTACATTTTTTCAGTCTTATACTCTAAGTATTCTGGTAAAATGCCTCATAAGATCGCGCAAACGTCTGTGGTAAATATTATAAACGGAGAGATTTAGCTCGGGAACGTAAGAAAATAAATTCGCCTTCCTTTTTTGCCCAAGTTTCGTGGGAATTCATGTATAACTTTAGTACATTCCAATGAAGAAAATCTGTGATTCCTTTCAAAATTAATTTTGAAATCATTAATCGTCGTTATGAAGACATATTTTTGGGTCTCTTCTTCCAAATTTTATTGGTGTACTTACGACTGGCCAGCTAGTAAACCTAAGCTTAGGCTCACCGAAGTTTAGGCAATTTCTCTGATGGGATCAGATCTCGCTATTTACAGGGTTGCAGCCATCCAAACTGTATGACGAAAAATGGGTAATGTGCTCTTGTACTATTTTAGGGATAAACATGTACTTCCTTGTGTGCCATACAGTTGTGAATTCTGATTCTGTATTTTTTTGCCTTTACAGATTGGGGATATACTCTTTTCGGCCGGATACTTAAATTAGAAAAAAGTGTAATTCTTTTTGAAAGATGGATCTTTTTTTTTAAGGAGAGACTCGTTCAATCTTTGGTTTTCAGTCACATTTCTACAAATCGGCGCATTCATTCACTATTCGCTGAGGAAGTGGGGAGGTTAGAGACCGCTGCACTTTCTTTGAAAGGAAAATTAACCTCATTTCTCTCGCCTGGGAGTTGCAAACTTTTTCGTTCCTGACGATGCAAGGAAATCTATTTTGTTCGCAATTGTCCTAAAAGAAGTCGCTTATTTAGGGGTAGACTTGAATACTTTGTTTACAGATCCAAGCGCGGCTTTAGCTCTGGAGTAGGATACAGTCCTTATGCTATGACTTCCTTGTAGTCCATTGAAGACGTTGCCATCTTTGATGGACCGCAAGGGCTTAACACCTTGTTCCTACGTACTCTTTCTAAATTACCATGAGGATTAGAAAGCCTGGGTAGTGTGTTTATCTGCGCATTGGCTTGGAAAGTCAAGGTCCGGGGTTCGATTCACGGTCCAGGTCGATTTTTTTCTCATGGCAATTCCATTGTATACCTCTTACTGTTAATTTGTTTTACGTAAAGCATGCTCATTCAAACAATACTCAAGCAAGCTCAAGCAATGCTACTAGCCGTCCTGAGTGATGACAAAGCTCCAAATCGAAGATTTTTCTTAATAAAGACCTGGTCGATTATTTTCTCTCCCTCGGCCGTGTGTGTTTCTTCCCTGTTCGTTCAGGGGTAAAGCTAAATATTGCGGAAGTGCTTTCAAAGGCCGTCGCGGGACTGCGATAGGGAAGAACGAGAGGGAAGCGGGACTATTGTAATCATCATCATCATCCCATTCCTCCCGCTCCCTACTCCCTCCATTTGGGTTATTACGACGCGGGGCTTCGTGACTCGGATGATTTCAGCACGGCTCTGCGGCCGACCGGTGCCTGCCTCACCTGTGGCGCGCGGGTGAAAAGGGAAAATGTTTGCGCTCTCCCCTCCCATTTTTTTTATTAATCGCCCGTCGAATCCTTCACAAGAGGGAGCCGCTGTATCGAGAGCGCTTGTGGAGACGCGGTTGTGGAGTGTGGAGGGAAATTTCAGGGGGCGAAGGTGTAGGCGGAGGGCTCTTTCGAGAACTGCCTATCACTTCCCTCACACTCGTGAAGAAATGGCGCTTTAAGGGGGAGAAGTATTATCATTTTATTTTATGGCCTTCATTGGACCACTTTAGTCATCTTCTGGAATACTTCTTTGTTCTATTAGCCCAGTATTTCTTCATTCGCTCGGATCGTAATTTTTTTTTTCATCTGGGATCACCCTTCCTATTCTCTGTTTGTTAATCTTGGTTTGTAGTCTTGTCTTTTTGTTCTTGTGCTTCATGATTGTGTATGTCTTTTCTTTAAAATCTTCTATTACTATGTGCAATCAACTCATATCTTCCTCAATATCTGCAATCCATCTTATGCTAGTCTTACTGTTCCATAGTTTTTCTATAATTTGTTTGCTTATTCTGTTTTTCGGTGTTCAGATTAGGGGTACAAAGAATGTAATTTGTTTCTTTCTCAGCGAGCTCGTTACAGGTTCTATTTCTCTGTAGACTGTTTCATTTGAAGCTTAACTCCAGTGCTCGTTTTCTTGTTATTTTTTAATTTATCTAAGTTCTAACTGTTCTCCTTTTTATTTTGAGTAATGTATCTATTGCCATTGTGCTTGTTTTTTGAAGATGATTTCACTTGCATATGTTATTTCAGGGAGAAAGGGGGAAAATATTGAAAGACAGGTATTATTATGTGGTAGTTTGGAGCATATTAGTAGTATTTCGGAAGCGAATGGGTACAGTGATAGGGGCATACGATGAAGAATTCCCATTGCTAAAGAAGGATTTTCAAAGAGGAGGGGATTGACGAGGGGGGTCAGAGTAGATACGTAAGGGAAAGTCTGGTGAAAACTCGAATTTGGAGCGTGGCGCTCTTTGAGGACCTGGTCATTGCGAAGGGAGGGTTTACGTAAATTCGATGCGTTTCAGATGTGGGTGTTGAAAAGGATGGAGAGGGTGAGCTAGGTGGCGAGAAGAACGAACGAGGAGGTATTGGATATGGTTGGAGAGGAGAGGAATCTAGTAGTGGAGGTTCGGAGGAGGCAGAAGAAATGAATGGAGGACATTTTGAAAAGAGAGGGAATGTGGAAGAGGGTAATAGAGGGAAGAACACTGAAGAAGCATTGATGAGGTAGGAAGAAGATAGGATATCTGGCCGAAATAAGGAGAGAAAGCCGATTTGAGGATTTTAAGAGGGATCTAATGGTCGATCTCCAGTTGAATTTACAAATGTAAACAGGTGTTTGTGCAAACAACTGTACCTGACGATGAAGTAAAGCTGTAAAACTCGTCACAAAAATTAAATATTTTAAGAAAAGTGAAAATCATTCTTTTCGATGTGGATACTCCTACTTAACCTCCACCTGATTTCCTCTGGCAATACTCACCCCGAATACATACATACCGAATCATGCTACTACGCAACAAAATAGGAATTTATTAACACTCATCGGTCCGAAGACTAAATTGCTGCTGCGCAACATTCCATTCTCTTTTGGTATGACCTTTTTTACGTATCCATAGCTCTTTAGTTGACGTCCCTCATTTGGCTCATGATTTCCATCCTTGCTCTTCTCCGATTTCTTTTTGTTAAATCCTGAGACAGATTGACTGCAGCCCTCCACCCTTCCCCATTTAATGCTAGTCCCCTTACTCCCTGGAAGATCTCCTTATATACGTTCCTCTTTGTTTGGTCCATAAACTTGTTCCTGGCTCTTCCTCACGGGATTTTTCCCTCTATTTTTCCGTCAGTCATGCTCTTCACAAACCCATTGTCTCTCAGGGTGTGTCCAATCCATGTGGTTCTTATGGTGTTTCATATGGTCCTTTCCTCTTCTACTCTTCTGTACACTTCATCATTTCTTATTTTGTCCATCCGTTTTTTATCAGCATCGTCCTCCAGCACCAGGTTTCGAATGCCTCTGGTCTGTTCTGGTTCTGGTACTTTTCCAGTGGTCCATGCATCCGATCCATAGAGTACCTCGCTCCACACGAATGTTTTCACATACTGCTTTCTAGTTAGTTGCCATATCTTCATTGAACACAGCAGTTGTCTTTTAACCATGAACGCATTCTCGTCTTTGGCTATTCTTCGTTTGATATCCATTGTACTTCTTCTCGAATATTTGTTTTCATTTGTTTTTCCAATAATTGTTTCCGGAGGCTGTCATTCCTCAGAAAGAGGCCAATAGACCTTCATCTTCTGTTTACGTGGAGTACCTTTTCTTCGTAGGGCTTCATCAATTGTTACTCTCTCCGTCAAGGTATCGGGTTGTTGTGGTAGCTAGAGTACTGGCTAACCATATGGGCAGCCAGGATTCAAATCCTTGCAGAGAAGGATATTTTTCAGAGAAAACCCGATCCCTACTTGTCTTGTGGATGGAACTTCAAGTACAGTACTCCGTCTGTCGGATGAGACTTTAAACTGTGGTTCCCTTGGCGCCTTTCATTAAGAGCAGGTTAATGCCGACGCCGGGTTTCTATCCACCCTTCCTCCCTTACCTGTTCCTCATGGCGTAAATGACCTTAGATGTCGATCGTCTCCCAAAAATCGAATTCAAACTCTCCGTCAATGACATATTAATAAATTTCTAACGGAACCACTTTTCCTTTGCCTCTAATATTTTTTGATCTGTTGCTGTTATCTTTTTGAGAGTTAATGGGGAGAGCGTGGGGAGATATAGAGGATGGCGTTTTATGATGCAAAAACTTGGTCAATGCGGCGGAGGAAATATGTAGACTCGAAACGTTTGAGATGTGGGTTTTGAGAAGGATGGGGAAGGTGAACTGGGTAGCGAGGAAGACGAACGAGAAGGTAATGAACTTGGTCGTAGAGGTGAGAAAACTACAGTGGTAGAGGCTAAGAGGAGACAGAACAGATGGATGGAGGGCATATTGAAAGGAGAGGGAATGTTGAAGAGAATAATAGCTGGGAGAACAATGAGGAAGAGGAAGGAAGAAGATAGAAATAGAGGAATCGATTGGCGGGCCTTCTATATGAGGCTTTACAAAACAATTTACCAGTAGGATAAAAACTGTCCAAAAGTCTACCAATCTGCTGGTAGAGTTCTCAAGTGAATTGGGGAGAGTTGTATACTTATAGGGACGGAATGGCGGAGATAAATGAAGCAATATGCTGCAGCGATGTCTTGTGGTGCAGCGGCCGGGCCGGGAGCAGAGCGGTGAGCTCTTCCGCGATCACTTTAACCGTTGTGGGAGAGAGACGGCCGTCGTCTCTCCTTTGTTTTTTCTTTATGGCTCTCGGGTTCATTGTGTGGAGGTTTTTCGTCATCGCGAGTCGGTAGGCGGTCGGGGGGTCTTGCGATGGAGAGCCGCACCGCGCCGGTCGTGACCGCGGTGGCAAGGTTGTGAGTGAGACAGACGGTGTTGGTGGGATCTCGGACGGGTTCGGCGGAAAGTGAATTCTCCATCGTGATGGGGGCAAAAATGGGGGAATGTGCCGCGTGCTGCGAGAGGATGAGGGGAGGTGATTTACGGGGGACCATTTTGACAACGAATCAAGGGTATGGGTGGTGTTGCAATGGGGTGAAATTATTTTTTTCCCCAACAGTTTGGGTGATTTTTCCTCGACTCGTTACCACATCCTGAATTTGCAACCGTCTGAACTACAAGAGTCATGAGAAACTGGCTGTTGATGTAGTTTGAGCGACATAGTGCCCAAAGTCATAATGGAGACTATATTAGAATTGTGCGTTTTAATTTCAGCAGATATGGTTAGCAAGAATAAAATATTCTATCATTAATGGTTAAATTAAATACCTTTATACAACAGGAATTTTAAGTAATTTTATAATAAAATGAATATGTCTTCAATTTGACGAGGTTTTTTCACGCGGCTCGTTTTAAATTCCTTCACAATGGAAGGTTTTTTTACGATTCTGAAAAAAATACCGCGATGAAGATATGATTTAGTTAAAAAAGTAGTCGTGACTTGGACGCGGGAGAGAAGTCCTGAGTCCAAGTACCAATGCGCTACATCCTATATGTTAAAATGGCAATTGTTAAATCTATATCCTATATGTTAAACCGGTACGCTGTCATAAACCTTTATTCTCGCAATATAATTCGTAATATTATTATTATTATTATTATTAGTTGCGTATGGACCCTTTTTTATTGGATCACGCAAAGCATTATGACTCATTTCTTAGTTTCGTTCTTATCTTCCACACTTCTCTCATTCTTTCTCCGTGGATTCTCTTTCTCTCTTCCGTCCACTTTGTCCCTGTTTTTTTGGGACCTCATTCTCTGGCATTATGTTCCACTGGTGTATCTTATTTTTGTAGGTGATTCTGTTTTCAATTTCCTTAGGGTCTATTTATGCTTTGTTTAGATCACCTCTGACTTGTGACAACCATGGTATTGTTGATTTGACACCTCGTAAATATGTGATGACCTTTTTGGTGAGTCTTGTCGGTGGAGTCTATTGATATGTCCGAAAAATTGCAGTCTTCTTTTTCTGATATCCACCGCTAGGCTGGACATCTTCTCCGTAGTTTTTCTGGAGTGCAGCCTATACCTTTCTTCTGTTAATTTTGGGCCGAGAATTTTCCTCGTGATATTTCGCTCTTCCTTCTGTATATTCTCCATCTCTCTTTTTATATGAAGCGTAAGATTTTCGCTTGCATATATAACCTCTGGCTTGATTACAGTGTTGTAGTGTCTGATCTTTGTGTTTTTGGAAATGCATTTCTTGTTATAGATATTGTGTGTCTTGCCATATGCCCTATTCATTTTCTGTAATCGAGTCTTCTGTGATATCTTCTCTCCTCCTGTGGTTTCAAGGATCTCGCTCAGACATCTAAAATGTGCGACTCAATTTATCTTGCTGTATTTTGTGTTCAATACTTCTAATTGATGTGTCTAATTTTGAGCAGAAGAATTCGGTCTTTTCGAAAGAGATCTGTAGGCCGAATTTCTCTGCACATTCCTTAAGGACTTCTATCTGTTTGGCTGCTGTTGTTTCATTATCTGCGAGTATGGCTATATCATCAGCGAAAGCTAGGCATGAAATTTCTACGTCATCTTTGGGTCGTCCGAATTCGTAATAATAAATAATAATTCGTAAAAATAAATAAAAGATATTTTAGAAACAATTAGCATATTATTTCAAGAAAAAGCAGCATTTTTCCTTTAGAAATCAAATTATTTCTAAGAGGACAAATTGACCCCTGTCGTTGCTAATGGGTATGCCGCAATGTCCGATACCTCTACAGTTATCGTTGGGGTTTAATTCCTGTATCCATTGAACCCCTACTCAGAACAAGGGAATATCATTAAGCATTGTTATTAAATGACCATCCGGCGAGAGTTTGCGCCATGAGTTCTGTTTCCTGAAGTAATTATTGCCAAATCTCCATCAACCTATCTTTATTTTATAAAAGAAACGAAATCGTCATTAACCATTGCATTCATTGGCCATAATTAAGTTAAATGCAATTAAATGTACTCTTTGTCGAAATTTGAGTGGGGTAATTCCTCGAGGTCCTCAGTATTGACCAAAATAATTTTGTTTTTAACTTTCACTGATGGCACATTTTATATTCGAAAAAACCACCTATTTAAGACGATGTCCTTCATTAAATTTTACCTCGGACGAGATCACTTTCTGTTTGCCCGTCATGGAGCATGATCAGAATTTCCCTTGGGCAGCAAATGAATATTTCGACACGGGTGCATGACCACCACCAGATTTCCTTTCATCTAACTGGCCAACCGTCAAATTCTTTTCTGATTGCCTTTTCCTTCCTGCCCTTGCGTTACATAGTCGAGGGAGTTGGCTTCTTGTGTTTTTCCCCGTATTGCCACTCTTTCTATGATAACTGTTGTATATACAGCTGCCATATATTCGAACATGGATTTTCGTTGGTTCAATTTTTAGTTGTAATACTGTACTCATATAATAGGTGGTGAATCTGGGAGTTTTCAGATAGTGAGCTAATCAGAGGAGCTAGAGGATTAACAGAGAATGGGTCAGGGAAAATAGGACAAGTTGGGAACCCTCTGCGTAACTCTCTTCTCCTCAAGCCTCTCCTCTTAGGCACAATGGCATTAATAGAAGCTCGCCCTCGTTAATCACCTATACACCGTCTATCTGGGGAGAATCATATCCCCTCCTACGTGGTATGGTTATGTGTAATCTGTAACGAACAGCCTGCTTTCCTAATTGATTCGAGGTAGTCCATAAATTGAACTATAATTCTCCCTCCTCCTCACTAATTCCTCCCATGCAATCCCTTTCCGCCTAACCCTCCTCTTAAGCCTAGGTCTTCCTCTGGAGACTTACAACTCTATTTTACCTTCTATTCTTCTTCTTCAGTGTTCAACCCTGGGGTTGGTTTGCAGCAGTACGCCATTCCTCTCTTCTGTCTGCTTTTCTCTTCATTTCTGTGTATGTGGTGCAACCCATATCATTCGCAATCTGCTGCATGAATGACATCCTTGGTCGTCCCCGGCGATTCCTTCCCTCTATAGCTCCTTCTACTATTGTTAAAACGATGTTGTCGTGTCTTAGAATGTGCCCTACGAGTTTATCTCTTCTTGTTTGGATATGCCTCCACAGGGATCTGGTTTTTTGAACTCTTTTCAGTACCTCTTCATTCGTGACTCTATCTTTCCAGCTGAGCTTCAACATCTTTCTGTAGAGCCACATCTCTAGGGCTTCTAGCCGCCTTCTCTCTTGCTTTCTTATTACCCATGTTTCGCTCCCGTATAGGGCCACACTCCAAACAAATGCTTTCATCATCCGTTTCCTTATTTCCCAACTAATGTTCTTGCTGGTGAGTAGGTTCTTTCTAAGATAGAATGCAATTTTGGCCTGATGTATTCTCCTTACAATTTCTTTCTGGCTTCTACCATCTCTTGTTATTCTGCTTCCAAAGTAGGCAAATTCCTCTATTACTTCTAGCTTCTCTCCTCCAATTCTCATTATTGGGGGTTCATATTGTTCTTCATTACTGCAAACCATCACCTTGGTTTTGCGTTTGTTTATTCTCATGCCATACTGTTTACAGAAAATCCTACCCATTGCGTTGGGGATCCTTTCTAGATCTTCTTTGGTCTCTGTGATCACAGCAATGTCATCTGCATAACGCAGCATATCTATCTTCTGTCCATTAATTTTAATCCCCACCTCAGTAGTTTCACGAACTTGGTCTATGGCTTCCTGGATGTAAGCATTGGATACAAGAGGAGAGAGAGCTCATCCTTGTCTCACGCCTTTTCTAACTTTTGCTTCTTGCTTTTGATGAAAATTCCTTATCACAACCATTTCGTTCTTGTATAGGCTGAGTATTACCCGCATGTCTTTATATTTTAGGCATGTCTTTATTCTATTCTCCTTCTATTATGTTCTTCATAAACCTATTGTGTCTCAAGGTGTGTCCAATTCATTCGGTTCTTATTTTCTGTATGTTGTTCCAAGTGGTGTTATCTCTTTCACTCTTCTGTAAACCTCATCATTTCGTATGTTGTCAGTTCATTTTATCTTCAGCATGCTTCTCTAACACCAGATTTCGATAGCTCGTGATTTTCTTTTAGAGTAGTCTATTGCTCGCTCTCTGTTCTTCTCTCAACCGTCCCTCCGCTATCCGAATATTTCTGCTCTGGCAACTATCTTAAACACTTCTCATTGGCACAATGACATCAACTTACGGACGCTCCCCATAAATTCCAACCTACCGTCTAACTGGTTAGAATTAATCCCATCCTACGTTGTGTGGATATGTGTAATCTGAAGAAAATAGCCTGGCTTCCTAATAGATGCGAGGTAGTTCAAAAATTGAAAAATAATTCTCCCTCGTCCTCACTAATTCCTCCCCCGCAATCAGTTCATGTCTGCGCAATCCTCCTCTCCTCGAGCCTGGGTCTTCCTCTGAAGACTTTTCCTTCCATTCTACATTCTATTATGTTCTTCACAAAGCCATTGTGCCTCTGAATGTGTCAAATCCATCTGGTACTTCTTTTCTGTATGGTATTCCATGTGGTTCTTTCCTCTTCTACTCTTTTGTACATTTCACCATTTCTTATTATCAGTTCATTTTATCTTCAGCATGCTTCTCCAGCACCAGATTTCGAAGGCTCGTGATTTTTCTGTAGTCTTTTGTGACTCTAAATTCCTCTCTGAACCTTCTCTCTGCTTTCCGATTAGTTCTGCACTCGCAACCATCTCAAAAATCTTTATTGGCGCAATGACATCAATTTACGGTCGCCCCCATGAAATAATATCGTACCGTCTATCTGGGGAGAATCATACCCCATCCTACGCTGTGTGGTTATGTATAATCTGGAGCAAATACCTTGGCTTCCTAATTGATGCGAGGTAGTCCATAAATTGAACAATAATTCTCACCCATTCCTCTCTCCCTAATTCCCCACCCCCCGCTATCTCTTCATGTCTGCGTAACCCTCCTTTCCTTAAGTCTGGTTCTTCCTTTGGGGACTAATCCCTCTATTTAACCTTCTATTATGTTCTTCACACAGCCATTATGCCTCCGAGTGTGTCCAATCTATCTGGTTCTTTATTTCTATTTGTTGTTCCAAATGGTCTTTCCTCATCTACTCTTCTGCAAACCTCATCATTTCGTATTTTGTCAGTTCATATTAGCTTCAGCACCGGATATCGAAGGTTCCTACTTTTCCTTTAGTGTAGTCTATTTTCACTCTGGGTTCCTCTCTCTAACTTGCCCTCGCTTTCCGAATAGTTCTTCACTCGCAACCTTCTCAACACTCCTCATTGGCACAATGACATCAATTTACGGTCGACCAACCAACCTATATGAGGACCCCAGAAGTCAAGGGGTCTAAGTAACAAAACCATTGTTTAGAGAAAACTTAAGTCAAAGTTGAAAATATATGGTAAAACCCACTAAGTAGTTACGAGGCATTACCCTAGATAGCAACACCTGTCAAGAAAATCACTTGGATCCCTTTACCACCTTAAAGATTAATATTTTCACATCCCATTCCTGTACCTAACTTATTTTTTTTCAAAAATGTCACTTAGACCCCTTGACTTCTGGCGTCCACATATGATATACCAACCAACCGTCTATCTAGGATGAATTATATCCCACACTATGATGTGTGGTTATTTATAATCAGGAGCGCACAGCCAGGCTCCCTAATTGATGCGAGGTAGTTCATAAATTGAACAATAATTCTCCCCCGTCCTACTCTCACTAATTCCTCCCCCGCTATCCCTTCGTCTGTTCGTAACCCTCCTTTCTTTCCTTCTCATGCGCCGCTCGCTCATGCGCCAATGAGAGAGAGAAAGAGTGCGCCATGGAGGACGGCTGAGGACGGAGATGTTGCGGGTGGGAGGAAGGCAGGGGGGCTCCCATTTAGCGGCAACTTCTTCTCCCAGTCGCGCATTAACACCGCCACCCACGCCGGCACGCGGAAAACGCTCCGGAGGTTGCCGCCGTCACCGCCGCATTTAAATTCCTCGCGATCGGGTGATGATGGGGGTAGGGATCGCGGCTACTACGGAGGGGGTGGGGAGGAGGGAGAAAGCGAGTCTTGAGAGGATGTCAGGATTTTGAGACGAGGGTGAGTTGTGGGAGGTCATTGGAAAAATAGAGAAGAAATGATCGTCTGCCGGGGCAGGAATTGAGGCGAGGATAAGATAAGATTTATTTGCTCTGGGGAGAACCCTTGGAGCATGAAAAGAAAAAGGTTCAGGCAACTGCTCTATTAAGTATCAAATCAATAATCAGTTTGTTCATACGAATGAGTAAAGCCAAGATTACAAGACGCTATTTACATAATATACGACAAGAATTGTATATTCAATCAATATACAATATAACCATGCAACAACTGAAGCTAAATTACATGATGACAAGAAATCAAATGAGGGAAACAAAGATTAAAAGACGTTTTGTACATAATATACGACAAGAATTGAATATACTACCAATATACAATATAAGTATACACAACTGAAAGCTAAATTACATTCAAAATAATTTTTCAACTGGAATATGCCATAGGTGAGCAATATACAATTAAATAATATCAATATATGTGAAACGAAATGACGAACTCTATCTAAAATATGACTCAAATTGCATATTTAGGAGGTATTTCAAATATTTATTTTTGAAAGATAATAAAATTTTGCTTTGCTTGGTGTTTGAGGATGAGGCGAGAGTGGTCGGGGGAGGCTTATAGATGTTGGAGGAGAGCCGAGGGCTTCTGCGGATGATTGAAAGCTGCTAAAAAGAAACTGCAACCGGAATCCTCATTTGCCTAGTCGCAAGCGTGCCTAATAAATTTGCTGCGCGAAAATATCTCCACCAGGTCTCAAAATGACGGATATTAATTATATTTAAATGTTTTTGTATGCTGTCTAGTGTGAAGTAACATGTCTGCAAGTGGGAATTTTTACCAGCGCACATTTGGCGTTGCATTCTGCGGCGGTGAAGGCGCTTTGAATGAAATCTTCATTTCCTTAGCTGCGAGCAAGTTTACCATGAAATAATGAATACTAAGGAATTAAAATGTAGGATTTAAGTTTTTCCCGGCGAATGCTTAGGATGAAGGGTTCTCGGATTTCCAGCCGGGTTATGGTGTTCACCTGCACCGATTTTTCGATTATGTTGTCTGCCATCGTCTTCCGAGAGAATGATTTTCGCCAGAATTGTTGCATATAAACATAGAAATATGTGACCCTATAAATATGTGACAATTCTGGCGAAAATAATTCAATCTTCACCCTAAGAAATAAAATCTTTCATTACTTTAAGCTCTACCCAACCTCTCTCATAGTGGGAAATACTTGTAGTATATTTTGGTTTTATTACACTTAACATTTTAGCTTCATAGGGCGGAGTAGCATCCCCCAAATGAGCAATTGGGTTTTGAAATGGATATTGAAGTTGTACATGTCGGAATGCTTGTGTCGAATTATTTGAAGGTAGGGTTCATCACCATTGGCCGGGGAATCCTGAGATTGGTTGACTGTGTTCCGCCGTTCCCCATCTAATGGTAGTTCCTTTACCTCCTGCTATTTCTTCCTGTGTACTTTGGTTATGAATTTATTCCAGAGTCTTCTCCTGGGGACTTCTCCCTCAATTTTACCTTCAATAAGGTTCTTCACAAACCCATCGTGCATCAAAGTGTGTCCAATTCATGTGGTTCTTCTTTTCTGTGAGATGTTCCATATGGTCCTTTCCTCTTCTAATATACTGAACATTTCGTCATCTCTTAATGAGTTTGTTCATTTTATCTTCAGCTTCCTCCTTCAGCACCAGGTATCGAAGGCGTCGAGCTTTTCGAATGCTCAGCTTTTCCAAAGGTCTATGCTTCCGATCCTCATGAATTTTTTTCACATATTGTTTCTTAGTTTGTAGTCCTATTCTCTTTGGGCACAGCAGAAGTCAGTGGCACCAGTCAGGATGGTAGGATTAGCTACTAAGAAATTTGTGCTAATTGATGGTGAAAGAAAAGTTTTGTGCATTGGTTTATCTGTGAAGATACCGATGAATTTACTTCTTAATGGAATAACTTGAGAAGTCAAGATTCCGCTCTAAACTACCTTATTTTTTTTAATAGCTACATGGGAAATTCAGCACCAGTCAGGAAGGTAGGATTAGCTGCATACAAATTTATGCTTATTAATGATGAAAGGAAAGATGTGTGCCTAAGTTTGTCTATCAAGAAACCGATGAATTTTATTTCGTAATCGAAAAACTTGAGAAGTCAATATTCCGCTCTAAAATACCTTTATTTTAAAAAATAACTACATGGGAAACTTCACCTCCCAAAAGTTTGCTACCAAACGGTTTTCTCGAATGGGGTTCATTCGTCAAGTCTCGGTGTGATGGAGCCAATTTTAACGCATGTAAGGTCCCACCTTGCCTAACCTCCGAACAAATCCGTGGACCGCTGCCGCCGCTTTTATCTCTCTCTTCCCCATCCTTTCGCCTCCGGAGGAAAAATTACATGCGCCACTGCATCGCGGGGAGTTTTGCTCGGGAAACCTCCGTCAGCATTATCTCTAATGGGAAGCATATGTTATAGTTAAGAGCTCGGAGGCTGAGAGTTGATTTTTAGAAGACATGACGAGGGTACGGTTACTCCTCGTTCTTGGTGGAAGTTTCGCGTTCTGCCAATTCGTGAAACTCACGAATTTTTCTTTGTGTCGATCCATGGGTCTTTCATTCTCTTCCTTTATACCATGCGTGTCCCTCACTTAAAAACCGTATATTTTCATCTAAAAATGTTGTGTGTATCAGGCTGACGTCAGCTCATGTGATATTTTAATGCATCGTAAAGTATCATTAATTTTGTGATGCAAAGAGAACAGTTGGAATTTTCCCATAGTTTATACATAACTATGAAAAAATACGAAGTATTCTCAAATGTAAAAATAACTTTATTTTTTCCACTGATTTTGAAAAGACTTTGATGACTTCCACTGATTTTGATTTGACTGTAAATCAGTGGAAAAAAACCTATGTTTTAAGTTGTTTTAAGTAAAAAAAAGTTATTTTCTTGTTAGTGAAAAGCAACTTCCACACAGTTAAGCCTAAAACCATGGAACGTACTAAGTGTTCTCGTGGCATCATGATTACTTTTCACGAAGCCTTGCCCGGACTCACCGGGTTTATCATTTATTTCGTTCTGAATTTCATATTATTTTTCATACCTCTATTTTCTACATTAATCCACCCCAATTGTTTCTATATTCACTCATGTTTTGTGCCAAATCACTATGTCACTAGTTTGTAACTGTAATTGAGGTATGTTGGATGTTTGGTATTTTTTTCTTGGTTATTAAGACCGCAACATCTTGATGGCGAAGTTTTCATTCCGCCTCCGCTCAAAAAACATTGCTAATTTTTTCTATGAATGCTCGCCCTGTTTGCTAGAAACCAGATACCTACTCACCACGTTTTCTATTTTATACGGGTGCATATTTGAAAACAAACTTTCTGTTGAGGATTTTTTCCTGAATATAAAGCCGAGAATACGTGTTTGTTTGTGAAGGCCTTTTAAATCCTCGCCAAGAAAATCTTTCTCATGCACCTTACTTCTGAAAGGAAAAGTGAGTGCGGAAGAGAGATTTAATTTGTTAAGAACTGATGCGCAATTTATCCGAGATGTAGGATGCTACTTCTCTCATCAAGATAGAGGCCGAATTGTTGGGTAATGAATTATTTATCCCTTTCTTTCCCGGATTTACATTTCTGATTTTTGCGTGGTTTTTTACGCAAAAATAGGAAATTAGGTGAAACCAAAAACTACGCAGAATCAGATGGTTGAACGCAAGTAACATAGTACCCTAGCTTATTTTAATTTCCATTTACATTTTGTTTCACATCATTTTTACAATGCACTTTCGATTTTTTATAGTGATGAGAACAAGAAAATTGCTTTTTTTGAGTTTTCGAATGAAATGCTTACTTTCTCATCCATTCTTGAATGCTTGAAGGATGTACCTGGGCTTCAATATTATACCCAAAACACTCTGTTTTAAATGCATTGTTGTAGGGATAATATCATTTCGTTTATATTTATAGAATTGTATAAACTTATGCCAAATCTTTGAAGCCTGACAATTTTTTCCAATTTTTATAGTTATCCAGTCTTGCGTCCTTCGTAATTAGGAGCAAATTTAAGAGTCTTGACTTTCCTCGCCGCTTATTTTTCTTCCTTTGTTTATTTAATATAGCCAGATGGTTGTAGAGGTGCAACATTGTAATTTCAAGCGGTATGAATTATTTTGAATATTAAGTACTTATTTTGACATAGAACTGCCCTTTGGCACCATGATGGATACAATGTATCAACGTGTGTCTGCGGGAGTGAACTTCGCTCCACATGTTGCACTTGTCTCGAATCAAATTTGTCTCTTAAACTTTCCTAAGGCTAAGACCAGAAAAAATTGTTTTAATTGACCACATCTTCGTGGCAGGTTTTGTAAAATTAATGGTCCATAACAGGAGTGGTTGTTTGCTCCGTCCTTGAACGCAGGAAAGGAAAGCGGTGTCATGACTTCTGGAGATAGGTTGCCTTACCTGTAAGTCTGGGGTTACGCTTTATGGATAATGTGAAGGAGAGGGCTGGGAGGAGGGTGGAAGGTGAGAGGCGGTGCACGTGGGTTCACGAGTGTCTTAGAACGGCGGCTGCGTAAGTGTAAGCAGAGCATAAAGCTGCTACGAAAGACGGCTGATTAATGACCCAGTTCTTTGACCCAAGAAGAGCAGCAGCGACCAGGCTCGCCTTTTCCCACGCACCAATCTCCCACGCGGGTGCACTCTCGTCAGCCTATTCCCGTAAGTCACCTCTTCAATCTGACGTGAACTTTTAACTCTATCCCATTCTCTTAACTTCTCGTTCTCCTCACCTGAGAGCAAGTCAAAGTTTTAGTTCTTGCCGCTTTGAATTCTTGAATTTGAAATTTCAGTTCCATCTCAAAAGGTTGCGTCATCGAAATGGATAATTTCTACGAGAACTCAGCTGGTAGCATCGACCCTAAAATGAAGGGGTGAAAATAAAGCTTGTGAGGACTTTGATTTGGGGCGTTACGCTTCCATAATTTGTAAATTAAGAAAATAGGAAGAGAGTCGATTCCAAGGCCTTCGAGACGTACATTTTGGGAAGAGTTGAAAGGAGAAGGGCGCACAAAGAAAATACGCGCAAAGTGGATGGTAGATAGATAGGATATTTCTTCGAAAGTGATCAATTTCAACTCACTATTTTTGCGTGTTTTGTGCTCATTTAGGAGAAAATAATTTATTTAGAAATTTTCATTTATCAGCATTGAAGATCTATGCCAGGGGTGGGTAACCTCTCCGAGAGTGCTTGCCAAAATCCGTCAAATCACAGACAATATTTTCCACGGGGCATCTAGGATTTTTCGAGTACAGTTTATTTTATATCTGGGTATTTGATTTGTAAGTGATGATATAAATAATGTGAAACTGGAAGAATTAAATAAATATTACCTTATATTACGAAAATATTTATGTGTAGGTATATTTTGATAAGCCTGTAAGAAAAACTGCAACTGCATTATATAACCACAAATGTAGAGACGTTAACATTGTATTTATTGATATGGTAAGGACTTTCTTCGCGTGCCAGAAAGAGTCATCGGTGTCCCACGCTTGGCACGCGTGTCAAGAGTTTCCCACCCCTGATCTATACTAATCAGATTGTTTGGGGTTCAACTACATGCAGTGGTTGTTAATCTGCTTGCTTGGTTCTTAATTGGGGACATAATATTTTTGCAATTTCAGGTTTTTTTTTTATTCTAATTTCAGCGATTTTATTACGACTCAATGTATTATAAGCCAGTAAATTTTTATCAATGTGTCGCCGAATCGACATTCATAATATGAGTTACTCTCCACGTTATTGGATCATACGTTACATGGTTTGAGGCTTAGGTTGAAGTTGATTCTCACAAATAAATGAAATAACTTGGTTTTCTTCTACTGATTTTTTTCTTGGCACAGCATCTTTCGACACAACGGTGTGTGGGACACAACGGTGGGTGTACCTGATGATGACACCGTTGCGTCTAAACATGTTGTACCAAGAAAATAAGGTACCTGATGATGATGACGTTGCGTCGAAACATGTTGTACCAAGAAAATAAGGTACCTGATGATGATGACGTTGCGTCGAAACATGTTGTACCATGAAAAGAAATAAGTGGAAGAAAACCAAGTTATTTCTTCATTAGCTTTGGGATCATTTTTAATTTACTTTTTGGTGACATCTACTTTATATAACATTATTTGCTGAAGTTCTCCGATAATAATACTCTATCTTTCCGTCAAATTAGAATTTTTCCTTGGATATGACTGTCAAAAAACTTTCTCGTTGGATGATGAAGTTGATTTATCTGGGTGGATATCCTCTTCTTCTCCGTTCTCTCCTGCTGATTGTTCTCTCCTTCCGGCTTCTATATTCGTTCTTGCCCCCATCCAGATCCTTTGGCCCCGTTCCCCCTTTGCGCCATACCGCCGAAAACGAATTTTTCACGCAGCATGGGTCTTCAGTAATTGGCTGCTGAATCCGCACATGAGAGTTCGACGCTCCCTTCTCCTGTCAGCGACGCGCATTTCATAAGGAGTCCACTTTCAGCGATTCTAAAATTAACGGTGTAAAGTCGTGATGTTTAATAGCCGAGTAGACTTAAGGGCATTAATCTCTCATTAATGTGCTCCTCCCCGAATTATAGCTGCCCCAAAGTGTACGGTTACTTTCATCTTCGCGGTGGCGCCTTCCTTGATCATTCCAGTGTTGAATAAGACCTCCATTCATAGCAAACGTTCCATCATCTGAAATTACTGGGAATATTCATCGGAAAAATGCGAATTTGGCACTCATTCGACGAGATTACTTTTAAAGATATACCTCGCCGCTTGGTGTTGAAAATTTTTAATGCCGGTAAATATCGCGTTTGTGCACTTTTCGACTGTCTTTCAAAAATTGTACTTGATATGGGATGTCTTGAACACCTCTGCCCAATTCCAGCTCATATTTTTGCACGCGATGAGCTGCTTATAGATTCTACCCGCCAATTTTGTCTTTGTATTTTTTATTTTCTCTTCTTCTTTTCCTTGTAATGCCTTTTCCAGAGATTTTCTTTATCTTGGAGCCCCTTGCTTAAGACTCCATCCAACTTTTCTCATAATTTTTATAATTATTAGTTCCTCCACATCGTACTTTATTTTGCTAGTCATCGTTTTTGCTTATATTCTTCTCTCCTTTCATGATGATTGCTGTTTGTATTGACGAAATAATAATAATAATATTTTTTGTTCTAGGACTACATATCCTTTGGAACAAAGTACAGTTTAACTGAAAAACTCTGTGGCAAAAATAGTATTTTTTCACGACACTACAGTTTAAAATTATGAACATTCAATAAGCATACATTAAGCATTAATACAATTATATTTACAATTACTATAGTGCAAGCTAATAAAATATATAAACAATTAGTAAGGATGAGAGAGAGTTTTTTATAGAAATTAACAAAAAATGAAGCGTACAATGAAATTCACACTGCGCTACAATAATATTTTCTATACAAGAAAGATAGCATTTCCGATTTAAATTTATGTACATTGTTTGATTTTATAATATTGTCAGGAATGCCATTCCATATTCTTAGGCCATAATTTATTTTGGAAAACTGATACATATTAGTTCTACAATTTGGAATTTTAAATCGTCTTCTTCCTCTAACTTGTCTCCCTGGAACACTTTGGTTTCTAATAATATAATTATACAGATAATCAGGGGTTTTAGTTGATAATATTTTGTAGATCACAGATTGAATTTTATTGAACACAGATAACTGAAATATTTTTCTATGTTCCAATTTCATCCACTTCAATTTAACATAATAAGGAGTTACATGTTCGTAAATATTCGTATTACATATATATCTTACTCCGGCATTAAACAAGATTTGTAATTTATTTTGTACTTCCTTAGTGAAATCAACAAATACAAGGAGACAATAATCGATATGAGGAATTAAAAGATGATTAATGAGTTTTTTACGCAGCTCAAATGGAATTAAATGTTTAAATAATGACCTTTTTCAAAAACATAAGTATTCATAAATATGTCTTTGGCGTAGGCAGAGAATATAACCATTCTTGTGCAATCATTTTTACATACTGTGTCTTTAAACATGGTTTTAGTAGAATTCTGCGCAAGGAGGTAATTGTCAATATCTTACCTTAACGAATTCAATTTTTCCAACCGTTGTATCGAGAGTATTAAATTTTACTAAAGGTTAATTTGGTAATGAATGTTTAATGGTTGGAAATTTTGGACCATATGTTTTTAGATTAAATTAATTTGAAGATATTGGAGGTAATTCTTACAGGTTTCATTTGTTATATACACTTCCAAAATGGACTCACTCAAATATTTTGTACTTAATGCATTATTACGTCGTTAAATCCCTTTAATCGCGTCTCTGCTCCTAGATAAATGGCCTTTTAGGGATAAATAATGACTCTTCTCAGTAATTGATAATCAAAGTCAAAATTCTTTAATTTTTACAGCCAATAATTGCTCACTTAATTTATTACAAAGGGCCACAGATACCCATGAACGATTGGAGTATCAGGCGTCGGAGTATAGGGTCGTAATTATGGTCGGTATTTACTTTTCTACTCATTTTTGTCCTGAAGTTGTACCTTGACATAGAAAAACCTGATACTTGACTAGAACTTTGCAGGAACTAACAAGCTTCAAAGAATGCGGCTTAAAAAGAGACAATGCATTCTTGCTCTTAAATACTCTTTCCCTCCTCGCCTTCAATTAACTGCGGTACCCACGCCGTGATTCCAGCCCGGGACGCCAGATGGTGCCCGACGCGAGCGCACCACTTTGCAGCGCTTCGCATGTCCCATGGTGCCCACCCCTCATTACATTCCACCTGCATCCCAGCCCCACCCGCCCCTTATAATCCCCGGCCGGTGCCTGTGACACCCATTAAAAGACCCCGAGCCGTCCGTCCCGGGCAACACCGTTTTTCCCTCCGACAACGACGGTACGGCACGGGGAAGGGAAGCTTGTGGGGGATGCGTTTTCTCCTACCCTGAGATATCATCCTCTCGCCAAGTTAGCATCTCTGACTTCTTCATGAATGGCGGTTATGTCGGCTTCCCCAAAGCCTCCGCATGTATTATTCATGTAGCCATCCCTCATCCTCCACGACCACCCTCACCAAAGCCATCCCGCGTTTATCCGCATGTGCGTTTTCAGCGTTTCCGAGTGACTTAAACGATCCCTCTTCTACTGCCATCCTGAGAATAGGTCATAATTTGCCTTTATATGTTTTCCGTCGTTTGCAATCTGTGGCTTGCCATAATTTTCTTCGTTATTTTCTTAACGTATAAGAATGAATGTTTTTTGTTCGTCTTCTATGCGTTCCAATTCCATCCATCAGATTACGATAAAACTTTGGTGAGTTGTGCCTGCGCCCTTGAAGGTTTCTGAATTATTAAATCCATTGTACAATAGGTGGAGCGCGATTCGTTTCAACAAATGAGTGTTGGCACGCGAGCTTCTCAAACAAGTGAGGAACGACAAGTGAGCAACGAAGCAGATCGTTTACGAGTTGCTCAATCACGTGCATCAGAATCGTATCAGTGAGATATATTAACGCGTGCATCAGAATCATATCAGCGAGACATAATTTTTGTTCAATGGTACGTAATTTGTCTGTGCGCATAAAATGGATTTGGTGTAGTGGTCTCTTAGTTTGCTTTATTTTGAAATCTTGGATTCGATTTTCGTATACGCTTTGCATTTTCCTAAAATTGGAATTTTAAGCTCGAAAATCTGAAATGTTTGCTCTACTTCAACAATTGAATATTTTATTTACATGGAAACCGCAGCATATACATTGCAATGCATGCCGGGCACAGCTAGTTCCTAATAAGGAGCGAAGATTCGGCTATAAATTGAATATTATATATGATGCTTCACCTTAACTCCTTAAAAATCTTTATGCATCGTATAGTTTTAATTAGTACCTTTCTTAATATTTATTAAGCAATGAAAATATCTCATGCATTTACTTTTTTAATTTCAGGTGAGTTCCAACTTCTGTTTGGGCTAAGCATTTCATCAAAGGAATCGTAAGTGGCAAACTTAAACAATAAATTATCCTAATTCTAACTGTACAAAATACTTCATGAATTTTCGTGATTGTTTTATACTGTCTGATTTAAATCTTACTTTATTTTTTCCGTTCCGTTCCACTCCATTCTTGTATTCCGTTCTCGGAGTGAAATAACTCAGTTTGGTCGCCAGCGAAAAGTGTTGGAGATTAATATACTCGGACCGAACGGTTTTGAGCTAATTGGTGTTGGCACTTATCGAGCTCGGGAGCACATATGTAAAGAAATGTGAAGCAATTGAAAATTCATGCGTGATAATGTCTCAATTCATTGATCATTATTCAACAGCTCTCTAGTGTGAAATGTGCTGAAAATTTTGTACTCATTCCCTATATTGTTTAGGTGGTCTTATTTGAAACAGTATTTACAAATATTGCCTTTATAAGAAGAAATTATTTCGAGTTTCGCTCCTCATTCTTTTTAATGTGATAGCTGAAACGAAAATTATATTGACAACCTGGCGTGCCTTGGTGTGAAGATGTCCATTAGAGACAGCTGTAGCGCCAGGCTTTCTTCTCACTCTCCACGGACCTCCAGACCTGAAACACAGCAACGGAATGGCGGGAAAAATAACTGTCACTATGAACATCTGTACGCGTAGGAACGCCCTGAAGCCGCTAATCTTTAATTAAAATGTCGCCGAATCGTTCAGTGTGACCGATTCTAGACTTCGCATTCAGATTCATTCCTAATAGGAATGATTTCATATTCTGACGTTGGATGTTTTCGCCTCAATTTTCAAAAAAAAATATTTATGGTCTAAGCTTAAGTACTCGTCAAATGACATAACTTCACCTCAGCAAAATGCCTTGGAAAGTGGCCACGATCCGAACGTTTGATTGACTCCTTTGATTCAACGTATTTTGATTGAGTTTTTGTGGAACATCGAATGTCCTGAACTCGGTTGAAGTTCTCGTCAGTGTGAATGGATCCATGCTGCATATGGATGTTTTATTCTATAAAGATGACAATGTATTCCCCACCTCTCGGCATCTAACAGTGACGGTGACATATGTGTTTCGTAAGGGTCCCTTCTTATTTAGAAATCGTGAATAATATTTAATTCACCTATGGTTCACGTTGATCGACTTGTTTAAAAAGGGTGTATTATTTGCTTTTGTTTCAATACTTAAAATCTTAAGGAAATTTTATCGTCACTTTTCTGCGCTGAAGTGTAATTGATGCCTTCAATATCAAAATACAATCTATAAGGGACGTCGCCTCTGTTTCTCCTTCTCTTACTTAATTATATTCCTCACTATACATCCTCACTTCCATATGTGTGCTTGCAGAAAATATTGCCCGAATGAGTGAATTCTTTTACTTGATCCAGCTATACATAAGTAATTTTACTCGGCTCTCCTTCTTCTTTAAAATTTTCATATTTTTATGAGTCGGTTTAGCGCGTACCTATGATCCACCCTTGGTAATAATTTTATCGAGTCATCAACTTAGTAATGAGTGGAAGTGCAGTGAAGCGGCTGCGAACGCCGTCACCTTTTCGGAACCGCTGCCTCAATGCATTCTCCACGGTAAATAAATATTGGTTGAAAGTATTTGGGCACACCTGAAAGGAAACGAGCATCTTTATTTGGCCAGGGCGGAAGGAGGATGTCCACTAAATGCAGACTCGACCGTTAGGATTCTCAATACACGCCGGAAACAAAGCGATTCGAAGTGGTCAAGCCCCGGTGGGGGTCCCCGGAGAGAAATTTTGTATGCTTACTCTTCCGTTCGGCTTCCCTGCGGAGTTTACGACTCGGCGCTCGTTTCGACTGGACCAAATGGAAAGGCTGTGTGTGGGAGAGTGTGCGGAGAGCATGAAAAGATGCGAAGGAGTAATGGCGGAGTTTTGTGAACACGTCACGATGTAGTTGGTTGGTTATTTGGGAAGTTGGCCGACAACTGGGGTCAGTTTCTCCTTTTCTGGTGGCAATGCGGATATAATAAAAATTTTACTGGGTTTGAGGAAAGTGTAGGAAACCTTTTGTCTGAAATAATCAACTTATAGCGAAAGGCTCTACGGGAACCACATGTTTGAAGTTCCGCGCGACAGCCGGTGTAATGCTCTTGTACTGCTTCTAGTCTTCATGGCAGCCAATATGAGATGAAAACTTTGTCTCTTCTGGGGTTCCAACCCGGGCTCGGCTATAGAAAATTAGAACTTATACTACTTCACCAACTCCATCCCTTGGATTTCATGGAGCAGGTGGAGATCTAGGTGTTACAAACTCCTCATTTTTTTATATAGTCTCTCTGGAGTGCATACACCTACCATTTGCCTTGTAAAAGGGCTGGTATTTTTGGCAAATACCTCGAAAAACAATTTGGTACGGGGTGAAACTATGGTATCTCTGAAATGGCGTGATATTTTTCTTTATATGAGATCAAATTTGATGAAATTGCCATGAGAAAAATTCGGCCTGGACCGGAAATCGAACTTTGGTTTGCAGGACTAATGCACAGACCACTACTCTATCCAGACTTCCTAATTCTAATGGCAATATTCTAATGGCAATAATGGCAATGTTGGATACAATGGAACTAAATCTTAGGTCCGGTAAACCAAAGGACCGTGGTTCTATTCCCGGTCCAGACCGAATTTTTCTCATGGCAAGTTTATGAAAAATTTCACCCGATATATTTGAATATTTTCAAGAGACCAAATTTATTGATTTCTTGGTGAAATCATACTTCGCTCATATCACATTAAAAGGAAATAAAATGGGATTTGTGAAGGACGGGTAAGACATTAAGGAATGTCTTGGTGGAAATAGTATGTATTTTTGTTGTCACCATGTATGATTGATATTAACGACGTAAGTGACCTCAGCTGTCGGTTGGCTCCCGGAAAATAAACCACTACCTCTATGGTGAGGAATCAGTTGTAAGCCCATTCACATGGACCGCACTCTCTTACACTCTTGCTCTTCGAGTACTCTTCTGCCGACTCCGGGTTTCTCTCTTCTTCTTCTCCAGTTCGAATGTAATCCTTTCATACCGCCCAAAATGAACTCAGGTGTCGGTCGCCTCCCAAAAAAACAGCCAACCAACTTTCCAGATAGCGATTTTACGTACGGCCGTTCCGCGTCGAGGGACTTAGGTCCTCGAATCACCCCTTTCCGGCGTTGCTAAGGAGGGGCGCCATTTCGTGAACATCTGACGGACGTGGATCCACCGTCGTCGTTTCAGTAATCGGCGCCGCGCGAAAGGACATTTCGTCCGTGATTTGTGTCAAAAAAAGAAAAGGCTTTTAATGAGGTTAATGGCCACCGGGGAAAAAAATGATACGCACCACCACTTGAAAAAGAACTCTCTCGGCTGACGTTTCCGCACTCACATCACTACGCGCGGAGATTGTTGTTGAATTGGCTCTTTCTTTTTGCTTCCCATACCCAGCAGGTCTATCAGACTCGTAGACCAAAATCTCGCACAAATGGAGCTATTCCGTCACTGCTCTGTGTTCACTACTACGGATATCCTTTTTTTGTGTAGTCTGAGGAAATTATTTGGGAAGATTTTTTTCATTATTTGGGAAGCTTCTATTATCAGCACGGGAAGAGCTGGAATGACTTAAAGTTAAGCACATTACGTCTGTTGAATATATCGATGATCAAGTATTGGCTAATCAGTCAGCCTAAGGACTGCAACAATAATCAATCAATAAGATTGTGCCTGACATATGACAAGATAACATGACAAGTGAAAATCAGAGTTACAGTACCTACACAAATTTAAGATCAAACAAAATAAATTGGGTTGAGAAATAAAAACAGGCAGTTTAGATAACCAATCACATTACTTACACATTATGCGTTGAGCATAATGGAATATAGAGTAGGAGACACAACATTAAACAGTATGATAATACGATAGAACATGACGAATCTCATTCAACATTTCACGCACAGATATGAAATCACTAATGTGAAATCGCATTTCAATAATTGATCATATCGATTTGATATAAGAAGATTAAGCTAAGTTACGCAACTGAAGGGAAAGATTTGATGAGAATATTAACCATATATCGGCAAAGGTAATGAGATTCTGCCGAAATTGTTGTTCCAATATGAGAACGAAAAAACTCCGGAAAATACTTGACAGGCGGAGAAATTAACGTTTATGGCAGTATTCTGGATGAGTAGGTGTGAGTTTAGTTGCTGGGGTATAAAATGGAGGTTAACGTTGGGTGAAATTGCCATTGGAAGGGAACCGATTCTGGAAAAATTGAGCCAAATATTTGAAAAATCTTTATAAAAACCCCGACGTGGAGCGTAGTATCGTTGTATATTTCTTAAATATGGCTGTTGCGCGTTGGAAGATGCACGTTGACTGGAGATTTTTGAAATGTGTGTGTTAATAAAGACGGAATGAATTAGATGAGTGAAGAAGAAGACAATTGAGGAAGAGTCTGTGATATCTAAGAGGACAATAAGCCGATTTGACACATTAGAAGGAGACAGCAAAATTGGTTGAAATGTGCGTGTTAATAAATACGGAATGAATTAGATTTGTGCATAAGAAGACAATTAAGGAAGTTTCCGTGCTATCTAAGGGTATAAGAAGCCGATTTGAATCATTTGATGAAGACAGCAAAATAGGGAGCGTGTATCGAGTGCTAACGACGTGTTAAATAGACGTGATAGAGGGAAAATATTTCGCACGCGTAAAATAGGAAGGCCCTCGGATGAAAAAGTCAAAGAGAAGTGCAACTCTACTAGCAAACATATGGCGTTTCTCAGCCAGTAGAAGGATTATGGTGGGAGCCCCTAGAGACTCCATAAGCTAGACTTAGTTTTCTTGAGAAATTCAGAAGAGGTATGTTTCAAAGCGACAAAAACAATATAATTTTGACGCCAACGTACATTTCTGCGTCTAACAGAAGCCTCAAAATCAGAGATATACATTGCCAAACAGATAGGTGCAAAAAGGCGCTATTGCCACGCACAAAAAGTGACCATAATAATGACAAAACCACTAAAAACGCACTCGTAATACACTTCACCATTTCACCTCCAAAAACCTCATCCTTGTTACATGTTACTTGTTCACTATAATCATTTGCTGTTTTTCTGTCTTATAAAATATTCGTTTGTTTGCTTTTCATTTTTTATTATTAATAGGTATTACTGATTGTACATTTTTGTTTTAACATACTATTTCGATTATTGGTATTGAGACTGTTTTTTTCATTTTCATTTACCTCGCTCATTTTATATCTCTCTGCTGACTTGAAAGTTGTTTGTTTGTTTTCCTTTTTTTTTTTGTAAGGCTTTGTATTTTGACTTTGTATTCCACTCCTCATGAAGGCATGTAAAATTATTCAATGTCCTAAGGGATTTTGTCCCAGGACAATAAAATTGTTTTCTATTCTATTCCATCCTTTTCAACTCTACGCGGCTGTTGTCCTAATACCCCACACGCCCATGCGGCGGCTCGCAGGGTAGTACCTACATGTCGATGAGATATGTTTACATCTACATACTACCCTGCGACCACCGCTTGGGCGTGTGGCAGGGGGTCTTAGGTAACCAGCCGTGTAAGCGTTAAGGTTTTGGGAGGTGAAATGTAGAAGTGTATTATGGGAGTGCATTTAGTGGAGTTCGTCTTTATTGTGGTCGCTTATTTTTATGCGTGGGAAGAACGAGTTTTTATACCAATCTGTCCGACAATGTGCCTCTCCTATTTTACTGCTTCTGTCAGACCTAGACATGTAGTGAGGCGTCATTATAATTCTGTGTCGCGCTGAAACACACCAGTTCTGAATTTTCCAAGCAAGCTAAGGCTAGCGAGTAGCCTCCGAGTCTTTAGGGGCTCCCACCATACTCCCTTAAGAAGTTGTGAGACACTATATGTTCGCTCGTAGCATTTGTTTATCGAAGCGTGCAAATTTTCTTGGCATGTGTTTAATTTTTTGGTTAAATCTTGATAACCAAGGGTCCCAAATGCTCGCGGTGTATTTGAGGTGTGGCCTAATCAGAGCGAATTAGCATCTCTCTTTTACTTTTTCATCCGAGGACCTTCCTCTAGGATAAGGATATAGAGAAAAAGTATCGGAATTTTAGGTGGGATAAGGGAAGGCTAAGGGAGTTTCATAGGGATTTGATATAAGAAAATCGATTTTGAAGGATGAGAGTAAACTTTGTGGGAAATTATAGACAGAACAGTACATGGACCTATCTCTTATTCGGTGGAATGATATGATGATGATTCTCTCCGTCTTCTCCCGCCAAACAGCTTCACCGATACCCATAATACGCTTCCATTTCTCCTCCTCCTCCCTTCCCCCACACTTCTTCATAACAATTCCATCTCCTAAGCCCCCACTGCGGAGTCCTCCAACCCCCCCAATCGCCCTCCTCTCTCCCACGGTGTTTTTGTGCTCGTTATTTTGATTTATTTCCCGAGGTTATTTCTTCGTGGGGAGCATCCTGAAAATGACGTCACGCCGGTTCGTATCAGGTAGCAGTGGTGTGGGATTAGAAAATTTTTGATCGGCGTTCGCCAGGCCGTGAGAGCGATTGCCGTAATCTTCCGGGCTTGACTGAATGAAATCGGTGAAGTAGAGGCATAACGCTGACGAATGAAAGCGGATTTTGGTTTTTTCCTACATGTTTCCCCTCATTCATTCGTTGGTCGTTCAATCCTGAGATTGGTTGACTGCAGCCCTCCACCCTTCCCTATCTAATGCTAGTTACCTTAACCTCTGGTATCTCTTCCAATGTATTTTCCTCTTTCTTTGGTCCATGAACTTGTTCCTGGGACTTCCTCTGGGGACTTTTTCCCTCTATTTTACCTTCAATTATGTTCTTCACGAACCCATTGTCGCTCAGGGTGTGTCCAATCCATCTGGATCTCCTTTTCTATCTGGTGTTTAATATGTTCCTTGCCTCTTCTACTCTTCTGTGCACATCATCATTTCTTATATTGTACCTCCATTTGAATTTTAGCATCCGTCTCCAACACCAGAATTGAAGTCTTCTAATCTGCTCTTGTCAGCTTTTGTTTCCATTACCACGAGATTTTTATAATGTGAAACAATGATGACAGGTTTATTACTGATGTCAGTTTATGCTCTTCCGAGTAGAAAATATTCGAGCAAGAATGCATCGAAGCTGTTGGATTAATTTCCTTATATCGATTCTTTATGGCCAACTTTATATTGATTATGTTTTTCGGTCTGAATTGCATCCATTGTACATCTTATACTCTCATGAAACAAAAGGCTTGATGAATTATGGGTCTAAAAAATCCTGTCTTCCTCCGAAATCTCTGACCTCGGAACAAAGACATATGTGATCCTGCCTGCCATGAGGCTTCGCAGTTTTTACACATTTGCAGTTATTGGGGTACGATATTCCCCCAAGAATAATCCAAGACGTGACTCTTGGTTGTCAAGATAATCAAGAAGTTAGTGAATAACAAGGAGTTCTAGTGTTCAATACCAAGTGGCCTTGCAAAATACAGATATAAAAATCAAATATGAAATATTTTCTGGGTTTCCTCTGGATCTAGACTGTGGCTACCGTTATTTCAGTTCAATGAAACATTGACAGATACGGAGGTCTTAAGCCAGGGAATATTCCGAGAATATATTATACAACTCATATCTTAAAATAGTATCTGATATTTGCGGCCTATGATGGCCATTACGTTCTTGTGAAACCGGAGTTAATACAAGTATATGATCTGGTTCATCCACCATAAAATAGAGATACATATACTTTTCTAAATAATTGAGCTCTTGCCCGCCGTGTTAGGACCGTGCTATGTACTAAAACCTCTCGGTGCGGGGATAAGTTGTTGTTATTTCCTTATAAACCATGAAAATATTTATGTATTCCGTCCCGTCATGCCAAATAATTTTTGCCGGCGTGAATTTGAAATGAGAATGAGAGTATCTGTCCTTAAAAGCACAACAGTGAGAACGTTGAGCTAAATGCAAATGCAATGTTACCCGCCCGTATTTTGTGATATAAATCCAGAAAACACATAAGAATGTGACGGTAGTAAAAAGCAGAGGCAATGTTTTGTAATTAAATTTTGTAAATTTCATATCTGTGCCTCCCACTTTTCGGTTCCGTTTAGATATCCATCACGACAGTCGTGCATGAGACATAAAGTTACAGGCGATGATTACCACTTGTTTCACTTGGAAAGTGGTATTCAACGTGAAACTGGAATTGAGGGAAAAGAGCGAACTCTGGGTGGATATACGGCTGACATCTGCCCTCAAGTGGTTTATCTTGCCCGGTTCATCAAATTTCTTGCTCTGTAGGGAGAATTTTACGCCAATAGTCTCGGAGCCATTACAGATAAACTCGGAACATAAACGTACGAGCGGGGGGCACAATTTTTAAGTGTATTCCTTCGTGTGTTCGAGCCTTCCTAATTTGAGAGAAATTCCTCGCGGACAAAACTTTTATTAGGGTCGAGCGTCCACCGTTGGGTCCGCTCAAGCTTCAGAGCCTTCGGCATAAAATGTCCATTTCGCTGCTCGTGACCAAAAAATGTGCGAAATATGAGATGTGCCTATTTTTTCTATATATGTACACTTGGGGATCGGGTTGGTGTGGTGGCTAGTGTACTCGCCTATCACACGGGCGGCCAGGGTTCAAATCCCTGCGGAGGTGGATGTTTTCCGTAGGGAATCCGATCCCTACTTGAGTGTCTTGTGGAGGAGAGACTGTCGGATGAGACGTTAAACCGTGGTCCCCTTGGCGCCTTTTGTTAAGAGCAGACGACGACGCCGGGTTTCTATCCACCCTTCCTCCCTTACCTATCCCCTATGGCGCAAATGACCTTTGCCGTCGGTCGCCTCCCCAAATATCCAATCCAATATGTACACTTCTTGTTTCACTATTGTTTACAACGCACGGACATCACTGTTGCATTACTTGGCATTCTATATGAGCAAGATTTGTTTTCCCCGAGTATAGAAATGTTGTATGTTATTCCATTCTTGCCTCATCATAGTTTTTCCTGTGTTATTTGCGTTTTGTACCCACTAAATCATCTGTTGATGGACCCACATGAGTTCGCGTTCTACATTGAAGTTTGCTGGCATCCTCCCTTAGTCCCTACTGTTTCTGACGTTAACATATTTCAGGAGCTTGCTTCCTCTCCACCAGCACATGCTGGATTTTTATTTTTTTATCAGGTACAGTCGATAACTCAGGTCCAATGGCCTCTCTCAAATGGATCATCTTGCTTTAATGTAGGCTTTTGGCGTTGAAGTGAATATTTCCATAAGAACTATTCATAATCAATATTCATATTCAGAGTTTTACTATGATTGTAACTTGGATGTCTAAGGTACCATAAATTGCGGTGCATTTGTTTGATGTAATTTTGACATCTAATTTTATCGGACAGGAACTGTGACGTATGTAAGGAATTTCATCTAATTCCCGTTCATTTCTTTTTCAGGTGGAAAATTGTTAATGCGACTTAGAGGGCTATGTCGTGCGTGATAGAGGATTAAATATGGATCGTATTTTCCTTCCGTTTTAGCACCGAAGCTCCCAAAAACAAGATAATTGAGCTCTCAGAAAGAAATATATCACAGCGATGGCAATGAGGCTATTAATTTTATCATAATGATTACTGTCAATGGAAAATTATCCTAAGCTCTCCTCGTTAACATTCACATCCGTCCCGAGGAGTCATCCAAGGCTTCTCTCATTTTGTTAGTACCACTGGGTCTCCTGGAAAACTGGGAAATTCCGCCTTGCATAAATATTCTGGAAATTTCCACAATTTTTGACAAAATTTGTAATATTCCTCTTTCAATTTCCTGAATTTAATTTGAGAACGGAATATTTCCATTTACAACAAATATCACACTTAACCCTATATACTCCTTCACAGCACATCGCCTAATCGTGAAATCGTCACATTGATCTTATTATTTTCATCATAGCCTGTGTTTATTATTTCTTATAGCATCCGAATTTAATCTATTTTGTACCGCACTTGCGATGAAGATCTATTTCTTGTTGCATAAATTTCATCCCTTACATTTTCAGTCAGAGGCAGACCCTCATATCAATGCAATGTGCTTACTTGTCGAGTCAGTGGCATCTAGTTTTAATTTATTGATTTATAAAATGGTCCAATAGCAACATCACGGCCAATTTTTAGCAGTCATCCACAACGGAATATGAAATGAGACGTGTACAGAGAAAATAATTGAAACTAGGTTTCCGACATAATGTCAAATATTGAAGAAAATATCATAGGGATAGGCTGATAAAATTACTGCGAGAAAGTGAAAATAAATAAATGTTGTATGATATAAATATTAGTAGAACAAGAGGCGGAATGGAAGCTCTCGTGAAGACCCTTAGAATGCCTTTATGCAACACCGTTATTCTCAAAAAGGATGATATTACCCTGACAGTGTACCAAGGAAAAGTTAATAAGACTGTAATTATGATGAGCTCACTAAATCTTGGTGTTGCTGTGGGAACGGATACCAAGAGGAAACCAGAGACAATTACATTATATAATGCAACAAAGTATGGAGTCGATGTGTTCGATCAAATGGCCAGGAAATATTCGGTAAAGCCAGCAACACGAAGGTGGACATTACACACATTCAGTAACATACTTGATCTCGGACCAATCATTGCATGAATGTTGTATAGAGAAGCTACAAAGAGTTACATTTCGTGTCGAAACTTCTTACTGAAGTTGTCCGAAGAACTTACTGAGGCAAATATTGTGGTGCGCCGAGCAAATACCAGTGTCTCATGTGATGTTCAACTTCATACGAGAATATGAAAATAGTGTCCGGTACATTTAGAATGTAAAAGAAACACAAAGAGCGCAGGGAGATGCAATGCTTGTAATATGTTCATGTTTAAGAAATGCACAGGAAGAGAAGAACAAATTTTGAAATATTAAAATTGTGTTTAAATAAAAATAAAAGTCATTTGGCTTACTTGTACAATTTTCTTTGAACAATCAAACCACAAGAAGTGGGACAATATTATTTTTAATACGTTTAACATAGTCTATTGTCTTGCGTTTACTCATTTTGGTTGTATTTGATACTTTTAAACGATAATTTAATAAATTTATCTCTAAAAACCAAATTTATAACAAAGGGTCATTTTCGACCCCCTACCGTTCTCTTAGATAGTGAGCAAAGTCCCATCCTTCTAGTGTTAGTAAATTATAGTCATAGGTGTGTAAAGGGGAGAGTGCGTGCGAATGGGACTACGTGATACTCTAATGTCAATGCGCGAGAGCAAGTGAAAAGCAGTTGTGGATGGCATTAAGAATGTTTCAGATTCATGAGTTTCATATCAGTTTTAACTGCTTGAGATTCTCTTACAATTAGAAGTAACTTGATTCTTCGTTTCTGTTGTAATTGAGAATGCTGGAGATGTGTTACAAATCAGTTTTCGTTGTTTTAAGCTTATTAAAAAGAGTTTTACTCAATTATTCGTTCCTGTTATAATTGAAAATGGTAGAGATTAGCATTAAATCAATTTTATCTGCTTTTAAGCTTCCCCATTAGAGGTTTACACAATTCTCCGTATTATATTTTCAATCTTCCGTTGAAGTTAAATGAGAGGTCATGCTCTGGATGTTAGAGAGTAATGCAATCAGTTATAAAGTAGTTTTAACGTGAATTTTGATTTAAAAACAATGATGAAGTTCTTTTTACTTTACATCTGCATCTACATCTACATCATACCCTGCAAGCCACCCAAAGGGGGTGTTTCCACACCAGGCATGCGTGAATTATACAGCAGAACACCAAAAGTACATTGAAACCAGCGTACCACACATGCAACGCGCCAATTTAAAATCTACTAACAAAGAAACTTTCCATCGTCAATCGTTCCAACATGCAAGGGATACAAAGACTACTACTACAGATTCAAAATAATATGCATAAATAAGAACATCAATATTTACATCATGCAAAAATAAGAACTTAGAGAATGTAAAGAAAAAGATCTACAGTCTAGCTAATGTCACTATTCGCACTATTCATGTCGACGATCACAGCTGTTATGGTCCCGAATGGTACGCGAAAAAAATGACATTTTATACCTATCGGTTCTACAATCTATCTCTCTAATTTTATTGGCGCGATCTAATCTGCCGTAGTACGAGGACCTATCGAAGGACTTCGCAGTAATTTGGAACCTCCATAAGAAATGTGCCTACCCTGTAATCTACCTGGCCCGCGCGAGTAGTTGCGGAAGTTCTTACTCTTTTATTTCGACTACCGGATCAGTTCCTACGACCATGTTTCTAGTATGTGTTCACTTGAAACGTGGTCGTGCACCCTGTTTAATGTCTGGCACAGATTGCCTGTCTCCACAGCTCTCCCTTGTTTCAATCCCTTTAGTCTCCCGCATTAGCTTTCCTCTGCGTCTTCTCCCTCACGGTGACCTTCCTACCCTGGGGGACTGCGTGTCGAACCCCTCCGCGGGTCGTCTCATCGTTTCCCTTCCCCCCACTCCCTCCGGGCGGCATGGCAGGTGCCGAGGGAGTCACGTGACACCCATCCCTCAAGAGCGGGAGAGAAATGTGGGCACCCGTTCACAGATGGCAGCAGACTCGCGTGGGTCGCCCAGGATAATAAAGTTCTCATGTCGCGCTGTGCTCGGAGTGCACTTAATTTCTGTCTCCATCTCATTCTAAGTAGGAGATCCGAACGTCTTTTATACGATGTCTTTAGTGCTATTTTATTCGTAGAGCGCCTGTGTGCACTCAGTGCGCCTTGTCAAGAAAGGATGGTGGACCGGTTATGACGAGGGACGTGGAGATGTTACGTTCTTGAGTCCTTTGTCAGCGATTAGCGGCAGTGTTGACATCCCGAGGTATGATTAATCAGGGTGGCTATTAATGCCTATTTATGAGCTAAGATTGATCGATTGAATAAGGTGCCGCGAGGTATAATTTTCAACCAGTTAATTATATTTCTGGCGCGCGTAAGCCTGTTAGTTCTTGTTTTTACCTTATGGTTTATGCAGTGATATAAAATACCTATTAAAATTTTAACCACGGAAGAAATTATATTTTTGACGAACGATGGAATGGCTCTCTTAGTGACGGCTTCCATGTTCTTGGAAAGCTTGTACTACTCCTGATTATAGTCCCATTGCTTCAAACACCAGCATATTACCTAGTCATCAATGAAAGAGGTAAATTGGCCTTCAATATGTAGAATTATAATTCATTTCACTTGAACTTATTTCTTTATGTAAGTTATTAAAGAAAGTCATTGGGACTTTTTCCATTCACTGTTACGGCCTTGGTTGCTAAAGTTCACGGAATGCAAGGAATAAATTGCCTTTAAGAACGCCCGGTGACTTTTGACTAAACTTAATGTATATCTGTTCTTGCCTGTAATAATATACCGCATTTTTCAATTTTCGCCTTTTTTCGATACCTTTTCGTGTATAATATGAGCAACTCATTTTTAGAATTTTTACTACATATTTTTTCATGTTTAAGGAAAACGTCTTCATTATCGATGAAGTATGCGTTCTACATTCATGTAGGAATAGGCGTCATTAGTTGCACTCTTATTAAAGTTGTTGGTAGTATCATTGTTTTAGAGTAAATTATGTTCTCGATGGTGTGAATTGTCTGAAGTTTATACTTTCAAATTGGTATTAACTGGATAAAGAAAGCCCTTGTATGATTACATTTGTAAGAAGTCTGATTTTATGAGCTGAGATGAGTTCGATCTCTAAACTGTGTGTGTGTGTAAAGTGTTATGCCTATTAGGTATTGATGACAAAGAAATAAGAGCGTTTATTTTTACTGAAAAATAATGTGTGACTCTGATGACTGAACCGTAGCTTTGTAATTTATTTCCCGGAGAACTTGTCAAAGCTTGGAGAAGAATAGAGCTTTCCACTGGCATATGAAAAGCGGGAATTAGCACCAAGATGCTAGATGGAAGAATGGACAGTCTTAATCTCAATGTCGCACCAATAAAGTCGGTCATTCATTGGTTGTTCAATCCTAAGAATGGTTGACTGCAGCTCTCCACCCTTCCCTAGCTAATGCTAGTTCCCTTACCTCCTGGTATCTCTTCCTATGTACTTTCCTCTTTATTTGGTCCATGAACTTATTCCTGGGTCTCCCTTAGGGGACTTTTCCATCTATTTTGCCTTCAAATATGTGCTTAATAAACCAATTGTGACTCAGGGTGTGTCTAATCCATCTGGTTCTTCTTTTCTGTATGGCGCTCTACATGGTCCTTTCTTCTTCTGTAATCCTCATCATTTCTTATTTTGTCTGTACATTTTATCTTCAGCATCCTCCTCCAGCACCAGGTTTCGAAGGCTTCTAGTCTTTCTTGCTCAGCTTTTCCAATGGTCCATGCTTCCCATGATAATTAAGACGCATTCTTATAATAAACTATTTACATTCTCTTTTCTCGATTGTCCAGGTTTATGCTCAATAAAATAGCCATCCCTATTCTCCTCTATTGAGAACTGCGGCAAAATTTCGCAAATCGATCACCTCCAATCTGTCAGCCATCCGGCCAGTTCGATCAAAATTTTCCAACTCGCCCGTTACGAGTCGTTCGACTCGAGCTCACCTCCGGTGAGCGGGGAGTTTGCCGACGTTTTGCGCTCTGGTTTTAATTACCCCGTCATTGACAGCGGAGAAATCGCTCTCCCCCCGCCATCCTTTCCCTCCGCGCCCGCGTTCCGCCTCCCGGACTTTCTCGGGAGAGCGCCCCAAGGGCTCACGGAAACCAGGCCGCTTCGAAACGCCAAAAATGACGGCTCCGTTGCCGCCATTACTTACCGATTGTTTTTTTTTCGCGAACGGTGATGAAAAAAAATAAATCTCCAATGTCCGGTCGCCTGCCTTTCAATTAAGAAAATGACCAATGATAAACTCATCGGGTGCGCTAGCAGAGAGCACTCTGGCGTCTGGAGACAGGTGGCCCGTCATCGCTCTATTTGGCCACCACCCCTTACCGGCTCCCACAGTGCTTCCCCATCCACCCTCTGATTGACTGTTTGGTTGGTTGGAGAGGCCCCCGACAGCTGAAGTCTTTTACGCCTTTCAGGATAGGTGGATTGGTTGGTGAGGGAAAAAAATTCGGGGGTGAAGGGAGGGTGGAGAGATACCCGGCGTCGGCATTACCCTATTCTCAACGAAAGGTGCCTAGGTCTAAGGTAGATGATCGGATCATCATCATTGGTCGTTCAATCCCAAGATTGATTTACTTCATCTCTCCACCCTTCCGTACCTAATGCTAGTTCCCTTACCTCCTGGTATCTCTTCCTATGTACTTCCCTCTTTATTTAGTCCACGAACTTATTCCTGGGTCTTCCTCTGGGGACTTTTACCTCTATTTTACTTTCAGTTATGTTCTTCACAAACCCATTTTATCCTCAGGGTGTGTCCAATCCATCTGGTTCTTCTTTTCTGAATAGTACTCCGTATGACCCTTTTCTCTTCGACTCTTCTGTGAGCTTCATTGTTTCTGACCTTGCCCGTCCATTTTATCTTAAGCATCCTCCTCCAAAGCCAAGTTTTGAAGGCTTCTAGTCCTTCCTGGTCAGCTTTCCCAATGGTCTATTCTTCCGATCCATAGAGTGCCACACTGTCTACGAATGTTTTCACATACTGTTTCCTGATGGGTCGAATCGAATGATCGGGCATTCCACTAAAATTCGCATTTACTACTGGGATTCGGACCCGGGCTATCAGGACTGGAGGCCACAGACTATTGCCACTGTACTAAATCCCTCAGCTTGACCATTCTGTACGGGTGAGGCAGGCGAGAGGATGTTGAGGCTTGCAACTGCTTGGTCGAAAACAAATGAGACACGGAATGAGAAAAATTGCGCATTTTCCGCACTTTCTTACGTTCAAATGTATTCTTTTTCCTGATTTATTTCTCTTAGCCACCAGTAAGCAGCAGTAGAGTAATACATTTGCGGAATCAGTGCTGGTTACATTTTGTTATCAATACTTTTTACCGCTTAAATTGACGACCTCGGAGTATTTTATGCCCAGCTAACGCCTCATGACTTCAACGGATGGAATTTATTGGCAAAGATGAATATTGTTACATACTGTACCAGCTATTTAGTTGATTTTAGCCTATTCCCACCCTTAATTCCCCTTTTTGGGGTGATCTTTTCCCCCAACACTACATTTCCTCTTTGAAGTCATAAGCTCCTCATGCGCTCAGATTCTCTTTATGACTTTCTAAATAACAAGTATTCAAAAAGCATGATGGTTTCGCGCGTTAATCATAAGACCATTCTCTTTCCTTGAAATTCTCGTTTTTTATATCACCGTTCGCGATTCTATAAAGTGTGTATAAAAGGAAAAAGTTATGTTTCCCTTTGATTCACCCATTATTGCCTCTTAGCCCTTGTCATAATAAGTTTGATTTGCGAAAAAAGAGTCGAAAGTCAAATTATTTTCTACATTTTCCTACGGAGGACGCGTTTTTTATAAGCTGCGCGTGTATGAAAATTATTGATCAAAAACCAATTCACGCAGACGTTCACTTTAACGTTTTCTCTGTGCATTTCGACTCCTCAAACGATTAAGGTTAATGTTACATGCGAAAAATACTTTATTAATATTATTGCGCTAAAACTTCAAACGAATCGATTTCTTTTCGATTTATGCAACCAAGTCGAATAGGTGTAATATCTAATAATTCCCTGAGTTAGAATTCCTACACGTTACTCATCCACCGAGTTAAATATGTTTTTTTATGAGTTAAATATGTTTTATTCTCGAAACTTTGCGAAAAGTAGATTTATGTAATGGCTCATATTCTGCCAATTGACTGAGGTTGGTTTTTCCGCGAACAATTGAATGTATCTTAATTAGGTAATTTATTTTGTAATTACTCGGACGAGATGCAAGATGTTTCTCTTCTCATATTGAAGACCACGTTTGAAATTTATATTTAAATTACCCAAGCGTGTTACTCGAGAAGAGTTGACGTATATCATTACCAGGGAAACAATTAGTGCTTAAAAGTAATTTTTACTTCGAGTAATAAATTTATTTTTTGAAAATCATTGGGAAAAAGTACACACGGTAACATTTCTGACGCGATATGTGTATCATGGCCGCCTTATTTTTTAATTTATATCTCTTTAAGCACACATCCTAATCGTATTCCATGGAAAACAAATTGTATATCTTGGCAAATAACTTTAAAATCAATTAAATAAGTGACTGATATTTTTGTATTATTATTAATATGAGCTAACTGGTCGAATCTTTTGGCTCAAATTACCATGTATGGTGTTTTGTTTGTGGCAAATCGCAAGATGACGTAGCTCATACGTAAACATGATGTTAACCGAAGGTTAGGGTCTGATACATTACACATCACACAGTCGATTAGTTGACGTGAGCCTTATCGACCGAATTATGTATTCACACCTGTTTCCATACCGAGAAAACATTTAACCAGAGATTATTCAGCCGGGTCTCAAAGCGAGTGAGAAAGAGAGGAGGGGTTGTTATAGAGGCTATCCACCCACCCACGGACGCGAGAGGATGGGAGAAGAATTTCGAGTGACCTCCGCAAGGAGGCGCACCTGCTCCCGTTTCTCCAGCCGCCGCTTCCTCCCACACCGCATGCCACCCTCTCATATAAAAACCTACCTCCCCCTCCCCCCCCTCTCCTTTCTCTAACCCTTCATCACCCACCGCTTGCTCCCGTTTCCCATCCACCTTCCACTTACTACTTCTCCTCCCGAGTTCGCCCCTCCCTTTTCCTCCTCCTTGATCGCTCATGGCAAAGAAGCTATAAGATTATACGTTGGAAGCAACAGCGTCTATATTCTAGCGACTGCGAATAGTCTTACTGTTGTCGTTATGATTATGGAGAGATCGAATAATTGAGGGTGATGTGGTGTTTTTGTGTTGATTATTGTGGTGAATATAATTAACACCTTCAGGCGTGTCTTTTTGGAAGTATTTTATCATCAAATCCATATTGAAAACAAGTATTGTACTTTCCCATTGTTATTTACTGATGAATTGTGCAAAACATATTTTCAATTTGAATTCGATTGCTGTGGTGGTTAGATTTTCCTTGGCAAAGCGTTGGCCACTGCTCCAATCCATTGCAATCTTCATTGAATCTTTTAGTGGCGATATCCTTGAATGCCTCCTCAAGGTTCTCTGGAGGATAATCCTCTATCCTCCAGCCATGAGAATAATTTGAGCATTATAATCAGGGATAGAGATTATCTGGGGTCCGGCTGAATAGATAGGTTTTAAAGCCATTTGAGAGCAATTTGTGACCGTTGAAATATTTCTAATATTGTCTATTTTCCCTTAAACGGTCTATGAAAACATTTTAATTTAAGAACTTCATTAAGATAAATGTAAGCATAGTAAAGAAATTAGTCCCTGTAAACTTTGTACTTCCAGTTTCTTGATATTACGAAAACTTTTTCACTCCAAAATATTGAGGGGACAACTGCTACCCCTTGCCACCCCCGAATTACGTAGATCTATGCTTCTGACCTCCAGGTTTTCTTTCTGAATCCGTGGCATCCCGAAAAATAGTAACTAGAACAACGGAAACACGAAATTTGCACAATAATTTGATGTATCATATTCACCCTTCTGCATGTACTTTTTTTAACATTTGGACAATAAATAAGTGTGAAGAATAAATTTAATTTCATCCACGGATTATTACCCCCAAATAGTCTCATGATCAAGGAAAATACTCACCCGGCGGTGTTATTAGCCAGAACCTCACGACAACTGGAGTTTGGCGATGCTGTAGTGATAACGTGATAACACTGAAGACTAAGATAGTTTAACAATCTGGAGGTTAAACTCAGAATCGTGATTTAAGCATTCTCTGGCTTTTTCAACTTGTGTCTAGTATATGATCCAAAAGCCGTCGTCTACCTCTCTCTTTCGTTAGTCCGCCATTTCTTTCCAGATTCAAAATTTTCGTGTTTTTACCCTCTTCATTCCACTTAACGTCTTCACTCTGGTTTGAGTTAACCTTTGAATATGACTCAAGATGGCTAACAGTGAGAATTTGAGTCGGACGAATAATGCTGATAGTACATCATAGGCGTCTATGCTATTTGTTTGGCCAATCGAACGTTGAGTAGTTTCTTAAATTGACAGATTTTAAGCTGCTGCAATGACCAGTCAACATTCCCATCACGTAAACATAAATTGACATAAAGTGAAAAGAAGTAAAGACAAGTTACTAATAACATAGGCAGTTTACAGGTGACCTCATGTGTGAAGCAAGATGGATATCAGTTGTCTAAATTTCGTAATCGTCTTGGACATTGATTTATATAGTTGAACTAATGAGTATTAAATGGATTCTCATTGGTTGGTTTGTAGACACCAGCGATTGTAGTATCAGCTCAATATGGTTCCAGCGTGGCTGTGCTTATCTACATAAATTTCTTATTTTGTTGGGTTTGTGGTTAATCGCAGTATGACGTAGCCCAACATAATTTAACTAAGTATTGTCACCTTATTAATTTTTTCAGCATTAACAAGTCCTTAAACCTTCCTCTTCGTTTGGATGGTTTAAAAATTACGGCTATCACTGATTACTTTCCTTAGTGATAAAAACTTATTGATAGGTACATAAAATGCGTAATATTTGACTAATATATATTTTAATACCTCCACCTGCCAGCCATAGGAACAGACTGTAGTCCCTTGCCCAACGATAAATTCAGTTTGTGCAGGTATAAAGTTGTAGCTAAAATAATGAGATGGCCAGGTGCAAATATTTCATCTCCATTCAATTACTTGAGGTGAATACGCTTTTCCATTCTTTTTTTTGGAAGTGTCATTTATGTATACTGTAAAAAAATACTGTTTTATAATTTTTCACAAATACCCGCATATGACACTTATAAGATCAAGCTTTATCTGTGAAGATAATGCATGGAAAGGTAGAATTTTTTTGTCGATATCGAAGAATACGTTTTAGTGTAAGTTGCAAGAATTTGAATGAAATGGCATTAAATCTCTTACAGTGGAACTGTCACGTTTTGTCGCGTAATGCGCCCTTTAGAGAGTACGGACCATAATGTAGCTTGAGCGAAATGTCATGTCTCCTAGAATTCAATGAATTTGGTCTCATTTTAAAGAAAAATATCACTCTATTCCTAAGATACTAAAATATTGGCCTCTTATTGGACTACTTTCCGAGAAATACGCCGTAGAATATCAAACATTTTACATAGGAAATGGAACGTGTATGCACTCCAGGGAGACCTAATTTAATAAATGAGGAAATATAACACCAAGATCTCGTCGAAAAATTAGTTTATATTTCTTTTTGACTATTTTAAAAATATATCATATTGTCTCCGCAGTAATTTTCACCAAAAAACCTCCCGTCGTGGAGGAGCGTTAAACGTAGTGCGAAAAAAATGAGTCAAGTTAAAGACTTGTATTGATATTTTTTATTTAATTGTATAGAATTTCAGTCATATAAAAGTATATTATTGCACCATTTACAATGCAATCTGAATAATTTTCACAGCTGATGAAATTAAAACGTATAATTTGAATATGGTCACCATAATGACTAGGTAACTGTCTCGCTCAAACATCGTTAAATCAATTGTAGCGGCCCGTGGCCGCTGGTTAGAAAGCGGTGGTAGGCGCCTGTCTCATGTGAAACAGTGAGAGGACGGATTTCTGCTGGCAATGAAAAGAAAACTCGCGTTTGACGTCAGTCAGTCTTTGAGTGACACATGCAGCGCGCCCGTCCCCGCGGACGTGATATCAGTGCGTCGCATTCCGCGTGGGGGAGTCAAGAGCGTTGCCAGCGACATGACGCTCGCTTTGACGCAGTTGTCGCCGTCGATTTTGAAATGCATTCTTTCCTCGTCCCAAGAGTGAGATCTTTCGGCCGCCGCGCCTCGCGGCCTTCCGAAGCGATGATAAATGCGATGGGCAGCGCTCGCCTGCTAAGCAAATGGTCGCCGGGTGGAAAGTATATATGGATAAGTGCTGAATTTGAGATGCGAGTTGAATTATTGCCAGTGAGCCGCATGATTTGTGCCTCTCTGTCGCTTCTTGTCATCCTGCGGGAAATATGATGTGTTGTTCCAACTTGTCACCGAACGTCCCGTGCCCATTTTTAATATCGCGTGGACTTTTATTATAAACAGGAAAAATGGTGCCTGTTTTTCGAACTTCAGCCTCGAGTATCACTCACTTTCGTCAGTCTCACTTGGTGGTATTCCATCATTAAAAATTTTAAGATGTCAACTTTTACTAAAACCACTCGATTTCTTTAACAACGACCCAGGTTTCGATGTGCATTCACATCATATGTATGTCCTGAAAAAGAAACCCAAACACTCAAACGGATTGCAGTGAATAACGGCTATCCACTCTCACTAATAGACAAATTAATTCGCAAGAATAGGAGGAAAAGAGCCGTGGCCAGTTTTTACAACAAAACAGAACCCCCTGTTCAACAATGGCGTTCAATTACCAACTTCGGGGAGATTTCCTCTCGAGTGGCGCAATTGTTTCCAAACGACCGTTATAAAGTGGCATTTAAAACACCATACAGTGTGAAAAAACTGTTAGTGAACTGCAAGGACCCCATTGAACCTCAAAAATTAAGTGGTGTATACTTAATGAAATGTAATGAATGTGGTGGACAGTATGTTGGACAGACATGTAGAAATTTTGAAATTAGACAAATGGAGCATAAAAGGGATTTTAGAAATTTTAATTTTAACGGAAGCAACTTCGCCCGACATCTTTTAATCCACGGACATAAAAGTGATTTTACTATGACACCTCTCCATTTTGAAACTGATGGACGTAAGCTGAATGCTTTAGAACAACTAGGAATTTTTAAAAACCAAGCTTACTGTGATGAATTCCATGTTAATGAATGTATGCTCCCTGCCTATTCCCCCATCCTCAAAGCTTTAATCCCATCCACTTTGACCTCCTAGCCCCACCCCACCCTACCCTCCCACGACCACCCTCCTCCTGTGTTGTCCTCCCGTCCCCCTCCCTCTCCCCACCTGGTAATGTTTACTATATAAGGCCTGCACATCGGCCTCCATTTACCTGAAGATGATGTGAATGCACATCGAAACCTGTTTCGTTGTTTAATAAATCGAGTGGTTTTAGTAAAAGTTGACATCTTAAAATTTTTAAATCAGCCTCGGGTGTTTAAATCGATTGCCCCATCTTAGGGCTCTCACTTGCAAGCAGTGTAATGCCTTCCATAGTTATATATTAGAAGGCAGTTATTTTTATAGAATATTTTTGGGATCATTGGCTGAATAATTGAGCCCAAAAAAAATAAGTGCGAAGGAAAGCTGCGTGCTTCGTCAAAAACTGCTAAAAGCGAGCATATAGTGTTTCTCAGCTTTTAGAGGGATAAGGTTCGGACCGCTAGTGTCTCAGAGGTTACACGCTAGGCTTAGTTTGCTTAAGAAATTCAGAACAGGTGTGTTTCAAATAGACGCAGAGAATAATACTTTGACGCCACGCTACATTTCTAGGTCAGACATTAGCGATGGAATAAGAGAGATTCATTATTGTACCGATGGGTACGAAAATTCGTTCTTACCACGCACAATAAATGTCGGAATGAAAACTGAGCTCTACTAAAAACACTCCCAGAATTAACTTCGCCATCTCACCTCCCAAAACCTTATCCTCTACTCCTTTACACAGCTAGTGTGCAAACACCTCCTGCTACACGCCCATGCGGCGGCTCGCAGGGTAGCATAGAGATGTAGATGCATGAATTGCCAGGTTAGGTTGGGCCCATCGCGAATAATCTCATCATTCAATGTTAGAGGAATTTTTGTGCTCTTCCATTGATAGCCTATCAATCAGAAACTATGTACTTTACAGTGAAATGATTACTTTTTTTCTGTTACTTACAAAGCGCTGCAGAATAGAATGACTGTTACTTATAAATCACTGTAGATAACATCATTCCCAATGGAAACAGGTATTTAAGTAGTCAGAGAGAAATAGCTCCCTAGTCATAATGGAGGCCGTTAATTCGTTTTATACGTTTTAATTCCAGCTCCCGTAGAAAGCATGAATAAACTATTGCATTATTAATGGTGCAATAATGTACTTTGATATGACTGAAATCTAAGTAATTAAATTAAAATATCTATAAAAGTCTTTAGCTTGACTCATTATTCACGCGTTACGTTTGAAACTCCTTCAAAACTGAAGGTTTTTTTACGATCATGAAAAATAGTACAGCTGTGACAGTGTGATTTATTTTAAAAAATAGTTGAGAAAATAAAAAAACTACTCACTATTAATTTTTGACGAGATCTAGGAGTTAGGAATTCCTCATTTTTTTTAATTAGGTCTCTCTGGAGTACATACACGTACCATTTCCCATGTAAAAGGGCTGGTATTTTTCGTTAAAAATCTCGGAAAGTATTCCGGTAGCAGGCTGGAATTTTGTTATTTCGGGACGGGTGAAAAATTTTTCTTTTTAATGAGACCAAATTTATCGATTTCTTGGTGAAATGATATTTCGATCAAACTACCGTAAGGTTCCGTTTCCCTTTATTGGTACCTCACTGGTTCCATTAACCAATATAACATCTATATAAGCGACTAAAAAAAAATAATTTCAGAAATGATTTTCGCGTGTTCTCAGGAAATGTGTGGTTCACTCATTTTTTCAGTCTTGGGTTCACTTCTGGGAGGCTTGTTTTACAGATTGTTGTTCAGTGTTCAAATATGTTTGCTACTTAAATTTGTACAAATCAGGAAACAGCTTCATTGTAAAGCGCTGTCGTTGAAAAAAAAAGAAGATTTGTGGGAATGAGAGGCTTCAAAAATGTGATTTTGAAGACACAAGGGCAAAAAAACCAGGCAGTGGATAAGACAAACGTGGAACAGGAAGTGGTAATGGCCGGTAGCCCAGATCTTCGTCTCGTTTTGGTGTACCAACGAAGACGTATTTAACAATGAGGGAGAAAATGAAGTGGGTGGAAGAAAATTAATAGAATGTACACGGAAATGGATGACGGATTCGACTGAGGAAAATGTTTAATGGAATAAAAGAGTGAGGAATCATTGTCAAGAATGCTAGGGAGGATCAGAAAAAGGGACTGTGTGCTTGAAGAAGGGAAATTTAAGTTTTGAAGATTAAAAGATGGGATTTATGATCCTCATTAGAATTTTAGTGCTTTATACAATGTTTTATTGACAAAGGCTAATCTTAGAGTTAAGGCACTCTTCAGAACTTCCTCAATACTTGTAACGATGAAGCATAACCTGCAAGATTATTGATGACGTTTCATTTATATGTAAAGATACTCTGTATTGAAACAATGTCGGAAGGTCGTAAAAATATTTATTTCGCGTGGAATAACGAAGTAATTTCTCTCCTTCTCATCGTGAAGGAGTCCCAGAAAGTAACGACATCATTCATTGTATACATTATGGTGTATAACTGAGTTCTGAATTTCAACTAAAGCTGACGACAGGGACCATGGTTAAGGATGTGAAGAAAAAGCTGGTGAGGAGCTTGATATGAAGCGTAGCGTTGTATGGTGCAGAAACGTGGACACTCAGAAAGGAGGACGATAATAGTCTGCCGGCATTTGATATGTGGGTGTGGAGAAGGATGGAGAAGGTGAGGTGGACGAAGAGGAAAACTAACGAGGAAGTGCTTGAGATGGTGGGCGAGGAAAGGAAACTTCTTAGAGAAATTCGAGATCGGCAGAATAGGGGGCTGGAGGATGTAATAAGTGATAAGGATGGCTCAAGGATGTGATAGAGGGAAGGATATTGGGCAAGCGGCGAAGACGAAGAAAGAGAATAGGTTTCATGGACGGGATGAAGAAGATTAGATTGTATGCTGAGGCGAAAAAGGATATTCTAGAGAGAGAGTGCCCCTGAAAGTGTAGAAAACCGGGAGGAGATTATCTGACATTCTGCATAACCTACCGTAACCGGTAGAATACTTTTAAAAAAGGTGACGGTTACTGTAGAATTTTACGATGAAGGTAACTGAAAACAAGCGGCGTTGATTGGGGCGTATATTTATTTGCGGAAATATATCCTCAGTTCTCGGACGCGGTTGAGCGAGAACCACGCCACGTTTCACCCTGAGATATAACTTTTTTGCGATAGACGGAACATAGAGCGGACAAAAGAGGATGGCTCTTCCAATTTTTTCGTAAAGCTCCGGCGGTGTCCTCCTTGTAGATTTTTCCCCGCTCTCCACAACAGCACCTTCTGCCGCCCCCACGTCCCCTCCCTGCTAAAAAAAATGCCTTAGAAGTTGTTCTGTAGAACGAAAGGAGTTCTACAGAAATGGACCCTTTTTCTTCGGAACTCGTTCCTTTTCTAAGGACCTGTACGGAACATGAGAGCCTGACTCTACAGAACGAATTTTCTGCAGAGTTATTTTCTGCAGAGCAAAATAACTTCTAACAAGCTGTTCTGTAGAACTTAAGCAACTCTACGGGAATATGTGAGGTTTACTTGAGCTTGTTATGAGTTCTACGGAGCGTCAAAAGACTTCTGTAGAACGTCGTAGGAAATTCCGTAAAATGGCGTTTCAATACTTTAAGGAACATCTACAGAACTTTAAGAAATTCTGTAGAAGTATTTCTAAGGAAACTATACAGAATTTTTTTAGCAGGGCTCCCAAACCACCGCCACCCCCGCAATCCAGTTCCACTCCTCCCCCCCTCCTCCCGATTCCCCGCAGTCTTTCCTCCTCTACGCCCCCCGTCCTCCCCCACCACCCCATCAATCCCCTCCCCTACCTCTGGGCGGGACCCCTCCAGTCATCATCGTCCGGCTCGCCGAAAAGGTTTTTACGGCGCCATTCATATTCGAGAGCGAGGGAGGGAGGAGGGGGTGGGAAGGGGAGGGAAAGGGTGGTCCAACCTTTCTTCTTCCTCCCCTACGAGACGCGCGGCGGCCGTCCGGGTCCGAAATCGTTCGAAAGGCTGATCTGCTTGAGGAGACGGCGATGGGAGTGCGGGGTAGTTGAGGAGAGGCCGGGGAAAGATGAGAAGTGCCCCGGGATGGACGGAGAGGTGGAAGTGAGCGATTCAAAGGAAGGGAAGAATCGATTCTGGTGAAATGCTTCGGAGTCACGGAAATCGATTCTCTAGAAACGCTACCTCCTAGAATTGTAATCACTTGTACGCGCTGGCGTACTCAATTGAATGGACAGGTATACAATATGACAGTTCGACTATTGACAGCTGTGTTGATCTGTTTATACGATAAGGTATTCATTAACAGTCGTAGGATTGGTTTGTTGCCGCCCTCCATTCCTGCCTCCTCACATTTTATTTATTTATTTATTTATTTATAAAGTTTAACGTTTTCCCAACAAAATAATTACAGGGCAAACAAAACAAAAAAGAAGAAAATACAAAACATATTGGAATCAATTGAATTTTACAGAAATTTCAAAACATATCAAGAAACTATATCATTTATCAATTTCCAAAAGAGACTTCTTTTTTGACATAAATCAATTATATCACAGTACATGTTAAAAGATCGGCACATTCTATTCAGTGGTGAGTTTTCACTGTAGTTTGACTTTACCATGCTCAACTTAAATTTCCTTGATAACCTCACATTGATACTAGGCACTACAAAATTCATTTTTATAATTAAGTCACTATTTTCTCCAGTATTAAGTAAATTATATAAGTAAGATAGATCACACATTCTTCTTCTTTTTTGCAAATATTGAAAATCAAACACTTTTACCAAAGTTTCGTAGCTAACATAATTTTCATACATTGGATTTATAAAAAACATATAATTGCTTCTCTCCTGTACCAGTTTTCACTTGTTTGCCATTCATAAATGACCCGAGGTATTCCATTCTTGTTCTTCCTCTATCGTTGTGTCCACTACTATCTCCTGCATTATTGTTTTCAGTGGGCAGCGGGCAATGTTGTCCAAATTGTATTCAATGAGTTTCTCTTTTCTTCATCCAAAAGTTTTCATCATGCATCTTTCTCAACAGTTCTTCGTAGGAAATTTTTATTTGATGTTTTGGTAGATCAATTTGTTCATCATTCTTCGGTGGCGCCACATTCCAGCTGCTCAGTATGTTGAGATTCTCTGTAATAAACGGGAATCGGCGCTCTGGAGACACCCTTTTGTGATTATCGGTGGACGGAGTTATACAGAATGAAAACATTGTTAACTATCAATTTGAATTTTGATACAATAATTTAATTTCTCATATTTGCTCATGCGGCGTTTATTCCAGTATCCACAAATTACTGTTTGCTGCCACAGTAACCGCCCTTTGGGCATTCCTTTGAGTACTACAGGTGATAAAAAGCTTTGTACGGTTCTATCTACATTTTATTTGCCACCAATCACCGCTAACCACTTAATTGCGTCGTTTTAGGGTTGGAATGATACATTATACTATACACATCGAGCAGCGATGTATATTTGGAAAATACCGCAGTGGTGTAATTGTAATGCATTTCTCTTGAGATAGAGACCTATATTGAGCGTTATAAAACGGTCACTTATAATAATAATAGATTTATTGCTGGTAGTCCGCCACCTTAATGGATATAATGGACGGTTCATCATAACTGTCATACTTGCCCGCAGACTTCGAACAATTGTTGCATTAGACGCGCATTGTTCAACAAAATATGACCTCATTGTGGAGGAGTGAATATCATTCCTGTAAATCGTGCTCTCCATAGGAAATTAAGGAAAAAACAAGGTTAAACAGTATGGTTGTTATTTTGGTTGTCAGGCTACAGTTTGATGATGTAGCGCCCTTTCCTTCTACCTCAATGGGTGATATGAACATTTGTGATGTCTTGTAGAGTTGCCATTTTTTTTCTCAAGAGAGTTGCTTAGAAACATTTGAATATTATTGGAAATAATTATGCCGATGGTGACCTCCGTCGATGGTTTGGAAGATAAGGGAGTTAAAAGCATTGTGCTACGGAACGAAGTATGCATAAGATTTTTAGAGCAAATTTTCCTCCTCCTCTTCTTCCAGAATCCCCCTTCACTTCGTTTCAGATAATTGGTAGATAATAAGCGACTTCGACAGGTTGAATGAGTAGCAGGTTGTTTTAAAACGGACCTCGTCTGCTTCGTTCTTATTTAGCTCTTTTTTTGCGCCGCTGGAAGAAAGACCCGATTGCTTCTTTTCCTCCGAAGGGATGGCTGTTCGGCTGCAATGACGATCGTCCATTGGAATGAGGAGGCCTGGAAAAAAATCACGTACAAAATAATCTCCTTGGCGATTAAGGGCAGAACTTGAAGTTGGTAGATCCGAGTTCGTGCTTCTCGTTAATGCTTGTAGTCCTGGAAATTTGGAGTTGGATTTTTTCCATTATTTTAATCAGGCTTCGTCGTTATCGATTTGGTTTTATTATACTTGATCTAAGAAATGCATACGAGCGTCAAAATATCTCCGAGCTTCTGTATTACATTCCCTGCGGTATTTGACTTTTAGCAGTCGTCTGTGGACCAATGGCGAATGTTTACGCGTGATATCAATTGAAGATGAGGGTTGCACTAAAAATTGGCAGTGCTTTGTGATTGTTTTGGTCCCTCTGGTCAAGGTTGTTATTGCAATTTTCGTTTGTGTACAGATTTGCGTGAACATTTTCGTATGCGTACTCATTGGTAATGTGTATAGATAAAAGCAAAAAATAATGTATTAATGGCACTTTGAACAAACCGTACAGTTTCAGGGTGAATAATGTGAAATTTTTCCAATTCCAAAACTATAAAAATTCCACTGAGAGAAAATTTAATACACGACCCGGGTGTCAACACATTATGTCATCTTCAGGTGTCACCTGTTGAAACCCAGGTCGTGAATTAAATTTTCTCTAAGTGGAATTTGCATAGTTTTTCTTTTCTAAAATGTATTAATGATTAATTTAATGATATTTTAATATGTGACTTTATAGTACTTTACATATATTCAAAAATAACTCAATGACATATGTACAACTTTTCTTCTTAACAAGAAAACATCCTTTTTATAAATTTATCGATAATTTTACATTAAATTATTAAATATCGTCAATTTAAAATGGTTCCTATTGAATATCAAGGTATCGTGCCGAATAAAAACACGTAGTCTTATAAAATTTTTGCTTATATTTCGAATTCTGTGCCATAAACCCAAGTCATAGCAAAGCCTTAATTGAGACAAAAATTTTCAAATGTAAATCTTGTATCATTTAAATAAAACATGCATGGTTATTTCCAACACGTAAATGGATGTACTTAAGCGTAGTGTGGTCCAAGATTGTATTCGACTTACTCGGATAGTAATAAAAAACGTTCGCTCATCGATTCCCGATTCACACTCCAACCACCTTAACAGAACCCAACTTCTTCAACTTTGCCATTGGTTTTCTTCGTAACAGTTCCTGCTACATTTTTTTCATACAGCGCCTAATTTACTCACCACGTTGGACAATATTTTAGTTATTTTCCTAAATGTGATACTCCTCTCGTTAACTCCATTAGATTTTATATTGCTAATGTTACAATTGAACCTCTGGAGTCATAGCATAAGTTACTATTAATGATGTCATTTGTCAGGTGCTTGGATTCACGGACAAGTAAATAAAATTCGTTGCATACTTTTTGCGTTGTATACACATAAGTACTGAGGTTTTTCATTCGACTTCAAACGTTTTTTAAACCAATAATTAGATGTCATCTGATGTATTTAGTTGATTCTCAAAGCAATGATAGGCGGCCGTAGAGGTATACACTTTTTATGACTGAAATAACAAGCTAGTATACGCTAGGAACTCAAGCATTACCGTCAGCATATAAGGTAAAGATGCTCATAATTTCCTTTTATTGGGATGAAGCAATTTAGTTTGCCAACATTTAATTTTCTCTAATGTTTACAAAGAACTCACGTTTCCCTCTCGGTGATTAGTGATAATTGGATTGCCTCACCAAGAGCTAAGAATTACTTAGTGATTGTGAGCCAATGGTTGTAACGGCAGTGATGTAGATGGCAAGTAGTTGGCAGCCGTGATGACAGCAATCTACTCAGTTACAGCTGATGGGTGACATCAGCTTTTATTGACTGGAATGCTGTCTATATGTTGCGAGGCCTGGTTAATGAAAGGTACCAACGCCCGGATTTCACATGATTCTCTAGCGTTCTTATAAATCCTGATCTCCTGACAGAGTCAAAGAGAGATGCAACTTCGCCCTGGTTATGCCACACCTCGAATACGCCGCGAGCATTTGGGAATTGGGGTAAAATTTAGTGCGGCTAGTTCGCTTTAACAATGATAATAATATAATAAATTTATTTACAAATAGTTTACACGCTGTAATTTCCCTTTGGATGGGTTACAATAAATTTACAACAACAAGGAATATTTGTACTTATTTTTGGTCATAAATCATTCATAAATATAATAATCACAAATGAAAATATGTATTTACCTTCAAACAAAGATTACTTTTTTATATTATAATATAATAATAATTTAATTCCTTTTCAGGAATTACAGAGTGGTAGTACAATAGATAGCCCCTAAGGAATAACCTGTGTTGGGGCCACTGACAAATAAACCATGCAAAAAACGATAGCAAAAACAAAATGGTTTACAATTTTCGATAAAACGTTTACAATACAGTGAAGAAACTAATTCAAAATAGAAAAAGACTCAGAGATATACATAATTAAATAGTGGTTACAAAAAAGAGAGACATAAATACAAGATCGGGCGAAGTTACTTCAACAATGATATTACAATATCACTTAATTCATTACATTTAATTCGATAAATATTTCATGAGGATTGTAACTCCACAATGTAAGTAAAGAACAAAGAATCAAAACTAATGACTAGCACTAGATTTTAATACGCTGCGAAGAAGAAGAATCTAAGGATTTCTCTCCTGAGTGTGGTGATATTGAAAGTTGTTCGGGTTTCCCATTTTTCGGGTTTTTAAACTCTCCATCTCTGCCGACGTTTCGATGGACGAGTCGTTCATCGTTATCAGTACATGTCGTGCAATGCAACTGGTCCGAAATATATACGCTTGGCTATAGGTCTCGTGTGGTGTGATAGATCCGCTGTTTACCACCTCTTTCCCACGATCTCTCGGATACTTCTCAGCGCTGATTTCCATGAGTTGTTGAGAGAGAGTATCCAGCGTTACGATTCATGGTGCTATTTCTCACCCGGATTTCGATCGCTTCCCGACTAACCATCAATGAAAAAGCTGCGCATCAGTGTGAGATTGGTTCCGTTTTCTATGCCAACTTTTCCAGAAAGAATCAGATTCCCGAAAATTATCAATTTATGTTAACATGAGCGTGCTGTAACTCCACAATGTGAGTAAATAGCCAAGAACCAAAGCCAACGAAGAGCCCAAGGATTTAACCCGTTGTGAAGAAGGATCCATGGCTCTCCCAGCATATGCCTAAATAGCCGCTCTTCTAAATATCCACTCATCCCCTGGAGACCTCCTAAATAGCCGCTCTTCGACTGGAGACCAGACCTAACTCCTGGAGGCTAAGAACTCCGCAAATGGGCTTCCACGCGGTACAAATATTCAGGAGTGGTCGAGTCGCCCCGGTTTCTCTCGAATAGAACCTTACTTCACCAATCGCCGCTCGGCAATTTCCCCGACAAATCTTATCACCCAAGCAATAACATAGCTTGCGTTAATCTGGACCTGCCCTTGGAAGCTACGCCTAGACCTGATCCTTGGAACTCCATCAAACCTCTGTTCTATCAGCCTTGACCCTCTCAGCTACCATTTCGTCTCAGAATGCAGAACTAATCGTATACCTCTGGCGTCTCTGGGCCAGAACCTTACCAATCACCGATCGTCGCGGCATCGTTTCCCTGGAAGATCAATCTACCGGAAAATGATTCAGTTTGTCTTTTTTTGAGCCTCTCCTTGGAGGCTACGTTCGTGTGGAGTTAATGTTGAAAATGAAACTGGTTGGTTTTCTTCTTTCCTTACCATTGGAATTCCATTTTTACACCTACTCTAAAGAGCACATGTCAATGAGAGATTACAATTCCCTAACCATGATATTTGGTACTTAAATGCAGCGAACTATATTAATTGATTCATCAAGAATTAATAAATAGAAAATAGTTTCCGTATTCTTACCGCGCTTTTAAGTAAAAATGGACGCAATAAAAAACTTGTCTCGTATATGTGAATCCAAACCTCTCTCGTTCATTGGTCGTCATCATTGGTCGTTCAATCCTAAGATTGGTTGACTGCAGTCCTCCTCCCCTATCTAATGCTAGTTCCCTTACCTCCTGGTATCTCTTCCTATGTACTTTCCTCTTTACTTGGTCCATGAACTTATTCCTGGGTCTACCTCTGGGGACTTTTCCCTCTGTTTTGCCTTCAATTATGTTTTTCACGAACCAATTGTGCCTCAGAGTGTGGAATTCAGCCTATGCTACTTTTATAAGACTCCTAGACTTAAACCCAGGAATCTCGTGCATAGCTGAACCCCCCCTGGCTTCCGCACCGTCCTAATATCCAGAGCCAGTTGAATCTCTCCGGCGCCTCCTGGACAGAATCCTAGCTCACCAGTCGCCACCTCGACTATCGTAATAAATGATGGGAATGCGAGGCCTGTCGAGAGGTTTTTTGAGAGATCGGGTCCAGAGAGAGAGAGAAAGAGAACGGGAGTAGAATTCGGGTTTGGGAGGAGAGTGTTGGGTCGAGAGAAGGAGGAGGAAGCAAAGGAGGAGAGAGGAGGTGGGCGGTGGAAAATAATTAAAAGAGGGCGACTGTGGAAGCCGGGAGGCATTCCTCGATTTTTTATTTTATAAATCGGACGGACCGGGGCGCGGTAAAAAGGGGTGAGGCCCGCCGCTGCACGGAAGCCGAGCCGGGGCGGGGAGGGGGATAGAAAGAGAGGAGGGCGTGGGGTGTAGGGCAGCGGGTGTTGGGGGGGAGCCTGGGGGGAGTGGAAGGTGGAGGAGAGAAAGGGTGGTTCTGATGGGGTGGGAGGGGGAAGGTTTGTGTGGGAGGGAGGAAAGGGGAGCAACAGGTTGGAGGGCAACCCGACACGCCCCGGGAGGCACGCCAAGACTCTCGCCGGCACGACGGCCGGCCGACCGCCGCGCCGCCCCCACTCCCGCTTCGCCCGCCTTCGAGCCTCCCAGGCCTCCCCGACCGCCTCCTCCTAATCATCCCCCCCCATTCCCTCCCACCCCACCCCGCCCTCGTCCCGAGATCCCCTCTCAACCTCCTCCTCTCTGGCCACCAGTCAGAACTCCTACTCTCCGTTATCCCATCTCTCTTCCTTCCTCGTCCGCCCATCCCCACCTTCTTGACCCCTGTCTCGCCCCGCTCCTTTGGTGGGCAAGAAGTCGGAAAGGCTTGAGGAGAGAAAGGAGGAATCTCTCCTTTGCTCTCCACTACGCAAGGAACCTCATCTCCATTCTTCTCCATCTCCGTCTCTCCTTATCCTCACGTTGTTGGTATCCGCTTCCCCCTCCCTTTGTTTAACTCCCACTGCCAATGCATAATTTTTCTCGCTAATTACCGAGCATTAGCAAACCTGTTTTATTTCCCTTTCGTATGAATTATTGCAGCCGTGTTGCGTGTGTGCGCCCCGTAATTGTTTTATTTATGCAAGGTCGAGGTAAGGAATATATAGAAATTGTTAGCTTGTTCACTCGTGCTCAAGTTGGCGCTGGTGCGAATAATGAAAAGTAAAGTCACTTTTAATGCCAAGTAAACATACGAATAGTACGATCCATGGTTTGAGGCTCAACTACGTATGTGGAAGTTGATTTTCACAAATTAAAAAAATGTCTTGGTTTTCTTCCACTGATTTACTTTATTGGTACGTATCGTATCGTATGAGTTATTGCAGCCATGTTGCGTGTGTGCGCCCCGAAATTGTTTTATTTATGCAAGATCGTGGTAAGGAATATATAGAAATTGCTAGCCTGTTCACTCCTGCTCAAGTTGGCGCTGCTGCGAATAATGAAAAGTAAAGTCACTTTTAATGCCAAGTAAACATACGAATAGTACGATCCATGGTTTGAGGCTCAACTACGTATGTGGAAGTTGATTTTCACAAATTAAAAAAATGTCTTGGTTTTCTTCCACTGATTTATTTTATTAGTACGATATGTTTCGACACAACGGTGTCATCATCAATTACCATCATCTGATACGAATAGTACGTGGGGAAGCGGAAATAACCAAAGGACCTTCCCAAAGTGACTTGTAAATCATGGATCATATTTGTTACAATCGTATGAGTTATTGCAGCCATGTTGCGTGTGTGCGCCCCGTAATTGTTTTATTTATGCAAGATCGAGGTAAGGAATATATACATATAAATTGTCAGCATGTTCACTCATGCTCAAGTTGGCGCTGCTGCGAATAATGAAAAGTAAAGTGACTTGTAATGCAAAGTTGACATATGAAAAGTACGTGGGGAAGTGGAAGTAGCCGGAGGACCTTCCCAAAGTGAGTTACAGATATTAGATGATAATAATTTCAATTGGTCGACTATGCCAATCGCTTTCTTTTACCTCTTATGCGACCCTTAGGTGATTTTAATGTTCAAAATTGCTATCGAGAGTTGAATTATATGTATAAATTTAGATTAATGCTCAGTATTTTTCTCAGTGTAAAGCATTAAACTTCTTAATTAGCAGCTCACGTTCTTCGCTAAACGTAGCGCTGAAATTAGCGGTAGAATGGACAATTCTGTTTGACACGGGGAAACGGCCTTGTATTCCGTGCCTTAATGCGGAAGTATTAGCTCATGACCATTAATGAAACCCACTTTACCGTGCTTACACCGATTAGACCTTAATACTTCTTTCCATCGACTTCATATTTTTCTCTCCTTATTGTATCCAATATTTTATCTTGATTAAATTTTATAAAACAATCACTAAACAATATTATTAAATTACTAAACAATATTATAAAAACCTTTACCGTGAGTTTTGAGGTAATCCATTGAATTTTATATATTTTTGTCGTGAGGATCGTGAGCAAAGGACTTGCCAATACGGATCAATTAATATTTGAACATAAATTGGAAATCTTGGAAACATTAAATCGTTCTTTGTGATGCTCATTCTCTTCTTATGCGCTTTCTTTAATTAAGCCTCGAATATTGTTTTTTTCTGAAAAATAGCACAAATATCTTTCCTCAAATTCTTTCCAAGTGTAAGCGTAAGAAAATTGAGTAAGCATGTACTTAATTAACTCTGCCGTTTTATTTTGTTACTCGTAATTGGCCGTGTGCATAACCCCATTGTAAACTTACTTTTGATTACATTTCATACCTTAGTTAATTTTTCATATTTATTCATTTATTAAATTTAAAAAATATTCACTTGACCGCTGAGCCTTCTGATTTCAGATTTTTACACTAACCAAAAATTCGTCCTTCCTTATTTACCACAGCCCTCATTTCCCCTTTGAGTGCGGATGGCATAGCATTGATGCCCAGCGTAGGTCCCGCCTACAGGCGGGTGGCATCACACTGATGCCACGCCGGTCTATGTCTTTCAATCGCTTCCGACGTAACTCCGCTCAGTCCCGTCTTCTCTTGTGATGGTTTCCCGCATATGCACGGGATTTTGCGACCTTGACATGCTTTCCGTTTTTAAATGCACGGTTTATATTTTTCGTAATAGTATACATTTATAGTTAACTTTTTTATTTGAATTATTTTTAGCCTTTTCAAAATGTATTCACTGTGATTTCTTCTTTTATTCTATCAAATATCTCCATTAAATTTTATCGTATTTGAAGGTTATTCATTCGGTTTTCTATTCTATTCTTATTCTTTAAATCAATATTTTGTCAAAATCTTTATTCTCTTTCTTCGACGAAAAATATTTTCGTATTAAAAAATACGTTACTATATACACGTTAGACATTGGTATTTGAATAACCTATAAGTGTTTTCTAGTTAGTTTTTCAACTCCATATTTACATTACGTTGTTATATCTTAGGATACTTTTCCAGAATATTTGTTCAGCACATTTTCGAAGCCATTCCCTGCATCTTTTCTTAGCAGGGGAATGTTTTTCATGGTTATATAAGGGGACATACATTTATTCACATTTTTCTCATTTATACTGTAGGTTGTTGTAAATGTAACAAGGGAGGACTAATAACGACCACCATTTCCCTATCAACGGGTGATAATGGTTGAGTAGCTCAGAAAGCCTTCCTATTAGTCCTTTTTGGAAGAAAAGTTGGAATTGAAAAAATTGTTGGAGTAGATAGTAGAATTTCGGGACCCTCATTTCTGAGACTTCATTGGTCTTTTCTTTAAAGAATGTTACAGTGCGGTAATAAATATTTAGACTTGTACGTAACTAATGTAGCGAATCTTTCAAACTTTCGAAGGCAGGAGACGCTGGCCAACAACGGTACTTGTCCCCTTCAGCAACCCTTGCAACCCAAACGTTGGTGTGACCGCAACACCGCCGCCAGGAGGGCGGGGCTCTTGGGAGGGATTTTTCCATAGGGCTTAGACTGTGGCTATAGGAAGCATATTGGCAGATTTTTACTTTTAAGCATATACATTCTCGAAACCTCATCCAACGGCGCTTGCCTGGAAGCAGCTGCTTTATTACATTGTCGCTCCCTTTCCCAAATAGTAAGCTATGCGAAAAGGGTCGTTTTATGATTTTTATCATAAGTCATTGTTAATCATTATTTTTTCGCTACTTAAAAGCTAAATAACTTTTTAAACCTTTAATAATTATTATATAATGTCAGATGAACAAATTCCCTCAACTTCGGGGACACAGAAAAAGAGAAAGTTAGACGATATCGGGAGAAAACCGCTAACGGACGATGAAATGCTGAGGCATTTGTTAGAATCAGACGAGGAAAATGCAGATAGTCCAGATGACGAGAGCTGGTATCCTCCGGATGAAGACGACGAGACTGAGTCGTCTGATGACAGTTGGGATGACGCCGGTAGGGAAACTCCGGTGGAACAGCTGCCTGCTGAAGAGCATCGCGGGAGTGCTCTTCCAGCTCCAGCGGCACTAATCCCTATTGTTTATGTGGACCACGTACCCGATCGCCGCGAAATCCCCTTTTTAAAAAATGCAGGGCTCTCTGTAGGCAATATTGGAAGCGATCCATTTGACTATTTTTGCTTATTAGCAAACGATGATTTTTTTGACCTTGTCATCCAACAAACTAACCTGCATGCCAACGACTTGCTAAATAAAAATCGGTACCCTAGGGCTAGGATAACTGAGTATCGGGATCTCACTCGTGGGGAATTGGAGACATTTTTAGGTCTTATATACCTAATGGGGGTTGTGAGATTGCCATCCCTCCCAGATTATTGGAGAAGGTTGGAAAATATATTTGATTTTCCTTGCTTTTACGGCACTATGTCCCGAGACCGATTTCAACTCATTTTCCGGTGCATGCATTTTGGCAGGAACCATGGAGAAGGAGATCCAAAACCAAGTGATCCCTTATATAAAATTCGACCCATTTTGAATTTATTTAATCAAAGGATGAAAGAAGTTTATTATCCAGGCAAGGAGCTCTGCCTTGATGAGTCCAAGTTGCTATGGCGAGGAAGGTTATCTTTTCGCCAGTATATACAAAACAAGCGTCATAAACACGGCATAAAATTATATGTGTTTTCCGAGCCGAATGGACTAGTCCAAGATGTTTTAATTTACACTGGGGCAAAGGATCCTGATGTAGGAGGGAGGGGACATGCAAACAAAGTTGTCCGAAAATTAATGGATAGATTTCTTTTCTGTGGGCACAGTCTATACATGGACAATTATTATAGCTCCGTGGAATTATCTAGTGAGTTACTCAAAAAAGACACACCACAGGAACACTAAGGAGAAACAGAAGAAATAATCCTCGTGGGCGTGGATAGGGCTGACCAACTAATGGCATATTATCCTTTAGAAAGAAAATCTCTGAGATGGTACTTTAAAATTGCTTTGCATATTTTCCATGTAATTCAAGTTAATAGTTATCTCATGTACAATAACTATCCAGAGAAAAAAATGTCTATAAAAGAGTTCAGAATTGCGGTCATTAGAACGTTAATTTTAAGAAATAAAAAGATTCAGCCACCACAACCAAGCATCCCCAGATCTACTGTTCACCTTCCTGAAAACGTTAGCAAAGAAGGGGCTAAACAAAAAAGGTGTAGGGTTTGCTATGGTAAAGGAATAAGGAAGATGGTAAGAACTGTTTGCCCAAGTTGTGCAGAAGTTCCAGGGTAGTGTTTGAACCCTTGTTTCAAGGAATTTCATAATTATTGATCAATTGTTCTTGATGTAAAAATACTTTAAAAATCTAAAAAAGTTAAAATTATTTAAATATGTTTGTGTGCACATTTATGTTGCTAGTAAATAAATTTCAGTATGTAAATTGAAATTCGAAAGCTTTTATTTTCCCAAAATTTACCGTATATGTAATCGATGACGTCCGCAGGTATATTTTACCTTATATTATAGTTCTGTAGTATATAGCAATTCTGTCAACATTTCATTGAAATTGTTCATAGCTACTTGGTTGCATAAGTTACTAATGTGTTGTTGGAAAATTAATTAAAAAATGCGCGTCGAACATAAAACGTGTGTGCAGCGGGTCGCATACGTACCCGTAGCATTCATCGTACTGGTGCGGATGGCATCACTGTGATGCCATCAACAAATTCCATAATTAATGACCAAATTTGTACGTAAATACTTTTTTAATGCAAAATGAGTTCATATTATCGTAAAACAATGTAAATGAAGTAAAAAAAAATTCACCGCCAAAATGAGACCATTTTTTTTAAAATGCCCCGCATTCAAAGGGTTAACCTGTTCTGATGTCCGTTTCTTCAGGAGCTCACTGCACATTTTCAAGGGCAACTGGCCAGAACCGTTCTCATGTAAGAAAGAGATTCTTATTCTTTATGTGTAACTTCTTCCGTTTTCTTGGTATCTGATATCCAAGGAGCCTTGCGTCGGCAGGAAGAGCTTCGAGATAAGGAATTATTAGCTTAAGAACACGCGGAACACTTTAAACGGCTTCAAACGGTAGGCATATGCTAACGATCTTGCTGAAAAAATTAGCCGGAATGAATTATCATCCCGTGTTTATTAAAGGTGGATATATATTTTCCACAGTAAAAGCATGATTTATCCTGTGCAACAAAAGTTTGTAAGCCGCACTTCATGGGATTAGATGAACGTTCTTGGAATTCCCTTTGAAGAGCCGCGGATCTTCTACGCGTTAACTTCGGCCTATCCGGTTCTCTGCTTTCTCGCTTTACATTCTCTTATTCTTTAATTTTCTCCAGTCCCCGTTTGAAATATCTCTCACGGATTTACATTTTCTGTTTCCATTAATTCTATCCTCATTCCTTTCCCTCATTTTTTCTCCTTCGTTTCTTTAGTAACTGACTGGAGCGTTTTATTTATCCATTTAGTTCTTGTTTATTGCCTAAACCAGCGGTTCCCTAACTGGGCGCTACTGCCCCCTGTGGGGTGTTGCTTTGGGTGGTTTGAGGGAAATATTAGTTCATCTAGAAATCAATGAATATGTTCTAATTTCAAAGTAAAATATAACACACTGTCTCTGACGTTACTCGGTGGAATTCCTTTTTTATGACTGAGAAATAGGTGTTTGGTCATGATTTCACACTTCATTTGAAGCAATACGACCTATATTTCGCCACATCGATGGCCTGATGGCCTTCTGAAATTGAGGGAATCTGATGAGGGAATGATAGGCCGAAGCTTAGGTCGTGTTGCTTTAAATTAAAGGTAGTATCATTGCCAAGTACTTGCTTTATAATTCATTGTAATGTAAAATGGCTTACTCTTCACAATATACCAAAGTTTCTACCCCTTACCGAAATAATTTCCGAAAACTTTTACGAAATATTACCCGCCCTTTACATGGAAAATGATATGTGAAGCACTCCAAAAAGTCCTTATTTAAAAAATGAGGAATATTTAACTCCTAGATCTCGTGAAAAAATTTCCAGTTTACGTTGTATGTTTGCTAGACTATTTTTAAAATAAATCATATTGTCACAGCAGTAATTTTTTCAGAATCACAATAAAAATTTTTAAACGTTTTTTTTTTTTTTTTTTTAATTTTTAAAAGAGTTTTAAACGTACCGCGTGAAAAAAATGAGTCAAATTAACGATTTATGGGGATATTTTAATTAATAACTGAGAATTTCGGCCATATAAAAGTACATTATTGCACCATTAATAGTACAATATTTATTCATGCTTCTTACTGCTGCTGAAATTAGAACGTATCCTTCGAATATGGTCTCCAGTATGACTTGGGTTGACTACTACGCTTAAACTACATTAAATCTGGCAGGGCGATAAGAAACAAATGGTTTGAAGTGGTATGATGGAGGCAGGGTCGTGATCAAACTTTATAATACATACATGTATATGGATAGACAAACTTTCGTAATTTTGTATTTGAAATATACTTTCGTTTAATCACGATTGTTTTACATTTATTTTATAAATCTTCCTGATTTAGCTATGCCGTATGAGATTTTACAGCTTCCGGTTGGACATTGCTAATAGGATTGTGGAAAAAAAAGAGGCATTGCCTCAAAAACAGCTTGAGGAAATCTGGTCTAAACCGTTTATTGCAAATCTCTCCAAACTGACATGCTAGGAAAAGAGTTTTGGATTGCCCCAGGAGATTTGCTCCTAATTTATCTTACTCTCTCAAATCCATTTCCACCATTTACGTGTACAATGTTTGTGCACGGGTTTGTAAAACTTACATGGCATTTGTTGCGACGATCATGGTTATGTAAGCATGTATTCCAAAATTTGAAAGCATGAAGTAAATCAGTGGAAGTAATGTTTTCCTTGCGATTGCTAAACTATGTACTTCAGATTGTGAGAAATTGTAGTAATCAACTTATCGCGGCAGGAATGAGGCGCTATTATCCGATTAACGGTCTCCATAGACACATGTTAGATCTTATACTGAGGCCATTCCAACGTATATGACCACGGTTATTGCTTTTGTAAAGTATATATGAGTCTGGGTTATCTATTAAAAGCTGCTCCCACATATTCTTCAAGGAATGTTTCTATGACATATAAGATCATTCATCTCCTCTCTGACACAGGAATGTTTCTTGGAGGAGACGTTGTAGATTGAATGCCGTCTTTATAAAATGAATTAATATACCCCGCAGAAACATATGATTATCTAGTCCTACGATATATTTTGAAGTTACAATTGTTTGAAGGTTAGGATTGACTTATAATTGCTCTATATACCATAAAATTTGGAGAAAATATTTTCTCGACTTTCTATTTATGTTTATTTTCAAGTTCGTGGCTCACTTAAGTAATCCCATTTGAGTTATATCAGCAGATATAGAAGTGTATACATTTCCTCGTGCAAAAATGAAGATCATCATTTTTCCTTTGCTGTATTATTTCACTATAGTTTCCATATTTGCTTTATAGCTGACATGATTTCATTAATAGTCTTCCTCTTGTTTATCTTCGAAAAAAAGGCTTGCAGATTAAACAGATGTGTGAGGAGAAATCTGGCGAAATTATGAATGGATATGATGAATTTTAATTTTTTAACACGGTATTAGTAACTCTGCTTAATCAAAACGGGTAGTGCACTGCCTCTCCACTCAAAAGGTAATGTGCTGTACCAACCTCTTAAGAAGCTTCTTATTCGTGCACTCCGTTTCAAAAATCGTCTTTTTCTGTCATTTTCATGTTTTCTCTCCTTGCTGGAAAGAAAGCCTGGATTGTTCGACATTAAGTTCCAACTGTTCCAGCGATCCTTCGATAGTTACCTCTGCAGTATAATTTGGGCTCCCAATAACGGCTTCTGCGTATTTCGATCTCTCTCTCTCTCTCTCGCCTCTTTAATGTGGCTACAATGACCACGAGATCCGTAGATTGCCTAGAATGAAACGCTACTAAAATCATTTATCCCCTTTCTATCCAACCTGCTCATTTTGTGAGGAATGAAAGGAATAACCGTTGGAAGCACAATATACTTCGAAATCGAATGAAGCTAGGGCTATAATTTTCAAGTCCTGTTTAGACGTTACATTATCTGCTAACTATCACGTAGTTGACATGGTATCAGATTGATTCCCACTGATTTTTAATTCCCGACTTGTCTCATTTATTGCCATTTTGTAAGTTTGTCTGCAATGCGTTTAATGAAGGGTCTAAATTTACGGGACTTGCCTTGGAAGGTCTGAAGAGGAATTACAAAGGAATCCGATTTCTTTAGTGTTTCTGCGAGTCACATCTTCCGAGAACCAATTTTTATCATTATTGGTTTTTCAATGAGTAATTTTTAGTAACTGATTTTTTTAACTAAGAAGGGGTAAGTTTACAAAAATATCTTTACTTTTCCGTGCTTTTCAATGCCTTCATTGAAATTTTATAAGCGATGCAGCATCAAACAAAATGTTAATTGATGATCCAATGCTGGAATCATCCATTTAATACTAAGGTGAAAGATTCCATATTTTATTCTTATCAACTGTTTTAACAGTAATTTTCTCAGCATTACATTCGATCTACCTGTACTCCGATAATCATGTGTATATTCTTTAGTTCATTCTTTTCCGATATGCTATTCTCCACACCCTCGCAGTCTGGGCCCGATTTTATATCTAGCTACATTATATCTCGATATGACTACTGCATGTGATATTTTGTTCTTTGTTTGGTAATGGAATGACTAACTGACCTACTTTTCCCCACGATTAGAATTAACCAAACACCATATATCCGGTCCTCCGAGCTGTTTTTATCTCAAAATTTTTACTTTTTGTAAACTCATCTTCTGAGCGACCTGAGCAAGCATTCTTTGGAATGTCTTCTTTCCCATCCCCTGCAGCCATATTGTCCTTAAATTCACTCTACCTTCTCTTATAATTTCTGCAGGCCCTTCTTTATATGATTAAGGTTAATCTTTTCGGAAATAAAGGAAGTGACGGGGTAAACGTTTACTTTCGGTAGTACCGCCTCAACTACCTCGAGCATATTCCGATGGGAATTGAAAACTCAGCGAAATAGCAATATTTATTTTACTTGAGGGCGAATCAGCGTACGAGGGAATGGAAGTTCCCGAAATGGAAAGCGAACTTGTCTTAACTGAGGGTGGATTCTTCCAACTTTCGAGTATTTTGATAGTGAAATTGGACTCTCCTCAGCCGAGGAGCCCCGGTCTGTAACCTGCAGGCCTGAAATCCCGGAATTATTTGGTCCAGCCTCAAGAAGAGTTGCGTTTTAATCCTATTAATAAATTTTCTACGAGATAACGCAGCTGTTGCAATAGTGTAGCCCTGAGTGGTTTGAATTGTTCGTGGTTAAACCGCTCTTAGCAATAAGATCGAGTAAAGTAGATCCAGTTTTTCTCGTCTGGCTCTAAAATCAAGGAAACCTAATCTCTACGGCCTCGTAATTAGGTGGAAATGTTTTTCTCCAATGGCCGTAAATATTGGCAACACTCGTCAAAAGAGAGAAAATATTTTATGTGTTGGTTTATCGGAAACAACAGTGACCAACCACAGCCTCTCAACCAGAAAACCCCTCTGTGGTCGTTTATGGGAATGTTAATTCCTCGCCAGTGGGCACTGACAGACACACATACTCAATCCAAAATGGGTTCCTTCACAGGACTTAAGAGACCCCGTTAAGGATGCCTGGGTTATAACCACAAACACACTATATGTGAATGTTTACGGGAATATAATTATATCCCCGGCATCCTGAACGAGGTGGAATTAACATTCCCGTAAACCACCACAGACGGGTTTTCTGGTTGAGAGGCTGTGGTTGGTCACTGACGTTTCCGTTAAACCAATACATTCAGTATTTTCTTTCTTTTGACGAGTTTTGGCAATAATTACGGCCATTGGAGAAAAAAATTAACCTAATTTTTTTTGTATAGCTCTAATAGATCTATAAAAAATTAATCCATAAAAAGGCTTACCTAAAATCGAAACCTTCTACAAAGATTTTTCGCTTTGGCCATTTCTTAAGCTGAGCGTTATTACGTGGAACAGCGTTTGTAAAAATGAACGAATCTCACCCCTCACGTATATTCGAAAAATTCGAAATCATGTGTATTCGAAAAAAATACGCATGTATGAAAATGTCTGTTTTGTATCATAATCAGGGAGACTAGTGTGTCTGGTAATGACTCAGAATGCGTTGACATTCCCTGTCCTAATTTTAAATAAATTAATAAGTGAGCAGCAATAAATTTATTCTCGTGATTTGGCCATCCGTGCTTCGTTCATCCGTTTTCCTCGTCCCGGCAAACTCTCAAGAATTAGCCGCGAGTATGCTCAAGAGCGCCCCGTGTTCTGGAATCGCGCGCTTCCCTCGCGGCGTTCTCAAAAGGTTCTTTTAATGGGAAGTTCGGAACGGGAGGTCGGCGACGGTAATGACGGCCGAGTAAATGAATGGCCCCCGGGAGTCGAAAGAGATGGGAAGAAGGGAGAGGAGGGGGAAAGGGGGGGGTGAAAGGAAGGAGGTGTGCATCGGAAGCGGGGAGAGAGGAGAAGGAAAAATAAGAATGAGAAGGGTTGGGTTGGAATTGTGAGGGGGGGTGGTGGTAGGGTGGGTGGCAGGGAGTGAGGGGGTGGGAAAGGAGGGTGGGACCGGCAAAAGGTTGGGTTGGGTGACCTGCTTGCCCTGCCCCGCGAAAGCGCCCTCAGGGGGTCCCTCCCGAGAGAGAGTCCAAGGTCACCCTCTTCCCCGCCCGTCCTCATCCTCCCTCAGCCTCCTTCATCTCGTTGAGGAATGGGAGAAAAGGAGGGAGGAGTCTCTTCCTTCCTTTCTCTGCCACCGTTGTGTTGACTCTGGAGCAGTCCAACGAGACTGGAGACGGGCGGCGTACAAAAACGAGACGATGTATCGGACACTGAAATATTAAAAATATAGGTACCATTAAGGTAGACGGAGAGGGCAAAGTCACCCTCATTACGTCTTTAAACTGTAGCCTGACAACAGAAATAAGAACCGTATTGGTTATCCCAGTTCTTTCCTTACTTTCCCTTGAATAGCACGACATAATAGACGAATTAGCGGATGTAAAGGAAGAATATCGACCAACGGTTCGAAATTTAGGGAATGTAACTGGAAATATAGATTCGTTACTGACTAGTGCTATGCTTTCCACTCGATTTTTCCATAGTATAACTCGGGAATGCAAATTATTATTAAATTAAAAAATTAAATATGTTCGCCGTGTACAAAAGTGTACTTCTCCCCTCTTTTTTGTATGGTAGTGAAACATGGGTATATCAGGATAGAAATAAGAGTAGACTAAACGCCGTGGGTATGAGTTATCTGAGGTATGTTTGCGGCAAAAGTAGGATGGATAGAGTCAGGAATGAATGGGTAATAAATTAATGTGGTTTAGATGCTCCAGTAATGGACATATATTAAAGGAGTGTGCTTCGTTGGTTTGGCCATGTTGAGAGAATGGATGAGAGTCGAATAACGAAACATATATGAAAGAGTGAAATGAATGGTGCGATAGGTAGAGGTAGGCCGAGAATGTTGTGGTTGAATGTAGATGAGGAAATTCTTAGGAGGAGGAATATTAGGAGTCTTAAAAACAGGAGGGCGTGTGTGAAGTAGTGCATGGGGTTAAATGAGGCGAAAGAGGTTTGTAAGGATAGGTCAGTATGGAAGAAATTATTGAAGCAGAGTTAGGTGTACAAATATATATTTATGAGTGAAGCTTTATGACTGCGCCAAACCCGGAAGGGAACGGCGTGATTGGTATGTATGTATATAATAATAATGAGGCATCTCTATTGGGGCGAGATTGAGACTGAGGCAGTCCCTTCTTCCATCCAACTCTTGTCAGAGAAGTATGTGAAATTAGTGCGAAGAAAGGAATATACGTATTTGGGGAAAAAAGAAGGAATTAAGGAGGTGATATCCTTGACGAAAAACCCACAGCTGGAAAACAGCTTCACAGTATATAAGGATAATCCAGATTAAAGAGGTAAATACATGCTGAGTTTTAGAAATTTATCGATGGAAAACATCGTCAAATTACAATATTAACACGTCATCCCGTAGGCGCTGAAGAAAAATCGGGGTTAACAAAGATGGCAGACCGGCCAAGCCGACATTACACCTTCTAGCATTGGCTACCATAGCAAGCACCCTCTCCATCTACCTCAATGGTAGGTACCTATTATATAATGGCTTTAAAAAGAATAGTATATACTGGTTTATAAATTTCACGAGATATTTTCTAAATGTCTTACATCATCATCATCATAAGTCATCAACTGAAGATATGTTTCCTGCAGATCTCTCCGCACTTCAGTCTGCTTTTTGCCAATTGTATGATTTCTTCGATATTCCTCATTCTGGCATCCTTATTTTTTCCATCTCGGAAGAAAGGAACCGAATTGTTGGGGAACATTCATCCTTGGTCTTCTCATTCGATAGCGCCACCATGGAAGGAAAACAAAATAAATACGGAGTAGAATATTTAGAGCAAAGATTGCCTTTAATAATAAGACAAAACTCTTCATGTCCAACTCCGCCGGTATTTTGCTGAGGAAATTTCTAGTCAAGACCTTTGTGTGGAGTGTAATGTTTTGTGGCAGCGGGGCATGGACTGTAAGACAAAGGAGCAAAACCATTAAGTGACTTTTGAGATTTGGTCTCATAGAAAAATGTGTAAATTAAGCTGAACGGCGAGAAACGAAACAAATGGTACGAAAAGAGAAGGAAGGGCGGAAAACAGTAAATTATGACGGGACAGATGAGTGGATCATGTACTGCGGCATTAGGAAGGTGAAGGTGATTTTTGAAGTGATGATAGATGGCATAAGTCGTAAAGGAAGACCTAGACTAGAGTATTGAAATAGGATAATGGAGGACATGGGATGTGGTCGATTTTCGGAAATGAAGAGGATAGCAGAGGATCGAGTGAGGTGGAGTCTATCGCAAACCAATCCTGATGGATTGACAACTAGATAAGAAGTGCCACCATTATAGATTTCAGCAGGGTATTATGTCTCATTCTTTACTTATGCGACGTCCTCACCATCGTGGGTGCACCTGTAAATCTATCTTAATAAATTCATCTACTTTGTTTAAATGGTTTTAAATCGTCGTTATGAATTGTGCTGTCGTAATATTTTCCTTCATTAGATAAAATAATTCATCAATGGGAGAATGAAAGAGTATTCTCAACTACAATTTCACCTCTAATATGTGAAATTCAAGCATGGCGGGTGAATTTATTGAAGAAATTGCCGTGAGAAAAATTCGGCCTGCACCGGGAATCGAACCACGGACCTTTGGTTTACCGGACCAATTCGCAGACCACACCGGGAATCGAACCTGGATAGCGTAGTGGTCTGCGCATTGGTCCGGCAAACCAAAAGTCCGTGGTTCGATTCCCGGTGCAGGCCGAATTTTTCTCATGGCAATTTATTCTAATTGTATGTGTTGATTTTAATGCTATTGATGGTGATAAAAATGTTTGGGTAATATTAGTTTTTCATGCTAATTTCGGAAAATTGACGAGATGGATTATTTATCTGGCGGTGTTGTTAAACGATGGCTAGTAAAGCAAACGCCTCAGCTACTTTGAATATACACCGCTTTTATACCGATGTAACGGAAAAATTTACCATGTTCACCGATGTATGGAATTGCACCTCTCATTCCTACCCGAGACACACCTTTGGAAACGTCAAGCGATTTCCAGCCACCCAACCGTCTCTCCCTTTCCCATTTCATCGTGTAGATTACTTCGTCTCACCGTTGTTCTTCCTCCTCACACCGAAGTTCAAGCTTTAATGGATAATTCCATGCAAAATGATCCCGCGTGTCGAGGGCAGGTGATCGGAGTCAGCCAGGCTCCTCCGGGGGCAACTTTTCGTGCTCGCCGCCTTAACGCTATCGCCCCTCCTCTCTCAATAAGCTTAATTCTTCCTTAATGGCTCTAGTTTGGTATTTTAAGGAGGAAGCGAGCCAGTTCTGAGGTCACCAGTGCCGTTTTATTGGTGGTGACCTCATGTCCAGGCAGGAATGTGTGGTTAATTTTGTTGATGGTTGGGAATTTGGTAGGCGTGGAGGACGGCGTCTCGTGGGCAACGATAAATCGATCCAATAATTCATGACCGTGCTTGCGGCTGATAAAAACACCTCAATTCTTGGAAAAATAAAGAAAATCAGTGAATTTTTATGTCTTAGTCCAAATCTCATCTGATTTTAATGTTTCGACCTTATGCTCGGAAAGAGCTAATCGATAAAATTCGAATTAAAATAAACACTGCTATACAAAAATTTGGTCCAAGTCATTGTGAAAGATTCGCGGGAAAATATATCCCTGTGCCAGTATATTGATTTTCAAGTTTCGACATGATGCCCGGAAAGAGCTAACCGGTTAAATTCGAATTAAAATGAACACTACTAAGAAAAATGTTTGTCCAAGTCATTGTGAAAAATACGCGGGAAAATATTTCCCTGCGCCGCGAATGCGTCCATACTGGTTTTTACCATGTTTAATTATCGATATTCATGAATATGATATCAATATCTATCAACCTATGCTGGGTAATCAGTGAGGTAATAACTTATTATTCCATGCTCATTTGTCCAAGGATTTCTGTTATTTGTTCTTCAAGAACAGGGAATACATTTTTGCTGAAAACCATTGTTCTTGATTTGAAATGAAATAACTTTGTACTTTTCCACGCGGTTTATTATCCTCAACCGGTTTCAACGCAATAGCGTCATTTTCAAGAGGTTACTAAACGACGTGGCCATCAGTCTCTCGCATTTATACCCTGAGCCACAGGAGGGGGGGAAATGGGAAAAGAGGTTGGGGAGGGAAGTAAGGTGAATATGTGCAAGCTTACTGGGAGGAAGCAAAGTCAGTGTTTTGAAAACATAATTCGGTAGAAGGAGGAGGGGGAACTCTTACAGACAAAAGAGGTGAGTTCATAGGAACTTTCATAGGTCTTGACTTATAATAGAAGGAGTATTATCTACATCTACATAATACCCTGCGAGCCGCCGCATGGGCGTGTGGCAGGGGGTGTTAGGTCACCAGCCGTGTAAAGGTGTGTTTTTTGGAGATGAAATGGTGGCGTGTATTATGGGAGTGTATTTAGTGGAGCTCAATTTTTATTATGGTCGCTTATTGCTCGAGGAAAGAATGAGTTTTTGTACCTATCTGTTCGGCAAAGTATATCTCTTTACTTTATCGCATCTGTCAGACCTAGAGATGTAGTGAGGAGTCATGATAATATTCTCTATGTCGCTCTGAAAAAATATCAGTTCTGAATTTCTCCAGCAATCTAAGCCTAGCGTGTAGCCTCCGAGTCTCTAGGGACTCCCGCCTTAATCCCTCTCAAATTTTGTAAGACACTATATGTACGCTCGTAGCAGTTTTTAACGATGCGCACTGCTTTCCTTTGTATTTTATTAGTTTTTCGTTAAATCTAGTTTACCAGAGTCTCATTACGATTCTACATCTACGTGATACCCTGCGAGCCACCACGAGGGTGTGTGGCAGGGGGCGAAGATCACCAAACATGCACTATTGCCATGCAAGTAGGATATTATATTCATTATCTGTTCTGATCACTACGCAAAACTTATAATTACGAACCGCGATTGCGCTTAATGAACTATGGTACTGAGTCATCTATGGGAGAAGAAGACTGCCAGGGTTTATTTTAACGTACATTCCAGATGGAGGACGATATTCAATAGTTTTTTGTCGTTATAGAAGTACAAAATAAGCTTTTCGAAGGAAGTTTCTATTATAGTCTTTGGTGTTATCTATTCTTTCCCTTTTTGCCTCATTACAATCCAGGTCACGAACCCTGAATATGTGGATATCTAACATGCACTATTGGTATCGGGCTTTTCAATATTTTTCTTTACTCAGATTGACCCAGTCTCTTGTTTATTTTTAGAATCTTCGTTTTTTCTCGACGCAAACAGGCGCAGAATTTATTCACTATTCAAAGGCCGCAAGTTTTGCCTTTAGGTCCAATAAACGCCTTTTGGTGTTACGACAATTTTCAATGAAATGATTCCGACTATCGGAGAAAAATTCTTTTGTCCTGTGGGGAACTTTTTCTTGTCCGTTAAGTATACTCTGTTATTTGCATAGAAAGGTCATATATTTCCCATAGGATTTGATCCCGAGCGCGTTATCCAATCATCGTTTGCTCTCGGCAGTCAAGGCTACCGATTTCACATATCGAGTGGTGGGCGTTGTGAAGTTCGATTGGCGCAGCTCTTATTACCGTTCTTCTTTTTTTTTCTTCCTACCCACCTGACCTTTGGAATGAAGTGATCCCCGGGGAGCAAGATGAGCGCTTCGGTAGCCGCGATGTAGTGCTCTTTCCTTTTCGAAAATATATATCTCAGCGAATGAGGTCGGGGAGTAGCCTCGTAAAATTGCTTGGGATCGATTGTGAGGAATTTAAATGCTCACGGGGACGATCGTGTAATTTATTTTTTTTGCGGTCTTTGACCTTTTTTTTCTCGAGGCGTCGCGAACGAGATTTTGGTCACAGTTGGTGGACGAGAACGCACCCGGCCCTCCTGGTTTGTTTGCATATATTTCCCTGGAGAAGCTGGAAAGCTTTCTAATCTTCTACTTCGGTTGATTGTCGATAAAATTGCTTTGATAACGCCCTTGATCTATCTCCTGGTATTGGAAATCTGCCTTACTTAAGCGAGTTTGTTTGTGAAAGTTTTGGATGCTCTCCTCAGAATTTTTACTGAAAGAAAAAGTTTAATCCACCTTTTTCCTCTATAGTTTTACGCTGAAACAAGGAACGTGTTAACGGCTTTTCCCATCGTTATGTACCTATCCTCCCATTGCTCATCTGATGGAGAAAATTTGATGCTGTGGTACGACCCAGCTTTAAAGAAATAAGTTCAAACTGTGCCCTGACACAGGTTTCGGCAGCATAATTTGCTGATTTGAGGTGTTATTGCTGTTGCGACGGTGAATTACTAGACTGTGAAGTCATCTCGTGGAAGTTCACAATGTTGACCGATCAACAATTAGTATGATTCCTCAATTTTCCGATCGATTTCTACGTCTTTGAGTCATCATCAAGAAACATGGACCAAACTGTTCTACGTCAAATCAAAATTATGATTCCACACCCTGTATTATTTTGGTCGAGCAAACAGCTATCATAACATAGTAAATTGATTATAGAAGTTTCATTTCCATGAGTATTGAGCAGGACTCGTCATAAAAATAGAGTATATTTCAAAGTATTTAACACGCTCATAAGGGAAGGTTATACTGTGATTACATTCCCGAGTAGAAATCCATCCGATGAAACGTATCAATTTTTAAAACTAACAATGCCTTCAATAGCTATCGACCAAATGATTCGTGTGTGTGGAGAAATTAATTAATTATACTAATCGGTAATATTTTTTACGTACGACGCGCTTTTTATTTAGCGATGAGTGTATAAAACCCAAGGTCCCAAGACTTTCGATCTTTCCTTTTTCCAGTGATAGGCAGAATATGCTTCAGTATTTTCCAGTTCAATTGGGCTTAAGATTAAAAAGCTATTGAATCTGTCAGAAAAATTCTGCATTGAATTCTTTGCTCGGTAGCATGCTCCTTCCTCTTCATACAAGCCCTCTAGGTAAGTAGCTGTGCGTCATCGTAGTTGACGTAACAGTTACGCTATTTTCAAAATGTTTCTCACTAGGCAATCAAAAATCAGAAGCAAGAGGACGAATATTCCCTCTTACATTGGTATCCAAATCCACTGCCTCTCCATTACCAGATAATAATTGGAGGTTGTCGCCTAAGAAATCCCGCTGCTCAGGCGAGACCAAGTTCCAAAGTTTATCGCTGTTAATATTTTGTTGGAGGTGGTCTAATTCAAGTGGAATTAGCGTGCTAGTTTATGTGCGGAGTTTTTTTTATTTACATCGGTATGTCGGGGAAATAAATGCAATTATGGCGGCGGTCGAAAGCGCTCTTTCGCCGTAATCAGTCACCGAATGACCCGATGTGATACGAGCCTCAACTTATAAATATTGCAATTCATGACTTCCCAACCACCTCAGCCCTCGCCTCCCCTCTTCTCATTTTAATCTTGTTTATGCCAGGCCCTTCGCCTTCCTAGAGAGATATTGCTGGCGGTATTCGATTTCATTCGCTAATAAAAGCAAACCGAAAACTCTTTTCTCCTTCGCATTTCTTTCTCCCCCCCGCCCCTCCACGTCTCTATCTCTCTTCATTTCTCTCGAAGTATGCAAACGACGCCTATAACTCGACTCTCTCATTTATCTCTTCACTCCATCCGTTCTTCCCTCTAACCCCGTCCACGTATTGGCCGCGCGAGCAACCAAATCTCTTATTAAGACACTTATCGTCGCCCAAACCCCTTTGTCCTCATCCCTGGTCGTTCCCTTGCCCAGATCCACGGAGCCGTCGCGCCGTTACCCTGCCCATTATTGCTTAGTTTTTGTCATGCCTCCAGAAATATTTCCAGCGTTTTTATTTTCCTCTCGAAGTTGCCGGCGATGAAAATATTTTTTTCCCGGCTCATCATCCCGAGGTATTTTCTTCTCATGTTTATGAGCATCGCCCCTTTAAATCTGTGGACGGAACCTGTATCCCGCTGCGTTCTTTCTCCGCAGTCAGCGGAGTTTTGATGTTATTTGTGATATTTTTAACGTCATCGGAGCTTATATTTACTTTTTGAATGTTTTCCTTCCCGTTTCTATGAAAGAAGCAAGTGCATGAGTCTGAGGGACTTATCAAGTGATTTCACGTCATAATTATTTCATTGCAAGAGTAGTAGACAGCCTGCGATGGACTATTTTGAAAATCACTCGCACAAATAGTATTAAAAAAGACGACTGGAATTTATTCAGGATAAATCCATAGACTTCTATGGTGAATTAATAATTTTATGAAATCCAAGATTGTATTAACCCACACATCGCTTTAATTTATCCATAATGAAACAACAAACTTCTTTGGACAACTGTCAGTATTTTATTTTATTTATGTCTTTTGTATAATCCTTAAAATCTTTTATGACTGGAGAGAAAGGAATGAGCCAATCATAGTTCCATATCATTTTACGCCTTTCCCTTTCTCATATTTCACTAAGCGTTGTTAAATACCTCAGTGTTCATTCAATCCTGTAATTCGTAAGCATTAGTTTTAAAAACAAGTATTGCAGGAGAAGCCACAAAAGTCTCACTAGGATTTGCTGTCGACAAGGAAAAGAAGCTCCATTTACAGGAAACTGCCTCATAGATTATTTAAAGACAGTGGGTAATCAACTCTCCTATTACTTTTTCCTTACTCTTTCCTCCTCGAGTTTTCTTACTTTCTTGTTTGGTGAGGTAGTCAAGGATCTAATTATTAATAATTTTATTTGAAAATTCAAGTAATGAACTAGTAATATATTACCTAAATGGAGTTTAGGAGATCGTTATATGCGATGAAAATTGGTCTTATAATGCTAACCCAACATTTTCCATATTGTCATTTTCATGGCTTGAATGAAGTTAGGAAATGAGGAAAGCTAAATAAAATGATTGCATATGTGGAAGGTGATTTTTGAAGGGATGACGGAAGGAAAAGGTATAGAGGAAGATCTAGACTGGAGTATTGAAAAAAGATAATAGGGGACATGGGATGTGGACGGTTTTTAGAAATGAAGAAGATTGCAGGGGATATAGAGATTTGGAGGACTGCCGCAAACCAATCCTGATGGCTTGACAGCTAGAGATCAGCAGGATTGGCGAAGGTGATATTTGAAGGGATAATAGAAGGCAAAAGGTAGAGAGGAAGTAGACTAGACTATTGAAAACAGATAATGGAGGACATGATATGTGGACGGTTTTCAGAAATGAAGAAGATGGCAGAGATTAGGAATAGATGGAGGGCTGTCGCAAACTAATCTCGAGTAGTCAATTCTTTTATTGTAACTTCTCAATTTATATAATTGTATTATTATATATTATTATAGGTATTTTATTATCCATTTTAGTATTTTCTATTCAATGGTAGCTTCTCTGATGGATTGGAAACTAGAGAAGAAGTGCCACCATTATATTTTTCAGTAGGCTGTTGTTTCATTATTCGTCCAATACGTTTGTCTTTTTTTCTCACTGAGTTTTCTTCGTCTAGCTATCAACTGCACTTCGTATTACTTCATAATTATTGATACGCTCCGTATATTTAATCTTCATAATTCCTCTTTAACACTGCATTTCCATGGATTCCATTTTTTTGTTCTGTTACTGAAATCAGTTTATGGGAAAACAGAGCTTCTCTAAGTATCAAAGTCTTCCTTGGCCGTTGGACTACGTCTAATCTTGTATTTTCTGTACTTATATGCACCGTCTAGACCCATGGACCACGCCCACACGTGAGACGCGCTTTCCGCTTTTTCTAGCGCCAGAAAAAAATTCGGTGGCTTTCTTTTATCTCCTAGCGCAAGTTTTTTGGTGCCAAAGTCCTCTCTACTAATATGAAACCCTTTCGTTTGCGCTCTTACGTCTGTTCATCATTAGTTGTTCAATCCTAGGGTTGGTTGACTACAGCCCTCCATTCTTCCCTATGTGATGTTAATTTCTTTACCTCCTGGTATCTCTTCCCATGTACTTTCTCTTCATTTGGTCCATGAACCATGAAGCGTTCGTTCGTTCATGAATGTTACGTTTGCATCTCGATGATAAATTGAGGAAAGTGATCGCTTCTCATTCCAATAAAACTAGCTCTATGATGTTTAGTTTATTTATACGGTTTGAGGCACCAAAATCCGACTTTGAGTTTCAACGAACTACCGTAGGAGTTTCCATGAGAGACTGAGAGATAAGGAATTCGCGTAAGACGCGCACATCCCTCTCAATTACGATTTCTGGGAAGAAAGTTGCGCGTGGTAGACGGGTCTATACGGTATACACCTAGAGTACTACTAAAGTTTTGAGTTGTGTATTTTGCTTCCGAGATATTATTCTCGTGTGCTGGCACCAACGGGTGCCCCATTCCATGTACTTCGGCGCCTGCGAGACGACCGCTTCCCGGGGGATCTTCATCCACCCATCTCCCTCCCTATCGCCTCATCTCCTCAATTCTCTTTCGCCTCCCTCTCCCACCACCCCCCGTCCCTCTGCCCCCAGACCAACGTTTTAATTCCTTTCCCTCCTTTTTTCACCCCGCCCGTTCAAACTCGCCACTTTTTCCATCACCTTTTTCCCTTATCTCCTGGGATAACAACTCTCAGGATTCCTTTCTCCCCTCTTCTCCCCCCTCCGCCCCGCTTAAACTCCTTCACCTCTTCACCTCCTCCCTGGCTACTTTTCTTTTCCCTCCTTCTTAATTACGACTGCTCGCGAGGAGTGAGGAGAGAATTCCTTTTTACGAGCTGCAATCTCCTCTCGGGTCGACCCACCCCCAACCATTTGCCCTCACTTGATTCTCCGCCTCCTCCACCCTCCTCTTTCCCTGCCCCCCGTCCCCCCCCCCGCCCCCCTTCGCCAACGTTCTCTTCCTCATTCTGTGCCACCTACCGAATCCCGTGGCGAATTCGTTGCTATATATGTTCTCGTTTAGTTTATTCTTCCCAAGACATTTATTGCTCTCTCGCTATAGTTATTCATTTCTAGTATTGGTGTCTAACTATTCATGAAGAAAAAGAATAAACTTAATTTGTATTTGATAAGTTATCTAGTTTTTGTTATTTAATTTAATGTTAAAAATACTGTGTGTTTTGATCGAACCTGCCTCGCATTAGATTCCAATTTCTAATTCGTTAACGTGGCAAATTCATTCTTGTCCTTGATTCGGGCCATCCGGTTAGTTTTCTCTGCTTCCCTTACAATCTTAAATAATCTTAAAGGCGCTGGACCTTTTTCAAGTTAGCGACTAAATATTAACTGAATGAAATCCATCATAATCCGGACTTAACAAGACAAGACATAAGGCAAGACAAGAATAAATATGTAATTTATTTAAATATTTTTTTCTTGACGACGGGTAATTGAAGCAATAGTAGTTTTGCATGCTACGCGTTTCAGCTTACACAGTCGTCATCAGGACAAAGCCCTGATCGAGCATCAGTCTTGAACCCGATGATGGCTGACAAAAGGATAAACTTAGTTCTAATAAACATAAAAGGATAAAATAATTCGTATTTGATAAGTTCTCCAGTTTTAAGTTATTTAATTTAATATTTAAAAATATACTGGATTTTTTGATCGAACCTGCCTTGCATTGGATTCAATTTCATACTCTTAAACGTAGCAAAGTCATTCTCATCCTTGATTCTGGCCATCCAGTTCGGTTTCTCTGCGTCTCTTATAACCTCCTCTAATCTTAAAGGCACTGGACCTTTGTTACGGTAGCGACATATATTGACCAAATGAAATTCGTCATAATCAACTAAAATATTCAATTTATTCTTGTCTTGTTACGCACTCTAACAATTACGCACTCTAACAATATGTGCTGCTACAGATTTATTTGTGAAAATTGATATTGATTCTGTCCTTCTGTTCAATGAGTACTTCCACTTTGTTAAGCCGGAAATTTCTGACTTGCGCAATTTTTCCCGCAGACTATGGGTTTTCTCCAAATTACTACGCAATCGTGTCATCCTTTCTGTGTGATATTAATTATAAATAAGTAGAAGTTATTTTTTGAAAAATTTATATTTCGAAAATTTTCATTGCTCGATTAGAAAACAAACCGAAGAGCCCACTCAGAAAATATTCAAACCGGCTTAGATAGATATAAATGGGGAAATTTCTCACATTATTACCCTGATTTAATTTTAAGTTGGAAACAATTTGTCTTCTTAATGAAAGATTTAATACTATTTTTTTCACATCACGTAAAAATCACTTGATGCTGAAAATCACTGAATTACTGGATGATATTTGGTTGTTAAATATCCTGCCCGCGAACACATTTGTTAAGGATTGATTTTTAATCGAATACATTTTTATGCGGACATTTACTGATGAATTTATCATTTTTAATGCAAGCAGATAACTATAACGAATACATAAATATATTTGCCTTTTATTTTATATTTGTGAAAGTATTATCTTATGGACAGTATCGATTGGATTTTTCCTTACTTATTAGTAGGCTGTGTTGTAGTTGGTGAGGAAAGGGGACTTCTTCAGGAGATAAGGAGGAGGAAAATAGGTGATTGGAAGACGTGACAGGAGGCAGTGGGCTCCATTATACAGTGATAGAGAGGGGTATGATGTGTAAGCGGGGAAAACAGTGCAATAGAAAAGGTTTTTATGGACTAGGACTAGTTTCAGACTTATGCTAAGATGAGGAAATAAATATCATCCATAGATAAGGCCCTTGACACGTTAAAATTTTCGAGGATTTTACTCAATACCGTCCAAACGTACCCTAACCGGTTGCTTCCCAATAGACATAATATCCTCCCTTGAAATTTTTAAGCAAATACTTTTAATTTTTTACTCAATTTTCACTGGAAAGAACTGAAAACTCGCACGGGAATTCCCCGAATGTCTGGCGTTCTCAGATGTTCGGGAGTCACAAAAATGCAGATGATCCGGACTATTAATTCGGAAAAAATGCTGATATATTCGGATAAATATCATACCCTGATTGCTAGCCAGGGGATTAATTGCAGCCATTAAATCTGTATCGGGTGAAATCCTAATGCAGCTATCAGGCCGTTAAGAACAAGAGTATAGATCAAATGCCAAAATAAGTGGATACATTATTCTCTCTCTCCAGTTTTGGCTATCGTTTGACGAGTGATCATTAACTAAATTTAATGCAAAATACGGTACCAAAGTATGTTGTCCAACTGTATGGTCTTTGAAGGCATTTTAAGAATTCAAGATTTCTGTTTCAAACACGATTGTGGCTTTCTTACCACTCGGCTTCAGGCTCCAATTATTATCAGGAGTTTACTACCGCCATTTTATACATACGTACACTGCTGGAAACTGGATTTGAGTGGTAGGATTGGATTGAATATTTGGGGAAGCGACCGACGGCTAAGATCATTTGCGCCATAGTGGATAGGTAAGGGAGGAAGGGTGGATAGAAATTCGGCGTTGACATTAGACTACTCTCAGCGAAAGGCGCCAAGGGGACCACGACTTAAGCTTTATCCCAACTCGTTGGGCATTAGGGTGGAAGCGATTAGCTGCCCAAATATTTGGCTACCTTTGGAATAGTGAGCTCGAGTTGGGACAACCTTCGCAAGTAATATCTACTGAGGTAGGAAGAAATGAAAAACAAAGGAATTATGAAAAGGATCTGAAGTAAATAAACATGATATCCGTGATACATATAATCGCGGATAGTAGAAGTATTCTCGATGGTCTTTGTTTATGATGATATTTATAATACAATAGGCCCCTTCGGCTATTTTTGGCTGCAATTTGGGAATAATCTTGGTAATTATTTTCCTACTTTTGAGAATCTTAAGTTGTCATTGGTAGTGATACTGCTAGTGTAGGTTTGCTGGGTGATAAATTCGTATTTTTTTTAAACTAAAGTTCTGTCATTTGCTACGTATTAACATTTTGAGTGAGGCATATGTATTCATAATATAACAAGCCCGCTTCTATTTCAAGTCTCAATTGTGTTCTCATTAAGGTGTCAGATAGTTCTCCTGAGTTTTGCTATATGTCGACATTTTCAAATTGAAGTGTAGGTAACTTTTTCTCTCGGATCACACAACAGTCATGTGTTATTTTTGTAGGTGGGGGAGGAAATGGTTACGACAAATTTTTCTCTGGCGCATGCAGCACTTTGCATTTTGGGAAATTCAATATGGAGGCACATTTAGGATAAACTCCATCTACCCTAAATCCGACGCCCGAAAAAGCTAGCTATTTCCGCTCCCTCTCGATGCCTAACGAGATGGGACTCACTTCAAGATGGCGTCCTCCCTAAATCTGCCGAGATAGCTGCCTAAATGGCGAGTTGGGATACAGCTTTAACGTCTCATCCGACAGACGCAGTACTCCACTTGAAGTACCCTCCACAAGACACTCAAGTAAGGATCGGGTTCCTCTGAAAAACCTCCGCCACTGCTGGGATTTGAGCCCTGGCCGCCCGTGTGGTAGGCGAGTACTCTTAACTACCACACCAACCCGATCCCCGGATTTGAGTGGTTTAAACCTTCTTTCCCATCTCTAGATCTTTCTCTTTCCCTACCTTCAGAATGACTCCCGTGATGAAACCAAAACAAAAAATAAATTTTCAGAAGGTAATTGAAGCGTAATCTTCATATGAGGTATTTATTTTATTATTCCCTGTTTGGCTTTGTTCTCCTTTTTTTAGGTAGTGCGAGCGAAAAAAACCCCTAATCATAATAGAGACCATATTCGATACATGCGTTTTAATTTCACCAACTGTGTGACACACGAATTAAATATTGCATTATTAATGGTGCAATACTATAGTTTTACGTGACAGAAATTGTAAGTGATCAAATGAAAATATCAAAATTAGTCTTTATCTTGACTCATTTTTTTTCACGCGGTATGTTTGAAACTCCGTCAAAACAGAAGGTTTATTGTGATCTCGATGTATTTACTGCGGTGACAATATGATCAATTTTCAAAAATAGTTAAGAAAACATGCAGACTACACGCCGTTAGTTTTTTACGATATATAAGTGTTATAAATACCTCATTTTGTAAATAATGTCTCTCTGGAATGCATACACGTACCATTTCCCATGTAAAAGGGCTGGTATTTTTGGTAAGTATCTCGGAAAGTAATGTGGTAAGGGGTTGAATTTTTTGTGTCATTAGAAGGGTGAGATGTTATTCTTTAAAATGAAACCAAATTCATTGATTTCTAGGTAAAATTATATTTCGCTCAAACTACCTTAATTTACTTTGAAACAGTTTCCCCAAATAAACGTATCATAATAGTTCTTTAGCTTTTAGAAGTAGCGGTATTAATGGGGCAATTTAGTAAAATCTTCTCGGGTTTGGCATCGGGTAAGGCTATTCAAGGCCAACGTTTCGACGAGAAACTCTCTCACCGTCATCAGGGCTAAGACTGATCAGTGCCAAACCCGAGATTAGTGCCAGATCAGTGCCAGACCCGACTTTACTAATATTATTCGCCGGGAAAGCCTATGATCTTTTAATGGGACAATTTGCTTTCGCAAATCACATTTGCATTTTGATATAATTGTACCTTCCAAGGTCGAAAGGAAAATGATAACCTGCTGGTGAATTATTGCAGCGGTCGTTCATGCAGTTAAGATGTTAAATTATCGTAAAGGTGGTCAGATTACGAATCGAGAGTGCAAATTGAGTGCAAATTTTCATAACTTTTCTAGGAAGTCGGAAAATATTCTTGGACCACACTTCACATAATTACACCTATTTATACCTTGAAAACAATCATACATGTTGTGATAAAAATGATGCTAGAATTGTATTTTATAATCTTCTTCTCAAGTAAAGCATTGTTATGTCTTGGGTTTGCGGTTCGAAATTTTAACAGAAACCATATATAAATTCGTGCTTTTTTTTTGGGCGTATTATCTTGATATTCAAGAGGGACCATTATAAGAATAAGGACGGTATTTTTTCGCGGATAGAAGAACATCTTAGGTTTCAGGGCGACACACAGAATATTATCATGACGCCTCACTACATCTCTACATTTTGATAAAATACGAAGGAAAGCCGCGCGTTTCGTTAAAAACTGCTGCGAGCGTACCTATAGTGTCTCACAACTTTTAGAGGGATTAAGGTGGGAGCCCCGAGATACTCGGAGGCTAAACGCTAGGCTTAGGTTGCTGGAGAAATTCAGAACTGATATTTTTCAGAGCGACACAGAGAATATTGCCATGGCTCCTCACTACATCCCTAGGTCTAACAGATGCGATAAAATGAGAGAGATACATTGCCGAACATATGGGTACAAAAACTCGTTCTTTCCGCGCCTAATAAGTGGGCATAATATAAACTGAGCTCCAGTAAATATACTACTGTAATACACGTCAACATGTCATATCCCAGAACTCTTTACACGGCTGGTGACCTAACACCTCCTGCCACACGCCCATGTGGAGACTCGCAGGGTATTATATAGATGTAGATCTCTAGATCAGACATAAGCGAGATAAAATAAGAGAGATACACTGCCGAACGGATAGGTACAAAAACTCGTTCTTTCCGCGCACAATAAGCGACCACAGTAAAAACAGCTCCACTAAATACACTCCCATAATACACGTCACCATTTCACCTCTTAAAACCTTACATCTTTACACGGCTGGTGTCCTAACACCCCCTGCTACACGCCCATGTGGCAGCTCGCAGGATAGTATGAAGATGTGGACCTGTACATATGAAAGCGTACTTTCTAAATATATGTGCAACGCCACAAGGCTATGTGTTGAACTGGCATTATATTGCCGAGAAACCAAGTCATAACATGCAAATTTTTGTGCTTTTATTTATACATATTACTGACAGGAACTCATTTGAAAAGTTTCGCCGAAATTGCGTGTATAAATGAAAATTGCTTCGACTGCCTTATTAGATTTCCCTACTTTGGTGACGTTATGTAACTTCGAGGTGCGATATTTAGATGGGCATAGCTTGACGAAGAACAGAATTGGTAATTTTCCACTGGATCATTAATTTTAGTGAGATTCACTTTTCCATGTACTTCATTATTTTCAGATACAAAATAAGAGACATGTTGAGTTTATGTACGAAAGCTTAGTGGGATTGGGAGGCGAGGGTACGCGGGGGAGAGGAGATAAGATTAATGAAGCTAAGCAAGGGAGCCCGGGAGCGGACGGAGTAGGCTAACTATGGAAGATTTCATGGGGAGTGGTAGATATTAGGGAGAACACATCCAAAGGATAGTTATAGAGGCACCTACCGTGCGTCGTCACCGTTAATATAGCTCGTAAACTCCGAGCAGTACACAAGGACATTGATAAAATGTTTGAGCCCTGGTCACTAGTGTCATGGGGAGATGCTCTCATGCCTCTTATTTTGTACATCGAAACCTGGGTCACATTCAAATTATTTATCCAATGGAAACTTGCCAATTCTGTTCTTCATCATGCCAAATTCTATCTCATTACACCCGATACTTCTCCTTTTGGACATGGCTTGCATTGAACGCTGATGGATTGTATATTTTTTTAAACTGGCAAAAGCATGATTTCTTCCAAGCTGTAATCTGCTGGACGTAAGAAATGCTTGCTTTTTAAGGCATTGTTTAAAGTGAAAGAAACATTCTCGAAGAACCTTGGTGCTGCAACTAAACTAAAAAAAAGTTTCACAAATTTCCTCTTATTTCATCATATCGTTACCAATTTCAGGAATAATAAATACTAATATTTAACTATTATACGAAGAGATGATTAATCGTACTCTATTCTTGGGGTACTTTCATGGTTATTATAAAATGAAAAAACATTCATAAAATATTGTCAGTCAAGAGGTGCATGCGGTAAATGGAGTAAAACATTTATTGGATTTTCCAGCCTTAAGATATTGCATTTTTTAATTATTATTATTGCTAAATTCAAGGTTTCTTGAATGTCCGTTCGGAAGAGAGAACATTTTTATAGCAGTCTAAAGCCTGCATCGCACGATCATTTTTTCCGTCCCTTTTAAGGGATAGCTCCAATGATAGCTCAAATGATCGCTCGAAAATGATCGTTTGACGCGAACAAAGTCAGGGATGGCTCCAGCGATAGGGATCCCTATCGCTTTTTCCATCACTGGGCACGTCCCTTTTTTCGTCCCTGGAGGCATCGCTGGCTCCACCATTTAGCCAATCAGAGCGCTCAGCCGCAAAGAGCGACTCAAACGCCACGTTCGGCTTTCAAAGGAATGAGAGTAGTAAACGTAGTAAACATATAGAAATGACGCGAAAAGGGACGGAAAAAATGATGGAAAAAGGGACAGCCAAAATGACCGTGTGATTCAGAAAATGACAGCTCGAGCTATCATTGTCATGGTCCCTGAAAAGCTATCATTGGAGCTATCCCTCAGAGGGACGGAAACAATGATCGTGTGATTCAGGCTTAATTGAAAATCATGCGCAGGGATCGGGTTGGTGTGACGGCTAAAGTACTGGCAAACCCACGGGCGACCAGGGTTCAAATCTCTGCAGAGGAAGATATTTTTCAGAGGAAACCCGATCCCTACTTGCGTATATTGTGGAGAATACTTCAAATACAGTGTCCATCTGTCGGATGAGACGTTAAACCGTGTTCCCCAGCCTTTCTTTTAGGGCAGTATTTTGCCGACGTCAGGTTTCCATCCACCTTTTCTCCCTTACCTATTGTAACACAACGCGGGCCTCCATATTCTTTTCCCACCGCGTGGGGGAAATAACAATTAAACACCCACCATGTTTAACTTTTCGCGGTGAAACAATAGGGAAACGGAGGGCAAATCCAAAGTCGACAATGAAGAATTGGGGAAGGGGACGAATAGAAAAGCACGAGCGGGGAGTAACAGGAGAGTTCTTGAAGGGAACGGACGTGTGGTGGGGTTCTGTGCTGCCATATTTCGGAGGAAGCGGACATTCGGCCGCGATACTGGGGCCAGAGAGAGAGAGACCCGGATACAGGACTACCATTCGTGCAGATGCTGTGATCTCATTACGCCAGGACTACGGGTTCCGGAGGCTGTAAAGCTAGAGTGTCACCAGCCACGTATCAACCTGTATTGTCAACAAGAGCGTAAATATGGACTTTAATTCTGTATTTTAAATAAGCCATACAACCCAGTTGGGTACAACCCGGATTAGAGGTTGATACTAGTTTTGTTTTATTTACATTGGAGTAATGAATGTTTAAAGAAGATATATGGCTTAATTCAAAGAAGTTGATTATCATAAAATGTTTAAAGATAAGTAAATCATTTGAAGTAACTGTATGAGGTGCAGAATATTACAATTGTCTGGGTCATGACCTTAAGTTAAAGGTAAAGATGTTATATACTTTGTTTTTGTATGTCTAGATTCAATGATATGATTTTGTCTGATCAATTAAATTGCTAGTTATCACGTATCGCATGTTGTTTTGTGTTTCTCATGTTATCTACCGCAGAGAAGGCTGGGGCAATTGAAAAAGGTAGGAGACCGTGGTTAATTTATCTCACATTTATTTTCCATTTTGATACTCACCACGTGGGCATTTTGAGTTAACGATAATAGAGATTGTTTCCATTTCTGACCCACAACGTGGGGCTGTCGGGTTGCATTGTTAATATTTTACACTATGGTGTAAATAACCTTAGCTGTGGGTCAACTCCCCAAAATCCAATCTCCAATCCAAAAATCATCCGGAAAATTTCGCTCAGAACCAAGCGCTCTCTTTACCAAGTTCTAGGACTTAAGTACATCTTAAGGTATAGGCATCAGGTTGTTCATTACTTTTTACATTTCTCCGAAAGGTATTTTGTAATCCCGTGGAAGAAGCAGAATGTTGCTGGTAGTCGGAAGCCTAATGACATCGAAACTTTTAGTCTTCACTGGTTTTACTCCAGAATACGAATGTATCTTTTATAGTTGCAGTCATTCTATGTTCTCGTAAAATAGATTTGTTGTCATAGGTGGTAGGTTTTTGACTTGTCAGAAAATGGTGAATGGTTGAGAATGTGAGTGGAGATGGGTGAAGCTCGGGAAAGTTTGAAAGTGAAGGGAATATAATGACGGGGCTAGGTTTCCTCCGGGAAGGGAGAGTGAATTTATGGACATGATCTAAGTTTTGAGTGTTCGTACCGTTCGTACCACCTCTGGGGTCCCATCTTGAGTGTCTACTTCACGAACTGTCGTAGAAAGAAGTTGGATATGCAAATTGTGAATAATTCAGAGTCCGAGCGGGGCAATAAAATAAGATGGGTGTTGAAAAAAGTTGCGTTTTCATAGCAAGCTTCCATGTGGGTTGAGGTTCAGCTTTGGTTTTTATCCAGTTTAATTTCCGCGTCCCTTTGCTTTTATGTGATGGCAGAGGATGAGGAATGATAATCCTGAGCCTATGGTATATTATTGAAAGCCGGTGGAACCTTTTTCTGGGAGGGGTGAAAAGACGCCCTAGAGCGATCGACAACGCAAGAGCGGTTTAAAGCAAAGCGTAAAGCAGTTATATCCTCAATTTTCTGGGTAATTTTTTCTCATTTAAAATTTCTCGTGAGTCATTCATTATATTCAACCTTATTGCGAATTAATTATGTTAAAGTTATTTCCATCGGCATATCGTTAAAATATACGATAATAATTATAAATATCTTCAATATTTGGTAATTCATGCGTTTTAATCACAACCTGCGTTTCGCCAAATATATTGGCATCCTTAGGGCTTAACAACACAAAAAACGAGACATACAGCCAGGTAATACAAGCATCAATACAAAAGTAGAGGAATCGAAAATTCAACTACCATTGAGCTTAATATTACACAATACCAATGTGAAGAACAACTCCAAGCAGCATATAAATAAGTTAACAACCAACAATTAAATAATGATTCACCATTAACAAATTTTGCCAAAAATATATAAATTCATAAATAAATAGAATAAAAATAAACAGATAACAATGTTCAACACATGCTGAGGCGAAAAAGGAAATACTAGAGGCAGTTAGGACCCTAAAAGTGTAGACAATCCGGAGAATTTACTCTGGCTTTAACAAAACCTACCTTTTACCGGTAAATACTAAAAAAATATCTTTTTCTTCTCAGGCCACTTATATGCAGTTATATGGGCAAAACAGATTGAAATCAAAAGGTGTACAGAAATACAGCAGTATTTTATCAGCAGCAATATTGATCAAGAAAATTATGATTAATATTCGTTAAGTTCAAAGGGATTGTTTTTAGTTACGATTGGAAAAGATTATATGTATAAAGCTTAAGATTATAAATCTTTCACGTTTTGAAAAACGAGAGTCAAAGTCTGAGTTCAAAAGATGATATCAGATTAATCTGTTTTTACTGGTATTTTCCGCAGGCAGAGATAGAAGTTAAAGATCTGCCTCGGCTCGGTTCATGACGTATCATTAGTATCAACATTGCTGAATAAATCGCTCTATCACGTTGCTGCTTCAACACCTGGGGCTTGATACGATCTCTTTTACCAAGAGACACCCACATCGCCTAGCTTTTCTCTATTCGTGATTAGTTTATTCCAACTGCTGTATTTCTTCACACCTTTTTATTTCAACCTGCTTTTTCCATATAACTAGCCTGAGGAGAAAAACATTATTCTTTGGTATTCTAATGGTAAAATGCTGGATTTTTTTGAAGCCGGAGTGAATTCCTCTGAATTTATACACTTTCAGGGTCCTAACCACCTCTTGTATTTTCTTATTCGCCTAAGCATACCGTCTATATATATTTATTCCGTCCATAAACCTATTCTCTTTCTTCCTCTTCCCCGCTTGCTCAACGTCCTTCCCTCTTATCTTTGCCTTAGGCAAACCATCACCCATAATTACTCCCTCCTACTTACCCTACCGGTCCAAGAATTCATTCAGCAGTTTCCATTCCTCACCCACCATACCAAGAACTTCCTCGTTTGCCTTCCTTTCCGTCCATCGCACCTTCTCCATCCTTTTCCACACCCACATTTCAAATTCCTGCCGCCTCTCCTCATCCATCTTTCTCAGAGTCCACGTTTCTGCACCACACAACGCTACCCTCCGTATCAAGCTCCCATCTCTCACTAAATATGCCTTACCTAATGCCAATTAAAAAAAAAAACTTTGAAATGTCCACGCGGTCGTTTATTTGTACTACACGTTTTGACGCTTAAAGCGTCATCATCAGGTATAAAATAATTTACAATCAGGTGCAATGATTTTGTGCCTGATGATGACACTTAAGCGTCAAAACGCGTAGTACTGACGTAGTACTGAAGGCCGAATGAACATTTCGTAGTATTTTTTTCCTTTCAAAATTCACGATTATGTTCCACAATATCTCGCGGGATACCGTTGAATATATTTCCTTAACGCCATTCAACTCCTTGCATCTTTGCTAATCTTACCATTTTGATCTATTGTACTACTCAAGTAATGAAAATGCTCTACTTGCTTCAGTTTGTGTCCTACTTTTATATCTCGCTCTCATTGTCCCTGAGAATACGCATGGATAGAATATAATTAATTCCGCATGATCATCTTCATTCTTGCCTAATCATCGCGTTTAAATACGCTGAATATGCGAAGAAAAATTATTTTGATCCCCGGTTACGGCGAGTCATATGCTCGTGTAGTCTTCTACGTGAGTCACAACAATGAATGACCTCAAATCTTACATTATTCCTTTATTTTATATTGCCATTACGGTCAAATATTTATCTGTTTCCAGTTGTTTCGCGCCGAGTAAAAATGCCTGTGCCTAAATTCTCCTATTGGACCTATTCTTGTCTACAGGTCCTGCTATATTGCGTGCAAAAAAATAAAATCGCCAGATTCCCACTTTCTAATGATTCCTCTCCGCAGCTTGACTGCTGTCTAAATATCCGTCAGCAATGAACGACCATTTTGTGATTTTGGAACGTCAGAGTAAATTCCGGCCACATGACGCTTAAAAAAAGTGCCCATCCTTTCCTCTAACCACCAACTCTTATCAAAAATTTTGTCATTCAAAGATTCAAATTCGCGTTAAATAAACTGAGATCAGTTTGATCTTCATTGCATGGGACTCCAGAAAACCGTTTTTAGACATTAGCACTTGAACTTGAGTTCATAAATGCTCTTTGGTGTAATATTTTGAATACTGATTTATTAGAAACAAGTTAACTCGCACTTTTCCTTTGTAATAAAAATGTATTAACGCAACATGGGTGTCCTATGTGTGAATAATCATATTCTGTGAATGATGTTGTGAGAACATCATGCACAGAACATTTTGTAAGAGAGTGAAGTAACATCTACTTCTAAGTGCAAAATCTTTGAGAAGACGATGCAGTGCCTCGAAACCGTGGTTGTATTATTATTAATTTACGATGGTGGGAATATTTTCATGAATAATCGAGTTTACAAGATTTTGGTGCAATAAATGGGACCTTTTTCGACAAATGTCTTTGCTTTGCGCGAATGAATGTACATATATAACTTTTCCTAACACCAGGTCCTCAACACAATGTGGAATGGGAGAACCTTCGGCCGCCCCGGCATTTGGGCTGATCGAACGTTCGGATCAAGGTGCTTTGGTCCCCCCCCCCACGGTTCCCTCTCACACCGCACCCGCCCCGCAGCCACCATCCCGGCCGCCTGCTTAGCGGAGGGGACGCAACTGGTTGTCGCTCCCACGCGAAATGGGCAATCAATTATTTCGAGCGTCCACCTCGTCCCAGGAAGTCCCGGCGGCATATTCATTCGACCCCCCGACGCTTGATAGCCTCTTCTCCTCCCTGAGGGCACCTCCCACCCTTGACCTCCGCCCACTCCCCGTGCTCTTCCCAATGCCACCTCCCCATCCCATGCCCCCTTCCAATCTTCGGCTTCCAAATGCTCTTAAATCCTTCTCGGGCCGGCTCTATCCGCGCGATAAATTTCCCGGATTGAAGATATAAACTAAACAATGCTTCAGTGGCATTGGCCCTGCAAGTTCGTGCCTGAGATCTTCAGCTAGTGAAGAGCGCGTGGCGACCCAGCAATTTTTTCGCTTCGCGACTCGTTTTGGATTTCTGTCATGGACAAAATTTCTCATGGAAGCTTCACGGAGACATATTAAACTCGTTCAGGGGTGCCTCGGAAAAGAGGGAAGAGCTTGGGGAACTGGTAAATAGAAAAGTCACATTGAAAAGGGTATATTTCTAGGCTTGTTTTTTTGTATTTTGTTGTAATTTTTAACTTAACTACCCCGAATACACCACCTACGGCAAATTTATATCAGGGGAATAAATGTAACATCAGACGAACACAAACACACATGTCCTGGGCAGATAATATTCTTCCCAAGCGGGACTCGAACACGCGACCCTCGGGTTAGCAGGCGAGGACTTTACCCAGACACCACCGCTGAAAGAATAGCATTTAATTCCGCCTATTTCCATTTTGTGTATACATAATAGCTGCATATCCAACAAGCATTAGGAATATAACCCTCATCTTATTTAAATTTACTTTTGTCTCATTACCGTCGAACGAAAGATAGAATTTATTTCAAAATATTCTTGACGTGACCTTGAATAGTTTTCATGAAATTTATTTTCTTGTGCTTTGTTTGCTGAATATGCCACAATTTTCCGACAGCATTGGAAATTTTTTCTTAACAATTCATGGAACAGAATTGAGTCGCTCTTATTTTAGTACAAATTCTTGTGTTTCGTAGTGTTACAATATCAATTGTTATGTTGTTTTCAGAACTTAAGTCTAGTCCTTTGAATTTTCATCGCGATTAAACATTTGCTATTTTATTTCTTGTTTTTTTCGCGTTAAATGAGTCACAAACTCGTACTGTGTAGACTTTCTAAGATAGGTGTATACTTCCTAAGGGCAGTGGTCCAAACTTCCAGACTACCCGATTAGAAATTGACCTTAGCGGGTGAAGTAAGATCATGGTTAGCAAACTCAGTGATTTAGATTTCATTTATTTTCTTAACTTTTCCTTTACAACTTAATTGAGTCGTGATAGACGGAAAGAGATGGATCAATATAAAAGATTTGGTACTTTCCCGGCGGATAGTATGTGTTAAATTATCTCAGGTTTCATGAATCGCCTTAATGACGGAAAAGTATTCCTTCCGAAACGTTAGAAGCAGTGGAATATTTAACCGGGTGTGAAGCCCGAGAAAATTTCACAGAAAGATATATGTTTATGCATAGCTCCTGAACTTATTTGTAGATATTTTCCTTCAGTTAGATTACTCTTTGCAAGAGTAATAATTAATTGAAAAAGTTTTAATGACATGGAGTACTTTGGAGTGTTCCATTCTCTTGATATTTTATTGAGCTACAGTTTTCAAGGCTATTTTTTCATGCGATTATTTCTCGTTACCCAGTCGAAACTGTTGTACACATGGCATATCTTAGGAATATATTACAATAACATTGGTTTTCATTTCCATTCTTATCTGTAGTTGATCTCGGTAATGGCTTGCTGTGTGTATGGGCATCAAATTTTTTATCTTTCAATTCATCCATTTGCCTCCTCTACACTTCTTAGCCTTAACTCGCCTATCCTTAGTCAGCGTCCTCGACTTCTGATATTCAGCGGTTCCCGCCAGTCGTGTACCGTTCCCCGCCATGTCACCCCTCCCTTCTTCCCATCATAAATTTCCCCGCCTTATTCCGCGGCATATGGATCGTCCCTTCCCGGGGATATCTCTTCATTAAGTCGGGAGAAGGAAGGAAAAAAAAGTTATGTTTCAAAACTCGGCACGCAGGGAGATCTCCCCCATTCACCTCCATCTTCCTCACCCGACGCCTATTCTTTCCGCCATTGTGGTGGTCTTAATCAATGGTCGGGCCCGAGCGCCAGGCGAGACCCCAAAAACGGGAAGATTCGCCCTCGACTTCACCTTTGATCGCGCGGGGAGAGGCGAAAAGATTTATCAATTCCCTTCCCGTAATTCATCGCCTCTTGCCCGAAAGGGGAAAAAAACCCTCGAGCGTGAAGAATGGGAACCTGGAGAGTATTGGAAACTGATGGCCAGTAAACGACAGCGATTGGTGATTCTGAATAGGATATAAATACGTGGCCGTTTGTTTCTCTCGCGTCCATCGTGAGGCTCGTCGGGTAATTTGATCTCGGGAGGGGAAAAATGAAATGCGGCAAATAAGACGTGAATTTATGATTCCCGCGTACTTTAAGGTAATCGAATCAATCTTTGTTCAAAATTCGGAGAAGTCGGACGTTTGTAAATAAATTTACTTTTGCCTCATTACCGTCGGAGGAAAGATATAACTTATTTCAAAATATTCATGACGTGACCACGAATATTTTTCATGAAATTTATTTTCATGTGTTTATTTTGCTGAATATGCCACAGTTTCCGACAAAATTGGAAAAATTTCCTTGCCAATTGATGAGTCAGAATTGAGTCCCTTATATTTTAGTAGGTATACAATGCTTTTGTTTCGTAGCATTGCAAACTTAAGTTATCATAGGGTATATATTTGTCTGCGTAATTCATTACCTTTGCTAATTTTATGCGAGTTGCCATCGATGACCTAGGTTTCCGGAGATATTTCATGTTAACGCAATTTAACATGAGAACATTTACGTAACATCCTGTACAATAAAAAACACTTTTCTCTACCATACCATTTCGTATTTCTTAATGCCTTTATTTCTGATTCACTACCAATAATCTTTATCCATTTTATCCGCGCAATTATATTTTTTCCATTAATTAATTTTAGAAGAAATGTGAGTCAGCCAAAGCGGATCAGTAGTATGCAGCAATCACTCGGCGAATGAATACCCGAAATTCTTTTTAGAAGTTGAGAAAATATTACTGCAAACTATTCACAGCATTTTAAGTTTCCATTAATGCGCGCATCTATTATCATCACGTCAAATGACCCACGAAACATTCGTCCGTTTCGGACCCCTATTTTTCTTAAAGGGTCAGCCCTTTCCTTCTCAGAAGAATCAAACGTGCGGCAAAGGATTATGAGGTGAAAATTCTTTCGTGACTTGGGTATCTGCGGGTTGACGTTTATACTTAATCTCTTTGTTGTCCACTATCCATCCCTTGATACACCATTCGTATATTGGTGGTTATTTTCTTCCGTGGAATTATCATAACCATTTTTCACCTTAAAGAAGCGTCCAATAGGAATGGTGGTGTACATCGCAGATCCTGATTCACCTCTCCGCACTCATTCACTTGGTTATCAAAAATTTTACGCTTATACTACTAATATTACTATACTATAGATTAAAGTACGAAATTCCTTTTTACTTGCTTGAAGACTTAAGAGTCGGTAGAAGTGGTCGATACTATTTATTCTTGGTCAAAAAATTATTTATTTTGTTATGCCTTGACTTTTTGACTCTGTGGTAGTTGGAAATGGAAATTCTAATTTTTATTTTCCTATTTATGTGATATTTTGAAATTTCGTGGTGTTTTCTTCTTCCTCATTTATCAACTTTTACAAAGCCTACGCTATAGCTGAGCTAAAATTCCATATACTAACTTTCAAGTTATGGCTCCCTGAATTTTACAGTTACGAGAAAACGGGATGGCATGAAGATTCAAAATCTTGTTCTCAAGTATTCAAAGTGCTCCAGACATGTATTTCACTTTTCCCTTTTTATTGAAAGTACACGAACCCGGGAGCGTAAGACGTGAAAAATGCAAGTGAGAAATTTTGAAGCGTTTGCATTCCAAAGAAGCTCCATCCGGATTTTTACCCCCTTGGAACAGGTTCTCGTGGAATGGTCTTCTAGTCATCTACTTTGGTGTTAAAGTGCCGCGGTGGCTCCGGTCATTTCGCAATACAGTTGACCCAGATCATCATTTGCCATTCCACATCCATGTTCGAGGTGGGATGTAGCGGCGATATTTTGGCTTCATCAAGTTGACTGGATGAATAAACGGAGTTGGATGGGCGGATGTGGGTTATATTGTCCTAAATTATTCTAGGGAGGTCTGAAATCATCATTCAATGTTAGTATGACTGGTTCTTTCTTGGAATTTCATTATTCCTTTGCGTGAAATAAATATTTTAATAGGGTGTGATATTTTTTCAATAATAAAAACACTTGGTTGTTATTCCACACTTTATTATAAGGAAACGACCCGTGTTTCAGCATGTCATGCCATCTTCAGGTACAAATGGTTGGGTGGCTTACACTTATATAGGAATCCGATGGCCTTGGGATTGCTTGCATAAGAAAAAACAACAAAGGAAGGGAGAGGGGGGAAAAGGTTTCCCAAAAGGTTTAAAAGCATGGGGAAATTAAGGTTGAGGGTCGTGGAGGGATGGTAGTGTGACATAAAGTAAAGGTGACTGGGAGGGGAACATATGGTCATTACAAAGTTTAGTGGGGCAATTCACAATTTCAAACTGTTCTAAGAAGTCCATTTTACGCCCCTTGTCAGTACAATGTAAAATCCGAGGTTCAAAATTACACCAATGGTTTTCGTCACATAAATGTTTGGCTATTCCAGAGGATTCGTCATAATTTAAAAAACATCGTCGATATTCTTTCATTCTAATGTTAAAATTTCTCCCAGTTTGTCCAATATATTTAATATTACAAGTATCACATTTTAACTGGTAAATACCACTTTTCGGTCAATTGTCATACTTGTCCTTTGTATTATAAAGCATTTTACCCACTGACACAGGATTGTAAAATGACACTTTGGCATTATGGATTATATTACATAGCTTATATGAGACATGAGGTATGAAAGGTAGCTTGCACCAGCGTGAAGGTTTGTCAATATCTTCCATTCAATGCCTTCCTTTATTGTTTTTTCTTATGCAAGCAATCCCAAAGCCATCGGATTTCTATATAAGTGTAAGCCACTCAACTATTTGTACCTGAAGATGGCATGACATGCTGAAACCCGGGTCGTTTCCTTACAATAAAGTGTAGAATAACAACCAAGTGTTTTTTATTATCAAAATGAAGGAGTTCCACAGAGTAACGCCGGAGAAGTGTCTTATATTAAGGGTGTGATTTCGTTTCTTATCTAGGAATGTAAACGTAAATGGTGCCCAAAATATTCAGATTTGTTTCAGTGTTTCATTCTGATTTCTACTCAAGCGGGAAAATGGAAACAAAAAGAATCCAGATAGGGTTCATATCAAGGAGGAGTTCCATTCTCTGTAACCTAGTTTATTTTACGTAGTTAGAATACCTTGCAACTTATATTAGCATAATTATTGCGAACTGAAAACTTTTCATTGCCATTTATAACTATTATAGCATTTATAGCCAGCATTAAGTGCTCTATTTCAGAATGTAGTAGAAATTTATGAAATACTTCCTAGAGCAATTGTAAGAATATCTAATTATGAATTTATGAAAATGTTTCTTTTCTGAATATATCTGATTATTAAGTTCTCCACTTGAGAATGTAGTGGAAATTTATAAAATACTTCCCTGGGAATTTGCAAGACTATCTACATGAATTTCTGAAAATGTCTGTCATTCTGTTTTCTGTCGGTCGCGCCTGTTTCAAGAACTTACAGGCCAACGAAGAAGTTGAAATTTGGCTCGATTACAGGTCGTAACCTAAAACCGGCCGAAAAAATAGTAAAAACCCCGAACAAGAATGTAAAGTGGTCGTTTTTACCCCATATTGGTAACCTTTACCCCCTTTAGGAAAGCATTGAATGGTGTAGGAGTTCGTTTTTTGCTGCTTTGAATTATTTTCTCTCAAGATATTGGGTTAGAATATATACTATTGTATACTAGCTGAAAAAAATCCAGCATCCATCAAAAATTGGTAAAAGCTGCTGGTAATGATTTAACGGTATTGTTTTTCCGCCGTATTTGTTATCTTTTAGCCTCATAAGAAAAATATTAAAATTGTAAGGGTTTGTTTTGCTTTTTCATCAACTCGACTCTACTCAGGATATAAAGTAGAAAATTTTACCATCGCATTTTTTTAAGTCTCGCGCTCAATATACCTATCTATGCGTTTCATTTCTATCTAAAATTATGTTTTCGCTAAGAAATTGTCCATTTTTTCGTGATATTAACGATTTATATTTCATTTCCTTGGTAACGGCAGTATGGGCTGAAATTAGGAGCCTACCTATGCCGAAGGCCTTTATGTTTGTGCCATCAGTATTAAAGTTCCTGTCATAATTTGGCCGGGTCATTTTCTCTCCATGATTGGTTGATGAATCTTTAATACTTAAACTTATTAATCTTAAGCTTTGCTCTTATTATCATGGGAAATCCGTATGCTATGAAAAATTTTCAACTTCCCCTCCTTCTCATTGAATTTAAACAGGCTCCTAATCCTTGTCAATTCTTGCAATCGATGTTGGCTCTCTGAGAAAGGCTATCGATTTTGGCTCGATCGGGGAAGTTAAATTTTCTCTATTGCTACATTTCATTTTACCTTAATCTATCTCATTTTTCCGGCCCTTGGAAGTAAACATCTGTGAAATTTTTCTTCGTCCGGACCATCTGGTCAGCTTTATTGCACTTATCTTTCAGCCGTAATACAGCTCCATTTTCGTCTAATGTTTCATCAGTACTTTATTCCAATTATAGTACATCTGAAATCATTCATTTAAATCATTATTTATTGATTTTCTTATTAATTCCTCTTGTGCAATAATTCATCCCATAATTTTCCTGGTATATGCGTAACAACTTACGCACTTTTATTAATCCCCGTATAGGAACGTTCCTTTATTTACCTCTTGTCACACATAAGTTGTCCAGGAGCCACTCTAAATCTTGACGACCCCCGGCCAGCAAAACCAGATCGTCAGCGCAGTTAAAGACGTGCGCGCACTTGTGAATCTCCAACTCATAAACCTATCTTATCATCGCTACCATCTCTCAGAAACTTAACCATAAAATCACTACACGTAAAAAGAAACACTATGCCTTACGGTTTCACGGTAGGGTTTAGTATAAGTAAGTCTCCTCTTGCTCAATACAGGGGCGGCGTGGGTACTCAAGGGGCCCGGGCCGCTGCACGCCTAGAGGGGCCCGGTTTTTGGGACCCCTCCTCCCCCCTTCTGAAAAAACTTGTGCGTTTAAAACGCGTTTCAGTTCGTTTAGTTATGTACAATTTTGTACCTAATTTAACTTAAATTTCATAGGTATTAATGTACATTATGACAAAATTGTACTTTCACTCAGAGATGTTTGGTCTGCTGGCTGTTCAAAGTTCGGGGCCCGGCCCGCCGGGCTCTTTGGACCCGAGCCCGAAACCTAGTGCGTGGCCCGGGAGCCGGGGCCCGGAGCCTGAGGGACCCGGGCGGGAATCCCCGCCTTCCCGCCCTGGCCACGCCGCCCCTGGCCCAATACACTCTCGCTCCGACTTCACCAAGTTCATGAATATTTTATCTTGGTCTCATGCGGTCGAAAATTTAGAGATATAGGAATTTTTATGCTAAAAAGGATCAATTATTTGAGAAAAAATATATGTTATGAAAGTGTTATGGCTGTGCGACCAGTCGTGGCCGTGCGCCCTTCAGCTGGTTGAAAATGCGAGTTTTCTGCTCGGGAAAACAATATTAAAAGTAATTACATATTTGTAAAATTCTTTTAAGGAGAAAATTTATAACCTTTTGTGGTATTTTGAGGGCTTCATAGGGATACTGGCACGAGGTAGGCTTCGCGTGACAAGTAACACTAGGCGCCGCCGAGTGGATTGCATCCCGGTGCGTATTCTCCTCTTAATCGTCTGACCTCAATCACTGCAAAGCGACGTCAGTTGACGCCACAAGCGTGTAAATGTTTACGCGTGAGTTAACAATGGTTTTACACGAGATTCGTCCTTAATATTAGCTTAGAATCCTTTGCATAATACTGGCTGCTTTTATTCCAGTTATGAGCTCATCATCTATGAAGTCAGCGGATATTATTGGAACGTAAACATTGTATTCCATTTAACTTCAAGGAAAAGTCGTGGAATGTACCGAATGTCTGGATATCTTTGCAATCAAGAGTAGCGCGCCGCGTCTTGGGTTCTGCCCACCCTTCCCCTTGGCCGAAGAACATAAAATTATTCTGTTGCATTTGCACCGCCTGCATCGCTATGGGATAATGTAGTCAAATCTTGCAACTGCCATTTGAAACAGCTATCTATCCAATTAAGAGTATGAGGTTCATTCTTTGGCTCTTTATGTTTGCAAGACTGCATTGTATTGTTTTGATCTTTCTTTTTCAAATGTATTATAGGTGTCGTAACATATTAACTTGCACTCTGTTTCAGTCGACGGTCTAAGGAATACTTTCTTCTGCATGTATGAAACGATTATAAACTCGATATTGTTGAGATATCTGTTCCTTATAGCCTCTTTTTTGGAGAATCATCCAACTATTGCATGAAGGTAAATGCGTTGCTATAAATTTAACTGTTGAAAGTTTATTTATTCGTTTGGAATTAATTGGGATTTATAGCTGCTAGGATTTTTAACTCTGTGTTAAATTCAAGAAAGCATCGTGCCTTGCTCATGTGACGAACTTTTCCGAATAAAAAGCGTATCCTGTATTTTTCAACACAGAAGGCTTAAATTACAACGTTTTTTGGTGAGGATAACTCGCTTTTTAGATACATATCCCATAAGATGCATGTATTATATCCTTTATCCGTGTTTTTATAGAAAAGCCGCTGTATTTGACAAAAGCTTCTTTAATACGCTTCTCTAATCATGGAATAAGTAGAGGTTCGGGAAAAATCCTTTAATCCTGAAACTTATTCATGTCGTGGGTCTCAACTTTACGGAAACCTGCAGTTTATATCGTCTCCAACTCCATTTCCATAAAAAGTGCCGCGCAAGCAAATGAAACCACCCCTCTTCGTCTCTTTCCGATTTCTTTTTCCGATCCATTTTGTCGATTTCACTAATCCTTCCAATAAAGGCAATCTCGCTCGCCTTTCCCTCTCCCCAATATCTTTCCGCCCATGCTCCAATCCCCGAAAAAATCCACTGGATGCTAATATGTGTGCCGGGGGAAGGACCGGTCTGTGGGAGGGGCGGCTTTAAAGGTTTGAGCCAGTGCTCTTTTGTTCCCACCGGATTAGGGGCAGTCACACGTCTTGAATGTGAATTGAAAAGAGGCACAATCGGGGAGAAAACTAGAACTTACGATTATAGAAAAGTGAACGATTGGTAAGATTCTTTTAATTTGTGCTTTAAAGGTCAGCGTATAGGTGGACAGATATGGAATAGTGCTTCGGATTGGCTCGTGGTTGAGTAATGTTGCGAAAAATATTCGAAGAAAAATGCCTACATCGGGGACGGAGACATGAAGAGAGATGTATTCGTGAATATCAAGGATCATTACATCAGGCTATTTAGAGTTAGTACCTCGCCTATGGCTAAAATAATTTAGTCTTAGACGATTTGGTGGGAATTTATGTTCTCCTCAGATTTTTTGCCTGTAATTTAGCTGAAAGCACCAGATGTTAACGGGCTTGTCGCGTTTGTTTTTTCTTGACTCGTACTAAGGGGTAGTTTTGGTAAATAACATACAAAATAAACGATAAACTTACCGCATAAGTTGTTTGTGGGTGCCATCCTCTTTTGAGTGCATGGAGTCATATTTTTATACCCTATTGGAAAAAGTAGCCAATTGAATGTCTCCTAACAATCATATCATGAATTTTAAGTTACGGGTAGGATGGAGTGTGATGTGGAATGCCCAGATCTGTTAAAACTATCCTATTGCAAATGTGCCGTCCAATTCTATGGATACGTCTATCGTCTATGTTGAAGAGTTCTTTGACGTATCATCATGCTCGGCTATGCCTGCCGTTTTTTTCATCCCATTTTAACGAGTCACCTCCACGGCTTACTCTAGCTTCGGTCAAAAACTTTTAATATCAATACCATTGATTCCTGTCTTTTGTATGAATGCAACAAAGGCTTCTAGTGCGAGCGATTGGAAGCAAGTTCACTTATTTCCAATATCAAGTAATCCACAAGAATGAAGCTTTAGGTGATTATGGAAATGATCTGCGATCCACAAATGAAAAAAACGACTTTGTTTTCTTCCACTGATTTATTTTTTTCGTACGACATGTTTCGACATATAGAGGTCATTTTCAAGTGCAAAAATTTTTGAATTTCATGCAAATAAATATACCTGGAAGGGACTTGGGGGAGGGTGGAGAGGGGTGGAAGAAGTGGGTGTTAGGAGGGGGGGGAAACCCGGAGAGAGGTAAGGGGTGGCGGTTATGGTGAGAATTGGGGAAAAACCCGAGAGAGGACCGCGTTGGTGAGAAAGGTGGGGGCGGGGGATGGAAGGTAGAGGGAGGGGGTGGGTTAGCTTGGAAAGGGTCGTTAAGGTGGAGGTGGGTTATCAGCAGGTGTGGAGTTGGGCGGGAGAGATCTGGGTTTTCGTCTTTCCGTGAGGTTTAGAGAGACTTGTAGGAGGGGGGAAATTCTTTCAAAAAGGATGTCGTTGAGTAATTTACATTTACTCATATTCCTCCTTATTTCTAGCTCCTCCTTTTTGTCCATCTTCCTCCCTTTTATCTCTAAGTGTAGTATCTCCGGTATGAAGTCGCTCTTGTGGTTCTCTTCCCAGAGATGTTTGGCGAAATGTGACTGTGACAGATTGCAGTTCCGGTAACATCTCTTATGTTCTTCGATTCTTCTCTCGAATGAGCCCAACATATTCAAAAATTCTAATTCAAAAATTTTTGTACTTGAAAATGACCTCTATGTGTCGAATCATGTCGTGCCAAAAAAAGAAATCAGTGGAAGAAAACGAAGTCGTTTTTTCATTTGTGAATATCAACTTCCACATAGTTGAGCCTGATACCATTGAACGTATGATCTGCGATGTTAGAATTGTAGGGTCTGAATAGTTGTCAAGTTGAGCTCTTGTGGGACCTGTTTTCGCCGGACTTGCAGTACTTACAGACTTTGCCCAATCTTATGAATTAGGATGTTTTTTTCATCAAGCGGAACCGTGCGAGTACATGCCATAAAAACGGCTTGAAGAATCGAAAATGATGACTGGAATTTTCTTCAAGCAGATGTGTATTAAGTTTGTAAAGATAAAGGTGACAGAGGGTTGCTACTCATAACTGGAGAGCGTGAAGAGTGATTACTTGTTGTCTATAGAAATATTTTTATTATTTCACCAGAATGATGATTAGTAATGAGCGAAATAAGTTTTATTCCGATTATGAGGGACTAATAAATCACATAATGGCTTAGAATCAAGTTGAATAAAATTTTCTTTGCTGTGGCGTTCGTGAGAAAGTTGATGTATTACTTTACATTAGTTGCAAATAACGATTGATGGAAAGGCAGCGTAAGAGTCGTCGTATTCAGCTTCATACAATAGGTATTGAAATTCCAGACCTGTGATCGTTGGCTCGGAGTGATGTAATTGATATGTTATTAGCTGTTTCAGTTGCTCAAAGACAGGCATTTTCATTACATCCATCATTTCTAAAATAAGTGACTTATTTTGTTTCCGTAACTCCCTCCGAATAGCTCCTGAAAGCTAGTGTGGTGAGCAGCAAATAACTATGTTCATCTTATTAGAAATCAAGCTTATCCTTGCTCTTGAGTCATAATAATTCGCAGTTTCCCCCATTTTAAATCCTAATTCAGGATAAACTTTTTGGAGGAGCTTTTCTGCTGTCTCATTTTCCTGAATTTACATAACAACTGCCGGCGTTGAAATTTAGTGGATATGGTTACAGGAAAATGGAGGACATCCCTCACTGACATGAGAAGAGAGGGGGAAGGGAAGCCTGAAACGAAAGGAACCGGAAAGAAAAATGATAGTGCGAGCACAGATGGAAAGTCGTGAAAGAGGAGGGAACGTGATTATGCCGGGAGATGGAGGCCCTTTTGCCATATTCATAGATAATAACACTTAGACTTTATGTACCGTCGACGAATATTTGTTCAAGACAAGGGTGTTGGGGTCTGTAAATTCATTCACATCGGATTCATAACCGGCGCCTAATCTCTACTCCGTTTTTAATGAGTAACCATTATCATTATTGCGAGAACAGGTTTTTGGGCCTGTCATCGGCCTGCGCGTCGTGAGTTTGCACGTACTTATGATGGAAGAGAGGAATGTGGCGTCATCTAAACCGCTCCTTTGTGAGCGTTCTACGCAGAAGTTTAACCGGTTAGTGATTCTTTTCTACAAGTCTCTGAACGCGATGGAGACGTATGGTGTTTCATTTTTCACACCTAATTTCCCTCGTCTGTTTGTGGAGTTTCGCCGGATTCATAAAATGTTCTTCTTTCCGAATCTATCCGCAGTTTTATGCAGTATTATGACTGAATAAACCCTCATGTATTCCCCTAAAGCGAGCGATAATAATCGAAACCGATACGCCAGTGTAAGGTACAGTAAATTTACGCTGCAGTTTCCGTATTTCCTACTATGTACCTGAAAAATGTAATTCGTGACATTATTGAAATCTGTATTTCCTTCTTTATATATTTACCATTGCATACTGTATTTCTAAGGACTAATAATTCACTAAGCTCATTCGTAGCTCTACGTATTAGATTGGTCTTCGCGAACTAAGGACCCTTCAGCACCTAATAACAGACCCGAGTTTCTATCCACTCCTCCTCCATTAATCTAGTAATCCTTCTTCCGCTAAACTTCCCTTATACCCTCAACGGCGTAAATAACTGTGGCAGTTCGCGTTTCCAATGAGCCTAACCCTCTTTACTTTCACAATAGCATACCGTTAATTCGCGAATATCTCTTCGTTGATGCCACTTTTCCTACCTAAGATACGGGGAGAGACAATGCGAGGGAACCTGGCTATAATGGTGGCTTGAGCACTGGTTTGCTATCCCTTGGGTTCAAATCCCGGGAGAGGCGGAGATTTATCATTGGTTTTATCGTTCTTTTGGGAAGCATAATCACCTGGTGTACGTGTGTAGTGCAGTAGAAATGTAGAGGATTTCATAGGAAAAAATTGCATTCGGAAAATTTAGGAAACTCCTGGCAACTAAGAGTGTGAAAAGGATTTGAGGGAAAGATTTGAAAAGTATTTTACATAGAATATGGTTTTTTATGGGTAGGAAACGTGGACTATTAGGAAAAAGGAAGAAAAGTAACTAGAAAGCTCTGAGATGTGGCTATGGTGAAAGATGGAGAAGATGCAATTGGCAGATAAAGTTAAAAATGAGGTGGCACTGAGAAGTAATGGAGAAGAGCTACATATATTGAAAAGTGTAAAGAAGAGGAAGGCGAATTGGATAGGTAACATACGGAGAGATTGTTTGTAGAAAGTCATCATAGAATGAAAGATTAATGAAAAGAGAGGAAGAGGATGGAATAAATCGAGTGTGATGACAAATATGACGAGAGGAGGGACATACAAGGCAATGAAGAAACTCGCCCATAACAGAATTACCCACAGGTTACCTTTCCATTAAAACCTGTCATTGGGTAGATACACAGAAAGAGATGCAGATCTTAACTTGAGCGTTCTGTGGAGAACACTTTAAAAATAGAACTCTGTCACTTGGATGGACATTAAACTGTGACAATTTAATTAAGAAGAGTTGACTGATGCCGACACCACGAACCTCTCCACCTCTTCTCCTTTCCCAAAATGAATCCTTCTACCCATTCTCACGCATTTATTCTCAAATTCGCCAGTCATTGGTCACTTCCCCGAATAAAAAACCTATCGGGATTTATAGGGAAAATGTATGCAACACGAAAATGAATAGAAGGAAGACTGAAATCCTAGGATGCGGAAGAGAAAAGCTAAATGCAGAGGTCACACTGAGAGGAGAGAAAATAGAGCAAGTGGATTACTTCACCAATCTCGGAGGTACCATCACCTGGGACGGAAGAAGTACAACGGACATCAAGCAAAGAATAGGCCAAGCTAAGGAGACGATCATGGTAAAAAGACATCGGCCCGAAGATAGGACGACAAACTAGGTAGCAGTATGTGAAAACATTCGTGTGGAACGGAGCACTCTCTGGATCGGAAGCATGGACCATTGGAAAAGCTGACCAGATCAGACTAGAAGCCTTCAAAACCTGGTGCTAGAGGAGGATGTTGAGGACAAAACGGACGGAAAAAATAATAAATGATGAAATTTTCAGAAGAGTGGAAGAGGAAAGGACCATATGGAACACCTTACAGAATAAAAGAACCAGATGGATGTGACACATCCTGAGAGACAATAGATTTGTGAAGAACATAACAGTAAGTAAAATAGTGGGAAAATTCCCCAGAGGAAGACCCAGGAGTTCATGGACCAATTGAAGCGGAAAGTACATAGGAAGAGATACCAGGGGGTAAGGACCCGGTGGCGGCGGGGTTAAGTCCTCGCTTGTTAGTCCGAGGGTCGCGGGTTCGAGTCCCGCCTGGGTGGTTTTTCACCACTCAGGACATGGATGTTGTTGTTTGTCTATTGTTAAATGTTAATCACCCGATGTAAAAGGCCTTTGTTGTGCTGTTTTCGGGAGTGTGAGTATAAATAAAAATAAAAACAATGAGGGAATTGCATTACATAGGGAAGGGTGGAGGACTGCAGTCAACCATTCTGAGGATTGTACGACCAATGAGTGAAGGATCTCTGAGACAAAGCGTGCGTCGGATAGTGTGTTGGGTGAGTCGGGTCGAGAAATGCGTAGGAGACGTCGGCTTTCTCGGGACAGTTTGGAGATGGTCCTTCTCGCTTCTGCTCTCCTCCTTCTCCGCCCCCACCTCTATACCTTCCCGCGGAGGTGGTGGATTTGAGTGCCCTCCTCAGACGGGGGACCAGTTGGGAGTGGCGACGGAACGGAGGTGTGGATGAAGACGCTTCTTCCCGGGCGATTCTGCCGCCCCGACTTTTATTGGAAGGGATGTAACGAGGAGAGGCGAGAGAGTGGGTTTCAGTTCGGAGAGGCGTGTGCTTATACCTACGTGTGTGTGTGCGTTTGCGTGTGTGTATATATATAAAAGAGACCTTATAGCCGACCTCTCCTCCTCACCTATCGTGTGTGGATTCCCATTCGCTTTTATATTCACTCTGATCGCTGATTTCTTTCCATCCCTGCCCACCGATCCTCTCCCTCTCTGGCAAGGGTCACCTCCCCATGAGCTGTAATTCAGGGGACGTTGCTCTTCGGATGCTCTTCCCTCCCTTTTCCCCCATCTCCCTTCACCCCTCCCCCTCTTACATACGCTTCCTTTCCTGCCGATCGAGCAAGGACTTTCCAGGTCTGCATCTACATACTATCGTGCGAGCCGCCGCAAGGGCGTGTGGCAGGGGCGGTTGGGACGCCAGTCGTGTAAAGGTGTAAAAGATGAGGTTTTGGGAGGAGGCAATTTACCGAAATGGTGAGGTGTGTTAAGGGTGTGTTTTAAGTGGAGCTCCGGTTTCATCATGGTCTCTTATTGTTCCTGGAAATAACGAATTTTGGTACTTATCTGTTCGGAAATGTATCTCTCTTATTTTATCGCATTTGTTAGACATAAAAATGTAGTGTGGCGTCAAAATGATGTTCGCAGTGTCGCTTTGAAACACGTCTGTTCTGAATCTCTCAAGCAAACTAAGTCTAGCGCCTAACCTCCGAGTCTCTATCGGCTCCCGACCTAATCCCACTAAAGGCTGAGAAATACTACATGTTCGCTCGTAACAGTTGTTAACGAAGCGCGAAGCTTTTATTTGCATTGTATTATTTTTATATATATATATATATATATATACTCATATAAATGTTTATACAGAAAGGTAGAAAGAAAGTGGATAGGGACACGTAAAATTTACAAAGACAATGGTGGTGTGAAGATGAAATGATGGCCGATTCCAAGCAGAAAAAATTCGACTGGACCGGGAATCGAACCACGGACCTTTGGATTGGCCGCTCTCGTGGGTCATGCCCGGGGGAGTGTTTGTTCATATAAACCCCCCGCCGATTCCAGCAGTTTCTTAGTAGACTGGGTAGCTTGGTGGTCTGAGCATTGGACGCGAAATCCAAAGGTCCGTGGTTCGATTCCCGGTCCAGTCGAATTTTTTCTGCTTGGAATCGGCCATCATTTCATCTTCACACCACCATTGTCTTTGTAAATTGTACGTGTCCCTATCCACTTTCTTTCTACCTTTCTGTATAAACATTTATATGAGTATATTTGCCGCTGTGCGGTCTGAGTGAATGAGTGAACGATTGTATGCCCTGAACGGGTCATTTCCTACTTGGGTTAGCGTACCCCGAAACGCCTGTTCTATATCTTTCACCACTGTCTGTGTGCTTGAGTTATTCTTTCATTTCGCCTTCTGTGTATGTCATTCCTTCTCTGCCGGTGGGTGATAAGCAGCCCGCGCGCCATCTATTGGCCGCTCTCGTGGGTCATGCCCGGGGGAGTGTTTGTTCATATAAACCCCCCGCCGATTCCAGCAGTTTCTTAGTAGACTGGGTAGCTTGGTGGTCTGAGCATTGGACGCGAAATCCAAAGGTCCGTGGTTCGATTCCCGGTCCAGTCGAATTTTTTCTGCTTGGAATCGGCCATCATTTCATCTTCACACCACCATTGTCTTTGTAAATTTTACGTGTCCCTATCCACTTTCTTTCTACCTTTCTGTATAAACATTTATATGAGTATATTTGCCGCTGTGCGGTCTGAGTGAATGAGTGAACGATATATATATATATATATATATATATATATATATATATATATATATATCAACGTAAAATCCAGAGCAAACTACATATATAATATATATGTAGTTTGCTCTGGATTTTACGTTGGATGAAGTGAATCGAGAGATAAGCTGAATTCTGAGAGTAATGGTATTTAAAAAACGATTTCAAGTGTCAAAACATATGAGAAATGGCCGATCCAAGTAACCTCTGGCATGCATTAATCTATCGAATAAAAAAAGGCTTGGAAAATACCCGAAAAATCTTCAATGGTTTGGCTAACCTTTGGAAGGATTTTCTGGTTGTTTGTTTCAGTGTTTTTCACTTGTTATAAGTATAATGAACTTTCCTCTCATGTAAGATTTAAAGCTTTTCCGGCGAATGCTTAGAACATGTAGCTCTCAGGTTTCCAACCGGGTGATGGTGGTTTGTGGCACCAACGTTTTGAAGTCGTAGTCTGCCATCGTTCTCAGAGTGATTCATGTTTACTATATTTTTTCTGGTTACACTCCATCGCTGGAACTAAATATGGTTGGTGCTTAGGGCTTCGTTATTGGTACAAGTACTTTACCTACTGTCACCTAAGTGACACAAGATACATCACTGTTTTTGAGGGAATGTAATGAATGAATGGTTATTCTATGTCTTTAATTTTAGCCTTTGGAATGTAGCAGTTGTCTTTGCTATAAAATATAAATAAACTCCAATCGTAGAAGAATCTGAGAAGGTATGGAATTTGAAGAAATGGCAATTGGGGATGAGTTGGCAAGGCGGTGTAGCGTTGGGAAAAGATGGCTCGTAAAAGGGCAAATAAAATGGACCTGTCCAGAATTGGGACCACGTTCGGATTTCGCGTAATGAGCCCGGAGTGGTGAATGTGGGAACCCACAGGTGGTGTCCTCAGAGTGGAGATGATTTGACTTTTAGGAAGTTGACGATCAGGTTGAGTTGAGGTCAGCGATGTGACGCGACCATCGGACGCCGTCCGGACATTCTTTCGGCAAGCGCCGCTATTAAAGTACACCGCAGGAACAGCCCGGCGAAAGAAATGACAACGGTTCTTGATTTCCGACGTTAATCGTACTGATGCGTATGCGGCGAAATTCATGCGATATTAAGTTGCAATGTCCATCTGTTAAATATTTGATTAGCAAGTAGAGGTGGGAGTACAATTTAGACTCGGGATATTTCGATACAGATAATTTCCTTGTCTTTATATTTGTATACGACTCTCCTCGCAAACAAATCTCTATATTTATGATTTTCATGACAGAATTCAATAATTAATGTCAAGCTTTTTTCTTTTCAATGGATAATAATCTCTGTGTACGTATGTAAAGTGTTGTATTTCAGAGTGAAAGAACTTGTCATAACCAGGAGAAACCTGAAATGGAACTTAAAAAAAGTATTAGGACTTACATTCTGTCAGGAAAGCGTATCTTTTAAGTTTTGGGTAAGGGTGATAAATTTATCTATAGTAATTTGTTGAACTTCAGTAAAGTCATAATCTAGTCTAGAGATAGAAGTGGGCCTTTAGGCTTCCAATCAGTTTTTACATTGGGCAGTCCCCGGAAGACTGGTATAATCCTCACATCATGAGAAAGAAGATGCGGGAAGTAATTATTTTTTATCCGTACGGCATCACATCAGGGAATACAAAAGTTTTCGTAGAGACGAATGTCGCGAGTTTAAAAAACGAATGTTATTACTATACCATGTAGAAAATTTGTTGCATACCTACAAATAGTGCTGAAGCAAAAATAAGCCATTTGCTTCAAACTAACCGTGCAGAATGGGAAAGGTATCATTTCCATATTATTTAGCAGAAATCTTTTCTTTTTATAATACCGTAGTTCAGTATGAGATAAATTTATGTGGTAAAAATCATTTAGAAAATAAAGTTTGTAACACTTACGCACGCAATGTAGGTCGCTAAAAATGTTGTCATCAATTTTCATTTATTTGATTTCCCCGCTTCTTATCGTGCTGGCAGTTGCAGAAAGAAATCATCTACAGAGTTTTATGATGTAAACCGGTTGAACAAGTGGCTTTCAGCAGTTTTTTTCGGCCCATCAGTTGAAGGCCAAATATTCTGTGACCCCAAGTGACAGGGAGCCTGAAATGTCAAAAAATTGCGTGAAATAATTCATGAACGGTGCATTATAGTGAAAACTCATGTGAGATGGAAGCACATAAAATTCTTAGGGAATGGGGTAAAGTAGGCGGTAAGGAAGCATGGGAATGAGAAAAAGGACATTTTTGAGGGCTCATAAGTATTCAGAAACAGACTCAGGGATGGTTTTAAAGAAAAATGGCTTGACGCAAGAAGGGACCTAACATTTGTCTCCCAAGCATTAACGTGTTGGTTTATGTTTCATCATAGTAATTTGTCTACAAATGGATAAATAATTGTTATCCGCTAATATTCAGAGAATTCTTCAAAAGGCGCGATTTCATTTCGATGAAAACAACAGAGAACATAGATGTTTACCATCCGTATCCTGTATGAAAACATTGGTGCGGAGCGTGGCACTCCATGAGTCGGAAGCATGGGCCATTGGAAAACCTGACCAAAAGAGTCTACTAAGAGAAAAAAGACTAGAAGCCTCCGAAACTTGGTGCTGGAGGAGGATACTGAAGATAAAATGGACGGATATAAGCAGAAATGATGAGGGTTATAGAAGAATAGAAAAATCTAGAACCATATGGAACACCGTACAGAAAAAATAACAAGATGAATTGGACACACTCTGAGACGCAAGGGTTTGTGAGGAACATAATTGAAGATAAACTATAGTCCCCAGAGGAAGACCCAGTCCCAGTTCATGGACGAAATAAAGAGAACATAGAAAGAGATACTAGGAGGTAAGGAAACTAGCATTAGATAGGGAAGGGTCGAGGGCAGCAGTCAACCAATCTTAGGATTGGACGACCGATGGTGATGATCTTCACTGTAAATTAATGCTCAATCAAAGAGGATAAACCCACTTTGTATCCATTAGTTTTTCCTTACGTTGATTTTTTCTTTCGAATCATATCTATTTAATGATAATATCTCCGCTTTTCAGTCGTGGTATCTCTTGCGACATGAGCCAACTCTTCTTGTTGTGTTAATCATGGAAGGCTAAAAGTGACCCATAAGTCAAGAGTAATCAACGATTTACGCATAAATATTCAGAATTAATTAAAGCTGTCCCTGATCTCTAATTGGCAGTGCGCAATTATATCCAGTTATGCAACGTTTTAACGAGTTCTCGAGCTTTTACGTGGTTATTACTACTTTTACTGTGTGTGAGCGTTTCTAAATACGTGAGACGGAATTTTTCATGCTAGCTTGTTCGGACTTCATGCTTCAATAGTCATACAGATAAATATTTAACGTGGCACTCGACCTTCATGTCTCAATATTCTTCTATCAACTTTTTCATTGCGTAACCTGCCGTCCATCCTGAACATTTTCACCGGCCTCCTTATTTATTTCCTTAGAGGATTTTACTACGCCCAGTGTTGAATGGCATTCAAACATCTTCACTATCTAGATACATTTTCCAAATGTACTGTGGCTCGTTACTTTTGAAAAAGAAGATAGCAGCTTGCGCCATGATATACCTTGTAGCACCCTCTTTGTTTACGTTCAGAAATCGGTTAAATTAAAATCTGGTAAATATGCCTTCACCCCAAGGCAGTTGGCTCTCGCGGAGACCTGTGAAACTCGATTCGAATCTAAAAGCCGAAGTGTCCGAGGCCATTTGATAAGTAAGACGTTTCGGATTTACAGCAAAGTGGCGTCGGAAGGGCAACCAGGGGAAGGTTAAGAGCCGTGAAATGGAGACGGGGGAACAAAAGACGGGAGAGGGATGGGAGAGAGAGTCGGAGGAAGATGGTGAGAGAGAGAGAGAGAGGGAAGAAATAGAAACACGAGAGATGGGGAGAATGAAGCGGTAGGAGGAGGGCAAGGAGATAAAAACGTAGGGAAGAACGGAGAGAGTCTTGAAAGGGAAAAGAGATCGGTTTTTGAGGCGCGCGAGTGTTTGTATCTTGAGTGGGAGGAGCAGCAAGCATGAGATAGGGACGGGCTTGGAGGGAGTAAAAGAGATTTCCTTCGTCTTGTTTTATTTTTATTCCCGAAGGTGTTGTCCGGGAAGGAGATGGGACGGGTTGAGGTCAAGGGGCCGTCAAATGCGCAAGAGGTGTGGTGGGAGTGGCCGGGGCAGAATGGGTGGCGAAGGCTCCAGCGAGAGATTGAATTGATAAAATGCGAATGACGCGTTTGAGAATTGAAGTATTAGTGTAGTAGTTGTATAAAGAAGAGGACAGAAGTGGTCCATCCATCATGGATGACTAGAATAGGCACGTATTGAATAGATTATAATTTAAAATTTAATTTACAATGTTAAGTAAATTCCACCTAGTCACGCCTGAATCAACGGAGTTTATATTGAAACTTAAGACTTGCCTGAATTTTGCCTTACTCTTCATAATTAACATTATTAGTGAGAGAATAGGAGGAAAGTTAAACGAATAAAAAGTTTCAGCGCCCCAAAATGAACGATCCGAATAAAAGTGATAACGGCCTGTAAATTAAAACTTTATATCCAACATAATTAATAAATTACTTGCTAACGTACATTTTTCTTCTTCAAAAGTCGTTGGTATTCCTGCCTCTAGTATTTGAAACATGTTTTGTGAAATGCCTGAGGTGTTCCTTGTGTTCATTTGCATGTAATAGTGAATTTATTTTAATAACTGTGTTTGCTTATTGTTATTTTTCCTCTAGTCACATTCCCACAATTATTAAAAAAACCACTGTATTTTTAATGTCCTTTTATGTTATGAAGTAGAGAGTAATATGAGAACCTAGTCATTGCACGTTGCTGATTGTTGAAGTAATACTGATCAGAACGCTTTAATTGTGCAGGAACATTAATATATTAAAACACAAGCTCATCCTTCCGTTTAATGAAAATCGATTTTTGGGAGATAGAGATAAGGAAAACATCAATTTATCACCTTTCGTACACATGACTGAAAATAGTTTTTTTTATTGTATTGAAATTGTATTCCCTCATGTGCTTTCTTTAATGTTTCTTTTGCGATTTGGGGAAACCGATTACCGTCGTTACGATTTCGGTTCCGCAATCAAACGAGGCCTTTGGAGATGGATCGACTATCGCCGAGCGCGTGGGATGTAACGGGTAGCGATTAATAAAAGGCTGCGGCGAAAACGAGACCGCGAGGCGCAGGGAATCCAGAGATGGGATTCTTGGCAGAGGAGGGAAGCGGAGGCAGTGATTGGGTGATTGGGAGGAGGGGGAGCGGATGGTAAGGGATTGAAGAGGATTTAGAGGTTGGGAGGGGCGGAGAGGAGAGGGTAGAACTTTGATCGAATTCATGCTACGATTACAACACGAGCTTTCTACGCCCGTAACTAGTACGCTCGTCGACAATTTTCACGTTAGCACTAACCCATAGTAGCCTTTATTTATGTGCGATTTTCAAATCTTAGGGTCGCGAGTTCGAGTCCTGTCTGGGTCGGTTTTTCACCACCCAGAGCATGGATGTATGTCAAGTTCTGTTGTCCCGGTCCCTGGAAAACCTGATGACAGGCTTAGGTGCCTATTGGGATTCCAGGGACATACCAACAATCGTCCGGATGAAAAAAAAAAGGATGCACTCAAATTTTTACGCCATCGTTCGTGTTGCCAATAAAAGTGACACGCGTTCGAATACACAAATTAATTTGCGTATTCTACCAGCCTATTGGTAGGTTTTCAGACAGTCTTTATCCTCATGGTACATCCTTTAGCTGTTTCTCCATGAATGGCCCTCCATTATATCCAATTCAAATTCATACGCATGTGTAAAACTTGAATTAGTTTATATAACAGTAAAGCGAATTGGAGGTTTTATAGATGAATCAGTGGATTTTGGGAGGCTGCTGACAGCTGAGGTCATTTGCACCATTGAGGATACGTGAGTAAAGGAACACTTATATTATGACTAAGTGGAATGGTGTAAGGGTGGAGAGAGACACGGCATCGACGTTAGCCTACTATTAACGAAAGGCACCAAATGGGATCACAATACAGCGTTCCATTCATAGTGTAGTTATGCATCCATCGGATGTTCATGTCATTTTCACATGTCTCGGGGTCTAGGAGGCAGGACTAACATTTGTGGGGGCCGGCGTATTTCGTGCGAGTCCGGAACTGTTCGGAGGCCTCCGCTGCCAAGGGGCGGGGAACTGTCTACAGGATTGGGGGTTCTAGCTCGAGGTTTCCGAGATTATTATCCCTCGGCCGGGAAAAATATGACTCACAACGATAGAGGCTCTGTGGTGATAAGGTTTGGCAACACAGCAAGCAGAATCAGGAAGTTCACCCAACGGAAGCCCGAGAGCCACTGTAAATTTTTGAGGCTCTACGCCACGCCTAGTGTGCAATGATTGGCTCTTGAAAAGCCACGTGACGAGAAACATTCTCTTCGCTCACCCCCCACAAATTTTTCCTGCCCCCTAGCCCCCAAGATTTTTTTTAAAAAGATAATAGTACTTTTCAAGCACCACTCAAGTAGAGATCGGATTTACGATGAAATATCTAAATATCTCCACCAATGGCGGGATTCGTTTCCGTTCCCGCCCCAAATTACCAGCAAGCACACACTATTATTTCTTTATTAGCTGTGAGAGGTCACCGGATTTTTGCGATTGTACATGGGGAAATACTGTGAACACAGTTTATTTTAAACTACCATCTTAACCATCATTCAAACTTAGTAGTGTGAGCGGCGCCATGGATGTTTTAAGGAAAGGGAATGGGGGAAGGGAGGGGTTGATGGAAGAAGATCAACGGGAAAAAAATCAAATGAAGCAAAAGGAAGGAGTGTAGTAAAGGAGCGGTGGAATAGAAATGAGACTCGAAAAAGTTTTTACGACTGGTTCAGGTTGGAAGGTCGATGGCGGGAGCGGTGATGTTGAGAGGGCGGGAAAAAGACAGCCACTACCCCCCATCCCCACACCACTTTTCTCCGCTCCTCCCCTCCCCCATGTGCTTGTTCCCCACACCTCTATCAAATCTCCCTGTCCGACCTCTTCCTCCCACCTCGCTCTCGGATTCTCCATCCTTAGTGATATTGGCGCTCTTGGTTCCGAAGCGATCAAGGCATGTGAGGATAATACAAAGGTATTTGCACATTTTTTTCCAATCATTGCAGGTACAAAATCTCTCGCACGGGTGCATGTACACCAAGGGATGAAATTCGCCAGGAAAAAATTACTAGATTTGACAGGGATTTGAACCCGGATCTCCCAATTATCAGGCAAGTGTGATAGCCAGAAGTGAGATGAATAAATTTCAAAATTACTTTGTTACCTTTTCACATTGTGTTTTATTATTAGTCGACCGGTTGCGTCACATAGGCGATATCATCTGGTGGAATCCTAGAAGGAAGATGGGTTGGTGGTGTAACAGGCTAACACACCTGACACATTGGCATTTTGGAGATCCGGGTTCGAAACCCGGTTAAGTACAGAGATCCTTCCGGGTGAATTTCATCCCTTGGTGTACATACACTCGTGCGAGTGACTTCGCACCATTTCATTAGTGCATGCAATGATTGGAAAATTTTCAAGTTCGTTGTTTGTAAACGACAATGCTGGGTTTATTCACCGCGACAGTGGCTTTGTAAGCACGAGTATCGTCTCTTATAACAATGTGGATTTGAGACATGAACACCTACCTCCTGGTATCTCTTCCTATGTACTTTCATCCTCTTTATTTGGTCCATGAACTTATTCCTGGGTCTTCCTCTGGGTCTTCCCTCTAGTTTACCTTTAATTATATTATTCACAGACCCATTGTATCTCAGGGTTTGTCCAATCCATCTAGTTCTTCTTTTGTGTATGGTGTTTCATATGGTCCTTTTCTCTTCTACTCTTCCAAACACTTCATTTCTTATTTTTTCCGTCCATTCGATCTTCAGCATCCTCCTCAAGCACCAAGTTTCGAAGGCTTCTTGTCTGCTCCGTTCAGCTTTTCCGAACTCTCCCTACCATTGCGCAAATTAAATATAGCAGTGAAGTTGGACAACTTAATAAACCTACTAACAATTTGTACGCTACTATGAAAATGTGGCACAATACCAACCAGCGTATTTCTTCTTCTTAAGCTGTAAACCCTGAAGTTGGTCTGCAGTAGCTCGCCCCTCCGATCTTCGTCCTGCTTTCCTTTTTATAAATTCATAGGAGGTACTACCTATAAGACTCATTATTTGCTCTGTGTAGGTCAGTTTTGGCTATCCTCGACGGTTTCTTCCTTCAATCATTTCTTCTATTCTAATTCTAATTCTTCTAATAAATTCTAATAAAAAATTCTAATAAAATAAATTCTAATTTAAAAAAAATAAGTTCTAATAAAATGATTACGATGTAGGATGTGCCCTATAAAGTTGTCTCGTCTTTTTTGAGTGCTAATCCATAATTTCCTTCTCTCTTTACCAGCGTATTTTTAATGTAGAGGGAGGCAAGGTTCGAGGTTTGTGTCGTGGGGGAGGAGGCCGGGAGGGGAAGATATGAGGGCAGATGCTAATGAAAAAAGTGGTGGTAGAAAGAATAAGAGAGAGAGAGAAAAGTGGATAGGCTACGTCATCATGAGGAATCCTAGAAGGAAGATGGCTTGGTGGTTTAACAGGCTAACGTATTGGGAGATCGAGGTTCAAATTCCGGTTAAGTAAAGTGACTTTTTTTCCTGGCGAATTTCATCCCTTGTTTTATATGCACCCGTGCGAGTGACTCGCACCATATCATTTGACAATGAAATGATTAGAAATTTGTCAAATTTGTCGTTATATAATCGACAATGTTGGGTTTATATACACCGCGACAGTGGCTTTTTAATTACGTATATTGTTTCATGTGGCACAATGTGAGCTTGAGAAACGAAGGCCTAGTTCACTCCACCCCCCATCGAAATTTGCATTGGGAAACGATGGCTTGGTGGTGTTACTGGCTACCACACCTGACCGACTATTGGAAGATCCAGATTCGAATTACAGTCCCGTAAAGTCATTTATTCATGGTAAATTTGATCCTTTGGTCGATAACTTTATATCATGTCTTAATTTGATGGTAGCATGTCATGCAACGTGAAATTGAGGTAAGTGACAGAGCATGCTTTCTTTTCTGATATAACTCCTTCGTGATAGTGAATAAGTGGGTCCAGTGTTTGAAAATTAATTTCCCCTTTCCCTACCGTCGAGTAAATCAAATATAGTCGTGAAGTTAAATAATTTGAGAAAACTGCCAACAACGTGTACACTACTATGAATCCGTGCCACAATACCTGCGTAGTTATAATGTAGAATTCAAGACGAGGGTCGAGGTTTGTGTCGCTCAAAGGGGAGGTGGCCCGAAGGGGAAGAGTTGAGGGAGGATGCTCATGGAAAAAGAGTGGTGGTAGGAAGGATAAGAGAGAGGGAGAGAAAAGTGGATGGGTTGGGTGGGAGGAAGAGGAGATAAAGGCAGGTGGGGCCGAGGCCGAAGGGCGGGGCGAGTGGACATGGGGAGGCGGGGAAAGGGGGCAGAAGAGGTGAGCTCTTAGTAGGTGGGATGGGGGTGCATCGGTGAAGAATTCTTCAAGAACGGAAGGCTTACAGACCAGTTTCCCTCCTCCTCCGCTCCTCTCCATTCGGCTTCTTCCTCCTCCTCCTCGACCCATTCCCTCGCCATATCCACTTGACCTAGCTTACATTAAGGGAGGGAAGAAGGAACGGTCGCGGAGTTGGTCGCATGGAAGGTATCGGAAAAGTCCCCTCACTCCCCCTCCGCGTGCTTTCTCGTGCCCATCTCCTCATCCCCCACCCTCCCATAGAGATTTTGACGCGTTCCGATTGAAAAAGCGCGGTTTTATTGGCGTCTCCAGGTACAGGTTTTTCTAGGATTTTTTATTTTTTTCTACGGGTGCCCACGTCGTTTTACCAGTGGGATAGGATGGTGTTCTTGTCTCGTCTTTTTTTCTCTCTCTCTCTTTCCCGTCTGTGGATGTCGTCAGCAGGCTTATGTTGAATATGGAAAAAGAAGAAGTCGTGCGCCAATTTATGCTGCGTCTAATGCGTCGCGAACGTTTGGCAAACGTTACGCCTGAACTAGATCTTGGATTATTTATTTCTCTCTTCGGAATCTGTTTTTCCTGTTAAGACGTAACAGCCGTATCGTATTTAACGTGGGGTTCCGATGGAAGAAGGAATAGCTCGACAAATGTATCATTGAATGAACCAATTTAATCAAAATCTATTGAAAAAAAATCACTGGAAGATGAGAATTTTATGGGAATTTACAGCATTATTTCTTGCTCGTACCGTTTTAAATGTATGAATACAAATTAGGCGACAGATGTTGTTAATTGGTGAAGTTCTCTACGTACTGTAACTGCTTTTTGTAGAACTAATTATAAAAACGGTGGTGTGCTTATCTTCACATCTGATAGGTTAACTCTGGGCAATGTAAATCGCACATTCCTCTCAGTAAACGAAGATGTAGTGTTTGAACCGTGTGTTGAGAGTGTAAATGCAAACGGTACATCATTTATTATTGTATTACTATACAGATCACCATTGGGTAACTTTAACATTTTTTGGAGAAATTGACGACACTACTGGAACTAATTCATGGTGCCTATCAAAACCCCAATATAATACTAACAGGAGATTTCAATTGCAATCTACTGAGCGAGTCAAAAGAGAAAGAAGAGTTCTTAAATATCTTAATATCTTTCAATTTGCATATAACCAATTCTGAACCCACCAGAGTTACTTCCTCAACTAAAAGTCTTCTAGACAATATAATTACAATTGTTGATCTTAAGGGGGTGGAAACTGGCGTAATACATTCACACATCAGATCATTACCCTGTTATTTCTAAATTCCACCTCAATCACCCTCTTCCAGTCCGGGTCTATTCGTCACGTACATTTTCTGATGGTAATATTAACACTTTTCTAAACCTGCTTGCAGATGAAAATTGGGAGGAGGTGTATGCATCTGTAGATATTAATGTTAGTTTTGGTGCCTTTTATGAGAAATTTATGTCTTATTTTAGCATAGCATTTCCTATCACCACAAAGAAGGTGAGGCATAATCAGATAGGAAAACCATGGATTACAGACGAAATTCGCATGCTATCTGTTAAGCTAAAGGACCTGCATAAAACTTGTAAAGAAAATAATTCATTAGATTTGAAGCTGCAATACATTGCAATAAAAAGATTTTATGCGCACCTGATTACGCATGCTAAAAGCACTTACAATGATAGAACATTAATGCAATCGAAATGTAAATCTAAAGAGGTCTGGAAAATAATAAAAAATCACCGGGCTTGTGATAATCCACGGCATTCTCAGTTGCCAAAGCTTGTAGGCAAGCTTGGTGGGTCTACTCATGAGGGACATAATTTAGCTACCATCTTTAACGATCACTTTAGCCAAAACTCTATGGCTCAGCATAATGTAAGCTTGGAGGAGAGGGACAGTCCACCATGTGGTATTTCCTTTTTCCTCCATCCTTACACAGAAACTGAGTTGAAACATATCCTTTTAAATCTGGGGACTAAACATACAGCTGGCTCTGATGAGGTACCAAGATGCCTATTAAGACTGGCATGTGATATAATCCTTCACCCCCTCTTATACCTGATCAATTTATCTTTTAGTCAAGGTGTTTATCCATCCTCCTTGAAAGTTTCAAAAGTCATTCCACTATACAAGAATAAAGGTAATTTGAATGATCTTAGCTCATGCAGACCCATAGCCATTCAAAATCAGATTGGGATAATCTTTGAGAAAGCTTCCTATGGCAGATTAATGTCTTACCTGGAGAAATATCAACTGATTTCAAAGTACCAACATGTTTTTGTTCGTAATACGTCAACAGCAACAGCTTGTCACCAAGCGATGGATAGAATCCTCTTATCAGTTGAGGCAAAGCTGGAGACAGTAGGTTTGTTTTTTGACTTCTCAAATGCTTTCACGACTGTCAACCATAAAATCCTATGCAGTAAGCTAAATAGTTTCGGTATTAGGGGCATACGTAAAAATTGGTTATGTTCTTATCTGGACCAGAGGACACAATATGTCAGTGTCAACAAGGATAATAATACATCGAACTTTACTTGCAGAATTGTGAAAAGTGGTGTCCCACAGGGTTCTGTGTTGGGACCTACTTTATTTTTATTATTTATTAATAGCCTGCCTGAACTCTCCTCCAGTATACAGAACGTTTATCCTATAGTCTATGCTGATGATACTAATTTCATTCTGTCAACTTCTAAGCAGGATGCAGTGATACAGGCAGGAGAGCAGGTAAAAACCCATCTGACGAAATGGTGTGTAAATAATTGCCTAAATCTGAATGTAAATAAATCTCAGTTATTATGTTTCTCTAATATTAATAAACCGAAGAGGGAATATAGCTTTATGGTGAACAATGTGGCACTAAAAGAGGTGGACATAGTTAAATTGCTCGGCCTGCATATTGAGAACCATCTGTCTTGGGAAACATACATAGGCAAGTTAGCTAATAAATTAAGTTCTCTATGTTTTCTTGTTAGAGTTATAAGGTCTACTGTATCCATCAGTGTCTTATTGACCATGTATTATGGTATTATAGGGACAAGGCCTTATTCCAGAATAAGGCCTGATATTATATTTTGGGGGTCCTTCATAATCCAGAAAAGGATTGTTCGGCTAATCGCTAAAGAGCGCATCCCACATCCCATATGTTAGGACTAAAGGAGCTTCAATGGCACCCAAAACCATGGGGTTGAGAATTTTCAACAAGCTGCCTGATGATCTTAAAGTAATTGATTCAAAATCTGTATTTGTGAAGAGAGTAAAGGCTTTCCTGTGTGAAAAGCTTTTTTATTCTGTGAATGAATTTTTTAATACTACTTGACTTGTGACTTGTGACATTCTTTGAATTCTTGCCTTGTAACTCTGTTGTACTATATGATTGTATATTTGACGTGCCTTATGTCATGCAATTTTATTGTAAATGATCATAGAGGCAAATAAATATTATTATATTATTATTACATAATCATCATAATGTTATTTCATGAAACTTTCTCTTAAGGAATTATGTAAGGTCTACCACTGATTCATTGGGATTTGTAGTTTCTTTGTCTCGGGTACATGCTTTTATCGTGAATATATTTGCTTACACACAAAACAACAACGTAATACTGATTTTATTTCCAAAATTATAATCCCACTCAATTACGGTACATGTCATACTTAAAGATTTAGAAGAAATGTCACTATCCCTTGCCGTATATTTCTTCTACGGCCTCGACTGAATTTTCAGCTCACGGATGAAAATTCTGAACCGATGCCTTTCTGAGCGATACATTTAATATTATTATGACGCCACACTACATCTCTAGGTCTGACGGAAGCGATTAAATAAGAGAGATACATTGCCGAATAGATAGGTACAAATTTCGTTCTTTCCGCGCACAATGAGCGACCACAATAAAAACTAACGTCCACTAAGTACACTGCCATTATACACGTCACCATTTCACCTCCCAAAACCTTATCCCTTACATCTTTACACGGCTGGTATCCTAACACCCCTCCGCCACACGCCCAAGCGGCGGCTCGCAGGGTAGTATGTAGATGTAGACTGTTCCAGGACCGTCGATTTTAATTTTCAGTCATTAGGCTAGTTAGAAACTGTGTAGTTGTCCACCTTCGCCATCGGAAATGGAAAATTTAGGGTACATTAAAAACATACCGCGACACGCTTTCTTCTCCCGTGGCGTGGCCCGTGCAGCACCGAATGAGGTAGCATTATGGATGAAAAATCAGCGTCTATCTTTCGAGAGGACGTGCTATTAGTCGTCCACCTTTTCTCTCCCTCTCCACGGCTTCGCTTCATTCCCTTTGCCACCTTCGGAAGACCCATCACTGATTACTTTTCTCTCACTCCACGGCCAAACTTCATCTGTTAAATAGCTCGCATTAACTTCTTCGGGACAGGTTGGCCGGTGGAATAACATTCGCTACTGTGCTGAGGAAAGCTATATTTGTCTTCTTCCAATGCTGAAGCGGCAGTCTAAATATGACCTCTGTTGCCTTGACTTCTTGTAGGACCTTTGTTTTCGTTTCTTATCCGTTCTTTTCTTCGGGCAGAAGTTTCGGCATCGAGTACGGGGAAACTCTTCACGCTATAAGGTTTATGCTCTTAACCTTGCATAGCAGACTTGTGGTACAGCCCAAGTAAGGTGAATATTTTTATATTCTCAGCGGAAAAATTTCTATTTCTACTTAAAAAGAGGGCATTTATATTCGGAATTTTATGTTACAACGGTATTTTTTGGGAATAAGTGTAAATAAATGAATGGATCGGAAGCTGTAGTGGGCTGAAACATAAAAAGTAGTTTCCAGTTTTCAAATGCTTTGTATTAGCTCGTAACGACGTGTGTTTTCTTAACTTTGATGGTTATTTGAATCCGCCTCTGAGGTCTCAGCATTATTAAAATATTTTTTCACCAAACCTAAGAATCCAGTTCAGTATCCTATATGCGATACAATTCTAAACATTTTTTACTTAACGTTATCAAACTGATGACAGTTGTTAAAACGAAAGCCAATGTAGACTGAAAAACTATCATTCATCCGTAATTATTTGGATTGATAAATTGCTTTTTCCTCTTCGTGCCTGGAATACATATCTTCGCGGTTGAAATATAAGATTGTGGTGAAAATGGTAAATTGAAAAGTAGAAGCTAATTTTTTTAACACTTAGCCGGGAAATGTTATTTTTACTATTATTCATATACTGTAATTTACTTTCAGTCCTCCTTCATATTGCGCCATTTGTGCATGATGCATTAGTGCTCATGATGCAGTGGGAAAAATGCTTAATGCCTCAACCTGACCTTAGTGCCACCCTGATTGAGATGAATTATGAAATGAATCATCATGACTGATCTTACCTCTAGACCATAACTCAGGGAAACCACAAGTACATTCAGGATGTTCGTGCCCGGGTATTCATTTAAGTTTGACATATTATAATATTATTTTACGCATAATCGCATTTTTGAACATGGAATGGCATAATATGGTGTAATTTGGTGATTTAAATTACCATACAAAATAACTAGATTTTAATATTTGTAACCATTGCGTGCTTATTTCGAATCACAAATCTCAAAATAAATTCGTTGCCGTCGCCCCGAGGAATGACGTCCCAGGTAATGAAGCAATTTCTACTCGCGGTACATAATTGATGGAATGCTCATTTGGGAATCTCGGTCCTCTTTTCTATCCGTAGCCGAACACGGCAGATGCAAAAAGAAATCGATCGCTGAAAGAAATTCGCGGGCACGCGTATGTCCGTGTATATATAAAAAAGGCTATTTTCTCTCAAGAGGGCGACCGGTATGAATAAAATGTAAATAGCGATAGCCGCGCCTAGGCGGCAACCGAATTACGCGCGGATGCCGTGCGATGCCTTTTCAATTTTTATAACCATTCGGGTCACGAGGGGAGGGAAAAGTGGAAGCGGCTTCGTGGCCCGCGGTGCTGTGGGTGAAAAGAGGGGGGCGGGAAGGAGACAGGAATGATGAGGGAGCGGCAAGGGCGGAGCGGGAAAGGGTCCGAATAATCTCGTCCTTATTTATCAGGACAGGTTCGTAATTTTTCCTCCATCCTTCGCCCTTCCTCCTCTCTTCCCCCCCATCACGTCCACGTGAAGTCCGACTACATATATTCCCCCCTTTTCTTAATTTATTCCGTGGAAAGAAAGATGGGGCCACGAGCGGGTAGAAGTTGACTCTTCCACCCTTCCAATCTTGTAACCCCTTCTTCCCGAGCGCGCCTCGTCTCGCCCCATCTTGCCTCCTTACGTTTTCTGATGTGTTCTCCCCTTATCTCCCTTCTTCTCAAACCATTTCTCTTTCGTTCCTCATGCTCAGCGGAAAGAATATTTTTGATATGATTTGTTACACTTATTTTCGTTTTTTTTCGGGTGAATACATTTCTTTGTAAGATTCTCTCTCGGTGAACAGAGAAATAGTCCTGAGAAGATAAAAATACGCAGACTTTGGTGCCTACATGAGAAACACATGCTGTGTGAAGTTCCGAGTGAAATTGATTTTGAAAGTGCGAGTATGCACCACTTCCTATTGTTGGGCTAATTGCATTTGCTAATTGGCACAGTTAAAGAATCAAAAAAAGTGCTAGAAGATAATGTATACTGTTAGAAATAATGAAATAAAGCTCAGTTCAACTTTGTGAACTTCCATGTTAATTAGAAAAAAATAATATTTACACTCCACTGGCTAGTTCACTGTTCAATTTATTGTACAATCGTATATCGATGTCTGGCATCATCTTCAGGTGCTCACTGTGATTTATAAATCACTGTGTAAATTTTCAGTGAATACCTGATGATAATGCCAGACATATAAATCCGGATTGTGAAATAAATCGATCTGTGAACTGACCAGTGGAGTGTAAAAGTTATTTTTACTCATTGGTTATAAAGTTAGAAATTTATATTTGGCTTTTATCGAATCCTATCTCCTGCGCATCTAATTTACCTCTCGCGAAATCACTTTCTCCCAGAGTATGATAACTCGACCATTTGTCTTTTCATAATATAATGATCACCGGCAACTTGACCTAAATATGTTAGAGCACTGCCATGTTTAAGAAGAAGAATTTGAAGTTGGAATGCTTACTACTCACTAAGGATTAAAATGAGTATCTACTTGGATTCCCCATCGTGTTCCGGATTTATTTTTTTAATGTATACAGAGTCCTCATTATATTAAACCTCATAGGGGCTGAAAATTTGGCACTGATTAGAATGGCTTTGAATATTTACTAGGGCAAATTTCAATTCAAGCATTATTGCATATAGGAGTGAGATATGGCCGATGAAGGAGAAAACAAAACAAATGCTCAATGTTGCTGAGAAGGGTTACTGGAGACGTCCTGAGAGGATATCCAGACGGGCAAGAATCACGAATGAGAGAATAAGAAATATAACGGGAGTCACCCTCACAATGGTCGATGGCATTTAAAAAAAAACAGCCTGTGTGGTATGGTCTCATACAGCGGATGACGAACGAGAGATTAACTTAGCAAATTTTAACATTGGATCCACAAGGTACAAAAAATGAGGAAGGTCAAGAATAAGTAGGAGTGAAGGAATAGAAAAGGTAGTCAGAGAAAAGGAGTTACCAGAAGACCTGTGTATGAATAGAGAGCAATGGCGGTTAGGTATTGGAAAACGTCGTAGAACGTTGACAAACCGATTGTATCGTGTGTATGTAAATTTAAATTTTGATTTCTGGCGTTGATGATATTTCACAGAAGAGTTGGTGACTTTGTAACCTATTTAGGGAGTATGACTCCAAATGATTTTTAGATTTTCTAGGACTTTGTCTAACCATTTGTGCAGACTGCTTTGGAGAAGTGAATGATCATTTCTTTTTTAATATTTGCTGAAGCTGAAATCAGTTTCATCGACTTTTGTGTACGAAAAATGTTTCCCTCTTGATGCCGTGTGTAACGATTCACAGCTTCACTATCTCCATCAGATGTTTGGTGCGCGCACGCCCATGAGATGACTGATTAAATAGCTGCGGGTCTCCCGGATTTTCTTGGTGCTGCTAATGAAAACAGGCGGGCGCAGGACGAGAGTTACGAGCCGTGGCGTAGGCGTGGACCCAGAGGGAAAAAAAAGACGTGAGGTGGAGGCAGTACAAATCGGTGGTCGGTCAGCTCCCGTGAGTGTCCCTCTCCTTAAGAGCCGCGGCGGGCTGACCTTTGGCCTTTCCCGAAGCCGTCCATGACGCAGGAGGCCTTCGATGAGGTGGACATTGTATTTCAGTCCCCGTCCATCTCTCGCGCGATTTCAATTTATTTTCTTCGGTTTTTTTCCTGGTCCCATGAGTAGAAACGGAGACGGGGTATGGGCAAATACGTTTAGATTCTATTAGTCGCATCGATCCGTGTGATGGGATCGTAGCAGGTTTTCATGACCACTCACGCACAATATCTTTCCCCCATTGGATTCTGGATGAGATTTGATTGTCAATACGACGCCTGGGTCAGTCTTATGTCTCACTTGTTGCTGGGCGCGACCATGTATGTCTCATTCAATTGCGACGGATGTAACACTTGAAGCGTGGAAGTTCAGGAATATTATGTCTTCAGAAAGCGAGTCAGCTGCTCAAAATCCTTTTACAGTTTTCTCCAGCCTCTAAGGCGCATATACTACAAACATTTCATAACATTCGATAGCCACTTCACTACCTTTACGAATAGCGCCGTCCTTTGTTTTTCTTCTATCATAGATTTCCTTTTGAAGATTTTAGAAATATTTCGTATCATTCCAGTATTTCGTTCTGTTTGTACCCCATTGCTCATGCGTATATTTTTTTAACGTTTTAGAAAAATGAAGAATCTATCACACTGTGTGCATTTTTTATCACACGCAACTTTTGCAGTTGCACTTAATATTCCGCTATGATAATATTTTAAACATCTATCATTGTTATAGATTGTTCTCATTTCCATCGTAAAATTTTTAGAATTCGTTCCGACCTACAGTAAGTGGTCTTCTTGTGTACAATTGACGCTGGTTGTTTTGCACCATATCTTGTAAAAACTACATTTTCCATAGATTTTCTGCCCATTAGTTATTAGACATTTTTAAGGAACGAGTGAAATCGTTATTATCTTGATATCGTTAATCGAAGAGAAATAATAACGATTGATATTATTTTTTGCTATTATTTTGATAGCGTTAACCGATATAAAAAAATCGTGGTTGAAATTAATATCGGTAGCAAATAGAAAATAATATCGATATCAAAATAATTCAAGCGTAATCGATCTAAAGTTAATTAAATATTCTTCATGCATTACTACAGAAATGGATCTACGAATAAATATCGTTCCGATTTGCAAGTTCTTATTATTTATGTGAGAATAAACCTTGAAGTACATTGTAAAAGAAAAAATCACGCATGTCTTACGCCCGTAACAAATAAATATGGAATCATAATTTCCACTGCAGTATTTCATGTCATATATGCTTTCATGTTACGTATTCGTTCCGTACGTATGAGTTATACGAGAGGGTATTGGTCACTTTCGCTCCTACTTCATGTTTACTCGTACTTCTCACTCTTATCTCTGCCACAGCGGCTAATTTCTGTTTTCTTTTTATTTATCTGGACAAGGATAAGCATCCTTGATTTTCTCCATGGAAAATATGAAATTATGAGCCATATTTTCCGAGCACAATCGAAGGTTGGAGCTTTATCATCAAAAGATTCCGTGTATTGAACGTAACTTCAAAAAATTATGGCCTAAAGCCGGAACGCGTAATCTGTGTAGGAAGCCTAACGAATAATTTATATCATGTTTCCTTAATCCATAGGAAAATTTTATTTTTATCCCTTAAATAATTCTCAGAAAAAAATTCCAACGTGGGCCGTCCAATAACATCTGTGATGTTTTCATTATTTATACTGCATCGTTCCTGATTTCATACTTCAGATATGTACGTCTTCTTGCCGAATGAAAAGGAATATTCGTAGTTTTTATCGAACTTGTAACTTTTTCAGAATGAATTTTTTATTCAAATACAAAGATGAACCTTATCTTTTCTTTGTGCGTTCTTTTCTCTAACTCACTCGTTGAAGTCACTGGGGAACTTCAACGCAAGGTGCTTGAGTGGTCACGATCTTTGTACTTCGAAAGTGCTAGGCATTTTATTAGATTTTTTTTAGGTAGGAGAATCGATTGGGGTATCGTTACATATAGTTTATTCAGGGAATGTTCATAAATCTGCAGAGGATGTAGTTTATGGATGAAATAGTGATCAGAGAATATTTTATTACGTACATACTTCGCTTAGATAAAATGAAGGAGACCTTTTCTTGCTTCAAAAGCCAAAAGTAACTGCGGTTACTTGATTGATTTTTACAAGCCGAGTTGCGATAATCTCAGCCGATTAATGAAAAACGTCCAGCTTCCAACTGTAAGATATAAAATGATGTCCCTATAATAATTATTTAGGAGATGACAATAGAATTGATCACAAAATTTGTATTTCCTATGTCCTTCTCCAGTCTGTACAATTGATGTTGGCCGGCTAAAATAACTTTACGAAGTCGCGTTCTTTTCTTTTCGTACGAAGTTCTTTTCAGTTGTATCTGGTAATGTTTTGAATTCATGTTACATAATTGATCGTATACTTAGCGGGGTTGTGTAATTTTACCACTGAAATAATTCTTATGAGCTTTCTTTCATGAAGTGTGTTGGACACGAATTTCATATCGGTTGTATGTTTCCTTCCGCCGGTAAATGAAAACTCGTCTCCCTAAAAATATTGTTAAACCATTGTTAGTCGTTGCGTTGTATAGTTTGGCATGTTGCTACTCTAGCTTATCCATAGTGGTTGTGTTTCGCTTAAGCTTATTGATGCAAATAACTCAGTATTTGCTCGGTTCCGAGTGAAACAACTTACTACGTTAGAAAGACTTGCCGTCATTGTATTGCCTTTTCGTCTCCTAAATTTCACTGTCATTTAAAAGAATGCCGCTGGTCCTTTTTATCCACACATGGGATTACTATCCCATCGTCGGTGACAGGAGTAGGGGTTAGAATTAAATATCAGTAAATGTACCACAGTTCACTTCCTGCGAAAGTCATCACACAAATGCCATACCAATATTGTGGGTGAAGTAAACATTAAATCTTCAGATACTGTAAAATATCTTGGAATTACCTTAACTTCTGATATATCGTGGGGAAGACACACAACATGTACGGCACAGCATTGAAGACCATGGTTTTGTTAAGCGTATAATAAGAAGATCCTCAGACGAAAAAGTAAAAGAGGGATGCTACTTCGCTATGCCACACCTCGAATACGCCGCGAGCATTAGGGACTATGGTCATAATGATTTAACCAAGAAAAATAATAAAATACAATGAAAAGCAGCACGCTTCGTTAAATACTGCTACGAGCAAACATATTGTGTCTCACAAATGTTAGAGGGATTAAAGTGGGAGCCCCTAGAGACTCGGAGGCTACATATTAGGCTCAGCTTGCCTGAGAAATTCAGAACTGTTGTGTTTCATAGCGACACAGAGAATATTATCATGACTCCTCTCTACATCTCTAGTTCTGACAGATACGATAAAATAAGAGAGATTCACTGCTGAACAGGTAAGTACAACAACTCGTTCTTTCCGCGCGCAATAAGCGACCACAATAAAAACTGAGCTCCTCAAAATACACTCCCATAATACACGCCACTATTTCATCTTCCAAAACCTTACATTTTTACACGGTTGGTGACCTAACACCCCCTGTCACACGCCCATACGGCGGCCCGCAGGGTATTACGTAGATGTAGATGTTGTTTCCAACCATTATGGAATATGGCTCATTAATCGGAGATGCTTGGAAGACGTAAGAGCATCTTTAGTACCACGAATTTGGATAGGCTTTCCACACTGAGTTTGTTTTCACTTAATAGCACGAAACTTGGGCAACGTTTTTAAGTACTCAACCTCAAAGTGAGAAATTTAGATGTAACGGAGAGTGGAAGGCTTTTAGCGTCGTGCAACTGTTAGATCATGTCGATAAAAGCCCCCGCATTCCGATTCGAAACGCTTCGCTCTTAATCATTGGAATTTCTACCGTAAGCGAGTTCTTCAATGCCTACCCATAGGCTTTCCTTGGTGGGGAGACGAAATGACTCTGTTTTGAGAGAGAAGTTCTCGAGTACCAGCTGAGTTTTTCTTCCAAGTGATTGGAATAATTAAGCGCAAGATTGATAAATACTTCGTATACATCAGTTAAGAGGTTGACATTTGTAATTATCTGTTTTCCACAACTCACAAATCAAAAATCAAAGAAAAAAACATTAGAAATTTGATCCTAAAAGTAATTTTGCCGTCAATTTTAAGCTGGGTTTTTCAGTTAACGAAAATCTTTTGCTGCACTCAAGAATTTAAGTGTTTACTGGTCGGAACCATTCACAGTTGAATGGGTTCGTTGATAGGTTCATATATATTAGTTAACATTGAATAGATACATTGATAATATATACATTGTACTGCGATTGCCAACATGATTCTAAAAATGAGAGATATTTTTGGCATTCAAGGTATGTATGTATTGTACTGTTTATTCATTATTATTCTAAAAATATATAGGCTTTACGCGATGGGTCTCGGTCAAGCCGCCCATGCAGGCAAGAAAAACATTAGGCCTGGGGGATGGAGAGCGATTGTCCGTGCTTACGTTCTGAAGAATGTATTCTTAATGCAAAATTGACGCGAAACTGACAGTGAAAGCCCCTAAGCGTAGAGAAACTGTTTAGATGAGGGGTGGGCAATCTTTATTAGAATGCTTGCCAAAATCGGTCCAATCTCCGACACTAAATTCTTCCCAGTGGCCACCTAATATTTTTGAGAACGAAATATTTGATAGCTTGATAATTGATTAGAAAGTGATAAGTTATCTATATAAAACGGCAAGTAATTACCCTGCGAGTGTGGCTGCAACTTTTTATTAATATTTACACAATATGGAGACTCCGTTATTTGGTGCGTGCAGCCGATTTTATTGCCCAATGAGACTTTGTTTTTTCGGTAGTAGGCTGTCTTGCCTCCACCGACTGTCGCCGCTGCTAAAAGCTGTCCCATCAGAGTCGTAAATAAATTTGGTGAGGAATGTTTATGCGTACCAGAAACAAGTCATCGACGTGCCACGTTCGGCAGGCGTAACAAGCATTGCTCACGCTTTTACGTTGTCGATTGATTCCGTGATTGTTGTTCCGAAGTTTGTCTTAATCTGCGGGAATTTCTGACGTCATGGAATGCTTCGTTGCTCATCCCTTGCTATTATCAATGGAGCGCTCAAATAATTCTCTTTTTTGAGAATTACCAAAGTACCAAAAATATATTTTCCTGGTACAACTGGAATGCTAATTCCTCCATAGTTTCTGGCCAATCCTTTTTAATCTCCTCACATCACCATCCGGTATCCTTCACCTAATATCCCCACAGCCTTAAAAAAAATCGTATCGGAGCAGAGGGAAGGATGAAAAGATAAAAAAATGAGTATAAGCGATCGGCGCTCTACTTCGTGACCTCGCCTTCTCCGCCTCCCCACGGCGAAAGCACTCTAACCGACCGACCAGCCTCCCTCCACACCCCTTGATGGCGTCTCGGCCCCCAATGTCCTTGTGAGTCGGGAGTGACCAGGTCGAACGACCCCTTCCCCACACCTCCCCCCACCTACCCTTTTCCCCTCCCTCTCCCTCCCTTCCCTGTCCTCCCACCCGCCCCCTCCACCTCTGCCCACTGGCCGGGTCGATCTGTATCGCTGGACAGACGGACACTCCCATTCCACTCACCCCTTAATGCCGCCTCGCGTTGATCGCTCCAACACAACTTAGGAACGTAACAAATAATAATATAGTCGCGATGGAAAAATCATTTTGTTTGTCGTCAGACTCGTACCCAGGTCCTCCGAATCCGCATCGACTGCTGAAGTTTCATTGCTATAAATTACATCCAAGGCGAATACCGATGAACTCGCTAGTACATATGAATTCACCTCTTCGAAAGTAAGGACGTTCACATGAACCCAAATACATCGTGGTATTACATATACGATACCTCTGGAGAACATCTGGTTCATATCAAAGCTCTCTGGAATTCGCAATGGAACAGGGCGTCTTGGTAGCTAGATTGAAACGCTCGGCATGACTTCGAGAAATATTACTTCGAGTATCATAATACATTACCGATAGGAATGAATACTTCTCTCTACTGTACTATATTAATATTTGTATGAATTCATGTTGTTCTTCAAAATTATGTGTGGTGGACTCTCCAGGAATTAACATTGAAATTAAGATCACGAAAGAATATTAGATAGTGGAGCTTGAGCATATATCAGATCTAGAGCATTCTGAGCGCGCCTCAGGAGCAGATCTATACGTTGAGGATGGCTCCAGTGCATCCGTCAATTAATGTCACCAAGTTGATGAATCGCGAGTGTGAGCCGTGTCTTCTATTCACCAGTTAAAGGACATGTTTGCTTGTATAAATGCTCCACCTGCGACGATAGTGTAAATAGTTTACTATTCATATTTAATAATACTGTTTGGGTCATTTGGAAGACACTTTGGCAATCGCACTCCTAACTTAAGTTACGTTTTCAATTTTTTTGCTGTTCTTTTTTATGGAGGATATTGAAATGGAACCATCCTGGAACAAACGTGAGATAATGCTTGAGTGGAACAATCATAGGATAGACATATGTGATATCTCCGAAACAAAGAAGAAAATTCATTGAATTACAAATTATTCAAATTACATCTCAATATACAGTGGGAAGAAGAAACAAGCAAGAGCTCACTCAGGAGTTAACATATTAGTAGAAGAAAAGCATTAGCAGCGCATTAATAACATGGAATATGTCAGTGAATATTAAAAGGGGAATTGAAATTGGACTCCGCAACATTGAACATTATAAGTATAGCGAATAACAATATTCCTGAATATTTGGCCAAATATCTTGTTATTATCAATATTGTATATTGGCAGAGAAAGTTGTAATTGATTATAAGTATAAATTATCCAGATGCTATGAGAGTTATGAGAGTTGACTATGCTCCAGAGTGATGCTCGATTATAAGTATATATACTCCAGAAGTTTTTTAATTATTCTACTGTAACCAATGGTTATCGGCCTTACCTTCCCCGTTTCCCCTCTGAACCTCAGCTCCCCTCTCCTTCCTCACTCGTCTCACCTTTTATTTCTTGTCCACCCAACCCACTTTATTCCCTTCACGGCGTCCGCTTTGACAGCGGCCCACCACTGCCGACGCCCACCCTCCACCTAGCCTCGCATTTTTTTCCTCATATGCATTTTAATACATGTGCCGTCCCCGTGAGCCAGATCGAGGAACAAGCAGGCAGAAGTGTCCGCATGCGTACTTGTTTTAGGCTGCAGAGCTGTCAGTGAAGCATTGTGGCATCCTCCAACTGTGTCCTGACCTTTTTCTTCTCCGAGTAGCAAGAAATCTGGTCCAATCGAGGATTCTTTTCCAGTATAAAATGCTGGCCAACCCTTGGAAATGGTAGTCTGCTCAACGTGATTCAGAATAAGACGCCTTTTACAGTGATTTTTTGTCCTGCTTTATATGTGGGTCGTGTTACTGAGTGTTGTCAACTGTTATCTGTGATCCGTGGCAGTCACTTCGAGTGTCGTTATTTTGATTCATTTCATTGCAAATTTATAATCTATGCTTTAATCAGTGGGCGTAGTGTTAGTAGACACGTATAGGATAATATTTGCGATTTTTCTGTCATCTGTTGCCATGATAGCCTATGATGGCATTTCCTTATTGTATAATAGAAACTTGAGTCTTGCCATAATAATAAACTTTCTTATTCTTACAACAATGTAGACCCTGGAGAAGAGACAGCTCGATGTAGAAACTATTCAAAGGACAATTGTTGACCCTAAAAAAATGTACAAAAAAAATTTAGCAAAGTAATGGAAAGGCTATAATTGGGAAAACCTGTTTTATACTAATTTGCTGGTGATTTGCGATAGGACTAAAATGGGTCCATTTTTTATGAGCATTAGGTAGCGAAACCGAAAGTTCCTTAAAAAATCGGCCCTGTTTTTTCTTAACGATTCACTGGAAGGACATTTTTTATATCGTCTTAGTAGTGTGCCAAAATTCGTCAGCTGGGCCACTGGAATTTTTTGGCGAAGGGAATGAGTATCTCAATAAGGTCGCCGATATAAGTCTGCTACCATCTGATTTAAGAACAGCGAGTGAGTCCTCGCGTAATAGACAGACATTGCAAGTTAATGAGCAAACAAACATGCTCTTTCTTGTTTATTTGTTATTTTTCGGGTTCTCCCCACGTTGCACCATTTTTAGGACGACCGTTTCGCCGGCATTTCAGTCGGCTTCATTCTCTACTTTTTTATGGATTTTCAACAATCCGAGGCCGTCCGATACCAACTAGACTAGATACCAACAGGAATTTAACGGACCAGAGCCGTACATATGGGAGCAGACAATTCTCCTGTTCATTAGGACCTGATGAAGCCGACTGGAATGCCGGCAAAACGGTCGTCCACAAACGTGGTGCAGCGCGGGGAGAACCCGAAAAATACCGATAAACAAGGAAACCGCGGAAGCCTTCCTAACAATGCTCTTTCTTTTTTTGGCGTATTGGCGAAACAATTTTTTCCGATTGTCGATGCAGCTTGAAGCCTCATTTGTACTTAGGCTGGCGAGTTTAGTTATTCACTTCAGAATACCTTCCCTAATTTCAATTCTGTTCCCGGGTTTCATATATGTATACTAAGGGCTACTATTTGACCAGAACTCCGCAATTCCCTGTATATTTACGTCAAAACGCCTCGATCGGGTGCGAGTGTCGCCATCTGGATGATTTTTACTGTACCATTCTTTAGGGAAGATTATAATAATTATTAATTGACAAATAATTTCAACGTTCGATTGTTGAATTTTGTTCGATTTTTGGGTTAATTTTCTAGTTAACCCATTACAGCCCACCGTAGCCATATAACTATATCCTGAGGGCCGAGTGTATGAAGTTCTGTAGGAGAAACCGCGAACTTTATGGCAATCTACTTGCCAGCACTGCATCCTTCTAGTTAAATATGTTATAAGTACTTCAGGTGACCATATGAGTAAAATACCAAGAATTCATCAAAATTGCAAGCAAATATTTTTCTGGGCGAAAATGGGTTAATTATTTTCATATTGAACAGGAATTTTATTCTTCAGTCATTAAGAAGACCACATCGAATGACCGTCACTATTTTTTTCGCAACAAAATTAACAAAATATTTCAACTATATCCATGTGTCCTCTTCTTTAATTAATTAAATTACGTAATAATAAGTTAAATAATTACTCCCAACTAATTTTATTAATACCAGCTGTGGTTGAAGATTCAGAAATATGGGTTAATGACGACAAAATTCGTTTGAGGAGGTATTAATGCGGTTTTAAGCTTTGTTTCTCAATCGCGGTAATTGGCTAAGTTCATGACCTGCCGAATCAGTCAAGACACTTGGTAGTAATGAAAGATGACGTTTATCTATTCACATCGATACAAGAATACCCTTCGGTAGCAGATGACTGCGTATGATTCATTATATGGTTGCTAATGTAAGAAAATATCATTTCTGTGAAAGCTAGGGCTTGACAGCTTTATGACTTAAATGGACGCAAATGGCGAGCGGCTCTGTAAAAGTGGCTTGTGATTCTCGCTGTGGCATAGAACCCAGTTCCAATTACTCTCTAATTGATTCCATTTCCATCTTCGTTTCTAGGCCACGCTCGTATTAATTTTGAAAGTACGACAACGCATTTCATGTGAGTCACGATGGAACAGTGAAGACCTCGGGACTGAATTGTATTTGTTTCTTGAGAACGGTAGGTTTTCAGAGGCCTGTAAGTTTTTTTCTTGGGATTGCTAAATTCCCCTATGAGTGGTGAGCTTACTACTAAGTTCTTTATTTCTTTTCTAATAGCTTATTGCCTGGTAACTCAAATAAAAATTTGTATACTCCACTATAGGTTTAATAACACGACCCGGGTTTCAACACTTCGTGTCATCTTCAGGTGTCGAAACCCGGGTCGTGTTATTAAACCTATGGTGGAGTATACAAAGTTTTATTTAAGTTACTATGAATTACTTCCACAAAGTCAAGCCTGGAACCATTTCCTTTGCTAATTGTCTAGTTTCATAAATAAATCGAAGTATTCCAGGACATATATATGAATGCAGATGTTGAGTGAATGATGAAGAATGGAAAGGAATCTACTAAAGGAAAAGTGTATTTTTAGATGAAGGCGAATTTTATTTCAGATCATTGCATTTCGCTCTTTGTTTTCTATGTGTGATAATTTCTGGTTGCCTTCTGAAAATTTTAAAGTAAGCATTACCTATGATCGCTACTAATAAATTTGTTAGTCATTTCCTTTCTTAGGGTTAGCAGTGGAAGTGAAAAAAAGTTTACAATCTCAACCTTTGTTCCAACTAGCCAAGCAGTTTTCCTGATACCTTGAACAAACAGGGCAATAATGCAATATGAATACTCTATTAAATGCTCCGTTCAAATAACTATTAATTGACAACTAATTTCAACGGCTTACGGCCCAAGTTTGTTCGATTTTTGGGTGAATTTTCTAGTTAACCCATTACAGCCCACCGTAGCAATATAACTTTATCCTGAGGGCCGAGTGTATGAAGTTCTGTAGGAGAAACCGCGAACTTTATGGCAATCAACTTGTCAGCACTGCATCCTTCTAGTTAACGATCATGAAAATATTTTATAAGTACTTCAGTTGACCATATGATTAAAATACCAGGAATTCATCAAAATTGCAAGCAAATATTTTTCTGGGCGAAAATGGGTTAATTATTTTAATATTGAACAGGATTTTATTCTTCAATCAGTAAGAAGACTACATCGAATGACCGTCACTATTTTTTTCGCAACAAAATATTTTTTTTCTTATTTGACCTTACTATACCGCAATAATATAATTATATAATAATATTGATAATAATGTTTTATTACTCCGACAGAGAATGCTTACAACATGATATCTTTGGTAAAATCGGGGAGTTACTCGGTAACCGGGGAGGTAGCCATGAAGGTAGACCTGAATTATGGCAACCATCGTTTGCAGATTGGGTAATGCACAGATATATAAAGGAAATACAGCATTTTTCAATTATCAAATAATATTACGTCTTAAATGTGTGACATTTGTTGACGGCATATTACGTGTACTTGGTATTAGCTGCCGGAGCAGCGAAAGGACTGCGACAATATCTCCAAATAAACAACTTTACTCCATTCACAAATAACAGAGTCACTTATAATCCACAGCTTAAAAAACTCTCGTCGTCCCGAACTGCACTCTCCCCTAACTTGAACGCCCACAACCTTATTGCTCACCGCTAGGAGACAAACTGCCACTCCGCACCGCTTTGACCAGCCGGGCTGACAATCCCGTCTCTTGCGGGGAAAAAGACACTTGACAAAAGACATGCTCGGGCGTAACTCAAAACAGTCTTAGTTCAAGAACATTTCTTTCCCGTAGCAATTTTCTCGCCAAATTTCAAACTGAAGACGTATTTGTGTTTTGATGGTTCTGTATGGTTGACGTATCGATGGCAGGTTGGGGGCTCATTAGGTAGCTTTGGAGGTTGTCACGGTGAAAGATTATAATGGTTTCTGGGTGTTTTCAATTTCTTTTTGGTGGGGTTCCGGGTGGTCATCCGGGTGAGGCAGACTAGAGGCCAAGGTGAGAGAGTGTATATAAGGTTTTTTTAAATGACCTCGAATCTCGTCCGCGCCAAATCTCCGAGAGTTTTTATGAGTGGTATTTCTTACCTGAACTAATCGTTTTCTTTCGTCGTGATGTGGAGGATTTGGCAGAATCTTCTTACTGATTTGCTTTTTGGTTTTGAATTTCTGATTGTGGTATTGCCTTCTAAGGTAAATGGATGCCCTTGATCCTTCAGAATTTGAATTTTGTAATTAAAAACCTATCGACATAATTTTTTATTAACTAATGAAACATTCGAACTACTTATTTTATGGCTCATAAAGCGTGAGAGGTTAAAAAGAAACGAATGTGAAATTAGTATGGCCTGGTTCTCGAGAACCAAGCCTCGTTAACACCTAAAAATGAACATTCAGGTCTCGTTGTTTATTTTGTCCCCTTCTTATGGCGTAAAAACTGTCCTGAATGTCCAAGGTATTCAGAACGTCTATCCGCGTGGGTGTTATTGACAACTAACTTTTATCTCCAGCTTTCATGCATCTTACATAGCAATTACAAAGAAATTCAGTCATCCGAAATGGAGTCTAAGCCATGAAGAGGGTGGATTGGGTTGGTGTGGTGGCTAGAGTATTGGATAACCATACGGGGGGCCAGGGTTCAAATCCCTGCAGAGGAGGATGTTTTTCAGAGGAAACCCGATCCCTACTTGAGTGCCTAGTGTAGGACACTCCCAGTACTGTACTCCGTCTGTCGGATGAGACGTTAAACCATGGTCCCCTTGGCGCCTTTCGTTAAGAGCAGGCTTCTGCCGACGCCGGGTGTCTATCCACCCCTCCTCCCTCACTTAGCTGTCGGTTGCTTCCCCAAAAACCCAATCCAATCCTGTTTACCTTTATAGTGGAACTAAGCGCAGAAGCTGATTTTCCTCTCCTAAGGGGGCAGTACAATGTTGCAGCATTCGTTTTGATGAGTCTAGGAAAACAGCGCAGCCGTCTCGGCGCAGGGCCCGATTTTTGCTTCATTTTTTTTCCAAGTATCTTCCGTGTCTAACTGTACGCTTTATCCTTGGAATTCGTAAAAGGAATTTATTAAGATGACAATTTTCTTTCAATTTAAGGAAAACCGGTGTATTTACCCTTTGGTCACTAATTCCACAATAATTATAAATAGCGACAACATATAATGTTTAAATGTCAGAGGTATTTTGTTTCAACATGATCATAATAATTGATTAGACCCTGTAATATTTGATATTATCTAATATTCTGTAAAAATATTCCTAATTCCTGATTAATCCTGCGTGTTTGAGAACATTATTTGGATGCATCGCATGGGGAATAGCAATTCATTTTGTCGTTCTAAAAGATGTTACCTCTCGTCAAATATTACATTGCTGTTTAACTTGTCATTATTTACTTCCAACACCAATTTACTAGGTTAAGTATTAATGCCATGGAGTTGAGCAATAATCATCAATTTAGTCTAAAAAGGGTGGAACTCCAAAACTCATAGGCAAAAAAGTTTGCCCTTATTGGAATTTCGCCCTTATTATATTATTCAAGCCGTGAAAGCTCACTTCTTTAAAATAAGTTACGTGGATGATAAATACGAATGGTGATTATTAATTTTGAACATCTATTTAACTGGACTGTATGAAAAAGAGTCGCAAAATCATTTGATTTTGATTTCATTCTGCCCTAAACGGATTTTTTTTATTTCGAAGAAACATAATTCACTTTGTCATCAGGTATGGCTTGTTAAATACTTGCTGAGCAAACGATCACCTTCGTATGTTTGCATCCCCATGGTGTTACATTTCACCTCGCCTTTTTTATTCGAAGATACCACAGTCAACTTCTCCAACATCCGATCTTAAGTGAGAAACATTGCGTAATGAAAAGGCGTGATGTCCAAAGGTCAGATGTTCTTGCCAGAAATACGCGCGAGGAATGGCCATGTAGTAGAACTCTCAGACAAAGAAAGATTTTTTTCCAAAGACGTAAGGTCTTGTTTTGGCACAAAGGTGGAGAAGAAACAGGACGCAAAGTTTTTATCCATCTGGGGGGAGAATGGGTGGGGAAATGGGTTTTGGGTGGGGGAGAGGACCAAATTTCAATTCCAAGGTGACTTAGTTAGACGAGGGGGAGAGATAAGAAGGAGTAAAACAGACAAGGAGACCTCCCCGACTTTCCAAAATGAGTGTGAGAAACGGGAATTACTGGAAGCTTAAGCCCCTCTCTCGTCGGGACTGGACCAGTCGGGTCAGCGGCTCTGGTCGGCTGTCGCCTGGTCTCTCTCTTTCCCGACTTCTCCGCCCTACCCTCCACAAAAAGCCCACAATGCCCGTCTCCGTCTGCCTCCCTTTCCCATTCCATCCTCGGATGCTTACACACACACACACACACACACAGCCCTTTTCTCCACCTCACCCTATAAAAACACGAGCGGCCTCCGCCCTGTCTCCTCATCCCCGTCCCGAAGTTGTCTCCTTCAAAGTCGTCATCCCGCCTCCTCCCGGCCATCCTGTCGTCCCCTGCTCGGCCTCTCGTCTCCGAGTCCGTCTCTTTCCCTTCCTCCCGCTCCTCCCCCTCGGGGATGGTGGTGCGGGTTCAAAAGGCAAGAGGCGATTATAGAGTCCACCTTTGGAATCCTCGCCAACCTACGTGATGTGAAGGGCAGGATTTCTTGATTATTATTATTTTTTCTCTATCGAGGAGTCCCGTACGCACGCGACCGCTCATGTCTTACCCCTCGAGGCCATTCACGACTGTCCGGCGAAGGGGGTCGGTCGTCAAGCCGATAGTTTCTTCGTTTCTTTCCTTTGGTATACGGTGGAAATTATGTGACTATGTTTTCTCGGTGCGCTGTGAGGTAATCTATCTAGCAAATGTCCGTACAGGAAGAAGTTAACTGGTTGTTTGAGTGATCCTACGCTCATGTAATATTAAATTTAGGAAATACACTGAAACCTGTATTAGGCGACCACCGACGGTTCCGCTGAAAAATGGTCGTTAAGAGGGGGGTGGTCGTTCGACAGGGGCTCAGATGCTAGGAGTACATATTATGGAAATGAAGGAGTTGATTTAAAAAAATGGGAAAACCCTTTAAGCGACGGTATAGTAAAATCCTATACATATGCCGCTCATTTTCTCATAATTTAGTCGCTCCTGGGAAATTTCAATGCATACTAGTTTTAATGTAATTACAACGAAACCTGAATTAAGCGATCACCGACGGTTCCGCTGAAAAAATGGTCTTTGAGAGGGGCGGATCGCTTGATAGGAGTGACCGTTTAGAGGGGTTTCACTGTACAGGAATTTATTTTGCTATTGTGTTGATTAACGTGCCACAATCCCACTCGAATGTTTTCAAAACTAGAAAACAGAATGTGAAAACATTCCTATGGAGCGTGGCACTCTACGGATCGGAAGCACGGGCATTGGAGAAGCTGACCAGAGCGGACTCGAAGCCTTCGATACCTGGTGCTGGAAAAGGATTCTGAAGAGAAGATGGACGGACGAAATAAGAATTGATCGTTTATAGAAGAGTAAAATAGGAAAGAACCATATGGAACACTGTGCAGAATAGAAGAACCAGATGGAATGGACACCCTGAGACACATTGAGTTTGTGAAGAACATAGATGAAGGTAAAATAGAGGGAAAAGTCCCCAGAGTAAGACCCAGGAATAAGTTCATGGACCAAATAAAGAGGAAAGTACATAGGAAGAGATACCAGGAGGTAAGGGGACTATCATTAGATAGGGAAGGATGGAGGGCTGCAGACAACCAGTATTAGGATTGAGCTACCAATGACGATTGTTGATTAAGGTGGGCACCAATGTAGCAATTAAATTGACGGACTTGGATTTCATTTTCTGGAGCTAAGTGATACTCATCATAAATAAAATAAACGAATGGTACAATGCGATAACATTTGATGGATCGTTCGTCTTCATTGTTAATAGAGTTACTAAACAATGCTCAAATGTAAATGATAAATCATTGAAAATAGCTTGAGATTGTGTAAATTCTTTCAAAATAATGATTAATCTTGCGTGTTTAAAAACATTGTTTGGATGCATAGCATGTGAACTAGCAATTCATCCTGTCGTTATAAATGATTTGCCTCTCATCAGTCTAAATTAGTCTGTCTTTTAAGTAGTAAGGGACTGCCTGCCCTGTCATTTTCCTCATGATGAACTAGCACACTTTTTTATAATCTATTGATCACCGGCAAAGAATGGATATTGTGGAGGAAGTAGCTGGACAGTTAAAATATTTAGCGTGCCTTAATATTAATGTGCTCACAAGGAATGAAGTCACGTAAAAAAAATATTGAGCCGTCTCTCCTCTGACTATAGTAATAGGGCGGATACGTTCTTGTATTAATTGAATTGGAAATTCATGGTGACATGAGGTAGTGAATCCGTTGAAACTAAATCAGAATTAAACAGAGTGCGTGGTAAAGACTGAAGGAAAAAGGCATTGGCTGCGCAAGGAATATCAGATTTCGTATGTTTATAACTATTCGTAACACATAATTAAAGATAAATATAAAAATATTTAAGCCTAGAGAACGTTTGTACTTCCACAGTTAATTTAAAAGTTACCGAACGATTTTGGCTGTCAGGCCATCATCTAGTCTGATCACATGTTGATGGCCTGACAGCCGAAACCGGTCGATACCTTTTTAATAAATTGTGGAAGTCACAAATTTTTTCTTGATCATTACTGTAGTGAACATTACTCTCGTGAAGAAGCTTCAAAAGAAAAATTTACCTGTTCATACAAGAATTTCACTTGTAACCTCATTGATTTTTCCAATTATAGATTATTGTATACTAGTGTATATCGATTTAACAAATGTTCTCGAAATACGTATCCAGCGATTAATTAACAGCTGCCTTAGATTTACATTCGATCTTCGCAGAGATGACCATGTTCCTGACTACTTTGCTGCCTTGAAGTGGCTGCCTCTTGGCTCCCGAAGGAATTACTTCCTGGGGTGTTTTCTGTTCTCCCTCTTTCATACTCATATGCCTGAATACCTCTACAACCTATTTACCCTCAGAACTACTGTTTCCGTCAGAAGAACTCGGGCAGACCTAAACCTTCTCCACATACCCCATGCCCGTACCAACCAATACCTAAATTCCTTCCCGATTATAGCATCCAAGTTTTGGAATTCATTACCCCCCTCAATAAAATGCTCCTCCACTCCGGAATCTTTTAAGAGGAAATTGTACGAATATTTAAAGCAGTAGCACTGTTGTTTTGAAATGTAAGAATCGTTGTGTTGATTAATTTCATTTTTGTTAGAACCTTTGTTTTCCATTGCTCTTGTGTTTATGCTATGCTTATTTCATAATTATTGTATTTTGAGCAGAATGTTTTCGGTACTTATGTTTTTCTTTTTTGCTCTTATGGGTTTCCCAGAGCATCAATAAACCATTCATTCATACTTCGTCCTTCCACCAAGTGAACGCTTCCTTTTTGATATTATAGTTAAATTAGTTTAAAAATTTTCATTAGATTCTCTATTTTGATGTGCACTTTTTTCTTTGACATAGTGAGAAAGCCCTGGTACCGTATCCTTCCCCATAGGTCAGCTTTCGTTTTAACCAATAAAAAAGGGTTGCTTTCACATGGCAAAATGCATTAAGTGGCTAGAAATATTATACTAGTGTGCTGCTGACCGATGACATAAGCCTTTGAAATGGGATAGGTGCAATGATATAGGTAGATATGTTCCGCTGAAGTATTTAAAAATATATTTAAAGGATACTTGTCTTCTGTCAGCAGCCACTTGTAATTCTAGGTCAAATAGTAGATAAAGATGTCCAATTGTATAAAATAGTAACAATGTTATCTACCCATGTCACCATCCATTTCCATTCCTACTTTTCTCCGTCATATGAACGAACACCCTCCGAGTTTTAGGCCTATCCGTAGGTTTACTGCTTCGACTGCTACGTAACCTTGCGTGTTTATTTCTCTTGACGTTCTCAAGGAGGTGCGCGGAGTAAGATGTCTCGTCTGCCATTCAGTTAACTTAACAGGTTTCAACTGAGCCGTTGAATCCCGATGCAGAAAGGACACTCAAGTAGAGGGGTAAGGATTTTCGTCCGATCGATTCCAAGTTCATTGTTCCCTACTTACTTTCCACCATGTAGTTAAGTTATTAGCGAGTTAAAGTCATGGACGAGTGGAGAGGGTGGTAATGCTTACTCTATGGATCCAGCCAATCGTAAAAAAATTAATGAATCAGTGATAAAATAAGGAATAAACGAAGATTTAAAGCGATCATTAATGCTGCATATTTATTTCTTAATTATATAGTATATTTAAATGTATAGAGATCCTTAGAATTTGTTTTGAATTTTGTATCGTCTCTTCGGTACCAAATAATGAGTAACCCCAAGACAAGAGTGCATTGCTGTCTACTATGATTGACAATTTTTTCCTTCCATTTCTGTAATATCTGCGTCTTTGTGTTGCTGAAACCGTATCCTTGAATGTTCAGTTCGATTTCCAAAAACCAAGACAAATTCACTTGGGCGAATTACTTTTAATCGTTTGAGTGAGCCTAATAAAAGAAGCCTTCGCGTAGAGCTAATTATTATGTCTCTCATACAGTTTTCCTGGTCAATGTTGGTGAACACGATTTTTTCTTCGTTTCCTCTGCTAATCGCATGAATATTTTGTCTTTCTTCATATATTAGAAAAGCATGATTTGCTGGGTGATGCTATCCTTGCCTAATGGACCATTAAACATTTTGTGAATATTATTATTTATGATTTCTTTATATGGTTATAATTTTTATTTTAAAAACTGCTTAAACTGCTTGTACTCTCCAAGTTTTTTTCTGGTAAAGGGGTAGCATTGAATTTAATTCTTTCCGTTTCTATAGATACGGCTCAGTCCCTTGCTTTCGACTTGTTTCCTCTGAAGCAAAAGGTATAGCGATCTTTTGATGCGGCGAAGTTGCTAATTTTGCTGATTTTATGCATTCTCTCGAGTAATCAATCCACTTTTTAAAATTCAAATCTATTTTTTTAAACTCTAACTCTATTGTAAGAAAGAATTACTTGAGACAGGAAATATTGGGTTGCTGCATTAGCCAATCTTAGTATTACGTGACTATTAATGTTGAAATCTAGTTTATTCTTAATGGTAAGCGCAAATAATAGTAGTGTAAAATTTAGAATTTGATCGTATAATTCCAGCATTAACCTGTGAATAAATTCATATTTGAAGGTAATTATCGCAAATTTATCCGCGTGTGTTTAAAAAAAATCGTATTACATTTGAATATTTTTCTTATTATTACGTTTTAAATGTGAATATTCTTGCGAAATTGTCAGGAATATTTGCATAATGCAGAAGTAAAAAGAGCAATTGTCCACATAGATAAAATTTACTTCAACCAGGGCTGCAATGTTTATTCATCATCTTCTCTTGATAACGTATTAACAAGAAAGCAGAGCTGATAACCTAATAACAAAAATGCAGAACTCATAACGCAATGACAAGAATGCGGAACTGATAACGTAATAACAAGAATGCAGAAATAAAAAAAGCAATTTTTCACTAAGATAAAATTTACTTCGATCAGGATCATGAGGTGATGATTTATAAACATTGTAACCCTGGTAGAAGATAATTTTTTTCTTTGTTAAAAATTGCTCTTTTTATTTCTGCATTCTTGTTATTTCGTGTTCATTTCTGCATTTTTGTTATTACGTTATCATGAGGTGATGATTTATAAACATTGAAACCCGGGTCGAAGTAAATTTTATCTTTGTGGAAAATTGCACTTTTTATTTCCTGCACTCTTATTATTACGTTCTCAGTCAAGGATTCATCACTCTCATGGAAAAAGTTAAAGCCCTCGTCGTTTAAAACAATTTCCGTTCGCGATCTTGAGGCCCGAAATCGCATGCATTAGCGCGTGCGACCGTGTGCGAGTAGAGATATGAGCCCGGTAAGTTCCCTAGACCAAATTTCACTTCCCTGAGTCGTTCGCAGGACGAGATATCTTTCGACGAATCCCACCCGTCGCGCACGTGAATGGGCCTCTCTGGAGCCGTTTTCCTCCACGCATTTAAGGAATTGTCTCTCTACCCCCCTCCCGTGTCCTTCCTTCCCTTGTCGTTCCTTCGTCCAATCCTTCCTCCAACATCTACCCCCTCCTCTATCTTCTTCTCTTCCCCTTTACACCCCGCCCTCTGACCTCTTCCTCCGCCCTTCACACTTGTCACGCGTTTTACACCCGCATAAACGCCCTGGCAGACGATTCATTCCCTCCAGCCCAGCCCACTACGCTCTCCACTGTCACTCCGTGCCCACCCCATCCCCTCCCTCCCCCTCACATCGCCTTACACAGATTTCTCTCCTCCTAATCCTCATTTTACAGTCCAAAGTCTCTCTCTATCTTTCTCTCTCCGTCCTCCGACTCACTCCATTTCTCTCCTTCCCATACCGAGCCGCACACTCCACCTCAGATTAAGTCCTCTCGTCTCCTGTTTTACAAGTCTCTTCCTCCGACGCGCACGCACCGACAGAACCTCTCGCGTCCGTCTCTTTTTTCCTCTTTCCCTCCTCCTCTCCGTCCACCCCTCTTTATATTCCATCTTCTTCCTCCTCCACTCCCCGCTCCCACGCTCTAATGCGCATGCCCATTTCACTTCTCCGCCCTATCCCCCGGCTTTTATATATTCTTCCTTCCCCACTCCTAGACCCGTCCTCTCGCTCCTCTACCCCCGCATCCTCGCGTGGAATACGCGTTTTCCCACCCCCATACTGTCGCCTCGTATCACGCAAATGCCATCTCCCTTTGCTGTTTCCACCGTTGTCTCTTATTCCAAGCGCCTACTCCCGGCCTTATCTTCATGACAACCTCTCTCCGCGCGGACGCGCCGCAGGGATGTGTTTTTGGTCCCTTTTCCCTGTTCGCTTTCTCTCTTTCTCTCTTCTTCCTAGCAGTAGACGGGGAATTATACCCGTCCCTCCAACCCTTTCAGCTCCGGAGGGTTCATTGGCGGTTTTTATGGATCCGAGAGACTTCCTCCCAACGAGTAATCACTGCCGCACCGTCTCTTCTCGATTTCCTCCTGAGTTTTGCTGCGGATTCTCTTATCGAGCGGGAGATTTTCCCTGTTCCCCGTCCTTGATTGAATTTTGTGGGAGCCGGTTTTTTAATCTGCTTTTGGGGCGACGTTGTTCTCTTGTGATTTCTTTCTTTCATTTTCTCTGAGCTTAACCGATGTAAAATGGATTTAATGAAGTAATGCGATAAAGTTTCGGCAAGCATTTTCTGTGCTTTTTCTTTTTGTGATAGCAAGTCGACCCGGAAAAAAGCGCTCTCAAATCCCGTAAACCTAATATTTTTTTCCGGAAAATCTTCGTAATGAGAAAGACCATTTTCCATGTTGTTAAACAACGAAACAAGGAATGTACTGTCTCAAAACAGGAGGAGGATTAAATTTATACTAGGTAAAGGATTCCAGATTATGACAAATACAAAATGTAAGACTCGTATTTTTTAGATTGTTAGGCTTAGATACGTCCTTAGAGTTTCGCAGATGTGGGTTATTATATTCATTGGCACATATTATGGAGCTTAGGTTAAAAATATTTATTCCTTAGTCATGAAAAGGCTAGTTAGCAACCATTTTTGAACCATGAATTCACGGATTGTATAACTTTCGTCACAAAAAACAATTCCGTGCATGTGAGAGTATGTTGAGAAGTTAAGTATAAAAAGGAATTTTATTCCATGGTAGTTGTTGGAAGTAGTTAAGTATGATGACGCTAGTAACTTTGCCTTTTTCTGTCAGGCAGCTGCAAGAGTTTTACTTGTTATTTTTATTACGAATGTAAGACATTTCATTGTAATCACTCGCCATTTAGTCCAGCGCAGCCGCAAAAGGAAGTAGCGTGATCTGCGGAGTAATGAATGTTGCTAAGCACTCCCGTGAGGAATTCTTGTTGGCACGTTCTGTGATTCAGTGGGCTATTTAACGCAGCCGTTTCCGCCTTAAAGCATTCATGAAATACGACAGCAGACAAATGTTTAGCTGGGAAAACGATTTTTGATCTTCTAACGGAGAATATATTCCTTTCTCTTGGCTGGCATCGTTCTGGCTCGTCGTAAGAAAAATGACGCTCAAATGGCTGGAATATATGGAAAACGGTGTTTGGAATTGTCTTAAGAGCAGAATGTGCCACAGCACAGGTAATGGCTGAGTTCCTTAAAGGTGCTTATAAAAGTGCTGCTGAGATACACAAGCATTTTTCGTGATCAGGGGCAAGTCAGTCGCCGTTGAATAAGTGTTCCTTTCTTCTAATTGACCATATATTCTCTCGGATATGCATAGGAAACGTCCATCGCCAGGTAACAAAATACGAGTCTCGTACGATAGAATTATACATTGTTCCGCTTGAAAGATAGCTGTAACCATTTGTCTTACCGAGTGATTAGGGACAAAGCTTTATCGGGTATACCTATTCAACGTAGCTATCGCGTAAATTGCCTCCATCCTTTAAACAAATTCTAACCTCAGCTTACTCAGGCTATCTGAAGCTTAAATCAAAATTATATTTTATAACTCTCTCAAGCTTTGTATATCAACATAGTTAAGCCTCAAGTAGCAGACGTATCTCACTTTATTAAAAATGTACGAGCTGCTGTATCGCCAATATTTCAGTTTTTTTTCTGTATTTAACAGCCATGAGCTCTTGCAACAAATCCCTTCGAGGTACGAGATCATATGCTTCGTTCTTAAGTCATGCCATAATTAATACAAGTCTATTGTGAAACACTCTATATAAAAACTCTATATTCAAGCTATATAACCATCGTGAGCGACACTTTATATCCATCCAATGGCCCTCTCTTATCCTTCCTCTACTTATTCCATGGTTATTGACCTACTTACATTCCAAGGATTAATTAATAATAAACGCATTGATAAAAGTGTTAAATTGAAGTTAAAGGGAGTGATATTTTCTACGAATTTGACTTCAATGAAAAATGGAGTAGCCATGGCTTAAGCAGTAGGAGAAACATATTGGCAAAAAATATAGGACTCTATTATAATTTAATCCACGTATTCTTTGCCCTGATATCACGCGACCACTCATTTTCATAAAAGAAAATGCGCAGTAATCCTACATGCGAATGAGACTTCAAGGACACCAATATTTCATGAGTGCACCTGGAAATAGAGACGGGAATACTGCCACTTCATTTGGGCCAATGTTTGCGACGAAAAGTTAAAATAACGCTTTAAACTTCTATTGCCAGGTAATTATTATTTCCCTTTCCCTATGGATGAAAAAATGTTGTGAACACGAGTTTGAAAGAGCCAGCGTAATCCTCTTTGGGAAACTATTCGCGTTGCGTTGCGTTGTTGAAAAAATAAACCAGCGGAACAAATGTTCTTTTAGTATTTTTTTTTAAACTTCATTTCGGTTTTTCGATACAAAGCGAGTCGGTTCTTGGGTCTCTCTTGGAGTGCAAAATATTTACGCAAATGAGAAACTAACCTGCGATGCAAATGATAGAATCATAATTATGGAGTATCCATCATACATAAACGTATAGCAATTATAGTGCATACATAAAAAATGCTGCCTTGTCTCACTCTTTCCTATAATTCTTTCAAGTGCTTCTACTTGAACGATCGGAGACACTTCCATTGGGGTTTTTAACCGACGGCGCTGAAGGCAAGCTAATTAAAAACCTGGGGCTGTAGAATCATGTTATTTGCTTTGAATACGACGTTTAGAGTTTAAGAAAATGACTCACTTCGTCTCCAGTGATATCCTCTAATTTATATCATCAACCATGACGCTGCGGTCACTACACAAGATGTCTTCTACTCCGACTCACCTGTCAACATTGTTTGTGAATGAAAAATATTTGAAAAAGATTTCTTCCTCTAGAACTGCATAGAGTACGTGTTTTGATTTACCTTAGAAAAACAATGAGATAACAGAGAAACTTGTTAACTTGTACCGCCAAATGCATCAAACATGAAACTAACGGTTTTAGTTTCTACTTCTAAACAATTTTTTGCATATTTGAAACTCTTTTAAACTTTGAAACTATGAAAACTTTGTACTATGAAGTTTGAAACATCTACAAATAAAGTACACTCATTGATGTAATTATAAACTTGTCTATACAGGTAGTACATTATGAGAAATGTCACGATTTTTTGGCTTGCTTCGTGGATTTTGAGGAGGCGTTTGACAGAGTTAATTGGGAAAAGCTCAAGCAAATACTAATGAGAGTAGGAAAATATATTGATAGCGTAGGAGACTCATCCGAAACTTAAGGTCACAGGTTGGGGCGGTTGACGGTGGATCAGGGTGGGCAGTTAAATATCGCGGGGTGAGGGAAGGGTGCCCACGGTCGCCTTTGCTTTGTAATATGCATACCGAGGAAATGGTAGTGAAGGCATAGGAAGATTTCGATGTGGGAACCAAAGTAAGAGGCCAGCTGATAAAGTCGGTTAGATTTGCGGACGACCAGGTATCGGTTAGTCGATCATCCGAGGCATTGCAAGATTAAGTAGATGAATCATTAAAACAGTGCGAGAAAATCCGGAATGAAGATGTATATACCATTATAAAAGCCAAAGTAATGATATCATCTAAGTGAAAGAAAGTGAGTCTGAATGTGGGGGCTGAAGCAAGGAGATCATTTTAATTACATAGGCAGTACGGTAGAATAAGAAGGGCGTAGTTGCAAATGTATAAGGAAAAGAATAGCGCTGGCAAAGGCAGCGTTTAGCAATAGACTGTAGCTGATAACGTGGACCATGGGTAAGCTACATACAGAAGAGGTTATTGAAGAGCTTGAAATGGAATGTAGCCTTGTATGGAGCAGAAACGTGGACTAGGAGAAGGGAGGACCATTAGGTGGGTGTGCATCAGGATGGAGGAAGTGCGGTGGACGGGAAGAAAGACAAACGAGGAAGTGCCGAGTACAATGGGTAGGGAACAATACAATCTGGATGAAATTTTGAAGGGGCAGGGTTGGTGGCAGGAGGGGTTAATTAGGGGCGAAGGGTTACTGAAGAAAGTATTTGGGGAAGGAAGTTGGGTAAGCGAGGAAGAGGAATAAATGAGAGAGGTTTAATGGACGGAAAAAGGAAGGGTAGTAAGTGTTCTGAGATGAAAAGAGAAATTTTAGTAGACAGGATCATGCGCATGTTAAAATATGTAGAATGGACTCGAAGGTTTCCGCGGAGTCATTGAGACGGCACTGAAGGCTTCTCTGTGGATGTATTATGTTTTTTCTCACAATTTAAATGGCCTCTCGGATCAGTCTGGGGAAGTAGCGGTTCTCTTTCGCGATTAAATTTGCCTTTTCCAAATTCATATTGTGGCGAGGATCACTCCAGTTATGTTCGGCCAGGGCAGATTTTCGAAGCTGCCTATTTTTGATGTCCCTTTGGTGTTCTCTCAGTCCGCATTTGAAAGCTCTCGACGTCTGTCCCACGTAGGATTTCTCACATTCGCACGTCACTTGGTTGACACCGTCTTGTATGTTCTCTGTTTAGCGGTCCTTGGCCTTGGGATTTTACCTTCTTATTCCTGTTATAACTACTTAAGTCGGTAGATTACCAAATATTAATGAACTAAAAAATCACACAGATTCTATTCAAAGAATAGATATCTTATTAATGAATCTGCTTACCGCGTGTATCCACGGAATTTGTTAATCTACATCTTCGTCATACCCTGCAAGCCACCCAAAGGGTGTGTGGCAGGGGGTGCTTCCACACCAGGCATGCATCAATAATACGGCAGAACACCGAAATTACATTGGAACCGGCGTACCACACATGCAACGCGCCCATTAACAATCTACTAACCAAGAAATATTCTATCGTCAATCGTTCCAACATGCCAGGGGTACAAGGACTACTACTACAGATTAAAAATCTCATGCATAAATAAGAGCGTCAATATTTACATCATGCATAAATAAGAACGGAAAATATATAAAGAAAGAGATCTAAAATCTAGCTAATGTCACTACTTACACTATTCATGACGACGATCACAGCTGTTATGGTCCCGAATGGTACGCGGAAAAAATGACATTTTATGCCCATCGGTTCGACAATCTATCTCTCTAATTTTATTGGCGCGATCTAATCTGCCATAGTTCGGAGGGGGTTAATAGTATGTTTTTTTACGTCGTCAGAGAAATGATTTTCCTGAAATTAAGTTTGGAGGTTTAGTCTATACTTTAATCTACGCTGTGATAGCGATTCCCATCCTAATTCTTTTAACAGAGCATATTAAATTGGATCTGACATATTATTGAACTTTTGAAGTATCTACTCTACTTTTCTCCTCTTGAAATACCATTTCTCTTATCGCCACTTCATATTTACTAACTCCTTGAGTATTGTCTACAATCTGTTGACATACCTCGCTTCACATCCAACATTCTCCCTTCAATCCATTTGAACACTCAATTCCAGAACTTAATTCCTTAACCTCTGATTCTGTCATCCATGCTAATCCCTATTGCTTCAAATAATTGGTGCTAATATCCTCTCTTCAATTACTCCATTAACACTTTGAGTGCGGCATGACGTGATATCACGTCATGGTTGTCTTTATGCTGGAACTGATGACGTGATATCGCGTCAAGGGTACCGTAAGTGTTACAGCTTTCACTAGGGGGCCTAGTAAAAGTTCCCTAGTGAAAGCATGAACACTCATGGTACCCATGACGTGATATCACGTCATCGGTTCTAGCGTAAAGACAACCATGACGTGATATCACGTCATGCCGCACTCAAAGGGGCTCTCCTTCGTTGTCCTGCTATTTTTCCCATTCTCCTTCAAACTTGAATCATCCAAATATTTTTCAAATCCAGTTTAAATCTATTTTTACAAAAGACCGAGATTTGCATTTATCTTCACTGACTAAAGGTTTAACTGAAGAGTATAGTTAGCATGATAGTCTAGGTGTATCTCTGTGAAGAGAGTCGTAAAATGTCTGCCATTGCTGATGAAAACGTCGAACATATGCATTACTTTTAGCTTTAATGCAACGATTGGCATTTTTTCGGAGTGAGAGATGAGCGGGGAGAAATTAAGTGGGATGCATCTACATTGTGTTCCAACCCGTTTGTTTCTATGGAGGTTCGTGGCAGGGGATGCTTGGACTTCATTTACGAAAATTAATGGTATAGGGAAGAGGAAATTGGGAATGAAACGCATGTTTTGGTGGAATTATTCACTTGATCTTCTCTTGGTAGGACGTGAATGGTTAGCGGTGCGAAAGAGGGAAAGTTTAAGCCGATCTGTTCTGCAGTAAATCTCTCTTGTTTGTTCCCTTTTTTAGTCCTACAGATGAATGGAAATTTTTCTGTAAGTTTAAGGGTTTCCCAGCGAATGCTTAGAATGTATAGCTCTCGGGTTTCCAACCGGGTGATGGTGGTTTTTGGCACCGACGTTTCGAGGTTTCGACGTTTCGTAAATCTCTCTTGTTTGTTCCCTTTTTTAGTCCTACAGATGAATGGAAATTTTTCTGTAAGTTTAAGGGTTTCCCGGCGAATGCTTAGAATGTATAGCTCGCGGGTTTCCAACCGGGTGATGGTGGTTTTTGGCACCGACGTTTCGAGGTTTCGACGTTTCGTAAATCTCTCTTGTTTGTTCCCTTTTTTAGTCCTACAGATGAATGGAAATTTTTCTGTAAGTTTAAGGGTTTCCCAGCGAATGTTTAGAATGTATAGCTCTCGGGTTTCCAACCGCGTGATGGTGGTTTTTGGCACCGACGTTTCGTAAATCTCTCTTGTTTGTTCCCTTTTTTAGTCCTACAGATGAATGGAAATTTTTCTTTAAGTTTAAGGGTTTCCCAGCGAATGCTTAGAATGTATAGCTCTCGGGTTTCCAACCGGGTGTTGGTGGTTTTTGGCACCGACGTTTCGAAGTTTCGACGTTTCGTAAATCTCTCTTGTTTGTTCCCTTTTTTAGTCCTACAGATGAATAGAAATTTTTCTGTAAGTTTAAGGGTTTCCCGGCGAATGCTTAGAATGTATAGCTCTCGGGTTTCCACCCGGGTGATGGTGGTTTTTGGCACCGACGTTTCGAAGTTGCGACGTTTCGTAAATCTCTCTTGTTTGTTCCCTTTTTTAGTCCTACAGATGAATGGAAATTTTTCTGTAAGTTTAAGGGTTTCCCGGCGAATGCTTAGAATGTATAGCTCTCGGGTTTCCAACCGGGTGATGGTGGTTTTTAGCACCGACGTTTCGAAGTTTCGACGTTTCGTAAATCTCTCTTGTTTGTTCCCTTTTTTAGTCCTACAGATGAATGGAAATATTCCTTTAAGTTTAAGGGTTTCCCGGCGAATGCTTAGAATGTATAGCTCTCGGGTTTCCAACCGGGTGTTGGTGGTTTTTGGCACCGACGTTTCGAGGTTTCGACGTTTCGTAAATCTCTCTTGTTTGTTCCCTTTTTTAGTCCTACAGATGAATGGAAATTTTTCTTTAAGTTTAAGGGTTTCCCGGCGAATGCTTATAATGTATAGCTCTCGGGTTTCCACCCGGGTGATGGTGGTTTTTGGCACCGACGTTTCGAAGTTTCGACGTTTCGTAAATCTCTCTTGTTTGTTCCCTTTTTTAGTCCTACAGGTGAATGGAAATTTTTCTGTAAGTTTAAGGGTTTCCCGGCGAATGCTGAGAATGTATAGCTCTCGGGTTTCCAACCGGGTGATGGTGGTTTTTAGCACCGACGTTTAGAAGTATCGACGTTTCGTAAATCTCTCTTGTTTGTTCCCTTTTTTAGTCCTACAGATGAATGGAAATTTTTCTGTAAGTTTAAGGGTTTCCCGGCGAATGCTTATAATGTATAGCTTTCGGGTTTACAACCGGGTGATGGTGGTTTTTAGCACCGACGTTTCGAAGTTTCGACGTTTCGTAAATCTCTCTTGTTTGTTCCCTTTTTTAGTCCTACAGATGAATGGAAATTTTTCTTTAAGTTTAAGGGTTTCCCGGCGAATGCTTATAATGTATAGCTTTCGGGTTTACAACCGGGTGATGGTGGTTTTTAGCACCGACGTTTCGAAGTTTCGACGTTTCGTAAATCTCTCTTGTTTGTTCCCTTTTTTAGTCCTACAGATGAATGGAAATTTTTCTGTAAGTTTAAGGGTTTCCCGGCGAATGCTTAGAATGTATAGCTCTCGGGTTTCCAACCGGGTGATGGTGGTTTTTAGCACCGTCGTTTCGAAGTTTCGACGTTTCGTAAATCTCTCTTGTTTGTTCCCTTTTTTAGTCCTACAGATGAATGGAAATTTTTCTTTAAATTTAAGGTTTTCCCGGCGAATGCTTAGAATGTATAGCTCTCGGGTTTCCAACCGGGTGATGGTGGTTTTTGCCACCGACGTTTCGAAGTTTCGACGTTTCGTAAATCTCTCTTGTTTGTTCCCTTTTTTAGTCCTAAAGATGAATGGAAATTTTTCTGTAAGTTTAAGGGTTTCCCAGCGAATGCTTAGAATGTATAGCTCTCGGGTTTCCAACCGGGTGATGGTGGTTTTTGGCACCTACGTTTCGAAGTTTCGACGTTTCGTAAATCTCTCTTGTTTGTTCCCTTTTTTTAGTCCTACAGATGAATGGAAATTTTTCTGTAAGTTTAAGGGTTTCCCGGCGAATTCTTAGAATGTATAGCTCTCGGGTTTCCAACCGGGTGATGGTGGTTTTTGGCACCGACGTTTCGAAAGCGTAGTCAGCCATCGTCCTCAGGGTGATCACCCGGTTGGAAACCCGAGAGCTATACATTCGGAAATTTTTCTCTTCTCCTCGGCTTAGCGTGCAACCTGCGGAGAGTCTCTTTTGGCTCCCATCCCAGGTTTTATGAATGTTTCGTTACATTCCCTGTCCAGTCGTAGAATTTTACAAATAAGCGCCAAGCTTACAAATGATGACGAAAAATCTTGTTTTGCCAAACCCTTGAATAGTGTTAGTCATTTAGTAATTTTGACGGTGATGTTTTATATTTCAATGACAAAAGGCCAAAACTGTATTTCTAAGAGAAAGAAGAAATCGTGAATTGCCCAGACAATATTTGCAATGATGCAGTTTTTATGACTCAATCACCTCTTTTTTATTTAAGTCTCCCTACGTGTCCTGTTATCCACTTATCTGGTTGTTGTTTTTTTTACCTTACTCCACCTATTCTTTTTTCCTTTATTCTGGTGCCCCTTCACTATTGTTTACTTGTTATTACGTCACCTTGAACCTCTATATGTCCCCTCGCGTACCCTCTCCTCCGCCATTACCTTAACCCCCCCCCCACCAATATTAGTTCTGCTATGGGGTATATATAGAATCAGAAATATTTACAATTGTATTTTGATAATGTCCTTATCACGATTAATTATAATAATAACCACGTGAAATCCCAAGACCAAAGACTGCTTATCAGAGACACACAGACTGTCGAAACCATGGTCGGTGGGTGGAAATTACTACAGAGTTTTTTTTTTATTTTATTTAATTTTTGTTTTATTATTTTTTTACAAATATGGAAACGCCAAGCTATCCTTTGTAATTACTTCTTTCCTTCGCCGGTTCCCGAATTCTTGAGGAATGCTCAAGACATTGGGAAACGGGATTGAGAAAACATCTGCCTTTTTCGATTTCGTCCCGGGACCTTTCAATTTTTGGTTTGTTGAATCCCTACCTCCGTAGCGCAGTGCAGTAGGATAGGTGGAGGATAAGAAGATAAGAAGATTGAGGAGAATTGAGTGGGCGAAGGACAAAATATGCGCTGGTGGGCAACGCGTGGGGAGAACTGGAGGAGATGGCGTCAGCCGGAAGGGTTAAAAAGAGAATCATCGAGGGAGGATGGGACAGGATGAACCTCCATGAGGGAGTTTAGGTGCTGGGGTCGCTGGAGGGGTTAAACTCCCCGAAGGAAGGGAGGCGAGAGTGGAGAGATTGTATCTTGTTAAGGCCCATGATTCGGCAGAGTCGTGACGCCCCGGAGCCGAGTGTGTGTAGGGGCAAGTCCAGCGGCCGCGGTGTCGTACAGTCAGTGCCCGAGCGGGTGTGCGGATGTGCGGGTGTTCTGCAAGAGGGACGGACGGTCGGGAGGGGGGGTTGGTTGGCGGGGGAGGCTGGGGATACCATTGTGGAGGCGAGGGGGCGGGGAACACGCGTCGTCGATTCAGCGGTGGCTCTCGGGGTGCACGAGAAAACACACGGAAACATTTTCGCACACATGTTACTCGCGTATAATCTCCTCTCCCCCCTCCCTCCTTTCTTTCATTACCTTTTCCGGTCCCCTTTCCTTATATCCCCGCGTTGGCGACGGGGGCGAAATGAAGCATAGTTGAGTAGAAGCATAGAGGCGGTGGTGAGGGGCGGATGTAAAGGAACCGGCTGCTGATGCGAAGTCTTGTGGGAGAGAAGAGGCTGTTGAGACCACGGGGGCTTGGGAGGAGAAATGTCTCATTGTTGAGTCAAGTCGGAGGAGGAAGGAGGACGGGTAATTTCCTTGAAGTTGTTCTAAACTCACACAATAGTGAACGGAGGAAGCTGCCGTGCTACCTAGGCTCCTTGTTTCTTATGGTAGTTGGATCCAAGGGAATTAGATGGTATGCCATTACTTTCCATCAAACAAGACACTCGTAACGGGAGAAAAGTCTAAGGATGACTCTTTTGGCAAATAATACGTCGTGTTAATGAATATAAAATATTCAGGTTACAACTCAGTTAATTTTACTTCACGACCAGTTTCGATGGTTGCTCATTATTTTTGTCTTTAACTTAACTTTTTGGTGTTAAAGATGACGCATTACCATCTAAACTAATCGACATTATAATTATCTTTGTGGGAAACTGTTTTCTCTTTATCCATTATTATGGAACAGTTCCAGTGTACATACAGAATCAGATAAGGGCGGGTCCGTGGTTCGATTCACGGTTCAGGTGGTTTTTGTTTCTCTTAGCAATTTCTACGGATCCTCGCATTTGTGTCGGTCCAAGAATCCACGAGATAGTCGAACTCATTTGACAACTTCAAAAGGAGAACTTCCGCACATACGTTGGTTAACATGAATTAAGACCCTGGGAGTTGCAGATGGTGGGGTAAGTCTTTAATCAACTCTTGAAACAAGCTGAGACAGTTTACCAACCATCGGAAAAACTCCAAACATTGAGAACAGCTGTAAGTGAAGTGTAATTATTTGTGAAGAATGGTGGACTTGAAGGTGGGAATATTTTACGTGATATCGGTTCAAGAGCTGTTTCCCACCTATGAGAAATGCAATAAGTTTTCTAATTTTGTCCCGGCCAATTACGAATCAACTTATTCAAATCTATTCCAAGCCACCTAATAGGCGTTCTTTATTGAGGTGATCGGGGCAAGTTTATGCGAGATGAAAGACTGACGCGGTACGGTGGCTAGCGGAGTTGATTGGTTAACTTATTTATAGTCGCTCAGAATGACGGGATAGGTTTTAGAAAGGAACTAAGGTTTTTTAACGAGTTGCGCTTCGAAAAAGGAAACATCTAAAACGAATCCAAATTTGCGGTGAGATCTGGCAAAAGAGGCCACGAAGTAGGAAGTGATTAAAGTAAGTCGAACTATATTTCTTTTTTAAGAAGGTCGAAATGAAAGTATACGCGAGATATGCATTTCAAACTAATTTATGGGTTTCTCCCGGACGTTTATCATGTTTTAAATGCAAATTCTGCCCATTTGCTTGTGAAATAGAAATAGTACTTTCACGGGTTCCACGTTATATTGACTACATTATATCAGTGCCCACCTAATAACAAAAGTTAATCTTTTCTGTTTCCTCGTTCTTTTAATTTTTAATGTCATTCAGTTGCATCAGTTTCGCTCAATTTTGAGTTTGATATCACACTCCTGCGTCATTGCTCACGCTTTTCAACTTTTTTAAATGAATCCATACGAAATAAAAGCTTTCGTTTCACCTTGAGGTGCACGACCCGTGTGCTGTCGCTGTGAGTTTATGGTAGAAACATTTCAGAAATTATCATTTTCAATTTTAACATTTTAATCTATACTGTAAAAGATATTTGAAAAATACATCGATGGAGATGCGATGAGTCTAGAAATACTCTACATCCCGATTGCATGTAGGATTACTGCGCATTTTATTTTATGAAAACGAGTGGTCGCGTGGTTTAGGGCAAAGAATACGTGGATTAAATTATAATAGAGTCCTATATGTTTTGCCAATATGTTTCTCTTACTGCTTAATCCATGGCTCCTCCATTTTTCATCGATCTATAAATTTTGTTTATGATATTCTGTTCACTAATTTCATGCCAAATAGTTAAAGACGAGAAGGTGCATTTACTTTGTACCAGGTTTATTTCTAGGAAAAATTAGCGTTGTCTGTCAGTTTTAGAGAAACATTTCTACGATGCAAAAACCATAAGAAATGGTCCTGCTTTCCCTATTTTCCTCGTTTATCATTCTCGTCCTAAGCCTTTATATTTGGATTTGAGGTTTGCTGAAAATAATAAGCAGAATCATAGTATTATGTCGAGACTCGAGACAAAAAAGTGGAGGGCTGTATTTGTTCCCAGAGGATGTGGGTCTATAGAATTATGGAGAAACTGCGGCGCATATAAAGGCAAAAAAGAAGGAAATTGCATGCATGGCTCAGGACGAGTAAATTGCAGGTGGAAATTGGAATCTATCGAAATATGGGTAAGAGTGTGGGGTGCACTTTTATATTTGTCACAAAATAATTTAGCCTCCACGGAAAGTTTACGACACTTTTTCCAGCTATTCACGACGCAAATATTTTAAGAATTAATCGGGATCTCGCTAGCTAAAAAGTAAGGATTGTGTTGTGTTCTCAAAATATTTAAATCAACAGTCAGACTTACTTGGCAGAGACAAGACCGTAGACAAATTTTAAAGACTTCTATAAGCCATAGAAACAAAAGTCCTTATAAAATGTAAAATTCGCACATGTAAAGGAGACCTTATTGTATATTTTGAGAATTGATTTCACCAGAATGGACTGAAATGTAGAAAACACCAACGAATGGGTAGACGAGCAAAAGCAGGGAAAGAATGACCGCATGGATTGAAAGCATAGAAGGCGGTGGAATAGCTAGGTTAGCTTAAGCGATACATATATCATTTCACCTAGAAATCGATGAATTTGGTCTCATTTTATAGAAAAATATAACACCCATGGCAAGATACCAAATATCAGCCCCTCACCGAACTACTTTCCGAAATTTTTGACGGATTTGACGGACGGATTTTTTCATTTTACTAGGGAAATGATATGAAAATACACTCCAGAGAGATTATTTTTAAAATGAGGCATTTCTAACTTCTAGATCTCATCAAATATTAAATGGGTGTAGTTTTTATTTCCTCAACTATTTTATTAAATAGTTTAGAAAACTCGACGCTGTGGCGACTTAATGATTTATTTTTTCTAAAGAAATTATATAATCACCACTGTAATTTTTCCTGAATCACAAAGGAAACCTTTTTTTGCGAAGGAGTCTCAAACGCACTGCGTGAACTAAAATCGAGTCCAGCGACAGACTTGTAGAAATATTTTTATAAAATTTCGGAGAATATTAACCTCATAAAGGAACATTATTGCACCATTGATAATGGAATTTATTGTTAATGTTTCCAATAGCCACCGAAATCAAAACGATAATTCAAATATTATCTCCATCACTAGGGAACTATCTCGCTCATACAATCTTAAGGTTGACAGAGATAAGCTTCCAGGTGTCGCCAACCGAGCAAAAGATGACGGGGCAATGAAGAGACGATATAATCACGGGATATACTGAAGGAAATAGGCAAAAATCTTGGAAGAAGGTGAAAAGAAGTAGTTACAGTGTCCACATGAAATACGGTGCCCTCCAATATCATCTTCAGGTACAAATTGTACCTAAATGAAAACCTGAAAATAATTAGAGCGCGTGCAAAGGAGATCTGCTAGGTTTGTTAAATGCCGTTGTGATAATTGTATAAGTCTTACGAGTTTAATAGAGGAACTAGGATGGGAATTACTATCAGAACGCAGGTTAAAATTTAGGTTAAACCTTTTAAGTAAATTCGAAACCGATTTGTTCACAGATGACGTTAGATATATATTAAGAACCCCTGCGTATTATGCTAGGTTTGACCATATTAACAAGATTAGAGAGATAGATTGTCGTACCGATAGATTTAAAATGCCATTTTTCCCGCGTACCATAAGAGAGAACAATAGGCAACGTAGCAAAAGGGATAGGTAGGTGAAATATAGTTAGAGTAGTCTATAGTGCATGATGCATGTAATAACTACCAATAATCCCTTCCTTATTATGTAGATTTTAACCTGTACTATACTGTAGTAACTAATATTCTATTGTAATTACTACTGCAATTACTTGCAATAACTAATAATCTACTGTAGTATTTAATAAACTGTGACCCTATTTTCTAGCATGTCTACCTTATGTACCCTACTTACATGGCAATAGCACCATGTGACCCTTTTTTCTAGCATGTCTCATTTAAATATCCTATTTGCATGTCAATGGTGCATATTTGGTGATCTTCACCCCCTGCCACACACCCTCGTGGTGGCTCGCAGGGTATTACGTAGATGTAGATGTAGATGTAAATATGACGGTGTAAAGTCGAATAATGTATTTAAACAAAGAAAGGGGAAAATTACTAGGCAATCCTTGATATTCCACTACGATTATCCACAACACCACACCGGAACCGGTAACTTAATCTAACTAGTAAGTTGATTTCAATTTTCTGCCACACAATTTCGTCGATATGCCTAAATTATATATGATATTTCGTTAACTTTTGAAACAATTAGATGAGACATGGTTTTTTGTTCCATCATTTTTTGACCATTAAAATAATGTGTAATCAAAATAATGGCGATTAGTCGGTACTGCAAAAGGAGGAAAAATTGAATTAAAATGTTTGCGATTTAACATCCAACATACAGATGCTCTGGTGAGCTTTAGCCTCCCTCCGACGATTTGAACATTTCTCATCGTCTCTCGTGTCTCTTCATCCATCCACGCCATTGAGGTGATTGATTGGATATCACGTTATCAGACTGAAGTATGGCAACCGGAATATCATCCATATTGTTTAATCGTACTCTCTCATTAATTCTCTAAAAGTAGCATGACGGAATGGACGAATTATCGGATTTAAAGCAAGAATATGAACAGCTTGTTTGAAATTTAAGGCAAGTAACTCTTGAAACATATATTGGCTGCTAAGCACTATGAATTCTGCTCGATTTTACAACAGTTTTCATCGGGAATACGGTTGATAATTAATTTACATAAATAAACAAAATATGTGAGGAGAATGCAAATTAACTGAGTGTATACTGATTGCTAAAAAGTTATCGACGGAGAACATTGTCAAATTGCAAAATTAGTACGCTATCCCGAAAGCACAATAGGATAATGATGGTTAACGAAGATAGTGGACTTAAAGTTCTGTATTAGGAAAGTATGGCCATTCTTTTCCGCAAACTTAGCCGCCAAGCGAGGGACGTGATTGGCCGAAAGCAGGTCACGCGACCAGTCCGCCATTGTTGGCTCAAGACCGCCTTGTGAGGCGCGTTAGTCAACGTTGAAAACTAGTATATTCGTTTGAAAATAAGTCGTTTTTTTACCATTACCGTACCTCATTATCGAGCTAATGGTTCCTCAAAGTACTCAAATATTACCTCATTTGAACCGGAACATCAACATCATTGAGTCAAGCAGAAAGCGTGTCTATTAATGCAAAATCGGAGTTCTTTGACTCATTTGAAGCCCCTAATGTGTAAGTAATAATTCACTTCTCAAATGTTAATTGACGTGATCATCGCCTGTTATCTTCTCATAATGCATAATCATGTTTTTAACGAATAACTATTATCTTGATGGCAGTAAATGCCTCTTATTATGCCATTGTACGAACAACTCTCCAATACCCTTGAGCCGAAAATGGCGGACGCGCTGGCAGACGACGGGTTTGACTATACTTTTCTTATCCAGAACTTTTGGCGGACTGGTCACAGCTTCTAGCATTGGCCAGCATAGCAAGCTCCCTCCTCATCTACCTCAATGATTTGCGCACTTGCCTGCAGAGTCTTTCCCACTCCATACGCCTAAACACACCAACCCACTCCTAACGTTCCAACCTCCGGTCCGCAAATCTTTCCTCTCCCGCGGGTGCCTCTTTTTTCCGCGAATAATTCACGCTACATTGCACTCATGACCTCGGACATTTTCTTTCGGCTCTCATTATTTCCCCCGCCCTCCTCCCCACGCGTCTCTCTCCTCCTATATGGCCGGGATGCCTCGTGTTAAATCGGAGCAATTTTCGTCTCCTCTCCTCCACATATCTCTCTCTTCCCTTTTTGTTCTCTTTACTCCTTTAACTTCCTCTCTCCCCCACTCCTTTAATCACACCAGCAAAGGGCAAAGGGACGCGTAAATGGCGCAAGTTAAAAAAAAACAGTAGCAAGGGACTCTTTCTCTGCCACCAACAGCCCGTGCGGTGCCTGGGATTATTAATTTTTGGGGGGCAGCGATGACTCGCGCGAAATTCATTTTTTTTTTTGCTCTAGTCGCTGATGTTGAGGAGTAGCACTCGGAAATGGCTTAATCGCGGAAGTGAATAGGCTAGGTTTTGTAAGTGTTAATGGAGTCCATCGTCATTAGGACTTATTAAAATGTTAAGAAGGGCTCTAAAAATCCCGCCGCCGCGGCGGCTTCGTACGTTGGGCATTGGTTGAGGGGGAGGGGACGCCGGGACGTGGAGAACGTTTTTAGGCGGAATGAGGAAGAGCGGTAGCCGAGGCGAAAACTAGTGCCATTTGCGTAAATCGACGTCTCGCCCGAGTCAACACGATTGTGGCTTTTTTTGTTTCGCCGACCTCCCCACGTGCGAAAGCATAAGCACCCGTGGGCTCCCCCAGACAATGGCATCCTTTCGTTCACGATACATTAGACTCCGGGCAAAGTTCCGTCGAAAACTTTCGTGCATTAATTCTGCTCACATCTGGAGCGAATAGTGCAGGCGATTAGCGATTGCAAGAGGAGTTCTTCCTCGTCTGAGTTGGTTTTCTTTAGGTGGGTCGACAGCTTTGGTAATGTTAAAGAATTCAAATGCGATATGGTACTTTTTCCACAGTTTTTTATTTCAGGTCGACCGGTTTCGTCACATAGGCGACATCATCAGGTACATACGTTTAGAATGCTGCAGAATGCATTATTTGGGGGGGGGGTTTCGGGGGGGAACGGTTGGACGATGAGCGCGGTGTCCACGGCGGGGGTTGGGGCGTCATCCTCAAAAGGTATTATGACTCAGGGGGATATCCAAGAGGGGGGAATGGCTGACAAAATTATTGTCGTTAGCAATTTTTCCTTTCTTTAATTGCCTTCTAATCTCCAGCTCCTCCAAACAGTCTATCCTTCTTCCCTTTCTCTCCAGGTGGAGAATCTCCGGGACAAAGTCACTGTTGTGGTCATTTTCCCATAGATGTTTAGCGAAATGGGATATGTTTAAGTCCCCATTGCGTAGATGTCTTTTATGTTCATCTGTTCTCACTCTGAACGACCATCCAGTCTGGCCATCGTAACAGGTTTAACATTCGCCACATTTAATTATATACCACTTCTATCATTAATGTCAATTTTGTCCTTGGTTTTGTTTAACACAGCCCTTAAGTTACATTTGTTATAATAAGCAATTTTGAATTCTTTTTTTGGAAAAAGGTTGGCAATTGCCGGTCGACCTGAAATAAAAAACTGTGAAAAAAGTACCATATCGCATTTGAATTCTTTAGAATGGATTTTTACAAAGTTAAGCCAGAATTAATCGAATTGGTAATGTTTGGATGTCTTTGAAAAAAGATATAAAGCTTTCCCGGCGTTTGATGTTGTTAAAGGTTACTCGGGCTTTTCACCCGGTCAAACTCTCCATTTTGGCCGACGTTTTGATGCATTGAGTCGTCCATCGTCATCGAGGCATGTTTTGCACCGTCAACTAATATATACATATATTTCGGACCACTTGACGATGCAAAACATGCCCTGATGATGATGGACGACTCGTGCTTCGAAACGTCGGACAAAATGGAGAGTTTGACACGGTGGAAAGCCCGAGTAACCTTTATCATGTGCATGTCTTTTTTTGACTGTTGAAGTAATGCTTCCATTTACCAATGCTTGGATACGTTTAATTTTGTCGGTGCATGGTTGGAATTTTTCTCCATCAGTAGCTGTACAATGGCTACAATTGAATAGAAGATCATTAAGCACATTCAGTCAGTCGAAATCAAGCTCCCTCCCCTTGAACCGTGATCATAGTCTGCGTATAAATGGCAATTGCTTTATGGTAAAAAGTAAAATGCAATTGTGGGATTTTTATAGCATTGTATATTTAGCGAATCCAATAAAAATTTTTATATTTTCCCTTAATCTTATGTAGTCGCTGAATAACTCGGATAAGGAACCGAAATTCACTATGTTCAATGTTTTAGATATGCCTCTCTGTTCTCATATGGATAATCATACTTCGTTTTATTCGATTCATTTGAAAACTAAGAGGGAGTCATTTTCAATTACTTCTCAAGGAACCGAGAGAACATTTGATAATTCTCTCGCACTGAGAGAACACCTGTGATGTTACTGAGGAAATTTAAACTTGTCATCAGGCAATGTGTCTGGGGTGAACAACAATCGTACTTTTCCACAATTTTTTATTACCACACGCGTTTCGACTCACAGAGTCATCTTCAGGTACAAGTCTTGTAATAAGAAAATTGTGGAAAATTGTGATTATTGTTCTCATTATGACGAACTTCCACTACATTACGCCTGAATCAGTCAAACTTAATGTATTTGGCATTGATAGAGATATATTGGTATCCATGGAATCTTAATATCTCTATTATTTCGTAAAATCAGGTCTCAATGCCACAATTTGGGACGATGTTTCGTAATGGAATGTGGGATAGCAAGGTCGCGTGATCGTAGACTATACCTTGATGCTACAACTTCTCAATCCAGTCAATGAAATATTTTTCGACCGAGATAATGATTTTGAAGCCACTTACTTCCTCTCTACGTTCATAGTAGGTACAGGGAGTTTTATTAAGGAGTTAGTTTCCACTCCTTCTTACCAGTCAGAAAAGCGATGAGATACCAATTAATGCCTATTTAACAGTTCAACATCCTTCAGTATTTTGATAAATACCTAAATAAATATTCAGCGCTGTCGAATATGATGGCTTTACTTTCAGCTTATTCTTCGCAATTTTGAGTACCGGTGTGTAAAATTAATGCCCAGGATTCATAGATACATAGGATTTCCATTGCGGGTAACGCCTCTTTATTTAATTATGTTTGCAAAAAGCCTACGCAGTCAGCTTCTTTTTATCCGAATCAAGTTATTATTACGTTATATACCCTCTATGGACGTGCGAGTCAAACTTGTTACGTTTCAAAATCATTGAAATATCTGCTTTCTAAGAGGCTTTTATATTGAGTTGCTGCGCTAGACCGAATTGTAACGCTTTGGATTAAGTTTGTGGAAAGTTGCGTCTCGTTCGGCGGATCTTCAAAAAATTTGAATAGATGAATGTGTGACGATATTTACCGACGATGGCGTTGCCTCGTGGAGCTCTGAAATAAATAATTTCAGGTGCCTTATGAAGAAAAAATTGGGAAAGTTTAGCAAAAGTACGTTATGAAGGTAATTTTGAAGTATACCTTGCGTAAATATTAATATGTAAAGTATTTTTAAAATTAACTGTATACAATACTGACAAATATGTCACATGTCAAAATAAATGCTGTTATCAAATCAATTGCGATTTTTAAAAAATGCTAAAATAGCACTTTAAAAAAATTAATATTGTAGCAGTATTTTTTTCATACTGATTTTTCATAATTCCGTCCATTGAGGGCTAAATCTTATCCCTGTGAAACTGTCATTTGCTAAGAGCATTTTACGAATACCAGTGTCTCCACGTCGTGTTACAAATAAGGATAATTTCCAAATGAACTCATTCGCCATCTCTCCGAGGCGTGGATGAATGGGGTTCACGCGCCTTTCCTCCTTGACGAGCGAAAGGGTGTAGGTGATGAGCTAGGTGCAGTTTGACAAGGGACAATCTTGTACGTTACGAGCCCACTCGGCTGCTGATGCAATTTCTTCTCAAATGACCCGATTTACGGGATAAGCGGCGAATGGAAGAAAGGGCGGGCAATAAAGACTCGAGGACGCTACACTGTATAGCACTCGCCTCTTCTGCACTAACGATCTGGCATAAAATGGGAGAGAGAATTTTGCTCAAACAATAATTTACTATTGCGTTCAACGTGATTGCCTTGGAGTAACGCAATAAATTACCTTGAATATGGGATTATCTTCAGGTTAATACCATTCATGGCTCCACTTTGCCCATACCAGTCTATCCGCTGTTCGCTGTTTACGCTAATTCTAACGACATGATGTGCAATCATAAGGTGAAAATAACTTGTGTTTTGCATACCAAATAAAGGCATTTTCTTTTCCTGTTAGACAGGTTTAACTTAGCATTCTGATCGATTTCCCATCCTAAATCAATCATAAACGAGTTTCTTACGATTATTGTTCTATAAATATCGACACGCCTTTTTAATTTCTACGAAAGAAGTCTAAAAGTGGGAGAAGTGTTTTTTTTGCATACTTAATCGGATGCAAATCAACAGGATAGTTTATGACGCTGACATTGTTTGTATTGAAGTGAGATACATCATGTCTCCTCACAGATCGTTTCGTGACTTTTACTCGATTCAATCGATTTTTTTGCCAGATTTCCACGTTTACCTAACGGGACGAGAAACAAAAGAAATGATCCGGGAATAAAGGAATCGGGCGGGCGGAGGGCAGATTATTCGCTAAGAATGGCTTATATTTGTGTTGGCGTTTCATATATGGTAGTTTGAGCGAAATATCCTTTCACCTAAACATCAATGAATCTGAGTATGAATGAATAGGAAACTTCATTAAACGTTATCACAGTGGAAGTTGCCTATTTTTTCATACTTAGTTATGTTCCGATTCCACTTCATCAAGCCTGAAACCACAGAGTATATCAATAAATCTGGTCTCACTTTAAAGAAAAGTATGTCACCTTTCCTAATTTTCTTAAATATCAGCCCCTTAGCGAACTACTTTCCGAGATTTTTGACGAAAAATGCCCTCTTTCTTATGTGGAAAATTGTACGCGTATGCACTCCGAGGATACCTTATTGAATAAAATCGAGATTTCTAATACTTGATCTCTTCAAAAATGAGCAGTGTGTAGTTTGTATGTTTTCTCGGCTGTTTGTGAAAATAAATCATTGTCACCGCTGTAGTTTTTTCATTATGGCGCAAAACCTGCAATTGTGGAGTATTATACGTACCGCGTGGAGAAGACGGAAGAACAGTTGAGGTAGTTTGGGGTAAATATCATTTCGCCTAGAAATCAATGAGCTTGGTCTCATTTTATGGGAAAATATACCATGCTTTCGAAGTTAACAATTTATCATCTCCTCACCGAAATACTTTCAGAGATATTTGCTAATATAATACCGGTTAATTTACTTCGGAAATTGTACGTAAATACACTCCAGAGATTTTATTAGAATATAGAATAGAGCATGTTTTAAAAGTGAAGCCAAAAAATTAAATGTGGTTAGTTTTTAGGTTTCCTTAACTATTTAAAAAATAAATCTATTCACAACAGTAATTTTTTCAGTAACATAAAAATACTTTCCGTTGTGTAGGTGTTTTCAACGTACCATGTGAATAAAATGAGTCTAGTTGAAGCCTTGTGTTTTATTTGTATTTAATTACTTAGAATTCCAGTAATATAAAATAATATTCTTACGCCATTAATAAAGACATACTTAATGCATGCTTCCTAATCTCGCTCGAATCATTAAATCACGCCCCAGAGGCAAGTTGCTAAGCTGTAACATAATCTTCATTGATAGCCTGAAATACCAGCTCAATTTTAATGCCGTTTTGGTATTGCAGTTGGCCGCGAATAAAGACATCGACTCAGCAATTCCTTCACGTAGTGATCATAAGATTACGTTTTAGAAAAATTTTACTGAATGGAGTGCCTTTTTATGTGCTTTAAGAATAAGATTTTTAAAATAAGACATATTTTCCGGGGCGGGGGTGTCCTTATCTGGCGCTGATGCAGACCTGCGGTACAGATTCAGCGTCTTATAAGGAGCAGCTGGGGGGAAATCGTTACGCACCCTCTATGCCAGATGAAGTAAGAAAATCCGGTTTCGCAAGGAAAAGAAATAAATCCCATGTTAAGGCCTTCATTAAGGCTCCGGAGTGGAGGAGATGGAGGGTGAATTGCCGGAGAAAGGAAGGAAGCTTTGTCATAAGACAGATCCCCCTTCGATTCCTTGGCACTACGGAGCATTTATGCCGGAAGTCTAGATCTCAGAGAGTATCCCTCAAACCACCCCTCTCTGCGCGGCTTGGAAGCTAAGAAGTATTAATGTGAAGGGAATGGGAAATGGTTTTACGGTATTGGATTAGGAGATGGGATCTTAAGAACCGTGGCCAATGTATTAAGTATGTTCAGAATTTCTTGGATAGGTGATGGAGGGAAGATCGTTGGCTGGGCAAGATGGAGGAAGGCAGAGAAGAACAGGCAGAGAGAAATTCCGGACAGCATTTTTGGTGTTAGAAATGTTCATATATAGAAGTAGGATCTGATGCCTTCCTGGCGTACAAGTTTCTCAAAGTTTTATCGGGCTTCGGTTGAATCCGAGTGAGTGGGTCCAAGTTAACCGATTTACTTCTGTCCTGAGGACGGTGCTCGAGTCGAGTATCAAAACGTCGGCCAACATAGACACACTAACTCGGACGGAAGCCCGAGAAAACTTTGAGAAAATGTTCAGAGATGTCTGACTGACGGATTAAATTATGATTGAGCCTTTCAAAAACCTATCCATTGTTTAATGGAACTCTTAATAAATCCTACTAAGGTGGGAACCGAATTTTGTCTGATTATATCCTGAATCGATGTGTTATTGTATTTAATTATCTCACCTGCTTGTCAGGCAAAGTTTCTCCTTGCTTTTTTCCACATAGACTGAGGCCTCTATGCCACAGAAACATGCATAGTAGCCGAGTAAACGGAATTTTAGAAATGTGCATAGTTTATTCAGAATATGAGATTTCCACAGATTTGTGTTTTCTCTTTTGTATCTCCAATCCATATTTGAATGCTTTACTTTGTTTGCCCTTCAAAACCCACTGATTCTGATAGAATTCGTTTCTACCTCATTCATACATTGCTTATTGGTTTTCTTGCCCTTAAGACGTCTAATGCTCTTTCTCTTAAGAGTCACTTATATCGTAATCACTCGCTTATGGCTTCCTTGATATAATTATAAACATAATAATCATTATGTTTATTACTCCAACACAATTCACATTCACAACAAGTTGTGAGTAACTTTGGGTAGCCTTGAAGGAGAACCAGTTTAAGGCTAACGTCAAATGATCATATGTTATGCTTTAACACTTAAATACACAAAAAATCATGTAGTAAGACCAAGACAATTACTTAACAATGTTTATGCGGACACAAAGAGCTAACTAATTGACAATTAATAGAGTTATATCAAACACACTCATGATAATATGTCCTCTACTCTCTCTTTGGTGAAAAGCCAAGACTACATTTCTCGATAATACTTTCACAGATTTAGATTCAATATATGAATGAGCTAATAAATTGTACACTTTTGGTCCTACATACGAAAAAACATCGCTTAAATACCGTCATTCGGTTTTCAGTAAGGGTGTACTGGTTTTATGTAGGGTAAAGGGAGAAGGAAGACACAGAAACAATCTGAGTTGTCATTTTAAAAATAAAACGCCGTAAAGCCTTATAAATATAGAAAGGCCACAAATGGAAGCAACCCTTTGATGAAGAATGAGTGGGAAGGAGCTTTCAAAACGGCTCTCTTTCAAAAGTACTCGAATAATTATTTTTGTACGAAAAAGGCAGATATTAAAGAGTTCAAATAAGCGCTACCCTAACCAGAACTTTGTCCCCCTGGTCTACCCTTCATTACCATACCATTCACTTCTCGATCATATATGTTCTATGTCATTCGACTCTTGTCCATTCTCTCACCATAATCAAACCAACTGAACATGCCCCTTTCATATCTCTATTACCGTGAATATACTCAAGCATTGGTGTCTTTTTCATATTTGTTTACGACCCACACATTTCTTACCCTCTTCCTCCTTGTTATACGGGAATTACATGTTAACCTAATTATTCCCCAAATTTTCATTATGGTGTAGTTGTTGAGAAAGGAGGACGGATGTGTGATGAAGGAGGTTTTGAGAGGAAATCCATAAGGAAGACGACCCCGGGGAAGACCGCGACAGAGATGGTGGAACTAAGTAGAGATAGATTGGGAGACGGCTGGAGCTGCAGAGGAAGATGCAATGGACCAAAAGGAATTGAGGGGATATGTTGATGTGGCTAAATATCAATTTGGATACAAATGGTCCTGGGAGTGAGAGTGCAGCAGTTAAGTTTCTGTCGTCCTAATGTGAGGTCCCGGTTTCGAGTCACGGTCATGGAACTTTTTCAGTCATCCTGCAAAATAATTTGAAGCCTTTCCTGGCAACGTAAATTTTTGAAAGAAAAGGTACCAAGGTTCAAATTATTTTGGATAAATTGTTATTTATTTAGATTTATTTTATTTTTCTGTTGGTGGTTGACCATTTAAACGTCTGCACTATATCATTTTATTGTTGCCCCCTGGCAAATGGACAACTTGTAACAGTCTTGGTTGGTAATAATGTCCTAGCTTTCCCAGGTTTCAATTTCGTACGATCAAGTGGGGAGGAGAACATTTGTGTGATTTTCGCCTCTTTAGAACACCAAATGATTAAGATCGTAGCGTGGATTATCATCACCCTGGGAAACGATGGAGATATTTGGGACCGGACGATGGAGGGTGGGGATCGGGTTGGTGTGGTGGATAGAGTACTTGCCTACCACACGGGCGGCCAGGGTTCAAATCCCTGCAGTGGCGGATGTTTTTCGGAGGAACCCGATCCCTACTTGAGTGTCTTGTGGAGGGCACTTCAAGTGGAGTACTCTGTCGGATGAGACGTTAAGCCGTGGTCCCCTTGGCGTCTTTCGTTAAGTGCAGGCTAATGCCGACGCCGGGTTTCTATCCACCCTTCCTCCCTTACCTATCCCCTATGGCGCAAATGACCCTAGCCGTCGGTCGCCTCCCCAAAAATCCAATCCAATCCGATGGAGGGTTGAGCGGAGTGCACGGAGGCCGTTATAGGTTGGAGGAAAGCGGTGTGCGTGGGATATCATCGCGGTGGCGTGGCCAACGCGTGTCGACCCACAAGCCTCCGTTCTCTCTGCCCTCCCCCCCTTCTTCCCCTCGGACATCGCCCACCCCTGCCCACATCAACCTCCCCCTCCACCCGCGCCTCCATCCTCCTCCTCCTCCGGCCGACCCAACAACATCGTCCAGGAGTGCGTGTTGTGTGGGCGGTCCAGCGCGAGCCAGCCACACGTGAAGTACACGCTCATTTGTTGTCCGCATTAGTCCGCGGACACGGCACTCGGAATTTTTTCCCCCTACTTTGCTCTTTTTTCCTATCTTTTTTTCCTTTCGTTTCCCGGGGTCGGCCAGTCCTCGGGAAACGCTTTGGTGCGGAGTAAGTTATACGTGGAACGAGGCGGTAACGTTACAATAGGGGTGGATAATATGTCCTCAGAATATTTTCAGAAGCGGAATGTGCGTGAGGAAGTTATCAAAATTGCTCTTAAGTAATAAATATGTTTATCAGGCGTAGCAAACATGACGGGAAAAATAGTCTGGATCGAACAAAAATTTGTTTGAGAAACAATCCCCTTTTGTTTTAATGATAATTATTGAACGGTCGCTTTTAATGTTTGCCTCATATTTGATTGAATACATTTCTAAATTGCTAATTGTATGCTTTCAGGGTGCATAATTCTTTATTTCCGACATATTTCTCCGTCAGGTACACTCATGCTTTTGTGCCATTGTTCTCACTCTTGTCCATGTATCACTATACCTACTCAAACTAAAACTTTGTTATTTAATTGAAGGTGACCGGTACTCGTTGGAATCGTATTCTCCGGCGATAGGTGAACTTTACAAATATTCCTATAAATTATCTCCCTATGATCACTTGCCGAAATAGCGAGGGGCCCCTTTATGAAGATCGTTTGCTAATGATGCAAATCAAGCTAAATTATATGTTTGAGGCTTTCGCGAGGCTAGGATAAAGGTTAATTCAACAATATTCCTGATCTTCCGCCGTTATTTTCCATCTTGAGGAAGATATTTCGCGGCGAAATATCGTCCTTATGATGGAACAACGCGGCGGAAACCCCGGAAATCCGAATAACCAGCCTCCAAACTTCATGATTTTTATCCCATTGAAAGCTCTAGGGCAAATAAGATCATGCCCTACCATAAAAAATAGAAAAATGCATGGGATTGTCGAGTACACCATTAGGAGTATATGTATATACGATCATTTAATTTCTATATTATGGCCAGTACCTACAGGAGCAACGCGTAGAGTTCAATAGAGTTATGGGACCCATAACCAAAGGCCACCATTCGATAAGTTTTGTTGAAAATTCCATATATTTATTGACTTTTTAGCTTATGGATTGGGGTTATGTGCTCCATAAGTATCCAAGATGGCGGACACGCGACGAACCGCTAGGAGATTTAAGCCGTGTCCCAATTCGTTAGGCATTAGGGAGGATGCGGTTAACTACCTAAATATTTAGAGGCCTTTGGCTAAGGGAGCTTGATTTGGGACATCCTTCGCTAGTGTTGCCGTCTACCGAGCTGGAAACGAATGAAAAACATATGAGTACTTAAAGGAATGAATGAAACAAATGAAACCTGAAATTAAGACATTTTTGACGCCTGTGGCTACCTTCGTATACGTTGTGAGATTTGGAAAGTGAAATAACACTTTTTCATCCATTTCGTTGTTTGGAGATTTGTTAGTTTTTAGTTTTCGGGGTATTTAAGTTTGTGTAGGTGTTCTGGGATTTAAATTCGTTTTTTTTTTCAAGTGTACTACGTAGAACTTTTCTTTTGTAGTCGAGTGTTGGGTTGCGAAATATTAGAGAATTCTTTCAATTACAGACAAAATACTTGCCGGCCATGTTTGCCACTTTTCAACTACTTCCTCGTGTACGAGTTTCCTTGTACGACGCATGCAGCGCTTTGCATGATGGGAAATTCAATATGGAGGCGGAATTAGGATTAACTCCATCTACCCTAAATTTCACCCCCGAGAAAGGCACCTAAATCCGCTCCCCCATGATGCCTAACGAATTGGGACGCACTTCAAGATGGCGTCCTCCCTAAATCTGCCGATTTAGCTGCCTAAATGGCGAATTGGGACGCAGCTTTAATTACTTGATAAAAGAGCTGCTTTGAGACGAATGACCCGTTTTTTTAATTGTACAGACTAATTTTTATATGCATTAGAAATTATACATTGGATAAACTTTCATAATTTTATCCAGCGGTTGAAGATTAGATGAAACATTCGAAACAATTAACTAGTGGTAGATATATTATGCAACTGGTATAGGTATTCCTGAAACCCGAATATTTTCCATAACTTCATGGACCCCATTTGTATTGATTCCGTAACTGTATTTTCTTGCAATCGGTCATAAGACTGCATCCCGTAACTTCTCTATTCGCTTTACCTTCTCACTGCGATAATAGCTGTAATTTATTTCCAAGGCGAAGAATTGCGGCATTTGAAGCTCCAGAAATTTCCTTCCCTTTACTTCATCACCATAGGTCGTTCAATCTTTGACCGTAACCCTCCACATTTCTGTGTCAAATGCTAGTTCCTTTACCTCCTTGTATCCCTTCCTATGTACTTTCCTCTTTATTTGGTCCATGAACTTATTCCCTTTACATAATAAACATTTTTTTCTGATTTGATCGAGGACTTGGGCCCAGGTTCGTATCTGTTAGTGGCGGACAATTCTCAGGGAAATTACGATCTCTACACAGGTTTTATGTGGAGAGCACTTTTAATGTACCACTCGTTCCGTTGGATGAGACGGTAAACAGTGAGCCCCTCGGCACTTTTCCCTCAGATCAGGCTTACTCCGACACCGAGTTTCTTCTTTCCTAACTTCCAATCTCATTTAATCACATTTTTATAAACCTACCCACCAGTAAGAACTGGTGCTGGGTTTCCCACCCAGTCAATTCTTCAATTCCAACACTTCGAAGCTCGACTTGGACATCGCCTTCAAGGCAGTTGAGTATAAGGAGACGTTGGCTAACATGTCGCCGAGGGACACCCGAGAACACTTCCTGGAACTAATTCTCCGTGAAAGTATGTGTCAGACCCTACATCAACCTACCCCTTGGTACTGAATGGGGAAACTACTAGCTCTCGTCGCCCACACAGATAATCCATCAGCCTACGAGGTAGAGCCAAGCTATCAGGGAGAAAGGAGCTTTCATCAGTCAGGCGCGGAGTTCCTCGCTGCTTGAAGGAAACCCTTCGGCGAATGCTGTACCCGCCGAAGCGGAGGAATATGTGAGTGGCCGGCGAGGGTGTGGTTGGTTCCCGAGACTATAACTAACTCTCTCCCCCATTCGGACGTGGGAGTTCAGGGTGATGGTGAAATGGATGAATGGTGAAGTAGAGGGATTCGTGGGGATATACGGGATTAGCAGAAGGCAGTCTAAATAATACAAGTTCTTTGTTGACTTTGTGGTATTCCATTTTATCTTTCGGATGATTTAATGGTAACATTTACAAAACCACAACTTATAAAACACACACGACCCGGGTTTCAACGCTTGAGCGTCATCTTCAGGTCCTGAAGATGACGCTCAAGCGTTGAAACCCGGGTCGTGTGTGTTTTTTAAGTTGTGGTTTTGTAAATGTTACCATTAAATCATCTGAAGGGAGTCTAGCTGTGAAGGACACCATGCTCGGCCGGGAGAAAGAAAATGAACGCTGAAGTTCCAGGTGAATCCCTCAGGGGGAAAAGAGGGAGCCCCGTTTGACGGCCGCGGTTAGAAAATGCCGAGGTTGCTCCAGCTGGAAAGGAAAAAAAGCGATGGGAGTGCTTGAAAAGAAAAAAAAAGGAAGGGAAAGTAAGTAGGGGGAAGTAGTATCGGTGGATGACGTTGAAGAAAAAAGAAAGAACCCATGGGTAAATACGTTCCTGGCACAATTTTTCAAAAATTTCTTCTCGGAAGTTTCGCCTACCGGGCAAGATATTTTTTCTGTTCTATACGTGTTTTCCTTCGACCGAATGCGCAATTTGTGCTCATTTGCTTCATCCGCTTCCCGTAGATGCGAGGAACTAGGGTGATGGGTTTCCTTTCCTCGGTAATTTTGTTTCCCTGTCTCCTGTTTCTGGATGCAGTTGGAAATTGGTAATTTAGAGTAGTACAAATATGAGCCGCATGTCTCGTTCTGATCTCAAGATTACAATTACCGAATTTTCATAATTCTTGTGAAATCCTCAAATTTGCAAGCTGATCGTGATAACAGAAGGAAAATGCCCCAGAAGAGAAGCAAATTGTATTTAGCATGTCTCTGAATAATAACCTAAGAACTCAACTTTTATGAAAACTGTGCAATGCTCAATAAATAATCTAGTTCACTTGGCCTGTTTCAATTCAGAGGAAACTAAAATTGATAATTATCTATGGTTGTGTGAAATTTGTTTATTTATGTAACACTTACTTGAATCTATGGTGCATTGTATTGTTGATTAATGGTTTTCTCCGCAATTATATATCCAGGCCGGTCAAACATTAAACCTATAAATTTCATAATTAATTTTTTTTAAACATTTTATATACCCTTGAAAAAGACCAAGAGGGGGTCGATGACCCTTTTATCCATCAAAATTTAAAAAAACGTTATGAAACTTTAATTAGAACGTGGTTTATTTCAGTATGGAATATTTTGCAAGTCATCAAGTCAAGTGAGTGAATCATAACAAGACGTATGATTTTACACTTTCCCGGCGAATTAAATTAGTGTAAATTTCTCGGGCTCGCCACCGGGTAAGATTTTTATAGACAGCCGACGTTTCGGGTTCCGACTCGTCACCCATTCTCAAGGCTAATTAGCCTTGAGAATGGGTGACGAGTCGGAACCCGAAACGTCGGCTGTCTATAAAAATCTTACCCGGTGGCGAGCCCGAGAAATTTACACTAACATAACAAGACGATTTCATTCTTGCCCAGTTTTGGAGAGGGGATGCAGAGACAATAATAATAATTCACAATGAAATATAGCAATAAAACGATAATTATTTCAAGTTACAACATAGAGTACATATGCATATATTACAGTTGTACTTCAAAACATCAAAGTTGCCTTGTGCTAATATCCATTCCTTTGTTAATTTCAAAAATTTCTTCCTGTTTTTCAAACTTTTGATGTATTCAGGTTGGACGTTAAAAACTTGAGGGCCCAAATACACGAAGGACCTCTGAAACAATGTGAGATTAGGTTTTGGAGGCCGCGTATTTAGCTTGTTCTGACTGAAATACGATGGCAGAGTCTAATCTGTTTTAGCATTGGTACTTCGTGGATTATTACTACATCCTTTTACTTGCTTTGATATTCTTTTCAAGACTTCAGACCGATCTTCTACCCTTCGAATTTTTAAGATAACGAGAATTTGTCGATCTGTTTCTTTACCCGGAGCCATATTTTACAAACATTTTAAGCGTCCGTTTAAATTACCAACACATGTCGCGGTGACAGGCCAGTTCGTTCCTCGCGGAACACAGTTCTCAGACTACTTTACGGCATCCAACTTGACGGAAGCGAGGAATGAAAGGGAAAGGTGGCAGAGAGGTAATGAAAGGGGAGTGAATTTTGCAGTAGAATCCCAGTTCCCCCCACACCTCCTTCCTCCTTCACATTCCCGTGGTTCTTTTCATATCATTTAAATGCTATTACTCGTCGGATTCAAAGTGGTTTTCTTCCATTCCTGACAGTCAGAAAGGTTGGAGACTCCTCCAACGCAAATATTTTCCTCCTCCAGATAGGAGAGAGGCTGTCTGTCGGTTCACCGTTTCTATTTTTTCTCCTTCTCGTCGAACAAAGAAAACAAAAGGAGGGAGAAAAAGCTCGTGTACGCGGTGGAACCCTCAGGGAAGGAAATGTTTATCTCTTTATTCTCGCCAATGCAATGACCGTGTTGTCCGCTCTTATTTTGAGGAATGCCAAGCTCATCTTAACCATCTCTCTCCGAGGTTTTTAACATTCCCAACAACTTGAAGCCTTCAGGAATCGAAATTGAGAAATCCTAATTCCCACGATTACCCGAAATAATCAGTCAAATATATGGTAGTTTGATCGAGATATCATTTCTCTTAGAAATCCATGAATTTTTTCTCATTTTAGAGAAAAATATCACACTCTTCCAAAGATGCCAAAACATCAGCCCGTTACCGAACTACTCTTCGAGATATTTGATGAAAAATACCAGCCCTTTTACATGGAAGATGGTATTGTATGCACTCCAGAGAGATATTATTTAAAAATGAGGAATTTCCAACTCGTAGATCTCGTCAGAATATTAGCAGTGTGCAGTTAAGGTAGTTTGAGCGAAATATCATTTCACCTAGAAATAAATTTATTTGGTCTCATTCTAAAGAAAAATATCTTACCCTTCTAATGACACCAAACATTTAACCTCTTACCTCATTACTTTCAGAGTTAATTGCCAAAAATCCAGCCCTTTTCCATGGGAAATGGTTCGTGTATGCACTCCAGGGAGACATTATTTACAAAATGAGGAATTTTTAAAACTTGGATGTCGTAAAAAAAACTAACAGCGTGTAGTTTGTATGTTTTCTCAACTATTTTTGAAAATTAATCTTACTGTCACCGCAATAGGTTCCTGGGTATCACAGAAAACCTTCCGTTTTGAAGGAGTTTCAAACGCACCGCGCGAAAAAAATTAATCATATTGAAGACACATACTTATATTTTTATTTAACTACTTACCGTTTCTGTCAAATAAAACTATATTTTTGCATCATTAAGATTGCAATATTTTATTCATGTTTCCTGCAGCTGGCGAAACTAAAACATATAATTCGAATATGGTTTCTATTATGACTAGGGAACTATCTCGATCGGACTACCTTTAATATTTTTTCTCAACTATTTTTTAAACTAAATCATGTTGTTACTGCAGTCATTTTTTCAGTATCACAAAAAACCTTCCGTTGTGGAGTTGAATCGTACCGCGCGAAAAAAATGAGTCAACTTAAAGTATTTTAGAGGTTTATCTATATAATTACTTACAATTTCAGTCATATAAACGTATATTACTGCACCATTAATATCACCATATTAACCTCATGCTTATTGCAGCTGCTGAAGTTGAAACGTATAATTCGAATGGTTTCCATTATGACTAGGGAACTATCTCGCTCAAACTACCTTGTGGTCTGAAATTATCGGTTATACGGACTGTGGAAGTGATTTTTTGTTCACAGTGAAGTTGTAGCGAGGGTAGAGCAACCGGGATAAATTGACCAGGATGAACGACGTCTTGCAGAGGGGCAGACACTGTTTTGCAAAACTTAATACATCTACACACAACCCTGCGAGTCGCCGCATGGGAGTGTATTCAGTGGACCTCAGTTATTATTATAGCCGCTTATTGTGCGCGGAAAGAACGAGTTTTTGTACCTAACTGTTCGGGAATATATCTCTCTTATTTGATCGATTCTGTCAGTCCTAGAGATGTAGTTAGGCGTCATGATAATATTCTCTGTTTCGCTCTGAAACACACCTGTTCCGAATTTCTCAAGCAAGCTATGCCCAGGGTGCCTCCAATTCTCTAGGGGCTCCCACCTTAATCCCTCTAAAAGTTGTGAAACACCATATATTAGTCCGTAGCAGTTTTTAACAAATCTTAATTCCTCTAAAAGTTGTGAAACACCATATTTTCGTTCGTAGCAGTTTTTAACAAATCGTACAGCTTTTCTTTGTCTTTTAAATTTTGACGCAAAATGAGGTTTAACGCGTTAGAAAGTCCTAATTATAGGTCTCCCGGAATGTCATGCCTTGTAAATCTCGTTACTAGGAACATTAAGATTCTTGCGATATAGTGAAATTTATGCATGATGCAGAAATGAAAATTTTTTTTCTATTATCTACAATATTGTTCTGGAATTCTCGACTGTCTGTTTCCGGGAATATCCACGACGTTTCGTTCTCAAATCCCTAGAAAAGTTAATTGAGAACTCGTTGAAGTTACTTTTTCAATCAAAAATGAATACACAAATGCTAAAATACTGACATTAGAACACGTCAAACAGTACACAAAGCACGCGACAAGAAACAATTATACAAGTTACGGAAATGAAATTTTTTTGCAATTATCCACAATATAATTATATTGTTATTTTTGCATTATCCAAAATATAATTATATTGTGGATTGCAATAATTTTTCATTTCTGCAACTTGTATAATTGTTTCTTGTTGCATGCTTTGTGTACTGTTTGACGTGTTCTAATGTCGGTATTTTAACATTTGTGTCTTCGTTTTTGATTGAAAAAGTAACTTCTACGAGCTCTCGAGCAAATTTTCTGGGGATTCGAGAACGAAACGTATTGGATATTCCGGGAAACAGACGGGAAAGAATTCCTGACCAGAAGCACTGCACCTATCTTTTTCTCTCCTTCATGGAAGCACTTCAAAACCACTGTTCTCAATCGGTTAAACTCCACCGTTTCGCTTTTTTTTTACTTCTCTCCCAATCGCCTTTCCAAACCGAATTCCATAGCGCACAATTTTCATTTCACCTTCCGCTGGGGAAAGGAAATAATATCTCAGGAGAGGAGACTTTTTTGCGGCTGCCACTTCTCCATTTACAGTGTTTTCTTTTTTCGGTAAATAACAGGTGCGCTCACCCAAACCCCTCATTTCCTTGAAATATTTCTCGGTTATCATTCAGTGCGCGGATATACTCGGATGTTGGTATTGAGCTAGGCGTGGGCACGCCCAGATTTAGAGAATTACTCCATGTACTGCGCCGTTGACGAAGTAATTTTTATTATTTCAGTATTCTACCGTTTAAGGTAGGTTTTGATGAATATCAGAGAATCTCCTCCCGGTTTTCTACACTTTCAATGGCCCATCTCCCTCTAGTGAATTCTTTTTCGCCACAGTATACGATCTACCCTTCTTCATCCCGTCCAAAAAACGTTATTATCTTTCTTCCCCTTACTCGTAAGCTCAACATCCTTCCCTTTATCACACTCTTCAGCAAACCACTGCCCTTTTTTACATATTTCAGCCATCTACCCTGCCAATCCCGGATTTCATTCAGGAGAAGCCTTAAATAAGACTAAAAAAGCCATAAAGAAGTCTGAAGAAGCCATAAAGATGTTAATTGTATCTTTCGACTCTTTAGGATAATCGGAATTTGTCATGAATGATGCAAATATGAAGGTGCTCTCGAAATTTACTGTCGGAAAGCCTTAGGTTTTCGGTCGATTTTCTCACATTTGGTTGACGTGCGAGTATCTTCCTGTGTAGGTCATTGGAAGGTCATGTTTTTGCGGTACGCAATTGCTAATATAATTTTCCCAAGCTTTGAAACATTCTTGGATGAATATTACTGTAAACTGCTTTGGATGCAAACCAGTGAGTGACACTTATCCGTCTAAATTTGAAACCTCGATCTTCTAAAGTTTAACTATACTCAAGTTAATGAGATGGAGTCATTCAATTCAGGCTTATGTATCTTTCTTCGTATTGTGTATGATATTTTACCCTCCAGTTTTTCTTGTGGTTGAAATCCCACTGGTGCAAGTTGATAGCTTATTTCATTTGAAGCAATTGACGTCTTCTTGGGGGGACGATTACAGTTGGATGTTAACGTTAGCCTGGTACTTGTTCGTTCATTAAAATCTACTTCGGTAACTTGCCATGATGAATGTAATGTTGTTGGAAATTTTTCTGAAATAACTCCCAAGGGGATCGGATTGGTGTGGTGGTTAGAGTACTGGCTAACCATACGGACGGCTAGGGTTCAAATCTCTACAGAGGAGGATGCTTTTCAGAGGAAACCCTATCCCTACTTGAATGTCTTGTGCAGGGCGCTTAAGTGCAGTGCTCCGTCTGTAGGATGAGACTACAAACCGTGGTCCCCTTGGCACATTTCGTTAAGAGCAGGCTAATGCCGATGCCGGGTTTCTATCCACCCTTCCTCCTTTACCTATTCCTAATGGCGCAAATGATCTTATCTGTTGGTCGCCTCCTCTTATAGCCAAACCAATAACTCCCAATTTACTTACCAGAGTTCCTAATACCGAAAAAGGAGCTCCATTTGTCTTCAGTAAAAACACCTGATAGTCGCCCTGAAATAACGGAAAGCAATGCTAACTTAGGGGATATGGATGGAATGTTAGAGTGTCACTATGGGAAGGTGCGTACTTAACCGTGCTTTTGATTGGTTCAAGATTCCGAATTGCGATTACATTTGCACTCTTTTTGGTAATATTAAAATATGTGTATTATGTAAAAATTAGCATTCAATGAAATTTTCCCGCGTTGTTCTTGATTTTTAACAATATTTCTGTGTTCTATTATGTAAACCGAATTGTTACAATAACGACGATGGCGTGTTGTTGCTCTTTAAAGCATGGGAGACATTTATGACCAATCAGAATGATACTGTGTGTGCCTAAGATTTACTTGAAACATTATTTTCCTGAACTCGTCGTGTTAGTAGGATTACTCAATGACTGGTTTCTCAACGCCGTATCCTCTGGTAGATTATGTAAATCACGGGATACTAATGAGATAATCTGTGAGTTACTAATCACCGCTTTATCCTAGAAACACGAGTTGATTCTGCATTCCTGACACCCCTTGCCGCACGTCCTTGCAGGATGCCATGTAAGCGTAAATTTATGTACTCGAGGTAATCATTTTGCCGGCCTCGAACCGCCGCGGCAAAATATTGGGGTTTTAATTGATTTCAACGTAATGTGCGGTGTTCCCCTCTTTTTAACGACGAGCTCGTCTCAGAGTAATATTCCTCCGGATATAACGGAATTTTTTTACTGCACGAAAACTTCTAGGTAATTAGAAAGTGTGCGGATTGAACTTGCCACCGTTCGTAATTTGAAAATCCAATTTGTGTAAAGTATAGGCTGGAGTCGATCGGAAAGCCAATCCTTGGACGGAGAATGGCGGAGACGGTCGATGGGAGAGTAAGACGGAAGGAAATCGTAATTTTTATCGCTTCCATTCTCTTCGACGTACGTAATTCATCCGCCGCGGCGTCGGTGGAGGTGGATAATGGCGAGGGGGGAAACGGTCGAGAGGTGTGTATCCACGGAGACCCAAATTAAAAAAAAAAACTCTCGGAGATTGTGCATTGGAACATGCGACACCTGTACGCAGCGCGCAGGTGCAATTACTTCCGCCGCCAGTATGCGCGCGTGACCTCATCACCGTACAGAAGATTCCTGTAGATAGAGAATGGGTAGGGCTGCGAGATGCCGCAATGCATCGGATGCAGTATGAGATATGCCGTCGATATCGAAATGCAGTATTAATCTCACGGGCCTACGGTATGTCGTAACACGATGCACAACGATCCATTGCGATATCCTGTTATACTCTCTGTGCGATCTATGAGATGTACTCGTCGCATTGCGGCAGTATCTGGTACCCTGAACAGAAAGATTTGACCAAAAAATAAATAACAGACCAAGGAAAGTGCTCGCTTCGTTCAAAACTGCCACGCGCGAGCATTTAGTGTCCCTCAGCTTTTATCGGGATTAGGTTTTGAGCCCCTAGAGACTCAGGAACTTAAGCTACACTCTAGGCTTAGTTTGTTTAAGAAATTTAAAACGCGTGTTTTAGAGCGACCCAGAGAATATTATCATGACGCCTCACTACATCTCTAGGTTTGACCAAAGCGATAAAATATGAGAGATACATTGCTTAACAGATCTTCTCGATCTTTCCACGCACAATCATGGACCACAAAAACACTGAGCTCTACATAAAACACTCACATAATACACGTCACCATTTCACCTTCCAAACCATATCCTTTTTATCTTTACACGGCTGGTGCCTTAACAACCCCTCCCATACACCCATGTGGCGACTCGCAGGGCAGAAGGTATATGTAGATGTAGATGCGATAGAATACGATTTAATACTTCCAAGCTAGTGTGATGCACGCGGTAATTCGAAGAGATAAGATGTATGTTACCTTGATGCGGTGTACTCCTATTGTGTAGCCTCATGAAAAAGGAGAGAATAGGAGATGAGAATTAGGCGAAAAAGAGACGGAAAGTGATGACAAAGGAATGTGTATAGTCTCTTGTTGCTTCGCTGTCTTTGTTGTAGTCACTAACGGTGCGGGGAAAGAAGGAATTTATAAACATATTAGTAAAATCACGTATATCTGCTACTTTGTCACCCCTATCAGCTCTGGATATACGATGTGGGATGAAAATATTATCTTCCGTGTTATCCAGATATTTGGAACTCACGTGATCTGAATTTTTCGATTAATCAGAGCCTAGCACAAAGCCCCCGAGTGTCCAGCGGCTCTCAACTTATGTCTTCTCAACAACTGTGTTACACTCCCTGCTCCACCATAACAGCTTTTAGTATAAAATCGAAATGACCTAGTAACTTTAACTTTTTCACAGTTTTATTTTCAGACGATCGGTTACATCGCATAGGCGACATCTTCAAGTGATATTTTCAGAAAACTTCACCTTAAGGTGTCGTCCGGGCGATAAAACCGGGCGTCAAAAAATAAAACTCTGTGAAAAAGTTAGTTACTAAGCCATTTTGATTTTATCCTAAAAGCTGTTATGGCCTAGGGTGAGATTATGGGAATACATTTGATGAGAAGCCTTAAGTTCAAAGCCGTGATAGGCGACATCTTCAGATGTAATATTCATCTTCCAACAGCGTCACTTGAAGATTTCGCCTATGCTAGGAAACCGGTCGTAAGAAAATAAGTTTGAATGAAATGTTAGGAAGTCATTTTGGTATTATCGTAATGGATTTAACCAGGGTGAAGCCTGATATAATCGAATTTAGCTTTTATCATAGCGTTCGGCTTTCCTTTGTATTGTGATTATTGTGCGTTTATAGTCTTTCTGTGCAAGGCGATATCACGTCAGTGACGTAGTGTATCAATGCACCGATACGATAAGCGATTGCAATGACTGGGGTGCTTTCGATTTAGGCATGCCAAAAGTCGACGGTAGCAAAATATTGAACGTAGCAGCCGGCGATCGTCAGGTTGATAAGCGAAATGAAATACAGCCGGAAGTGGATTTCGCACGGGCGTTGTTACTGAATAGACACGTGGCAACGGTAACAACGAAGACAGAGTCCATTTTACATCAATTCAGCCTGATATTACACCGTTTTTACTTCATCAAATGTATTTTGATCGATATTAACACCACTAATCAAGTGTTTATGAATTGATGTCGGCAAATCAAATCACGCATATTGTTCTTCACTTGCTCGGCTCGCCTCAAAAAGGGCAGCCACGGAGGATAGGGTTGGTGTAGCGGCCAGAGTACTGGCTAACCATACGGATGGCCAGGTTTTAAATCCCTGCAGAGGAGAATGATTTTTCAGAACCCTACTTGAGTGCCTTGTGGGGGCACTTCAAGTTCAGTACTCCGTCTGTCTGATGAGACATTAAACCGTGGTCCCCTTGGCACTTTTCGTTAAGAGCAGGCTAATACCGACGCCGGGTTTCTATCCACACTTCCTCCCTTACCTGTTCCCTATGGCGCAAATGACATTTGCTGTCGGTCGCCTCCCCAAATACACCTCCAATCGTGGACAGCCACCGACAACCGATTGCCGCCGGCATTTTTTCCCAAATCGAAATCCCCACTGCGCGACGATCGCCTTCTACCGCCGACCATCGACGTAAATCGAAAGCACCCGAAGCAATGCGATATATCGCGCTAATTCGGTGAGTCGCATCTTTCTCGATGCAAAGTGTACTCATTCGCAAATCGATGTTGAAATTTGAGCATCGCCCAGTCAATGGGAACGGTGATTAGTCAGTGAGGTGGTCGGGGCATTGATGGGTGCTACTTGTATTGCACCCAATGGGCGTGAGTTGACTTGCAATCTCGAGATCACCTCTCTCCTTCTCTCCCCGCCACTTCAACGTCGCCACAGCCACCCCCCCCCCCGCCCACCTTCTCCCCCTCCTCCCCCCCACCTATCCGATCCGCCCCTCCCACCCCCCTCCGTGAGCGATTGTTTCCATAACCTCGATTTTTAAAGCGTGACCCTTTGAGTGGGGATATATTTTTTTCTCATCCTCCACCACCTCACCTCTTTCCTCCCACCCTTCCCGCCCCACCCCCCCCCCGTCCCACGGCACTCTACCTCACAGCTAAATCGCTCACCGTCGAGTGGTGAAAGGATTGCCTTTGCATAATAGAAATGTGAGCTTTACGCTCCCATTACCCACACTAATGGAAACCCACTCAAGGCCGCAATCCTTTTTGCAATTTTACGAGCCAGCGATTTACGAGACTGTTCTTTCGCGCCTCTCCTCCTGCCTGCTGCAGTCGCCGCCTAAAAATTTTCTTTCCCCCCCATACCACTTCTTTTTTTTTAATTCCTCCTCCTCCTCCTCTCTCTCGCTCGTACGCTTACGAACTCATTGCCCCGGATCCCAATTTGTTAGGACGATTTTATGGATGGCTCTTCCCGATCCGGAAATAGTGTGACCACTTTATGAGCGGCGGGAGAGGCGGCGTCTCGGATTTATGCGGGTTTTTGATCGCCTCGGTCCGCTCCTAATTACGATTACACGCTCTTGGGTTCATTAAATTGCGGCGCATTTAGTTCCTCGGAGTTGTAGGTAGTCGTCATCCGACTCTTGCCCCGATGTTTATGCCCTATTCGATACTCTAATATGGTGATCTCGGGAAAGTTATTGTGCGGCAAAGGGTGAAGATATCAAGCGTCGCTTGCGACAGTAATGTTAAAAATTGGTGATGAAGTACCACAATGTGTATATACATCATTCCTCAATCGGAAACTTTGAGGTTCCCCGTGAATTTTGCATTACTTATGCTTCATCCGGAGAGGCATTAGTATCTTAGTTAATGATACGTAATGAAAGTCCGTAGTAGCTTCCTGTGATGGCTATATGAACCTGTTCTGCCACATATCTTCAACTTGCAGTTTAGTCCATTGTAGTGAACCTCGACATATAACGTTTGATGCAGAATCCATCAGTAATTTTCGACGCTTCACGATTGTAAACTTTATTGCAGTTGGATTTTTTATTTGAGACAAATATTGTTATGTTCTGATACCTACTAAATGCCATTCAACGCTTATATTAGTTGTTAGAGAATAACAAGATACTTCCTTGTAGATTTACCGTAGTTGTGGCACAGTAGGAAGTACAGCCCTTCATATATATCCTGTGGTTAAACCCTTCATGTATTTCTTGTGCTTAATATCTTACCATCGTTACTAACAACTCACCCTTCGTGAAATACCTGGCATGATTTAGCTCTCCACTTGGTTTTATACCTTGTAGTACTATTTTTCTTCTTAGTAGCATTTATTATAGTGGCCATTAGTTGTATCTTAAGTGTTGCGTGACAACATGTTAGTCTACGGACCACACTCGCAGTTTCTGGTCTGGCCGCACATTGTCCTGACTGCTTTTGGCCTGCGCCGAGGGACTGGGGGAACGTGCGCGTTTTTTATTTGAACTGGGATAAGTGCTGTATGCCTGGTGTGGAATCACCCCCTGCCCTAAACCCTTGTGGTGGCTTGCACGGTATTTCGTGTACATATATCAAAAATAATTTGTTGATGGAGTATGCAGATCATCTGGAGGATGTTTGCATTGTGAAGTTCCAATATGGTTGATGTTGATGTCTCAGATTTAAATGAGATCAATTGTCAAGATGACGAAAGCTAGTGAAATTTACTGGTGATTTTTGCTACACATGCTTTAATCATTGGGTTCTTGCTTGCGCTTACTTTCTCAGATAATCCGTATTGTTCATTTTCTAGCAATAAATTAAAATCCGTATATTTTAAATTTGCTGAAATGTGATTGGGATGTAAAGTGTCAATTGTGAAACATATGCATTCAATGATTCTTAGGAAGGGCCCTGACATCATCTTTTATTAATTTTCATCCGTGTTTAATGATTAGCTCTAGTATAGCTGTCATAAACATTTTTGAGCGTTCATGCACTGCAATCATGAACTGCATTAGGATTTTCAATCAACTGGGGGGTTTATTTCATGCATTTTATTTTCTGAAAGCATCCTGTATGTCTCATTAGATTTCACTCTGTAACCCTACGAAGTCGCGTCGGCCGTATTGCTCTGAATTTCGTGTTCAGAGATCGCTAGAATTACCTTATAACTTTTCATTTGTCTAAGGGAACAACATTTGTTTCTTTAATTCGATGAGCAAGGTTTTTGCAAGTTTCACCATGATCCTTTTATCATATTTCGGCATTCGCACATTGATGAGTATTTGTAAGAGGGGATTGTTTGCCTCCTAGCGTACGATATTTATTTTTAGCAAATGACAGACAGTATAACCCCACGACCATTGCCTCAGTAATTGTTTATCAAATATCGGGAATTGTGATAATTTCACTAATATCTTTTGCTGAATTGTCTCTGGAATCAACGTTCAGCCTGGATAAACTATTTTTACGCAACAAATTCATCGTTAATTCTGCAATGCAATAACGTTCGAATTTAAAATTCGAACATGGTCTCCATGGTGACTAGAGAAGTATCTCGCACCAACTTCCTCAACTATTTGTTGTCCACTGATGCCGTGGCGCTTTATTAGGGTATAGCGTTTTCGGCAACATTACGATCCGGTGGAAACCTTTTTGAATTCCAACTTCCATTTGCTTTCTCATTGCCTTAATCCCTATCCCAGCTTCCAGAGTGCGCCACCGTCCCCTTAATTGCCTGCCATTGCCCCGAACTCAGGGCTGCTCCTTTCGCGAGCGGCCGTGACCCCTCTGTCGCTAGCGGCGGCGGGGGCCGCTTGCCTTAGACATAAATGCGAATATAACACCCATACCCCGACCTTCCCACCCATGACTTTCCCTTAATGTATTCCCCATGTGCTTGTCATGCTGCGTAATTTGCCTGCGAAACATCTAACTATTCATGGTTCTTCTAAGGACGGTATTTCCTAGTACTCCATGCTGGAAATACCGAGAGGCAGAGGTCGTGTGGACTTGAGTTGAGTGGTGCGCGGCAGAGAGAACCGTCTGTAATTTTCCGATTTTCCTTTTGCATGATTTCTTTATGCAGCAGGGTTCCCTCCACCGCATCTAATTTTTACCAATGTGGCGTACTGATCGAATGAACCAGGATAAAGCGAAAGGTTGTTGGAGTGCTCAATGATTTTGATTATACTGGTTTACCTCTGTCGGGCCAGTTTTTCCATTATGATGACATTATATGTGGACCCCAGAAGTCAAGGGATCTAAGTGACATTAAAAAAAAGTAAGTTAGGTACAGGAATGGGATGTAAAAATATAAATCTTTTCGGTGATTTAGGGATCCAAGTGATTTTCTTGACAGATGATGCTATCTAGGGTAATGCCTCTTAACTACTTAGTGGGTTGTACCAAACATTTCCAACGTTGACTTAAGTTTTCTCAAAACAACGATTTTGTTACTTAGACCCCTTGACTTCTGGGGTCCTCATATCTATGTTAATTATTCCTAAACGTTGATGGAGAGATGGGAAGGCAAACCTTGTAGGCTTGTGATTAAAAAATGAAAATTTTTGGAATAATTCCGAATGTTGTCATTTGGAGAGAATTTGGTCAATATCGTTGAGTGTAGGACTAGATTAAGAACACAAAAGGGCAAACAAGACATTCAAAATCCATTATAATAGGAACTCATACTGCCGGGAAATTCATGATAAAATTTATTTACAATAATCTGTTGGTAGTAGCTGATATTTTCCCTTCGTGTTAATTTACCAAATCAGTCCGAAAGTTTTATACGATGGTATGTACATCAGCATCGTCCGTGTACTTATTGGACACCTGTAGTTTTTGTTTATATGAATGAAGTTATACACTTGTAAACAAGTAATTGAAGTGTACTTCTGCCGAATAATGTATAAAAGCCATAACTTCTATTAATCTTTTTTGCCGTTGCAGATGGTTTTATGTCCCAGAAAAGCTCCAATTATGACATAAATGGAGTTACTGCTATCTTTAGTCAGAAAATCACTTTTTCAGGCATTCTTTTCCATATCTTCCTCTATGTGAAAACAATGTTTGCTCGTTTTTACTGTCTTTCCCATCATATTTACATTTGATTAAATCTATATTCTTGATTGCGTGGACATTTTCAAATGATTATGTGGTAACTCTTTTAGTTTTGCTGTAAATCGTTGAACTATTTCGGTAGACAAATGGAATACCTTATATTTTTTATTGGTATTTGGCACAGAAAGACCATTTCTTTTACTATCTTTATCGCCTTTACTACAGAATTTCCATTCGAAGATATATTCGAGGCAACCGGAAAACTGGTCGGCATATATTTTTGGCCACCGTAAATAGTTATTTCCCATCACTTATCTGTTTTATATGTACATTCATGTTTCTGATGATAATATTTTTATGTGCTTATAAATTATGGATGGTCTTGTTATTTAGGGAACTGACCCATTGATGATTCTTTGAAACTCTATTCGGGATTAGCACGGGGATGGAGATTACATGGTTGTCGACGTTTCGATGGCCCATGGTCTTCAGGACCGAATGTCCTGACCTCATGACGAGAGGCGTCTGACCATTCAGGTACCGTTTGAACTACCCACCGGTCGTATGTGTTCCAGAAGAAATGAGGTCATGACATTCATCCCTGAAGACGACGGACGACACGGTCATCGAAACGTCGCCATCCATGGAATTTCTCACCAGGTGGGCATCCCGAAGATAGCTTCTTAATAGCTACGCCGGGAAAGCTACAGGTCTAATTTCATTGATGACATTCTTCGTGTCATTGAGGATTTATGGGTATAATGGTTGGGGGATGAAAGATCGTTGAAGAGAACTCCGGATTCCTTATAGTAAACTCAAAATGAATATCATCTATAAACTGTATAGTTTTAAATTCATGTAAATACCCCCTAAATCGTCTGGACTTGGCTGGTTGTTCTGTAGCTTGTAGCTGACCGCTAGCGACGACTGAAGTAAATTACGTCATTCAGGACGGGTGGTTTTCACGATAATGGAGAGGTCATGTGGTCAATGGTGTGTGGAGAGAAACCCGGCGTCGGTATCAACATACTCGAGCAAAAGGCACTAATGGATTCAGAGTTTTAACGTGCAATTCATTGAGGTAGATATCACGTCACCATACTGTAGCCTGGCAACCGGAATAACAACCATATTTGTTATCCCTGCTCTTACCTAACTTTCCTTTGGATAGTACAACGGAATTCGCGGATTAGCGGATTTAAGCCATTTGTTTATCCACCATATGTTTAAAATCCAAGACAATCAACTCTTGAAACAATAATTTGGTAATGAGTGCTGTGGTAGTAGTAGAATTATTGTTTAAGGGTGCGTCGACTACTGCGGTCATTTCACACCACTCTCGTCCATAGGTAATACCAAGTTTATGTAGTTGAAGCTAAATCGCTTTAGTACTAATGTGAGATAAAATTTTCATAACGTTGTATAATATGTTTAGACATATATAACATTTATAATTTATTAAAAACGTTGATTTCTTTTAAAAACGCAATTGCTCGGGTGAGGCAATCGGGAGAGTCACCTAGGATGTGTCCTAAGGTACCGTTGACCTGGTGTTTATCTCGAGAAGACCGGTAATTATCACACTCCGTCAGGATGTGTCACACACTCAGAGGGGGGTCGCAGTCATCACACCAATATTGTGTCTTCTCTTCTGTGAAGAGGTATGTGTGGGTCAGGGCAGTGTGTCCTATCCTCAGGCGTGTGACTGCCTGAGAGTGTGAATGAGTGCTGTGGATTCCACTCAGTTTTTCCATTGTTTGAACTAGGAATGCAGATTATTATTATTTTAAGTGAATAACAGTATATGTACGGAGAATGCACATTAAAGGAGTGATTGTAGATGGAGTACAACACTCGAACACTGCTCTTCAGAAGGCGCATGTTATAGTATGGTTCGGAAGTACTCCAAAAAATCTCCTATATCTCTGGTCTGTTAACCCGAGCTCTAAGAGTGAATAGCCAGGTCTCTCACCGTCACACCATTGCGATCGTGTAACCATAGTTGGTTTCCGAATTTGGTAATTAAACATGGTATCAGCTTTAACGCAGGAAGGCATAATTTCTTTCTGGGGATATTGTGCAACAATCCCTGGAACATTCAAATGAGGTCAAACTGCGGGGGGTTTCTGGTTCCACGAAGCTGGTTTCCTTCAAACTCCCTTTGTATTGTTTCCACAGTAATGCATCCACCGTTATTTTTTCCCATAAGCCTTGTTTCAAGAGGCGGTTTTACTTGATCCATCCAGTGGTGATCCTTAAAAGGGTAAAGACCTCTTCCCTTGCACCCGCGAGTGGCAGAGTCACGTGTTCATTCTCTGAATACGGGTGATAAATCTCACCGTCGGATGAGAAAAGGGCATCACCATTGACTACCCTACCATGATCACCATATTGGGGCCCAGAGAATGGATCGGCTCAGCAGGAGTGCGGTCGGCCGTCTACAATTAAAAGGATACGGAGTAACTCGTAAAAGGTGAATTCTGAAGTCACTGCTTCTGGAAAAATCAGAATGCCTTGGTAATATTTCATACTGTACTTTCACAAAGTAAATCCCGAACCCATCAAATTGATCACTGCATATTAACCCTCTACGGATAGAATTATGAAATATCAGCATGAAAACAATACTGCTACTATGTTAGTGTATAAAAAGTGCTATTGACACATTTTTTTTTAAATTTCAATTCATTTGATAACAATATTTATTTTGAAATGTGTCGTATTTGTTTTGTATGTGTTTAATTTAAAATAAAAATAATACTTCACATAATAATACTAACACAAGGTATACTTCAGCATTACCTTCATAATGTATCTATTTTTAAACTTTCTCAATTTTTTCTTCATATGACAGCTGAAACTATTTATTCCAGAGATTCACCAGGCACGTCATCGTCAGTGAAAAGCGTCACACATTCATATATTCAAATTGTTTGACGAACCGACGAAAGAGGTGCAACTTTCCACGAACTTAATCCGAAGCGTTACAATTCTGTCTAGCGCAGCAAGTTTATGGAAAAGTCTCTCAGAAGGCAGATATTTCAATGATTTTGAAACGTAAAAAATTTGACTCGCTCGTCCATAGAGGGTTAACTGTCTATAGTAACCTAAACAACGGTGGATGAGATGAATGTAATTACCTACATAAAATTTGTGCAGTGTGGGCATAAAAATGGATATATAAGTGGACTATCAAAATAATGTTACTGCTAAGATAATTTTTATATGTTTTATGATAAATAAATCGTTTGGAGTCATTGGAATTAAAGATACATTTGGGTATAAATTGAATTCAATGTTTGCTACACATTCCAAATTCCTAAACCTACACCAACGGATTCGGGTAAAGTGTTTTCAGATTCACTCTTTCAATTTTTTCATACTATCTTTACCGGAAATTTATTACTCATACATGATCAAGTTACGGTGCATCTCAAGTACAGGGTGTATGCTTTTCGCACTTAAGATCTGATATAGATAACGTTCTGGAAGTTTCTTGGAAGTGGGAAAATGTTTTACTCAAATGAGACGAAAATCTTTCTTGAGTTATATTGGTATCTGTGCCTATATTTCACCATAATGCTTGACTTATTGTCATTTATTTAATGCCTTAAATTCTATTCTCAACGAATTTTTAACATTACTCTGGTGGTTGACTGTGAAATATGGACCTTTTCTTACTGAAGATTCACTTGAATGTCTTATTTGCTCCAATTTTCTTCCTTAGTTTAGCTATTAGTTTTAAGAAAACGTCTTTCTGGGTCATCAATCTCCCATATACTTGCTAGATAGAGCTATTCAGAGCTAACACTGACTGAAACAAATTGCTGAACTCCCAAGCCTGATAGGTCAATTTTTAGAATACATTTTAGAGGATATGCGCGTGAATAGTTTTGTAACAGACCGTGGTTCCGTGAAAATCTGTGCGAGGCGTCAATCCAGTGTTATTCTTGCTGGCGATGAATCGAGTTTCTTGGAAATGCACGGTGACTTTGGTTCTATCTAAGCTGTCTCATTCTTTAGAGGGTACGGCAGCATAATTTGCTGATTTGAATTTGGCGCCAGGAAGCGAGGTCCAAATCCTGTGATGAAACTAGCTAGTCCAACATATTCACTTTATCTATTAATTTTGACATTATTATTATTTTTTTTAATTATGACATGAATATCACTTTAATGCTTGAAATGCATGTTGTAGAAAATGGAGAAAGAATAATTACAACGATACCTATAGCATCTTTTGTATTGTTGATCCTTCAAATCAGCATATTTTGCTGCCGCACCCTGTAATGTGAAGTGACTGTGATGGCCAATTGTGGTATCTGAGAACGTTTGAGACCAGGTATTGGTACATCATATGCAGTAAACCTTATTGAGTTTCCACGGCTCAAATATTTATTCTCTGGAAACTGTGCGCTGGTGTGCTGTGGTGGAAATGATTGCATTAAGTGCGGTAGTGCTCTCAACATAACTCCTATATGAGCTCTGGAAAAATTATTGGGTTTAATTTCCTACGCAAAACAAAACGCATGTTCTCTTGGGTTGAGATCGTTGTTGATGTTTAAAATCTCATTAGTGCTCCTCTCACAATTCGTGGCATGAGAAACGTGTTAAACGATATTTTTATCTTCCGGATCGAATTTAGGCACCTCCTTAAACAGCCTAGATGCTCATCTAACCGGGGTTGCAACGCGAAACCGACGCATTAAGAGATCGTTAATCCTAGATCACAGATAGTATGTAATTGGGCTGGAAATTCGCCGCACCTAATGATTTTTTTGTCATCAACTCTTGAAAGGGCTTTTTCGGGAGAACTCCAAGAGGAGTGCAGTGCACCGTCAAATTTGAGAGCGTAAATCATTCGACCCAGCGGTGGTTCTCTTCCTTCCTCTTTCGTGTCGGGAGAGCGAATCCCAACTCCCACTCCGCTTAATGCCGTAATTTCAAGCGTGAGGTGTTTTCCTCCCGGGACGAGCATCGCGTCCCAATAATGAGCCCTCGCGTTGGGAGCAAAAGGATGAGTTATCCGTAGGGGGCAACTCTTTTTTTTTTTCGGGAGCCCAGCGCGCACCACGTCCTCTCCGGACCGCTGGACGTATCGTCCTCCTCTTCAAAGTGCTTCGCTTCCCCATTACCTTCTCCTTCCGCGTCGCCAGAAAATTTGACACGCGTCGCCACCTGTGCTTACCGCTGTAATTGCTACCTCTTCGCCCGCCACCCACTCCGGCTTGGGTGGTTATTCGGGGTAGGCCACCGAACACTGATGACTTTTGCACCATTCTGTTACCGGGGAAAGGGTGGATGGAAACCCGACGTCACCATTAGTTGGCGCTTGATGGTTGGAGCGCGCATTGTGAGTCATTAAATGAACACTTCAATAGCATTTCCTTTCAATAAAATTTCCCTGTTCTGACAATTTCTCCCGAGTTATCAACTTTTTCATGGCCTGGGCAGACGACGCGTGTCAAATTTTCTGGCGAGCATACTGTATTAGGATTGAAATTTAAAATTAAAGGATGCTGCTATTTGTCAAAAATTGCTACCTCGGAAGAAACGTGAATTTGTCGAAAACCTGGTGATCGCCAAGATACCAACGACTTTGTTTCAGGTGCGTCGAAAAAAGTTTTGAACCGTGCTTCACTTCATGCGGAATTCGAAATTGAAGCAAAAGTCGTATGTGAATACGTGTTTTTCCTTCGGTATGAGACCATGATATTTATAAGGGACCATTTTGACAATTTGAAATGTATATTTTCTCATTTAGGCGAAAATTTGTTCATATGTCATCGAATTATGTCGAAATATAATTGTATCTATTGCCATAAGGCTGCGCATTAAATAATATCAAAATAGCATTAAGGTAGTTTGAGCGAGATAGTTCCCTAGTCATAATGGAGACCATAGGCGAATAACACGTTTTAATTTAAGCAGCTGCAGAAAGCATGAATAAAATATTGCATTATTTACCCTGCAATAGTACACTTTAATGCGACTGAAATTCTAGTTAATCAAATAAAAATATCTATAAGTCTTTGATTTGACTCATTTTTTCATGCGATACGTTCAAAACTCCTTCACAACGGAGGCTTCTTTTCGATTGTGGAAAAATTATTGCGGTGACCGAATGATTTTTTTAAAAATAGTTGAGACAACATACAGACACTTATTATTTTTTTGACGAGACCTAATTGTTATAAATGTCTCGCTTTTTAAATATTGTCTCTCTTGAGTGCGTACACCTACCATTTCTCATGTAAGAGGGTTGGTATTATTTATCAAAAATGTCGGAAAGTAATTCGGTAAGGGGCTGATATTTTGGTATCTTTAGAAAAGTAAGATATTATTCATTTAAATGAGAGAAAATTCATTGATATCTAGGTGAAATGATAGTTCGGTCAAACTCCCTTAAGGTAAATTGTGTGAAACATCATTTTACATAGAAATCGATGAATTTGGTCTTATTTTAAAGAAAAATATCTCACCCTTCTGATGACACCAAAAATTCAACCCCTTACCGCATTACTTTCGGAAGTATTTGCCAAAAAAAAGTACCAGCCCTTTTACATGGGAAATGGTACGTGTATGAACTCCAGAGAGACATTATTTACAAAATGAGGAATTTATGACACTTAGATGTCGTAAAAAAATAACTACGTGTAGTTTGTATGTTTTCTCTACTATTTTTGAAAATTAATCATATTTTCACCGCAATAGGTTCTTGGATGTCACAAAAAACCTTCCCTTTTGATGAAGTTTCAAACGCGCCGCGCGAAAATAATGAGTCAAGTTAAAGACTTACTTAGATATTTTCATTTAGTTTTTTAAAATTTCTGTCATATAAAACTACATTATTGCACCATTTAGAATGCACTATTTTATTCATGTGTCCTACTGCTGGTGACATTAAAAATTCGAATATGGTCTCTATTATGACTAGGGAACTATCTCGCTCGAACTACCTTGAATTGCTAATAAACCAAATCGGTAACATGTAATTTTTTCGCATTTATTTATGCATGTTATTGATAAGTGCGCGGATGCCAAGTGTCACGCAAATCTGAACATAAACGACAATCGCTTCAGCCACCTTAAGGTGCATTGTTATTTCCAGCGTAATAATTGATGTACTTAAGTGGAGTGTGGTCCCAGAATCATTTTCTGACTTACTTGAAAAGTAATTAAAGTGCGCCCTCAGCGACTCACAATTCGCGCTCCAACCACCTCAAGGAGAGACTATGCCTCGACTGAAAACGCTTCCGCGGACTTGAACGCGCACTTTAATTTTATGGCCCTGTTGCTCGCTTACTTGTTTCGTGCTGGCCTCTGGAATAAGCAGTGATATTTAGCTTAAGTATCGTAATTTTTCACTGGTTGCTTTCTACTCAATTATTTCGTCCTCAGAAGAAACAAATATTACACAAAACGCACACACTTAAAACAAATAGTGAAAAAGAAAAACAGGTAAAATAATAATAATTCATCATGGATACATTCGTATAAAATACTAATTATTACGAGTTATAATATAGGGTACATGTACATTCATAACAGATTTAGTATAAACCATCAACTTTGTATGTGCCAATATCCATTCCTTTGAAATTTTCAAAAAATTCCTTGTTTTTTAAACTTTTAATGGAATCGGGGAAGGTGTTAAATACTTTAGGGCCCATATATGCGAAGGATCTCGGATACAATGTGAGTGTTGGAGAATTGTGAGAAACAACAAACATCCTCGTGAACCCATGCAACACATTATTCTCTGTGCCATAAGTGGCCCTGTTATCCTGGGCGGGGATTGGACGGTGGGACGAAGATCTCTCCTTGGTTTGCAGAAGCTCTCCTTTTGCAGAAGCCAGGACTAAAAGTGTGTTTTCAAACGAGGTGCACTGCCTCCTCAACGAAAGCGGCACAGAATTCTGAGTTTTGACGTCCCATCCTCCGGACAGAGTGCTGTAAATGTCGGAGAACATACAAGATAATGGGATCGGGACTCAGAATAATTTTCGCCCAAGCTTAGATTCGACCCAGGTCTCTTAGGATGTCAAGTCAGTACTAATTATAGTGACCACACCAATTCTATCAATGAATAGTTGGCTCAACCCAAGGCAGTCAGGACTGATGTAGAGGAACTTATACATTGCAAAATATGTACTGTTTGCAATTTTCCAGTTTAAATTAGTATATTTTAGTGGACCGTTGTCGAAGTGTTATAGCAACAAATCTGTCGGATTAATCACTTATCGGTGGAAAATTGCAGAGAATTCTTCTATCGTCAATCCGGCCGTTGTCTACTCTAAATAAAATGCACCATCGTCTCATTAATTAAACGGGAGAGGAGTGCTTTCATTTAAGTCCCCCAACATCGTTTCAAGTAGAAATAGGGAAAAAGAACCTCGTACGGCTAGGGTTCAAACACTGTCCCACGGAGCATGTACTTCTAATGCAATCCGCTATGGTTCCTGTCTCTTTCTCCTCGGTGTAGGGGGCGGAGACCTTCGGGCCTGGAGGGAAAATATCCATTGCCTCTTTCTTCCGCACGTCAACGACTCTCCTTGGGTGAAATGCCTCGAGGGAAGCCACAGTCACGGCCCATAGCTGAGAAAGCATCAAGAGTTTCTGCCGGACGAAATTTTTCGACTAATTGTTTTGCGTTCAGAACGTTTTTTCTTCTCTCCGATCTCTCGGTCATAGGAGTAATTTACGATGTGGGCATCTTCTCCGCGGAAGAGCTTCGCAAACCAAATTGACCTTTCATTTAATATGCGATGAGTTCTCAACAAAGGAAATATCTACTTGTGTTGCGGCATATGATTTGGCTTTTCATTCCGAGGGCCTTGGTCATAATCTCTTCAGTGGCTGAGATTTTTTTATGGAATCCTGTCCTTTCATGTGGAATATGCTAATACTGAACCTCTTTCGCAAGTCCCCTCTCATTTGTCGCCAAAGTATTCTTCCCTCATCAAGCTCTCCTCACTTTCTTAATCCTCCTCAGTATTTGGTTGCTTTCCCTCTTATTACTTTTTCCTTTATTATTATTTCAATCTTCTGTGGGTGGAGTAAACATAAAATCTTCAGATACAGTAAAATATCTTGAAATTATCATAACCTCTGATATATCGTGTGGATTACACATGCAGAACATATGCGGCGCAACATCAAAGAAACTAGGTTTTGTTAAACATATAATAGGAAGTTCCTCGGATGAAAAAGTCAAAGGGAGATACTACTTCACTCTGGTTAGGCTACACCTCGAATACACCGCGAGCATTTGGCACCCTTTTCATAAAGATTTAACCAAAAAAATTACTAAAACACAAAGGAAAGCAGCGCACTTCGTTAAAAACTGCCACGAGCGTACATATAGTGTCTCGCAACTTTTAGAGGGATTAAGGTGGGAGCCCCTAGAGACTCAGAGGCTACACGCTAGGCTTAGGTTGCTTGATAAATTTAGAACTGATATTTTTCAGAGCGAAGTAGAGAATATTATCATGACTCCTTACTACATCTCTAGGTCTGACAGAAGTGATAAAATAAGACAGATACACTGCACTGAACAGATAGATACAAAAACTCGTTCTTTTCGTGAACAATAAGCGACCACAATAAAAATGGAGGTCCACTAAATACACTCCTATAATGCATGTCACCATTTCATCTCCAAACAACTTACACCTTTACACGGCTGGTGACTTATCACCCCCTGCCGCACGCCCATGCGGCGGCTCGCAGGGTATTATGTAGCTGTGGATGATAACTCTTCTCAAAGGGCAGAATGCTCGCTGACTAGGAGAATACATGGAATGCCGTGAAATCACCGGGAAATATTTCGAATGGACGGTAAAATACTGTGTACTGTCGGGCTAATTCTCTGTGGTAAACACGTCAGCGTGCGTAAAAGAGGAATATTGAGGGCAGAAACTGGGGGAGTTGAGTTGCGGAGAGGAATTTGGCTATAATGTGAGTTTCATAATACGAAGGTGTACTTCGGTTGTACGATGGGAACTTATACCCTTAGGTGGTCCCCGATTCACGATGGTGACCTTCGACTATCTCGGGGTGCGTCATATCTTATTCTCTAGTCTCCTCGTAATTATGTTCTCCGGTCGCCCCTTATTCCCGCATCCCCCACCGAAAATGACGGTCAAAAACGTGCTTATTTATATGACAGCCGTCCAGTCACCTGAATGGATTTCTATTTAATTTGCAATTTTAAATTATTACAATACCTGCTGTACATTTCATAGTGACCTGTGCTGAAGTCCCCCTTAGTGGCCGAGAATGTCATGTGACCACCTATGAATTATATATATTTATCCTCTGGATAGTACTTGAGCAGTTTCTGCTATGAAAAACAAAAGATTAAAAATTATTATTTCCTGGACAACCTCATTTAGGGAAGCAGGGGCTGTGCATCTATCTTTGGGTAATTTTTAAAATGATACTATTTAAGATTCGGAATACTAGCCTTGAAGTTCCTATACTTTCAAGAAAAGTGAGGTTTACATGGACACTACTGGGATTCGGTGTGTATGATAACATGCTTTTTCCAATCTACTCATGCCCAATAGGCATATCTCTGCATTGAAGTATATTCCTGATATTCCTTTTCTTTCCGTACCAAACAACGTTCTGACAACGCTCATGTATCGTAGGAGCAGTGATAGGATAAATTACGAAATTTTTCAACTTTCTTTCAACTAGCGGGATTATTCCTCATTAATGTTTTTACCTTAGCCTGTCATTGTTCTTATTTTCCCGTCATTTACCTTAAAGTGTGCATTTGCTGATATTATCAACCCAATTTTACGCTTGAAAAAATATTGAGATCGTTTTACGATGAGCAAAACGTGAGCGGCAGGCACGGAGCGGTTCTAAGAAGCAGCGCGTTCATATCAAACTGAACTCTCATGTCCACGACCGTGCTCTGTACTCAGTCTTTTGTGCTCCGGACGTTACGCGAAGCGTCAGCATCGATCGAAAATAACTCGTTGAAGCCGTCAAAATCCTGACATAAAAATCTTTGTTAGCTTTGCCGTACCTATGAATGTCCAGCAAATTCTAAGAAGAATGTGCGAAATCTGCCGGAGCCTTGTTCGTATTTGTTATAAAAATATTTTTGTACTTACAAAAACCAATATGTATCATTAATGTATCAAAGCAAAATTTACGAAATAAATATGGGAATGAAATAATCGAAAGTTATGCCTTAAAATGGCATTTTTTAATATTAAAAAATATAAATGAATAAATATGCATTTGCTTAAAATGGTGGTCAATATTTTTTCAGCCCCCGAGGGTTTCTCACATATTCGATTTTGAATCGTAATCAAAATAGAATTTATAAGGAATGGTAGCGGGCGTGACTTCGTGGAAATCCTTCATAGTAGGCGCGTCTGAAGAAATTACAACTTGGCTGTTTCCACATGAGGTTTTATTTTATAATATATTATACAGTTTTATTTCACAATATATTATAATAGGATTTAATTTAGCCCTGCCTTTGTAGGCGCTTCATGGCGGCAGGAATTATTTATACCAAATGAATATTCTCAGTTACGGATTATCAAGTTTGAAATTACATTTCCTAGCTTGTGAGATATTTCTGCTCTATGAGAAACAAGACGGCTTATATAATGATCATCTGAAAATTTCAACATTCATTCAAATTTTCCTAATCGTTTTCGTTTCAATTTACAATTTTTGATTGCAGAGTGGGAAAGTTAGGGCTCTTCTGAAATTTGGCTCGATGATATGGCACCCCTAAAGTCAACTTCTCCACCCTTAAGCGTTTACAAATATCGATAAATTCTTGTCGAATTAAATCACTACAATAACAATGGTGGTGAAGTTGCCATTTAAAACCACACTGCTCCCTTCTTCCCCATTTCCTTCCCCCCTTTCCCGTCACCAAGCTGTCTCAAGGTACAACCGCAGTTCTCATGTTTTTCTTCCTTGGTCCACTCAAAGAATTTTAACTCCCACGCCCCCATCCCCTCCCACTCCACTCACCTTCCCTCCCTTCCCAACGCTTAGGTCCAGGGCTTTTTATTTACGACCCTAACCGAAAAACGCCGCACATGATTGTCACAGAGTGGTGAAACGCGTCGTGCCAGCAAATAAATCTGTGGAAGAATACCAAGTGTTTTTATTTAACATGAATATGGACATCTTCCACCATGTACAGCCTGATACCGTTCAAATACGGATAAAATGAAAATCGATCTACCCAACTTTAGAGGGCCGTGGCAAAAGATCAATTGCAATTATACGCGAAACATTCCTTGCACGCCTCCTTCGTTTGGAGGTGCTTTCAGTACAATGATCCACGCGTGAATAGATGCTCAAATGTTTGCCTAATTGATTCGTTTTTTTCTTGGAAAGGATTATTTGGTGGGTTTTTCTTTTCGATTTTAATAGAGCCATTAATTTTATTAGTTTCGTGAAACTTAGTTATAAATAACGTTAATCAGAGTATAAATTCCATTCATTATTATAGGTATCTAGTTTTTTTCAGAATTGAATTTAATTTAACCTTAACAATTACTTTTTTAAATTAATTACTTTTAAGTTAAAAATGGTAATGTATAAGCTTTATCTTTTTTCTATAACTTTCATTTTATTAAATTTGATGAGAATACTCCTCTTCAATTTATCCACTGTGGTGGAAAGTGTTGTGCTTCCCATCGTGCATTACGCAAGGAGGTTCCTATTTTGTTTTGTGTAGTTTTATTCATACATTAGAGGAACTTGGAGTGACAAACTTAACTATAGGTAACAACATAAACTCCCTAATCTAATTTAATAGTTGTATAATACCTGTAGATATTAAAATTCAACCGGGAATTTGGACAATTCATGGAATTGTAAAGCTCGAAATTAATACACACTCTGAGGGAGTTTAGTTTTGGTAGAACCACTAGGAGTCATATTTAGTTTTATCCGGAATTACTGCTATGTGCTTCTGTGTTCGGTGTTCATTTTTCTATGTGCGTCACCGTCTTCATTACCATGAGCTGCTTTTTTGAAATAATGGTATTGAGGATAATTCCAAGTTATTTTTTGAATTGCAGAACTGTTCACTGTGAACGACGAGTTCAGTCAGCTGTTCCCTCCCGAGAATTTCGTATTAAAATCTCATTAATTAGGGTAATGAGACTCCGCGGCAAAATTTCTTCACCAAGCGAGAGGATGTATTTTTTTCCCATAGGAATGTGTTGCTTTAAGAGGTGAACGATCCGATCAAAAATGCTTTCACCACTCAATGGTGGTATTTTTTCGTTTCACTGGTTTTGCGTTGATTTAAAATAATTAGTGAACAACGTCCGCATATTTCCTTTATCTCCTGATCCTACCAACCCTGAAATATTTACGCTCAGTGAACTCATGAATTTAGTCCTGAAATTTTTATTTATACCTCAGTAGTTTCAATTGATCAGTTGTTTGCTCAATAATGGCGTAGATTTCTCTTTGGAAATTAAATTCACACATAATCGCTCAAAAACAGATGACCGCTTCCTAGGGTTGGGCAAAATCTATTCATTCACTGGTAATCGAGTACCCGAATGAATACCTGGGTACCTGGGTACCCGGACGAGTACATGAGTACTTAGATGAATTATATGGTATCCAAATGAATACCTGGGTACCGGGTGTTCATTTGAGTACCCAAGTACCTTTTTTACATTTGAGAACCTGAGTGCCGCAGTGAAGACTCGAGTACCTAGGTGGATACCACTGAATATGAGTACCCAATGGCCCATGGAATTGTACTCGCCCAGGCATTCCACCGAAAAGCAAACAAAGTTCATCAAAAGGCCTCCTATTCTCCAATTACATCTTAACCCTCGCAAAAAGCACAATATACGATGAGTACACACTAATAAAAAGAAATAAAAAGGCAGACTCAGACTACATAAAAGAAATAACCAAGGGAATAAAAAGAAGAATCGAAAAAGAAAAAGCCTACCATGAAGAAGCCGGCTCTCCAGAGGAGTTTTTCTATAACTGGACGGAGAACAACATTCTGCTGACACGGGAAGGATGTTTCAACGAAGCCCTCTGGATGAAAGAATAACTACAAAAGCCACAGAGAAGACAAAAGGATCTACAATTTCTCAGAGAACAACAATACAGTTCGTCATTGCTCAGCTTCGGTGGTGAGGTTGGGGGGACGTCATGGGCGGCGGGACTCGGGGTCGAGAGGTTGTGGTAACCAGCCCCTTCGGATCGACCCTCCTGACGCCCGTCCCTTCCGGTCAAACCACCGTTGCGGGGACGGTGCAACGGACAATAAAGGGACTGTTAATGAAAACAGATATGAATGAATGGTAAAAAAAAATGCTTTAATAAAAGAGGTGACGATGAGAGCATAAAGTAAAGCCCCTACAGTTCCTTTTAATAATAATAATAATAATAAATTCCACCGGGTATTCTCGTATTCATCAGAGTACTCAATTGAATACCTGTAATCCAGATATTCATTTGAGTAGTAAGTATTCATCCGAGTACTCATGTACTCGTCCGGGTACGAAGGCATTCATTCCGGTACTCGATTACTAGCGAATGAATACATTCGGCCCATCCCTACGGTACAAATACTCGTTCTTTCTACACACAATAAGCGACCATAATGAAAACTAAGCTCCACTAAATACACTCCCATAATACATGTCACCATTTTACCTCCAAAAACCTTACATCTTTACACGGCTGGTGACCTAGCAACCCCTGCCACACGCCCATGGTGGCGACTCGCAGGGTATTATGTAGATGCATATGTACCGATACCATGTGGTTTGTTAACGTAGGGTCTTAGTTTTTTGGTGAATCCCCCTAGATCCAGATGGCCTTTCAAACATTGAAATAGTCTCTCCGGTTGGATGAAAAATATAATGGCACGAAAAACCTGGACACTGGGTGGAGATTTATTGAAGCAAAAACGTGCTGTTTGAAATGCTAAAAAATGCAATGTTTTTCCAAGCGGTCTTGCTCACTCATTGATGCGTTTACTTCGCTCTGGGACTGGTTATCCTTGTTCTTTTTTTTCAATGTATTGAGAGTGCTTACGGAAAAGTTGCTTAGCAATTTTAATTTCTCTTACCCGCATTCATGAGGTTTGCCAATGCGTATTTCAAATAGCATTATTAGCAGTAAGCGTCGACTTGATACGACCCGTTTATTTGCCACAAACTAGGAAAGTCAAGATTTTTCAACTCTCTATCTCTGAAAATAACGAAGTTAAACGTAATTACTGGATTGGAATTTCAAGAAACTGATTTATCCTCATGTAAAATAGATCGTTAACGAGTTTCAAAATTGGCGAATTTTGGCGCATATAGATAAGAAATCTGCTTTGCAGTGATGGGTGTCCCCGGGATTATTGTTGAATTTTTTGCCTTTGTCTCAGTCCAGGTTGATTGATCCTTTGTCTTGGAATTTGCGCGCTGCGATGTCCTATTTTTAAATTGCTTGTAGACTCCATATTTTGTAGTTATGCTGAAAGGAGATCATTACAAAATATGGCTATGTCGCATTCTTGATTTTCGTAACGACAGTATCAAACAATTTTCCGTCAAGTTAATCGTTGTTCTTACCTATAATGCTCCGTGAAATGCCCAAATGAAGCTTCTACTTCCTTCTTTCCACCTAACGAAGTAATTTTTATTGGGTACAGATCATGTAACCATGTACTCAACCGGGCTCACTCATAAAAGAATGTTTGCTTCATGCTCAAATGTAAGGCACCATGGGAACGCAAGTAGTCATTTCGCACGCTTATCTGTGCCCTGGAGGAACAATTTTTCTCAACTTGGATAGTATTGATTGCTATATTTTATATCGCAACACTCTTTGTACTCTTTATCATGCATTAAATAGGTCCCTAAATTGTACTTTCAGATTCTATGATCTGGACGTTGAACTGTGAACCCGTATGGCGTGGTTCGTTTCGGGCAGGCTGATGCCTACCCAGTCTTTCTTCTATCCTTCTTCCGATCCCGAAATGAACATAGCCTTGATTTCCAAATCCTGTTCATATTCTGCTCTTGTCCTTACTGACTGATGTACGCCTCCCAGTAGTCCCCACCCGGAGTTCCAATTGGGGGATTATTTCACCTCCGGAATATTTTACTGGGAGGATTGTCGTCGAGTCATTTATAGTTATAATATAGGGCTGCATCTTCTAGGGAGACTAATGTGGTGGTTTTCCCGCTGCCTTCCTAATCGCAGTATCCCGGCCGATTCTGTGAACTTTCACTCTCGCCCGAATCTATGGCTGTTGATACCGTAACGATCTCCAAGATCTGCGCCAAAAATGCCTTCTGCTGAGACTGCTGCCACTTAGTAGTGGGTCCTATTCGGGTGGCGTGCAAACGTTGGTTGGCAAGCCAGGAAAATTTTTATTCGTCGCTTGGTCTCGACCGGCGACCCTCAGAATGGGAGTCGAACACGCTACCACTGGTCTATACCGGACTAGATTAGATTAGATTAAATTGTTGGTGGAGTTCCTCCGAGGAGGACCTGGGGCACCTAGACCTATTGGTCCTTTGTCCTAACCACCATGTCTTGGTTACCCGTAGAGTCCAATGGCCTTACTGAAGGCCAGCATATCCTCTATGGGGGTAACCCTGATTTCAGCCGGATCAGGAAACGGGGATCCTAGATGTCTTATTCTAGTCCTCATCCGGACCGGACTAAATCCACTTGAAGTATTTGCGCAAATGACCACATTCTTCGGAATTTCTTGGACTTCTGTGCCATTCATTACGTCTTGTGCTTTTTCCTCTCGGCGTGAAAATGCCATTTCGGTTTTGTGGACTCATATAAGCACTCTGATAAAAAGGAAATGGTAGCAGGCTTTACTTTGTGGAATTTATCCATAATGGACCGATTAAAAATAACTTTGTTTACTCCACTAGAGGTTTATTGGCACGACCCAGGTTTCGACACTTCGTGTAATCTTCAGGCACTGGTCTTAACAGGACCAAATCCACCTGACGTATTTACGCTAATAACCTTCGGTCTGCGGTCTACTACTCAAGTAAAAAATTAACCCATAAATGTATTTTATATATTAAGAGATGTGTGGTCATCGCAAAAACCCGCGGATAGGACTCCGCGGGCTGTCACCTCCGTACCAAGAAACCCGGGGCACAGAGATCTTACGACACCCGTTCACGTCCGTCCTCATTGGAGTCCTCCGGGTCCCTCCCAACGGACGCTATCTGCCAGCGAGATGTAATTGTCCCGCATTACACGGCGTTCGGAGAGCGGCGTTTTTCCATTCCGGACGCGGTGGCATTCGCGGGGCGCGTTCCTTCACCGTCCGGGAAAGAAGGCGAGATGGGCGGCTGGCTGGGAGATGGCGTCTTGTCGGCGTTCGTCTTCTCATCCCGAGAGAGGGCCTTCCATCTCGCTCCTCCATCTCCCTCCCGGCCATCCCCAGCCACTCACCTTGCCCCGCCCCTTACAGCCGCCCTAAACCTTTGACCCCTTCCTATCTCCTTCTCCTTTGCTCTTCTTCCGAGAGGCACTTCCAACAGCCCCCCCTCCCACGGCCTCCCCACGCCCTGCTCGGCTCATGGTGAGGAGGAGTCGAGGGCTTTGAACTCGTTTTTCCCCGAGCTGATACTCCTGCTGGAGGAGCCGGCTACCGTTCGTTCCGCGGCCGGTACTGCGACGAGCTATGCCCGCTTTCTCGCCTGTTCGGCGTTCAGAGGGGACGCCGATGACATTTGGTCCGCCCCGGCGACGGTCCCCTTCTCACCTCGGCGATGTATTCGTTGTCCACGCACTGACCCCTATGCGTGTTCATAGTGTCGAGATTGGCTATCTCAACTCTATGAACAACACTATAAATGAATCTCTGCTCTATTCCCGAGTGAGAGCTTTCAATGAATGATCTTAAGTAACGTTGGATTGGATTGGATGTTTTGGGAGGCGACCGACAGCTATGATCATGAGCGTCATAGGGGACAGGTGATAATGATAATAATAATAGAAATTTATAGTTCTAGGACTAGTATCCTATGGAATGCAATGTGGCTTGTTAGATTTTGGTGCTACTACAAATAAATAAGGCGAGATCAGAGAATACACTGAAAACTATAACATTTTCAGAAATAGAGATGTCCTCAGATTGCAGGATTATATATTAAATATTGATTTACATAAATTGGGATATGATATGTCCTTATGCACCAATAGAGACGAATACATATCATACAAAAGTATACATACACATACAAACTATACAAGTATACACATGTACAAAAATACATATATACTCATGTACAAAGATACACATATAAGTGTACACATGTAAGAGAGAATGGGTGGATAGAAACTCGGTGTCGGCATTAGCCTGCTCTTTACGAAAGACGCCAAGGGGACCACAGTTTAACGTCTCATCCGACAGACGGAGGGCTGTACTTGAAGTGCCCTCCACAAGACACTTGAAGTAGGGATCGAGTTTCCTCTGAAAAACATCCTCATCTGCAGGGATTTGAACCCTGGCCGTCCATATGTTTAGACAGTACTCTAGTCACCTCACCAACCCAATCCCCCTCATCTAACGCCTTTACGTAAGATACAATATATCCGCTCAAACCAACTGAGGAAAGTAGTTTTCCCAAAAAAACTACAGGAAAAAAATGATGAAATTTATAATTCCAAAGAATTTATCGTTTTCCTGATTGATCATTAAAACAACATTATTTAAATAAGACTTACGGTTGTTTAAATAATATTCGCTAATTTTTATTACCATTGTGAATTTTGATGCAATAAGTATACATTTTTACAGAAGAAGAACGATAAAATTCACAAATTCAATTTAGAAGAGTTTTATTTCGAACTATTAGTGTTGTCTACTGATATCATTGTTTCCATAGCAACTGAAAAATGCATAAAATCACCTCCCCTGAGACTTGAAGTACATCAGGTCCTTGTTGAGTCACGCGGTATAGATACCTGCTGTTTTCTTAGAAAACTGTTTACGAGAACTGAGTTCTCCCCGGTATCTGAATTGTTATAAAATGTTGTCGCAGGATCGTCTTAAGTTTTCAGTCATTAGTGACGCACTGCAATAATTGAAGTCGGTTACAAAACATAACGCAGTGTTTGTCTCCTATGGCTGGAAAATGAGCTAATTAAAGATAGTTTTTCTTATCGGATATTACTTTGTTTTATAATATCTATGGAGTGAAGTAAATGCCTGCCCACTTATTGAAAAAAATCAAATATAAAGTTGGAATTTGGAAATTTTCAGATACACTGTTTCAATGGAGCCTCCTTCACACGATATCCCAGGTGACACCAATTGCCCTATGGTTGCATGCTCATTCTTTCGTCACATCATTATCACTATTTGTCTTCATCTCTTTGAAGTACTCGACTAAAAAGTTATGATTATTATAATGTAAAATATTTACCTCGTATAAGTAACTTATTGGAATTATCGTATTAGGTGTACTCTCGACTGCTCCGAATAAGCCACCGCCTGTTCCAGGGTGCCAAAGGGTCTAGAATTAGGAAGCCTGGATAGTGTAGTGGTCTGCGCATTGGTCCGGCAAACCAAAGGTCCGTGGTTCGATTCCCGGTCCAGGCCGAATTTTTCTAATGGCAATTTCTTCAAAAAATTCACCCGCCATGTTTGAATAGTTTTCGATGATATTTAGTTGATTGAGTATAAAACCGAACACAATATGGCACGAGTTGGTTGACTTTGATTCTTTGCGTTAGTTTGGTTCCTCTCTGATATTTGATTCTTCATAGTGAAACCATTCATCGTTATTAAATCGCTCATTGCAGTCATTTGGTTCTTCTTGTTCATTATGAATGATTTCAAAGAAAAAGTAAGTGACATGAATGCAATCTTATGAATCAAACCTTCGAAATGAACCGATATTCCCTTCCTAAGAACCAGGCCGAGTCAAGTATTCGAGAAAATATGCTGTATTGTAATTTATGCCTGTACCGCCGTAGTCTTATAATATCAGATCATTACAATCTTTTATTTGGGCAAAAATATTAAATGTAACTCTTGTGTCACTTCTGTTCCTGACTGCATGGTGAGTTCCTCCGCATTATCGCATGCCTTTAAAATGAAATATGATCATAGTAGTTTTTATTGACTTGACCGAAAAACTATCAACACGTGCATTCAATGAACGATGATTAGCGCCACTTTTAAAGCTCGTAAGGCCGGCTGAGGGAGGGGTTGTGAACTGAGGTGGCCAAAAGTACGCACTAGCTGCGGCGGTGCACGTCTGTTGGGTGGGATGGCCGCCGGAGGGCGTGTCGGAGGGGAATGGGAAGTTTGAAGGGAGGAAGAAGATAGGGGGATGGGGATTGAAGGAGGATCAGAGGAAGACGTGAGGGGGATGAAAGGGAGGAGCGAGGCGTGGGAGGACGGTAGCAAGGAGGCTGCAGTGTTGCCAAACAAATTTAATAAGCGTAAAATATTTTGGGGTATAATACAGGAGTTCTCATACTATCTGGGTACTTAATGGCGGCTCTGGCATGAGCATGCATGTAAATGCAAACACTAATGGAGGCACTTAAATGACCTCCGTTTAATATACTAATTTATCAAATGAAAAAGGTTACCAATTGAAAACCAGAATTAACGTACGAAATACGCATTTTATTCCACGCGTATATTTGTAATTACAACGCTAGCATAAGCTGCCATCCTCGGCGGCAGTTAAGCGCGCGTTTGTATTTTACTCTCATGTAAAGGTTCGCTTTCTTTTCCCTTTTCATAACTTCTTCGCTTTTGAATTACCTGATTGCAAGTTGCCTAATTGAAACAGTTGCCCTATTTACATCTTCCGTCATCATAATTCATCAAGCATTTTTGAGCCGTAACACAAACATTCCTTTCCTAACAGCTTTTATGCCACATCTTCATTTAAACACAAGAACAGTCGTTCGGTCTCCACTTTACCAAACTTCTTACCCCGCGGAACAACAATAACAGGCTGTTCAATGGTGTTTATGTAACAAATTACACACCACAACAACCGATTTACTTTCAATATAAACAAAAACAGCACATAACGGGTGTCAAAAATCATTAAACCCACGCTCAGGCCATCTCACTCTTGCTCGACATCTAATTCTCTATGAATAAATCAGTTGCTTGCTAGATCTCGGTCAGCTGCAACTTTGTATGTGAAATTCCAAAAATCGTCCACCCCAAGGCCCAAAACTAACACATCTATCAAAAAATTTCTATGAACTTTGACTCATTAGCTACATCTCAAGTCTGCGCTCAGACAACGCCCAAATACTATAATGGATTAGGAGACCGATGGAATTTCAACAGACGAAATCTAACTCTAGGTTAGAAGTTGCCTAATGCTAATCTTCATTCTCCGCCAGATTTCATCGATTACCAATTTCCAATAGAATAACACGCCAAAATTATTTTGCATTCGGTTATACTGTTAAAAACATCGCTTACCGATCGTAAATCCGAATATCCACATTGGCTGGGTGTATCCAGTTTTTAGTTATTGACTAACAAAATATATGCTGGAACATTTTCCGTTTCTCATGTTCTATTTGCTTTGAATCGAAAGCAAAGGATATCTCAATCAAAATTAGCTGTCCATGTGGGTGCTTGTTTTACTGGATTTTGGTATCCTTCTCCTAACTTTATCATTTTTTATTTGCTTGTCCTATTGATCCCCATTTACTTGAAGGAAGGCATTCTGGAGAAATACTCCTTCTCATTATAAAACATTGCGAATTTCTGCAGTTCTGAGGAATATTACAAAAACGTAGAACTGCTATCACGTAAAGTGTATTAAATGCTTTGAATTGTGAGCAGGAAATCAGGTGATAGAGAAGAACGGTATGTAATACTTCCATCCATAGACGTGCTCCGAAGCATCCCCCCTCTGCTTTTTTTTCTATAAGGAAGGGTGTCTTTCTTGTGACTCATTGGTATTGGCAAGGAGCGTATTAGTTCTCCCGTAGTATCTCAGAGTAAAATCCTTAGGATTTCAGAACATCCCACCGCTGCCACCAATTGTTGTTTGCACTCCACGTAATGACGTCACACTTGTATGGAAGTCCTTGCCAAGACACCGAGTGAGTAGAATGAAGGCACATAGATTCATTTGATTGGGTTTTCATCAAGTCAATTTAGACAGACAGAAACATAAAGACACACGCAGCATGTACGGATACGGTCTCTACTAAAATCGTCTGCGGAGAGCAAGAGGTGAAAAAGAGAACTAATTCCCTGCTCACAACATATGAAGCTTATTTGTAATAAGAAATGACAATTTTGCTGTTGTTTTGGATTCCACCAGGATGTTTTCTAAATCTTCCCCAATTACATCCGCTTTTGCATTCAATCGTAAACCTGGAGCTGAACCTTTGCCATCGCACGCTCACTTCACACCCAGCAGGATCAAGAGTCGTTTTTTTCGGCTTTAACCTTCACGGATCGGAGACTGAAGTATCGCCAGTATCCAGTTTATCCTCCATCTCCGTTGCCTTTTGCCTTAACTTCCTTGCCAGTTGATGTTAAATGGAGTAGAGTCGGTGGGAGGTCACTATTTGCATGCGATTATCACGCAAATATGGAGATAGAACATTAAAATTCTTCTCACTCTAAGAAATAGGTGTTGGAAATCAGCGTGAGGTGTCTCATTAGCTTCATCTGATATCTGACTGGAAATTGGATTTGTCTCGACCAGTGCTTACGTTCGATTACAAAAGACTTGATATAATGCAATACTTCGCCCTGTATTTGCTGAAACGAAATTACCGTGATTTACCAAGGAAATTGAGTGTAATGCTTTTTGTAATGAAGTGCGTTCTGCATTGAAAGTGATTGACTTTGAAATTCTCTTTGCATATTTTGGGTTTATAGACGATGCAAGAGAGGAGTCTGTTTTATTGTAATATAGAAACACAATTCAGGGAATGTCTATTTGTCTTAGACGGTAGTGCCAACTCTTTTTAACGCCAAAGGAAACATGTTTTGCCCATTTAGTCTACAAAGTGTAATTTTTTTATATGCTTCATGCCAAAAAGTTTCACTCCTTCAGTAAATTAAATTCACCAACATTAAAAATCCACTCTGCGATTTCAGTTGGCTCCCTTGTTCTTTTTACTTAACCTCTTTTGTTTATCCGATCTGATATAGTTAATAAACTTGATTTTGAAAAACGATATGGTAATTTGAAAAAAATATGGTGGAAATTTTAGATGGACTGGGAGTAATACCAAGAGCTTTGCATAAATTCCTCTAACGATAGCCGTTGTGATAGTGCCTGAAAAGCCAAGTTTCTGATTTTACAGGTGTACAAAGTTAGCTTTTAAGTTGGCTCCCGTGTTCTTTTTTCCTAACCCCTTTTTGTATCCGATGTGATATAGTTATTTAACTTGAATTTGAAAAAATATGTAATTTTTTGATTCACTCGAACGCTCCGAGTCCTAATTAAAATAATCAAATGGCAAATTTGACAAAATATATTTAAGCAGAATTGTGACAGTGGGAAATCGGCTCAAATCAAGAAGTGATATGCTTCTTTGCTTTACTTTGCTATAGGGCTGTCATGTTTTCCACATTACATCTCCACTTTGTACGACAACAAAACAACAATTTGGACAATAGCTAATGTAAATTGTTTATTTTATAATATAATTGTAATACATTGTAAACTTTGTCTGTAAAATTGTCTTTTTATTAATGATTACGGCAAAGTTGTGTTTACTTATAATTTATAGAATTTAAACATTAGTCTTGTGTTTTTTTTTTGCCGACTCTGTTTTCTTTTCGTCTGTTGTAAACTTTTTTAAATTTTTTCTTAGGTGGCTTGTCACAGAATATAAATTAATTTTATTTTTTTTATTATATTTTCTCTCCTTTTCTATTCCTCAGTCGTGCTGGGTTATTTAGAGGTATGGGTAATACACCAAGTACTCCCAGAAAAAATTCCTTTAGTTTTTTACCAAAATTTAAGAATTTCCTTAATATCGGGCATGTTATTATATTGACAGCCATCTTAATTCCGATACGTACGTTGAAATGTAATTTCAGTTTTTCCAGACTTTTTCGAAGTTGTTTAGGTATTATTCCCGGGGCTGATACTACTATAGGTAATTTCCCAACCTTGTTCATTATCCATATCCTAAATACATCAGCTGCTAAGTCCAGATACTTGGTGTTGTTATCTAGTATTGTCCTTTCTATACTATCTGTCAAATTAGCTGTTATATCTATGAAGTACACAGTTTTACTTCATTTGTCAACTAATGTGATATCTGGTCTATTGTATTGTATTCTTTTGTCGGTAGTGATACCACGGTAGGCACGATAGGTCGGTAGTGATAAATATATAATTTGTAATTTTTGGTTTCATGTACGGACTCAGGACTATAATTGTAATATGGTGGACAGGTGTTATCTACTAGTTGTTTTTGTCTATCAATTTGTTGATATATTATTTTTGACACATAGTTATGTCTTTGTAATTATTAGTACTATGCCAGTATTGCGCATGTGACAAATCAAGGGATTTGATTACTGACAACAGTAAATGGCGACACAACGAGTCTCTTATTATGGCCGTCGCGTTCTTTCCAAGTTTAGGGGGAAGGGTAGGGTGTGGAGCGTGGGAGGAAGAACTGCCGGGAGCAGGAGAAGGAGCCGTGGAGGAGGGAGACAGAATGCGGCTCGAAGAGGCGAGGCGCTGTATATATATATATAAAAAATGGGAGCCAGATACTCGTCTTAGATACCCGTTTCCAGGCGAAGCTGTTTTGTTCCCGCCGATCGCTCTGCAGGCTGGCCGGCCGCTGCCCGCAGGCGAGGGTGGAGGTCGGTCATATGGGCGGGGGGCAGCCCCGAGATGCCCTACCAGCCTCCCCGCCCTCTTCCCCCTCCACACCTGACCCCATCTTAACCTCCTCCTCCCGTCCCATCACCCCTCCTGCCCCCCCCCCCCGCCCCGCACCGCCTCCCCGCGAACCATCCCAAGTCTTCTGCTACTCCTCTCTCGCTGCCCCCTTATCCTCACAATCGAGCCTCTTCTCTGCCCTTCTTTAACAGGGCTCCTTCATACTCCCTCCGTCTGCCTCTCCTGCTCTTCCTCTGCTCACGGTTATCCGAAGAGCTCCCAAGACGTAGACTCCTCCCCCTCGGGGTTTCATTTGCTACTTGTGCAGTAGTAAGTACTTGATTTATCGTGGCGCCCGAGTGCTTGGGACATTTTGGTGCGTAAATATCCCGAGCCGTTTGCTATCGTGGGGCGCGATGATTCTTCCATGGCCCAACCTGAGTGTTTAAACCTGTAATGCCTCTCGTGCTTGTCTAGGGCTCTTACGGCAGTGTTACCTAACCCTAGAGGCAGCGCACATTGCCTTCTCGGGTACCTGACAGTTACGGGTCGGTTATCGTCGTGGAAACTGCGGTCGAGCGAAAGTTCGGGGTTCGATCCTCGGAATGGGTGTGCTGTGGGGGTGAAAATCACGACCGGTTGCTTGTTTTAAATTTCTGTTCCCTCGCTACGGTGGATGTATTCCACCTGAGAGTGAATGCTATGAGCTCAGAATGAATGGAAGCCGTAGAAATGGATTATTTTAGGAGAAGCTGCGGAATATCAATGTTAGAAAGGATTACCAATTATAATATACGGTTTAAGATTAATGTATTAAAAAAATTCACCAAAGAAATAGAGAGTAGACGGTTGAAATGGTATAGCCACATAAAAAAATGGAGGATAAACGATACCCAAAAAAATACTGAACTGGCAACCACAAGGTAGGAGGAAAAGAGGACGACCACCAGAAGATTGGACGAAGCAGGTCACTCAAGATATGGAAAAGGGGCAATTGGAAGCCCAAGACTGACTGAAGAAAGAGAGAGGCTTGGGGAAGAGGAAGCGAGAGACGGCCAACTGTTATATAAAACTCGCTTATATGTTTACATAAATCTAAATTTTTACTGCTAATTTTTACGGTTTTAGGCGTAAATTAGAGTGATTTATGCATGGGAATGAAAAGAGTACCTACGTTTTCCACGTAGGTTGGTTACCAATGTGGAAAACAAGTTTACTCTTTTCATTGTTATATTGCTTATAACATATATAATTCATAGCATTTCAATTGCAATAGTAATTAGTTAACCACCGTGAAATATGTGTTTAATCGCCTTGGGAGGCTATGTGGTAGTTAAATGGGCAAAGAGTGGATTAGCTCGCTGGTAGTGGCGGATTTGAGACTAAATTTCGTTCTCTAGAAAGACCTTGCAGCTAAACCCAAACTGCGTGATTTTACTGGCACTCGTCCTTTCTGAGAAATACATTCCTCGTTGGAAAAGATACCAACCCTCCCTGTGTGGATTCGCCCGCCATTACACTTAGTACGTGGTGAACTACACTTATTGTTATGATTTAATGCTTAAGTCTATCTATGATGAACTTTTTTGGGGTCATCTTTCTTTATATTAATTTTTTTATATTTTTAATTTCCAGGTAAGGAGACGTCCTCCCTTAATCACTGAGAGGAACATGGCATTGCGGTAAAGTACTGATTTCATGCTATCTTTCTCTATAGAATTAATATTAGTGGGGTGAATGTTATCAATTATAATAATCGCCCGCGTTTTTTTTTTTCTTTTTAATTGAGTTGATCGTTTTCCTAGAGCCATTTAGACGTTTTATCCTCTCACGAGCTGCGGGCATTAAAGAATCTCGCGCCAAACAAATTAAGACGCAGTGGAATCGATGGTGAGAGGACGATTTGAATGATTGGAAATTTATTTTTATTTATTTATTTTATTTATTTAAAGTAATAAAACCACATACAGCTATGTCGCCATTTTATAGTGGCCATGTAATTTTCCATGTGATGTGCCATGTAATGTGGCCATGTAATAATAAAATAAATACACACACTTAAGGACATATACAAGCAAACTTAACAACTGGTTGCAAGCAGAAATTATGGAAATATAAATTATGGAAATATGGAAAATGAAAATTGGGGGAATAACTACTTAGGTGAAAGATACAAAAGAGAAAGGTTTATAAAGGATTTAGATGAAAGTGCAAAATGATCAATGTGGGAAGGGAGGGAATTCAATAGAGAGGAGAGGCGGAAGATAAGAGAACGTTTAGTGATCGAAAGTCAAGGAATGGGCATGTGTGGAGTAAAGGGTGAGAACGGGTGGGGCGGGATGGAACTTTAAAATTGATAAAAGAGAGCAATTCAGGGCAGTCGATGGTGGAATTAAGAATATTATAAATAAATATAAAGTCTGCTGTGAGTCTATGAGTGGGGAGATTAGGGATGGAGAGATAGGATAGAATAGCCTTGGTGGACATATTACGACACTGCGGTAATCTATTCTTAACTATTTTAGCCAAGAAGTTGCAGACACAGTCCAGCAATGAAAGATTAGTTTGAGAAGAGATAGACCAGATGGGGCAGGAATTGGTAAGAATTGGAAGAATAATGGAAGAGAAAAAAGTTCTAAGTGCTCGGGGCTCATTAATTTCGGTAAAACGATAGAGGAGGCCTAAGAGGGACATTGCTTTAGACTTGATTGTTTTTATTTGTGGAGAAAAGTTCAATTTACTGTCAGTAAGAATACCAAGGTCTTTAGATGTTGAAACACGTTTTAGCGAGTGATTAGTCACAGTATAATTAAATTCTAGAGGGGCCTTTCTTTAGGGAGATAGACATCACACTGCATTTTTCCGGGTTTAATTTAAGGTTCCAAACATCGCACCAATTTGAGGTCTGGCGTAAGGCATCCTGTATTTCATGGCAATCGGAGGGTTTTTGAGGCCGATAGAGTTGGAGTGATCGAGATCAGTGGTCTGAAGATTGCCATCGGTGGAATTTACATGGAAGATAAATCCTGATTTCTTTTTCTCGTGAGTAAATCTTCGATTTTTTTAGCATCGAAATAAACGATACGAATTCTAAAATTGTAAAGATAGTTTCACATTAATTCTGATGCAAAAATGAAACATTTGCAATTATCCACGGAAATAAATTTTACTGCGACCTAGGTTTTACACGTTTTAACAGTATCATCAGGTCTTCTGCAGATATCGTCTGAGGATATCCTTAGAGTTCCTTGATCATTACATATGTATTAATTATGTGAATACTTCCACTCAAGCTTTTGACCCCATACATAGCCATTTGTATCGTCTGCCATTGTTTATTTAACTGTCTATTTTCTTCCTCATTCACCAGATGATGATGAAAATATCGAAACCTAGGTCGCAGTAAAATTTATATCTGTGATTAATTGCAAATTTTTTATTTCTTCATCATGCATAAATTCCATTTAATTCCATTAATATTGCAAGAATCTTCGGATTTTATTCATAATAATTCTTTAAAACCTCCGATTTATGTACTTTTTAATGAGTAAAATATTTGCTATTCTGGCATAATCTCTTTTCCGTTGCTGTCCGACAGAAGCGTCTTCGCATTTTGCGGTGTTACTTTGCATTCTTGCTCTTCATCTATCTTTCCCATTATCGTTGTGTACTGAATGAGTTTGTAATATGTGTTTCGAATCATTTACCCCAAGCCTCTTCTCTTCCTAAAGCTTCCTCTTCAGCTTCAATGACACCGCACCATATTGCCCGCGATTTGTTTTGCTGCTGATATCGTCTGGGGATATCCTTAGAATTGCTTTCTCATTACACACGTGTTAGCTATGTGATTCCTTCCACTAAAGCTGCATTGCCGTTTGTGGTATCTACCATTGTTTATTGATTCATCTGTTTTCTTCCTCATTTACCGGAAATAGATGTGCAATTAGGTTTATGGAGAGGGCCCTTGCTATGCTGGCAAATTCTAGTTGCCGAACAAAAAAAATAGTAGCTTTGTTAACTTGGTGGTATGTTTCCATAGTTATATTTAATTGGTAACTTTTACTAAACTACAAAAAATACACACAACTCAGATGAAGGAGATACAGATAAGAAAAAATGGTGTTCCATCAGATTGTTAGGTCCCTTCTCTAACCATCTTGTTAAATATTTCCCCAAAGATGAATTTTAACTATCCTTATAATTTTAAGAACTTGCTAGTTAAGTGTAAGGATCGCGTAGATCCAAAGAAGAAACGTGGCGTGTGTGCTCTACATTGTAAAGACTGCAATAGTGTGTACGTTGGTCAAACTCATAGAAATTTTATAATTAGGACCCAAGAACATTGTAGTGCTTTTAAAAACAATAATGAAAATAGAAGTAACTTCGCCAAACACCTATTGTGTAACGGTCATGACAGTGAATTTGAAACCAAAATCCTACATTGCAATTACAATTTACGTGAGCTCGATGCTCTCGAGCAATTAGAAATTCCGAGGAAAATTAATGACTCTGATGTGTGTGTTGTCAATGAATTCTTGTTCCCTTCCCCCTCCCCTATCCTTGAAGCAGTTGCACATTGATACCTGCCACCTCTCTCTCTCCCTTCCCCCCCCCCCCGATTTTCTCCTTTCTTCCACCCCCCCACCCACTTCATCACCTCCCCCTTCTCTCCTTTTCCCCCAATATGTAAGAGGGTTCCCGAACTTGTTATGCACCTGAAGATGATACTTATGTATTGAAACCCGGGTCGTGTTTTTTATGTGTGTATTTTTTTGTGGTTTAGTAAAAGTTACCGTTAAATATAAATATGACTAGAAGCTGAAGCCAGTTCGCCATCTTCGTTAGCCCTCATTTTCCTATAGCGCTTTGGAGCCGACGCAATAATATTGCAATTTTTCAATGTTTTCTATCGATAACTTACTAGAAACCAGCATGCATTTACTTTTTTCATGTGTATTCTCCATAAATACATTGTATATTTATTGAAATTCAAAATAATCCGCATTCCCGGTGAAAACTAGGTTAAAATTGAGTTGAATCCATATCACTTAATATCGAATATATGTTTTAAGAGTAACTCGCCTTAATAAATTCAAACAAATGGTGGATATTCTTGCTTTACATGCGTGCAATTCGTAGGAAAGTAAGGAAAGAGCTGGGTAAGATAATATGCATGATGTAAAGATACAACTTGGTTAATTCCACACTAATTTATTAAAACTTAAAAAAAAGGGTTTCAACGACTGAGTGCCATTTTCAACCTTGAAATGGCACTCAGTTGCTGAAACGGTCTCTTTGCTGAAACCCGGTTCGGTTCATCATGAATATCCAAAGCTTCCACAAAGTAACGCCTGAAACACTTTCGTTTGATAGATAATATGATTTTTATTCTGGTTGTCAGGCTTCAGTTTGATAATGTAGTATGCATTCCAAATACCTTAATGATAATAACTAATCGCAACCAGCCATGTTAGCGATATCTGTGGGTCAAAACCGAAAAGAATTCTGATGGACTTTACTAAGGCTTGGTTTAAAGCATTGCCAATATTCTAAATGATTAAAACTCATCCTGAGTCAGATAAAACATTTATCCAAAACCATTATTTGTAGAGTATCCAAGTTATAGGAAACGTATTAACACGGACATCTTCAGGAACTTTACATATCTTTATTTAGCGTTCGAATCCCAAGAAAACTTTTGTGCTATATCGTTTACGAGTGTTAATTTTCCTCTTAAACTTAAACAGTTTCCTTTCCAAATAGCTTCACGCTCTCCCTCATCCTTGCATGATCCCTGTTTATAAAAGTAATCAAGTTCTCATCGTAGATCTAAGAGGAAGAGTCAGGTTTCTCGTCTAGCTAAGCGAGCACGAAAGATGAGCTTTCTGAGTTCTTGATGAAGGCGTTTCGTAATTAATTTATCACTCACCTTTGTGGACTGGCCGTGTCACAGGGCAAGTCTTCGGCTGCGCAACCACTGCCCCCTCTATAAGAGCTCGCCGTTTGATCTTTTCTGGGTTCATGAAATTGGAGCGGCACAAATATCTGTTGACCGCGTTCAGTTGTTCCGAACTTTCAAGTTACATTCTTCCCACTTGTCCCCCGGTCTCTTTATCTCCCTCTCCCCTCCTATCTGTCGTTTTATTAATTTCCACGCCGTTTATTGCCCCACACGTGACGGGGCCGTGAGCTTGGCCTCTTGACACGAGAGGACTGGCACTCGCTTTAGCGACTTGCGGGTCACCGAGGCTAGAAGAGCGCTCAGGATGCGGACGTCGGACGCGGCAGGGGCATTGGGCGATACTCTGAGGGGGAAATGAATGAGACGAGAAGCCGCCGGTGTCGGAGCCAACGTCCGGAGAACGTGCTCGTGGCGAGATTGGCGTTCTTTACGTCTGCCTTTCATTTAGTTGCGTAAACATGTAGTTGGTAGGTTTGGGTCGGCTCATACCGTAACTGTCGAGGAAATCTATTCTTACATATGAAAACCCAGGTAGAATAGAATACAATAATCCTTATCATACTCTGGGACAGGTCGCTTAGAGCAAAAATACGATATAATTTAATAGCAGCGAGGTATAATGAAAAGTAAAGAAAACTTTGTAATTCCACATAAATATTTATTGTACGACCTAGGTTTCGACGTGGCACGTCATCATTGGTGATGACGTGCCACGTCGAAACCTAGGTCGTACAATAAATATTTATGTGGAATTACAAAGTTTTCTTTACTTTTCATTATGTTAAATCGATTCCATGAAGTCACGCCCGAGACAACGAATTATAGCAGCGAGGTAATTAACAAGTTAACAAATGATGTTCTTCATAACTGCAGTATGAAAAATGAGCAACTTCCATTGTGATAATATTCATTACGACTTTACTCTGATTCTATTTATTGCCACTGTAACAGTTCCGCTTTTTACAGCATCTTCAGTTCCTGTAGTTGCTGTAAAAAGCGAAACCGGTGGTAATAAATATTATTACAGGGGAAGTTGCACAAGTTGAAGTTCAGCTGAAGAGAAGGAAATTTTTCATGCAGCAGGTATTTTCCGTTTCCACTCTATCAATGGATCTACACCTGAAACAACAGTGTAAGATTTTATTCAAATCAGAAAATAAATGAAGCTTAATAACATAGAAAAAGAAGGACAGAAACAACTACTCTCATTGAAAGACAATAATTGTACATATGATTCAATTAAATTCAAAGATAGGTATAGATATGATACAAGATAATCGAAAGGAAATAATCCTTAAGGTTACAATGCGTATGAGATTTGAATAAGAAAAAGAAAACCTTTTAAACAGTTATTACAAAAAACATCAATAGACCATGAAAAAATTTTTGTCTAGAAAAAAATTGGTAATGAGAATTTAATACTGAACAGGTCCCTTAGAGCAAAAATACGATGTAATTTAATAGCAGCGAGGTAATTAACAAGTTAACAAATGATTTTGCTCATAACTGCAGTATGAAACATGAGAAACTTCCATTGTGATAGATATTCAGGAAAACATTCTTTAAATAAAATTCCATACCCTTTAAATTGAAGAAATTGCCAACGAACGGGATTTCCTCAAATCAATTGGGTATCACTGTCTGTTCGTATGTTTGTTAATACTGGTTCACAGCTACTTAACTCGGTGTGACTTGAGCTGACAATGCAGGGGATGAGCCCTAGAAAATAGCACCTGTAAATTCAATACGACTTAAGGTAATTCGGGTTTGGCTATGTGAGTCAAGACAAATGCAAAGTATCATATTTTTAATAATTCAGTTTTTAAAAATTCTACTTTCGCTGATGAAATGGGATGATAACTAAGGTACAAAATATGTAGATTCTTCTACGGATATATTGTTAATGGCCACATGTGTCCACCAAAAGGAGCCTACTGTCCACCAATAGGAACCACAACTACTACCACCAATAGCGCCATTTGCATGAAACTTCTGCATTTTAGCATCAATTACGGCTATAATTCACTAGTAACTTTGAAAATAGGCGGTAAGGTACCTGATTATTACCTATATTTTATTTTTAGTAATTACCCGGTGCGTTTCGCTTCTTATAAACGGTTTTGATAAAAAAACTTGAATCTCCTTTCTTGTAAAAATTAACAATTTTCTGCTGTAATCTTTGAAATCTCTATAAGAGGCCAGGTTAAAATTGTCACTTTCAAGTCTGAGTTCAATCTTGCCTAAAATTTCTATTTTATTTTTATCTCATGTTATAAAACACACTTCAAAGATGCTATATTCAAGTTTTGCGGAAAACTGGACTAAGTAACTCGGAGGCCAGAGGTGCCTTAAAGCGGCGTACTTCTACTTGGCGTAGGCTGGAGTTGAGCTCAGCTCAACTTTCTCATAATTCCAGCCAATGGCGTGGCCTGCCTCGCTATCAAGAGTCGGACAGCAATCGATTGCTGCTCTCGATGTCTCCTATAGCAGACATATTGAAAACATTATTTTGTTTTTAAGTCGACGGCGGGTACGTTAAAGCGAAACATGCACACCGACAAGGAGATCAAGTTCATGAGCAAATGTCCCTTACGTATACGTCAAACCTTCCACTTTAATTCTTCAATAGTTCATCTACTAGTACTTATCTACGCCTCAACTCATGTTTCGGGGAAGTTGATGACAACTCTTGAATCTCAGGCTATCGATAGATCTCATCGATCGAGTATAAGATCGGCTTTGGCAGTGGTGCATTGTGATTGGATAGAAATTTCGCCAGTTCGCTCGCTTTCTAAGCGAGAAGAAGCCATGTGACGCCGAGTTTAGTGGTTGTGAACGACTTTTTATTGCTCTGCTAGAAACTGACAATATGATTGTGCTGAAATTTCGCATGATTTTAGCGCATATACCAAGGAGTGCCATGGGACTATAGACGTATCAAAATTGTAACCAATCTAGGAATGTCCTCTTCGAAAACCTATTAAACACGAGTATTTATTAAGCACTCTTCCTGATGTCGAATAGAATACTCACATTATCGTTTTAAATCCGACTCGAATGTTATTATTGGAAAGAGAAACTTTTATTAAAACTAATCGTGGAGTGCTTACAGAATAGCATCTGTTTCGAATGCATGCTACCTGTGCTACTAGCGGCTAACTCAGGAACTAAAATTGGCGGACGACCTTTAAAAGTATACGACATACGACAGCATTGCTGCCTAGATCAGTGTTTAGCTTGGTTAATCACTATTTTTGTTAAAAAAACTGATGTTAAAATTTCCTAAATTAAGTAACGAAAAGATTCACATAACTCATACTTTATAAGAGTTTGATACGATTTATTTGCTTGAAAATATATAAATATTATAATTTTTACACACAAGCGCGATCAATTTTATTCTCAAGGTATCCCTTTTTTCTTTCATTCTACCTGAAAGTAAGCTTAGTGGAATTCTGCGTTGTCTTGCGTTTTCAACAGGCTGAGATCTTTGGCTACAATGGACGCTTCAAGCTACAAATGAGAATGATGTTTTTGTATGCTATACGTACCTCATGTACAATATATTTTTTCATTTGAGGTTAACGGCTGCTGCATGAACACTGCACAAAATAATTTCGAATTTTCGAAATGTAACACGAAATAAATCACTCGATTGCTCTGGCGCACATTTTCCACGTCGCAATGGAAGAATTCTTTAAATCATGTGCATTCTTGTTGAAAGTCGACGAGCACCCGCTTCTGGTACAAAATTAAATTTTAGATAGTTTTACAGAACCAGTTATTAATTTTGAAGTCTCATTGTACCTACTGATGAAGTGGAACTTAAATATGACGAAATAATTCTTCGCGATCGAAAAATAGTTGTGCGATGATTTTCTGTGTATTCTATGTTTTTTGATATTTCGATGTTACAGGCTGGGCATTTATATCGTATAATACATCGAAACTGGTCATAGTAATCATCTCTCTACGGATAACTCTGTTGAGCAATTCTATCTACGAGGAACGCTGATTCTCTATCCATCTTATATTCTCTCCGTTTGAACCAGGGTTGAAATCATTTTTTAGCAAAACCTCGACAAATATGAATACAAGTTCATATATCCGTATTGCAGCGTTCGCTTTCGGAGTCGGCAAAATGAAAGAGATAGTTATTGCCACTAGTCCGAGAAAACTGGCGCCCGTTCTTTGATATCGACGTATTAAGACAACCCTACCAACGACTACTACCAATTAAGGATGTAGGATTTTTATACTTTTGGAGACAGTTATTAAATTACTAGATTGGCAATTGTTATTGTCTTATACATTTGGCCAGAATTATGTGATTTCGTCCATCAATATTTTGTTCGCATTTGACCTTGGCATAATTCTTAAGGATCAATACCTTGTTCCCTGGGCGTTAAAATTATTAACTCCAGGTGTGCCATGGTTATCGTGGATTTTATATGTTGCTTTCCCAGCTTTTCTAGTTGTTCGAGTGAACCACACTTTGATGGAGGAATGAAATGGAGACTAAATTGTGTATTTAATTTAACGCTAAGCAATACTTAAATTATTTTGAAATAAAATCGTCTTTTTTTTAATTAGTGTATAACTACTATCTCGACTGCATTAAAGAACACCTAGGGAATACCATTTGCTAGCATTCTGAATGACTTCAACATATTCAGGCGAGATATCGTGGAAGTTCGTCATGTTATAACAGAAACAACAATTATACTTTGCTGAGCTGAAACGCGTCGTACTCATAAAAATATCCTGTGGAAAAGTGCAAGTGTTGTTTCTGTTCTAAGAATACCTTTTGCATTTTCTCATATATTTTCACTGGAATTCTGAGAGTCCTCGTACAAGACTTCGAAAGCTTTAGATTTAAAAGGATTTTCACTCTACTAATCTCTTAGCCTGTTGTTAAGCAAGCGATCAAGGAGTACCGCCCAACTTAGGTATCGACTCTAGCGATGTGACACCCACCACGGGAATGCGATCTCTGAGCTCGAATTCAAACCCACGCGTACTCTTTGGTCGCAACGTGTTTCCGTCAATCAATCGGTGCATTAAGTGGGTGGGAAAGCGAATCGGTAAATTCTCAGACGCAAATAGTCCTCCGATGGACTTGGTCTTTATTCAACGGACACCCAGTTACGTTGGTCAGAAAGTGTGCAAACAAATAAAATATTTAGGAATTCAACATTAATTCAATACGAGAAAACATAAATCAACTGAATTATTTTTCAATTCAATTTTCATTCATGTAATTTCTTCAAAAATTCCTCACTTTTTCAGCTTGAACTGAAGTCAACTTTGAATTCCTCGCCTGTTTTGCTTGAAGATTTTTCATTTAATCCATGCAATATTATCGCACGTTAACGTATGATCTGTTGAATACTGTGTTTGAATATGGGAACATTAAGAGATAATAAAATTTCCGATTAAAATCAACGTTGATTACTGCGAAGTGACGCCTGCTGTCATTCGGTCATCCATGTTTCAGTGCTTCAAAAATGCCTCGCTCTGATTCATTACCACTTGCGTAAATGTGCGATTAGTTTATATTTTTGGGAGTTAAATCCATTTTTATGTTAAATTGAGTTTTTATTTACGCTCCTCCGTAAATAAGTGGGCATTTAGCCAGCTGAGAAGACAGTCATGGATTTATTTAGTTTCTTTATGCTATACTTGCAAACTCATGTAACCTTTGCAAAATGTAAAATTTGGATTATAGTTTTTTTAATAAATCAGTAACATTTAAACCATTTTTTGAGGATTAAAAAAATTAAATCTGAGGATTGCATTTGTTAATTCTATCGAAGCTATTTCAACCATGGCGAGCGGAGGTGCTAAAATATCGCTTGACGCTTAATTTATAATATTTTGTGGAGATAAACATTTATGAGAAAGTCATTGGGATGATCTCGTTATAAGTAAAATGTAATTGCATTTCGAAGAAAAACATTGGGTTCATTTGGTATCAATGATAATCATATGCCATTATGTCGGTTAAATAGGTAATTGATAAATTAGACGGATTTTTTACGCATGACTTCGAGTCCGTATACACGATGAAATTCTCTTCTTTTCTCAGACAAACAAAGCAAGTGAATGCACGTATACATAATCAATTATAAAATGGCTTAATCCGTATTCTCAGTTGGAGAAATACATGAAGCGAGAATCGCCCAGGACAGTGACTTTATAGACAGCGATAGATAAGGGATACCTATACTCTATACGGCAATTAGCGTAGGAATCATAATTAATAAACTCTTCTCGGGCTCTGCACCAGGTGATTGGCTTCATGTTTGCTGACGTTCGGAAAACGACTTGTTTTCCATTTTCAAGGCGTGTTACTCTGTCCGTGTCACATTGTAAACTGAATTGAATTGACCGTTGGTCGGGCCCAACAATTGAGCTCAGGTGCCATCTGATTGGCTGATGTTTGGATTTTGCCCTTGAATTATTTTCTGATTTTTCCTTATGTTTTTAATGCAATTTATTACAGGTGTCCATGTATTGCTCAGATGAAAGCCAGAGTCACGATTGAAATTTATTGGATTAAGGCGTATTTCAATGGCTTCCTTAATTATGCGGTCCCAGTAGCGCGCTGAGCGGCAAATAATTTTTGCATCACCACATTGAATGGCATGATCTTCATTGATGCTGTGTTCCGCCACTGCCGACTTCAATCGTGACTCTGGCTTTCATCTGAGCAATACATGGACACCTGTAATAAATTGCCATAAAAACATAAGGAAAAATAAGAAAATAATTCAAGGGCAAAATCCAAACATCAGCCAATCAGATGGCACCTGAGCTCAATTGTTGGGCCCGACCAACTTTAGTTCAATTCAGTTTACAATCTGACACGGACAGAGTAACACGCCTTGAAAATGGAAAACAAGTCGTTTCCCGAACGTCAGCAAACATGAAGCCAATCACCTGGTGCAGAGCCCGAGAAGAGTTTATTAATACTATTCACCAGGAGAAACTTAAATCTTGAATCATAATTAGTTTCCTCTGATTACAAATAAATTACTTGCAGTGGGTTTTCCTTGCAAATTAAAGAAAGCCTTGCACAAGCCTGTGGGAACGTATCATGAGTATATTCCGGACGTGACCCCCAATTTTGCCGATACATTTTAAATTATCTTATCATTCAGAGTGATACTGAGAATATTATTCTGTCGCCACACTACATCTTTGGTCTGACAGAAGCGAGACAATTAGAAAGATACATTGCCAAACTGATAGGTACAAAAATTCGTTCTCTCCACGCACAATAAGTGACTATAATAAAAACTGAGTTCCTGTCAATACACTCCAATAGTGAACGTCACCATTTCACCTCCAAAAACCTTATCCCTAACATATTTACACGGCTGGTGTCCTAACATCCCGTGCCAGACGCCAATGCGGCGACTAGGAGAGGATAGAATGTAGACGTGGTAGATCATTAGGAGGGGACATGGAAAAATAGGGGATCTTGAGTCTAAAAAATTACTGTGTACTTTCTTGCTATTTTCTCCGCGAGCATTTTTCCCAACTTGACATACCTTTCATAATGGGGTAAATCAAAACGTAATGCACTCACTCTTTGCCATATCACTCCGTTAGTACTCATTCTCTCCTTCACCTCCGCCCTCGCCCACCCACCTCTTCCTCCTTATTCACTCCACATGCCCACACAGATTGCTCACCTCTCTCTCTCTCATCCCCTTCCTCCTCATCTCTCCCCACCTCCCCCCCTTAATCCTTACCCTCTCTTTTCCTCTTCCAAGCCTCAGACCCCACCCTGTATAACCTTTAACCTCATAATTCCCTTCTCACGCTCGCCCATAATTTATCTCGCACTTCACTGGCCACCACATGCTTATAATTCAATTTTTCGGCATTCCGCTGGCAGACGGAGACAATATGCCAGGAAATGGGAGAGCGAACGTGCCGGGGACGAGTATTGTACAGGGCCGAGGAAGTCTTGAACTTTTGGTGTGCTGTATCTTTTACCATAGAGTAAGTAAGTACTTACTCTATATGGACAAGTATATGTAAGTATATACATACATATGTATGTATTTATATGTACTTACTCTATGCTTTTACGTATAAATTCCTAACTTGATGAATAGTATAAGAGAGCTTATTCAAAGGCGCGATGTACTTCAGTTATATTTAGGAGGGTACTCATTAGGGATAAATGGCTTAAACTTTCATCAATGCCTCTATAGATGGATTAGGGCACTAAATATGAAAAGGAGGTGTTTCGTCTGAATGTTTCTAGGTTTAACACTAGAGGTTCGATTGGATTGGATTTTGGGGAGGCACCCGACAGCTAAGATCATTTCCGCCATTGGGGACAGATATGGGAGGAAGGGTGAATAGAAACCTGACGTCGGCATTAGCTCTTAACGAAAGACGCCAAGGGTACCACGGTTTAGCGTCTAATCCGACGGGTGGAGTACTGTTCTTGACGTTCCCTCCACAAGGCACTCAAGTATGGATCGTGTTCCTCTGAGAAATATCCTCCTCGCTAGGGATTTGAATCCTAGCAAGCCTGTACCGTATGATTAGCTAGTACTCTAGCCACCGCACCTACCCGATTTTGATAATAAGAACCTCATAGCAGGTATAGTTTTTAATGATTATTGCCTTTTACCAATCAATAACGGAGGGTTTTTTTTAATTCCATGCTATCTCCCCCCTCTTATATTCTAGTTTTGTCGTTAAATGATGGAGTTTTATGGTCTTTAGTTGAAATATTACGGACAGTTTAGACAGGATTAGACCGAACGTTACAAACCTAGGATTAGTCACCACCCGAAGACCCGACAGGTACCCAGACTTCGCATGAGGATTTGAGCCCGGGAGCCTGGGTTAAAGTCCTCATGCGCCATATCCTATTCGTTGAAATGGCAAATTGTAGTAGGCTGATATAAACCTTTATTCTTGCAGAATAATGTAAAATAGTAAATAAGAAATATTTTGTAAACAATTTGAGTATAATATCTATTTAAATGTCATATTTCCTTTAGAAGGAAATTTAGGGGTAAAAGTGATAAGTCAGATTTTTGTGATAATTGCATATATTCATTCATGTATATTTATGTTTCATTGATAATTCTGGTATATACTGTTAACTTTGATGCACTGTAGTTTCCCAAAAAAAATTTAATATCGTTTTACGGTTGAATCTGTTATCTGAATGTTGTATATATCCACACGTGGAGGTCTTATTATTAGACTTTAGACAATGCACATCAGGATTATGTTTCCTAAATTATATTATTATTTTTATGCAAAGTGTTATGACCTTGGCAGGTTTTACCTCAAAATGCATTGTTAATGATAAGATAATTCTGCACCCTTACGCAGAAATTCTGAGGTAATTATCTTTTGTAAATTATCTGTTGTAAATTATATTGACGTTAATGTGTCAGATTTGTATTGTTGTACCCTCACATTTTTCTTTGTATGTAGCCCTGAAGATGGAAATTATTAAATTCCGAAACGTTGGCGAAGGATGATTTTTTGAATCACTAACTCCGACCTATACTTGATATCTAATTGAATTTTGTTAATTTTAAAGTCACAATCTGTAGGTGATATGAAGGCTGATTAATATTCGGCCTCGTTTCGCTAAAAATATGTATATCGCAAAGTCCGGTACTTTTAGTGTTATTGCCCTCCATCTTACACCATTTGTGCTTGATATTTTAAGTGTTTTGAAGTAATAATTTTTCACCTCGTTTACTCTATCCAGACTTTTGTTGTGTCTTTATAATTGGATGGAAGTTTTTAGACTGTATTTCAAGCCACCGGATGAAATAGTGCTGATTATTAGCCTTTCCGCTTAACTTACCGAAACTTTCCCTTGCCATTTTAAATCCATTACCCATCAGCTTCCGATCTTGATTTTTAAATTATCTCCAATATGGAATGACTAATTAATAATAGCCCTCGTATTTCTTTGAATTTACTATGACGAGCAAGGTACCACAGGATGAAAGAATTTTTATATAATATTTTTAGTTTTTTAATAAATTATTTTGCACCTCGATAACCGTATTCAGACTTTTATATGCATTTATAATTTCATGGAAGTTTGTAGACTATTTCAAACTATCGGGTGAAATAGTGCTGAATTTTAGCCTATCCTCAGACCTTGCCAAAGCTTTCCTTTGCCATGTAAAATCCAATATCGATCACCTACCGATCGTGACTTTAAACTCATCACCAATATTCAATGGCCGATTTATATTCGGCCGCGTATCGCTTCGAATTTATAATGACGAGCAAAGTACTTCAGGATGAAAGAATAGCGGAAATCGGAGGGGGACAGATGTTGGAATAAAGAAGGAGGAGTGATGGTAGATTCACGGAGAAAAAATTCTAGGAGTCTGGTGGAGGGCGGGGAGGAGGGAGAATGGTGTGGAGGGGGCGGGAAATGACGGAGAAGGAGATGGCTGGAAGAGTGGTGGATTCCAAAGGGAAGGGATATATAGAGAGAGGGAGGGAGAGAGGGAGGGAGGAAGGGGGGGTCATGTATGTCGGGAGGTCAAGGAGGTGCTTTCCGGAGAGAGAGGAGGAGTTCGCGGGGAGGGAAGGAGGGAGGTAGCAGAGAGGGGGAGGGTCAGAGGTCGCGAGTGGAACGGGGAAGAGGGAAAGAAGTGACTTATATGGAGACACGAATCTCGTGTACAAGGAGTTCTGGGTCGTGTCACGACGTCTGTGCGCACGGAAATAACAGCATGCGTAGAAAAGCGAGCGAACGGTCTCACTCCGTCCCTTTTTAGTGCATACTTTCGTCATCCCCCGTCGATTTCTCAACGTTCTGACCGTCGTCAACGTGTTGGGCTCGAAATTTCTTGGGTTCCTTGGAAGAAATTGAGCCCCAAAACCAGTTACAGTAACATAATAGGTTTACCTTAAGGAATGTTTGATTTTGACTAAGCATGGAAATACACCATTTGTGCCTAATATTTTAATTGTTTTTAAGTAATTATTTTTCACACCGCTAACCCAATCGAGACTTTTTATATATATTTATAATTGAATGGAAGCTTATAGACAGTATTTCAAACGGTGCTAAGCAAAAGATACTGATTATTTGCCTATCCGCAATCCTTGCCGAAGGTTTCCTTTGCCATGTATAACATTCTTAAGACGCCAAGGGTTGAAATTTGCCATGAAAAAATCTTTTGACTTGACCGGGATTCGAACCCGAACCCGGACCTCCCAATTGCTGGTCAGTTGTGTTGTTGTTACAATGTTTTTGTTTTAGAACAACATCATGTAACATTACATTCATTAGCATATTCACAAATGGTCATTATACAACGCAAATAAAACCGCTCCAATGATACATACATTTGTAATACATTCTGTTTTAAAGTATTTTAGACACATGCATGTATATATTTTACATATTTTAGTTTATGCCTCTTTTTTACATAAGATAATGTTAAAAGACGTTTAGCAACCATGCTTTTTCATGCTCCGCGGAGGGTATCTGTTTATTTACTATTTTAAAAGTTATCGATCAAAGACAATCTTATATTTTTCCAACCTATGTCACTTTCCACGAAGGTTGCTATTATTTCTGTTAAAATTATGCTTTCCTTGGCGAGAAATAAGTAAAAATTTAATAGTAACAGATTTTATTCTCCAATATCCCCATCTCCGAACATGTCAAAGTCTCTAAAAATGTTTTTAATAATGTCCCATTCCCTGTTTGCTCCTTCACAACCTAGTATTTTGTGAACTACATTGTCTATTCTTCTGCATTAAGCCAGTTACTCCACCAAGCCATCTTCCTTCAGGTCGAATTTCGAGGGGTGTTTATGCAAACTAGATGTTCACACCTCAAGTCAACATTGTAGCACATAAGACGATAGTCGTGCTTGGTGCATATGCACCCATGCGAGTGACTTCGTTCCATATAATTTGTCAATGCAATGTTTAGACATTTTGAGTTGAAAAGAACAGTTATTTCCAAATGTATTGAGCTGTTTCATTGCGAAATTAATTTACATTCCAAAACGTTGTCGCAACTCCCTCTCTGACTCTACATTTATTTTTATCAGAGTTTGAGTTTCAATTAAACACTTCATGATTGCTCTCTAATTGTTCCGTTAACATAACCCACCTTTTACAGTCAAAGCATGCCAGTGGCAGAGTCAAACGTCTTACAGATTAAAGACTAGATGATGAAACCGTCGATTTTACTATTACAATTTCCTAAGAAAGTCATTATGGTGAACTCAGGCTCGTTCGATTTTGGATATATCCGTATCTCTATCCCTATGGATCTTGTCGACCATTTGCTCCACACGGCCGCCATTTATGTGCTTACTGAGTTTTTATCGCCATTGCACACACAGGGAACTTTGCGAATATGTGGTACAATTCGTCACTGTGAATACAAACGCTATGCTAAATCAACAAAAACATTGAACAACCTATTCTATGTAAATGGAGAATACACCAAAATAAGCACATTGTTGGCGGACTTGTTTATGTGGCGAAGGTCTGTATCATGGGATGAATACAACGGCATTGAACCACCTTGAGGGGAACGGTGGCATGCAAAGGCAAATCTTCAATTTAACAAATTCTTCTGGCTTTTAATCACTGTTAGTTGTATTTATAACATTAATCTTCATTTAATACTGCGTGTAATAAGTCTGGTTGTGTCAGTCGATGACCTTTAGATTAGCAGTTTATAATCTTCAAACTTCAAACTATCCCTTGTTTCAACTTAGAAGCAAGTTTCTAAAATTTCTGTCCCTAATTACAGCCCCATCTAGGGCCAAGAGAACCAAGAATTAATCCGGTAATATCCTTAAGGTCTTATTATCTAATTTTAATGGTTGACGTGGAAGGATCGTGAAGGAGATTGGCTATTTATATATTTATTTTATTCACACTATCCCGAAAACAGCACATTAAAGGCCTTTTTACACCGGATGATTAACATTAACAGACAAACAACAACACCCATGTCCTGAGTGGTGAAAAACCACTCAGGCGGGACTCGAACCCGCGACCCTCGGATTGGCAGGCGAGGACTTAACCCCGCCGCCACCAGGGCCGACAAATTAATATCCAAACATGCTCTTTGAAGTATTTTCCGGACTTGATCCACACTGACCACGATTTCCCGAGTGCAGAATTGCCGCTTTAAAATCGTTGCGTTAAGAATTGTATACATCGATCCATCCCCTCTCCTCGAAAAAAATGGCTGTAGCATGAAAATTAAATTCATTTTCAATTGTAGCGTCGAATATCAGATTGAGAATTACTTTTCATTTCAACAATTTGTTTGTATGCACGTACATGGCATCAGCTATATCGTTTTCCATCGCTTGTCCTCGGTAATTTGCGCCGTAAAATGCATTATCACGAACATGATCATTAAGAGTATCTACACCGAACACAAACATGAAGACAGAAAAAAAACACTGGTTTTGATTTATAAGGCGCTAAAAATGATAATTGCGGTATTGTTTGAGCCTCAGTGTTCTCAGCCAGGAAACCACTGCAATCAGTTGTTAAAAAGCGACTAGTTATACTTCAATTATTGCGACCGCAACGTGATTGGTGTTACATCACCGTGATCGACATAGAGGTCGAGCGATCCTTGGGGTGACTCATGAACTTTTTGCGACTCTGGTTAATAGGAGTGGCAATAAACGTAAGGAATTCCACAGATCATTGGAGAAGGCCCAAGGTCATGAAATGAGAGAGGCTTCGTAATCAGGTTTATCGGCCTTTGTCCTGTGAATGCCTAGAGAATTTTAACTATTCGCGGAGAGGGAACTCGTGTTCTACTGTGCTAGAAATTGCAATTCTTCCGTGATCACCTCAACTGCTCCCTTCGATTATTGCATCTATGTATTGCAACTATCTTAAATTATCCATACGTTAATGTAATTATCGTGGAAATAGCTCATGAAATCTAGCTAATGTTGCTGCGTACTTTAATGCTCTGTGGCCTCGTGTACAAATTCTACCTCGGTGGGTGTGCTTTTTCTTCCTTATTATTTCCAAAAACTAAATTTTTCAATTTCGAATCCCGGTGAAGTCAAATGATTTTTCCGTGGTAAATGTCAACCCTTGGTGTCTATACATCCCTGCGAGTTACTTTGCACTATATCATTTGCAAATGCCATGATTGGAAATTAATCAATTTTTGTCGTTATGTAAACGACAATGTTGGGTTTATCCACCGCGACAGTGGCTTTGTAAGCACGACTGTCGTGCCGTGTGTAGACTTGAGGCGTGAACATCTATTTCCTCCTCGAAATTTGCCATGAATGGAGATGGCTTAGTGGTGTAACTGGATAACACTCCTGACCGGCAATTGGGAGATCCGGGTTCGAATCCCAGTCATGTCAAATGACTTTTTCATGGGGTATTTCAATCCTTGGTATAGATACACAGACTTCATACCTTGTCTCTGTACCAAGAAAATGACGCTTTAGACGTTGAAATCGATCGGCTTATGACGGCTTTTCTTACTATTATTGATTCTGGCGTTAATGAAATATTAATTTGACAGGACTTTTTTCCGAGACCATAGAGGCGTAATGGTTTTAAGTATCTTCGTCAAATGAGTGAGTTTAAGAATTCGCCATCAAATGTATGAATTAACGGTTTATGGCAATCGCAAAAGTATCTGAATTTGGATCCTCCATTAATGATTGTTTACCACGGGCAGAATTTTCATTGGGGTATAATGGAAATTAAGGGAAAGTCTTGCTACAATTCGTTGTTTGAAAGATAGTAGGGAGCTCGCAGTGATTTATTGTTAACGTTCCGTATTACTCTATAACGACTATACAAACAAATATTGTTCAATTATCAGAACCCAGTTCACATAGTGAGTTTTACGTTATTTTAATTAAAATCAAAGGGTGTCAACAAAACTTTCTCTTTCAGTCTCGTTAATGTTAAAACAAAAAATAAGTTGCTAAACATCTCATGAAGGACTACACATCTCAGGTGTAAAGACGACGTCCTAAGTTATACCGGGTAGATATGCGGGCATAATGAGAGATTTTTCGGGCTTAATATTAATTACCTAAGCGATGATCCCTGAGAAAAATGCCTGCGATTCCAAGTTCACCGTTTTTCAGTTTTAAAATAATCCAGTCTGTATTTTCAGTTGGCTCCGTTATTTTTTTTACTTTTGCTTATCCGATGTGATAAAGTTAATAAACTTGATTTTGAAAAAAAAACATATGATTGACTGAAAATTTGAATGAATCTGGAGGAAAATCAAGAGCTTTTAAGAAATGCCTCAAACGATAGCCCTAGCGAGAATGTCTGAGACGCCAAGTTTCCGATTTTAAAAGCGATCAAATACAGCTTTTATTTTGGCTCACTTGTTATTTTCACTTAACCCCTTCTGTATATCCGATGTGATGTAGTTAGTTAACTTAAATTTGAAAAATATATATATAATTGGCCGAAAGTAGAGATGGACAGGGGTACTACCAAGAGCTTGACGTATATCAACGTGATCAAAGTTATCTTTTTGTTGGCTCCCCTGTTATTTTTACGTAGCCTCTTTGTGTATCCGATGTGTACACAACAATACTTAAACAATATTCCTGTCAAATTAATAGAAAATTTACGCCAGTATCAATAATTATAAGTCAGAAGAAGTACATCCACTGAGGTAGAATTAATGTACACGTGCGGCCAGGGAGCATCATAGTACTCAGAAACATGAGTTAGATTTCACGATGCCATTTACACGATAATTACACTGACGTAGTGGATAATTTAGGATAGTTGTATAACATAGATATAGTTAGTTACATTGAATTAGAAAAAATATGTAATTGGCTGAGAGTCGAGATGGACCGGGAGAAGTAATGCCAAGAGCATTACATGCATGCCTCACACGATAGCCCTTGTGAGAGTGCCTGAGAGGCCAAGTTTCCGATTTTCCAAGTGATCAATGTCAGCTTTTAAGTTGGCTCCCTTGGTCTTTTTACTTAACCCTTCTTACTATGTGGCGAGCACTTCCCCCCACCCCCCGTCCCCCTCTCTCCGGAGACCGACTGCCTCCCCACCCCGCCATGCCATCCGAGCAGTCCGCCGCCGCCTGTGCATGTGGTGCGCCGTCCGTCTCTTTACCGGCCAGGCAAGAGGTCAGCCTCCGGAGGTCGGAGGGTCAGAGGTGGCCTCGGGTGCCCTCCGGCGAAGGCTTCGGCAGACGGGACGGGAAGGGCATGGGGTAGGTGGAGGGAGAGAGGAAAGGAACGCTTTCCCCTAACTTCACTCCTCCCCGCAGCCGTTTCCCTTCTTTTATTTTTTTTAATGCTCCCTGACCTCTTCGACTTCTCCTCCGCCGGAACCTTCTTGACCCCTTCCCTCCCCCTTCACATGCACGCGGTTCTCCCTCCGTCTGTCCCCCTCCTCCCCTTCCCTACTCCCGTCCCCCACTCTCTGCCGCCTTTCGAAGCCTACTTAGTGGAGAAAAGAATTTTTGTGTGCTATCTGATGTCAGGGGATTCTCGTCCAAAGCGTGAGCTCTATTTTCCTGTTGTTTTAACGGGAGATTTTTACCTCCTAAGTTTTAATATAATTTCGCAACGATAAAGAATATGTTTAGTGTTGTTTGATTTTGCCCACCTTATTCATATACGCTCTCTTATACTTATACCTTCGTATACTTATACCTTCGTATACTTATACCTTCTCCCCACTCTGTTGTATATTAGTGAAAAATGGGTATGTCTGGATAGACTAACAGTAGACTAAACGCCGTGGGAAAGAGTTATCTGAGGAGTGTTTGCGGCAAATTAGGTTGGATAGGGTCAGAAATGAGTGGGTAATGAATGAATGTGGGTTAGACGCTCCAGTAATGGACATATCTGAAAGGAGTGTGTTTCGTCGGTTTGGCCATGTGGAGAGAATGGAAGGGAGTCGCTAATAGTGCAAGAGGAAGAGATAGGCCGAGAAATTTGTGGTTTAATGTAGTTGAGGAAATTCTTAAGAGGAGGAATATTAGGAGTCTTAAAAATAGGAGGGCCTGTATGAAGCAGAGTATGGGGGTAAATAAGGCAAAAGTAGTTTGCAAGGATAGGTCATTATGGAGGAAATTATTGAAGCAGAGTTAAGTGTACAAATATGTATTTATGAGTGAAACTTTGTAACTGTGCCTACCCCGGAAGGGAACGGCATGATTGGTATGTATGTATGTATACTTAGGTATACGTAGAGGCAGCTGTTTTTCGGTGCCATCATCATCATCAATATGGAAGGTCATCTTCCTTATTCCTCTAAGCCGTAGAGCTATATCACTAGCTGACTGAGTCATCGTCAGTGTTTCAAACATCAGACTAGAGAACTCCTTCTCATCTGTCTTTGTCACTCAAGGCTAAATCTATTAGACTTCGATAATTCTTGTCGCACTTCCCTCTTCATTTGGTCCTCGATTGCTCTCTTTGCACGTCGTACTATCCCTTCCTGTAACTTTTCTCAGAGACTTATCAGGTGGATGCAAAGATATCTACATATGTATTGAAGTTGTAGTGATAGAATGTCTTTGCATATTTTGAAGCAGGCTTTACATTAATCCTGGAACTCTTCTATCGCATTTCGTCTGAAATGTGAAGATTTATTTTTTACAAGTAGGAAAGCCAACGCCACGAGGTAAATTCAAAAGTGTATCTGCTCTACGTCACTAGCAGTTGCCTCAGAGCAACTTCAAAAAGCGCCGGACGAATTTTATCGCCTAAATTTTTGTGCAAATCGCCCTTGAAATCTTTCCTGCATATCCGCGTGATTTTATTTATTTCCTCTATAGTTAATATTTCTAAGCGGAGTCAGAATTATCAACAATGGTTTATGTTGTGCAGCTATCGTAATCTCGTTATGCGTGCCGCTGTAAACTTTTCGCTCATTGAAACGATCGACTTTTTTATTGTGTTTGCTTATTGGTTGGCATATGCCGAAAGTGACACACCTATAATCTAGATTGGATTCTTTCTTTCAGAATAAGTCCACGATCTAAGGTAGGTTAGGTGGTCTTAAAACCTTAAATGTGCAAAATAAGTTTCGTTTCTTCTGTGAACACCTATCTTTTTCTATTCAGAGTTAGTTTTAGTCAATCAGTTCTTATTCCTCACGGTTATAGTAAAATTTTCTATTATATATTTACATGAAATGTCCTGTTCAAATGTATAATGTTGTATAATGATTTCATCAAAATACAAACAACTTTATTCTGTTTCGAGTTTTATAAATCCAAGTTTATAGAAACATTTCAACCATAAACAAGCATTGTTTTATAAGCAGTGTTAGCTGTGTCAGAAATATTGTATTTTTACGTAATCATTAACATTAGGCGTAATTAATAGTCAATATGAATCAACATACGCGCGAATTTTGCCATTTATTCTTTTGGATACGTCCATCCGTAATATTCCGTGGAATAATCCGTGGAAAATAGATTAATATTCCTCTCTCCGACTTTCTTCTGTGAACACCTATTCTTCCTATTCAGACTTAGTTTTAGTCTATCATTTGTTCCGAAAGGGAACGGCGTGATTGGTATGTATGTATTTCTTATTCCTCATGCTCATAGTAAAATTTTCCATTATGTATTTATATGAAATGTTCTGTTCAAATGTATAATGTTGTATTATCATGTACCATCGATGTACAAACAGCTTTATTCTGTGTCAAGTTTTATGAATTTAAGATTTACGAAACATTTTAATCATAAAAAACATTGTTTAGTAAGCAGTGTTAGCTGTGTCAAAAATATAGTAATTTTTTGTGGAATCATTTACCTCTGGTGTAATCAATATTCAATGTGATCATACGTGCGAATTCCGCCATTCATTCTTTTTGGATACGTCCGCCCGTCTCTGGAAAATAGATTCACATCCCCACCCGATCAGTCAATCGGGTGGGGATTCTGAAGAGCGACTTATCTCGCCGGTGCCTTTGCCGTGGGGCAAAATATCGACTTTCCACCCGATCAGTCGATCAGTTCTTATTGTTCAAGCTTATAGTAAAATGTTCTATTATGAATTTATACGAAATGTTCGGTTTATGGGTATAATGTTGTCTTTCATCGAAATACAAACAGCTTTACTCTGTATCAGGTTTTATAAATACAGGTTTTACGAAACATTTTAATCAGAAACAAGCAATGTTTTATGAGCAGTGTTAGTTGTGTCAGAAGTATAGAAATTTTGTACGGAATAATTTGCAGTAGGTGTAATCAATAGTCAATGTGATTAAGCATACGCGCGAATTTCGTCATTCATTCTTTTTGGATACGTCCGTCCGTCTCTGGAAAATAGATTCATATCCCCACTCTCCGACTTTCCACCCACCATGGCAATGGCCCCCACGCGACCCATCCTCCCCAGACTGCCCCCAACTCCGGCCGCCCACACCATGTCCCTCCCCCCTCCCCCTTCCGCTCCTCTTGACGCCGGCCGACTCCCTCAACAGTCGCACTCATACACAACAAACGCCAGACGCACTTGAACACACACACTCACACTCCCGCACCCGCCTCTATATGAGCCCTCTCTCTCGAGACGAAAACAAGCTCACATCGCATCCCGCCTTCGCGTCCATAGACGGGTCGTCGGGGAGGACGCAATCTGTTTCGCCAGAGGGTTTGAGAGAGATATAGAGGGAGGGAGAGAGAGAACGAGGATGAGATGTGGGATACGGACGAGCATCGAAAGGAAACCATCGATATATGCCATCGATGGTCCATCTGAGCTGCACCATCGATGTTGAGAAAATATCTATTATGAACCATCGATGGCTGGCTATCAATGGTGAAATCATCAATGATAATGAACATTTTATTATGGAATGGCTTTGAGGTTAATGTTACAACAAATTAAAACCAAAATCATCTACTTTCACACAAAAAATCTTTATGCCAGTTAACCCTTTAAACACATCGTTTGGCAAAGTTTTAGCAAAACAGTCAATGGATACACTCAAGGAAAACATCGATGGTTACCATTGACTAAGTCCATCAATAGTGTGATAACATCGAGGGCAAAATATAGATGGGGAAAACATCTACCATTGGACACCAATCATCGATATTTCTGAATCATCGACCATCGATGCTCATCCCTAGTGTGGGAGGAGTCGACAGCACCACACGGCGGGGATATCCCCCCCCCCACCCCTCACTACTCCCCCCCATTCCCATCTTCCTCTGAAGAGCGACTTATCTCGCCGGGATCTCTCACCATCTCACCCCGCCATCTCCACTTCCCCCGCAGCCTGTCTGTTCCTCAGCTCCGCGGTCGCAACTTTTCGCTCCGAACCCTCTCGCATCCTCCAACCCCCCTCCTCCCCGCCCACATCATCCCCTTTCGATGATTTACTTGCATCCCCCTTACTGCCTCCCCCTCGCTCATTACGCGAGCATTAATTTTCATTCGCCTTTTTATTCTTTTTCTTCCGAGTTTACCGCGTTTCGTTTTTTTTCCGGTTCCTATTCTCTCCTTTTTTGTCTGTTCCTCAGTCCTTTATCCCGTGCATTGCTCTTATCTCTTCCCACGTATCCCGAAACCCGTCAGCCTACTTTAATCCATTAACGTATTTCTTCCTCTTACGTCTCATCAATCTTTGCGCGTACCCGGCTCGCTTCGAAAATTTGCGTTGCCTTCAACCGCGGGCGTAATTGTGTACAAATAGCTCGGAATGATCGCCACTGGCTTCTTCCTTCCCTTTTATCCGTCTCCCTCTCTTGCGCGTCTGAAGCGTCGTCCGTAGTTTCTAGTTTCTGGTTTTTGTCTCTGCGGTTGTTGTTTGCTGGCGTTCGCCTCTCGAGTGCTCATCTTGGTTTCCATCTTATCTCGACTGCATAAGTCATTTTCTAGCTTTTTGCTGCCAGGCGCGTTATTTGTATTCCACCGCGGCAAACCGCGAGATCTCGCCGATTGCGTTCCTCTTGAGCTGACTTCTGTATTCACGTCCAATCGGACACATGCGTGAGGCCGCGCGAAAATCGCATCTCATCTCGCTTCCCGGAATGCTGGAATCATGGGCGGAACTACTAAATTGCGTCATAAATACCGTAATTTGGTCTTGGCACGATCAGTGACCTTCACGAAGTGCGCTCGTATTATGGTTACTGCACAGTAGTATTGAGATTAAGAAAAACATCCATTTTCGCTTTGTACTTGGAATAGCTGCTCCTTTTTCTAGAGCTCTTCTCCTCAATATCATTACCATTGGCATACTGTTCCCACACTGTGGGGGAGGTCACAGGAACTATGACTGTTAACAGTACATTTTCAGACGAAGAATATCGTGTAGTTTAGTTTTGTGACAGTACCCTTGTCCAAAAATCAATTTTTGATTCCCTCCTTTAGATATTCGGGAGGATGGATTCGGTTGATTTTTTGCCTATTTGACTCGAGCAACGAGGCTGAGATTTTCGTGGAACGATTCCAAATTTCTAACTTCATGTCTTGCAATCCGTTAGGCTCGGAGAGTGGGGATGTGTAGAGATGAATACCGGAATTCCCTCTTTCCATGCGCCTTTGATGACAACACCAAGTGAGACGAGAGATTAATCTAAAATTACCGAAATGCACATCAATATCAACACTTTCCCTCATGTTGTCCCTTCTTCCATCCCTCCCTCAAGTCTTCTCACTATTTCCAGGACACACCATTTGGGGAGGACGGCTTGGTAGTACGCTGGGTAGACGCATTTCGTGGTCACATTAGAATCATCTATAAATTTTAGCTCTGAAAAGATGTTCAATCATATGTAACCTTTGCCTATCTAGAAATTGTTCTGTTACAACATTATACAATTCAGATTAAGGTAGCATATCAGTCATTTCGTAGATATAGGAAGTTTTTTTCGGCTTGATTTACTGGAAATTTAGTTGAAATATGATTCTTGGTTGGCATTGTATGCACAGTGAACTTCAAAGCCATGGTATGTCATGTTATGATTTGTCGGCCCAGGTGGCGGTGGGGTAAGGTCCTCGCCTGCTAACCCGAGGGTCGCGGGTTCGAGTAGGGTAGAATATTATCTGCCCAGGACATGGGTGTGTGTGTTTGTCTATTGTTAATGTTAAAACACTCCATGTAAAAGGCCTTTGTTGTGCTGTTTTCGGGGTTGTGAGTAAAAATAAATTAAATAAAAATTTTTTCAAGTAGGGTAAATTTACTTCAACTTATGAGTAAGTTTGCGATTATTGACTCGCTGCTGTGGTTAGTGACAGCGGGAAAGTGCTAAAATGATACCACCCTTGCTATACCTACAACTTAACTCATGTAATTGCAAACATAGGTCTTCATCCATGAGATAAAAGCTGATGGTAATGTTATGTGAGTGGGAGGACCCAAATTAGGGTAAGTAGAGCATTTCAATCACTTGGAAAGATAGTAGTGAAGAAAATGGGCATAGTAGCCTAGACATAAGGAGGAGAATAGCGTTAGTCAAGGTAGCGTTTAGTGATAGAAGAGAGCTGATGACGGGGACCTTGAGTGAAGATGAGTCTGGTGAAGAGGATGATATGGAGCGTAACATTGTATGGGGCAGAAACGGGGACCCTCAGAAAGTAGGACGATAATGGACTGCAGGTGTTTGTGATATGAGTGTGGAGAAGGACGGAGCATGTGCAGTGGACGAAATGGAAGACGAACGAGGAAATTCTTGGTATGGTGGGCTAGGAAAGGAAACTTCTGAATGAAATTCAGGATAGTTCGAGTATTTGGCTGGAGGATTGAATAAGGGGCGATGGGTTACTCAAGGTTGTGATAAAGGGAAACATGTTGGGCAAGCGGGGAAGAGAGGAAAGAGAATAGGTTGTATTGGTGTGATGAAGAAAGGTAGATCGTACTCAGCGGCGAAAAAGAGGGATACTAGCGATAGATTGGACCTTGAAAGTTTAGAAAACCGGGAAGATCTTCTCTTGCTTTCAACAAAACCTACCTATTACCTACCGTTAGAATACTTTTTTAAATAGGACGTGGATTCTGTCGCAACGCGTGCCACGAGACTCGTCGGGGTTAGGGACGAAAGGGAGTGAGACGGTTTGACGGTCGTGCCCGGGGGGATGACCGCGGGAGATCTTTCTTGAGGCCGCCGGCGTCATCATCGGCGTCCCGCCCCTCCCTTCCCGCCGCCGACGCCGCGCCGGGCGGCTGCCCTCCGAGCCGACCCGACCCTTCGGAAAAGCGTGTTGCCCCTTGCTCCGATTTCTCCGATCCCTCGTTGAACTCTCTGTGTGAACCCTCCCACTCCCTCACCACCGCCCTCCCCCCCTCCCCACTCCACTTTAACCCCCCGCGACCCCTTTGCTTCTCCTCCTTCCGCGGCTTTCGACCGACCCGATGTTGCCTCAGTGACGCCACGTCTAATTCGAGAAGCGGAGCTAGACAGAGACCCGTGCGGTGGAAAAAGGAAAAGTCGTTTGGACTCTTCGCGTCCTTGCGAGTGTTTGTGCTGAAGTGCGATGCAGTACTTGTGTCCGCCGGTGTCCATTCCCGTGCTCATGCCGGGCACGGGGTGAGCGTGGTCTTAGTGTTTTCCCCCCAACCTCTCTTGTCATCGGTCCCAGCGCGGACGGTGACACGGGATTCCACGGAGGACGCAGTTGCGTCGCCGTGGTGGAATACGACGAGATAGGTCGCCTTCTCTCCGCCGGCGGCACGCACGCTCTCGCATTCTTTCGTCCCGTGTCATTCCTTTGTCACCGTGTCTGCGGTCCCTTTTTCCTCTCCGCCAATTACACTCAAGGGTGGTGATCCACTCTACGTCGCAACGGGGCGGTCGGTCCCTTTCCCGAGTGTCAGTGAGTGTGTTTTAACCCTTCACTAGTGGTGATATCATCGGCATAGTTCACGTGCAGAAGCAAACCCTGAAGCCAAAACGTCGTGACATATCGCTCGCCACCGTCTCCTGGATTACCCACAGCCCTCTCAAAAGCTGATGGTGGATGCCAAGGGGATCTCATTCCTAAATATCGGCCTCTAAAAGTGAACGTGTTGTGGCAGCGTGGTGCATTTGTCTATTATTGGCTTCACAATTGGCTACGTTGGGTGTGATGCGCCTAACATCGTTACATTTCTACAGACTTTAGAGGACTTTCTTTGCAGATTTTAGAGGACATTAGACTTTCAGAGGTAGAATTTCTCTTCTACTCTTAAGCTGCCACTACCGTCTCTCTACCTACCCTCCACCTACCCTCTGACTACCCCATTCCCGAGGCTAATTTCCTTCTTAAGGTGGTTGGAGTGAATTTTATTTGTGAACAGATTGGCCTGAGACTATCATATGCGTACTCATTAGTAATTTGTAGTGATGAAAGCGGAAAAAATGTTTGTTACTGATTTGATTTCTTGGCAAATTAATAATATTTTAACACATAGCCTAATGGCACTTGGTGTTTTTTTTCGAAATAATTTGATAAAATATGTAATACGTAATAATTTGATAGAATATAAAGATTTTCTTCTAATCGCGTAAAAATACCTTTCATATCATTAAAATTGTTCCTATTTAATATCAAGGTAGCACGCGGGATAAAAAGCACGTATTTATATACGGTTTACACTTAAATTTCGAATTCCGCGCCGTAAACCAAAGTCATAACAATACTTTTATTGAGACGAAATTTTTAAATATAACTCTTGTATAATTTAGAAAAAATATTCATGGTTAATTCCAACGTATTAATAGATGTACTTAAGTGAAGTTTGGTCCGAGATTTTTTTTCGACATACTTAAAAAGTTATTTAAATGTGCTCTCAATGACTAGCGATTCGCGCTCCAACCACCTTAATGTAAGGATCTGCGCATCCATCTACACCAGGCGTTGGAAAAGCCGTGAAGGAAAGTGCAGTCCAATGCAACCGCATGGGGTTTTTTCCTCCCACAACATCTTTTTGTTTTGTTGTTCCTCAAGGTCTCATTCCTATCTGCCGGATTCCTCGTCAACGCCTCCACTCAACACACTCTCGATGCAGTTTTGCATCTTGCCTGTTCGCCGACCGAAAGAAAATTATTTCTTCTGCATCGAGAGGGAGAGGGAAATATCTTCCTGGCCATGATACCGTCTCCCGCAACGCTTCTTGACTGACGCAAAACGTAAGATTGCTGTTTTACTATCATCGAAACTCATGTGGGTTGCTGACCATGCTGTCATGCTTGTCTCCCTCTCATATGAAAATTTCACGGAAATAGATGAAGAAGCTGCTATGTCAATCCAAAGATTTACCGAGTCATATTTACACAAAGTTCAAAGGCAAATTATTTGGAAATAATTTCTTAATGGCAAATGGTTTGGAAATCATTTCTTAATACTCCCCACTGTTAACAATATCCACGTTATTATTACTTCTCGAATCTAACCCTAGCTAAGTCTATTGTTCACCGCTTTTTTCTCGTAACGGTACTTGCCTATGTTAATGGATATGCTGCTGCAATGATTATTTTCTCTGTCTCCATACAAACACAAATACATAAGAAACAATTCTCATAAGAAAAATGCGTAGATATTGTGCTCATCGATGGTCTTCAAAATCTTGCCGTTTGATGATATTTTGTCCTACCCTCCGTTTTTAGCTTCACGTCCACCAGCAATGTTGAAACAGAGTTTATAAATCTCTATATACCTGTCGTGTTTTCTTTGGAAAAAATCGAGGAATAACATTCCTGATGGCTGTTTCTGATTTTAGCTGGATCCTCTACAACAAGTTAAGGGTGCCTTTCAAAACTTCTTGTATTTTCAAAATAGTATCCATTAGTTAATTTAACTGAGTCATTTGTAAACGAGCGTGTTAGATGGTAATGTATTTTACAGCACTTGAGTTTTTCATGTCGGATGTTGTGATGTAAAAAGGATTTCGTTTTATATTGCCAAAGTCGGTGAGGGGGCAGTTTTTTTCCATGAAACCTGGAAATTGATTAACACATAATCATTTCAAGGATATGGAAATGAGATGAGTTCGAATAATATTATACTTCTCGGAATATAACTCGGGTTAGACTGATGATTTTAGTGACAACTTACATTTCATCCGCGATAGTTTTACTTTCTGCAATCCTTAATCTTGCATGTTATGGTACTAATTTCCTCTTCGCGATCTTAGTTCTGATAAATGGAGAAATACGCCATGCCAAGTCTCATTTTATCTCATAGTCCTTACCCAGCTTCGAATTCATGTTCATTAGCCCTACAGTTCAAGATCTATTTGTTAAATGTAAGAAATATAAATCCGTATTGCATTACCTAAAACAGAGCTCTATTATTTCTTTGCGGGGTGAAACAACTTCCCAGCCGCCGCTGACCACAAAGCTTCCTCATTGTGACCTGTTTGTCATCGGCTGATGACCCGAGTTAAACTTGAATTCACTTCTGCTCTTTGTGGACACGTGGAGCTCGTGATTAGCAAGTCCTTCGATGCGTGACGGCATTATTCTAGCTCAGGCCAAGCGATAGCCGAAGTAACTCGCCGATTACCCGGAGCTCAGCGGTAACCGGGACTTTATTTATCGTCACTTTGGCTTTACCATTTGCCGCGTAAAGCTGGATGGAGTGAAATACCTCGCGCATAAAATGGATTATAGGATTACGAAGTTATCATGCTTCTTAATTCCACTAGATGACACTAGGCGATTAGATTCACGGGAACAATACCCAAGTTTTTAGTTTTAATTGAAGAATAAGTTTCTTTCACCATCCTCTCATCTGCATATTGGATTTTTATAGAAGCCTGGTAAAATACAATCAACTAGGAGTTGTATTTCGGTAGATGAGGAATGGATTTGGACTGAAAGGACTGAGAAGTTTGTCCAATTGCCTTGAATTACTCAGTTCATTGAAAAGTTTCTTTCGATGGAATCTGACTACTTGGGTTATGATGCTCTTGTTCAGAGGCGTAACTCGGATTTGATCCCTAAAAATTTGCATACAATTACTTCTGAAACTAATCCTTCTTTTTCGAAGTAACGGATGATAATGTTTAAATTCATTGCATTTTATACATTCTCCACGAGAAAGGTTTTTGAATGGTATGGGTGTGATGTCATTCTTTTTTAATAACTAATAATCTGATTTTACTAACTTTTGGGTTCTGAATTTCTGTAAAATGAATCCAGTTAATCCAAGTCAATTTGACTCAATCATTTTAAATTCCAATGTCAAGAATGTATATTAAAAATAATTTTACTGTATTAAACTCCGTACACTTGCTTACAGCATCATCAGAATGCACTTTGGAGGAACCAAGCTAAAGTCTAGTTCTTAAATAAGATATATATGAAGTAAAAGTGGTTAGCCGGTATTCTGTATATAAAGTTCTTTTAGCTTTAAAATATCATCCTTACTTTTTACCTTTCTTGGGAAAGTCAATTCTTGAGGCTTTGAAAAGCATTTGTCAGTGGATTGTTGGGACCATGGCAAGTTAAACGTCGCTGGGTTTGTTTGATGAGTGGGCTACTACTAGCCCGCATTCTCAAAGATTGATAGCATTCAGAATTCTGGAACGCTTCCGGGATCTTCTGCGTCGTCTCATACCGGAAGCCTTCCAGAATTCTCAATCTCTCCGATGCGAAAGCCTCTTGAATAAATTGCTAGCATTTCTCAGCATGTTATCTTGCGATGGACCATATCTTGAACAATCGTATCATTCAGTCTTAAATGACTTGAACCTCAAATGGTGACGTGATATGATTATTATTTCGTTGAATAATTAAGCTCTTTTCTACAAAATATTACTTTAGATCACTTCTATCAGGGGCCCTTAACTTAAGGTTTATGGGTACGTGACAAAAGCTGAATAACAGTGGACGTGAGGCAAGCATGCCCCCCAATTGCGATGAATTCTATTTATTGGGTACTTCGCCAATGAGAATGTAAGCTAACAATGGTCACGGACGTTGGAAAAGTTTGGGAAATTATGCCTTATATTGAGGAATACTAAATTTATTAGTAGAATTTCCTTCATTATGCGTATATTCTCAAAGTTGAGACTCCTACTTAATATACATATGTGCAATTTTGATGAGAAATGATGAAGTTTCAGAACTTCCTCATTTTTCATACAATTAATGGAAAATTTGCCTCAAGCTACCATTTTCCCCTTTACTCGCTAAATTATCCACGACTAAAACTTGATAAATAACTGTGTGACTCAGGCACTTGTGAGAGATAAACTCACTCAAATTCACGCATTATACAACATTAATAGATTATATTTGGCTACGCTGATTTTTTAGGTGTCTACGTCGGCAAATAGAGAGCTTTTCTGACGCGATTTCCCCTCAAGGTTCGTAAAAACGAACTCAGTTTCTCTGTGGGGACTGGGTCCGAGGTTCGTATTTTCGAAAATTTCGTATCTTCCAAACTTCGTATATTCGAATAGCGCCATGTATTTAGCATAGGCTTTTCGTCGGGACCAACAGTTTGCCTTCGTAAAATCGAAACTTCTTATTATAATGCTTCATATTATCGAGTTGCTACTGTATAATCTTCGTCCTTTGTTGAATTGTACATCTTAGCTCCTGAATTTTTATTTTTCTTCCGACCAGAAGAAAAGTCGACAGTTTATTTGGACTCTCCCTGACACCAGTCAAAACCCTCTCTCATTCAATACACGTTACCTCTCTCGTACTCTCTCTTCTCCCAAGTCCGACTCACCTGTCCGGCGACCACCACCATACAGCCTCCGACTTTTCCTCCGAGGAAACAATGGATCATTCCGTCGCTCGCCATCCAATCTCCTTCAGACCACAATCCCCACCCCCAACCCAACCATCTCGTGCCCTCTTTCTCTCTATCTCTCGCTCCGCCGCCTGTATCTGTGTCCTCATCCTCCCTCCGTGCCATTTGTGGCCCTCCTCTTTTCAATAGGCGGAAGAAAAGGGTCAAGAGTCCATCGTGTTCCAGTCTCCAAAGATTTATACGCACATTCGTGCATAAAATTAACCGTAATGAGTGCAGTCGAGATGGAGTGGAAAACGGGTGGACTAGGACGTCCAGAGTGGAGGGAGCAATGAGATGCCTGGGAGCTCAAGATCGCCTAATTAATTGCTGGCTCTGATTCAATATCTAGATAGTACACTGAGATGGCTATCTCTGCACATTGCTATAATTTCAAAAGAAATATTCCTCGTAGAATCGAAAGGAGAGTGATTTCAATCTGACGGAATAAAGTTTCACTGACGTGTTTCTGAGCTCAGCGGAACCAAGTGTAGGATCAAATATCCCAGCAGAGTCCGATTAATTTCGATGGAACTCTATCAATCTTTTGACTTAAAAAATGCCAATCATTCCAGAGGAGCTGAAAATCCGAACGTCATCATATTGTCATCACTGGTGGAAACCTTTCCTCGCAGCGTTCATGCCACAGCCGAATTCCTATTGATAGTTAATATAATCTGGATCGTAAACTGTGTCCTCATTTTAAATTCTCGGAAAATATATCACTGTGCTGTGGACTAATTTTACTGAACCCAGCAATGAATTTTTGATCATTGAGGTTCAAGGATTACGGGGCTATATATATATATATATATATATATATATATATATATATATATATATATATATATAAGTTTGCCAGAGGAAGGCAGACGACAAACACAGAAAACAAAAAAATGATGAACACACAAAGTTTCTTGATATTTCGGTGCCACTAGCACCTTGGTCGCAAGAGCGAAGACTGAGAAGCTTCTCAGTCTTCGCTCTTGCGACCAAGGTGCTAGTGGCACCGAAATATCAAGAAACTTTGTGTGTTCATCATTTTTTTGTTTTCTGTGTTTGTCGTCTGCCTTCCTCTGGCAAACTTTTATATATTCGTCACTTAAGTGATCCTAAGTGCAGTTATATATATATATATAATGATTTTCAGAATGAAGACATCGGCTATTATGCATTTCTTTGCATTCGTCTTTGATTATCATTGGTCAATAAAATTATAATTCATCGTGCATTTTTCTCTCCATCTTAAAATTTGGTGCCTATAGATAAGAAATTCTATGTTTCCTAATTGAATTTCGCCATTTGTGATTTTGTATTCTCCCTTGGTTAAGAATTCCTGTCTCTACAATATTTTTTCATATTTTGAGAGTAGTTTGCAGCGGAAAATATTATTTACGTACATGTAAAATTTATTCAATCTCGCTCGTCGCTTAGCCTTTATAAATGTATATAAATGGATTATTTGGCTTCAGAGGGGGAAATAGTACTCGAATTTTTATCTCAGATATTAAAATATAGCCGTTTTCAAGTTGATTGAATTGCCTCGGCTGGTGAATCGAGTGGAATTGAGTTCAGATGTCGGAAAATTTCTTCATTTCCTCCAGCCGTCAACGAGAAACCCTGTTCGACTGCCGTACCAACCACTGTTGAGTCATCGGAATAAAAACTTACCCCCTGCTCTACACAAGTCCGACAACCTGAGAAATCCGCAAGAAGAAAAACCACTGGTGCATTCGAATGCTATCTTTTCTTTCTCACCCTCGGTACATACATTGTCTCATGTCTCTCAACCCCTTCCCCTGCGCGTTCCTCGTACGGAGTCGCCTCCCGTCACCTCCCGTTTGATCCTCCCTACCCCGTCTACTCCCCATCTTTGAACTTCCCTCGCTATGCCTCTCCCCTGCGTGTCGCTATGCCTCCCTCCCGTGCCGTGTCCGTCTCCATAAATGGGAGATCACCGCCTCCGTCGTCTTAACCTCTCAAAGCGTAAAGAGGGGTCTTTCCACCACTCCTACCTTCTTCCCTTTCAGCCCTCTTTTTCCATCTGTGTATCCCTCCTTTAAGGCTGTTTCTCGCTGAACGGGGCACTACAGCTTAAGGACGTAACTTAAGATGGTTGGAGCGTGAATCGTGAGTCGTTGAGTGCACATTTTAATACGTCCCATGTGAGTCGACCACACTTCACTTAAATACATCTATTTATACGAAGGAAATAATAATACGTGTTCTAATATAAATGGTGCAAAAAATATGTATTTTTAAATTTTGTTTTAAAATTGAAGTATTTCTATGACTAGGGTCTTCGGCGCAGAATTCGAAGTTCAACGTATATATGTATAAATCGGTTTTATTGGTTTTATGATTGCGCAATATATAAAATATGTAAAATGTATATATATATATCTATATCTTTCACCACTGTCTGTGTGCTTGAGTTATTCTTTCATTTCGCCTTCTGTGTATGTCATTCCTTCTCTGCCGGTGGGTGATAAGCAGCCCGCGCGCCATCTATTGGCTGCTCTCGTGGGTCATGCCCTGGGGAGTGTTTGTTCGTATAAACCCCCCGCCGATTCCAGTGGTTTCTTAGTAGACTGGGTAGCTTGGTGGTCTGAGCATTGGACGCGAAATCCAAAGGTCCGTGGTTCGATTCCCGGTCCAGTCGAATTTTTTCTGCTTGGAATCGGCCATCATTACATCTTCACACCACCATTGTGTTTGTAAATTTTACGTGTTCCTATCCACTTTCTTTCTATCTTTCTGTATAAACATTTATATGAGTATATTTGCCGCTGAGCGGTCTGAGTGAATATATATAATACTGAATATATATATATATATACTCAGCGTCTTTAGAGCGCTTGCTTGCGCTTTACGCCATCCAATTTCCAGGCCTCTCTGTTTTCCCAATCTCCTTCTTGCAGGTTTCTCTCCGCCATGGCTTTGGTTATTCCGCTTCTCCATGAGTTAGGTGGCCTTCCTCTCTTTCTCCTTTCATAAGGTTTCCACTCCATGATGATGCGGGGAAGTCTTTCTTTGAGCATTCTCTGAACATGTCCGTACCACAGCAGTTGTTTTGACTTGATTTCGTCCAGAATGGTTGTTGTCATTTTCATAATTTCTCGAATTCTCTCATTTCTTACTCTATCAAGCCTGGATTTTCCGGCTGTCCTTCTGAGGAAGTCCATTTCTGTAGCTACAAGTTTATTTTCGTCACATTCATTTGCCATATTTCACTCCCATATGTAAGTATGCTTTTAAATATGGTGTTGTATATGTATCTTTTATTTCTATTTGATATATTTTTGCTCCATTGTATTGAATTTAACATATTAAGGGTTGTTCTACCTTTATTAATCTTATCTTTAATCGTTTCAGCGCTCTTTCCACTGCTGTGTATTTTTATGCCTAAATAGTCATATGAATCACAGGCCTCTACTATTTCATTGCTATCCTTTAGCACGATGTCTTCATTTTTTCCTCCAATACACATATACTTTGTTTTGCGCATGTTGATATCCAATCCCCATGCACTATACGCTTCTTTTAGCTTTCTAAACATAAAGTTAATATCATCTCTCTCTTGGGCTAGAATTACCTGGTCATCTGCATAATGTGGTGTGTATATGGTCTTGTCTCCTACAGGCAAGCCCATGTTTGCGCATTGTCTTTTCCATTGTTTAAGGGCACCGTCGAGATATATTCTGAATAGGCTAGGTGAAAGACAGCATCCTTGTCTTAGCCCTTTATTTGTTTTAAATGGTTTTCCTAGATTGTTTCCCACTTTCACTTGAGCTGTAGATTCTGTATAAAGTTTCTGTATTGCCCTTATGATAGATTTATTTATGTTTGTCGCCTCAAGTGCCTCCCATAGGTTTTTCAAAGGTACGCTGTCATAAGCTTTTGTGATATCAATGAATATGAAATGCACTTCTCGGTCTGTAGCTCTCCTTTTTTTCTATTATGTATTATGTAAAATGTAAATATGTAAAATTAACCATTATATTAATATGATAGTTAGGTTTTCGCGTTTAGCAGAAATTCTGTAAAAATGCCATCGAATCATTACAGAAATGTGTCAAGTGCCATAAGGCTACGTGTTAAAATTGCATTAAATTGCCAAGATACCAATCTATAATGTTTTCGATACATGTATTACAAATGTGTATACGTATGAAAAATGTCATACAGATCTGTATATAAACGAAAGACACTCTAGGCACCTAAAATTAACAAAATAACCCTTAAGTAAGTTGATTTTGCTTTTAATTCTGAATTACCAACTATCCCAATGATGATGCTGCATTTTGAACGTGAGGTATTTTAGGGTAATTCATATATTTTCACTCCCTACTTTGTATATTTAAATGCTCGTGTACTTTTAAAAATTTTATCAAAACTTAATTAAAAACCATTATATTTTATTTATGCGAGTTATATTTTCGCTTTTATCCATAGATATTATCAGTAAGTAAAGTTTAACGCAATTCAGTACATAAACGAAAATCGCTCCGATCACCACAAGGTGTTGGCATCGAGAGCGCGTGGTTCAAAACTGTGAAGAATGTATGCATGTGAGTACATGCGTGTGCATAATATACTAGTAACTCTCACCAACATGCACTGTACTATAGGCATGCTACCATTGCTACAGGAGCTATTGAATTATTGTAAATTCAACTTAAAAGAGTCTATGATTTGTCAAGCGTAAAATAGGAAGTTCCTCAGATGAAAAAGTAAAAGAGAGGTATTACTTTTCTCTGGTTAGGCCATACCTCGAACACGCCGCGAGCATTTGGAACTCTGGACTGAAAGATTTAACCAAAATAAAATTATAAAATACTAAGGAAAGCTGCGCGCTTCGTGAAAAACTGCTACGAGCGAACATGCAGTGTTTTACTGCTTTTAGAGGAATTAAGTTGGGAGCCCCTGAACACTCGAAGGCTACTCGCTAGGCTTAGTTTTCTTGAGGGATATTGAACTAATGTGTTTCAGAGCAACACAGGGAATATTATTTTGACGCCACACTACAATTCTGGGTCTGAGAGAAGCGATAAAATAAGAGTTGCTTGCAGAAGCGATAAAATTTAGTACATTGCTGAACAGATCGGCACAAATATTCGTTCTTTCCACGCACGTGTGCCATGAGTGATCATAATAAAAACTGAGCTCCACTCAATATGCTCCCATAATACACGTCACCATTTCACCTCCCAAAACTTTATCCCTAAATCTTTACACGGCTGGTGTCCTAACGCCCCCTGCCACACGCCCATGCAGCGGCTCGCAGGGTAGTATGTAGATGTAGATGTACCAATTTGACAGAAACTATTGAATTATTATTTTATGCAACTACGTAAACTAGATACAAGAGTCATGCAGGGATAATGCGAAAAGTTAAGTTGGCACTACTAGGCAGACATTCCTCAGTATCTATCTATCTTTCTCTTTCCCTCTATCTCTCACTCAGGATGTCAGTCTTCTCCGCTTTCATCCCTGTTCTCCAGCCTCAAAAAAGGGTCATTGAAAATAAAAATCCTCAAAGAGGGGTGTCTGTTTTCAAAACAATGGGATCGGAGTTCCATTGTGTTGGCCTTGTTTGCCCTCTTTTTAAGGACTTCCAGCCCATTCCAATTCCTTCGCGTCTGCCAGCGATGCCGCTTTTCTTCCCCGTCCGCGGGCCCACTTCACTCTTCTCCCCTCCAACAACTCCCTATCCTCAATGTCCCCCTTATGTTTCTCTTGCGGTTTTCCGTCTTTGCCATGTTTAGCCTCTTATTATGCCGTCCACTCCAGGAGTGGTATCTTAATCATTCCAGGGATACATTTTTTCTCCGTCGGTGAGTTTAGCGGTGAGGTGGAAAAAAATCATTAATAACAGTGGTTAGATTTCAGGTCGTCCGGACGCATTGGAGATCGCAATCAGTTGTTTGCAGCCGGTCATTCTTTCAGTGTGTCTCGATAGAATCTCCTCGATGGTTATGATGTGGTATTTGCGATGAAAATATATTGGATCCTGTTGGATCTAGTCTTCAGATCTTGGTTGGGCAGTATGAAGCGTAAGGAGCATACCCATTCCGCATGCATTAGGAACCTTGCGTCGCAAATATACCTGTGCATCCTTGTTGCAATTATCTTGGCGTTACTTTGCACTAATAATAATATATCTGCTAATCCACCAAGTACAATTTCGATAGTAAATTGGGACACCAACCATCAATTGTTTCCTTGATGAATGGTTTTAGCATCATTGGGCGTAGAATTTTTCCGTAGTGTTCCTTATTTTAAAAATAATTGTTAATTTATATGCTTTTAAGTCAAGTCTTGCGTTGGAAGAAGAAAATATTTTTTTTAATACATATGCATTATAATTCTCTACAAATATACTAATTCTTTAACGTACGAATACTCTTTGGAATTTGCCATTCTATTCTTTGTGGAGTTTAGCTGGAATTGGTCGAAATTTCGATTATTATTAATCTTTATAAACCTCTTTGATAGATTTGTGAGTTTTTTCCTTGCCCTCACTAACATTTTTCCCACAAGTTAGGCTAGTTCCTTCCTTATATCAGTTTATAGTCTTTTGTTTGGCTTTTCAATTATTCTCTTATCTTACATTCCACAACTGGTTTTCTGGTTTCAATCAACTGATTTTGAAATCACGCTTCCTATAATTCCCCCAATACCTACTCCAGCTTAGATGCTATGAACCAATTGAGTACTGATAATTAGAAGTATTAAGGCACGTAAATATGGTGCTCTATTCGGGAAAGTAAAACTTAAATGACAACGGTTGGGGACCGAAAGAATGCCCTTTCCATCTCAAAGTTTAAATAAATGTTTTGGTGCTGAAATGGGACAAAATATGATTTATTCCAACAATACGTTTAGCCCTCAGGGAATCGCTCTGCACTTTTTTTTTTAGTAATCTTCATTCAATTGACTAAAACTTTATTTGCTTGTAATCTACTCAATTACGTAAAAATATAGTGCTTTTTGTGTACTATGTAAGTTACTCAATCAATTGAAAATCACTGAACTGAATGAGCTGAAATTATGCATGGAAACGCTAATATACTTAAACATTAGGTGTTAGATTAGACTAATATACTTAAACATTAGGCTAATATACTTAAACATTAGATGTTAAACATTAGGTGTATTGCCATTTTGACAATTTTCGCCGTTCGAAGACTACTGTCATTATACATATATTTAATGTTTTGCGTCATTAATATATAAATGTGTAATTACCTGATGTGTCTTACTCCTGATTTCTTTCAAGCAATGATTCCATCATCGTCTCCTTTGGCTCTGGACAAAATCTCGCTGAAACTGAAGGAAAAAATACGCTCGAAATTAAGGGAAATCTCTTCCATGCTCCCCTCGCGAAACTGGAATACTTTTTTCAAGTTTTGCTGTTTAAAATTAAATAATTTTGATAAAATAGCTGAATTCTCTGCATCATAAAGCAACAAAGTGGGAAATTTCCACTAAGCCAAAAAAAACTGCGTATGCCATATTCGTGGATCCCATACAATGAAATTATCACATAGCGTTGAATGCAATTCCCGTGGATTCGTTTTCGCCAGAATCCAAGCGCGCTCACTCAAGGCTCGGCTCAAATGCATCCCTTTGATTGATATATTTATTCCCAATAGAGGAGGAAGACCTTAAGTGCACCTGAAATCAATTTTACGACCAAAACGAGTCGTATTATGACCACAGCGATCCGGCTGCCTTTCACAGGACGGGGAGTTTGACCGGAGGAATGGGGGGGGGGAGACTAATTTCGTACCTCGCGGAAGCCCTCAGCGTACGCGGCGCCCTCCCAAGTCCCCTGCGGTTTCGCCTATTCTGTCCCGCGACATTTCCGCTCAATAAAGCATCACGGAGGCAGGGACACGACGAGACGACCATCCTCACTCGCGCACACTGGCCGCCGCTGCGCGGCTGGCTCAAGCGTCGCTCGCGGGCATTTATATTGTTCGGGAATGTGCATCCCGACGTAGACCAGCCGATATATCATCCCACACTCATGCTCTCCCGGGGGTAAAAAGAGTTGAGACAAGAATGCGAAACCATGATATATTACCTCCCTTTACCCGCCGCGGTAGTAAAAGAGGCGTAAAATTTTCCGTGTCTTTTACTTTTTTTATTTCGCGTTTTGTTTCCTCCTACCGCAAGCTTCTATTTCCGAGGACGTTTTCATTCGCGCGGCGCTGGCGGTGATTAATTTTTACGCTCCACCGCTGATTTACTTATCGCCTGTGCATAAATTGTGCGTAAAATTTTTCCTTTATCGCCGATCGTTTTCTCACTCCGTTTTCCGATAAGGTTATCCTCTTAAAGAGCGGAGTCATTAGGATGCGCTGCTCCATCTCTTTCCCTCTCACTCTCTCGTCTATTCAGCGAAATGCGTTGTGACACGCTTCCGAGGGATTGACCGATGGCGTATTCTCTCAACCGCCGACTGTAAGCAGAGACGCCACCGCAAATGCAACAGGCGCTCAGCGAGGTGCATTTTCAATGTTTTTCTTGCGTCTTCCCTTCACTCTCAATCACAAACGTGCACTTACCCCGATGCATGCAGGCATAACCATTCTCTCATTTGACTTTTTCATGAATATTCTCTATCGAATATCCCGTAATGTGTTTGTAATCCTAAGTGTACATACAAATTTTCTATTCTGAGTGGGAGGAAAGGAGGATTGAAAATGGAAATCAGGTTCTTAGTTCACTCTATTCATTCATTGGTCGTTCAATCTTAAGATTGGTTGACTGCAGCCCTCCACTCTTCCCTATCTAATGCTAGTTCACTTACCACCTGGTATCTCTTCCTATGTGCTTTCCTCTTTATTTGGTCTATGAACTTATTCCTGGGTCTTCCTTCCTCTGGGAATTTTTCCACCTATTTTGCCTTTAAATATGTGCTTCACAAACCAATTGTCTCAGGGTGTGTCCAACCTATCTGGTTCTTCTTTTCACTCTAGGTAAGTTTGAACTTGGTAGTTTCAGATGTAACTTGGTGGAATTTGTTAACATTATAATGATAACTCGTATCTTTGTGATTCCACGTATTTTTATTTGTCAGCGGGTCGGGTTTCGACGATCGTCGTCATCTTCAGGTAAAGACTCTACAACGCTCATCAATATTCGAGTGAGTGCATCCAATGGGGTTCCCTTCTTCTCCTCTACCCTTTCCTCCTTCACACCTTACCTCTGATCCTCTCCCAAATATACCTTCACCCTCCATCCTCACCCCTTCCGCATCCCCGCCCCCTCCTTAGTTGTGTTTATATATATATTGATGGATGTTGTAGAGCAGGGGGTGGCCAACCAAAATGATCTTGCGGGTCACTTTGGAAATGCATCATAACTCCGCGGGCCGCATATAAAATTATATATCCCCATATTAGATTTATACCCACTCTAGACATAATTTTGGAGTGAAAAATTGAAACATGATGAGTTATTTTTATTGTGTTAAAGTTATTGTATTAAAGTGTGATGAATCTCGCGAAAAATGTTCAAGGCGGGCCGCGGGTTGGCCACCCCTGTTGTAGAGTCTTTACCTGAAGATGACGTTGAACGTCGAAACCCGAGTCGTTCCAAATTATGATATGTGGAATCACAAAGTTTCGTGTTATCGTTATAAGTTTAAACTCTACGTTTTCACGGTGGAACCGCAAACTGCAGAATGCGAAAATAATTTACGCCTATGTCTGAATATGCAAGAATGATTGATATGTTACGAGATTATTGCTAGCGTAGATGTATCTCGCGTTTGTTATGAAAATCACACAATTTACCACGAAATAATCTTTACTGTCGTAACGTATTTCAGCGTACTTTCCGCAAATCGGATGACAGCATATGTCCTCTGATAATGGCTAAATATCGTTGGAAAAATTTCATATAAACACTTGTGTTGATGATTTTACGAAATCCTTCGCGGATAATCGCTTATTTGTTGATAGTTTGATGATATTATTGGAGAGAGACCTGGTCAGCAACGGTAGCAAAAATACCTCACTTCCATTGGTTGAAACGTAGGTTTGCAATGATGATTTTCGTGAAAATAGTGTCTTTTCATTTCTTTAAATTGAAGCTACGTCTCTCCGGAGACTCATATGCTCCTCACATTCTTCCATTCGTCATTAAAGTATATCAATCTTTTTTTTTTGGGTGTTTGAAGCTGTTTAATAAGTTAGGGAAGGGGTAGGGTGATGAAGCAGGAGGGGAAGAGCCTGAATGGGCACTGCGAGTGTGGAATAGGTGATTGAGTTTATGAGAAAGCATTTAAACTTACAAATTTTGTAAAAACACTTTTGTTGATGATGTTACGAAATTCTTAGCGAAAATCGCTTAATCGTCGATAATTTTTCTGGTACTACTGAGGAGAGACCTGTTCAGTTAGAACTCTTTTTAGTAGTATATACTTTGTGTGAGTATGCTTAGACGATTGAGGAAGCTGTATACCTCGGCTAAAACGCCATTTTAGTTCTGAATTCTGCCGCAGCCTAGGAGATATCTTCGCCTTCCCCTGCACTACCCATCCCGGTCAACAGCGTCGCTGATGGCTTAGTTAAAATGATTCGCTAGGGTTCATGAGAATGCTCTCAGTGAAGTAATAAATAATGATGTTCAATACTTAAATGACCCTCCGTATTGATGAAAGAATTCCGTTTACAGTTAGTGAAAAGATTTTAAGAAATAGACGCACGCGTCATGGCGAGCACCTAATTTTCGACAAATTCTCGTTCCTTCCGTGGTCAAAATAGTCGTATAGAAAGAAAAAATGGAAAAGTTAAGACACTTATTGTAAATATTTATCTTTACTCCAGAGGCGTGCATAAACAGATTTACTCTAAAATCAAAGCTGAATCGTAAAATAAAAGACGTCTGCGGATGAATTTTCGACTGGAGTGTACATCCCAATTAAGGTATTCAGAGTGAAATATCATTTCACCTAGAAATCAAAGAACTTGGTCTCATTTTAAATAAATATATTTCACTATTCCTAAGATATCAAAGTATTAGCCGCTTAAAGAACTACTTTCTGAGATTTTTATGACAATTACCAGCCCTTGCACAAGGTAAATGGTACACACCCCTGAGAAACTTTATTTAAAAAATGAGGAATTTCTAGCACCTAATCTTGTCCTGAGATAAACAATGTGTAGAATGTATATTTTCTGGATTATTTTATAATAGGTATATACCATATTGTCACTGCAGTAATTTTTTTCAGGATCACAAAAAACCTTCCGTTGTGATGGAGTTTTAAACCTACCGCGTGAAAAAATTACACAAGTTAACGACTTAAATAAATATTTTTTTTTAATTCTTAGAATTTCAGTCAAATTAAAGCATATTATTGCACTAAAAATAATACAATACCAATATAAGTCATCCTTCCAACAGCAGCTGAAATAATTAGGAATAATTCGAATATAGTCTCCAATATGGCTGGGGAACTATCTCGCTCAAACTACGTAAGTATGAAAGTGACGCTAGTTGTCAGTATTGAGGCCGGGGGGAGCTTCTCTCGGGTTAGAAATAATTCTGTCAGCATCGTCGGCCACCTACTGACCAGGGAAAGACCACTAAGACGAATCATTGGGCTCCGTCTCCGAATTCGAATCTGGACTAGCGATACTTAACTTCGGTGACTGAGCGGGAAGCGATTTCCATCGTCGCCAACCGTTTGCCCTATTGGAATCCACATTTTGTCGCTATTCCAGTTCAGTAATTATCATATCTCCGAGGGAAGCGTGTTCAAAACCTTTATCAATGCCCTATCGAGCATTATGCTAGCGTGCGTCGTCATAGGCGCGGTAATGATAGAGCCAGCGCTGAGTCCACCCATGATTGCCTCCTGATGGTAGGTTATCGGTGCCAGCTTCAGCAACGAAGGGGCCGAACGTTAGAGAAGGACCGCATGTCCGCTGCAATCACCTAAATCTTCCGTAGCTTTCCCGCCTCTTCCCGTCCGCCTCTCCTCACGCGTGCTCGCCACCGTGGATGGCTTCCGCCGTATCGCCCTCGCGTCCGTTCTTGCGCGAGGCCATTCAAATTAGTTTCCGATGGGCGTGACGCCGCGCCGTGGAAATCCCGTGCTCTTCCCCCGCTGCCGGGGTCGGAGCGAAGAGGTGGCCAAGCCCATTCCGAGGAAGGCTTTGGGTGTTTTCCAATTATCGTCATATTTCCTTCTTCCCGTGTTCACTTGCTACCCATGCTTCCTCACACTCGCACCTCAAGCGTCGCTCGACGCGCCTCTGTGTGTGAACGGGAAAACGAAAAATAAACGATGAAAGAGGGACCACATTGGCTGTAAAACATGAGATTCTGAGTCTTGGACGTAAGCGTTACCGCGCGGAGTGGCTGTGTATAAATTTAACGCTAAAAGCTCCGGACTTTGCGACATATCTAATAGTACCGATCGTGGTCAATTTCACCTCTTAGGAATAATTTGATTTATAAAAGGAATATGACTTTTTTAATTGAAGTAATAAGAAAATTGTTTTAAAAAATATCTTATATTTATTATTTTACAAGAATAAAGGTATGCATCAACGTACTATAATTTGCTAGTTCAACGTATAGGATGTGGTGCATTATGACTTGTACTGGGAACTTCTGTCCCGTGTCCAAGTTCTCATAAGAAGTCTGGGTCTTTTGGATCTTCGTGCATCGATTCACCCTTGAGTATTCACGATCGGCTGTCAAACTGTCTGCAATAGTTCAAATATAGACCATGAAACTCCATTCTTCAATGAAAAAACTTGAATGTTACAAGGGAGAGATAGCCTGGGGTCAAAATAATCCCGCTGGCACTAATAGGTAGAATGTAATGTACATAAAAATCTATTGGAGATATGAAGTTCGTTTTTATTCAAGTTTTATTCTCCTAACAAGTTTATTAATTGTTAGGAGAATAAAACAACTGTCATTAAAGAGTTAAAAAAATGTCGAGAAATATGCCAGAGCCAGAGATTTAGTCAGAAGTAATAAATTGCCAAAAATGAAAAGGGGTCACAACGACCCTGGCGGTACGTCTAGTGTTAAAGCGTTTACATTGTTATTTTTGCGGAGAATACATGCAATGCATGATATAGTTGAACATAAAAAAGTAAGAATTTCTTCTTCCTCGGCTCTATAAACGGCCGCTACAAGATATGAAGCCTGGCATCCGTCCAAACGCTTCTCATTGTTCGCCCTATACTTGAAGTTACTACGCTGTACTGCATTCCTCATCATATTGATTAGGACCGCGGTGTAGCGCCCTATCCAATATTTGAAGCTAGAGTCATGTGCTTTCCTGCTCAATATGCCGAATTTGTGAACGTATCACCAATGGAAAATGACCGCACCCGCAGGTATAAGTTACCGGATTTTCCGCGTGGAAAGCGAATATCCCTGCCGCTGAACCTAACCGAGCCCCCGGATCGATCCCGGCCCTCACCCTCCACAAAAATTCCCCTTTGTTACATTGAAGTATGATTACCCATCGAGGTTGTCATGGCACAAAATTGCAGTACTTATCCCAATCCGTTTTTACTACTATGGATGGCCCGCCATTATATCCCGCTTGTATTCCTCATATCGTCTCCCTCTTCTTATTTCATCCAGAATTTTTCTCCTCTTCCTTCCTCTACTGCGCTTCCCCGGTGGTCTTTCTTCTATCGCCCTCTTCAGTATTCCCTCTCCTTTCAAAACGCCCTCCACCCATCTAGAGAGTATAAATTTACTTTCAGCATCTTGCACTACACTGTAGGTATGCTAAAAATGCTAGAGAAATGATGCTAAATGATGACGTGGATATCTATGACACAGCCACGACGTATTTTTTTGCAAGCATTCTACCGGTTAAGGTAGGTTTTGCTGAATGTCGGAGAATCTCTCGGTCCTCCACATATTTTCGGGCCCATCCCCCTCCAGTATATCCTTTTTCGCCTCAGCGTACGATCTACCCACCATCATCCCGTCCATGAAAACTATTCTCTTTCGTCGCCTTCCCCACTTGCCCAACATCCTTCCCTCTATCACGCTCTTCATCAATCCATCACCCTTTATTACGTACATCCTTCAGCCATCTATCCTGCCTATTCCGGATTTAATTCAGAAGTTTCCTTTCCTCGCCCACCATCTCAAGCACTTCCTCGTTAGTCTTCCTTTTCGTCCACCTAACCTTCTCCATCTTTCTCCTCGCCCACATCTCAAATGCCTGCAGCCTATTCTCGTCCTCCTTTCTCAGGGTCCACGTGTATAGCCCATGCAACGCTACGCTCCATATCAAGCTCTTCACCAGCCTCTTCTTCACATCCTTACCCAATGTACCCGTCATCATCTCCCTTCTCTTACTAAACGCCTCCTTAGCTAGCGCTATTCTCTTCCTTAAGTCTTTGCTAATATGTCCGTTTTCCTCTAGCGTACTACCTAAGTAATTAAATTGCTCCACTTGCTCGAGTTTGTGTCCTCCTACTTCAATCTCACGCCATCTTTCTTTGTCCAAGAGAATCTCATTACTCTTGTTTTCTTATGATTTAAATTCATTCCGAGTCAACTTTTAAAAGGTAATATTCGAACTTCTCGAAGTTTTGACGCAAGAATTCCGTCATTGTCAATGTTCAGGGATTATTCATTTTTTTTTCAAGGGGTCTCTTCAGCTGATCTCCCCTCTGTCCGGGCGGAGGTGAGGTGGCGAACCCCGTCTTCCCCTCTCTGGTGGACCCGCCCACTTCAGTTGTTTTCCCTTCTCACCTCCACGCTTATACCATCCTCCTTCCGAGATGGGCTGCCTCACCCTTAACCCGCTCACCCTACTCCGCTCCACTCCCTGCCCTGCACCCGCTCGTATAATTATCTCCCGCCCACTCTCTCGAGTGCTTCCACCCGCCTTCCTTTCTCCACCGTTTGTCCCGCCTATCTGCTGCCGCCTCCCTATTTTTATCTACCGATCTGGTCTCTCCTTGAGCCTTTTTTTTCATTCTTCTTCTTTCCCCACACCGCTCGTTTTTCTATCTCTGTGCGTCTCGTTTCCTCGCCCCTTCGCATACGTGGGTGAAATCGACCTCTTCCCCTCTCTATAACGCGCCGATACGCATTGTATACTATATATCCTGGCTCGCTTAGCTCATGTTTATTTCAAAAACCTTCATTGCCCCTCTCATTCCCTCTCCGCCTTCCATAAAACTCTCCGACTCCCATTCCGAATGAAATTAAAAATGCACCCTTTTCTGTGTGTTCTCTCGAATGATACTCTCGTGCATTTAAATTCATGCGGAGCGGCGGCGTATCTAAATTTGAGTGACTCACTAAGTGATTCTTTTTTTCTGGGTGATGCCATAACGCTGACCTTTCGTTTGTTGGCGTATTGCTTTACGGCTTGCGTGGCTTCGAATGAGGTGTTCTCGAATCGAGTGAAAGCTCAATTTTTCAAGATCTTGAATTCATAAATGGAGACCAGAATGTGTGCTTGGATCTTTTCAACAGCTGTGTGAATCCACGTCTATGTTTTATATTCACATGAAGAGAGCCTTTCATAAATATTTAACAACAATTTTCTCTATCCAAATGTAGCGTACCAATAGTATGATCGTAAATTTTAGGGTCTTCTGCTGTGTCATTTGATTGCTTTGTGATTAGTTATTTTTGTGGATAGCCCAATATTTAAATTTCTCTGCAAGTTGGCATTATTATCAGCAGTTAAAAATCCAAAGGAAGGTTTGTTGAAGAACTCCATTCTTTTAACAGCTAAATGCTTAATTACTTTATAATTAGGGTGGCAACACCTGTAAAGATCTTGAGAATATATTCCCATTTCCATTTCCACCTGCCTTAACCATTGGATTATCGTAATAATAATTCCTTATTTCTGCATCTGTCAGAATTTTCTTTTCTCATTCAATCCTTGATCATCCTCGTAGGTTCTTTGCTTTCATTTTGGGTTATATTAATGTTTTCGGGAGCCTGTAATGTCTCAGAAATAGTCCAATAAAATTCTCTCTGCCTTTTATTATTTTTAAAAAGCGATTGCCGTATTGATAATCCCTGTCTGAATCTGCATGTCAGAATTTTCTTTTGACATTCAACCCTTAATCTTCCTTGTAGATTCTTCGCTTTCATTTTGGGTTATATCATTGTTTTCAGTAGCCTGTAATGTCTCGGAATGCGTCCAATAAAATTCCCTCTGCCTTTTTTTAGTTTTCTTAAAGAAACAGTGGAGGCGCAAATCTATTAATTAAGCTTGTGTGTCAAGGATCGCGATGCGTTAGATTTTTCCTTCCTCAATTCCATTTCTCTGTTCGCGTCTCTTCCTCCTACGTTGTCCGCCCCCGCTGAAAACTTCTCGAGAAAGGACTCTCTCTCCGCTTGGTAATAGTATCTCCTGATCTACCCCGCGACCTCTTCACTCCCTTCTCCTTCCCTCCTTTCTCCTTATCTTCTCCCTCTCCTTCCCCCTCCCGTTCCCCCCTCCGTTCTCCTCCGAGGCAGTCTCGTCGGCGAGCTCTTTCTCCCGCCCCCCTCACTCCCCCTTCCCTCCTTCAACCCTTTCTTTCTCTCTCTCCCGCCCAGCCACCTGCGATGCCGCCGGGGAAGCGATGGGGGCGCTTTTACACGTGTGTGTGGGGGGGAGGGATCCAGGAGATCTTTTTGCTCCCCCCCCATCTCAATACCCCTCTGTTTCTCTCTCTCTCGCCGCCCTCGCAGTCTCCGCCCCGGCAAACTAGGGGGGGCCCCATGGCTCCTTATAAAACCCAGCCCATATAAACGCCTCCGACGTCTAATCTCCTCCCTTCTCTCAGCCACCACACCCTTCTCTCCCACCCCTTTCTGCCTACCTCCTCCTCCTCCTCCTTCTCCCACCGTTTCCAACCTCCCTTCCTCTCTTCTATTTCTCGTCCATTCTTCTCTCACTTTGCTCCGTTCCCATCCCCTCGAGGGAATCCTTATCCAATCCTCTCGGCCCACACACTCGCATTGGTTCGCACAGTGCTGCCAGCACCCTTCCCCACCTCACACCCTCCCTCTCCTCCTCCTACGCCCCCCATCCCCCGTTCCCCCCTCATCTCTCCAGCTCCATCCCTGCGACCCGCGCAAAGTTCTCTCGATCCTACTTGCGCTTGTATTTTTTCGATCGCTCCCAAGTGCGTGAGCGTCTCGCCATCCCGCCGTTTGTCTTCCGATGCGTAGTTTTTTCCCCTCGAACCGCTGGAATTGTACTTTTTTTCGTTCCCAAAAACTGTTTGGGCAAAATGTTGCAGTTTTTCTAGTTTCGTGCGTCTTTTCTTTTGTAGTAGCGAATGTGATTTTAAAATAACGCCATGGTTAGCCATGTGCTCGCAACGTCAGTAATTGTCTCAGGCGTCACTTGATAACTTTCATGTCAAGCATTCTTAAGGTAGTTTGAGCGAAATATCATTTTACTTAGAAATCAGTGGATTTGGTCGCATTCTTAAGAAAAATATCTTACCCTTCTAATGGCTCAAAAAATGCAACCCCTTATCACATTACTTTTGGAGATATTTGCCAAAAAATACCAACCCTTTTACATGAGAAATGGTACGTGTATGCACTCCAGAGAGACATTATTTACAAAATGAGGTATTTCTAACACTTATATGTCGTAAAAAAACTTACGGCGTGTAGTCAGTGTGTTTTCTCAACTATTTTTGTAAATTAATCATATTTTCACCGCAATTGGTTCTTGGGTATCACAAAAAACCTTCCGTTTTGAAGGAGTTTCAAACGCACCGCACGAAAAAAATGAGTCAAGTTGAAGACTTATTTACACATTTTCATTTAATTACTTACAATTTCTGTCATATAAAACTATATTATTGCACCATTAATAATGCAATATTTTATTGATGTGTCCTACAGCTGGCGAAATTGAAACGTATAATTCGAATATGGTATCTATTATGACTAGAGAACTATCTCGCTCGGACTACCTTAAATGAAATCAACGTTATGTCAATTTTAGGTTTACCAGGACTAGGCACGGATAACTTTATGGGGTCACCCACAATGCACAAATAAGCGAAATATTCTCAGAGGAAAAATCATCCGCCTTGACCGTGGTTCGAATCCAGATCATTCGATCTCCGGCCGAGTGCAGGAAATCGAGGGTTCTGGGTTCGAGTCCCGGTCAAAACGGTTGATTTTTTTCCTCTGTGATATTCGAACGCTTCTTCCACACTTTTTTAATAAAACTCACCACCAACAATGGTTTCATCACATATATCCTTAAAAATGTTGTAAAAATATATACTGAAACCATGGTCGGTGGTCAGTTTTATTGAAAACGTTACGGAATATGACGTTGTTTTCGTTTAAAATTTTTGACGTGCTCACAACTGTAGTGTCCTCGGTATTTTATTTCGGTTCACTTGATCCATTTGTCAGTATTCGAACAAATTGCTTTCATTTCGCTCTTCGCAAATTACTTAGGACTTTCTTCAAATTTGGATGACAAAGTTCCATAGCCCGTCGAGAGAAACCATTTTTATTTTGCTATGATATAACATAGCGCTACATTTTGTAAGCCCCTCGTCACCACGCTATCGGTCACCCGATGTGGAACATTTTTCCCCCTAGGACTGTTGGGCATGTACTTTTTTCGTTTCCGAAAACTGTTCCCGTTCCCTATGTAGGATGTGCTTTAAAAAAATCTATTTCTTTTCCTATTTTATTTTAAATCAAATTATACTCTTTTTTATATCCAAAGCTTATATTCCCATTTCCTGGCATCACCCACGTTGACCTCAAATTCATCCTTCCGTTGCAGCCTACAATTCACCCTTCACCTGAAATGATAATCCTCATCCTTTTAATCACTTCTCTGAATTTTTTCCAAATTTTAATTTCTCTTCCCTGCCATTAAGCTCTTCCATGCTTGCTTTTCTCTTTATACCTCTATCTCTTGCCCCTGATCATTTTTTTGATCGCTCTACGTACGCACAGCTTCGAAGGATATTGCTCCCTCTCTCGTTGTCCTTCTTAGAAGTCCAAGTTTCGGAAACAACACATTACGTCGTATCATTCATAGTAGTTTTCTGTTTGTGCTGGACCGGAATACCACTGTAAATTCTTCAGCCTTCCTGGATTTTAGTGCGGCTTTCTCCGCGGAATTGCGCCAGCCACCGCTCCTATTCGACCACCCTGTGGTTCTCGGTAAATAGGGAAGCAATTCCGGGGGACTGCCTCCGAGGCTATTGTTTAGGGAAAACCCTTGCGATGGGTATCGTTCACCCATCCAGATTCAGGTGGAGCATTCCTTCTTTTTATCTCCATTCTGAGAATCTTTGAGCTTCTTCACTATTGGCATCACCTCGCTGAATTAGTCTAATTACACCTAAGAAATACCAGCTTATTTTCTCGGAGAAATTCAAACTTAATGGCATTGGGGAATAAATTAAACATGGTTATGCCAGTATTTTTAACTTTTCTACTTAAAGATCCATTATTGCCATCCGATTGATTTCTTCAGTCATGAAAATTCTAAATTTGGTATACCGTCAATGAGTGGTAAAGCATTACTCATAGTATTTTGGCTAGTGCTATCAAATTGCTGCAAGTTCTGGCTATTAAGTAAGGCCACCGGTATTTTTATTTGCCGTCATTTAAGAAAGTCTAGCAATTAGGCAATATGTATTATTTGTGAGACTAGAAGAAGGGTGCCGTTCTTCCCTTTAGCATTAGATTTTCCTCCCTCAATCCAAACTTCGTGGTGCTTAGCGTTTGAAAACTCATCGGGAAGGAGTACACTACCCACGATTTTTTGAGAAAATCGTGAAACGCACCATCCGCTTTGCATGTGGTCCGGATCTTAGTAATGGAACAATATTTCACACCAATCAGAAACTCTTGACGGTGGGGCCCATCCAAAGGGCGTGTTACCCACACGAGGAAGTCAATAACACATTCGGATATTTTTTCTTTACTCGACGCAATTTTGGGGAAATTTTAGCATATAAAGTGGACGATCTGGCAAATGCGTGGACAAAAGCGTAACTATCCGTGGCTCTGCCTTAAGCGAAACTGAGAAGATACGTAAACACGCGCAACCCTCAAGGAAATAGTCAATAATGAATTCCCGTTCATATTTGGAGTTCAGTCTTTGGCACTAGCTTGACGTAGACCTTCTGATGCACCAAGTTGTTTATTTACTGCTCCGTGAAATACATCTTCCAGGGAAACATCCTTTCCTGCTTGTGCCATTTCTTCTCCAATGCACCGTACTTGTGTTGCGATGATTTGGAGGTCGAATAGTTCCAATTTTCCCATGAGGCCAGTCTACAGAAAACAATTATCAACAAATTAACGTACTTAACTCAGCGTGAGTTTTCAGTGCCTTATCGGCGTTCAAAGAATGGGACCTGTGCCAAACTTGGCTGAAAAATTAGTGTGGGACTGGAAAAAATTCAAATGAAGCTGATAAACTCAAGATTTTAGTATTGTTATTGTTTATTCTTGCCCTCGTTCTCAATTGTTTTTCAAGTATATTTTTTTCGTGAGTGGAAAACGTGCTGAGAATAAGGCGTTACAGCGTGACCATTTGAAAACTGTGACCAATTTAAAAAAATTTCTCTCGATAGTTGCCTGGCAAACGTCATTTAAATGCAAACGGGTACTATACTCCCAGTCAGTACTGACTTTTTCTATCAACACCCGTAAGTCTTTGCGTTTATATAGCTTTAAGGTGGCCTGGTCTCGGGGTCACTCCTGAAAATATCATCTTCGAAGTGAGTTTTATGAACTGAAATTAAAATAAATAGTGTTTCCAAGCTATTATTACTGTAATTTAGCATTGAAAGCGGATATTTTGAAACGGGCTCTTATGACGATAGGTCAGGTCACAGCAGAAATGGGTCAATTTGATCTAGATAGCATATTCAAGCTATTACATAACTGTTTATTAGAAGCGAAAAGTCCTAGAAAATCGAATAAAAATGAAATACAAATATCTTACCTCCAATTTTTGAAAGATATTCGCGTATTACTGCCGTAATGGAAGTTACATAAGGTAGTTCCATGAAAATGACACTGCAGTCGGCGGCTGTTATAACTGGGCAAATGCGGAAATGAAAAATACTCTTACAGAATAATATGCATGTTTTGTACCATAGTTTCGAATTTTAATAGGTTACCTATTTCATCAGCGAAAGCAGGGTTTTTTTAAACTGCACAAATAAAAATGTGTAGCTAAGTATTTTTCTCATTCACATCGTCAAGCCAAAGCCATCTTAAGTGCTTGAGGTAATTTTGACTTACATTTTTCCATCAAACTGGCTGTAAGTTAGTTTGAGCTAGATAGTTCTCTAGTCATAATTAAGACCATATTCGATTTATACGTTTTTATTTCATCAACTGAGGGACACATGAATTAAATATTTCACTATTAGTGGCGCAAATATATAGTTTAGTGTGGCAATAATTCTTAGAAAAAAAATGAAAATATCTTAATAAGTATTTAACTTGACTAATTTTTTTGCTCCAAAACTCTTTCAAAATGGAAGGATTTTCTCGATCTCGAAAAAATTAATGCGATGGAAATGTGATTTATTTTAAAAAATAGTAGAGAAAACATACAAACTATACTCTGTAAGTTTTTTAACGAGATCTTGATTTTAGAAATTGCTCACTTAAAAAAAGTCATTTATGGAGTGTAAAGAAGACAATAATAGGAAAGGACCATATTGAACACCATTACAGAAAAGAAGAACAAGATAGATTGGACACACCCTAAGACACAATATATTTGTGAAGAACATAATTGAAGGCAAAATAGAGGGAAAAGCCCCCAGAGGAAGACCAAGGAATATGTTCAAGGACCAAATTAAGAGAAAAATACATGGGAAGAGATACCAGGAGGTAAAGGAACTAGCATTAGATTGGGAATGATAGAGGACTGCAGTCAACCAATCCTAGGATTGAACGACCAATTAATGGAGCTCATACACGTACCATTTCCCAAAAGGGCTAGAATTTTTCCTCAAAAATCTCGGAAATTAGTTCGGTGAGGGGCGGATATTTCGGCATCTTTGGAAGGGTGAGATATTTTTCTTTAAAGTGAGACCGAATATATTGATTTCTAGGTGAGATGGTATTTCCCTCAAACTATTTTAATAGATTTGACCCTCCCCTACACCCTTTCACGAGTCGCAAGCCCGGGACTCTGTCCTCAGTGATGCCTCCTCCTCCGTCCGATTCGATTTCTCTTCCTCCGCTGCTAAAAGCCCACTAGCTGCTGCTCGTGTTTTACTTCTCTTTCCATTCTCCTCCCCCCGTTGTGCCCCGCACCTCCCGTGACTCCCGACTCGTTCCCTTTTTTGGCGGTCCGCCCTCCCCCTCCGCAGCCCGGTAATCCAACATCCGCGAAAGAAAAATCTGTGCACTTTTTTCCTCCGATTTCTGTTCGGCGGTGATTTTCTTATTCGGAACACTGGCCACAAACCACCCGTGAATTCTCCACCCCCCCCCCTTACAACTCTTCCCTCAACAGTACCCTTTCCCAACAGCGGCCGTCACCTCGACTGGATCCAATCTCCCTTCCCTCCTCTAAAAGTCCTTCGTCCTTATTTTTTTTCTAATCTCATCCCTACCACGTCTCCTTGAGACCACTTCCCACCGACCCGCGATTAAGTTCGAGTCTTCCCCTGCTCTCCCTTTACCTCTTTCCCCATTCCATTCTGCTCTAAAATTGACTGAATTCTGACCGCACAAAACATCTTGCTTTCTTTTCTTGCTGTGATGCATGTTTGGCCCTGTCTGATCGACGACGGGACAACTTCGATGGCCATTTTGAAGTATCGCAGTTGGTCTTCGCGCGGTGACCTCGCTCGTCACTTCTGAAACCCAACCCGAAAGGTCATAGGTGAGGTCTTTGGTTAGAATATTATTATTTAAATGATACACCAGTTATTTATTAAATAAAGAAAACATTTGTGTGGAGCGTGGCACTCTATGGATCGGAACAATGGACAATAGCACACCAGAACAGAAAAGAAGCCTTCGAAAGGTGGTGCTGAAGGAGGACGCTGAAGGAGGATGCTGAAGATAAAATGGATGAACAAAATAAGAAATGATGAAGTTTTCGTAGGATTAGAGGAGGAAAGGATCATATGGAACATCATACAGAAAAGATAAACCAGATGGATTGAACACACCCTGAGACACAATGAATGAGTTTGTGAAGAACATAATTGAAGGCCAAATAGAGGGAAGAGTCCCCAGAGGAAGACTCAGGGATAAGTTCATGAACCAAATAAAGAGGAAAGTACATAGAAAAGCTACTAGGAGTTACGGAAACTGGCATTAGATAGGAAAGGGTGGAGGGCTGCAGTCAATCAATCTTAGGATTAAACAACCAATGATGATGAGGACACCAGTTAAGACAGGTTTAAATGGAAGCGAGTTAATTGTAGGAAGTTAGACCTAATTTTTTTCCTCATCTCATAAAACAACCTACCTCTCTTCATCTCATCCTTAAAACTTATTCTCTTTCTTCACCTCTCCCGTCTGCCCAATTCCTCCCACCTCATCACGACCTTCAGTGAACTTTCGCCCCTCATTACGTCCTCTAGTAAACTTTCGCCCCTCATTACGTCCTTCTTTTGCCTCCTCCTGGTCTCCAGATATTTAATATGAACCAAGTCGAGGAAAATGTTTGCCTCATAGTCGTAAATAGAGTATCGTCGCTATGGAAATGTGAGCCCTATTAATGAAGACGTATCAGCAGGTTTTAAGTAAGGAATGGAGCATAATGCTTTCTTTAGCCCAGAAGAAAAAAAGAATCATATCAGTGGAAAAACCTCAAAGATAGTCCATGACATTCGGTGACGTTAACCCTCATAGTCAATGCCTATTGTTTACTTTTCGCGGAACACAGCTAGCCTCAGGGGATAAATTCTTTCGGAACATCTGTCTACCCGTGTATTAACTACGAATATCCTCTTCCTAATCCATGATATTCGAAATATGTTACGCCGGCCCAAACACTCCTTTTTTCCTCTTGGTTTCGACACAAGTTGTGCCATAAGTTTTTATTTCAAACATGAATCGCAGCCTCCCGAATTCCGTGCTCAGCCGTGCGTCAAGACGGAGCTGGGAAAAAATTTCTGTTGGATTCCCCCTCGATTGTCAAAGGGGAACGCCATTCATCTCGAACGAAAGATACCTTCCGGTCAGCCATATGAATGGAAGACTACCATTTTGGTGGGAAGGTAGCGGGTAGTTGATCAAGGGCTCGAAAGCCTCGACGTATTGGAAGAAGTAGTAGGGCACATCCCTATGTTGGGAGGGCGTAAAATGTAGCCAGAACTGTTTTTACCGTCCGCAGGAGTAAATACGTATTAACTGTCTATTTGGTACAAACTTAGTACCGTTTTAAGAAGGTTCGGCTGAGGATTCTCAGCATATTCCATGTCAGTGAAATCTTCGGTTCCCATGTACTACTCATGTGTGAATCTTGTGAATTGTCTGTTATAATTATTTATTTATTTAATAAGTTTATTGTTCACCCAACATGATAAACATAATAATAGGGAAAACTCATTCTCAGTCAAATCCTTTGAAAAAATTTCAACAGTAAAGGCTGGCTGAATATTACCTAAAATTTTACATAGTAATAGTGTTGATAACAAAAAGTGATCATTTTTTTCTAAGGAACTACTTTACAATTCTGATAACATGGACATTATATCCTTGCGAAACTTTTCTTTTGACCAATCATATTGAGCTCTTTACGATATGTACCATATGAAGCACGTATTCTATTTAATATTACGTTTTACCAATACTAGTCCTTACATCTCTTATGCAAAAAGTCCTTTTTGGCTTCCCTTTTCTTTGTTGGGACTAAATTTTAATTTACCAACAAATTCTACACAATTACCTTTGTTAATAATATTACGCAGGAGAAGTAAATAGTACATGAGTCTTTTGTCACTCATTGCTTGAAATTTAAGTTCTTCTAATATAGTTCTGTAGTCTACACAATTTTCAAACATAGAATAGACATTGTAGCGTACATAATGCAATTGCCTCAAAAATATTTTAAGACTCTGTCAATCATTACATCAGATTTCTTCAAATTCTGGTTCCAAATCACATAAACATATTCCAATTTGCTTATTACATTTGAAAAGTACAAAATTTTAGCACTTTCTCAACAGTTGGGTATTTGGAAACACGATACAGAAAAACCTATAAATTTATGTGCAGGCATAAAATATGATTATTAAAAGTCATATTTGTGTCAAAATTTACTCCAAGATCTTTTATTTCGGATTTTCTTAATATTTCCTCCTCTTTCAACGTAGAATTATACTTAATCACATTCCTCCTTTTCCTGAGAATAAGTATGACAGAACATTTGTCAACATTGAAATAAATCTTTCTCTCTGACCACAAAATTAAATTATCTACATCCATTTGCACTTTGGAACAGTCTGAAATTTTTTTTACGTTTTTATGTGTCTTGATATCGCCCGTAAACATTAAACTCTTCCTATTCTTCAGGCATTGTGGTAAATCATTAAAAAAATATAAGAAAAAGACTTAGACAAGAAAATTAAGCGCAATAGTACCTCATCTATCTACAAACAATGCCTGGAACGAAAATACTCTATAAGTTCTTGTCATTTTCCTTTACATATTATTCTTCAGAACTAGCGTCAGTGAACTTACTGGTAAAAAAGTTATCAAAATTCTAGCCATTTTCGATTACAGCTGGGTGTATTGATGCAAATTAAAATTAACGTAGATTGCGAATACAATAAAATGGCAGTAGATGTGGCTTCGGGATCAAGATTTGCACAAATATATCTAAGTTTTGACTATCGTAAATATTTTCTGTTCTTAGCATGACTTAATACTTTTCAAATTTTCCAATTCAAAGTTTTGATGCTGTCAGTAACGCTAATGAAATTAAAAATGAAGACGAGAGAAATGAGTCTCTCTGATATGAGTGAAATAAACGTAGATATTTACCGCAATTTTCGTGCTTGATCCTCTCCTTAAGTGTTCTACACTTCCCTCTTATAAAGAGATGCCACTACCGCGAAATAGATGTACTGCGGAAATAAAATCCCAATGGTAGGGAACTTTATGAAGCCAATTTAACGCAATGGTCGTAGACTGGAATTGTAGGTGTTATGAACTTTCATGGTTGGTTTACCATTCCTTCTAATACATGAATCTTGAGAAACAAAATAAAATATTTACCGAGGTGGGAAATGGATTGGGTTGACCGAGAGGGGCGCTAGTAACCTACTACCTGGTAGTAATCTATTAGTCTACCTAGTAGCTATCAATACCAGCAAATGAAAAGCCCTCGTGGAATTCAAACGGCACGTGGAATCATCAATAAGTTTGACATCTAACTTAAATCGAATTCTTGCTGCACTTCATCTAATAACATAGTAAACTGCAATTATCTGTACACGCCATGGCCCCTTCCCGCTAGTACACATTTCTGCCATCCGGTCGAATGGGTTCGGCGTCATCCGCCAATGTCGAAATTCTGGCGCGGTGGCAGCGCAATTGAAAAATAGTCCGGAGGATGTCTTTGATGGCAAAGAACCCTTGCGGGGGTGGTGTTGGGGTCGGGCACAGAGGAAGAGAGACGTTCCTTTTATGCTGTAATTTTTTATGCGTCGACGATTGGTAGCTTTAAATGCTTTGGTGGTCGAAATGCTCTGTGGTTGTGGAAAAGATTTTCCTTTTTTCCTCCGGACGAAGTTTTTTTTCAATTCTTTACTTCGCCCCGTGAGAAATCTCTCTGCTTCTTAAGGCCGGAGCTGTAGAGGATCTGGGTGGTGGCTCCCCGCTGGATTGCTGCCGTTTGAGCCTTGGGTCGGGTGCGCTGTTCTAGGATTCACCGATGACCGAATCCGAATCAGAATTTTTTCTGGAATGTGAGAGACCCGAGGGTGTACTGCCTTTTCCTAGCGTGGCGAATTTTTGGTTTGAAAGGAAGATGCGGAACATTCCACGGGAGTCAATTAATCATCAGAGGGAAAACAGCGTCCGTGATAAATTTTCTTTCGATTTCCTACACATTCTTACGAACGAGCTCTGTCCTTTCTGTAATTTTCCCTCCTAATGGTGATTCTCTCTTAAGTTTTTACTCTTGACTAATTAAAAAAATCTATCTATCGAAGGCGTCGCTTCAAAAAGTATTACACGGACCATAGCGTATGCAGGGCATTGCAGTTATTTTACCTATTAGATGAATCATGGTAAGAAATCGGTATAAGTCAGATGACCAACTTGTTCATTCCACTTGCTGATCAAATTCCGCGAGGGATTTTCGTTTGTCGGCATTAATAGCTTGGTTGTTAACGCCCCTGCCTGGCAACCCAATGGTCGCGGATTTGAGTCCCATCTCCGTGATTGATATTATTTCTTTCAAGATTCAGGTCTTGGAAGGAACAATCAGCCACTATAGCTGGAAGATCTACAATTCCAGTTACGAACATTGTGAAAAATCAGATTTATGGACTCTGCTGCTGCGATTATCTTTCCAAATTACACCTATGATAGTTCTCTTACGTTCTTACAAGGGAGTTTCTTAAACGCTGATGATTAAGGTTATAATATCTGTGCAGTGAACTAAATCTTTCGTGAATACTTCTACAAAGCTTAAGCGAGCCATCAGTGGTTCACTGAACTCAATATTAACTCATCTTTAGGACATTAGTAACAAAAATCGTCGCACATGACCAATATCTCTCACCGGCAACTGTATTCCATCAAGACGCTTTTCATGACATGACTATCGATACATTTTCTGCACCCAAATTCAAATTCATTCTCTCAGAGCGATGCACAATATTGTGAAGAAGGTTTAATTGAGTCAACTATTCTACACAGGTCTTAAGTCATACCCAAACGGATAATAAATTGATTGAACCATTTCTGGTGCGCATTGACTTGCAGTTTATCACGTATTCACTTATTGACCTTTTTATCGGCATTTTCCGTATAGTATTTAAATGCTTCCCTTCCAAGCAGCAAGCAAATCTAGTCACTTCCCACGGCCGCTCACACCGAAGAAAATGGTGGAATTTGACTCACAGAAAGCAATTTTCGTTAACAAGTCGTTACGAAAGATAACAAACCGACAGAAGTCGCTGGCATTCTCCTTAACGACTCACCGAATAGCGCTACATCAGACCTCAGCCATTATCAAAAACTCCAACATTCCCATTGTTGGGCTAGCTGTCAAAACCGTCATGTGAAGTGAAAAAAAGTGTTCAAATCAGGTTGCCGTTCATCGTGAATCATCGACCATAAAATGACAGTGGCTCCCACCTCTCGAAGAATCCATTTGGGCGCATAGTACTACTCACTCCGGTCCCGTTCGTGATCCACCGTTCCGGTCAGAGGATCGGGACAACCCCCCCTTCATCTTCCTTCCCCCCCCCGCCCCCCCGTTGCACGAAAAGGTGGACACAGTCAAGCCGTCAAATAATAATGATGATTCCCCCCGGGGAGTGGTTATGACGGACCGGCTCAGTCGAAGGGAATCTGAAATTGCCGAATCGGACTCCTCCGTTCCCCCCGGTGATGGCGGGTGAGTTTTCCCGAAAGCGATGTTGTGATTTTTTTTCCGATCCGGTAATCTTCCGGCATCTTCGAACCGTCCTCTGGGTTTGCCCTCCCCACCATCGGCAACCCTCCTTTTATTCCACGCTAAGCAAACCTTGAGAATGAACGAAAAAAGTGAGTGTGGGGGATGGAGGAAGACGTGTACTGGAGGAGGTAGTAGTCATCACGTCTCATTCTCTTTTGTTTGGCAGGTTCATTCCCTGAACATTTCCTCCTGTCCTCCCTTACCTTAATCTCTTCATTGCCAAACACTCACCATCGGCCTTGAGTCGTAAAGAAGAGGTAAAAAGAGGCAACCATTCGGTTTAGGGATAAATTAGTCGTTTAACCATGTAATTACGGCCGATGACATGTGCGGGGCCGATAAATATGAGATTTGAATATAATAAAGGGCCCGAATTATATATAAAGAACTTGCTCTGTTAATCATTGATTATGAAGCGCACAAATATAGAGTTTATCTTCCACTAACTTTGGTTTTTTTCTTCTCTTATTAGATTCAATGTATTCTCTCCCTGGACTTGATCCCAAATCCTCTCATCAAACTATATACTAGGCGTGTTCAAATTTTATAATTGACGTGACGAGTTGTTTCGTCGGATATTTTATAGATTATATAGGGAGTAAAATAACTGTCGTATTGTTTTTATACATGGTTTTATAGTATTAGGTTAACAATAACTGCTATGTAACTTAGAATTTACGTTTTGATGATTACTAAGAGTCTGGATTTGGTATTTCACATCAGACTGATTGCAAGTTGACCTGAGCTTTATCTATGGTAGAGCGTATTAGAATCGATTTCCATAGAGAGAAAACATTTTACCACAAATCTAGACTGAATATTGTGAAGGGCCGAAACCAGTCGTGACATTAAATTATCTGAGAGGGAAAGTAGAATACTAACTCTTTGTAGACGAGATTGTTTCTATTGCTACTACCAGTCGCTATGAAATATTAATAACTTGTAGTGTATCCCCATGATTTTCACTTTTTACGACGTATTTTTCGTCATTGTGCAATATTTTCAGGTCTGATGATGACGATGTTCAACACGACCTAGGTGCTGAAAAATGAAATTTGTGTGCATGTGCTAAGTTATTTATTGCTGTTTCATACGAACTCCTTATTCGTCCGAGATAAAAGGAGGTTGAAAGTGTCTGAAGGGAGTCGTTGTGACGAAGGTGGGAGAGGGGGGGAGGATGCAGCTAACAATGGGGAGGATTCGTATCCCGCCTCGGGATTGGTGGTGGGGAGTGGGAATTTCCCTCTCCGTCTCATTGTTGCGGTGGACGAGGGAGGCATCGAGAACGGGAGGCGATAAGAAAGGGAGTGGAGAAGGACGGCATGAGACGGAAGAGGTCATGCCGCGGCGCCCGTAATGTGTGGAGGCATGCAGCGTCATCGACCGAACTAAAACTTAGAAATCGCAGGCGGGGAAGGGAAAATTGCGCCTCCGAGGCTCTCCTCCGGTAGCACAGATCTTATATGATTCTGTGGTTGCGGTCGCGAAGGGGAACGTTGGGGAGTCAAGAAGTGAGGAGATTCCACGCCGGTCGGGATATTGAATCACCTTGGACGTAGCATCCTTTATGCCTCGCCTCCCCTACCCTCCTCCCCCCCCCCCCGCAAATGGTTTATTACGGCCAATAAAAATTGAACCGAGGCCTCCTGACCTTGGTTTTTCGTTCTCTTCGCCTCCCCCTTCGGTGAATTTCCAAGAGGTACACATCAACCCCGAAGGGTGATTTTCTCCGTCTCCGTGCATATGGAAAAAAACTCTCCAAGACGCGCAGGCACCTGGGGTGATAAATTCTGGTGGTGAGATAGGTATTCATATGTCGGTCTGGGTGATTGGTTTTTCCGGAAACCAGCAAAAATAACCCAATAATGACGTGAAAGGGATGATGATCTATTGAGAGATTCCCGATGCCGCGGAGATGAAACAGAAATATTCCCTTCACTAGCTGGGGTTGTTTCGAGGGTCAAATCCCTCCGGGTAACTAAGGTGACTATTTATGTTCATGTATTTGGGGGAATCGAGAGGCATGTGTGTACCAAAGGTAACAGAATGATCAACAAGAGAAAGAGAAAGTAATTGTTCTAAATCCTTTTTTCATGCTACAGACTGTGTTACGGAGGAACCTAAGATTCGAAGCACTGTTTTATTGAGATCGACAAAATAACCTGAAATGGGTATTTTTAGGCTTAGTGCTGCCGTCTATATATTTTTAAATACTCCTTTTGATAAAATCTTATTGGACAAAGCGTTAAACCGATGAAATAGCTAGGTACATCAAGAAAACTAGTAAATTTACTGACTCCAGCCTTTCCAGAAAATTGAATGCGAGGACCTAAGATGATATCGGTGAAGAGCTTTGTCCCAGTGCTCTAGGTCTAATGAAAAAATTGAAACATATCAATCCATTCCTCATTAAGTATTCTTGATTATCTCCGTAAGTAAACTGGTCATCGTCTTAAGATTATGTGGAGTTAATTTAATAGTAGGTGAAGACTCTAGCTCGGGTTCATGTCGGTCATTTCTAAATTTAAAACTTCCTGCTGAGAGAATAGTTTCCAATTTTCGTTCAGTAGCGCTGCTGGTCACGCTGGTCTCGCGTTCGACAATGAGTCGCGGGGCTCAACATTCACGCCCTGCGTCAGAAAACAGCCTTGTGGTGTATCGGGTGCCAGAATTCGAGGAATTTGGAAACCGCAAGTGTTAGCGGAAAAGGTTTTGTCTCTCACCTCAAATGTGTGAATATCACTCTTCGTAGTTCTTTGTGCGATGTGAGTTCTACTTCAATCAATCAACGCGACTCTACGATTGAACCCTATGGATGTGGTTTTTCTCTCCTTTCGTCCTCGAAGGTGCTGGAAGCCATTGTGTGGCTGACGTGAATTAGCACCTAGAAAATGAACGAGTGGGACGGATGTGAGTGACTCACTGAGAAAAAATTCCGTGTTCAGCTTGAAACGGTTCTTCACCCGCTTTTACAGAGCATGTCATTGTAAAACTTGTTGTAGAGTGCAAAGGTAGAAATTCACTTCTCAGAGTGTGGCAGAGGTGTTCCACAAGGAAGCGTGATCGCCCCTATTTTCTTCATTATTTATACAAATGAGCCAAGTCATCGAGTTGGCAGTACATTTAGATTATTTGCAGACGATACGGTCATCTGCCAGGAAATTAGCGAAGACGCGGACTTAGATCGGATCATCGGATCTAATCAACGGTCATTCTTGGTACCAAGAGTGGGGGCTAGAATTAAATCTTAGCAAACGCACCGCAGTACACCTCCTGGCGAAGTGAACACGCCAACGCCACGTCAACACTGTGGGTGGAGTAGACATAAAATCTTCAGATACAGTAAAATATCTTGGAATTACTTGCTTCTGATAAATAACTTCTGATAAATAACTTCTGAGCTTTTACAGAGCATGTCATTGTAAAACTTGTTGAAGAGTGCAAAGGTAGACACTCACTTCTCAGAGTGTGGCAGAGGTGTTCCACAAGGAAGCGTGATCGCCCCTATTTTCTTCATTATTTATATAAATGAGCTAAGTCATCGAGTTGGCAGTACATTTAGATTATTTGCAGACGATACGGTCATCTGCCAGGAAATTAGCGAAGACGCGGACTTAGATCGGATCATCGGATCTCATCAACGTTCATTCTTGGTACCAAGAGTGGGGGCTAGAATTAAATCTTAGCAAACGCACCACAGTACCTACACCTCCTGGCGAAGTGAACACGCCAACGCCACGTCAACACTGTGGGTGGAGTAGACATAAAATCTTCAGATACAGTAAAATATCTTGGAATTACTTGCTTCTGATAAATAACATCTGATATATCGTGGGGAACGCACTTATAAAACATATGAGGCACATCATTACAGAAAGTAGGTTTTGTTAAGCGTATAATAGGGTGGTCCACGGATGACAAAGTATAAGCCAGATGCTCTTCGCTGTGATGATTAGTTTTAAAAAATTGGCGCAGATGCCGAGTGAGTATTGCGTTATATATGTAAATGTTTCCTTCTCCAAATCCTTTTACTGGAGAGTGTCGTTCTCATTCTGAATTTTTTATGTTGTAATAATTGTGAATGGATTGTATATGCTCTCAATGTGTGGCCTAAGCAATATTCAAAGGAAAGAAAAAATGTAATCCCAGAACTTTGGTATTATGCATAAGACTTACAAAATGCCTTGCCTTAAGCCTAATTGGCGCGTATCTGTATCCTAATTAATATTAAACATTATGTTGTTAGATCATAAAAAGCTCTTTTCTCTTAGTTGCTGTGGCAAATGAATTTTTTTATATAAATTGCTTGCGGCCACAATTCAAGTCATTGATCCTCATAATGGCTTCTGTCAGACCTACTCACAGCACAAGTACAGGACGGAGCAGCAAAAGCTGGCTGGAAAGGAATCACCGAAAAAAATAATAACATCAGAGCGTATGCTTTCTGTCAACGGAGGACCTTGTGCCCGCTCGCGAACAGGTTGCCTTTTCTCTCATTCAGTCCCGGCTGGTCCCCCGCAAGGTAGCAAGGATGCTCATTAACAAGGCTTCAAGTGATTCAATCCATCAGCGCTTGAGTGGCCACGTTTCGTCGGAGCGGAGATTTTTACATGAACGGAAAACCTCGGCTCGACGACCACAATGTGGGGTGAATAAATAATAAACGACTCCCTTTGTCAGCATTCACAAAAGCGAAACTATTTCCAATGGCACTGATTGGGGCTTTAGGGAGGAAGGGCAGGGAGATACGTCCATGACGCAGAGAATGGTTGCAACACAATTAATTTCCCACATTTTCTATGGCATCATATAAAAATATTCTATTTTTGCATGACTTGGCTCGGGAAGGCAAATGTTATATACATTTGAGATGTACTTAATTGTATAAATAAGTCGCGATACCGGTGACGACCAACGGAAGGACCCTGCGTAAGTGTGAGTGAAAGCTAGCTTGCCTTAATTTAACAAAGATCTCAACCAACAGAAAGTGTAGAAGCTGGAAAAAAATGGACGAAGAGATACTGTAAGCTGTAATTGAGCTGAGGATATTGGGTTGCTGGCGAAGGGGAAGAGAATAAAAAGGCTTTATAGATTGGTATTCCATATTCTATAATAACCTACCTTCATTGTCTGATCACATCTTATAATCTACCGCCAGAAAACTTAAATCCCTTTTGAATTACTGCTGTAAACTTCCCAGCTTCTTGTTGGATCCTAACAAAGAAAAGCCTTGAATTCGTCGAGGTATCTTTGTAGTTTATTTTTTTAATTTCTTACTCTCGTAATACAGGCTTGGAATTTTTATTTTGGATAACTGGAAAAACAAATTTCTTACTCTCAGCATTCAATTTTCATATTCGCATCTTTTTTGCCTGAGCTAAGAGTTGTTTTTCCAAATTCGCAAACTTTACCACTAAATCAGTCGTAGAATTTTTTCTGCTTGGATACCGTAGACGAACCGCACCATGGTTTGGAATGGGAACTTATGCCTACGGCACATACGCTCCAAGCTCAATAATCAGTATAATAGGTTAATTATAATGAGGTCATTTCACGTCAATTCGAACATCGAGTTGCCCTGACCGTGTTGTGAGAAAAACTCATTTGAAGTTTTCAAAATGAAAATAAGTGTAATATTTTGGATTATAATTCAATTTTATCATCTCTTTGTTGTGTGCTGTAGTTTTTTCTTCCAAACATTTTCCTTTCCTTATCCTAGGTATAATACTTCTGGAGATATCTTAGATAGATCAAACAAATTTTCGAGAATCTCAAATTTTCGCAGGCCCGTAACTAGGCAACATATGCGAATTTAGCAACACAAATGCACATGGCCAACAATGTAGGAAAACGGGGTGTAACCTGAAAATTTGGTCAAAATCGGTGAGGTCAAGGGCATTTTCTATCGTATTTTGATCGTTTTGACGTGGAAATCCCCTTTGGTATTTTGGCTTGAGTAATTTTCACCCCCACCCCTATATGTGAGTTGAATGACTGCTTTACAGTAAATGCATATTGCACGTTGTTTTGGAAGGTTTTATTAAACCCTATGGACCAATGTTAATCTATACGGGGAACATTTCCCAGTGATAATTAAAATGACTTGAAACTTCGCTTTGGATTGATGTAATCAACAGGTAGAAAATTCAGAGACGAAGAAGGAGAGAGGGAATAAGAGAGTGACCGTTCTCATAAAGAGTTCGGAATAATGGGATGAGCCGTGGGCTTTCTATCATCCTCGTCCCGTTGGCGGATGGGCAAGAGGGACGAAACAGCCTCCGTGGAAGGAATGAGGCAGTGTCTCGGTGGGCAGTGGTTTGGGCGGGAGAGAAAGGGGGGGAATGTGGTTGCCAGTGGGGGTGGTTGCCTTTGGTGGTGGGCGGGAAGAGGGTGGGCTGTTATAGGAAGGCGATGAGTCGCGTCTTCGGGAAAGACTGAATGGATGCGGAGTTTTAAAAAGGAGCCGGGAACGGGGTCGGGAGAGGGGTCGCAGTGGGACAAAAGGATGAGGGGAGACGAAGGCAGGGGGGAGGGGAAGATAAAAAAAGCATTGGTTAGAGGGAAGGGCGATTTGGAGGGTAGCATAGAGGAGAGATTGGTCCGCTGTGGGAAGAATCGCTTCGGGTTCCGCTGCTTTCCTTCCCTTCCTCCCTGTATCATCAACGTAATCCAAGTCTGGTTGGTTGGTTTTTTAGGGAGACGACCCGACATAGGCAGACCTTGAAAGGTAAGTAAATCATTTATTGAGGAATGGATTATTTGGAAGGAGAAGGGTAGAGGGAAACCCAGCGTTGGCATTCTGCTAATCGTTACGACAGGCATCAAGTGATCCAAAATTTTAACGCCCATTCGGCAGAGTACTGCTTTCGAAATTCTCTCCACCTAGCACAAAATCTGTTATCAAGTAGGGATTGGTATATCAACTAAATATTTTCGTCACTATTGGGAATTGAAGTTAGCCACCTACTCAAGCCACCTCCCCGATCTCACTCTAATTCATCTCCGTCCAGTATTTGAGAAATGAATTGATGGAAGCATATGATAAGATAATGAAGAAGAAAATTTAACTCGTTAAAGTGAACATTCGGACATTTTATCAATCAGTCATAAATTTTGAACGAGGAACACATGGTAATTAGTGGAAGTATCGAAGTTAATTCTTCTCGGGTTTCCGTTCGGGTAAGATGCTCCATTTTCTTCTTTGCCGACGTTTCAATGAAAGACTTTATCATTATCATCAGGGCCGTTGATGTCAAGTTGCAAGTAGTTTTAGGTAGCCTTGAAGTAGAACCTATTCAATGCTACCATGGTTAATGGCTACATTTTATGCTTTAAAACTCTTAGACATACTTACAGCTCATGTAATGAGACCGATGCAATAACTCAACAATATAAGTTCCTACATAAATAACCTATAAATTAATCATTTATAGAGTTGTATTAAATAAAGCTATAATAACATGTCCTCTCCACTTTCTTTAAAAAGAGAAGCCATGACTGCACATTTTTGGACAAGTTAACAAAATAATTTGGATAATAAAATAATAATTTGGTTAGTTAACGAAAGGCATACCTTTACATTTGGCGTTACTATAAAAATTTCGAGCGATAACCATGTAGGGTGGATCATTTTTTTTGCAATGAAAGAGTCTTATCTTTAGAACTCCAAGACGCCGTCTACTCTCGGTAAGAAATTAAATTGGAAAGAAGCAGACTGGAAGACCTGTCTCATCTCAACTATCTGCTCCTCTCTTAAATCTCTGATTCCCAGCTTCCCACCTACCTGTGCCCCATTCCCTTTGACCCTCCTCCCCCATCCCCGCCGTTTTTCCCTTCATTCCAACCCCCTTCCACATCTTCCTTCCGCCCCTCTCTCCGCTTACACGATCTCTTCGGATTCCCTCCTCCCCACACCCCCTGCCACCCCTCGCCGCCTTCCTCGCCATCATCATCATCAACATCACAGCCGCCACCTCCTCCGTCTCCGGTCAGTTTTTTTCTCCCTCCGCCGCATTTCTTGCCTCCCCTTCCCGGGGGGGCATCGCCTCTCGCCCTCCGGACCGCCTCCTCCTTAGGCCACCGGAATTGGGAAATCCAGAAGGTCGAGTGAACACAAGGAGCATTGTGGGATCGGTTTGGTGGAAAGAATGCTGGCTTCCCATCCCAGATATCATCATTGGTCGTTCAATCCTAGGATTGGTTGACTGTAGCCCTCCAGTCTTCCCTATCTAATGCTAGTTCCTTTACCTCCTTGTAATTCTTCCTATGTATATATACTTTCCTTTTTATTTGGTCCATCAACTTATCCCTGGGACTTCCTTACCTCCTGGTATTTTTCCCTACGTACTGTATTCTTTAATTGGTTCACGGACATATTCCTCGGTCTTCCTATGGGGACTGTTCTATTTTACCATCACTTATGATTTTCACAAACCTATTGTGTCTCAGGATGTGTCCAATTTATCTGGTTCTTCTTTTCTGTTAAGTATTCGATAGAGCTTTTCACTCTTCTTTTCTTCTGTTAGCATCATCATTTCTTATTCTGTCCGTCCATTTTATCTTCAGAATCCTCCTCCAGCACCAGATTTCGAAGGATTCTCCTAGGAAGGAAGGACACTTTCCTCTTTGTTTTGCTCATGCACTTACTCCTGGGTCTTCCTCTGGGGACTTTTCCCTCCATTTTACCTTCAGTTATGTTCTTCACAAAGCCATTGTGCCCCAGTGTGTGTCCAATCTATCTAGTTCTACTATTCTGTATGGTGTTCCATATGGTCCTTTCCTCTTCTACTCTTCTGTACGCTTCATCATTTCTTATTAAGTCCGTCCATTTTATCTTCAGCGTCATCCTCCAGCACCAGGTTTCGAAGGCTTTCATTCTTTTCTGGTCAGCCTTTCCAACGGTCAATGCATATATAGTGCTACGCTCCACATCAATGTTTTCACATACTGTTTCCTGGTTTGTAGTCTTTTGTTCTTTGAGTACAGCAGTTGTATTTTTTCTCATAAACGCCTTCTTAGCTTGGGTTATTCTCCGCTTGATGTCCGTTGTACTTCTTCCATCCCACTTGATAGTGCTTCCGATATAATGGGCTTTATTCCTGTCAGTGTCGGAGGTTTTTTGTGGAATTCCCATCTCTAATCCGGTACCAAGTTGAGTGCAATGCTATCGTAGCGCTCAGTCCGTCGGATTAGTTGTTAATCTTTGGGCTCGTTGGCGTTTCGTTAAGCTAATTCTGACGCCGGATCAATCTTCACTCTTCCACTCCTCTCTAAGCAACTCTTCCATTACTATTAAACCATCCTGTCTTCCATGGCGCAAATGATCTCGGTGGTCGCTCGTCTCCTAGTAGGTACTGAACCCGATGCCGCGAAGCACCGATGCCCTGTTTAAAATGCCACAAGAAAAAACTCACCTGCGACGGATATTAAGCCACTAAATTAATACTACGCCACAAAGGCATCCTAATTCTCATGAAAAGTTTTGGTGTATCCAAAATCCCAGTCTCACTACTATCGTGGCAATTTTTTAGGTTCCTCAAAACTTGTCGCAAAACTTAGAAAGCTTGAGGCCAGACATCTTGTGCTTCCGTTACGAGTTGGCTGATGTCATTGTCAGGTTTCTCTCCACACGTCCTTATTTCCCCAAACAGTACCCACCAATCCTTGATGGCATATATAACCTTAGGCATCAGTCGCGTACTCTAATTTTTTTAAATGTAATTTACCGATTAATGTAGATTTTGTTGAATGTCAGAGATTCTCCTCCCGGTTTTCTACACTTTCAGGGGCCTATATCACTCTAGTATATCCTTTTTATCCTCTGCATAGGATCTACCCTTCTTCGATCTGTCGATGAAAACTATTCTCCTTCTTCCCCTTCCCCGCTTGCCCAACATCCTTCCCTCTATCACACTCTCGAGCAACCCATCGCCCCGAATTACATCCTCTAAACACCTACTCTGATGATCTCGAATTTCATTATAAAGTCTCCTTTTCTCGCCCACCTTCTCAAACATTTCCTAGTTAGTTTTCCTCTCCGTCCATCTCACCCTCTCCATCCTTCTTCACTCCCATTTCTCAAAACAAACCAATTTTATGAGGCTGGCTAGGGACTGCGCTAGTCATCGCACAGGAATTACGCAAATTTATTTGCGCTCTTTTAAAAAGCTGCCGTGCTCACTGATGACAAGACTAATAAATTGAAATGCATGTCTTCATGGTATACATATAGTGGCGAATGTATTTAATATTTAGCTAAGTAATTATCGTTATGCCCACTTGGTTTTTTTTATTCGTACTACGCGTTTCAACGATTACATCGTCATCATCAGGTACAATGACGATTTAATCGTTGAAACCCGCAGTACGAATAAAAAAACCAAGTTGACATTACAATAATTCCGTTCATTATTTATAAATTATGTTCCAAAACATCTCGCTAGATACCGTTGAGTACATCTTAATATTTAGCGTTTACTTCCACATTAAAGGAACCGACAGCAGCGCTATTTTTCTAAAAATGACTCATTTCTTGAACAGTACTGGTATGATCGCGCTAATAACTAGAAAACATAATGCGAATTGGTGTCTTAATTTAACTGTTACATTCATCAGTATTGCTGTATCAACTAATGTTGGCCACTGAGATACTGTCTGAATTTTTTTGCTGTCTGTTTGCAAGTTTTCCTTTTAAATTCGTGAATTCGAAGGATACTTGTGGACCCTGCGAATTCTTGCTTATATTTTTATTATTGCCATGAAATTTAAAATCGCTATGATTGATAACTAGATGATTCTTGATGGTTGGAATTCCTAATGTTTGGGGAAATATATTGTTGGTGCCTTGGAATTATGTTCTTAGGTTAGACGGCATGAAAAAATCTTTGTTATATGGCAGCCTTGGTCATTTTCGCTATTACTGAGAATTACTCACAGGGTGAGCATTGGCAAGTGGTATACATGCTTTGTGCTTTCATGCAAAGTGCTTTTCACAGTTAAATCTGGTGAGTGGTATCTTGTCTTATCGTCCTCAAATATCGTCTGTTTATTATCACTGCTCTGGTTTAAATTTAGCCTGCTATCAGTGCTATCAGTTTTTTGCAGGTGGGATTGATGATGCGGGGCTATTATTGCTTTAGATAAGCGATAAGAAGTGCCATAAAAAGTCAATCCATTCGGTTATTGGCTACGCGCTTGATCAAAAATCCGAATGGAATTTGGATACTTAAAGAAACTGCTGATACCAACACAACGTAACTGCTGCTTCCTCGTGGCGCTCACTCTGGCGGTGGCATGAATTGCTCTTCTTAGATGTATATGATGCTTGTTCAAAAGTAAATCCTTTTTGGTACTCGTCAAGGGGCTCACTTACTTTGTCAAATCTCTTCATTTCTTTAAGTACTCCACCGGTAAAGGTAGGTTTTGTTGAATGTCAGAGATTCTCCTCCCGGTTTTCTTCACCTTCATGGTCCTATCTCTCTCTAGTATATCTTTTTTCGACTCTTTATGCGATCTACCCTTCTTCATCCCGTCCATGAACCCTATTCTCTTTCTTCCTCTTCCCCACTTGCCCAATATTCTTCCCCCTATCACACTTTTCTGCGACCCATCACCCTTTATTACATCCTTCAGCCTTCTACCCTGCCTATACCGGATTTCATTCAGAAGTTTCCTTTCCTCGTTCACTATCCCAAGCACTTCTTCGTTAGTCTTCCTTTCCGTCCACCTAACCTTCTCCATCATTCTCCACATCCACATCTCAAATGCTTGCAGCCGATTCTCGTCCTCCTTTCTGAGGGTCTACGTTTCTGCCCCATACAACGCAACACTCCGTATCAAGCTCTTCACCAGCCTCTTCTTCACATTCTTCCCCAATGGCCCCGTCATCAGCTCCCTTCTATTACTAAACGCCTCCTTAGCTAGTGCTATTCGATTCCGTACGTCTTTGATACTAGGCCAGTTTTACTCTAGCGTGCTACCTAATTAATTGAATTAATTGTTCCACTTGCTCGAGTTGGTGTCCTCCAACTTGAATCACCAGCCTCGCTTTCTTTGACCTAGAGAATCTCATTACTTTTCAAGTCACTTATATAATAAAAAATTACATGGTAAACTTTGCTGGATTATTTGTATTAGCGTTAAGTATTTGTAACTGAAACTTCCTAACTCTTAATAAAAACTATGTACAAGATAAACATTTGTTTATATTGAAAATGACGCTATACGTGCCGAAACTAGTAGATAGCATTAAAACATAGTGGAACTGTACATCGTTTATATTATGTGTTGTTCATTTTCGTCGTTTCACAGCGTAACGCCACAATCAATGTCTTTAAAATGTATTACTTTCAATAAATTATATTCTCACTCTGCTGCATTTTGCTCTAAGGATGTATTTCCGCCGTCCAGAAAATCGCAAGCAAGAAGTGATCTCCCCATACTACCGGTAAAATTAAAGAGAAAGTGGGTACCTTTTTTGGCGAAATGCCTCCGTTGATTGAACATTACCGGAGATGCGGAGAAAAACAAAAGGAGATTGGAAACATTAACTCTACGTGAATATTGTAGAGAGGGTCGTAAGATGCCACAGTGAGATTGCAGAAGTTGCGTGAGAGATCATGAGTTCGGAATGCGGAGGGTAGCCATAGGAAACGTAATACCTTCACGACGTCATTAATTTATGCCATACTAATAGTTCTGAGGAACTTTCCCAGGCATCCGTTTCCGAAGCAACCGATGTTCCAGGCATGAAACGGGTCGTTGACCGTGTCTGTCCGAACCTCATTTGTTAACGGAGGCTATTCTAAGAAGATATTGCTAGGTTAAAATGTGATGGAGTTTAATGTTATGCGTAACAAATGACTTCCATCGCCAATAAGAATCATAAATTGCAATTTGATAGGATAGAGGGCAAACGTCTGAAATTTTTGGCTTCTGATGCGAGGCTCTCTTCGTGATCGGGAGTCATTTCGGGGACCACATTCGCCCAAGTTAGATAAACGGTTTGGTGTGTTTTAATTAATGAAGCTTGATCGAAATTTCCGTGTTTTCACGCATGTTCCTTTTCGTAACTACACTCAGTTATTTCACATACACCCCCAGAATCAAATTAAATCGAGTTAATTTTTGCTGATTATTTACATGAATCAACAATCGTATCTTATCATATGCTGATATTGTTCACATTTGAATTTTTTTAGCCCTAAGGAAGTCCAATAAATTTGACGAAATATTTGAAAGGTTTCCTTGAGATTTTTTTATTATGACTATTACTACATCATGATTCAATTGCAGTTTTCTTGGTCAGATAACGGAAGAGGTTATTAAGATTTCTGTTGCTTAAAACAATTCGAGTGAAATACGCTATTCGCGGTAGAGGCCATATTTGAATTATACATTTTAATTTCATCAGCTGTAGGAAGCGTGAATTAAAATTTTACATCATTAGTAGTGCATTAATATACTTTTATATGACTGAAACTCTAAGGTATTAGGTAAAATGATCCACATAAGCCTCTTATTTGACTCATTTTTTTCCATGCTACACGTATAAGACTCCGTCACAACTGAAGATTTTTTGCGAGTCCGAAATTATTACGGCAGTGGCAGTATGATTTATGTGCGAAAATAGTTGAGGAAACATACAATCTACACACTGTTAATTTCTTATGAGATCTAGGTGTTAGAAATTCCTGATTTTTTTTTAAATAAGGTGATTATGGAGTGTATTCACATACCATTTCCCATGAAAAAGGGATGGCATTTTTCGTCAAAAATCTCGGAAAGTAGTTTGGTAAGGGGCTGATATTTTTATATCTTTAGAATGGTGAGATACTTTTCTTTATAACGAGATCAACTTCATTGATTTCTAGGATAAATGATATTTCGCTCAAACTACCTTAAAGTATGTTTCATATCGCGATGAACTTCTACTCATCGAAATCTTTCTTTAAATTTTAATGATATGGGTGGTTTTTCTAGTAGCTTATTTAATTGACGTAGGCCCAGTTTGAGTGATAATCACTGAAGTTATAAATTCATGCAAGAAGCAAAACTTAAACCGAGAGAGAAATGAAAATCTTGCCAAAAGAATCAATATAGCGTTTTAATTATGGTTGTATTTGTGAACTACTTTTTATCGATTGAGTTTATAAAAAAAATTGTATTTATTCTTATATCCAGGTGTTATCCAGGTGGTATCCAGAAAGAACGACCTATCTGTTCGGTGATTATTGGACCTATCTGTTCGGCAATGTATCTCTTATTTTATCGCTTCCGTCAGACCTTGAGGTGTTGTGTGGCGTCGTGATAACGCTCTCTGTGTCGCACTGAAGCACACCAGTTCTGAATTTCTCAATGAAACTAACCCTAGAGTGCAGCCTTCGAATCTCTAGGATGACCAGGGTCCCTACTGCTCGCGGCATATTCGAGGTGTGGCCTAATCAGAGCGAAGTAGCTCCTCTCATAACTGATAAATGTATTCGTACGATGCTTATGCGCTCAATCCAGTCTGTATGAAGGCAATAGGGTTGAATATTTTGCATTGCAGTCGGTTGCAACCGCAAAAATTTAGGGCACGTCGATATTTGCCACATTTTCACATCGTCACGTCATCACTTCGACACCGTAAACCACTCCTTACTTTTACATAAACTCTAACACCGGTACAACATCCATGCAAATTTCCTATCTTTAATTTACAGCTTCCTCAGCTCCCGTTTCCAGCGTGTATCCATTAATGGCACCACTTCCTCTTACCTACCTGTTGTGTATGGTGTACCACAGGGTAGCGTCCTTGGCCCTCTTCTGTTTTCACTCTATGTGGATGACATCACAGAGGGCATAATTCCTCTCGGCTGCAATATTCTGCTGTACGCGGACGATTGACAAATTTTCAAGCAGGTCCATCGCCCCTCCGACTCACATTTCCTTCAATCCGCCATCAACTTTGTTTCAGAATGTTGCTCAACTTGGCAGCTGCGAATCAACCCCTCAAATCAGGTCTAATGACCTTTTCATTAAAAAGCAAACCCCATTCACATTCTTACACCCTCTTAAATAATCCTATCCTCCCTGTGACTTTCTACTGCGACTTAGGAGTCATTCTTGATACGAAACTCAACTTTAATGACCACATTAGATTGATTGTGCGGAAGGCGATGGCTATAGTTGGCATGCTTTACCGCCTCACTGACGTTCAGGACCCTACGGCTCTGAAAACTATCTTTTTCGGTTGTATTCTCCCCATCTTAGGGTACTGTGCACCAATTTGGTCTAACGCCTGCCCCACTACCTTGGATTTACTCAATCGTCCAGTCAACTTCTTTCTCGCCATAGTTCGCCATCGAGTCCCCACCTTCAGAAGCTCAACCCGTGACCTCATCCTTTCCTCCCTTGGCATTTCTCACATAACTCACCGCCATGTCCTATCAGATATGATGTTCCTACGCAGAATTCAGTGGATCTCTACGGACCAATGAAATACTCCCTGTCTTTCGTATTCATGTTCCTCCGCGTCCATTACGCAATAACTGTCTACTGCATACTCCCCGATTCCGTCTTTCCATCTCCCAGCGCTCTCTCTTCTACCGAATCCCCTCCTTGTTTAACTCCTTGGCCTCTAAATTTCATTCCTTGGACCTTTTCTCCTCTGCCACCATTTTCAAATCCTCCCTGAAACGCCACTTAAACGATCCACCCCTCTCCAATCCCTAAGTCCCTTCTTACGCTTTCCTCATCATTGTTTTATTTAATAAATATTATGTTTTTGTTGGAAAATTTTATTTATTTATTGATTATGTCAGCCAATGTAATAGCCTTTGTGCCGTTTTTGGTGGTGAAATAAATAAATAATTAAAATAAATAAATATTTTAAACGTCTGGTGAAGTTTTGGCGGTGATGTAATAGCTGGCATCTACCCAGTCTCCGTAACGTTTTCTCACGGCGTTTTCCCGCCTCCGTCCCCTCCCCCCCCCCCCCCCATGGCAGGCCTGTGCATCCCACTCGTCTGATCCTTTTGTTCATGCCCTGCACTGCCCGTCCGTTCCCATGCCGGCGAATTTTTCCTCCCTCTCATTCATTGATTGCGATTCATTCTTCGCCGTCCGCATTCCACGTCCTGTCTCGTCGTGCACGTGGACGTCCTTATTATGTCCCCGGCATCATGTGATACGTCCACGTCTGTCATAACTTCCGGCCGTCCCCGCCGAACGCTTGCTGGGTTTTATCGTTTGAAATTCCTGCCGTTAATTCCTGTTGTGAAACCCCAATTCATTAATTTCGAATTTTTATTTTATTTTTTTACCGTGGGGTTGTTGTGGGAAACTAAGTCATAGTAGATTCACCCATAGTGAATACATTCAGTCGCTACTTATCGCCTGTAAAATTACAAATAATTATACATTCAGTCGCTACTTATCGCCTGTAAAATTACAAATAATCATCTAAAGTTAATTAAGTGAGTGAAGTGAAGTGAAAGAAGAGTGAAACACAATATAATTATAATTGTGATTCATTTTTATTCCACCATTTGTGGCACAATTATGCCAAGACATCATTTTACAGGATTTCCAATGTGGAATTTGATTCCCCAATGGATATAATTCGTTTTTGGGGTTAACATCGAAGGATATTTCAAGAGACGCATTCACTTCTCCTCTTTACAATTCACACACGTCCCAGAAAATCACTGGCGTACAGTTTAGATGTGTCCTTGCAATTTACAAAATATGTTCGAAGATTCAAAAAATGTGTTAATAAAAAAATAATATTTGCAACAAGTTACAAAAATGTTTACGTTATTACAGCATCCATGCATTCAAATCCAACATCATAAAAGTCAAATTTTTAATATGATCGCGTATCCCAATACAATTGATTTTCTTGATTTTTGAAGGCGTAACTTTGTGGAATGACTCTACCGACATGACTAAAAAGAGAGCACTCTTAGTATTTTCCACACTTAAAACTTTAATTCCCGACCAAGGTTTCGACTGCCTTGCAATCATTTTCAAGGTACGTTATACATGGTATGCGAGCTAATATATAGATCTGGGGGTTGGGGGAAGAAGTGGTTGATTGACGCCAGAGACGTGCGTCACGGTCAGTGGGAGGTGGTGGGGGGAAAGGTATGGATATTAGGGGGGAGTGGGAGGGAAAAACACATTCATTTAGGAGATTCTCACTTATGTTCTTGGCAGCACTCAAAATTTCGAAATGTTCTAAGTAGTCCAATTTGGCTCCTTTCTTCTCAACATGTAGCACTTCCGGCAAAAAGTCACTTAAATGGTCCTCTTCGATTAAATGTTTAGCAAAGGCTGATGAGATATCTCCTTTTACCCAACACGCTCTATGTTCTCGAGCCCTTACTGAGATAGCTCGACCACTTTGTCCAATGTATATCGAAGCACAATTGGGAGTAGTACATTTAAGCTTATATACAACATTTTTGTCCACAGGTGTTACTTCGTCCTTTGAGTTGAACAACAATTTGCCCAAAGTTTTTGGGGTGTAAAATGAAACATTAAACTTGTTCTTTGGGAATACGTCAATTAATTTATAAGATATGTTCCCCAGAAAGGGAAGTTTACACCATCGTTTGAGTGGCTCGTCATGTTTGTAAAAACTGAGTGAAGTGATTAATTTAAAAGTTTCTTTCTTAGTTACACGTATTAATATTTTGTCAATTAATTCTGTCTTATATCCATTATTGAAAGCGATCAATTTGATTATGTTCAACTCGGATTGGAAGTTGGGCTCGGATAGTGGTATAGAAACAAGGCGGTGAATCATGGAATAAAAGAATTGACAATTGATTTTCAATCTTTTATTGAGATAATAACCATAGTATTATGTTTCTTAAAAATATACCCATAGTGGTGTGATTTGTTAATGGAAAAGGTAAATAACAGAGCAATTTGGGGGGTATTTGTAAGACTTTAAAGTTTAATTTTAAGGTCGTCTTTAAGTAATACCAAATTTTCCTCGTGATTTGCCTACATATTCACTCGGCTCTATTCTATTCCCCCCTCTATTATACAAAGATCTATAAACCTTGTAAAGAAAAACATGTTAAGGGTAATATATTAAGCTCTTAAAATTGGGAATGAATGCACTGATTTTTCCTTCGGCAAAATTACTCTTACCATCTTCCCTTGGGTGATGCACATCTAACATGTAATATTAAATTCTCTGTATTTGAGAATCGCCAACCATTTCGATGAGTTGTGCCATTTTTACCTTATAATGAGGGGTGATTCTCAATTATGGGTTATAATTATAATTCTTTATCTCATTTTTACATTATAATGAGGGGTGGTTCTCAATTATGGTGATAAAATATAAGTGGGTTTTATTTTTTTCGTTCGTTTTTAAGTAGATTTATAACTATCTATAATAGTTTTTCTAGATATTATACTATTGAATATTAAAGCAGTTGCTTGACAACAGTGTTTATTATTGATCATATATATGGTAATGTAATTAGTTTTGCAAGATTGTTTTTCATTGTCCTTTAACAAATTGGCTCAGATGATGATGAATCAAGTTGTTCTCTCGTTTTATTTTCTGGTTATGTGTACGCTTGCTACTTGTGTGGTCATCACTAATGCATTTATATTATCCATTCCGCTGGTGGTTTTTTTTCAGAAATCAGTTCACTCGTTAACGATGCTCGTGGTAGTTGTTAGGTCTTTGTTCGCCGCGCCTGTTATCGCGCACCTACTACACCACGGACGCTGATGGGATGTTCTCCGGTGAGCGGAAACTCGATTCTCTGTAGTGAAAGTTATTTGTCCGTTTCCTCGTGTAAATTACCGCTCCATTTCCTGGCTTGCCTTTCATCATTCACGATGACTTGACGCGGTGTTTTAACTGAAACCATCTTCGCACTGCTCACCCAACCCGTTCCTTCCTGTCCCATTTCCCTCGCCGCACAACGCCACCTGCCTTATCTATTTCCCGCCCACAATCGACCTTCACTCACTTTCTTCATTATCCTTGCTTCGTTGCTTTGCGAATAGGGAGCTCTAATCACCTCAGAAGCATGATGCCGCTTCACAGTCACTTACGACAAGATACTGTGCCGTCTTTTCTCATGGCTATTAATCGAATGAAATTTCGGTTGTATTCGTAGTTATTGAGGTATATCAAATTGCATTATTAATGGCGTTTATTTCATGAAAACCATTCATTGTGTTCGATAATATTAGCTAATGTATAAAATTCCGTTGGTAGACACGGAGTAAGTGGTTTTAACATCCCTTTGCTTTGATTTGGTTGCTTAGCGAATAAGGAACTCAGCTCAGTGCAGAGGTATGGTGCCGTTTCAGTCACTTACGACTGGCTACTGTGTCTTCTTTTCTCATGCTTGTTGGTTGAATGAAATTTCAGTTGTATTCACAGTTATTGAGGTGTATCAAGTGCGTTACTAGTGCTGTTTGTTCCATTGAAACGATTTGTCGAGAGATAATTTCCTGATTTATAGAACTCCGTTGGTAGACACGGAGAAAGTGGTTTTAAAATCACAAAACCTTTTTGATTTACCGATGAAACATAGCCATAAATGCGCACAGGATCCATTTCATGATAAATGTGCACCACTAATGCTAGTTTTCCCATTCATCTGCATAGATGACTTTATTTAATTTAAAGTGATCCTCAATAGTAAAAGTTAATCGCCTCAAAATCTAATGCTTTGAAAGAATCACTGGGTGCCATGCGGTGACTTCCTGCTGGTTTTCCTTTAGTACAGCCGCATAAATTGGTTCATCCGGCAGTTGCTTTACTAACTGGGTGAGTGGATGTTTGTGAAACCAAAAGGCGGAATGTTCTCTTAATTAATGAGGGAGGATTGGCACTATGATCATCAGCAAGAGTGCGCACGCAACTCAATGTGTTGGTTATATCTCTACGGAGATGGCTAATTTTCTTGCGGAGGAAATGCGACCTAGTAGCCCCTAAACTGCTCTAGGTTTGTATGAAAGTATGTATTCGAAGAGTTGCGGCTGTGGCATGTTATATACCACTGAATAGAGAGACGAAAGTGTGAAATTAATTGCAGCTAAACCTGAGGAAGAGCGAAAGAAGGTAGTAGGTGTGTTCTGAGGGAAAAAAAAGAATTTAAAAACGACGCGAAAGAAAGGAGAACAAAATACAAATACTGAAATGAAGCTTAGAAAGCTGTAAGTAGTCATGAAGAAATTAAAAGCTATTGTGGAAATTGATGAAAAGAGCAATTAAGGAGAGAGCAAAGGAATGATTGCATTGGTGAGCGCGTGGGGCGGAATCGTGTAATGAATGCAATGGCAGGGACTGTTGGAAAGAATATTTTTAAATAGTATTCAATGATGGTTCATATGGTGGAGGTTAAACTTATATAGAAGGCTGAAATGCCAAAATGGAGGAAGAGATAAGTGAGAATGAGGTTGTTACGGACAGCGATAATTTGAAGGATGGAAAAGCTGTGGGCGTATTTGGAAAATCCTGGAAAATGATTAGGCTTTGGAGGGGATCGGGTTGGTGTGGTGGCTAGAGTACTCGCCCACCACACGGTCGGCCAGGGTTCAAATCCCTGCAAAGGAGCATGTTTTGCAGAGAAAATCTGATCCCTACTTGAGTGTCTTGTGGAGGGCACTTCAAGTACAGTACTCCGTCTGTCGGATGAGACGTTAAACCGTGGTCCCCTTGCCGCCTTTCGTTAAGAGCAGGCTAATGCCGACGCCGGGTGTCTATCCGCCCTTCTTCCCTTACCTGTTGCCTATGGCGCAAACCTCCCTCCCCAAAAATTCAATCCAACCTACGTTTATCGGAGGGCAAGGCTATTAGTGGGCCGGAAGGGATGGGGTGAGTGGGGACTCCCATGATTCCCTTTCATTTCGCATTGTCCCCATCAATTTTCGATAATTTTTTTGAAAATGTGTGAGAAGAAGGTGAAGGATGTCGAAAAATGATTGAAAACGAAAATTTGCCATTTATACATGATACCTATGATGCTGTCTGAAAATAAACGAGAGTTATAAATGGCCTTGGATACCTTCTATGATTTCCGCTGAGTGAATGAAATTGAGGGTACACGCGTCAAAGACCAGAGTAGTTTTTTTCACCAGATTCAGGCGAGATACGTGATTCGTGGAAGTTCGTCATATTAAAACAGAAACATCAATTGCACTATTCCACAAGGTATTTTAATGCTTATGACGCGTGTCAGCTCACAGAGTCATCATCAGGTACAAGACATATTTGGTAGAGAGCACATCTCATTTATACGTTTTACAAGTTTGAGAAGGGGGGGTGAGGAACAGAAAGAATGTAGGAAAGTGGCGGTTAAGGAAAAACCAAGGAAACATCAGGAAAAACCAATGTTAGGAGGGGGAATCCAGTGAATCCTGGGGGGATAAATTTTTAACCAGAGTAGTTTTTTTTTGGCGAGGAAAATGGAATGATTGATTAAATGGTGTTGGTTAGTGGTGTAATAATCAAGCAAGAGGTGGTTTTCCTTGCCTTTTCCGAATGTTGAAGAAAGATGGAAGGATAAATAAAGAGATCAGTAGGCGTAGGAGTGCTGGAATGAAGGTTGTAGGCAGTACGTGAAGCATTTCAAGGAATGAACGTTTGTCTAAGGAAGAAAAAAATAAAGTTTACAAATGTGCACTCCTGCCCACTCTATTTAATAGCAGTGAAAGTTTAGTATGCAAGGTTAAGCGCGAGGATAAGCCAAATGCAGTGGGCATGGTGTGTCTGACAATGAGAAGCGTTTGCCGTAAAAGCAAGAGGCATAGAGTAAGTAATGAGTCGGACTTGAAAGAATGTTGAATGAATGCTCTAGTAATGGACATGAGTGGTGTGCGTGCCTCGTTGATTTAGCCACGTCAAGGCAATGGATTCGAGTCAAAGAACGAAGTGAATTTATGATAGAGGGGTGTATAAGGTATTAGGTAGGGGGAAGACTACGCAAGTCATGAGTTAATCAGGTGAGAGCGTTTTTTAAAATGAAGGGATATGAGGTATCTTATGAACAGAAGGGTGAGTATGAAACAATGTATATTTGAAAATGTAGCGAACGAGGTATGCAATGATGCGGCAGTATGTAAGAATTGTTTTTAAAAGATAGCCAGTTTTACCGGCCTAACACTGGGAATGAAGCTCTTTTGTCTATGCCTGCCCTGAAAGGGGACAACATACTATGTATATAATAATGTAATTTACCACGTGTCTCCTTACTGCCATGCCATGCAACGATGCGTAGCTAAGAGACTCGTCAGTAGACCCGCGCTATATCTACATATACATCTACATATTACCCTGCAAGCAACCTCAAGGGTGTTTGGCAGGGATTGACGCATCACCTACATGCACTACAGTATATAAATTAACTTTCACCAACATTCACCACTCTATATGTGTGCTACGAATGCTACAGAAACTATTTAATTATCCTCTATAATACAACTACGTTAACGTGATAAAAAAGTCATGCAGGGAGCATGCAAAACATTGTGTTATCATTCCGCGGCAGATTTAGTAACGTGCATTAGGAGCACATCAACGCTTAAGGCAGATAGGTGAAGGAAACCACTCGCTCTGATTTCTCTCCTCATGGTGATTTCCACATTCAGCTGTTCTCATCCTCATACTAGGATTTCAGTTTTCTTAATGAGTACAAGAATAGTAAAAATACTAGTTTCTTATTTCTTCCTTTACAGTTTGGATTTTTTCTGGAACTAGACATGTGTGGTCATAATTCCGAAAGAATAGTTATTTACATTTGCCCCTGAAGGCATTCCATTGGAAGTATGCTATCGTCTTAGTTTCTCGTGAGCGCATGAAAGTAAATTTGAGCCATATGTACATACATCCTGTTGATTAATACTTTCTCTCTGTTTGGTCAAAAATCTCTGGCATTTTCCACGCAAAATCCTGCATGGTCATTTTTTTCTTGCCATTTTATTCAAGTCTAACTCACTTTCGACTGACTTTTCTTGTTATTTTCGCCATCCAGATGCTCAGTGTCGTACGTCTCGGCCGGTTAATTATTCCGGCTCCGCGCTTCGGTCAAACCGACACAAACCGGTGTGGTCATATGGCACAAATGCGCACGTACATTCCGGAGTCCCGTCGTTTTCACCGCAACCCCACCTTTCATCTCCTATCCCAATAAGGACGACACCCATCTTCAAATTTACGGCGCGCGACTCGCTTTAAGGTCCTGAAATATGAATACCCGGGAGGAGCCGCCACGTCCTTTGTGTGTCTACATTTCCCTTGGGTGCGGTCGGAGAAACGAGCATCTGTCCGCACCCAATCTAAAGGCGTGGGCATTTCAGGAAACTCAAACCAACGCGCGAGCAGGCACGCACAGAGCCGAAAGGCCATTCGCGTGATGTGGTGTTTAGCACGGGGACTTTAACATGTTCGAGGGCAAGGTTGCCAGATTCGCCGACGCGGCTAGAGATTCCTATTCTGTTTGTCGTCACTAATAGCAGCGTAATAGAGCTTAAGGTAGTTTGAGCGAGATAGTTCCCTTGTCATGTTGGAGACCATATCCGTTTTAAGTTTTTAATTTTAACAGCTGAAGGAGGTATGAATTAAATTACTACTACATTATTAATAGTGTAATAATGTACTTGTATATGACTGAAATTCTAGGCATTCAAATAAAAATATCAACATAATTCTTTGATTTGACTAATTCTTTCACGCGGTGCGTTAAAAACTCCATGCCGATGGGTTTTTTGCGATTCTAAAAAATTACTGAGAACATATTTGAATGATACGTTTCCATTTTTGCTGCTGTAGGAAGCATGAATTAAATATTGTATTATTAACGATACGATTATATACTTTTATAAGACTTAACTTCTTAGTAACTCTATAGAAATATATTTTTTAATCGAGTTATTTTTTTTCGCGCGGTACGCTTTAAATAATTGAGAATGGAAGGTTTCTTTTTGTGATTCTGAAAAAATTACTGCGGTGAAAATATAACTAATTTTCAAAAGTAGTCGAGAAAATATACAAACTACACTCTGTTATTTTTTAAAAATTTAATATCTAGGTCTTAGAAAAGCCTCTTTTTTAAATAAGTTCTCTCTGGAGAGTGTAACCTACCATTTCCCATGTAAAAGGGCTGGTATTATCCGTCAAAAATCTCGGAAAGTAGTTCGGCAAGGGCCTGATATTTTGGTATCTTTGGAAGAGAAATATCTTTATCGTTAAAATGAGACCAAATTCATTGGTTTCTAGGTTAAATGATATTTCGCTCCGACTACCTTAATGCTCGCTCAAACTACCTATCTGCCATCGTTACAATATTGTCACCAAACACTAAAAATACCCAAGGGACATTTTGACCCCTTTTTATTTTTGACAATCCACTTTTTCTGACTGAATCGTGCCAGCTCTTGCATACTTCTTGACTTTTATTGTTTTAGCAGGAGAATATAATCTAAAAATTAGAACCTCATAGTATATTACCTTTTTAATGAACATTACCTTACATCTATTGGTACCAGAGGGGTCATTTTGATCCTTGGCTATCTCTTTCCCGTTATATTTGAGTTTTACCATTGAAGAAAGGAGTTTTATAATCCATAGTTGAAATATTATAGACATTTCGACTGCCGTTAATACCCAAGGGTGAATCGCCGAACGAAACCCGACAGAACCTGAGTTCGCATTAGGATTTAAGTCCTGGGCCGAAATCCCCATGCGCCACATCCTATATATTGAAATTGCAAAGTATAGTAGGTATATATAAACCTTTATTCTTCCAATAAAATGCTCAGTACTAAGTAAAAGATATTTTCAAAACAGTTTCAATATTATTTCTATTACAACGTCATTGTTTGTATAGAAAACAAATTTTTCTAATGGGTCAAAGTGACCCCTGTCGCTACTAATAGGTATCCCGCTAAGTCCGTTACTTTAAGCGTTAAGTATAACGCAGTAAAGATTTTTACTCAGCAAGAAGCAACGTTTGCTCTCAAAAAGAAAATCAAAAGTGCCCAGTTAGAGCCGCCCTTATTGTAATTTTGAAATTTTGCATGAGTTTTCATTAGTAGCTCTAAGTGGATTGCACGTAGATCAGTAGAGGCTGGAGCGTGGTACAAATGCATACATCGCTTTTCGCATTTCTCGAACCACGTCTTTAATTTGGCTCTGGCTTGACAATGTGAGTCAAGACGAATGCTAAATTACACATTTATTTATCCAGTAAAAACTCCAGCTTTCGACGATAAAATGGGTTACCTATTGAAATTCAATATTTCAGGTAAAACGCATGCAGAGATTATTCCTCGCATTTTATCATGCAAACGAGAGCAATTACAAATCATTTTGGATGGAACTGCAATATTCGGACTTCGATTACGGCAGAAATTCGCTAAGTATTATAAGAAATAAGTGGTAATATTTCAATATGCATCGATTTTAAATTCATTTTTCCAGGACTTTTCACTTCTAATAAACTGTTTTTATTAATAGTTTGATTATTTTTTCTCGTTCAAATTGACGTTTCTCTGCTCTAATCTGCGATGTCTCCATGAGAGCCCGCATTAAAATCTCCACTTCCAAGGCTGAGTTACAATAACACTAGCCAGTATACCCTATTTTATTTTCATCTCAATTGATAAAAGTCACTTTTTATTTTAAAGTTTTTACTATAAATATTTTTATTAAATATATTTTTCTATAAAGTAGATTTAAGTTTTCAGAAAATCTTGAATAAATGACCCTGAGAACAGAGGCACCATAAAGAGCAAATAGAGCGAACGAAGATTGTTTGAGCTGTAAATTTGGAGAATGAGTGGGAAAATTTGCTGGAAAGAGTAGGTAGCATAGGTATTTTTCATTGAATAAATCTGAAGGAGGCAATTTAGTAATGGGGAAAGATACTGGCAAGTAGTTACTCATGGTAAACTGGAACTGAATGGATTATTATTAGGATCAGCGAGCGAGTGAAGAAGAAACTGCGCTTTGAACAGTGAGAATTAAAATTATGGGTAGTGAAAGAAAAAAATTATTGCGAGGATTTTGACTAGAAGATACGGCCGAAAATATCTATATGCCACGACAAAATTTTGAGAAACTTCACTGCATGAGAATGTTTCCAGGGAGTTTCCAATTTTTGTTATACATTCGTTACCGTGTATAAACTTGTACAAACCACAGAAAAAAATACACTTCACCATGAACCCAGTTTCAATGCATGAGCGTTATTATTAGGTGATTAAAATTGCACAACAGTTCCATTGTATATGCAACAGTTAGTGGAAAGATGGGGGAGGATAGAAGACAAATCATTGGCAGAGTCGGAGAAGCCGTATTTCACAATAGACCATAGGAGGGGATTGGTGGGTAACAGAAATTCGTTAATAAGATTAACATTAAGGTCCAACATCGCTGTACAATTTCCAGTTACTCTGCAGCTAACCTCGGTCATTTGTAAAATGTAACACATTCACTTTAAAATCCCTCTGGTAGACTCAAGTTAAAAGGCTATCATCGCAGTTATTATTTTCGTCATGATTGCTTTTTAAAGCACTGGTTTGTTCCTTCATACTCGCAAGCGTAGACTGTCGGGTTTTAATAAACTTTTCATGGAATATTGGGGCTGTATACCACTCTTATGTATTCATAGTATGCGGAAGAGAGAATCTGAGTGTGGAATTCATCCTGAGAGGAGAGAAATTAGAGCAAGTGGATTCCTTCACCTATCTCGGAAGAACCATAGCGTGGGAAGGAAGAAGTACGACAGGCATCAAGCGGAGAAAAGCTCAAGGTAAGAAGGCGTTCATGGGAAAAAGGCAATTGTTGTGCTCAAAGAAGATGGAACTACAAACCAGGAAATAGTATATGAAAACATTGGTGTGGAGCGTGGCACCTTATACATCAGAAGCAGAGACCATTGGAAAAGCTGACCAGAAAAGAATAGAAACCTTCGAAACCTGGTTAGTTAAAGGAGGATGCTGAAGATAAAATGGACGGACAAAATAAGAAATGATTAACTCTTCAGAAGAGTGGAAGAGGAAAGCACTATGTCGAACTCCATACAGAAATGATTTAGCAGATGGTTCGGACACACCCTGAAACACAATCGGTTTGTGAAGAACATAATTAAAGGTCAAATGGTAGGAAAAGTCCTCAGAGGAAGACCTAGGAGTAAGTTCATGGACTCATAAATAAAGAGGAAATTACATAGGAAGAGATACCAGGAGGTAAGGGAACTAGCATTAAATAGGGAAGGGTGGAGGGCTGCAGACAATCAGTATTAAGATTGTACGAGCAATGATACCACACTTAATTCGTCGAATTGATGCACCGAAACGCTTTTAACCCAATAGCCTTGCTCCGTTTCTCTTGACTGGTATTATCTCTCCCGCTTTTACGTGGTAGACTCGCTGCCAGCCACTTCCAAGTGCCAGAGAGGATCCATGTTCCAGCTGTAGGGTTGAGATTGTCATTTATTCTGAAGCACTGTTATTATCTTCTATTGAAATGCTTGGCAGATATACATCCATTCCATCTCAATCTATTCCTATGACCCCTCTATCATTAGGTTGGTATTGAATGTTTGGATGGCCTTCGCAGCCACCTCCTGACCGTATGCCCTTATAACTCTCCCTCCGGAGACATAAATATGGGAACGCCTGACGAAACTCAATTTTATTGGCAAGCCTTGCTTAACCGATTATATGAAAAGATTTGCGGGCATGCTAATGTGGAGAGGGAAGAGGCCACGAATCCCATTCCCCGCCCACGTAATTGCATTAAAATTTGGACTACAAACAGTCGGTTTTGTTCGCCTTATTTGGCCCAGGTGGCGATCGTGGCGTGGGATCAGAATCGGGGGAGCGAGGAGGAGCAGTAAAGGAGGTCCATTTGATGGGAATTACAATCGGGAGGGAGAACAGGCTATAAAAATCTTGCCCTGGTCCCATCAGATTGCATCACCTGCGAAACATCCTTTAACACTACCGCCCTTCCCCTCCCGTCCTCATCCCTCACGCTCACTGTATTCTGTTCTCCCGACCCTACGCCCCCCTCTGCCTCCCTCCGCCACCCCCGCGTCATTAAAAAGGCGCGATTTTGCATTGACCTCCGCTCCCTTCTTGGGGCTCTCACATCCATGCTTTCTTCGTCCCTCTCAATCATCATCTGAGAATGAGCCTGGGGATTGAAAATACTGGCATCTTAGCCCTGCCTCTTTCGTCCACCTGCTGGAGAATCTTCTGCTGATAGGATAGGTTTTTTTTAATATAAACTCGAAGGCTTCTGCGGAGTCTTTTAGTTGGCAGTGAAGGCTTTTCCAGCTCTCTTCCGTGTATTTCCATTGTCGTAGATGACAGTTTCGACGGCATTGCAGTTTTCGTCATCAGATCTACTGACCTGAAGAGGACTGCTGCAATGCTGTCAAAACTGTCGTCTACGACAACGGAAATTCGGGACCATAACAGCTGTGATCGTCGTCATGAATAGTGACATTAGCTAGATTGTAGATCTCATTCTTTATATTCTTTACGTTATTTAAGCATGATGTAAAGATTGATGTTCTTATTTATGCATGAGATTTAGAATCTGTAGTAGTAGTCCTTGTACCCCTTGCATGTTGGAACGATTGACAATAGAATGTTTCTTGGTTAGTAGATTTTTAATTGGCGCGTTGCATGTGTGGTACGCTGGCTTCAATGTAGTTTCGGTGTTCTGCCGCATAATTCATGCATGCCTGGTGTGGAAGCACCCCCTGTCACACACCCTTTGGGTGGCTTGCAGGGTATGACGTAGACGTAGATTCAATATGTGTGCATGTACGCTATCGGCCCAAAAAGCCCTCACTGCCTATTCTGAATGTATGTGGAGTGGAAGCTATTCAAAGACCAAGAGAAAAGTGAGTTCGCGGTTGACCGCGGCCAATAATATGTACATTATTGTATTCATGAGGATACATTTTCATTCGCACCATTGAGTATAGCTTGAATTTAACGGCATATATTACTTATTCTTGCCTAGTGCAGTTAGAGATTGTAGCGTGATATATAAACCAATACGTATTATATATACCCTCTATTCACAGAATTATGAAGTGTCAGCTTGAAGAAAATACTGCTGCAATGTTAGATTTTTAAAGATACTATTTAAGCATTTTAAAAAATTGCAATTTCTTCGATTAAAAAATTTATTTTGAAATGTGACGTATTTGTATTATATGTATTTGATTTAAAATAATACTTTACGTAATAATATTTACACAACGTATACTTCAATATTACCTTCATAACGTACTTTTTGAAAACTTTACCAATGTTTTCTTCATATGACAGCTGAAACTATTTATTTCAGAGCACGTCGTCGCCAGTGAGTAGCGTCACACATTCTTCTATTCAAATTGTTTGACGAACCCCCGAAAGAGACGCAACTTTCCACACACTTAATCCGAAGCGTTACAATTCTGTCTAGCACTGCAAAAAAATAGTAAAACTTCTCTTAGAAAGCAAATATTTGTATAATTTTGAAACGTAAAAAATTTGACTCCATAGAGGTCATAAAGCTCTAATATTGTTACATGTGTTATATTTCATGTTAAATTATGTTCGGTTGATGTGTAATGTTATTTTAGAGAAGGGCAACGTTCAGTCAATCCAGCTCTGCATTTTGTTCTTCTTGCTGCTATAATGTATTCAGGTGCCTCTCAAGGCCTAAATAATGTAATTCACAATGTAATGTTACCAGTCAACATTTACATATTTTTTTGTATTGCCTACCTGAACCCAGGGGACATGTAATCCCAGGTTCGAAAAAAAATATTGATTTTATTATTCTAAATTGTGGCCTTATGACCGTTAGTTCTGGTCATAGTTTCGTCTGAGGTCAGAATAGTCATTGAGTTCACTCGATTTTTTTAACAACTCTTGAGCGTCGGTTTAGATCTGAATAGCTCAATCAAATATTGGTCGCTAATGTAGGACAAGGCAACTGAGTCACAATGATGAAAATAGGTAGATGCGAGAAAGAGTAAATACAGAGACATTTTTTCGATGACCCAGACTTGATATGATAACATTATAGCAATTCCCGCATTCTTAAATCATGTACCTACCCTTCATTTTTCCCAGTATCTTGCGTCCCCAACCCATGGCAGGATATAAGCACAGGATGTCGCACAGTGGTCCCAAATCGAAAACAGTTAGCTATAAGTCATTTTTTTCAACTCTCCTCGAGGAAGATCGGAAAGTATTATTCGTATTCTTCTCTATATGATCTGCAATATAGGCTACTTAAGTAACCATTGCGCTGCTCATAGTAGTCTGTGGAATCCGTCTAATATGGGTCATTCGGGGTTAAACGCCTGTCGTTGCGAACTCCGCCATTTTTAGGGAAGTTTACCATAATAAAAAGCGTTGAGACAATCCATGCTCTTCAAACAAATTACCGAACGTAAATTGGTATCTTTTTGCACCATTACCAATGGTTTGGTTTACTTTAAGATATTTTAAAATGTTAATAAAAATCTTTAAACGCTATGCTATTTTTACTAGTATTTTGAAATTGAAATAGCATTATTGTTTTGAGCTCCGCCGTGCTACCTGAACATTTTGACATGGATTGAAAAAGTGTAGCCTATAGAGTATTAGCAACATATAAATCTTGCATTCGTTTGCGAATATGACCTCAATATCGATTATAGTGCAGTGCGCTGCCGCGCCGCCGTCGTGTCCTGACATGTCGGTACAGTCCTGATCCTGACTGGCACCCGGTGATTAAACTGACAAGATTCGATGTAGCCTAGTGTGTAATTGGGTTTTCAGCCTTTATCCTCATCCCTGCATTACACTCATGATCAAGTCTTCACTTACTTTCCTCTTTTTCGTACTATTCGCAAAAAACGTTTGTTAATGCGTGCAGATTTATCTCTGCTGATTTTTTCTTGCTCTTGTCTTACGATTGCGTAAATTTTAACTTTTAATTCCTCCGAATGGACCAAAACTGTTATTATTTAATGTGGATAGCCCGTATATCTTTGGGAAATTTAACGTTAATCGTGGAAGTTCCAACAACCTTCGCAATCATTAACTGTCATCATCGTAATGTCTGTACTCCCGATTTCAAATGATCAACACAAATGTGGGAATATTCTGTCTAAAAAATTACAAATGTTTAGTACTTGTAATTAAGCGCGGACTTCATTTTTCGTTTGCTCTAACTTTTACTTTAGCTTTAACTGCATCTAGACTTAAGAAAGGTAGTTACAATTCAAATAATGTTTCTTCTGGTTAGAATTTTATACATTTTTCCTCTATAAAAACAACCTAGAAAATGTGTTTATTGTCCTCATCCTTATATAATTTGCTTTTTTCGATGTGCTTGGCCTTACAGTGAGAGTGTGTTCCAGACATGCAATGATCGTGGCAGTTGTAGGTGAAATCCTCCAAGCTGTCTTGGAAACTGAGCAAGGATTAAAAAGCTACGAGGAAAACAATACATGACTAAGCCTTAAACAATGACATTATTAGATTGTAAACCATGTGATACGCAGATACAAATGCTGATTAATGAGAGGTACGGTACCGTACGACGAGTACGGTAAATACTATAATACGGGGTTAGGTGGTAAGATGATAGAATTACGAACCAGGAAACAGTATGTGAAAACATTCGTGTGAAGTGTAGCACTCTATGGATCGGAAGTATGAACCATTGGAAAATCTGACCAGAAAAGGCTAGAATCCTTCAAAATCTAGTTGTGGAGGAGGATGCTGAAGATAAATTGAACGGAAAAAATTAGTAGAAGAGTAAAGGACCATATGGAACACCATAAAGAAAAGAAGAACCAGATCGATTGGACTCACCCTGAGATACAGTGGGTTTGTGAAGAACATAACTGAAGGCAAAATAGAGGAAAAAGTTCCCAGAGGAAGACCCAGGAAATTGTTCATGGACCAAATAAAGAGAAAAATATATAGGAAAGGATACGAGGTATCAAGGAAACTGGCATTAGATATGGAGGTGTAGAGGGCTGCAGTCAATCAATCTTTGGATTAAACGACCAAAGAATGAATGGGTTAGGTGTAATGGTGAGAAAGCATTAATTCACCAGTGTCTTTTCTAGTCGACCAATTGATAGTAATTATTTTATTAGCACTATCTTTCGCATTTATTGCGATCCCTAAATGTCCAAAGATGAATTGGCTTTTGTAAATTCTCTGCTTCAGTCTCTCAGTTCTTCAACCTCGGGCACGGTATCGTTTCCGTAGTTTGTTGAATTGAAACAAACGTGCTGAGCGTCTCGCGATTGAAGTCTTCTTCGAACTTTCATTTGAGAAGGAGTGTAGTCTATGTTGGAACTAAAGGAACATATTTATTATTATTATTATTTTTGAAATGGCTCCCACCAAAACATTGCATGGTTTTTTTTCACCCTCCCGTCAATTCGTCCATTACTTATCTTGCCGCTTTAACGGCCTCGGCGCATTCATTCACCCGACATCTCCCGAAATCTGTTCCGTCCATTAATTCTCCCTTGTGCGCGGCCGTATGTTTCCCTTCCTTCCGCATGTAGCTTCATCCCATCGCTTGCTCTCCCTTTCTCTTCCCGATGACTTATTTCGTTCGCCTTCCTCCAGATTTTACGCGCATAGCCGTGGTTTAGATCGCTGGAATTCTCATCATCGCCCTGTGTTTTTTTTTTTACTTAAAAGTTCGTGTTACTGAAATAAAATTTGGGTGATAACTATTATTGTATACCGTGTCTCGTGGAGATTCACTTTTTTTAAGCTTCTGTTGCCTACTTAATAAGGAATTTTAATGCTCATTCCCTGTTTGCAAAATTGTGCGTGTATATTCTTATTTGCCGAGGAGATATGTTCTACAATAATGTGAGTCTTGAGCCATTAACGTGGGAATTACCGGAGCCAAACCTCGTTTTTAATGCAATGTTTAACGGGGGTCACTTTGGGTTATAAATGGTACCACTTTTGCGAAAAGTAATCTCATCTTTCCATTAGCCAATTTTGCCGGTCCTGGGCACCAAAACCTTCATGACGTCATTAAACTGGAATACATTTAACGTTTATCGGACCTCATTACTAACTTATGACATTTCGAGACAACTCTTAACTTTCTTCCACTTGTTAGGAATAACTTCCTCATACCCTTATGTACGCCGTTCATACCCTTAAATAATCACCTGATACAGGAAATTAAATTGCGCGCTCCACCACCGTCTTACGAACTTAATTTCCTGTGCACGTAAGACTATATCCCGTTAACTTTTCGCTTTAACGTTAACCGCTTTCTCAAATGTAATACACCTCATCATTGGAAGCAGCTCCGCTAATTTGAAGAAATTCGTGGTAATTATGAATTTCAATCAAAGAGAAAAGTCATCGACGAATGTTTGCATTGGCACTCTTGCATCAGCGCTCATTGAGGTTGGCTCCTTTAAAATTAGCGGCGTGCCTGATAAGTCTCAGAGACTGTCTGGATTCAGAAAGGGATAGAGCTTGGAGTAAAACAGGCGCCAACTTGGATCGCTTTTCTCGATGATGATGCTATTTATATCATCTGATATTCCCGTCTTCATTTATATTTTTCCTGTATCCTCACCTTAGGTTCTTAAAAGTGAGGACTTGTAAGATATCCGAAACCAATTTCCCCTCCTTCCTCCACTTTGACTCGTGCTACCTAACTACATAGGCTTGATGAATATTCCGATAGCTTTCACTCGGTAAAAACATTCGTTTTTGTCACACTACTCTTTCGAGCCGCGGCACAAATATAATATTTTATTTCCGGAACATTCTTGCCTGTATATTTTTTTTCTATTTCTATATGGAGTATTTGTACTGAGTTTTATTTTTACGCAATACTGCAAAAAACTAAGATGTTTGAGGAAATATTGTTATTTCAGCGTGTCATTCCCCATAAGGTCAGCCTATTCGGGTTTTTCCCGCGTATTATCAACGCGGGAAAAACCCGAATAGACTGACCTCAATAAATCACCGCGGAAGCATCCGTACCAAATTCATTCCCCATGTATGAAAACAGTTCTTCATTCAGTGTTTTTCTTGTGAGTAGTTACTCAATATTTTCATTACGACCAATTTATGAAAGAAGGGAAGGCTTGACCTATCGAGAAGAATATATGCATTTGTAACATAAAATTATCGGCTCGAGTTTATTCAAAACAAATTTGTTGTTTTCGCATTGATATATCTCCCCAAAAATTAAATGCGGCACTTGTTCAGAAACAAGTTGTAAGGCTTCGCGTGGTTACGATTTATTTGAATTAACTTATCAATAACTCTAAAGTTATCTGATGAATCAAGATGAGCTTGTATTGCTCGTTGACATTAAGGCTCCCTAAATCTTTCCTTCGCTCAGTCTCTCCTTATCATCTTTGCGCGATCTAACATCATAAAAAATCAGGAAATACCATATAACATCCGGTGTGCGTTTGGATACTGGCCTATTTGTTAAAATTTCGGGACGCTTTTATAACGGTCTTAATTTCCCTTTATATTCAACTCCCTCTAATCCATTTCATATGTCCTCTTGGCAGCTAGCAGGGTATTGTGTGAATGCTGCTGTTGCACAGTAATCGGTAGAAATGAGGCCAAGATGTTTCCTTTACAGCGGCTGAAAGAAGGTATTGTTGAAATGTTTGTATGGTTAACCAACCAGCTTTAAAGGGCATGTGCAAGAAGAAGCTCAAGCGAAAGAGTCGTGTTTTACATTGGTATTACAATAACTTTCTGTATCACGTACTGGCTGATGCTGACGCAACGCAATATTTTACTGAAATAACTGCTAGTTTATCGTGGCACTCTGTTACCGTCCCATATTGTGCTTTAGTTCCATTAATTGATTCTATTTGTAATGCACAAGGAAATATGAGATCTATGACTGGAGCGAACTACTACCTACGACATCTGCGTATTTTGAACTGCAACCTTTTCAAGGTGGGTGCTGAACTTTGATTTCACTCTTTTATTAACGGCAGCATCTGACCTGGCTCTGCTGAGTTATTTCAGTTGAACTAGAATCCTGCCGTTTTCTGGCTATTTTACTTAATGTATACAATTATAGGAGTTTAGAAATTTATTTAATGTATATAATGATGGGAGAAAGAAGAATGATTCGGAAGTTTGTCGATACAAATGCGTCGGAAACGGAAATTTGGCGCCGCAACTATGGAACATTAAAGTAATGTCTTTTAAGAACTGGGATTTTATTTTGAGGTTGTGAAGTCATTTCTCTGGGATTGTTGGAGTCGAGTTTTTTGTGAGTAAGGTCCCTCGCGTAAGGAATGATAATTATGATAATTGTATAAGTGTTACGAACTTAATAGAAGAACTAGGATAGGAATTACTATCAGAACGCAGGTTAAAATTTAGGTTAAACCTTTTATGTAAATTCGAAACAGAGTTGTTCACAGATGACGTTAGATATATATTAAGAACCGCTGCGTATTATGCTAGGTTTGATCATCTTAACAAGATTAGAGAGATAGATTGTCGTACCGATAGATTTAAAATGTCATTTTTCCCTCGTACTATAAGAGAGAACAATAGGCAGCGTAGCAATGGGATAGGTAGGTGAAATATAGTTAGAGTAGTCTGTAGTGCATGATGCATGTAATAACAACTAATAATCCATTACACATTATGTAGATACTAACCATCTAGCTGCATGTGACCATAATATCTAGCATGTCCCCATTAAATATCCTAGTTGCATGTCAATAGTGCATGTTTGGTGATCTTCACCCCCTGCCACACACCCTCCTGGTGGCTCGCAGGGTATCACGTAGATGTAGATGTAGATGAAGGCGTGATACTGTTTTGGGGAATAATCTAAAATTCATAATGCCAAATTGGGAAACTGTGGCCGCGCAATTCGTTGTATTTTGCCTCTTCATTTATCTGGGATTTCCTACTTATGGACTTAAGATATCGTAAATGATAAATTGAATGTAGTCCCGAAAAATGATACTTTTACCTTACCTTACTCTTTTAAGGAGACGTAAAAATTGTATACCATATTTCTAACAGTTCTTGATTTCGGCTGTAAATCAACTTAAATTTAGAATTATCTGTCTTTCCAGTGTGGATACATGTACTTGGAAAAAGATACATTTTCAGCTCCGAAGTATTATTTTCAACCGTTAGCGGCGGTTACCTCGGCCTCATCTTTCTCTTTCACTGAAAAAAAATGGATTTCATGTCGGCATTTACTATTTCGGTCCTGCGTGACGGCGCCACATAACTGCCGGGGAATGCCGTGCCACCCGCCGCCATAACACATGTGAAACCCATAAATATTTGAAGTGAGTTAGCGCGCACCAGTCGCTAATACGTCTCTTTGGATCCTTAAAAGTTCCACACGAGGGCATCTGACTTCTCTTTTGCAGGGCATGTTAACGGGTGGAATTCGCTGGGATCGTGTCTGCGAGTATCGAGAGAAATGAGCTCTCTCAGGGAAATTTTCCGAGTTATGTTTTTTATGAAAAAAAAATTAGTAAAGTTTTCGTCGGAATGAATCGTGAATGATAGCTTGATCACCCGTGTAGCGTTCTTCACGCTCATATCGCTGGCAACAGGGGTCGGACCGTGCACATGCTCCTGGTATCATCGGATCCATTAATATCGATCTTACGGAAAACGCCAAAATGAAAGGCTGGGAGGCAACCTGAGGCGATACTAATGCCAATGCAGCATTAATGCATTGACTAAAAAATAATTTTGATAGATTGAATAAAATTCAAATTTAAAAACAGTAATACGCATTAATGAACAATTTTTTATTTGAAAATATATTTTCTTAGTTGAATCAAGATTTGAAAGATTTCAAATAAAAATATTTGCGGTGCATCGCTCGTAAAATAAACCTGTAATATTTATAAAGAATTGAGTCTCGACCATCATTATCTTCGACCAAATTGACCATCTCAACGATGAATGCCGTGAAACCCACTTCACAAATTTACCTCCAAGTGCATTTTACAGTTAGCTAAGTAAATGATGAGGGCTCCCGAGAAAATCTCTACGCGTGTAAGGACTTCCCAGCAATTATTCTAAATGAGAACGTGTAAAACTTTAAAAGTATATCCAAAATTAAGTAATAAAATGCCGAAAACTGATAACAGTCGATTTCTCGTCCTATCAATCCATTAAACTTTGAAATACTCTAAAATCCAATCATTTCCAGACTTTTGTCCAAGAATGCATGGTTAAGGAACAACTGTGCGTCGCAAGTCAACCTCACCCGCTGACGTCCCCTCTCCATGGGCTCTACGGTGACCTCACAGCAACTGACCCTGACTGTGACGCCTCTACCAGTCCGTATTCTCTCTCCATCCCATCGCTCCCTTGCTTTATTAGCCTCCCGGAGCCTCATTTAAACGTTCATACACATTACTATCTATTTATTCACCATTAATTTTCTCTGCAATCATAACCGTCTCCCCTCACGCCTTCCGTATGTCATATTGTAAATTTTGGTATTTTACTAAATAAGGTTGTTGGAATGGGATAGTTCCCTGATCATAATGGAGACCGTATTCGACTTCTACGTTTTAATTTATGAGGTTTTAGGGAGCTTGAATTGAATATTGCGTTGTTTATGTGGCATCAATATACTTTTCTGTAACTGAAATTCAATGTAGTTAAATGACATTATCTATATATGTCTTAAATTTGACTCATTTTTGCACGGCACGTTTAAAACTTCTTCACAACGGAATGTTTTTTTACGATCCTGAAAAAATTACTTCAGTAACTGTATGATTTGTTTTAAAAAATAGTTGAGAAAACATACAAACAATGCTCTGTTAATATTGTGGTGAGGTATAGGTGTTAGAAATGACTAATTTTTAAAATGTCTCTCTAGAGTGCAAAAACGTAACATTTCCCATGCAAAAGGGAGGGTATTTTACGTCAAAAATCTTGGAAAGTAGCTCGGTAAGTAGCTTATTTGTCTCGGCAAGTAGTATTTTGGTGTCTTTGGAAGAATAAGACGTTTTTCTTAAAAATAAGACCAAATTCATTGATTTCTATGTGACATGATATTTCGCTCGAACCACCTTGGTTGCATGAACTGTTTCTACATCTACTATGTTTGATCTATCGTGTTTATAACTGTATTTCTCTTCTATTACGTTTCTCTTCAGTTTCTCTCTCCTTTCTACGCCCCACATGCTGTTCTCAAAATCATAATTTCCTTGTTCATCTTCCATGCTTACCCAAAGTATCACCCTCATTCCCCCTTTCAACATTCTTTTTCCGCTGTCATCAATCCATTTTTGTCACCTCCTAATCATTGCCTTGAATTTCTTTCCTCGTCATATCTAAGACTGCCTCGATATTTCTCCCTCCTACCCAGCTCAGCTTCTCCGTTTAAGTCATGCAAACCCGTCACTCATATTTCTTCTGGAAGAGTTTTCCATACCAATGTTATGAATTTTCTTCGTTGAGAATTCTACTTTTTATTGCTCTACCTTGTGAAATTACAGAAAGAAGTAGAAAAGTGATGCATTTGGGCGGTTTCACCAACTTTTTTATTCGTGAAAATATCCGTGGAAATAAACCAGTTTATTTTATGCTTAATGTTTATTTAAAAATGATGTTCTAGGAATGTCTTCGTGTTCTCTTTGATGTACAAATTATTACTCAACGCTTCGTATCTTCTTCTTACGAAGTGTCTAGAAGAGGCTGTGAGACGCTAAGTGATATATTTATGTAAAAAACAAGAATAATCCGAAAACATTCCATTAAAAATGAATGTTCAATCCCATGGAAACCTTAAAATAAAATTGAATTTGTAACATTTGACGGAAATTTTTGCCCCGCGTAACCGACAATCCTTCATTTCCCTCTGGTTCTTCCAGTTTCTTTTGACGTCGAGATTCCTCCCCCACAGACCATCTCAACTTCATGTTCTCTTCTTTGAGTTCGCTCATATTCCTGGGGAGTTCGCTCCTCTACACCAGCAGTTTCTTGCGTTCAAAATTACGTATCCCTACGCAATTGCGTTTGAAAAATGTCCAATCAGATTGACGTTGATGGAATGAGAGACCCCGTCTTCATTTTATGATTATAAATATACTGAAACACTTTGTAATTTCCACATGAATGTTATTTTAATGTCCTAGGTTTCGTCGCTGTGCGACATCGTCATCACCTGATACTCATTTCAGTATTCAATATATTTATAACTATTTATCTATAAGTTATTCCACAAAGTTACGCCTCAAACCACTTCTTTCTTCATCTGACGTTCTTTCTCTTGCAATCCAAGAGAGCAGCACACGAATTGGTGCCACACACCGGTGGGAAAGAAGTTGAGGTGGTGAAGGTGCTTAGAGGGAGGAGATAGGACCTGTACTGGAAATATTAGCGGTGAGAGCCTGAAATGTCCCCAGCTTAGGGGTGATGCATATGTTCATGCATCGATTGCAGTTCATATTATCGCAAAGCAGTGTTTAGCCTCGGTGCTATGCGGTATACCGCCTTTCGATTAAATCCGAGATGATGTAAAAAGAAAATGTTGGTTGTTATTTGGGCTGGCGGCCGACAATTTTATTCGTTAAGGATTGGTAGATTTGTTGGCGTGATTGGGAATACTTTGAGGAATGAAGGAAGTGGGGATAGCTCACGACACAGGCGTTTAGAAGAATACCCTTCATGAAATGCGGCAAGGTGATGTCCCATCCGAGGAACGGAGAATTAATTACTCTTCACGAGTGGAGTAATACGTAGCTAGAGTCAGGGGCGATCCCAGGAATTTATTTAGGGGGGGAGGGAGAAAACCATTAACTGGCAATTTTCAGTCATCCTAAAAAAACTATGAAACTGTTACACCATTATATCTTCGTTGCCTGATAGTATTAAATCTTCTAGGAATGTCACTCAATTTAAAAGAAGTATGGCTGACTTTTTGTCTCCTTAATGTTCTCTCGCCAATATATGAGATGACAAAATTATATGAGATGACGTTGTTACTTGTTCATTACTTGTTCATTATAATCATTTGCTGTTTTCTTTGTACACTTTTGTTTACCTTTCTCATTCTGTCTGTCTGACTTGAAAGTCATGACATGAAGTCTGCTGACTTGAAAGTTGTTTGTTCGTTTTCCTATATTTGTAAGGCTTTGTATTTTGTTTTGTATTCCACTCCTCATGAAGGCATGTAAAAAATTCAATGTCCCAAGGGACTTTGTCCCAGGACAATAAAATTGTTTTCTATTCTATTCTATTCTATATTTATATAATAATGAGCATAATAATAACTATTATACTTTTCAGATCAGTGATCGGAGTGTTTAATGTTGTATTTGATACGTATAGTTGCTAAAATTGTTTTGTAAAACCCAAAATTTTCGGGGGTTGATGTATCCAATAATCCCCCCCCCCTGGTATCGCCCCTGGCTAGAGTGGAAGTAATTACTTTACACGCACCACCCAAGTAAGAGTCGGAATGCTAGGAAAAATTTCCGTCATAGCCGGAATTCGAGCCCGTACCCTTTATGGTGAAATCCTTTACTACGGCGAGTGGTAAAGTAGCCCCCGAGCCGATCCGACCCCCTGGTGTGAACGAAATGAGTGCGATGGGTCGTTTTTTCCCTTTCCCCGAGAGAAATATGCGTCGGACCTCACCGCGGACACTCGATACCTACAAGGCCCACCTCGTCCGTCCGTTCCCCCGAATGCCTCACCTCCCTCCTCCGACTGCTCTCCCCAGTCAGCGCCGCGCGCCTGCCCCTTCCGTCGCCTCCTTCAACACCGCCAGCATCAACACAGCCAGTATACGTCCACGTTCCCTACCCTCCCTCAGGGCCGTCCCTGATTTATCCTCCTTCCGATTCGGGTCCCTCCCTCCCTCTCTCCCGCCGCCTCCGGTGCGGGGTCGTGGCACTAGTCTTGCCCCGCTGCCGTGCTACCAGCGGGTGGCGGCACGCATCGCGAATGGCCTGTTGATGCCCCTATACCTCCCAGATCTCTCCTTCTCCCCCGCCCGCCCCCTCCACGATGTCCCATCGCTCCTCTACATCTCTCGCGGTAGCGTCCGGGAGAATAATGTCCGCGTGCGAGACGCGGGTCAAGGTCGTCCCTCCAGTTTGGGGTCAGGCGTAGTTCAGGAATGGAGATCGGAATGGTGAGAGAAGTCCTTGTGCCGTTGAGGCGTTATTTAAAACGGGCATTCCGCCCTCGCCCCCGCAGGAACGGGGGGGGGGGGGGCGTGCGAACTTTCTCGTGCTGCGAGTCGCTGGAGCGATAACAAATCTCCCCCGGAGTGCGGGAGCCAAGGGCACGGTCCACTGCGCTACCAGCGGGGGTGGGAACAAGGCTTCAGATCATTTTCGCCCCAGTGAAATTGGGGGTAAAGTTCAAGAGCTCGGAGCTTGGAGTTTTATGAAACATTAGAGGTGGAGTAGCGCTGGAATATCTCGCGAACGAACGAATGAAAATTAATTTCACCTTCAAACTGAGTCAAATTGTGTGTTAAAAATGGAAAATTAACTTTGCAATGGGTGCTTTGCATTTGCGCCTATGCGTTGCACTCTTGGTTAAACAACAGGACAGTTCCTCTTTATCCGTTTCGTACCCTGCGCGTTAGGTTGTGAGTTTCAAAACAGATCGGGAGTAAGGATGATGTGCACTGTTTCTGAGTGAATTTCTGCTAGGGCTTCAAACATGGATAATTTAATGTTTTTACTGATTGCGTGATAAAAAATGTACCTTTAAAGGTCATTGTTTGAATGAATTCGTTAGCTTTTTTGATACATTCAGCCATAATTATCGAGCGCCTTCAGAATGCTACTTATCGGCCGGTTACCTTACAACTGACCAACCCAAAATTGCTCCATTCCTTATCATTCGGTAATGCTGAAGTGCGCTGTCTCCTTTCGAATTGCGTTAACTTCCACACCCAGAACAAATTGTTCCCAGTGCAAGATTGATTTTTATTCAATTGCTATTTCACATCCAGGTCTAAATATTACCCTGCAAGCCATTGCAAGGGTGTTTGGTAGAAGCTGAGTTATCTCCAACATGCACTAATGTTCAAGGAACTTTCATCAACATGCACTACACTATGGGTATGCTACCAACGCTAAAGAAACTGTTAGATACATGTATATTTCAACTACGATAACGAGATGTGAGAGTCATGCAAGGATCATGCAAAAAGTGATGTTGGTACGACATGTCTGATTAAAGAACAAGCATTTGAGAGAAAATCAACTAACAAAAGCTACACTGCCTGTCGTCTAACCTACTTTAAAGTTGCTTTGCCAGACAATATGGTCTCTTATTGGACACGGGAGAAACGAAATTCTAAATCTGTGTGTTCTCCTGTCTATATCCCTAATTTTATTCTCATGATGCGATCTATCGTGGTATGTTGAAATAGATATTAATAACTTCTTCAGCATAAAAATTAGTTTTTTAATTTTCATAAAAGATTAAGTATGTATTCTAATGGACGGTCAGAAAGCCATTCCCACCTAAGTTGTTACAAGTGGTCAGTAACACTAACGAGACTATCATATCAGCCTTTGCGTACCTTGCATATAATTTTATGGTTGTGTTACATATTCTGGTGGGTGAAGATATAACAGGGTGGGGTCATCTGAAGGGATTGCGCACTATCTAAATCGGTCGTGAAATAAAATATTTACTTCACAAAGCAAAGTTGTTTTTTTCATCTCTTCATCGTGAAACAGTTCCAAAAAGTAGAGATAAATACACTATCTAATATAAAATTGGATCTTGAACCTTTGGAACGAGAGCAATTTAAACAGACCCGTGAAAGTAGAAAGTGCAGATCTTAATACAGTGATCTTCCGAGTAGGTGCCGTCCATTCACCGTACCTGTCTCAATCCGTCACTGTACCTAGCGTATCCTGTAGTCTCTTTATGACCTCCTCTCTCAACGTCCTCAATCAGTCCTAGCATTCTTGCCCTTCTCTTTATTCATCTCCCAATCTCATCGTTGTTTTTATCCCCTTGTTATATGACCGATCTAGTTCTGTTTTCTCATGTGTGACATTCCTACTCAGTAATATTCTTCTTATGCGTTATTAGATGTGATACATTGAATATCGCTAACTAGCTTTTCTTTTTCTTGTGACTAAAATACAAATCAGTTGTTGTTATTGTGATTTTTTTTTATTGTGAGTAAAATACAAAATGATAAAAAATAAACAATTCATTAAAATCAGTCTCTTGTGCTTAGCCTCACCGGTTCATTTTGAAAGGGATATATTCTGTTATCCTTGAATTTTTCACCTCAGTTCATAATAATTCATACAGTTCAGTAATAAAAGAGTATAATTTTAACCATGAAGAATAAGAAACCGTGCCTTACATAAAGGCTGTTATGATGGTCTCGTTCCTTCTTGACCATCATTGCAAAAAAGTTAAATCTGAAAACAAGTCATTTTAAAGGGCTTTAACGTTAAGAGTTTGGAAAACTTTTCTCACGTTAATAACTGCCACGAACCTTTTATAACTCGGGAAATAGGTCGTGATTGCAGTACATTTCGCAAGCCTTCAAGGCTGATGGAAATTCTGCTCACTCTTGGTCATTTCCTACCACATTCACGTGGTATATTTTGTATGCGTGTAGAAAACGGGAAGAGCCCGTATCTGCCGAAATTTTAACCATGAAGAATAAGAAACCGTGCCTTACATAAAGGCTGTTATGATGGTCTCGTTCCTTCTTGACCATCATTGCAAAAAATCCCATTGGCAGCGGATATGTAGGTATTACACAAACAGATCTATAATAGTTGTATCAACGATTTAGTACCTAACACCTTTAGGTACTTTCTCGTTTAGGTTTTTTGAACTTCCACCAATGCATTGAAAACTGGTCTGTCTGTTAATAAATCATTAGTGGAAATTTTGTAGGGTTTGAACCGTTTGAATTATTCCTTTGGGTGAGGTTTTTAGCGATTTTCTTTGTAGAATTAAAATCAATGATACAATTCTAAAGCTGTTTCTGGGTAATTAAAATATAGTTTTAAAAAATGAGGAAATCTGGACTATGAATTTTGTTCGCCGCCACTCTGAAGAACGTGCATATGTCACGGCCACGTATTGGCTGTATGGAAAATAAAATGCTTGTACGTGTGATCAGGAAAGACATAAGTGATTGCCACCATTAATCTTCTGAAATATAAATTGATTGACCTGTCATCTTGCCATTTATGAATGATAAAAATGCAATGGTTGTGCTATCAGTGGGTGTTTCACTCATTTTCTCACTTTGAGTCATTTTAATCAAAATTTCCACACTTTTCTGGGACTTTTTATGGACTCTAGAGGTTTTTAACCGACGATTAGGGTCTTATTATAGCGATTCATGATCTTGAAAGGCACCTTGAAAATGGCACTCAGTTGCTAAAACCCGGGTCGGTTTTAATTTTATAAATTAGTGTGGAGTTAACCAAGTTGTATCATTTCATCGTGAATATCCAAAACTTCCACAAAGTAACACCTGAAACAGTTTCGTTTATTATAGTGATATTGATAGATGAGAGAATGTTTTATTAAGCATGGAAGAGAAAAATAAGAAAGAATCCTTTCGGACGGATACTGACGGATTCATGCTCGAAAAAGTTTTATTTGAACTCTATTTTTTTATGTTAAGTTGACGACTGTTAAGTATAAATGTAGATTGATAACTCGTGAATTCAAGAAATTTCATGGGATATCTTGCAAACTGCCGCTTCCCGTCCGTCCAAATCATGAAGTTACATTGAGCCATCGCTTCAAATATTCATATTTCATGTGCGTTCCGTATAATACGTTATACGTTCCATAAAATACGTTTCCTGCTTGGTTAGGATTTTGATTTCTTCAATTGACCCCGGGTTTCCACCTTCCTCTAAGTTTACCATCAGCTACTGACCTCCAAACGATCGTTGTAGTCATAGCGCCGCCGCTATAACGCTATTATGAAAAGTTACCCTCGGTTTGGTGGCGCCTACGCGAAAGTTTGAGCCTCCCGTCCGGAGTGCTTCCATAGCCGTTCAAAGTATTCCTCCACGCCGTGGGTGGATTCAAAACTCGGGAGGTTATTCTTATGCATGAGGCACGTTTGCTTTTATCCCTAATGCATTCATTCATTCATTCGCATTTTAAATATCTCCCTTTCGCGGCGCGGCAGCAAGGAGAACGCTTCCCCTCTTCGAACCAGTAGGATCCGCATATGCGGTCCGGCGCCTCCACTCCTTTATGTTAACCGAACTGCGTCTCCCTTGCACACCTTCCATTTCTTTCCTTCCGTCAACAATCTCTCCACCCTTTCCCAAAGTGCTATCCTCCCTGCGCTTCTTCAATCCTCATTACGCTTCGTCTTTGTTTTTTCGCCTCCCATACGCCTCTCTCTCTCTCCTTAACCTTTTCGACTCCTTATCTCGGACTCGCTAACTTCACGGGCAACGCCTATACACACCTCTTCATCCCTCCCTCCTCGTTTACCTCCCCACTCCTTCTTCTCCACCCCTCCCCTAACCATTTCCTCCGCTACCTCCTCCGCATCCGAACAGGGCTTTATCTGCTCAATACATTTCCCTCGCTGCAAGGACCATCTCGCCCCGGTAACGAGGCGCGCAGAGCTCGTAAAGCTGTCAGCGAGAAAGGATTCCGACCCCCGCAGTCCGGCCGATCTCCTCCCCTCCGCTTCCCCCCCCTTCTTCCTTTTTAAAGCTCCAGCTCCCTATAGGTATCTCTCCTCCCCCTTTAGGTTACTCCTCGCTTTACCGCAAGGGTTGCGTAAAATATATGTATCGGTAAGGAACGCAATATTCGATATTTCCCACCCGCCATGCGTACATGGCTACAGAATTAATGCTTAGGTTTCAATGAATGTCCCAGCGAATCGTATTGCTTCAGTGGCGGGTGAATGTTGTGTTATCAATAAATCCCGATGGCTGTGCTTTCGTCCGCAAGCGGGTATGCGCGCCCTTGGAGGCACTTGGGTCATTATGTCATCACGCTTGCTTTCAGTCATTCTTAGTTCATTCGATTCATTTCGATGAGTTTTTATCGCTGCTAAAAAGCTATTTGATATAATCTTAGTGCACCATTTACTAAATGAACTCTGAATAAACAGATGTTTAGCTTTTGAGGCTGGTTAATGCTTCGCGTCCTCGTGACCTGTGGTGTAACGCTTCCTAGTTATCTTCTCCCTCCTTCACCAGTCGAAGCACGTAGCTTTCCTTTGTATTTTATATATATTTTTGGTAAAATCTTCCTATCCAGGGTCCTGAATGCTCGCAGCGTATTCGAGATGTGGCCTAACTGGAGCGAAGTAGCTCCGCTCATTTACTTTTTCATCCAAGGACCTTCCTGTCATATGCTTGATAAATCCTAGTTTCTTTTATGTTGTGCCGTATATGTTTTGTATTTGTGTACCCCGCGTAATGTCTGAAATTTTGGTAATTCAAAGGTACTTCACTTAACTGAAGACTTTATGTTTATTGCACCCACGGTGTAGATACGTCGTTGGTGTGATAACTTCCGCAAGAAGTGTTCAGTGGTGCATTTCTAGGTGTTTAACTTTTGAGGCTGTTTAATCCATCGCATCCTCGTTACCTGTGACATAATGCTTCCTAGTTAGTTGGTTACATTTATTTCGAGCCCCCTCTCCTGGCACCACGAATGAATGTTGTTTAGGTCCGGTGATAGAACTTCTGATTCGGCGTTTTTCGCTTAATTTATTTTTTTAAATTTATTTGAAAAAAATCACATTCAGCATGAAGCCATTTTATTGTGAACTTATGACAAACAATAAGGGACTCAAACGTAAAAACATAACCAGAAGAAGGTTACAAATACTAATCCAACATGGGGAGATAGTAAAAATTATTTTTTTGGGGAATGATATATGGCTAGGTTAGCGAAGACGATGGAAGATAAGGTGAAACGATCGAGGTTCTCAGGAAGGGAATTTGGAAGAGAAGAAAGATGAAACATATCCTGTTAGTTCCGTGAGCGTTTATGTACAACAGAGCGTGTATGAAGCAATACGTGAGTATAAAAAAGGTGTGAGAGGTGAGCAAGGATAGACCAGTGTGAAAGAAATCATTAAGACCGAGCGTCAGCCGAGCTCCGAGAATGCTGCCCACTCCGAAAGGTAGGGGAGAATATTTTTCCTATTTTCTTAAATTTCCTGGGGCTACCGCAACCCGCTCAACGTTCGCCCGCCCTGTGCTTTTTTTGCTTCAGAGCCATGGGTTCGGCCTCCCTACCGGTTAAGACCGGCGGGCTCTGCTGTCCCCGCTGGCCATGAAGCAGGGCGTAGCCACCGAACATATCCCACCGCAGCGCACTCCGCCGATGAGATGAATTCCATCTTCCAATGCTGCACGCGATCTCCATTGGTTCTCACAAGATTGGGGCTCACGGTCGTATGCTTGTCCTTCGGTGGCGAGTTACCTACCGACCTCGCTTGGAAGTGAAAAGAAAGAGCCACAGTATTTGGATTTTGAGAGTAATCCAACTTGCTGCGAAGGCTTCCGCGGTTTTCTTGTGTATCGGTAATTTTCGGGTTCTCCCCGCGTTGAACCATTTTTATGGACGACCGTTTCGCCGGTAATCCAGTCGGCTGACCTTGGCCTGATGAAGCCGACTGAAAAGCCGGCGAAACGGCCGTCCATTAAAATCTTAAAACGCGGGAAAAACCCGAAAATCACCGTCGGTAATTATTTTTGGTGCCGACGTCGTAGGACAGGTATGGCTTTTTAAATCTGTGTAAACGCGACCGATAATAATTGGAGGATAAACGCCTTTTCGGATATCAGGGTAAAGGGACGATTGTTTGAAGAATACAGGAATAGGGGTGAGAATAGAGGTGTTTGTATGTGCCTGCCCTTAATAAAAATGTGCCCACAGTTAAATTTTCTACCCGACAAACGATGAACTGCATGTGACACTCCATATCCTCGCTCATTTTATATCTCTCTACTGACTTGTTAGTTGTTTGTTTGTTTTCCTTTTTTTGTAAAGCTTTGTATTTTGTCTTTGTATTCCACTCCTCATGAAGGCATGTAAACTAATTCAATGTCCTAAGGGACTTCGTCCCAGGACAATAAAATTGTTTTCTATTCTATTCTATCCCGCCTCACCCAGGCTCCGAACTAGTTATCCTAGGAAGCCAGTTTTTACGTTACCCAACCAACTTGATCGCAAAACGAGCGTACAAACAACTTGGTTGGCTATTTTGGGAGACAACCAAGAAAACCCGGTGTCGGTATTGCCCATTCATTAACATACGGCTCCATGGCGCCTCAGCCATAACTCTCATCCGACCGAAGGAATTCTCCCTACAGCGCTCAAGTAGCGATCGGGATTCCAACGAAAAATATCTGTCCCATGTAGGATTCAAACCCGAGCCCTATGAATTGAAAATCAATTAGGGAAGCAGAGATCACCCTTGAACCATTTGAAGATGATATGTTCGACGGGTGTGTTATGTACATGGAAATTTTTCTGAACTCTCAAGTAGGAGTAGTACGATATAAGGACTTGAGCTGAATATTCCTCGTCGGCTTATTTCATTTTGGCTTATTTACCTGTTGACGTCTCACAGTGACGAAACCTGGGTAAAATTAAAATCTCACGTGGAAATTACGAAGTGTTTCAATCTTTATTCCTGAAGTTATTCCAAAAAGTTACACCTGCAACCATCACTTTCATGTTGAACTTAATTTTTCCCCTCGTTCGCGACAGCTGCAGCATTCGGATAGGTATGGGAGGATCGCCCCTCCGAATCCGAGACGAACCTTGCGATCCGAATCCACATCTCTTCTCAAATTTCTCTTCTAAATCCAATTTACATTGGATGTAGAAGAGAAATTTACATTTCCATCTCGACAGACCGTTGCCTTTGCTTAATTCGAGAATATTCCTAAATTCATTTCCATCTTTTCCCCTTACAAGTGAGAATTGTTTTACCCCTTCGCGACTCAGTCGGAATTAATATGTTCAGAATTTACTAAGTTAAAATAAGACTGCTCGTCATTGCTTCAAAAATGCCCCCATAGGCGAACCGGATGCTTACGCGATATCGAGGATGGAGAGAATAGAGAGAAGTGCGGAATGTTTTAGCGTTTTATTGCCCCGAGCTATTGGCTTTGTAGCATAAGTTAGGTTTATTGCCATGCAATCAATTTCTTGGCTGTTAGTGTTGCCCCTGTCCCCTCTAAATTTCTTTCCTTATCTTTGGCTCGAATTGTATGACAGATAGCCGGTAGAGCTACTTGAAAAAGACACCCATCTATATCTTGGCCTCTTAAATAGCTTAGGTGATATTAAAGCAATAGAACAGTCATATGCTATATTGGAGGAAGGAAATTTGAGAACCTGATAGTTTGACAAGGAATTTTTCCGAATATGGTGATGAGGCTTTTTGTGTAAACATATGAGTCATAGTTACAGCTCGCAGGAGTAATTAAGTGAAGTATAAGTTCTCCTAACTCAGCGATATCAAAGGAATGCCTTGACCTCTTATTGGCAGCTACAATGAATCGATATAAATCTGCTCACATAGTTAAGTGAAAATGGAGATGTTGAATTTATTGCAGCACCTCGCCTATAACTGCATGCGATTAAATATACCGAGACTATAGCTTATTCCAATCCTTTCCATTGAAAAGTTGTCTTATATTGGACTCTGAGATTGATTTGTTTCTCAAAAGACCATGTACATATAACTCCTCCGGAGTAGTGAAGTGATAATGGGTTAATAAAATTTTATCGGCACGATACGATAGAGATGCTGAGGGCTTTGTAGTCCCTCCTCCATATACTTCAATTACAACATTTGAATTTTCCCTACGTAATGCCTCAGCTTGCATGTGCTATTGCATTACGACCATTTTCGAAGTAGTCTTTATAAAGAGTGTGAACTACGCCAGCAACTAGAAATCCACACTGGTGTTCAGGAGTATGTACAGTCAAAGGGTAAGAGATCACCATTTACGTGGAGGTTAAGCGTTTTTTTTCACTTTAATATTTTTCCTATGGGTTGCAGTGCGTGCAGTGTCCTCTTCATCAAACGCATTACTGGTATTTAGATGAGCCTCTTTCAGTCGAAGAACGAAGATATTTTTTAAAACTTTTTTGATGCAACCAGTATACGCGCAGATGATGCCGTAATGTCAACAGATGGAGAAAAACTTTCGAAAGATCAATTTTACCAAACGATATAATTCCTTTGTTTTTAATTTTATTTTGGCCGTTTTAACCTTAAAATAATGGCAATTTCAAAATATTCTCAATGAAAAATCAATTAAATATCTGAATTTAAACATATTTTAATAGAAAAATAGTGTTTGTACGTCAAAAATGCCTAAGAATTTGGAGAATACTTTGCAAGTTTAAACAGGCTCGTAAAAATTTGATCTGCAGTGAGGATTGTGTCAGAAAACGTTGAAATATTTACTGATGAATATTGTGAAAGGAAGGTTTGAGATGAGAACTTAAAATCCTGGTGATAGCAGCGAGGCAATAAAACCAGTGGTCCTTATTTGAATTTTTTTCCGGCGACTAATGGAATCTCAGGGAATGCAATTTCACAGAAAATTATTATACAGGAAGTATCTAACAAGTGGACGAATATATGAAGCAAAAGGCTGAATATTATTTCAAAATTATTGTCATTTTTGGTGAATGGCCGATTTTGAGACCACAATTGTTTATCAAAACTCTTGTCTAGTAGATGAAATGTCTAAAAGCAAATTTCCCAACTTCATCATCATATCTTGCAGCTGTGCGCCTGGTTGCTTTTGGTACCCATCCGTCGCATATTTACTATGAAAATTATTTTTGCCATTTCTAATTTTTAAGCATAAAAAATAATTAGTTAGGGAATTAACAAAAGTTCAGCTGAGAAACCTCAAAGAAATGGGGTATTTGATTAAAAACTCTGTGGAGAACGTGATCCACAGCCGCGTAGTTGAGCATAACGACACTTGTTGAACATAACGACATAACGACACAATGTTGGTGAAAATGCAATTTGACATTTTTTTGCTAGGGTCACTTAATCTAGATGGATCGTCATTACTTTTTGATAGAGATAAGAGATGAATTGGCATGAAGTCAAGTAAATATGACAGTTCGCTTTGGAATAAACGGCGCTTATTTTCTTCACCTTAGATCAGTAAATTTCTATTTTGTTTTCCCCCCGTGTTCACAATCGAAATTGCCCTACTTCAACAGTCATATCTTTAGTCTATATGTGAAAAGAAATTGTTGCTGCTGTATTAACTCAAATTACAAGTTTTCTGATAAAGAATGAGTTAAAATCCAACAATGTGCCTAGTTATTTCACAAACATTGGAAATCTATGACATATGTGGCAGACAGATAGATAGTTATTGCTTTTATGAAAATATATGAACTATTACTGTATAGTCGTAGTTTATGCAATCTTATATAGTACCCATTTTTTGCCAATATTTCTTGGTTAACCTCATTGGAAATGCTTTAGTAGTTATTTGTTGTAATATATTTCAGCCTAGTAAAGTCCCTCATGAATTTTCCCTGCGTCAATGTATGATATCTCCTTGACCCTGTTACCCTCTCAATTTTCTTAACTACTTTCTATTCTTCGGGCTAGAAGGGTGTGGTGCATACTTACAAAGATTAATGTCTCTATGAGAAAATCGTCGTATTTTAAAGCCCTAACTCGAGAATATCTGTATGCCTATGTTCCCAGCTTGCTCTGAACCCGTCACTTAAGATGTAGATAAACTCTCCGAAGTCGGGGATTTCATTGCAAGCTAGTTGTATATGATGGTGTTGATGATTGGTGTTTTGACTGAACATATTGGTGCGGCATAATTTAAATGATCCTTTTTCCCTCCAGGCTAATAAGCCATGCTCAGAGGAGCAAATGACCTCAGTTGTCGGTCACGTTCCCAAATAAACATCGCAACCGGATCAGTTTTGACAGAATGTTAACGCCATTCAATTGCCCACATTGTAGTGGAAAGTGACTCACAGATTAGTCTCCAGTTGTTCTACTTTTGTGAAATTATTATTGCTGGTTATTTAAATGGTCCAATTCAACGAAGTAATATTTCCCCTCCTGAAATAATAAAGTTTCAAGAATAAAAAAATTGCTTGGTTTCTTTTGAATATTAATATTCATAACGATGAAAACAGTTGTTACTTTTCTCCTGGACTTTGTTATCACATCTACATCTACATACTATCCCGCAAGCCGCCTCAAAAGGCGTGTGGCGGGGAGTGTTAGGACACCAGCCGTCAACAAAAAAAATCAAAGTTCCGCCTAGCATTTATTAAAGTCCTTAATTGTTCGGGGGAAAAACGAATTCCCATACCTATCCGTTCGGCAAAATATCTCTCTTAATTTATCGATTCTGTCGGACCTGGAGATATAATGTGGTTCTAATATGATGTTCTCCGTGTCGCTCTGAAATATATTCATTCTCAATTGCTCAAGCAATCTAAGCCTAGCGCGTAGCCTCCGAGTCCCTAGCGGCTCCCACCCTAAATCGTTCAAAATCTGTGTAACGCTTTCTGTACGGCCGAAGGCTCACGATGCGTATCGCCGACTCAGCATCGTCAGGCTCAGAATTTTGGTTACTAAAAACTTCAACCAAGTGAAGCCTGCCGCTGTCAGGCTTGTGGCAACGCCGTCTACTGGTGCGCTTCCACACCGCCCGCGCGCCAGCGAAACAAGTAGCGCTCTCGCTTCCTGCCTGGTCGACCTGGAGACTACTGTCGGCGTAGAAGTTATGTGCACTCGAGTTTGGGTACAAATAAAAAGTTAAAAAAAAGACTTACAGAAAACCTAACGACACCATCATTTTTCTCATTCATTTCTACGTTTTGTAATGGCAAATTTCAATTTTTTGATCAATTTTTATATTTTTTACTACAGTTATAACGTAAAAAGTACCGATTATTTACGGCGCGCGGGAAAAGCTCCGACTTTGACACATTGTAACTCAAACACAAGTTCTTCAATGACAACTATATTTCTATAAATGGAGGATAGATATGTTTGCTATAGATTTTGCGAGTTTCAGCTTTGTATGTTTCATAGAAATAAAGTTATTATATATTATTTAAATAAGTAAGTCTCTGTAAGTCTTTTTGTTAAATTTTTATTTGTACCCAAACTCGAGTGCACATAATTTCTGCGCCGACAGTAAGGGCTAGCGCGGTCGCCTGTAAAGCGTGCGGCCCGGGTTCGATTTTCGGTCGCGGGGTTTACTATTTGTTGATGATCTTTTCTTACACTTTTTCGACTGTTCTAGAACATTGTTCTGGCATTTTCCTGAAATTTTATAGCTCATTCTAGAATGGTCGCTCTCAGTAGAAATACTGAAGCCCTTGGCCCTTCAAGCCAGTCTTGTACCGACATCGGAACTGTAAACAACAGTGAAACATAACACAAGTCTCTTCAATCGCTAGCTGACCTAACCAATCATCAACTTCAGACTTATTCTTTTGAAAGTTAAGCCGACGGAAATCGTAATTATCATTTATTTTAGATATTGTGGGCGTTGAACTAAGAGGATGCAGGTGATGCTTTTGCCCTGTCGTTCTAAATGGCACGGGGCGTGTATGGGAATGAAATGGGATTCTCCAGTACCGTTGCACAGCTCTCGGACTTCGCTATGATTGAGAGCCTTATTTTTAAGTGTGCCCTTGCTCTCATTAAACTCAAAACTTAATGGTAATATCCGTCATAAAATTGAAAAATCGATGATGGGCACTGGTGCTTCGGTCGGAGCCATTTTCAACGGCCATCAGAACTCAATTTATGGGCTTCGTAATGTTTCCGAGCCATGCACGTCAAAAGTGATGACTTCACTATTGCACTACGGAACGGCCGCACACAAGGATTTCGGTCGCTTCCTCGAAGCCTTCCATCACGAACTGCTTTTGCGTTCCTCTCCGCGTTTTCAGATACCATTCTCTGCCCTTCTTTGAAACTGCCATCAATAAACTTCATTTATGGTGCGTGACCGTGAGAAATTAGGTTTTATTCTTGATGAGGTGGAGATACCTGGACATGGTATCCTTTAGTGATAATGTGTGTCAAAACATGTTGCAGATTTGATCTCTTGCTCTCACCTCACCATTGACATTTGAATAAAGTTATGCTCTTTGATAAAAAGTTAAATAGATACGCTAAATGTCCCTTATCTGTGTTCCAGGGTAAATAGTTTATAACCTTTTTCTTTATTGCAGCGTATTAGTGATAGCTTTTGAGTCCCGACAGCAATCATTTGGTCATCGCTAAGAAAATCCGTGCTAAATCCATATCTTTATGGATATTCCCTTAAATTTTTTAATCATTTCATAGAAAATCTACCGAGGAAGGAGTCAGTGCGCCAAGGAAAATCAAATAAAACTCCTTTGATCACGAACACATTTGATAAAAATAACACGTTACATGGTATGCTAATACTGTTGAATGTATTTTATGAAGACAGCGTGCAAGTTATGGTACACAATCTCAGGATTTTTGGACGAACCAAGCTCAAGGTTAAAATATTTTTATTCTTTATCTCGGAACCAATAGCTCCACGTATCTCTGGCGTGTGTGGGCTTAAGATAGTGCGTGTGAGATAGTCCCCCATCATAATAAAGACCATATTCAATATATACGTTTTATTTTCACCAGCTGTGAGACACACGAATTAAATTTTGCATTATTAATGGTGCAATAATATAGTTTTACATGACAGAAATTGTAAGTAATCAAATGAAAATTTCTAAATGAGTCTTTAACTTGACTCATTTTTTTCACGCGGTACGTTTGAAACTCCATCTAAACGGAAGGTTTATCGTGATCCCGAAGAATTTACTGCGGTGACAATATGATTTATCTGCAAAAATAGTTGAGAAAACACACAAACTACACACTGTTGACTTTTTTTACGATATCTAAGTGTTATAAATTCCTCATTTTTTTAATTAGGTTTCTCTGGAGTGCATACACGTACCATTTCCCATGTAAAAGGGCTGGTATTTTTGGCAAATACCTCGGAAATTTATGTGGTAAGGGGTTGAATGTTAGTGTAAATGGAAGGGTGATATATTTTTCTTTAAAATGAGACAAAATTCATTGATTTCTAGGTAAAATGATATTTCGCTAAAACTGCCTTAATTTGGTGAGAGCCGACAAAAGACTAACTTGTTGCGAGGCACGTCACGCGTGGGACTTATTTCTTCGGGAAGAAGGGGTTAGGTCTAAGGACATCAATGAGAGCACGAAGAGGAGATTCGAGTCGCAGGAAGAATGGACGAGGACGAGTGAGTCAGGAACACGGGCTGTCCCATCTTTCCTCGCGTAATTGGACGTGAGCCTGGTGTGAGGATTCGGAGTAATGGCGTCGGCGTTTGAATGGAGGACCCTCGAAAATAACTCGGAGCGAAGCGATACCGCTGCGGTTGTTACCGCTCTCGCTTCTCTGAAGAAGGTCTTAGAGCGTCGTGGGGGTGTTGTTGGTTCCTCTTCCCTCACGAGCGAGGTGAGCGTTTGACTCCTCAACCGGGATCACGAGTCGATCGAAGCGAAAAATGGAGTTTCATTCAAGATATCTCTCTCTCATTCCCCTCGAGATTGTCAATGGTGGAAGAAAAGCCAAGTCGGAGTGACCCTCGTCCATTCCCACGGTAGGGCTCCCCGGTGATTTTATACCGAGGCGTGTGAACGGCCTGACGTCTGGATGGTATAAGGTAGTTGGAGGGCGAATCGTGAGTCGTTGAGTGTACATTTCAGTAACATTTCATGTTTGTCGAAAACCATTTCTTGAGACACTCTTCATTTGAGTATATAAATTTATACGTTGTAAACATACGTTCATGTTGTAATGTAATGTTGCAATATATATATTTAAAAATATTTTCCCCATTTCAGCATTGTTTTGACTTGGGTTTACGGCGCAGAATTCGAAATTTAAGCGAAAATCATTTGTACATAAATACGTGTTTTTTTAATCGGCTTGCAACTTTATATTCATTAGGAACCATTTTAATGGTATGAATGGTAGTTTTTCGCGGCTAGGAATAGATCTGTGTATATTTCATCGAATTATTTCAAAATATATGCCAAGTGACTCAAGGAAACGTGTTAACATAGCATAAAATGGACAAGAAAACCAAATTGGTAACATGCAATTTCTTCGTTTTTATCTATTCGTATTTCTACTGAGTACACATATGAAAAGCTTCAAGCAAATTTTTTCATTAACGAAAATCACTCCGATCACCTTAAGAGATCCAGTCCCAGGATTTATTCCAGAATTACCTGTGAAGCTTCTCCAGAATTAGCTATATCTACAATCTTGCACATTTACAGGCGTCATTTTCGCATTTTTTTTTCCAGTGCTTGCAATGGCGTGTTCCTGTTTGAGTTTAATTGGCAAGTTTGTTTATTAATCTCTGATAATTTACCCGAATAATAACGAATATTTGTTCATTAATACCCTATTCAGCCAGCCAATGTTTTATTCTTTTTTTTAATCAAAATTCTATTTAAAATAATTTTATTTTTATATAAGCGATTATTCAGCTCAATCTGAATATTTTTCTAAGTGAAATTGTTAGGAATTCATTGCGCAAGTGTCTTTTGCATGTCACTGTACGAAGAATCCAGAAGTTGTAAGATTAATCAGTAAGTTAAACTATAAAAAAATACTCTTTCATTATTGGCTAAATGAAGAGAGGAACTCGATAATTTTCAAAATATATAGAAAGGCCCTCACGGATAATCACTGGATAATTTCTCCAGCTAACCTGATCAGTTAGTATGAGACTGAACAAGCTTAGAATTGAAATTGTTTCATATTTAATGTCCAAATAAGTTATTCTAAGATCGATTATTTTATGAAAAGACTGAGTGATTCAAAGTAAATTATCTCATTAAAGGATATCAAGGATGAAAACCAACTTTTTAAATTAGCTTTTCAGTCCACCTTTGCCATCCTCAGGTCATGATATAAACGAATTATTGAAAGGTAATCATAATTGAAGATACTGAGAAAAGGTAATCAAGGTGATGACACAGTACGTATTCAATGGGTGCATAACCTCTATTAGTATTTATCTTTTCCACATTAAATTTTCTCTTCCACTCCGCTGTCATCTACGCGGCGCACAGTTAAGGTGTATATCGCAATCATCCCCATTTCTACCCCATATATGTTGATATATCTTGTGACCCTTGAAATTATTAGTTACAGTGTTTTTTACATTTCATTGGCTTAATGTTGTGGCAAGAATTACAATTTCGTGAGAGAATGATAGAAAATAGAGTGACATAACGTTTGCGGCCGTTGTGATATCATGTATAAATATTTTTCTGACAAAGGAAAATCATTAGACGTTCATTTTTTAAGTCTCTTATATGTGACACAGTACGAAGAATCCAGAAGACTTAAGATTAACCCGGGATTAAGGTAACAAAAAAGGATTCTGTAATCAATGGATACATGAAGAGTGGAAATCGAAGAGCCTTACCCCATGGGTGTCCTAAGGCAAGTATTTTTGAATCGGGAAGTAATAAAAATGATTAAAGGCATAAGAGAAGAGCAAAAAAAATCATGAGTACGGGAATGGTAATTGCAGAGGGGAGAATACATCGTAACTCTGCTCTTGTCAGTGGTATAGATGATGAATACAGAATTAGTTCGATGGAGAGTCTGAAATAACGGTAATAATTATATTTGCTTAAGGCAGTCTGCGTTCTGCCTACATTTCAAAGAATATATATTTTGCTAAGAAATTAAACTGGCAACTAGTTCGTGAATGAAAGAATCCAGGTATTGTCGGTGGAGCTAGTCGTCTATTTCTCTAGGGCCTCATAGCAGTTTCATGACCGGGAAGCATAATGCCCATTCGCGGTAACGGTTGTTGCTAATGGAATTAAAATATTTCAATTGATGAAACGTTTCAAGAGAAATATTGCTATCTCGAACACGAATGCGTAGTAAATAATTTTTTAATGAAATTTATGAAGTCAACTTTTTTTAACACATGAAGAAAAGGGCAATTTTACATGTCAATAATACTTACAGTATGTGTCTGATGAGCGTACCGTTTTCTCTATTTTTTCCCCCTGCAATTCCAGCGTGGATATTAAAAGCATTTGTTTATCATTTACATTTTTACATAATGTTGATAATAAAATTTCTTCCATTAGAAAATTTCAATATTTGCATTATCGTGTACCAAAGATGCGGGTCATGACATGTACTTGTACATATAAAGTGTGCATGTACAAGTACTTTCAGGGAGTGGTTGGGGGCAGGTGCTCGGTGCACGCGCCGGCACCTCTTCACGAGCTCTCTTCGGCCTCCAATATCTCTTAAACGGCTGTAGGCCAAAATAAATGAAAGTTTCTTATAAATGTCCATAAAATCGCTATTAAACGAGCTAAATTCAATATTTCGAGTGTGATATTTTAGACCGCACGCGGCAGGGGTTATTGGCATCACACACCGACCCGAATTTCAGGTCGTCTCTCTCATCTAAATATATGTTATGACGGGAGGAGCTAATGACTTTTCAGGTTAGAACAATAAGGCGCACCCTAATTTATATATACTTGTACTGATTCGAAATGGAAACCCGGGGTTGGTACCAAATGGTAATGATACAAATCGAGTACCAGTGAAGAGAATTCAATAAGACAAATGATTCGTAGGTTCGTACATGCGTAGTGGATGACCAACATGGGCTCTGGCCTCCTGGTCTTATCTACCCCCCCAGATCAATCATTACTCGAGCTTTACTTCGGAAGGGCGGAGGGCATTCGGGAATCAGGGAAGAATGGGTCTCTGGAAAGGCGCTGGAATTTGGACGGCTCTCTGGACAAGGAGGAACAGACAATGGGGAGCGATTGCCAGCGAAGGATGCTGTTTCCTGTGACATGTCGTCCAGGGATGCATCTCTGTTCGCAGATATCGAGGGGCTTCGGAGGTCCGTCAGATTATGAGTATCTCACGCCAGCCGGCGATCTGATACTCTCGATGTATCAATGTGGGAGGAGATTGCTAGGAAGCAATACGCTACATTATGACGCTCGGTGACAAAGTTTTACTTTAGTATTTGAAGAGAAATAATAGTTGGGACAGTTTCCAAAGAGCTGACGGATTCCCCCCCCCCCTTCCCCGTGTTTTTCCCCTGTCCGAAAATACGGGCGTTTTTCCTCTATGAGATCTGAGTAACGTGGTCAGTCTTTCGCTGTCATTAAATTAGTCACCTATTAATAGCCAGTTTTTTGAATTTACACTGAACGAAATGGAAAAATTGGCAATTACAAGTATGTTTCATGCTAGTGATTTACCATTTGTGCTCGCGAATATATTTGTTGTACAATTTCGCCAGATTTCAATTTAGGTATTCTCTTTTTGTGTTTACACTTGCTACTCCACGAAGCATTTTATTTCAACCACAAAACATGCGCTACAGTAGAATTAAATACAATGAGAACTTAGTTTGATCTTTTTTTTTTAATGTAGACTTTAAGGCGACACATCACACCCGCTCGACAGGTCGGATTTGTGATTATTTTTTGTTTAAGTCTTTTTTTCTTCTTTTCTTAAACCCCAGATTTTTTGTTTAAGTCTTACGTCATCGACTTGAAATTTTTATAGTATAAATGATAGACCTTTGCCAAGGGAGGCTCGTATCTGAAACATGAAAATGTTATCCCGGAGCATAATTAAACCATCCGGAAAACGGCAAGATGTAGGGTATATTTTTATAAAAACTATTATTATTATTGACATATCTAAAACTAATGAAGATGTATCAATCCCTCCTCTATCGGGATGCTAAGTAACAGCCGTCACGGTTGTAAGATAGAATCTGTAATTGGTATATTTCGACAAGCTACCTGAATGGTTTTCGGCCATGATGTGCTCGGACTGTGATGCAATTAGTTCAGTCTTCTTTCACACATCTTATGTAAGCGCTGCCTGTACTTACGCGCCGGAGACATGGATAAAACTTACCGACGACTGTTGCCTTGTGCGAGAGTTATCCTGGAGTAGGAGACTCCTGACGCTAAAACGCCTCGATCGGGTGCGAGTGACGCCATCTTGTGGATTTTCGACAGAACTTTTCCTTACCGAAGGGTATGATGCGTCCTCTTAAGGACGCTACTTTACCTTGGATGTCGGCTAACCATAAAACTAGAGACTACTGTTACTTTAGAATTAAATGCGAAGTGGAAGTGTATTCCTTGCAGTTTTACGTCGTGGAACTACATTCCATGCAGCTGCTTGCAGGGTGGTATGTAGATATCAAAAGTAGTTTGCTCTACTATCAGGAATATTTTTCCCATCTTGTATATGAAAACAAATTTTCCGCATGAAGACATTTCGAATAAACCTCCTAAACTTTCATGATTCAACATATTGTGATGGTTAGATGTGCAAGAACGGCCGCGATCGGAATGAAACTCGGAAAGTCAGTATACAAGTCCACCATTCACCTGCAGATTCCCCCCCAAAGGGGTCGCGCTTCGGATGTGGGATGGGGACGAAGGTAAGAGTGTGGGGAAGAATCCAACCTGTCGGTCACATGGGGTGGTTAGAGTGCGGGATAAAAGAGTGGGGGAGAAGAAAAAGGTTTGAGGAGGATGGCTTCGTATCGGAAAACTGCGGAAGGAGACTATTATGTGGTTGACTCAAGCGGAGGAAGGAGAAAATGGGCGAGAGAGAGAGAGAGAGAGGGATGTATCATGCGGGGAACTTTTAAGAATGAGAAGAGGCGGATGTGAGATGACTGCCGGGGGGGCGGGGGGGGGAGGCGCGGGAAGGTGAGGACGCAGTGTGTGAGGAGGCGGGTATAGTGTGAGGAGCGAAAGGGGTTATCGGTCGGCGGGAGGGAATCGGGGGTGCGTTGTGTGGCAAGTTGGATTCTGCGGGAGCACTCCCGCTCCCCTCCTCTGGACTGGAGGATGAACGGCTCTGGAATTTACTTTCCGAAGATTTGTGCCGCCCCAGGGGCAGAATCCTGCGTCGGACCAGGCCGGGACTTTCGTATGAATGGGTTGGTTCCGGGACCAAATTGAGATATCCGGCGGCCGTGGGTGATGGAAATGTCATGAGGTGACAGATCGTGAGATATCTTTCGCTTTTTTTTGCAGAAATGAAGGACGCGCATTATCTGCTTCTCTTAACGATTATGTAGTGAGAAGTCACAATATTTTGACTTCCATGTAAAGAGCAGAGAGTGAGAAACAGTTACAGCAAATGGTGGATAAAATCGAGGGGTAGGAAAACATTTTGGAATGAAGGTTAACGTTGAGAATACTGAAGTAATGAAGGCAGGAAAAGAGGAAGGAGTTCTAAATGTAACCATTGATGGACAAAGGATAGAACAAATGCCATCCTTTAGATACCTCGGAAGTGCTATGACATGGAATGGAAGTTGTACGGAGGAAATAAGAAGTGGAGTACGAAAGGGAAAGGCAGCCTTCACGAAGGTCATCCAACTGCTTTCAGCCAAAGTAAGAAACATAGCCTTAAGGAAAAGACTTTCTAAATGTTTTATTGGGAGTGTTGTGCTTTATGGAGCAGAAACATGAACAGTCGGGAGAAAAGAGGGGAAATATCTAGAGGGTTTTGAAATGTGGTAATGGAGAAAAATGGAAAGATGAAAATGGAGTGATAAAGAGGGAAACGAGGAAGTACTGGCAAGGATGAATGAGAAAAGGAATATTTTAAGATCAATAAGAAAGAGGAAGGCAAACTGGATGGGACACGTCATGAGGCGAGATTGCCTGCTGAAAAGAATAATGGAAGGAAAGATCGAGGGAAAGAGAGGGAGAGGAAGACGAAGAAATAATATGTTGACTGATATTACGAATGGAAGGAGTTACGAAGAGCTGAGGGATGCAGCACAGGATATAGACGAGCATGGAGGGAGCAGTTCAATTGGAACCTGTTTGAGGATAGATTCACCAAAGAAGAAGATGTGAAGAAAATGTCATGGTGACTTTTTTTGAATCAACTGGGGAAATAATTTTATTTTTAGGGAAAGAGAAATGTGAAAGGAGGTATTTACGAGGTCCTAACTGGTTGCGAAATGTTAATAAATGTTATGTAAGAATGAGGAGTAGATGAACGCGATACATTTGGAGAAGATATATTTGTTCCATTCAAATAATTTAGCTCTTTGTGGAAGATGAGTATTGTATATAATAACATAATTGAATTAAAAAAATGGTAGTGCAAGGCTATTTTTATCAAGCATCAATAGTTTCCGAAAGTCCCTTAGACCACGTCATACGCATTTAATGGGTGTCGACACGCACTATTCCCCGAGCAAAAGACCATATAGCGACTCCGATCACCATAAATACTCATGCGGTGCTGTGAAATCTGTGAGCATTATCTAAATGAAGTCATGGAGATATTTTACTCGGGATTCAAGTTCAACAATTGTTCTTTCCTTACTTTATTCTAGCAGTCACTCAACTCCTGCTTCCTATACCAACCTGCAGACCGCAATTAGTCAAACCTCTAATATATTCCTTGTTTTCCGCTTATTTCTCATCTGTTGAATTGTATAACCAGGCTTATCGAACTCAAATATGGTAATAACACAGTGAAAAGTTTTGTCAAAGGAGGATTGACTCCGTAATACTCATTTTCGTACTGTAAGCCGGTCAACACTGGTTTTATGCCACCGATGACCCAGCGGACCCACTATTAGCGTCTGTGACAAAACGTTGACGCCTACGATGTCGCCGTCTAAAAGTTTTGAGTGCGCACCAGGCACACTAACTGGCCTTGTTAGGAAGACCCCAATAATGGATGTGAATGTGAAAAAGAAGAGCGATAAAACGGAATATCGGGAGGAAGGCGGGGTGAGGGACCATGGAGGAGGGTAAAGGAGAATGGACGTGCTAAATGAAAGGCATAAGTTTGGCAATTGCACAGCGCGGAAGAATTGGAAGGCAAAATTGAGGCGTTGAAAGAAGGCCGATGGCCATATTAGGCTGATTTATGCGATCGGTAGCGATGACCTAATGCTCTCACGAATAAAATCCTTGGTAATAACATAAAATTTTGGATTGCTCGCTCACCTCAGCGGAAGCGTGATAGATTTCTTACTTATTAGCATCAAGGAAACGGTTCCAGCCCCACATGGGTGAGTTTTCTTTCTTTCAGGGCATGGATATTTAAGTGATGGGTATACATGAATTGCAAGAGATGGCTACGAAATTGGGTTGGAATGGATACTTGGGGAGACGATAGAGAACTAAGGTCATTGGAGGTTGATTCCTTCTTTCGGGTTTTCCGCGGCGTTGGTTCATGTCAGCAGGACAGCCGGCGAAATATCGTCCCCAACATGAACCAACGCGGCGGAAAACCCGAAAGAAGGAATCAACCTCCATCAAAGCCCCGCGGAAGCCTTCAACAGAACTAAGGTCATTAGTGTCATAGGGGACAGGTAGGGAGGAAGGGTGGAGAGAAACCCGGCGTCGTCTTTAGCCTGCTCTCAACGAAAGGCCTCAAGGAGACCATTTTTTTGTGTTTCGAACGATTCTGTTGGCTCGTTTGTCCCTGGAATTTCAATGGACTAAGTCTGTCGTCAGGTTTTCCAGGAACCGGGCCAACAAAACTTGACATACATCCATGCCCTGGGTGGTGAAAAAACCCACCCAGGCGGGACTTGAACCCGTAACCCCAGGATTAGCAGTCGACGACTTTACCCCTCCGCCAACAGGGGCCGGCAGTTTAATGTATCATCCGATATACGGAGTGCTGAACTTGAAGTGCCCTCAACAAGACACTAAAGATCGGGTTTCCTATGAAAAATATCCTTCTCTGCTGAGATTTGAATCCTGATCGTCCGTATGATTAGCCAGTGCTCAAGTCACCCCACCAACTCGATCCCCGACTACGAAGCCCTCGCTTCACTTTGAATCAAGGCATGTACCTCATCCTTGAAGTTTTTCTGCCTTCAAGTCGATATAATTGAAAAAAATAATGAATAAGAAATGATTGGAAAGAGTCGCTGAGGTAGACCTATGATTTATTAGATGAGGAATATTGTGGGGGACTTCTAAGAGAAGAATTACCTGCCAATAGGAATTATGCTATTTGCAGTGAGGAAAGGGGATTGGAGAGATGCAGCAAAACTAATCTTAGGATTAATGACTGCTGATGATGAAATTAGCATAATTTATGTGGATCATGATATTATTGGTCTGATAATAACACCCATTTGCGCTTAGGGGTGAGGTTCCGCTAAATCGTTCACTTTCTTAATGATCATATGTGGCACGAGTATGAAAGTCTCTACATGCGTGACAGATGAAGCCTCAGAACAAGAGAAAAATACGTCTGCCTAGCTGATCAATCATTTTCGTACCCCTGAAAATGATATGTAATATGTCTCTCGGATGTTCACAGAATATAATACTCGTATGACGTGAAATTTAGTCCGTTTTTTTCCGATATCATATGTAATATATTAATGAATCATCATGACACCATCTGCACATTGCTTCTTGAGTTGACCCTTCACTGAAAAGCATGAGAAATTCGCTCAAATTTCTAAGACTTGGAGTATTCCGATCATCACATTACTTCCTCTAATTTCCGCCGCCAACATACCTCGCTTGAATGCTTCTAACTCTATTATTAAAAGGTTGAATAGTGTCCTTCCGGTATTCATAAAATAGACTTCTATTCGAATGATTTTTTCTTCCATGCCTATGCTCACTCCATAATTGGAGCATACCTATCCAGTTAAAAAATGTTCCTCGCTTTCGTATATGAAAGAGAAAGTTTATTTGTGAATTCAAAAATGGTATGCCATCGATTAGTTTTCCAATAATTATCGAGTGATGCTTTCGGCTATACATCATCATTAGTCGTTAAATCCTAGGATTGGTTGACTGCAGCCCTCCACCCTTCCCTACCTATGCTAGTTCCCTTACCTGCTGGTATCTCTTCCTATGCACTTTCCTCTTTATTTGGTCCGTGAAATTATTCCTGGGTCTTCCTCTGGGGACTTTTCCCTCTATTTTGCCTTCAATTAGGTTCTTCACAAATCCATTGTGTCTCAGGGTGTGTCCAATCCATCTTGCTCTTCTCTCTCTATGATGTTCCATATGGTCCTTTCCTCTTTTACTCTACTGTACACTTCATTATTCCTCATTTTGTCCGTCCATTTCGTCTAAACAATGAAAATGTAATTCATTCTGATCGCTAAATACTTTTTAATCATTTTTGTCGCCGAAGTTAAATCGTTTTCCCCCTCACCGAGGAAGTGTTGATGTGTGCCCCGTTTTCCCAATGCCATCCGGTTTAAGTATCCATCGACGATGACTCCGCATTCGGGGCGAGTGCGCCTCAGAAGATTATTTTCACTTCTGTGTGACACTGGTCGGACGTTTTAATCCTCACGTCTCTCCTCGCAGTTCATAAGTGGGACAAAAGTTATCGTCTTATTGACGGTAGATTTACGGCCCTGGCGACTTCCCTTTGCGGAATGGACCGAACCACCGCCCCTCGTGGACCCACCGCCACCACCACCACCACCACCACCACCACCTCCTTCTTAAGAGGAAGCCATTAACACCCGCGGCCCGATTTTGAACCCGCCCGCCTACCTCATGCGCTCGTAAATTTGTTTACACTGGGCGTTGACACGGACCGTAAAACTCGGGACAAACACCACGCGCAATCCTCTGGGATGAATGACCCGGGTGAAGAGGGAAATGCTCGAAATTGTGAGAGGGCGAACCTCACAATAAGTCGCACAGATTGACTCGGGGGACACTGTGGAGCTCATTACATAAAAGCTTCGGGAAATTCCGTGGATCCCACGTCTGTCTGCCAAGTGCTTATGGTTTCCGGTGAAAATTCACGTCAATCTTGATCGTGTTGGAGATAATGAAAGCCTTCTTTAATTTGGATAAGTGTTCGGGGAAAGGAAATGCAATGTCAAGAAAAAACAAGTTGTCATTATCATTATCATCGATTGTCAATCCGGATACTGTTTCGCTTGCTAATCTATAAAAAAAGTTACGTGATAGAAAATAAAGATTTGAACCGCTTTACCATTACAGTGACATGTCAGATGAAGTTGCATGGGGCAGAACGAGTTGCCGAATAAACTCTTATATATTATCCTATATTCAGTACAAAGATAGCGTCGATGCAACATTTTAAAAGAGTAAAAGGTTTTCAAGTGCATTTGGAAGAATCTCTCAGATGACCAAATTATCAATCAATAACTGGTCACTTTCTTGCCCCCTAGCAATGATTATTGTGGTGGCATGAAGATGACTATGAGAATGATAACTCCTCACTCGAAAGGAAAAAGTGTATTTTGTCAAAGTCTGCGTTTGAGGTCAATATTTGTTCCAAACACGGAAAATAAACATTGTTTTGCGACGATATCTACTGGTTTTATTTTGGTTCAGTGGAAGAGCATAGCTCAATAATTAGCGCATCATAAAAATTCTTCCATTAGCTCTAACGATGTATGTACGTATTGACTCAATGACTAACCATTCGAATTATATATTTATCCAATGCTGAATAACTATGCCGCAATGATGAGATGAAATACGTTGAATTTTGCTTGTACTGTCGGACAACGGTTTTAGAAAAAAAACAATGGAAATCATATCTTGGAGGTGGGCAAGAAGGAATATCTGTGCCGTGACGAGTTGCCACTTTTTTCCGCAATGTGGCTGGCACCGTTTTTAAATAGGTGTCACGTTACGACGCTTGATTTACGCTGGGATGAAACAGTTGTCTGGATTTGTGTCCTATACCAACTGGAATTCTCCTATTTGTGTTATTTTTGTATTCTCTTTGTGGACCGTTGCCCTTAGCCAAGTGGCCAGTGAACTTTAGAAGTAAAAATTTGATTGGCCCAGCAACCCTTTACAGAATACTACGGTGTAGTTCAAAGGCAGCGTGATTTCGTTGAATTTTTTTACGACCCATAAGCACTCAACCGTTTGAGTTTTCGGCCTTTAAAAACGTCCCCGTGGTCTTTCCATATCTGAACGCACTGAAGACTCCATAAATGTCATAACATCTCTGGTTGTCGTCATAAATAATATTGCTATTAGTTATGATGTAGTATGGTGTGTAATATTTTTGCCTTTGGCTCTATTTCATTCTCCTCTATCATCTAAGTGGCTGAAGATAATAGCGATTTGTCTTAAATTAGCGAAGTTAATCATTATCACATAGATTATTTTGCTCAGCTGAAAACCAATTTTTTTTCTTGCCCGTCAGTGATACGTCACAGACCGATGTCCGGTGCGAAAATTTTATCCCATTGCGGAAAGTTTTCTCTTTCCTTTGGAATTTATATTTCCTCTGATAGTCTACATCCAGCAGATTGTTGGTCAATTTCATTGTAGGATTTTAATACGGCTTGATAATTTCAGATATTTTTAATGTTAGCAATCATGATAAAATATGTGAAGTACTTCCATAAGGGATCCCATAGGAAAATTTTGAGGATTTGTGGACGACAAATTAAGAAGCACTTGGTATTCCAACGGAAGCTAGATAGTTGCTGTAGGAATTAGTGGGCTGGGTTGATGGGTGTAGAAATAAGAAACACTTCAGATAGGTCTTAGGTTCGAGTGTACTGAATTGAGAAGTCTCCCAAATTGAAAGAAATATATTTTCGAGGAAAAGGATAATTTCAAATGGCAGCATTTGTCCATTAAAACCTAACCTGACCTGTGGAACAAAATACGATGCAGTCAAATTATTCCGTTGAATTTTCATTTGAGATAATTTCATTACTTGGTATGCTTTGAGAGGATGTATTCCTGTAGTGAAAATACACTCTGGAATGGTTCACTCTTTTGTCAAATATATTCTTATTTCAGTGTAATTCTCCCCTGTTGTGTGTGTGTATGTGTGTGTGTGGGATTGACCCCGAGTAGTCGCACTAAATGTCAAGGGTTGTCGACCCCGGTGGCGGCGGGGTGAAGTCCTCGCCTGCTAACCTGAGGGTCGCGGGTTCGTATCCCGCCTGGGTAGAATGTTCACTGCCCAGGATATGGGTGTTTTTGTTCGTCAAACGAGTGAATTGTAAGAAAGGACAGTACAGATCTGAATTCGCTCACAATAAAGACGAATTATTATTTTTATTATATTTGACCTCTCTCAGATAAGATATTACTTTTTCTTGATACCATTCACTTCGCTCTGTGCATGCGTGCATGTGCATGGCGTGAAAACATAGCGGAATGGCTTTCAGTGAGACTCGTATTTCTGCTCTCGGGCGCCATAACATTTCGACCTCCAAAAACGATCGAAGGACTCTCTCGGGTAAACCGCCGAGCGGACGACGTCACCTCACGTCCGCCCGCGGTCTCCTACCAACTCATCCCCTCCCCTTCGTCCTTCCTCCCCCCCCCCCCTCTCCCATCGCTCCACCCACCGCCGACACCCATTCGATTCCCCGATTGGTCGGGTGGGGTGGGAGCTTCACACATGCGCCCCCCTTCCGAACACGCCACTCTCGTCCACACGCAAACACACGCAGCCGAAGACCCATCTCCGCTTCCGAAAGTCGGGGTGATTTCAACGCGCTATCCGGGAGCCGGTCCGTGATGACCCCCCCACATACACCCCCCCGCTTTTGCGGTTACCGCCTCTGAGTGCTTGGGGTAATTTAGTCCGCCGTCATGAGCGGTAACCTCCCATCTCCCCCCACCCTCCTCTCTTCCAAATGATCTACAGAGTTGGGATCCTCACGTCGCGAAACGTAATTTTACGCGTATTTTCCCGAAATTGCTTCTTAAAACAATGGCGTTGAATCAGCAGGCAATAATTTTCCCACATTCACACCGTTGAAAAAACAACCTTTCGGATGCCTTAAATTTTTGTCCGTGAGAGTGCTTGGTTACCTCACCATCTCGCCTATTTATATTGCAGCTTTTCCTCGGAAAGTTTTCTGATAGTCCGACAGGAGCGATCAACTAACCATACTCCACAATCGTGTGTTAAAATGTGTACTCCTCCTTGTGCAGTTTCGTATGTAAAACAACGAAATGCAATCACATACAAATTGGCGAACACTTTTCATGGTGAAACATGACGGGAAATACGTAGTAATAGGAGACTTATAAAATAGTCGTTAAAGGTCTAGTACATTCTAATGGCAGAATACCTTATATTATCTCAGTCACTACTGCTTTTTGTTTTTTTTCATAAATGCCAGTCTCAAATGGCAGGTTTATGCTAACCTATTGTTTTATTTGTTGAAGGAACAGTGGTAGGTAGTTACTTTTGAATCGTCAGAGATAATTTACCCATTGTAATTAATAAATGCATGCTGTTGTTTTCACTTTTGTTAATATTGGATAAAGTGTCGTATTTTAATCACTTTGGTGACGCACAGCGGATACATTCTTTTTCAGGCCATCCTGATCATAACTACGCTTAGTTTTAGAAATGTAGGTAGAACTCTTTTCATACCAAGTTCAACGACATTTAAGTTTATATGTTCATGATCTTTAGACCAGTTCCTTTCTCTGCTTCAAAAATGCTGTCACAACGTTTATTCTTACGTGCAGATACTCGTATCACTTGTCTTTACTAGGAAATACCCCATAAAACAATAAATATGGCTTTTTACCTGGATATCCCATTTCATTTTCTATCATAGACTTGTGTACCTACTAAATTCAGTGAATTTCAATACCCTGAGCTCCAGGGTATCCACAAAAGTGGTTCATTGAGAAGAGTCCGTCAATGTTTTGTGTTGAACGGAGTATTAAGGAAATATCCATGTTAATTCCAATAAAGCAGTACTGTGTGGAGTTGAATAACTCAAGAATAATACCTGAAAGAATTTAAAATTTCATGTTTTTTTTACAATTAGTAGTCTTCAATCCGAAGATCTCTACGCTCCAATCACATTTCAGGGTACCCATTAGCTCCCTCAATAAATTCTTATGTTACCGTGTCTAGTTGTTTTCATAATGTGCCAATCTTCAATTTTCCTCAGTTAGTTTATTTACCTGTAGATAATTCTTTTATTGGTCGTTATGTCTCAAAATGTGTCCAGATATATCTTATCTTCCTCGCCGAGATCTCATTCAATATTTTTTCTCTCGTAATCTTCGGAAAACTTCTACCTTCTTATTTATGCATGATGTAAATATTGATGTTCTTATTTATGCATGATATTTTGAATATGTAGTAGTAGTCCTTGTGCCCCTTGCACGTTGGAATGATTGATGATAGAATGTTTCTTGGTTAGTAGATTGTTAATTGGCGCGTTGTATGTGCGGTACGCTGGTTTCAATGTAGTTTCGGTGTTCTACCGTATCATTCATGCATGCCTGGTGTGGTAGCACCCCCTGCCACACACCCTTTGGGTGGCTTGCAGGGTATGACGTAGATGTACCTTGGACCTATCAACCAACCTTTTAACCTACCTATCAGCCTCCTTTTTATTAAATATATTTTGTTGTGGAATTTCAAATTCTCCGTTCAACAGTTCGCTGCCATGAAAATTTCTCCTTCTTTAATGAAATTTCTCCTCTGATCAACGTCTATTTGACTACCGATGCGCATGTATTGTAAATCAATCACGGTGGATTTATAAGGAAACATATCATCAGGAGCGTAACCTCAACCTTTCGCGCGATCCACACCTCCGTCTGCGTTGAACCCGTTTCCAAGTTTTTACTACTCCTGGCGGCGTGCATAAAACGAAACCATTGAAGCCTCATCACCATCAGCGGCGCTCCCGCGTAGGTGTCACTCGCGTTTGCCCTTTATCACGTCAACAGACGGACGGGTTTAGAAATGTCACGGCCCTTGCACCGACTCATGAAGTGGGTTTTCTGCCATTTCCCTCTCTGTAATGCCCGTTTCGTTTCTTAACTACTCCCCCTCGAGTATGATTTCGATGATTGCCGTGGGCTGTGCTGTGAGATTTACCGTTGCTGCCGAAGAATACGCAGTAATTTCCATTTGTCGTGAGAGACTTCATTGACGGAAACTGAAATATCCTTGCCTTCATATCCTAATTAACAAAATAAAAATGTGCATGTATTTTGCTTGTGGATATGTTTCTGCTAATCGAAGGCTTTTGGATATAAGTGTAGTTTGACAATTCTTATGCCTAATAGTATCAGTACATCGAGTGCACTTAAATCAAATCAGCCGCTCGACATTTTAGGCGTCATTTGTTTCAGGAGAAGAATTTAAACGCATTTCATAAATCATTAAGCCATCATATCCCTGCTGCTGCGCAAATAATAACTCAGTTATAATTTACAGACTCTTTTTACTACAAACCAATCTTAGTTTTGACACCTTGCGTCAATACCAAGGTGCATTAATACTTAAGAATAAAACGCAATCTTCGTAAACTTTGTGGTATTCAGTCACAGCAATTTATTAACTCTTTCAACTATTACAGACCACAGCAACATTCAACCTCACCACGACCTGGGTTTCGATGGCAAAGCATCATCATCAATCAGGTGATTAAAAATGATGATGATGCTTAGCCATCTAAACGTGGGTCGTGGTGAAGTTGAATTTTGGTGTGGTCTGTAAAAGTGGAAAGAGTTGATAAATTACATAAATATTTGATTAAGAACTATTTATCTTTCGCAGGAATTATGGTAGCATGTTCGTCCACGTAGTTATCTCCTAGTTCATGGTCGGGCCGTGCACTGTTATCCTGACTGCTTTCGGCCTGCGCCTGGCATCCGGGGAACGTACGCGGTCCGGATTGCAGCTGAGATGAGGGTACCATGCCTGGTGTGGAATCACCCCGTGCTACATATTCTAGTGGTGGCTTGCACGGTGTTTCGTAGATGTAGATGTTTAGCCATCGAAACCAACAACATCGTGGTCTGTGAAAGTTACAAGAGTTAATGGATTATACATCTACATGTACGTCATACCCTGTAAGCCACCCAAAGGGTGTGTGGCAGGGGGTGCTTCCACACCAGGCATGCATGAATGATATGGTAGAACACCGACATTACATTAAAACCCGCGTACCACACATGCAAAGCGCCAATTAAAAATCTAATACCCAAGAAACATTCTATCTTCAATCGTTCCAACATGCAAGGGATACAAAGACTACTACTACAGATTCAAAATATCATGCATAAATAAGAACATCAATATTTACATCATGCATAAATAACAGAGTAGAGAATATAATGAGAAATATTTACTGCCTGCCTATTGTCAATACTCGAACTATTCATGATGACGATCACAGCTGTTATGGTCCCGGATGGTACGCGCAAAAAATGACATTTTATACCTATCGGTTCTACAATCTAGCTCTCTAATTTTATTGGCGCGATCTAATCTGCCGTAGTACGAGGGGGTTAATAGTATGTTTTTTTACGTCATCAGAGAAATGATTTTCCTGAAATTTAGTTAGGAGTTTAAGCCTATAATTTAACCTACGCTGTGATAGCGATTCTCATCCTAATTCTTCTAGCAGCCCAGACACACTAGCCAACTTATCGTAGCATCGTTTCACAAACCTAGCTCCTCTTCGCTGCACGCGATCTAACTCTGATATCAACCCCGTTTCGTATGGATCCCATACACTAACAGCATATTCCAGATGAGGCCTAACGATTGAAAAATAACAACGTTCTGTCACTTTCTCATCACATTTTCCGAGTACTCTCTTGATAAAGCCTAGCTTCCTGTATGCTTGACCGCATATTTCCCGATATTATATCAATACTTGATAAAGACACTAAGACATCATGAGACGTAAACAAAAAATCTATTTAAAAGAGTGTGGGTATGACAACCAAGTTATTTTATTCGCACTATCATGGATATAGAATAGTTTTCCTCGAAGTAACGCCTGAAATGCTTTCGCAATTTAAGGTGGATGTGACCTGACTAAGTGAGTCAAGACAAATACTAAGATATTAATTTTTATTTATTCAGTTTACAAAATCCTGCTTCCGCTGATGAAATGGGTTACCCCTTGAAAACTAAAATCAACGAACCAGTTTTACAGATTATTCCATAAGTAATTATATTTTTAATGATCACATTCTTCCAGCCAGGGGAGTCGACTGCAGCGCCATTTGCATATAACTTCCTCATTTTTACTTCAAATACGAGAGTAATTGGATACAAAATTAATGAATGTTGGTAGTAAAATACCTTCTTATTACTTTTGTTCGATTTCAGTGAACTTATCGCTTCTTCCGGTGCAGAATATTCAGATTATTCCACGAATATGTTCATAATGATCCCATTTGTCCAGCCACGGAGGCCGACTGTAGCGCCATTTGCATGGAACTACTGAGTTTTCACTATAATTAATGCAATCACTCGCTTATAACTTTAATGAATAGGCGGTAAGATGCCGATATTTTCTTTACATTCAATTAGCCTGGATTATTCGTTTCTCATGAACAGTTTTAATTAAAAGGATGAATATTATTTTCTCGTTCATATTGGCATTTTTCGGCTGTTTTCTGATTAATCTCCATAAGTGCCCTTTTGAAATCTCCAATTTCAAAACGGAATAACATTAAATTAGCCGGAAAATACTATTTTCATCTCAATTTATAAAACGCACTTCAAAGATGCTTAAGTATGCTTTCTTCGCTTTCAGACCGTCGATTGAAAATTACACAATCTTATATGAGGACCCCAGAAGTCAAGAGGTCTAAGTAACAAAACCATTGTTTAGAGAAAACTTAAGTCAAAGTTGAAAATGTTTGGTAAAACCCACTAAGTAGTTAAGAGGAATTACCCTAGGAAGCAGCACCTGTCAAGAAAATCACTTGGATCCCTTTACCACCTAAAAGATTAATATTTTCACATCCCATTCATGTACCTAACTTATTTTTTCAAAAATGTCACTTAGACCCCTTGATTTCTGGAGTCCACATATGTAAATTGAAAAGCAATAAATTTTCCGACGAAGTTATCAATGCCATACGAACCCCAACATACTACGATAGATCAGATAATGAGAATAATATAATGGAAATAGATTGTAGAACGGACAGGTTTAAAATGTCGTTTTATCCGCGATCGATAAGAGGCCATAACGGCTGCGTTAGGATTTTGAAGTAGGTATGTTGACAGATAGTGTAGCTGTTTAATTGACGTGGTTCCTAATGCATGTTTCTAAATCTGCCAAATAGTCCTAACGCCATGTTTTGAATGTTCCCTACATGACTCTTGTATCACGTTTACATAATTACATTATAGATTAGTTTATTGGTTTCTGAAACATTTTTAGCCTACATATCTACATCTACATCTACATCTACGTAATACCCTGCGAGCCACCACGAGGGTGTGTGGCAGGGGGTTAAGATCACCAAACATGCACCATTGACAAGCAATTAGGATATTTATGGGAGATATGCTAGATAATAGGGTCAAATGGAGCTAGATAGTTAGTATCTACATAATAAGGAAGGGATTATTGGTTGTTATTACTTGCATCATGCACTACAGACTACTCTTACTATATTTCACCTACCTATCCCTTTGCTACGCTGCCTATTGTTCTCTCGTATAGTACGCGGGAAAAATGACATTTTAAATCTATCGGTATGACAATCTATCTCTCTAATCTTGTTAATATGATCAAACCTAGCATAATACGCAGGGGTTCTCAATATATATCTAACGTCATCTTTGAACAAATCGGTTTCGAATTTACTTAAAAGGTTTAACCTAAATTTTAACCTGCGTTCTGATAGTAATTCCCATCCTAGTTCTTCTATTAAACTCGTAACACTTATACAATTAACATAACGGACTTTAAAAAACCTAGCGGATCTCCTTTGCACGCACTCTAATTCTTTTATCATACCTTCCTCGTACGGATCCCATATACTAGCGGCTTATTCTAAATGAGGCCTGACAAGTGTAAAATAGCTTCTTTCTCGTACTCTCTCATCGCATTTGCCTAGAACCCTTTTTACGAATCCTAATCTACGGTTTGCTACACTAGTAATTTCCCCGATGTGTTTCCCCCATGACATGTCTTCAGTGATGGTGTGCCTATGTATTTAATAGATTCTACGTTAGATATTTTATTTTCTTTTTTTCAGCAAAATGCACACATGGCGTGGTGCATTTTGCTGAATGTTAATTTCTACACTACAGTGTGTATTGGTAGTAAGTCTTCCACTGCCAAACAGCCTTGTGGCGGCTTACTGGGTAATACATGGATGTAGATACTCCATTCAAGTTTTCAGAAATTCTGGAATAAGTGATCCAGAAGCCTGAGCCACCTTAAATAAAGTTTCAGCAATCTCAACCGAAGTAAAAAAATTTACCCTTTTCCCATAGCGTTTATATTAATGGCGAGGGATGTTTCATTACCCTGGAGCCTGGTTTCATTGCCTTGCGTCAAGTGTGTGTCACCGCCAAGCAGTTATGGGAGGGAGTTGATGCTTTTGGGAAGAGGTAATGTTAGCAATTTCAAAATGGGTAGTTAACGAGGTTGAGCCAACCACTTCCGGCCTGCAGTGATTGTTTGCTCAAAGAACAGAGGTCATAAGAGAGGGTTAACGGGAAAGAGGCATGAGAGGATTCCTGATGTCTCTAAAAGCGTAGAAGGGTGGAAGGGGTTAGGGTTAGCGGGGAAAACCCTAAGTTAAGTCGGAGGTAATGGGATTTTAGGGTCGCGAGTGTTGAGGGAAAAAGATTGGCAAAAACTTATCGGGGAGTCCCTCAAGGAAAATGCTCCCTGTCCTCCAATACCTATCTGATGTCCCCTGATCGTGGAATGCACTATAGTGCTCGCAGAGTTTCTGTGCACTGGAGAGTTCCTCCCAAGCCTAGCTGCCCATGGTAGATGAGCAGCGATTGGCTGCCGGCGTCCAATCCCGTAAACCGATTCTTAGCTCAGTGCGCATACTGTAAGTGGCGACCCAAAAGAATCGGCGATAACGAACGCTCTGCCTCGCCGACGCGAGGGCCTTTAGAATAGAAATACTCTGGACGAGAAACTACTATAGAAATCGAGTCAAAACTTGTAGTGATTGCAATAGTCATCGCAGTGAGGTTAGAAAGTAATCCCCATCGGCGCAGGTCACCGTGGTTACACGATAAATAAACAAAACTTAAATCCTCTTCACCAACAGTCTATAGTAGTTTCTCGTTCAGAGTATTTCTATTCTAAAGGCCCTCGCGTCGGCGAGGCATAGCGTTCGTTTTCGCCGGTTCTTTTGAGTCGCCACTTACGGTATTCGTACGCGGCGCGCACTGAGTTAAGAAACGGTTTACGGGATTGGACTCCGGCAGCCAATCGCTGCTCATCTACCATGGGCAGCTAGGCTTGGAGGAACTATCCAGTGCACAGAAACTCTGCGAGCACTATAGACCTATAGGCAAGTATTGCTAGTGGCTCTGGTCTCAGGGTCACTTATTCCAGATTCCCTGAAAACTTGAATACAGGATCTTTGAAGTGCGTTTTATATACGGAGATGAAAATTAAAGTAAGTTTTCCCAGTCAAATTTTACTTTAATTTGTCCTTGAAAGTGGAGATTTTAACTTGGGCTCTTATTGAGATGCGAAAAGCCCTTAGAAATGGAATAAAAATAAAATACAGGCGCCTGACGACCTATTCATCAAAGTTATTTGCGAATGATTGCCGTAATTGAAGCTAAAGTACAGTAGTTCAATACAAATGGCGTGCAGTCGGCTCACATGGCTGAACAAATGTGGTCATTATAAATAAATTCGTGGAATCTGCATATTTGGTAACTTAAATTTGGTTTTAAATTGGTTTCCTATTGCATCAGCGCCAGCAGAATCTTTTCACCAGAACAAATAAAAATGTGTAACAGTCTTGACTGACTTAATCAAGCCAGTGTCAGACTTTATTTTATGGTTTAGAAAATTAAAATTTTCTTTTTTATTCTTTGGGAAATCTTTGTTACTGCTTTGGGGTGAACGACAAGTTACATTTCCAATATTAATGTTAACTGAACTTCTTGATTTCAGCTTAAAAGTGATGCTCAATCTGAAAAAATATAGTTTGCCAATTTGTCTTCTTGTTTTCGTTATAATTTGTAGTGTTTTGAGTAATTTTAGAGTTTTCTGAGACAACTGCAGCAGTTTCAGCCATTGCATGGTTGTTTCTTGTACACATTGTAATTACGTATGTGTTCTTCAGGACTTAGTTAACTTTTTCTCGTGGAACTAAAGTTTCTGGTTAATTAATGAAGTGTGAGATTAGCACATATCGTTAATTTTTCCAGGCCGGCGAAATTGGAACCTATTTTGTTATTTTGTGTGTAATCGACTCTTTTGTAGGCAAAAGGCGTGGACGCTTCAAGAGACAACCGTGGAGATTTTAACTCCTCCATGCTGGGTGTGCGACTTTTAGGATATGGAATATAGCCTTATATAGCCTATAGGTGGCCTTAGAATAATTCTTTCTGCGAAAGTCCTAGCTGCATGTATCTTCCTGCAACATTATTTTTAGCCATTTCGATCACGATCTAAACTTCAAGATGTCCCACCAAAGTATTTTCGTGACTTCGTCAGTATGTCCGTCGTAATATTTGTCAACGAGCGAAAGGGTTTCTAACTGCTCCAACTGATGTTTGAACTCTGTGATTTACGGCTCAAAAGTTGATCTGGGAATAAATTAAACCAAACTGGACGATGTTTCGCGTAACTAATAGAAGGAAATCACCGACATCATTCATCCATCTAAAGATTGGTGTGCAGTCACCACTCTTCACGCCACTCCTTATCGCTGAATGCTAAATCCTCTCATATTTCCTCATTTTGATATCCATCCTCATTTGTTAAACCACATCCTTCCTTGGGCCACGAAGAAGGAAATATTTTCATTTTATTATTTAAAATTTCTTTCCGTGAAATTTGCTTCTTCGAGAGACATCGACCGCCATCACTGAAGACATGTCATGGGGGAAACACATCAGGGAAATAACTAGTGTAGCAAACCGTAGATTAGGATTCGTAAAAAGGGTTCTAGGCAAATGTGATGAGAGAGTACGAGAAAGGAGCTATTTTACACTTGTCAGGCCTCATTTAGAATATGCCGCTAGTATATGGGGTCCGTAAGAGGAAGGTATGATAAAAGAATTAGAGCGCGTGCAAAGGAGATCTGCTAGGTTTGTTAAAGGCCGTTATGATAATTGTATTAGTGTTACGAGTTTAATAGAGGAACTAGGATGGGAATTACTATCAGAACGCAGGTTAAAATTTAGGTTAAACCTTTTAAGTAATTTAGAAACAGAGTTGTTCACAGATGACGTTAGATATATATTGAGAACCCCTGCGTATTATGCTAGGATTGATCATATTAACAAAATTAGAGAGATAGATTGCCGTACCAATAGATTTAAAATGTCATTTTTCCCTCGTACTATAAGAGAGAACAATAGGCAGCGTAGCAAAGGGATAGGTAGGTGAAATATAGTTAGAGTAGTTTGTAGTGCATGATGCTTGTAATAACAACCAATAATCCCTTCCTTATTATGTAGATACTAACCATCTAGCTCCATGTGACCCTATTATCTAGCATATCTCCCATAAATATCCTACTTGCTTGTCAATGGTGCATGCTTGGTGATCTTCACCCCCTGCCACACACCCTCGTGGTGGCTCGCAGGGTATCACGTAGATGTAAATGTAGATGTAGACCGTGTTTCAAATTTTTGGTTTTTTCGTGTTGATTAGATTCGATTTCTGGTGCGGTATACTTGGAAGACTAAGAATGCCAAGGGCTTAACAGCACCAACAGCTCATGACTAACGATTTGGAATCTAATGCCGAGAAGTAGGTAGTAATCTTAAATACCATCATAAAGACTCCAACAAAGGATGAGAGCCGGAATAGATTAAGAAGAAATAAATTAAAGAGCCTTCCACTCATTCCATACCCATTTCCCGTATAACTTTGGTCGCGAATCGTATTCGTTTCCCGCTAGGGGTTTCGTTTCGCGAAAACTAGGAAAATAAATTTAGATTGAGAACGCAAGTCAATGAAATTCTTCTGCCCGACCAACGGCGGATCGGTCAATGTTCTGGAACGGCATTTATAAAGTCCAAGAACACGAAGGACCTGACTTAATAGCACACTAGGAAGCTGATGACAGACGGAGAGGAAGAGGAATCTAATGCCGAGAAGCGGGTAGCCGTCGGTAGTGGGAACCTAAAGACTCCGAACAAGGGATGAGGGCCTCGGGATGGGGGTGCCTTCCACTCCTGCCTCCTCGCGGGCGGTGGTGGTGGTGCATTAGGCAGGTAGCGCGGGGGCGGTCGGGAAGTGGCGGGGGGATGGAGGGGGCAAGAGGCGGGGAAATACGTGGAGGGAATGGGGCAAAGGGCGGTGGAGGGGTGAGGTTTGCGCCGCGGGGTTACGCAGGTGGCCGGGTGGGAGGGACGAGGAGGGGAAGTAGAGGTAGCCGGAGGACTCGTGGAGGGAGTGAGTTGAGGATAAGCGATGGAGGGGAGGGAGGACGAAGAGGTTTTTCTGGAGGGGGAGGGAGGAGGTGAGATGGTTGGCGGAGGTGGAGGGGGTCTGGGGATCTCACCGGCGGCCTCGCGCTCCGACGGACTGGCACTAGCGCCTCAGTCTGTGCCGGCGGCCGCCAGCAGGAACAAGCATTCACGCACGCGGAGTCCTCCGTGAACGACGCACGACGTGTTATTGTTGTTGTTTTTGTTGTCGCCGCTCAGTTTTTTTCTGCAGTCCTCCTCCTAACCCCGTGTCGGGTGCGGAAGTGTAGCTGGCGAGTGTGCCACGTGAGGAGCGATTCATACGAAGTGTTTTACCGAGTGTTGTGTGCTTTTGTGACAAGTTTACGTCGCCTCAGTGGGGAACACCCTTTAACTCGGGCGTTCGGAGAATAGTGGGACGAGCAGTGTTCCGGCCGTCATTTCAGTGTCTCTCCTCCTTCAGAACACCGTGGCGAAAGGTTCGATAACGGCCATAGAGACGGGGGTGGATAGTTAGTTAAGAGGTGTAGAGGTGCTGGTGGACTTTTATCCGCGTCGGCATAGAGATAAACAAACAGATCGTTTCCTTCGAGTGATTATTTCATATTTGTTTCCACAACGGTGTCGTCTTCCAGTAATATAGGCAATTGAAAAAAAAACTGTGACCGAAACAACAGTGGTGCTGCAGTTAGTCGGTGCTGTCGATGTTGTTGAATAGGGTTTGTTTCATCGTCTCTGATAGTTGAGTGGATTTTTTCCCCTTTCGCCTGACTAACTAGAGAATAGTGGGTGTTGCCTCGACGTTTCGCTTAATTACATTCCTGGTTTCTTTCCGTTTCGCTTCCCAAGGACCCTTACTTCAACCGCCCGCCTCTTAGGCCATCCTTCGCGGGCGCCGATGTTCGGTCGGGCGTCGATGTCTCCGACGCGCGAAGGCTCAGTACTCCATTGCGCCTTGCTCTTCGGTCGCTCGTCTCCCCTGTTGGTGCCGTGCGAGAGTGGTGCAGCGGTGGTGTGGGTGGCACTCGAGCAGTCGATGAGGTCGCCCGTCGGTGACGCACCCGCCTACGGAAACTGTCATTTTTTCTCTCATACCTCGCTGTCTCGTGGCGATGAACTGTGACCCCGTCGTGGCGTGACAGGTGGTCGCTATCAATCCTACCCAGGCAATCGCCCACGCAACGTGTGTTTCATTTTTCCTTTAGAACAAATAAGGCGCCTCATTCCTCCACCAGGCTCGCTCAATCTTTTTCCTCAACTTGCCCCTCGCGGGGTCGTCGCCGTTGCCCCGCCCAGCAAGTCATCAACGCAAACTAGCCATTCATTCCGGCGCCAGAGGGAAGGTTGACGCATTTCGATATCCTTCGAAGGTTATCCGAGTGACAGTTTTGGCTCGCGTGAAGACGACCCGCGAGACCTTTTCGCTCGCCTTAAAAGGTGGCGGTGATATCGTTGCTCTTTATTATCGGCTCCACCTCTAAACCAAACATTTTTTCGCAAGTCAAGTTTTCCTCGTATGTCGATATCGTGGGGTAAACAGAAATTTTTTGGTGTCAACTCTGTTTGAAGACGTCGCCGGATCGTCCGCCCGTCGCGGGATTGATAAGGCTCTTGATCTAACTGTGTTATCTCGTTGTGACTGAACCTCGCCTTTCTGAACCTGGGCGTGGACACGCCGTGACTCAGCCTGCGTTCATCGAAGAGTGTGACACCACCTCGAGGTTGATAAAAAAAACTAAAGCTTTCCCCGACGCCGAGCAATTGGTTGACATCCCTGAATCTCCCATGACTCCCCTCCCCACGAATCCTCCCTAAGAGATCTCGATCGTCTCACCTGGTGCGAGTTCCCAATTTTTTGAGGGGAAGTCAAAGAGAACCCGCGGGAGTCGTGCATCGCCGCTGCCCGCACGCGACCGGCCCCGCTCACCGGCCCTCCGTCGCCCAACCGGCCGGCGCCACAGAACCTCCGGACTCCCTCGAGAGCTCAGCCCCGCGGCCGGCGCTCTCGCCTTTCCCCCACGTAGGGCCCCGGAACGGATCCTCCCCGGCGCCGTCGACATATCCTCCCGCCCTCTCGTTCCCGAGCGCCCGAAGCTCCCACGGCCGCCCGACAGGAGCGTCCATCCTCTGAAGGTTTACCCTCGACGTCAGCCCTGATTTCGCCGGCCATCCGCAGAGGAGGGGTTCACCCTCCCGGTCCAGCTAACATGAGGGAGCTGGACACGGTCAGCCCCGTCGTTTGGCCCGCTTGGTGCTATTCCGGTGAGTTATGTCAATTTTTTTGGATCGTTTTCGCAAGAGTTCCTAAGCAAAATCTTACTTTGGAACGGTAGATGTTTTCAGCGGAGAGTTATGTTTATGCCCGTAATCAAGTCATCCGAAACACTAGAAATAATATTTTTGAGCATGTCCGAGAATATTGAACGTATCTCATTGATGGCTAAAAAATATATGATATTTTCGTGTAATTTGGTTATTCGATTCAGGGAAAGGTTTGGCAATAACAAGATTTGGGGGTTCCCCGTTTTTTTATCATTCTTTCCCCGTCGTTATCAGGGCTCACAAATTTTCTGTTTACATTTGCTTTTATAGTCAAGTCACCATTTGAATCTTCTAATCCTTGAACATTTTTTATGATTGTTATACCTTTTAGAGTTTTAGTTTGGTTACTGTAGGCTCTTTAACAAAATCTAAATCGTGCAGCAAATGTATCTAGTTCTTGTTTCCATTTTATTTGCCGCTAATTTAGTGTCGGTTTTGAGAATGAAGATAAATGAAGTTTTTATCAGTAGAAAACCGGACGGAATGCGATAACGGAAGTGGCGGCATCATTTCTTTTACGAGATAAAGATTATAAAAAAGCCTTCATTACCGCACAAAATGCCTCCCCTTGCAGTCAATTGAAAGCCTCAATTTGTCTATGAGGTGCGCGAAGGGGTCGAGGGCGGACCACACACAAGTCTCTGGCATGCAAATATCTCCGCAAGCCCTCCACGGTGGCAAATAACAAGTGACCGGGGTAATTAATATCTGTAGTCCCTTCTCAGCGGCCACGAGGGAGTCTCCTTAACCACGCTTTCAACTTTTAGTGGCCTCCCAGACTACCTGTTTCGCCGTTCCAAATTTTCGACTCGTTCCGCGCACTCATCGACAATTAGTTGCTCTTTTTAACCTTTCCCTTCTGTTTCAAATATCCTCTCACTGATTGATCTCTCTCCTCCCCCCCTTGTCTCTGCCCTAATCGGTTTTTCCCCGCTCCAATAAATTGACGAACGTCGTTATCTGCAGAGTCATGTTTTATTCAGTTCATGTTCTTCCTCATCGAAATTACAACGCCGTCGCCATTTTCCCTCAAATATTATTCCCCTCTATATCGTTTCGCCTTCGCGATAAGCATCTCGCCGTGATCCCACGATTAACCCGGTTGGTATCCCAGGATAAATACATGGTTTTCATTTACGAAATCTCCAGTTTCGGAAACATTCTTCAGGGTGGATCTCACACTCCGGGGATCTAATTATGTATTATTGAAAAACATGAATGATTCTCATGAAGAGGTTAACTATTCTGGTTTTGGCGCGTCAGGTCAAGTCAAAGGAAGTGTGAAGTGAACATTAATACCGGTGCCTCTGAAACAAGGGAGCATCAGTAATCAAAATTCAATGCCGGGGCACTAATTTCACCGATGTCGGAAGGACAAACAGTCGAGGTGGTTGTCTCTAACAAAATATCAGTTCATAAAGTTTTTTATAAGCTACGTTTTTAATAGTATACATGTTGTTATTGCCGGAAAGCATCTTATCTTATAAATTTTAAAATGAGTTGGCAATCTCGTTATGAATGAAAATCGAGGAATTGTAGTGTCTGTCATTACTATGTATTATTGAACAACATTAATAATTCTTACGCAGAGGTTAACTATTCTGCATTTGGCTCGTCTGGTGATGTCAACGCAAGTTTGAAGTGAACATATACCTTTACCCCTGACACAGGGGAGCATCAGTAATTAAAATTTAACGCATCGTTTAACTGATGTCAGGAGAACTAGCATACAAGGTATCTCAATCTATCGCGAAATAGCTGTTCAATAATTTTTTTATAAGTTACGTTTTTAATCGTGCACATGTTGTTATTGCCGGAAAACACATGATGAAATTTTGAAATGAGTAGGCAATCTCGTTATGAATGAAATTCGAGGAATTGTAGTGTCCGTCATTGCTTCATTTATGATGCAGCAACTTTTGAAGCTTGAAGCGTTTCTATCTTTCTTTTGCTTTCATGCGTAATGGTTTTTTGCGGTAAATACTTACTCGAGAAATCGCAGGCGTGTAATGGGAAATCCGTGCAGCTACCTGCTCTTGACCAGGAACCTCTAAGACAGAAGTAGTCATCATGTGTCATAAATGGTCACTGTTTCCCTCTTTAAGAGCATCATTAATGCGTCGTATTTAGAGTCGAGGTGCATTTGTTTGTTAAATGTTAGCCGACGAAATAATTTCAAATTCCATTGTATCACGAAAGCCGATTTATATTTTGCGCCATGGATTTTGCCCATGGAAACTCAAGTCTTCAGACGGTCGATAATCTACATTTACGTAATACCCTGCGAGTCACCACGAGGGTGTATGGCAGGGGGTGAAGATCACCAAATATGCACTATTGACATGCAAATAGGATATTTAAATGAGACATGCTAGAAAATAGGGTCACATGATGCTAGATGGTTAGTATCTACATAATAAGGAAGGGATTATTGGTTGTTATTACATGCATCATGCACTACAGTTGACTCTAACTATATTCCACCTACCTATCCCTTTGCTACGCTGCCTATTGTTCTCTCTTATAGTACGCGGGAAAAATGACATTTTAAATCTATCGGTATGACAATCTATCTCTCTAATCTTGTTAAGATGATCAAACCTAGCATAATACGCAGGGGTTCTTAATATATATCTAACGTCATCTGTGAACAAATCGGTTTCGAATTTACTTAAAAGGTTTAACCTAAATTTAACCTGCGTTCTGATAGTAATTCCCATCCGAGTTCTTCTATTAAGCTCGTAACACTTATACATTTATCATAACGGCCTTTTACAAACCTAGCGGATCTCCTTTGCACGCACTCTAATTCTTTTATCATACCTTCCTCGTACGGATCCCATATACTAGCGGCATATTCTAAATGAGGCCTGACAAGTGTAAAATAGCTTCTTTCTCGTACTCTCTCATCGCATTTGCCTAGAACCCTACATTTTTGCTACACTAGTTATTTCCCTGATGTGTTTCCCCCATGATGTCTCCAGTGATGGTGACGCCTAAGTATTAAATAGATTCTACGTTAGATATTTTCTTTTCTTTGATGCAATAATTATTCCGGGGAAAGCCATTATTTTTCCAAAAGTTCATTATCGCGCATTTCTTCAAATTTAATTCTAGCTGCCAACTATCACATCAATCATCAATCGCATCTAAATCCTTAGCTAAAGACTGACTGTCCTCTTCATTTCTAATTTCCTTATACACTACTATAATTAGCGAATATAAACATTGGAATGGAGGTTTTCTTTCTGTTGAGTAAAGTCTTTGGGTTTGTTTCTGAGTAATCAAGAGAAATTTAATCTCCTTTCATGTTGCAAGCGCAAAAATCATTTATTGTAAACCCTAGATCGTAGAAACTACTTTGAACTCATTTTTTACCCTCGAGGCGGGGATTTTTCCGTATATTTTGTCTAGTTGTGATATCGTGTCTCAACTCGAACCAATTTCAAGATTGATATCCAGATTGCACCTGTTTCGTTGGGGGGGGGGGGAGCAGCTGCTACCTACAGTCTCTCGATTGATTCCGTGTCAGTCAGACCGCAAGATAATCGTGGGTGGATATTTTCTAAATGTTTCTGATCTAAATTCGTTCTCTCTCCGCCAACACTCGAGACCGAAGTCATTTTTTTTCAATCTCCACTTGCCTCCACACGCCAAAAGCCCCTGCGGTTCTGCCGGCTGTATAAATTTTTCTCCGATCATGCCAAGGTGCCCCCGGGGGGGGGGGGGGGGAAGACAAAACAATCCCTTAATCGTTGCCGCTTTCGCGAGAGGGCGTAGTTTGTTTATTTGCCCCGCGAGAATGGGGGAGTGCGTTTCGAAAGTGATCTTTCGTCAATCATTGGCTGCTTTCAACAGGATCCGATGGGCAGCGGTCTTCGCTCCGAAAGGGGGAACGTTAACAACGAGGGAGATGGAGCGTCGGGATTAGAAAGATGGCCGAGGGGACGACGAGTTGCCCAAAGGAATTATATCGTCAACTGTTTTTTTCTCCCAATTCCTTTCGAAATATATCCCTCCGGGGTGTTAGTCCATTAAAATCAGTGGTTGACTTAGTTTTTGGGAGGTCTTCTCGCGGTGGAAAGGGCTGTGGCGGTACAGCCTGAGGCCGTCTGTAGGGCCGTCACTTGTGAAGCTAAAAATATAAAACCGCGTTGCTATAACTGCGTGGCGTGTTCTACAACCTTGCCGAGACACCTCGAGGTTGCGCCGCAGAGCGTGATTTTTCAAAAAATATTTCTACTTGCTTGAAATGGAGATTGTTAAGGGAATTCTTGTCGTTCAAATTTGTTAATGGATTGGGAACTTTCATTAATGCGAAGAAATTGAAATTTTGGTTGGTGAGCTAGCAGGTTGCGTATGTGTCAGCTGCCTTAGTGGCAGGATGTGAATTCTTGTCCCTCTGCGCTGAAAGTCTCTAATCTGAGTCATTAATTTGGGTAGTGTGCGGGTTGATCCCGTCACCGTAGAAACGATGTGCGGAAAATTGGGCGACCAATGACGTGAGGAAACGCAGGGCTGATTCACTTATTTAGTTTTTGATTCCAGGAGTAAGGGATGATTTTGTCTTTGCTTAGCTGCAAAACCCCTTCTTTCATTTTTTAATATTTGTAGATCAATTAATTTTCTCTGTGATTGGTAACTTAAATTCATTTATCATTCTGTTAGCTTTTGGAATAAAAGGTTATATTGCGTAGAGCGAATACAGAGAGTAATGGAGAGAGAATACATTATCTTTCATGCCAACTTTTTGGATTTGACGACAATGTAAATCTGTTCGCTAGACAAGAGAAGATGAACAGTTTTCTTTAAGCGTGGATGTTTTAAAATTTAAAAAGGAAATTAAGTTTTACGGCCGTCCACTTTCGGCGAGTCCTTTGAACCAGTTTTCCAAGGAATCGAAAATGCGTAGAACGGTAAATGTCGATCCTACTTTAAAAATCAAACCGCCATGATGTAAGTGTCCAAGGTAAGTTTTCTCCATAAAAATGTTCTGGAAATTGGAATATACTTTTTGCACGTCGATGGTGTATCTAAAATAGCTCATCAACTTGGCTCGAGACGTACTTGAAGTCAACCCTCCGCTTCCTCATGCCAGAATCTAACGGTAATTTTTCTTTTTCATTTTACGCCTGGATGTACTTTGCATTCCTTCGTCCACCCTTTGGGTACGTATCAGGGGAATCCTATCAGACGCATTTACCATCCGCAAATTCTATTTCAAGGGTAAGTCATAGTCCTTCGGTCTAAATGGTATTACAAATAATTTCCCCAAACGGTTTCGAGTATCATGTGATAGGCAGAATATGAAGATATCGTCATGTGATTCCTAGCCATAAATCAATCGAAACCGTGGAATTAAGTTCCGTTTCTTCAGATTCTTCCTCTTATACTGAACCAAAAGTCAATTGATCTAATTGTGTATTAAAATATATTATTATATAGTTCTTCAGTCTATATGGTTGTACAAAATATTTCCCCAAACGGGTTCGAGTGTCATGAGATGGGCGGAATATGAAGACAACGTCGTTTGATTCCTAATTGTGAATCAATCGAATCAATGAAATTAAATTCCGTTTAATTAAATTCTTCCTCTCATAGTGTACCTTAAATGTTGTTTGTGAGTAATGTGGCAAAAAGACATAAATATACCACAAAATATTTTACTATAAATATATTTAATCCCTAACCATATACGGTATCACCAGCGGGTGTATTCTAAGCAAGAAATGAGATAATTTTCTATGGAAGAAAAGCGCGATTTTCTTAGATGAATTTGAAACGATATGTAACTAAATTTGGTCCCATGACAAAGTACAAAGACATGTTGATTAACATAACAATTGAAGAAGAGAATGTTTCAATTAGCGCTAAATTCTTGAATACCTTCTGTCACTTAGATACTTTGGTTGCTTATGGTCTTTTTTATTAAAGAAAAAATTACTGTGTCAGATAATTCGGGAAATGTAAGCGTAGTTAAAGACATAATACAGCGGCCGTGCGATAATCAGTACAGTAATATGCCGTCACCATTAGTTCCGGAATTACGATATTTCTGGTGCTTAAATGACTTTCCTTTTAGTGGGAAAAATGACTGAAGAAGCTGAAGCAATTCATTCTTAAGATGATTTAATCAATTATGTGGTGTTTAACGTGGAGAACGAACATAAATATCATGTTTAAACAATCACCATACACGGTATCAACATTGGGTGTGTTCTCAGCAAGAAATAAGATACCTACTCGTTTCTGGAAGGAACGCGCGATTTCTTTAGATGGAGTTGACATGAAAAGACGAAGGTAGTTTTAGCGAGATAGTTTCCTGGTCATAATGGACACCATATTCGAACTATACGTTTTCATATTAGCAGATGTAGGACTAATGATTTAAATACTACATTATTAATAGTGCAATAATATACTTTTATGTGACCGAAATTTTTGGTAATCAATTAAAAAATAGCCACATAAGTCTTTGATTTGACTCATTTTTTCACGCGGTACGTTCAAAACTCCATCACAGCGTAAGGTTTTGTGCGATGATGAAAAAATTACTGCAGTTACAATGTAATTTACTTTAAAAAATAGTTGAAAGAATATACAAAATACACACAGTGAATTGTTTGACGAAATCTAGGTCAAAAAAATGCCTCATTTATCAAAAATAAGATCTCTCTGGAGTGCGTAACCGACCATTTCTAATGTAAAATGGCTGGTATTATCAGTCAAAAATCTCAAGAAGTAGTTCGATTAGAGGCTAATATTTTTTATACTTGGTTTGGTAATACTTTGGTTACTGATATTTTTCTTTAAAATGAGACCAAATTCATTGTTTTCTAGGTGAAATGATATTTCTCTCAAACTACATTAAGGTGACATTTTTTAAAGGCTAAACAGCCGTCATTTTCATTGCGCGACAAAAAAATGAGATTCGCTAAGTTTTTAAAAACCTCTTGGTCATTCCGGTACTTCTTTAGCTTAGAGTTCGGATGATCGATCCTCCTCTGTAGTTGGGTGGTCAGCCAAATATTCTATGAACTCTTTCCTTTTAATCCACGTTATCGCTCCTTAGCCCGAAAAAAAAGCTGGTGTGGTTTAATTTTTGATTGGAAAAGCCATTAAAAATGCACAAAGTCAGTGGTGTGGGGCGACTTCTTGTGACAATATTTTGTTAGATAAAATCAAATATTTGCAATTACCGAAATTCTTAACATCTGCCCGTGCGTGGGGATGGGGCAAAGAGGTCGAAGCGTGTTTATGATGAAATGATAAACTCCAAAAAAAAAATCAAACCAGAGTATAATCGCAAGAAGATACAGTTTGATTCAATTATTCATTGAAAAAGGATTTTTACTACTCTTCTCGTCCTCATTTCCGGAAGATATCGGAGCGGGGTGGTTCAGCTGTTCCACTACTTGTCATGCAGGTGTTGGGGAGATAAAATCCTTCCCGACTATTATCAAGACCTCCTAATTTTCAACTCTGGATGATCCAAATGATTATTTTCGATCGAGGCGATAACCACCAAATAGTGTAAAGGAAAAATAAGTGACCTCCCGATCATTAGATTTGTGTCCACCAAAATGTGTTGCATTTGAGGAGAGGAGGATTGGGGTTCGAAGATCAAAGATTTTCGCCGATGACGCCGCCTTTCTTCGGAAGCCATTCTTTTGAAGCTTTTTTTTCAATGTCTCTGTTTCTGTCTACTGTTTCTGAGCGGTGTTTTTTTCGTTGCCGGTGTATTTCTTTCCCGTACTTAGTTTTTCTGAAGTCTTCGAGGCTTGGTCGTTAATGGCCTTTCCCGCCATCCCATAAGCTTTAGGGGCAATAAAGGGATACTTTTTACGGTGTGGGTCTTCCTTGATGTTTAGGGTTTTCCCTGGAGAAAATAAAGGATATGGGGTTTGCGTGACCCTCTCCGCTTCTCCTGCACGTCGGAGGCTAGAGTCATGTGGCATCTTTCGGCAAGGCCGCGTACAGGGACCGTTCGTCGCCATATTCAACAGCAGCCATTATAAATAAATGCTTCGGTGGTCTTTTTAACTCGCATCAGTTCACAAAATCAGGAAAAAAACATGTTTTTCCCACGGTCATCTTGCAATATGTCTGTAAGAAGCTATTCGTTCGCTTTCTTATTATATTTCCCTCTGAAATAATTCCATTGTGTGGATGTTTATACCGTGGTTGATTCCGTATTATTGGCAGTTTCAGTTGTATGTTGATAGACACTCAAAAATATGATGCATACTTATGGATAATGTTTGTACTTCAAAGTCTATGCAGGTAATCCCCTTTAAATGGAATTTAGCACTTCCACGAGAGAAATCTGATTAGTGTTTCGTGGAATTGATTACTTAGTAAACACTAGGCATAATAAAGCTTCAATTACAGGAAACGTGTTTGTGTAAATTATTTACAGATGAATGATTAGTGCGCACCAATCATCTGTGTCCACGATCGTATTAAACATTCACGAAAATTATTATTTTATTATGCGCCCGCATCACAATACTGGAACATCAGAATATTTTTTGTAGTGCAGGCCCAATAGCCTACTTGTATTTGCGGGCCTGACGTAAAGTAGAATTTTTATAAAAACTTGGGTGTTATGTTCATAATGAAAACCTTGAACCTAATTCTTCATGTATATCAGGTAGAGAGGGCACTAATAAATAGTTCTACAACTAGGAATAATAATTTAATTGATTATATGAACTGTACTTACAGTACATTTTGTCATAGATTACAGTACAAGAACAGACATCAGTATAAATAATTTAAAAAGATAATAAATTTCAAAAGCACTTGATTATGATTCCCAGAATTTTTTGCTTTTTAACAAACTCGTAGTTCTGAAATATCGCCAAATCACCAAACCAAATCATTCTTATATAAATAATGATGTTTATTCTGTAAAACCTAAATGATTACCAAAAATAAATTAAAGACCGTATTTAGTTGGAAAAAATATTTTTTGAATTGTCATCCTGGAATAATATCTTGTGCACCCATTAACAATTAAATCAATAACTTTTTCCTTTGATTGGAATATATCATGAGTGAAGATTTAGCCTGGTGGAATATCCGATAATTATTTCTTCGTCCCAGCCCAGATTATCAAATTATACTCTGCGCGCTATAATTATAAAGCTGCGAGAATATGCCCTGTAATCGAATCAAATGCTATAACAATTTACTGAATTTGCTTTCTAGTACGCGTTATGTGATCATTACAAGTTTCCGCATGTTGTGACGTAATTTGTTTTAATCAAAAACGTAGAATAAACTCAAAATTCTGTTTTTTTTCGGTGGGAAGAGTATTAATGTTTTGAAATAATTGTAAAGGCCCGGGAAGGTCCTTATTGTATAATGCAAATTATGGAAAAGGTAGAGAAATTTCTTGATGGTCAAGGTTTAGCGTAGAAGCAAAGCTTTGTATAGAAAGAAACTTTGTTTTCCCAGATGTGAAAGCCGTTGGGTGCTGTTCTAGTGGCCATAGAGCATGAATCATTCAGTTGATAAATTTTAACGTTTAATCTAGTTGTGGAATACGCATTTCGTTGCTGACTTTTCGCATGCATATAATTCTGTAATATTCCCAGTCATTTTCTTTTCTAATGATTTATGTTTCTATCGTCTGAGGAATGCACTTATGTCAGTTTTACTTTATTACTATTTTAACGAAGTTTTTATTTATTTGCTTGAAATTTGATTTTGATACTTCAATTCTCTATTCGCGTTGTATCATAATTTGCTAAGGTGCAGCATCATAAACTATAGTTATAATTTTCTGCTAGCTGGTATACCATGCAGTTTGCGGAAGGCAGATCCGGGTATGAAGTAAAAACATAGTGTGCCTCAATTTCCTGGCCAGGGGTATATTTTAGGCGGAAAATTCTCGGAATTTGCAGTGCGCTGTAACCAATTTTGGGGATTGTAAACAAATGCCCTTTAAAATTTTTGATCATTAACGTTTCTGAAAATGTAAATGGAACCAGATGACCAGTTACATATGGCCTTTCCCTACTAGGTTAATGCATCTCCGTTTAAAGTGCCTGACCTTCGAGAGTGAGCCTGTGACCCGAGCCCGTATTAGAAAGCCCGGACATGCCCGGGAAACCGGAATGGATAATCTTCTAGCGCCCGTGGTTCGAAGGGAAAGGCAACGTTTTAAGTCATTAGTGCCCATTGAAAGGAGAGGAAGGGAAGCCAGGTGATAAATGGAATGCCGAGGGACAGTTAGGTACACCACAATTAACTCTTTCCCAATTAGTAAACGACCCAAAGTTCTTCCGGTGATAACTTTGTTCCTTGTTCCTCGCTGTTCGCAGTAGAAGAAAATGCATCGACAGTGCGAAGAGGAGGCTTGTAGAAATGTTGAGGTACTTTTACCTGAAGATTTCTGTCGAACTCAACCGGCCATTTCCGGGGAGTAGTCGGAAAAGACAGTCCTCCAGAAGGGAATTGAGCTGGATAGAAAAGTTTTGTATTCATTTTTCTGATCGCAAAACTTCTTCTAGTTCAATTTATAGCTCATGGAGGGGTTACTAACATATTTCAATGCCATGATAATTGCTCCATTTCGCTGGACGTAATGCAGCATACTTCCTCATTGCTGTTATTTGTGCTTTTCAGGGAAGGTATTCTCACTGCTCTCACAATTTCTAGACATACCACCTGTTCCCACCCATTTTACTAGAATTTTGTGCACAAAGCACACTTACTCTCCATCAGAAATATGAATAATGAAAACTATTTTGGCTAAAATATAAATTTGGTAGAAGATAGGTAGTAAGAAATCGTCCTCGACGCAAAGATTTTTCGTTTTGACCTCAAAAATACGTGTAGTTAAATACCGCTTGTTCTACTAATCCCTTTTTGTGCAAATTCAGTGATGTCAGATGATGTATGACTATTTTCGAAATAATTACTTTTCTTCGGGAGTAATTTTAGAAGAATGAACTTTAAGAAACTCTAAACTGTTCAATATTTAACTCGATTTTTTCAAACTATGCTCAAATATCTCTTTGTGAATTCAGTAACTTCCATTTTCAGTGTTCATAATTAAGATAAACTGTATAGTTACCATATTTATCGACGGTTCTGATTCGGTTGTCCGTATCTTTTTTTGGCAGTTAAGTTTCTTGTAGTAGTTCTGCGTGGGAAGTAGGAACTTCAAGGAAAACGTTTTTATTTTTCGACGATTGTGAGCTAAATTACTGAAAGCTATTTTCGAAAAAAATACCGGGGTACGAATGAAGCAAGCGTTTATCAGCTTTCGTTTTTTTATTTGCTATTAACTATTTGCTATTGTTTGCTATTAACATTAGACCTCACACTCCGCGTTTCTTTTACAATTTACATTCAGCCGTTGCGTTTATCCAGGATTACCATCTCAGGATGATAATATAGAATAGAATAGAGCTTTATTCTTCTAGGACTGGTGTCCTATGGAACAGTACACAATGTGTCACGTAATATTTTGGTACTCTTACAAATGAATAAATAAGGCGAGATCAGGCTATACATTAGAAACTATTGCAGTTAAAGAAATAAATATGTCCTCTGATAGCAGGATGAAATATTGAAATGTTGATTTACATTACTAATTTACATAAATTGGGATATATATGTCCTCATACAAAGGTATACATATATGCTATAACAAAATATACAAATATACACTCGTACATAAATGCATATATACGCTTGTACAAAAATTAAAAATATACACATAATTAAACATTGGAAAATGGGTAAGACATCATTTCATTAAGGTTTGCACAAGAAATTTTTTTACAAAGATTTTTTACACAAATAATATAGAGGCTCATAGTGAGGGTTGTAATTGGTATGTGGAATCTTTACGCTAATGCTCATAGCTCATTAAAACCATTTTTACGCACTACAAAATCTCATAGATTAGAACTTAATAAAATATGTATCCCAAAAGGAGTTTATACGAGGAGGAGCCTAGTACAACCGTATAGATTATATTTCATGGGCTGGTCTGTCGATGAGTTGGTGTATCTAAACCTGATATAAATTCTGCCAATTCATGAATTTGATACGTGGTGAGAAGGCCGTGCATGAAATTTTAGGACAACGAGAAAGATACTGACTTCTGAAACATGGCGTGATTAATGTAGTACAGAGATTGCCATGCATCTGTAGGATGGGTTATGATCTGATAGGCACTCTACATCATAAAGATAAATATGATTTAGTCAGTAATAAATAGAACGGCAAAAGATCATTTTATGCTTTTAGGATCGTTTCATAAGTTTGAGACTCACATAATTTAGGAAATGTTTTTAACTTTTTGAATAATTTGATTTCTATATCGTGTCAAGCGATTGAGGTCGGTCCGTGACAACTTGATGAAAACGTGGTTGGTATGACTGTGCTTCCAAACTTTTCTCAATTTAGTCACGACCGGCTATTAATTGATAATTAGTTGTGGCCAGTATTGAAAAAAAAACTTATAAAAAGGCAAATGGCTCTTAAATAGCCCTACCATACCGGTCAGTCAGATTCTGGTTCCGTTCATGCGGGCATTGTTTTTCGCTGGCATAGCCATCCAAATTCTCGGCTATTGTTTGTTAGGGAAAAGCCGGTCAGTGGGCGTGTGGAACTGGATTCTCAGCATTTCAATGACATGTGTTCGGGCCATAGTGCCTAGAGACATCATACTACTTTAGGAAGTGGAATCAGCCGCAGGTGGGCCGTTTCTCCCGTCACTTGACTATCAATTCTCAGAATTTTATAGTTCTCTGCCATTCCCCTAATGAGGCTTTAAAACCACCGGGATATTTCAAATGAAAATTATGACTGGGGCATGAATTCACTCTGACGTTGTCATGCCAATGTTAACTCTCGCGTTGAAATGAATATTCCCTAGTGGTTAAGGGAAATGATCGCTTGATGGATCTCGCGTAGGACTGAACATAAAAGTTTGAGCATTTTCCGTTTTATAGAAATTCCACCAGAATTCCCCCCTCATTAATTATGGTGCGTGAATATTAATCAGAATTTAATAGATTCTTTGCGTAACGTGGTCTTCAGAGGGCGGTTTTGAGCTATAAAATGAGATTTCAGCCAGGATAAAAAGGGGCTATAAGAGCTTCTTTTATGTCTAAATTTGCATTATTCCGTGGAAAATTTCCTATAATAGGCTTGTTGGTTATAAAAAAAACTACTTATTTAAAAAATTAAAAAAACTACCTGTTTGGAGCCATCAGTTTTGGTTTCATTTTGATGATTTTCATAGCCTAATCATCATGTTTTTGCTCCCTAATATTTGACTATTAATAGTTATGTTTAGGTGATGTATATATAGTGTTGCTATAGAGAGTGATTTCCTGAATCGTGGATAATAATTCAAAATAAATTAACCATTTCTCATTCATTGGGTGGAATATTTTGATGCCATGCTTTTGTTTCGGTTAAGTCGATTTGCCTTAATTTTTCTGCGTAACCAGGTGTACTTGCGTGTTTATGGAGTTTTTTTATTTCAAGCCTGATAAGTGTGAAAAAAAGAAATTAAAAGGCTAAAGGGGTATTAGAAAGGACGAGTATGAACCTTGCACGGTATGATGGAGGGCACAAAGTATGAAGACTGAATAGAAGGACAAGTTTTGTAAAAGAAAATGCTTCAGAAGACCTTGAGAGAGCCTATTTTTCATTCTTGTGAGTACCCCAGGTGAATGAAAACTCCGGTTCTCGCCCAATAACGGAAATAAAGCATCTCTCTCCAGAGTGATCGTCAAATTCTTGTCAAGACTCCACCAGATTAAGAGTGATTATCAAATTCTTGCTTTTTCCCGTCCCCAAGTGGCGGTTAGAAAGTGCATTATGACCGGAGCTGTCGGAAGACTTTTCAATCGCAGTAATGCGTTAAGAAGAATGCATTATAAAAAGCGAGAATGGCACTTAATTTTGGCATATATGTGTGGTTTAAAATTTCGTCCATATCAGGAAGATTTAGCAGAAAGGTTTCATAGTCTTGCGTGACTGACAAGCCTGGAGATACCGACTATTTTTGCACTTAATATCCCAGTGCCGGGGAATCGAGCTTTGCTCAGTACTCTGTATTTCTACTTATTTTTTAATATAAAGGATGTGACTATCATAAAATACATTACTCTTATCCGTTTTATACTTCGTATCGTAAGTATAACTATCATCATTAATTGCAATAAGCAGGTAGTCACTTAAAGAAAAAGTTAACAAACTGGTCATTTCATGCATGTATACTTAATAAAAACACTAATCAATAACTTTATTGAAGTACATTTACGTTTGAATAATAGTGTAATTATACTATATAAGCAAAATAGTAACTAACTAATGAAAAAAATGTTAGAAAGCCATATTACAATCTTCGATAAATTTTACCAAAATAGTCATCTATTCACTTCTAATGGGAATTTTGGCCCCTTTTATTTCTGCATGCAATCATTGCTCGCTTTTCAGTGTAGGATGAAAGATGCAAACTAGAAACGCGTTTTGCTTACGAGTTCGCGTGCAATCCGCCAGTAGGTTGATGGGGTCTTTTGTGTATGCCTCTTCTTCCTCATCCCTACCCTTTGCCCCTCACTGCCCCGAAACGCTGCCATACACCTGTTGCTAAAGCTCTCCCTGAATCCTCGCCTTTGATCGTCCCTCGCTGTTGTCTGACGCTCACAAAAAAGGATCTCTCTGGGTCCTTTAGACTCACAAACTTTGCGTTTGTTTGTTTTTCTTTCCATTTCCGCCTCCGGTGGTCGCTCCTTTTGAAGGAAAGAGTGAGAGAAAGGTCACAACGAAGTCATCCTGGTGTTCAGGTTGGTGTGGTGGCTTGAGTGCTGGCGACCATCCAAAGGGCTTTGGTTCGAATGCCAGAGATTTTACAGTGTAACCCAGATTGCTTCTTGATTTTGTATGGAGAGAACATCGGGGTTGGTGTTCCTTTCGGTGGTTATTAAAATGGAGACATCTTAAGAAAATGCCAATGCTGACGTTGCGTTTCTTTTCACGTTGTCTTTAGTCCCCAAATAATCCTCCCATCCTTTAGAATTTCCTCATTTTTCGGATCCTCGACCGTTTCCTGTTGGCGACGTCATATTCGCTGGCACACATGCCAAAGCCACTGGTCGGATCGAAACTGTTGTCGCCAACCAACGCAGGAGAACACCCTCAAATTGAAGCCATTCACAATTCGATTCGCCTACAACTCCGAGGGTGGCGGGTTCGAGTCCCGCCTAGCGGATTTTTCAACACTAATGGCGTGGGTGTTTGGGTTCATCTGTTATTGTTAACGCACCCGATGTAATAAGCCAATTGAGCTGTTTCTTGGGCCATTCTTTCATTGGTCATTCAATCCTAAGATTGGTTGCTCTCCACCCTTTCCTATCTAATGCTAGTTCCCTTACCTCCAGGTAGCTTTTCATATATACTTCCCCCTTTATTTGGTCCATGAACTTATTCCTGTGTCCTCCTCTGGGGACTTTTCCCTCTATTTTACCTTCACATTTTTTTGGGGTAGTGAAAATAAATTAAATGCCTCCTTGTTAACCCTATCCACTCTTCTCCGCATCTTTATCCTAAGAAGACCCTAGTTTCCGACCCCCTCGATGTTGCGCTCCACGTTAGTGTCCCCACAGTGTGTTCGTATGTTGTTGTCAACGCACGCGATGTAATAACCCCATTGAGCTATTTCCCGGGGTCATTCAATCATTGGTCGTTCAATCCTAAGATTGGTTGACTGCACCCTTCCCTATCTGATGCAAGTTCCCTTATCTCCTGGTATCTCTTCCTATGTACTCTCCTCTTTATTTGGTACGTGAACTTATTCGTGGGTCATCCTCTGGGGGCTTTTCCCTCTATTTTACCTTCAAATTTTTTGGGGCAGTGAAAATAAATTAAACAAATGCCCCATTTTTAACCCCATCCATTATTCTCCGTATCTTTATCCTGAAATGACCAAGTTTCCGACCCCCATGATGCCGCGCTCCACATTGGAGTGTCCCCCCAATCTTTACTTCTCGTCCCTCCGGTCGAGGGAGGAGAAAAGCGGGGAGGAACTGAGAGATAGAGCCTCCGGTGGATGTGCTTCTGCTCTCCCGGTATGCGAAGTGCCCTTCCTCGGGTCAAACTCCCTTCCTCCATCCCTTTTTCACCCCTTTCTCCCCCCCCCCTCGCCACTCCGCCCCACGGAGCCTCCCCCTCAACCCCTTCCCCCCCCCCCGCCCTTCCGCGGGGCCGTTTGCGTGGGGCGGACGCCGGGGTAGAGCCGGGGGCAGTCGCGGGAGGGAAGGAGGTGGGGTTGGGAGGTTGAAAGGGAGGAGGTTGGGGGGTGGAGGGGGGAGGGATAGGGGAGGGCACGGCCGCCGCTTGCGTGGTGGTGGGCAGCACGAGGTCAATCCTCCGTTCGCGAAGGGAATGTAGAACGCTTCAGGGGGTGTAGGCAATGGGTGTGGCATTCGAGCAAAGGAGGAGGTATGGGGTGGGTGGGTGGGGAGGATGGAGAGGGACGGGGGGGGGGTGGATGGGGAGGCGTGGATTGAAGATCGAGGTTACCCGAGTTCGTTCGTTATGTTGTTTCTTTAACCTCCCTCCTCCTCCTCTTCCTCCTCCACCTCTCTTTGTCTCCCTCCGTTCTATTTACCCCATGGTTTTTTTACACTCAATCGTTCGATTGACTTCTGTGTGTTTGATTATACTGAATAATTCAGTCTCAAGACGAGAAATTTTATTTTTCTGGTTTTTTGCTTTATCAATTGCAGGTTGTGTGGGTGTACTTTTGGAATAAATTCGGAAGATTCAGGAAATATTTCATGGAACCGAAACATCGCTGATAACTTAAAAAAATAGAGTTAATTCCACGAAAGCAATATCTATTATGACCTAAGTTTCGGCTGTTACGTAATCATTTTATCGTCATGATGCTGTAACAAGCGATTTTTTTGATTTATCAGTGGTCTTCGAGTGGTCATTAGAAAATGCTGCGCAAAGTTCTTCCAAAACTTGTCGGACTTAACTAAAATACGTGGAAGGGCGATTTTACCAAGTTATACTGTATAAAATTGACGTGTTTAGGCGTCATTTCGTGGAAGAACTTAACATTGGTATCCTGATTGGAAAGAGTACTTTGTACTTGTACAGAATTACGGTAGAAAAATGAATACAAAGTTTTCTTTTCGTTATGGATACTAAATAATCCCGTATTTTTTTCGTTCTCCATAAAATTTGTTCGAATTTAGACAACGCATGTTTGATGAAACTTGCTGAATGATTTGATCCCGAGATTGAGGTTTTAATTTTTCTCGTTGTCAATAGGTGATTCGTGGGAATGCTTGTCGGATGTCCTTGGAAAATGTTGCGAGTAGTTCATGAATTTTCTGGAGCGCATAAGGCCTAGCATTATACTCTGTGTATTTATCTCCTGCTCTGCCCGTCCTCCTCTTTTTTAACCTCCCCTTTTTTCCCACAGATCCATTAACCACGTTTTTTATCATCTATCCCAATCAATCGAAAGTCTATCAATGTGCGGTGGATTATATGGATTAATTTAGTCTCGTGACTGTAATTTTTTTGCGATTGATTCTAGGTCACTAGTTGATGTATTGGTCGATAGGTCTTTGAAAAATGATTCACATCATGTCATCATAATTCAACGTGTTAGATTCTCTGGAATGCTGGCAAAAACGCATATTACCCGACAGTATTTTAATAAGTTTGATATTATTATTATACTCGTCCTGTTCATTCATCAGAAATCATCTCACTCCATTTGCTCCCTGTATTAAATGACGATATCTCCTTTACCATAAGCTTGAGGTGGTGATCCTTTTTTAATAGGTTTTCCGTCCTTTTTTTTTTGGTAGGTCTTAATTCAAGGACACATTTTAGGAGAGGATGTGTGCATTTTCGAAAATTTTATATTTCATTGGAATTTAAATAGACATTATACCTATTCAATTAGATATCACAGGAATAAATGTATACAAATGTCTTAATGCTCGAATTGTCATTGTTCCGAGTACTTTTGTTGAAAGATTCGGTTGTGACGAAATTTTTCTAAACTTGAAAGCATATGTGAACCCCAGAAGTCAAGGGGTCTAAGTGACATTAAAAAAATAAGTTAGGTACAGGAATGGGAAGTGAAAATATTAATCTTTTAGGTGGTAAGGGGATCCAAGTGATTTTCTTGGCAGGTGATGCTGTCTAGCGTAATGCCTCTTAACTACTCAGTGGGTTGTACCAAACATTTTCAACTTTGACTTAAGTTTTCTCAGAACAACGATTTTGGTACTTAGACCCCTTGACTTCTGGGGGGCTTCATATGTACGCCGAACATTAATTTTTATGGTCCCCACTTACTAATAATTGTTTTAATATAGCCAATTATTTTTTTTGTCCTTTTTATTTTCCCGATACTTCTAATTTTAATCTCCCGTTCTAAGTTTAATTAATGAATTATTTCAGGGATTAATTCACAGTAAATAATCTGAGCAGAAGGACACGAGGTGATCCTGCTGTAATAGTATGTTTTATTCATATCCGTTCGAGATTTCATTTACTTACCATTAGTATTTTTCATTCACTGAGAGTCACTGACACTACTTCCGATTTTTGTGCAATTTTCAAGTCCTCCGTACTTGGAGCCGAAAATTCCCCCTCGTCTTAAGCTTCGCGCGATATTTGCGGTGGCGCAACCGTGGCACGAATCTTAGCCGTTTTAAGAAACTCTCCTCTCGTAAATTGTCATGGATATCTCTGAAGTGCCAAGAAAAATACATCAATGTCGGATTATGGCTCTCGTGTGTAATGGACGATCTATTGTTAGTGTTTACTCTGATGAGAAATGTCTTCACCCTTGCACTTTTGTATTGGCATTACATTGTTTCTGTATTGAAATTTAACTTAATTTCTTAACTCATCCGCGTTTAGTCCATTGCTTTCTGCTGCCACTATTTATTTTTTCCTTTTAATCGTTTACAGAAGCTTCAAACGCGCGAATGAAGGGAAAGAATTTTATTTTTTATCAATGTTTTAGGGCAATTCTTAAACAATAAATGACATTTGAATAAGAAATACGTCATTACAGAGATCTGTTTATCAGGCCTCCGCTGAATCACTGGCTTGTATTTTGCTTTGTTATTATCATAGCATTCTGGTTACTGTGTTGCGCGTCTTTCATCAGAGCCAAGTTGTGATATCGATTGAAAATATGTACGAAACTTTCGTTTACATGTATCATGCCATTCACATTTCCGCAACATCATAAGGCATAAATGACTATTTTCCAAACTAAATTACTAAATCTTGGAGTCAATAAGTCTCCAATTATTACGAATTATCATTATTATTTTCCGTTTTAAACTTATTTCTCTTGATAGGTTATAATATCCGTTTTATGTTTTGCGAGAGGTGTGTGTGTGTAGTTTTAATCAAACTATCTAAATCCTGGTGATTTTACCTGCCAATAAAGTTTCTCTTTGTAGAGGAATTATGTACGCTCTAGTTTATGATGGTTAATGAAATCATCTTGTTATTGCGTGTTCGCATAATGACCACCGGTCATGCTTGCCAAGGAGGCAATTTTTCGTCTATTATCATCGTCTCGATCATTATGCCGTCGCATCGGTCATCTTAATAGCAGTGTCAATATGCGCTTAAATAATAACCCCTTTCGAGCCGATGACTTAATCATGCAGCAGTTAGTATCGGGACTTCCTAAAAAAAAGTCCCGTTTCTTGTTTCCCATATTACCTCATGTTAGCTTTGGCTAATGGTTTGAAGGGAGCAAATGCGGGAGCGGCAGGCGTTCTTAATGAAACCCCAGGTGCATGACTCACGTTCAGTTGGCGCGACGCGACAGTCTCAATAGCTGTTCAGAGCAATGCGTGCGCACTGCGGATCTTCTCTTGTTTCAAAATTGTGTTTTGATTGCGCTCACCCACCTTCATTTGTCATTCTTCTTTCATTTGAAAGCCTTTTTTCAATAGAGTGCCTTCGCTTCCCTCGGAGCCGTAGAGTGAGCGGTGTCTCGCGGTGCGAGGCATGTTCCGGCCGGCCAAGAAGTTTTATTCCCCATTCTCAGTGGTAATTTGGCTAGCCGTGACTCATATCTCGTCCTACTTACCGCTATGGAATGCGCAAATGAAGCTAAGTTTTTTTAGGATAGGCTGCGGTCATAATAGCGCTCGCAATATATCTTCCCTCTACTCATACTACTGTTATTTTTTTAAAGGTACGAACGAGAGAAGATACGCAGTTCCGCATCAAATCTTCCTGTCACTTGCCTAATACTTCGTTTTTCTTGATCCAGTGTTAGTATTCAATTAAAGAAATATTTTAATAAATGGGCCCTCCGTATAGATGGTTGTTGCGCGAAGCCATTGATCGCGCATTACTAGAATTTTTCAATTATTTCGAAAATAATTCTTGGACCACTCTTCACTTAGGTACATGAATTTATACTTTTGAAGTAACCTTACATGTTGTAATATAAATAAGGCAATATAATGTTGTAGTATAAATGAGGCAAGAATTATATTTTAAAACTTTTGTTACAATAATAGCATTGTTCTGACTTGGATTTACGACGCGGAATCCGAAATTTAAGCGAAAACCGTTTAATTAAAGGATATAAATGTGTTTTTTTATTCGGCATGCTACCTTAACATTCAATAGGAACTATTAAAATGATGTGAAGAGTATGTTTTCGCGTTTAGGAGAGAATCTGTAAATGTTTCACTGGGCTATTTCGAAATATATACCAAGTGCCATAAGACTACTTGTCAAAATAGCATTAATTTGCCAAGAAACAAATTCTATAATGTTTTCTGTACACATTACAAATGAGTATGCGAATGAGCAATTTCACAAAAGTCTGTACAAATTTCACGAAAGTCGCTCCAGCCACCTTAAGTTAACAAAATGTTTACCCTCACGAAGGTATTTTTTGCTTTTAATGCTGAATTACCAACTATCCGAATAACGGTGCTGCATTTTGAACGTCAGGTATTTGAGGGCCATAAAAATATTTTAACTCCTTACTTTATATATTTTTGCGCTCGCGTACTCTTGAAAAATGAATCCAAATTCAATGGAAACCATTTTCGCGAATGATTATCTTAAAAAATATTAGAAAATATGTTTTCTTTTAGCTTAGTTGACCTTTGCCTTGCGGTAAGATACTTCCGTGATGCTCGCCACTGTGAGTCTGATGGCACAAAATTTCAATACATTGAGGAGCAATTTTTTCATTAAATATGTTCTCTTTGGGCGAACCCTTCATAATCTATCCAAACATTGTTGTATATATTTCAGAGCGACACGGAGAATATTATTATGACGCCTCACTCCATGCCTAGGTCTGACAGAAGCGGGAAAATAAGAGAGGTACATTTCCGAACAGATAGGTACAAAAACTCGTTCTTTCCGCGCACAATAAGCGACCACAATAAAAACTGAACTCCACTAAATACACTCCCATAATATACGTCACCATTTCATATCGAAAAACCTTAATCCTTATGTATTTACAGGGCTGGTGTCCTAACACCCCATGCCTCACCCATGCGGCGGCTCTCTGGGTAGTATGAGGGTGTAGATATGCTTCAGCTCAACCGTATTATGATGGCAATTTTCATTTGAATTTTTCATTTTCATTTGAGTTTCATTATTATCATGGGCATTAAACAAATTAATACGCACCGTTATTTGCTTCATCAAAGTATGCCGCCTTGTACTTATGCAACACCTTTATCGTTGTCACGTAGATTTTTATTCTCACTGGAAAGATTGTGCCCTAAAAGGTAAAATCAAGCCACTCCAAGTGAGGTCATTCTTTCTCTTCATATCTCCCGCTATCGTTTCCTCCGAATGCAACCGGAAAATCAATTTTATCTCCCGTATCGCATTGCTTGCGTGAGCTTCAGAAATGAATCATTTTGATGGAATCGCAAGGGGAAATCTCATACACAGATAATGACGTCCGATCGGGTCGTACGAAATTTTTTTTTCATTAAAGCGAGCTCGTCTCGTCCCCGGAGCGAAACCCGCGCTCGACGGCGGCGGCCTTAACGACTTTTTAGTGTGGAGTGCTCCGAATGGCACTCACCAATGACATTAAGCTCTCCCATCATCCTCCGTAGCCATGGACGTTCCAAATTGGATTAACATCCATCCCAGTTTTCCGAAGCGTGACCGCCGCCAATTAATGTTTCCTTTCTTCCAATCGTGAAATGCGATTCGGCCGCTCCCGAATAGCACCCTCTTCGTCCCGTCGCCGATAGATAAGTGGTCGATGCTCTTAAACCTCATTGTTCATCGCTTCTTACTTCTCCATGTCCGTCTACCTGGCTTACGGCCTGACCTTTTAATGTCGAAAGTTGATTGTCCTCGTCAGAGAGAGACTTTTTCTTCCGTACCTGCGAGTATGTTGGCTGTTTTTGGTGATGGCAATCCGTTGCTGAGGTAGATGATTTGGTCGAAGATTCGGAATTGTAAATGCACGTGATACTTGTGGAAATTGCGAACTTTTGTCGATGCCCCGGTGCTACATTTTGTGTGTGTAGTGTGAAAGTTTCGACAGCAAATTGAAAATACTATGAAGGCCAATTTATTGTAGAAAAATGCCATTCCACAATATATTTTGAATTTCAGACGATTCTTTTCATGACCTCTTCATATGATTAAATTTATCTCTGGAATTAAGGTTCGACCTTTTGAAAAATAAGAGTAATCATTTCGATTTTTTTGAAAGCTTGATTTGATCCTAAATTCGCATTTTCACATGGTTTTGGCTGAAGTTAAAATTAATCATGGGCGCATTATATGACGGCAATTACATTTTAGTTTCCACTCTAAGGTGTGATATATGCTCCCGCTGTTAACCTCCATAAGTCGGATTTCAGGATAGTATGTAGATACCCTGTGGTTTCTAGATTTTGTAAATTATTTATGGAAATTAACTCGTTATTTAAATAGTGCGTCTCCATGAGTCAATGAAGATAGTTAAAATTAGTTTTGGGAGGACGGAGCCGCCGTAAGTGTCAGTGTGGTTCCCTGTCCGTTAGCAAATGCGAGAACAACCGGGTTTTACAGGGCTGCTGACGCTAGATAATCGTCTTCCCCATGTGTTTGTGGAAGCGACGCTTAGGTAGCATGCAGGGCGAGAGCGACCGATCCGCGAACTCATTCCACGGTGCGTGTTTGAGCGTTCCCCCGTGGCGAGGCCGTGGAATGGGAGGGAGAGTGAGCGGGGCCGTGACCTACGATAGGCGTGGAACCCGCGACCTCGCCGCTTTCCTCCGTTCTCCCGCCGTCCTCCTACTCCTCCCTTGAGACTTTTTATCGGCCGATCGTTCGATTCGTTGGCGGACACTCGCCCCGCCGATGTTTGTCTCTCTCTCTCTCCCTTCTGCCCAGCGCCGACATTTCGTCATCCGCCGTCCGTGATATATTTTTACGCTCCATTTTTCCCACCCTGCTCTATTTAGGGGTTTCTGCTATTCGGCGGGTGGCTCTCGCGTTACTGCAATGTCAGTTTTGAGTTATTCGCATTTCCCCGAGAATATGCTGAAAGAAAGCCATGCAGACGCGATTTATGCAGCAATAACGTAATGGAATTCTGGAGTGAAACTTGTTTCCTGATAGCCACGCCTTTTAGTACACTATAACTCGGTGGAAATACTTAAAGCGAAATAGCCGTCCATCAACTGCAAAATTTTGCGGTGATACCAATTAAAACTGGAGCTGCAGGCGCAACACGTGTCTTAAAGCTATAGAATGCGGGGATCTGATGAAAACGCCATCGTGCAAAAAGACGAATGGCTAGAAAGTTCTAAATGTATTTTACAGGTTACCGTTTGTTGTTATCTACTGTCTATTTTATATTCCGATGAATATTATGCCATGAGGCGGTAGTATTAATCGCTGTATTGCAGTAATCTGGTTTTACCCACTGAATTTGGACGTAAGGTTTTATTTATTAGAGCGCTCGGGGTAATTTCGGTTTAGGGACATTTTTCTTATAGCCCTCTTAATACTTACATTTCTCCTTTTCCTTTGAATCCCTGCGTCTAGTATTTGTTAGTGCAAAATATTTGAAAATAATAATTTTTTAGACTTTTTTATATTAAATAATACAAGTTTCTTGGTAACTTTGTGGTATTACATTTTTTCAGAGGATTTAATGGTAACATTTACATCCCATAGACGTGTGCTTGACTCACTTGAGCAGCTGGAAATTTTAAAGACATTGCATGACCCTGACTCGAAGATTTTAAATGAGTATTTGTACCCATCCTCATCACCCATCCTCACAGCCGCTTCCCGAATTACCCTCCCCCGCTAAACTCCCCGCCAATCACTGCTCATGACCAACCATGACCACCGAGACTAGTCTCGGTGGTCATGGACCAACCCGCATCCACACCACCCTAATCACTCACCTCCCCCCTCCTACCAAGCATATATATAAGACTTTGTAAACCCCGAAAAAGCACCTGAAGATGACGCTAAAGCGTTGAAACCCGGGTCGTGTGTGTTTTTAAGTGTGTGTTTTGTAAATGTTACCATTAAATCCTTTTTTTATATTACTTTGAACTTTCGTCGATGCTGTATCCAGTTGATATCTCTCTCCTAAACGTTAGGATGTGCCTATGGTAAGCATGTTTTTTCTGTATGGACCCTATCCTTTCATCACATGATCTCTTCCTCGACTGTCTATGTGAAATCAATAAATCGTCACCATATCTAAAAGGGCCTATGGAATATTTCTTAGAGCTATTTATTTTCTCATGTAGGTATTTAATGCATCACAGTTTGGAAAGAATCCTGGGAAGTAGGTGGAAACAGGAGATTGCAAGCATATTAAAAAACAAAAAAATACAAGTTATGACGTGATCCCCATCGCTGAAGAAGCAACCATATATTCTCCAGTGTTTACATCCATTTGAAGCGAGTGATGCACCGTATTTCTTATGTGTTCTGGTCTTAACTCAATCAGCGGGGCCGCATATATCACAGCAATGCTCTTTCACGCTAAGGTTGTCAGACTATAGTGCATACCAATAAGCTAAGGCTCTGTCCCCTTAATCATTCGCTAAAGGAAATTCGCTAAAGTTGCGGTGAAATTTTAAATTAATGATAATTTCTTTTACTGTCTCCGTGTCACTCCTATGACTTATGATGTCATTGTCTGGACCAGACCTAGGATACGAAGTCAAAAATCAATTTGCTGATTTTATTCAGCCTTTGAGCAAAATTCTTATTACTTACAGTGCTATGTGAACTTAAGTTTAATGAGTACCGTATTAAAAATGGAGCCGAAGGTTTCAATGACGTCGAAATGCGCCATAAATTGCTTTTTGTTGTAATAAAAAATAAAATTTGTTTAAAAAAAATCAAAAAGTTAAAGTAAAAAATTAAAAAAGTAAAATTTATTGCAAAAAAGAATCAGTATCATAATTTTCTCGAATCGAAAGCATGCTCGACACTCACACATCACGCTTGTGAACAAATCCAGAATGTAACTATCTCGGGTAGCTCTTCCGTGCACTTGCTAATGATTACATATATCTCTGCCGGTTGGGATAGGAAATGATTAATTCTCTTCTTCTGTCCTTAAATTAATACTTATGATACGAATATGGTATCCATTATGGCTCAAACTACCTAGACAAAAAAATTACCGGTGTAGATTGCAATGAGCCACAATGTGTATTGAATCTGTTCATTGTATCTAGATATTACTCTCTTCTTACTAATAAAATTGCTATCTTGTCTGCAGAACACTTTTTTTTCATCTTCCTAGGTAATATTGAAATGATTGCCACACGGCCTATCATTGTTTCCTTGCTTTACTCTCTGACAACTTTCGCTTCGCCTCTACGACGTCCCGACTATTTCTCCTCGGATTGCTTTCTCGGATGAAGAATGGCACGTGACCCGCCGTCGAATGGAACGACCAGACATTCTCATCTGCTCTGGCCCCGCGCGGCAATTGCATTTTACCCTCCTGCTCCTTCAATCTAGATCCCTTAGAATTGGCTCGTGTTCAGTTATAATTCATCACGGCCATTTCGCTCTCATAGGCATTGAGCCATCCGCCGTGAACCCCCTTTAATGAGTTTGTTGGTACAGGCGAAATACGCACATTCAATAGACGGTCAGCGTTCCTCGAAGTAATTTAGATCGGCATTTTTACTCGTGCCTGCCATCAAAGTAAGCGCAATCGGAATCAGTGGTCTGGGGTGCAATAAAGATTATCAACATTGTGGCGCGGTTTGTTGGTCGTAGTCGTGCTGAGCGAAGGAAGACTATGCTTGAAACTTGTTTGCTATCATTACAGCGCATTCCATGGTTTTCTATTGAGGAAATGGTTCTAGCATCCTGAATTATGAATTATAACTTCTCGAAAACCAAGTTTTCCCTCTGAAAGTGTCACCAATGTGTTGGAAAGTGGTTCATTTCCCTACTGAATAGGATGGTAGAGATTCTGAAATAATGGGGGTGATTTTGTATTTGCATTTTCTCTGCCTCCTATAGTCAGTTTTTTTTGCGACATCCACTTAACGCCAGCTGATGTTTGTTCAGCTATTTTTTAAAGCTATAATCTATAGGCCATTGATTCTAAATAAAAATCATTAGACTGTTGAAACGAGGTGGGATTCGGGTTTTCTTTTTGTCGGAAAGGGATCGCTCCATCCTTTGGACAGCTGCCTAAGGTCTCCGAGAAAGCATCGCGGAAGGCATATTAAAGCATCCCTTTTATATTCGCCGTCAATCTATCTCTCACCCTCGCGGTTGTTAAATCCGTGACAATCTGTCCGAGCCACTTCAATTCACTCTCCGACATCATTCCTTCTCGTCTATGTCTTTCGGAAACACTGTTTCCTCGTTCGACCAGGTTATCCTTGCCTGGCGTCACCAATCCGGGATTGTAGTTCTACTATATCGTCGTGGAGCTAACGAGGTAGATCCGCGTCTCCGAAGCGGGAGTTAGGGATGACTGCCGATGATTGAACGCACTTTCGATCAAACGATTAAAGTCGCATACCTCCTCTAGATGATTTCGGATGTTTTGAGTACCAAATTATGATTCCGTAAATTAACCAATCTGTCGAAAGGCCTCGGCCGTTGTGGGCGTCAAAGCTCTGAGCGCGGTGATAGGTTAGGACTCACGGTAAAATTTGCAGGTAATAATTGCAGAAAGTTTACAATTGTTGTGTGCCTCTACGAGGGGCCTACATCTTGATGACTACGAATATGCGGACCACATTATTTCCTGGATCCATTGACTATAAAGCATCGTGCTTTATGACTATTCACTAAGAAAATGAAGGCCTTTGTGGCAATGCTGGTAATAAACTTACGAGGTATGGGCGAGAAAGAACCATATATTAACTCATTTGGTGTGAAAAATGTTTGTTTTCTTTACAGATTTTTCGAGCTCGATAGAGATTTTACAGATTTCTCGAGCTCAATAGAGAGCGAGAGCAAATATGAAGTATGTAACAGCATTATTCTTGAATTGTGGTAAAATAAATATATTCCTACATGCGGAAGTTTCGCCAATGTTATTGGCATTTAAGGGCATTCAGGTTAGTAACACTGAACCATTAACAAAGTAAAAATACTCTTTAAGTTGAACCACCATCCATTTAAACAAGCAATGAATCAGCAAAAGTCTTTTTACTTTGTTGATGGTACAATTGTACTGATTTCAATGTCCTGAAGATGCCAAATAATTTGGCGAAACGTCAGCATTAAGTAATATATTTGCTGACCACAATTCAAGAATATTACTGTTATATTTGTATTTTTAAATGGTTTAGAAAGTTCTAATTGACAATTCTTGAGCATCGTCATTCGACCAGAGCCAAGAAAAATTGCCAAAAAAAAGCGGAATGGACGAATTTATATCACTGCGGTCGTGAAAACGGGCATCTCAGACTGATTGGCATCGCCTGTTATTAAGGTCGCCGTATCGTTTCGTTTCGTAACCACCGTAAGACTAGCCGCCATTAAAAGCGTCTCCTCGCCCGGACAGCTCTCTCCCTTTCCCGGCATCTCCAATCCGCGGCCGCAGTTTTAACGATATCGTCGCGAAGACTCGGGGTGGCGGGGGGGGGGAGGGTTTGGGAAGAGGCTTCCTCCCCGCCGCGAAGGCGAACCCTTCTCGCCCTCCCCCCCCCCAATTCACCTCACTCCCCCGCCCCTTCCTTCCTCCCGGCGCCCATCGCGACACCGCGACCGCTTCCTCGCCACCTAGCGGGAGGCAGATATGAGCGGCAGATATGATACGGCTCGCTCCCGTTGGAGCGAACGTGTGTGTGGGGCTCGAGGATTGAATTTTATTGCTCAGTTTCCTGTCTAGGCTCGTGGGAAGGGGGAGTCGACGAGGAGGATGTACAGCGGTGAGGTGGGGAGAGTTGACGTGGAGGAACGTTGGAGCTAGTGATGGGTCATCCGGCTGAACTCGCCTCGCTTGTCGTGGCCCAGGCGGCGCAGCGGTGCGAGGACGCGCCGACCGTTTATGACGAACAAATTGCGTCGACTCTGGCGTGATGTTTTGTGGAGAGGAGACTCAACAGATGCCCGAATAACGACGCCGTTTCGTGGTTTGTTCTGTTCTAATCTACGGCCGAGGATTCGATGAATGTGCACTCGGCTAGGGCAGAAGTTCGCTATCGTTTGTTGTTCTTTTAACTCTTTCGATGCAAATCTTTACTTTTTAAGGTGGCTCTGGCTTGGCAGTGTGAGACATATTATTTTTATTTATGTAAGTGTTCTACCGATGGGTACTTACATAAATAGTTATAATAAATCGGTAGAATACTTAAATACCGGTAAGGTAGGTTTTGTTGAATGTCAGAGAATCTCCTCCCGGTTTTCTACACTTTCAGGGGCCTATCTCACTCTAGTACGTCCATTTTCGCATCTGCATACGATCTAACCTTCTTCATCCCGTACATGAAACGTGTGAGTCATGGCGATTACTATCACATTTTATTCCTTATTTGCTTAAAAAATCCTGCCTTCGGTGGTGAAATTGATTCCCTAGGACTTTTTGCCTCTTATAAACCGTTTTTATTACAAGCATAACATGCTTTCTCGTTCGGATTGACATTTTTCCTCTGTTGTCTTTGGAAAAGTAAGATATTGTGTAACACTCGTTTTATTTCTTCTAATGTAACCCTCGTTTTTCTCCCCCTTTTTATATTTAGTAATACACACTTCCTTAAACACCGTCTAACTTCAACTCACTCACACTACACCGTCTCACGTTTCTTTTTCCTTCCATGCGAAAAATTGTTCAAATACTTGAACGCGTGGCCGCAAAAAATAGCTTCGTTCTAATTTGTGACATTTCTTCACGCATTTGTCGTATCACCTACTTGCGGGGGCACATCCATCATGTAAGCACGCCTTAAGGTAATTTGAGCGAGATAGTTCCCGTGAAAAATTGAAGTTGAAAATCAATATTAAGGTACACAAAATATGCGGATTATTCTATGAGTATATTTTTAATGACCACATTTGTCCAGCAATGGGAACCGACTGCAGCGTCATTTGTATGGAACTTCAGCATTTTGACATTTGAATTCGGCAGCAGAATTTCGCTAATAAAATTAAAGAATATATGGTAAGGTTCCAATATTTTTTAAATTAAATTTCCTACGACTTTTTCCCTCTTATAAAGTTTTTATTACAAGCATAATATGCTTTCTCGTTTGGGTTGACTTTTTTCCACTGTAATCCGGGCAATTTCCAGCAGAGCCCATTTTCAGGCTGAATTTCAGCAAAATTAGCTTGGGAACCCCATGAATTTTCGATCTCAGTTTATAAAACGCACTTTAAAGTATATATATTTTAGTTTTCAGCATTTATGGAATAAGTGACCCCGAGGCCATATCAACCTTGAGCTCTGGCAAGTTTTTCCCTACCTTGAATAGGTTTTTTCACGACATGTTAGTACTACAGTATCCTCGGAGTTGAAGATATTATGGCGCAAACACTTAAAATCAACGTCAAATATTAATGAAATTATTCTTGGGACCTGCTTCGTTTTGTCCAGTTTCAAACTCAACCTTTCGCCCCTCCTAAAATGAGTGTCTTCAGGAGAAGCTGCAAGAATCTTCATTCTAAAATTACGTCAAATATTGTTTTAATAAAGTAATTCATTGTGGATTTTTTTGTGTTTCGTTTGTTTTTTACGAAAAAATTGAGAGAAATCTGTAATAATATTGCGAAGCTGACCCTCACTGCTGACTTTACCATCCTGTGGAATGAAGTGCAAACAAAAAATAGTGATCGAAGGCTTGTTTGCGATTCTTGACCTCTAAAAATGCATAAAAATTTTCCCCTTAGACATTTACCTGTATCAGCTTAAAAAACTATGTTGTTTACTTATTGGTCCCTTTCATAATTCTCTTGTGTCAATGAACTGAAACTGAGATCCTTGTTTTGTCAACATCACCATCCCAATATCCCCACTGAATTCTCTCTCTTTTTCTCTTCCGGAACCATTCCATTTGCCCCAACTTATTATTATTATGGTAATTACCTCACAGAAAACATTTTGTTCCACGTATATCGTATCTCACCAGCGCGGATAACGTATCAACCGGAACTGTACCAGATAACGTCGTCGCCTGAGACGCCGTCAATGCAGAACCGACCTGGGCGTATTCGCTCGGCCACCACTGTTAAAATGTGGCCTCCCATTCTCCTCCCTGTTTTTATAATGGTTTAAAAATTGAAAGAACTAGCCGCACATGCAACTGACTTTAAACCGTTTTTACACGATGATTGTAACGGTACGTGTTAATGCATGAACACAACCGCCATTAAAATTGCGTCGCGTGAACGCGAAAAATAGTTCAAATGCTTGATCGCTTGGCCATAAAATAGCTCCCGTTCTAATTTGGGACATTTTTTCACGCATCTGTCGTATCACGTACTTGTGGAGGTACATTCATCATGTAAACACGCCTTAAAGTAGTTTGAGCGAGATAGTTCCCTTGTCATAATGAAGACCATATTCGAATTATACGTTTTATTATAAGCTGCTGGAGGAAGCATGAATTAAACATAGCAGTATTAATTGTGCAAGAAAACACTTTTATAGACTGACATTCTTGGTAATTAAACTAAATTGTACATGAGTCTTTGATTATTTTCATTTTTTTCACGAGGTACTTACAAAACCCCTTCACAGCGGAAGGTTTTTTGCGATTCTGAAAAAATGACTGTGAGGACGATGTGATTTATTTTCAAAAACAGTCGTGAAAACGTACAACCTACACACTGTTAATTTTTGACGAGATCTAAGTGTAAGGAATGCCTCATTTTCTAAATATATTGTCTCTCTGGAGTGCGTACACCTACCATTTCACATGTACAAGTGCCGGTATTATTTGTCAAAAATCTCGGAAATTAGTTCGGTAAGGGACTGAAATTTTGGTATCTTTGGAAGAGTAAGATATTTTTCGTTTAATTGAGTCGAAATTCATTGATTTCTCGGTGAAATGATATTTCGCTCAAACTACCTTATAATTATGTGAAATTCTCTACTTTTGCTCCTTAAAGTCCCCATGAGATTCATAGTGGAAGATGACGCCTGGGTAGCATAAATGGTTAGAGCACTCGGCGCGAAATCGAGGGAACTGGGTTCGATTCCCAGTCCAGGCGAATGATTTTTCCACAGTGAATTTCACACAATTGTGTGATTACTAGCGGGTAACTCCGTTGAAGTAACTGCACGGCTAGTTCCGTGGTTCTTTAAAAAAAATACCTTAAATTGGCGTTCTATTAAATGGCATTCTGTGGCAGACCACGAGGCTAACGGAGAAGTTCTTCTTTCTCGAATGTCGAATAGTCCTCTCTCCGTTCGATTTTCTCTTTGCATCGCAAAAATGCTCTCAATAATCGAAAACCTTTGAATAAACTGGTGCGTCCTGCTACCGGAGAGTCTCACGGAATAGAATTTCACCCCATATGTCTGGAGCGGAATGCACGAGTAACTCGGTAGGCGACTTTGGAGGCGAGCCGAGGTAACCTCGGGCCTTTATCGCCCGTAAATTCAGGTCTCGGGCGATAAATTTCATTTTCTATTCTCCGCAGAAATGAACGTTCCCTCTTCAATACCCCGTCTTCCTTTCTGAATTTATGGTAAATATTAGCTCCCGGTTCAAAATCCTGCATTTTACTCACGTTTGTTCGGTGCAAGAACCTAATATGCAAACTTGCCCGGTGGGTACCGCAGGCTAAATCACCGTCGGGCGTTTGATGCGAAATATTGTCTCTACATGTTACAATGTTAGAGCTCTCGTGCTTAGTGAGGTCTGGGCAAATAAATTGAAGACGAACTGTGTAGTTGATGTAACTACACATCTACCGCACCTTGTTGCCGGCTGTAATTGGCATGATAAAGGGAACTTTACGAAGTGTCACGCTTTTGATTCACGATCGTCTTGCACGTATCTCACTGGGCGCTTGTATTTTTGCGGTATTTCGTCGTAAATATCATTGCTTCTTGGAAATATCCTATTGGAAGATGGAAGAATCCAACGACTAACCTGCCGGAAAATTTTCCTGAATTTTCCTGAGAGTGTGGCTGTGTGTGTATCTGGTTAAAATACCTAACTAGCAACCGGGAGATTTGAACTCATTGACCCAAGAAGTGCCGGACATTGCGGCATACATGATAGTCCCATCAGGGGTCAATTCGACCCTCTAGAAATGTTTTGTTTTCTAAAGGAAATTTGACATTTCCATTTGAAATAATATCTAAGTTGTTTCAAAAACAAATCATTTCAATTATTGCACATTATTTTGTTAGAATGAAGGCTCATGGAAACGTACAATAATTATTCATTTTATTAGCCAAGTCTGAGTCTTAATTGAGCTCTTCGTGCGGCGAGTCACCCCTGGGAATCCACGTCCGACTACCTATTGCCTATAATATTTTACCGAAATACTGTAGAACTCCATTCTATAATGTTTACGTGCGAATAAAACTGGGTAATATAGCCTGGGGTCAAAATGACCCGTCTGGTATTATTAGGTGGACGATAATGCACATTAAGAACTATCATTGGTATGAGGTTCTTATTTTTTCCTTATATTTTCCTGCTAAAAATATTCAAATTCAATAAATATGCGCAGAGCTGGGACGATTCTATCAGAAATAATGAACCGTCAAAAATTAAAAAGGGGTGAAAATGACCCTCCGGTTCTTCCAGTGCTTTCCAGGAATAAATAAGTATAAATAAATACGTATTTATTTATCCAATGAAGTTTATTGCACAAATTATTTTCTTCAAATATTTATTTTAGCATCCTCGAAATGTTTCATTGGTACCTCCTGCTTCCCTCAGGATAATTGAACATTTTGATAGCATGAAACTTTCACTTCATTCCACACACATTTTAGCATTAAGGAATTATTTTTTCGTAGCTAATTTTATTTGACGATTTCCTAATGCGCGCAACGTGTTGAATTTTTTTTTTTCAACTATTCCGTCGACACTTGATCGCTACAAAAACCCGAAAACTTTTTTTTCAGTCGACGCGTTGTAATTGCTGATTCACGATAACCACCGCGAGATTGGCTTTCCTCCTCACTGTGGGAAAAGGCGTTAATGAAATTTGATGTAATGATACTTTCGGTGGCCGGGGTCACTAAATGCCACAACCCGAGAGTCAAAAATTGCTTTGAGTGCCTCCTCTCTTCTCTCCCTCCCTCTTCTCTCCCTCCCTCTCATTTACCGCTTCATCCTTCCTCTCCTGCTACTCGTTTCGCCCCACAGAAACTTTCCAACACGACCGTTGATGTGGGAACTAGCGACCGAGCATCAACGAATGTGCGTAATCTAGATAGAAAATCATTCGCCTGCACTGGGATTCGAATTCATATCCCTCAAATTTGCACCATTTGCAAGAGAATTAAGCAACAATAGCGAGAAATTTTTATTGTGTAAAGTCTATACGATATATATGTTTACTTGTGTAAATACGTCACTTGCAATGAAGTACTTGCACCCTTGCAATTAAGTACTTGCACTTGGCACTCTTGGTCCCTAAAATCTTGAGGTGTAGCTCACGGTCAATTCACAAATAATCACTAATAATTCCTCAGCGCTAGGAATTGTGTCAATGCCCTAGACAAAATTCTTAGTTCTGAGGGAGCAGTAGTGACCGCATAATTAACTGATCAACTGCGTAGGTGACCCTTTTTTCGGAATTCATAATGAAAAGAATCAGTCGACTGGGCATTTAGGAATACTGGAGGTAGTCTACATTCGCAGCAGAATTGTCTACGAACCCTGGCGTCGAATCCTTCCGATGAATGGATCACTAGCTTTCCATCCCGTGGGCCACGGTTAAAATTCTTGCTTTTAACCCTTTATAAAGGTACACATTGCATAAAAGTATAAGGTGACAAGAAGTATCAGATTTATGGTGAATAAAAGCAAATAATTAGAGATTAAGGTAAACTTTAAAAAAATAAATAAATAAAAAGATATAGCCGTGGATATGAGTTATCTGAGGCAAGAGTAGGATGGATAGGGTCGGAAATGAGTGGGTAATAGATGAATGTGGTTTAGATGCTCCAGTAATCGACGTATGATAGAGGTGTGCTTCGTTGGTTTGGCCATGTTGAGAGAATGGATGAGAGTCGAATAGCTAAACAGATATATAAGGGTGAAATGAATGGTGCCAGAGGGAGAGGTAGGCGGAGAAATTTGTGGTTGAATGTGGTTGAGGAAATTCTTAGGAGGAGGAATATTAGGAGTCTTAAAAACAGGAGGGCGCGTATGAAGCAGTGCAAGGAGGTAAATGAGGCTAAAGAGGTTTTTCAGTGAATAGGTCAGTATGGAGGAAATTATTGAAGCATAGTTAGATGTACAAATATATATTTTCGAGTGAAACTTAGTGTCTGTGCCTACTCCGGAAGGGGACAGCGTGATTGGTATGTATGTATGTATGTAAAAAATATATTAGGCGTTGGCGAAGATTTTTCCAGAGGATTAAGGCCGACTTAAATCTCATTTGCAATGCCCTTAATTCTTTACCTTGACAGTCGTGAACTTACCTCATTCATCAACATCAGAGTGTCGTCGCGTCCTACCATAGTTAACTGATTACTCCACATCCCAACTCCAAGATTATCAATAATTAAAAGTTCGATCTTCTTCCATCCAACCTCCCTAATAAATTTACTTCCTAATGATATCGATCCCATTTCACTATTGCCAAAATCTTCACTAACTTGGTCCCAACACATCTTTCCTTGGATGAACAGCGAACTTAGACAATAATGAACTTAACAGTATCTCCAGGTCACCATTCACTTTCCCAAATCCTGGACAAGAAGTCTCACCGAAAATAAAGGGAAGCGTGTGCTTATTTTTAATGACAGACCCGTCAACAGATATTTAAAAAATAATCCTATCGGCTTGGGAATGAAATCCAGTTTCGCCGCGAATACATGCCCGTGTGTGTGTGTGAGGACCGGGTTGGTCGTGTGTGCGATCTTTTTCCACGAAAGAGTGTGGAAGCAGTGTGGGCGAGCATCGGGGAAAAAATGCTTGGAAATAAAAATGAAAAAAAAAGATAATGCTTTGGATGGGTGGGAGAGGTCCCTGGGTGGGTCCGCGGCGATACAATGGGCCAGGCAGCGGGTTTGGGCGGGGAGAGGAAGACGGTGAACGGACGGTTAACACAAGGGAAGAGAATCAGCTCTGTGATGATGGGTGGGAACGGTATGGTCGCTGGTAGCGCGCGGGGAACCGCGAGGTCAGTTAAGTGAATTAAGGGAAGGGCTGGGTCACGGCGGTGGGGAGTGATGAAAAGCCCAGGGGTGGGTGAGGTGCGGGAGGAGGATGGTTAAATGAGAATGCGGTAGTGGTGGAGTTCCGAACGATATTGTGACGTCAAACGGCGACGATACATATCAGTTTCCGGTCCTCGGTGCCCGATTTTTTATCAATTTTTTAAATTTATTTTCACTCTTCTGAAAACAGCACATTATTTTGCATCGGATGACTAACAACAACACCCATTTCCTGAGTGGTGAATGACCAACCAGGCGGGACTCGAACCCGCAACCCTCGGATTGGTACGCGAGGACTTGACCCCGTCGCCACCGGGGCCGACCATGCCGCATTTGGCTGCAGTAGTGTGATATTTTTTATTACATTCGCTTGTTTGTGTATTTGAATTGGTGAGATCTTTACTATTTGTTCTTGATTTGCATCCATTGACCTAAAGTTATAAAAGGCGACTATAAAATAGAAAATGGCCGGCCTTGGTGGCGACGGGGTTAAGTCCTCACCTTCTAAATCGAGAGTCGCGTGTTCGAGTCCCGCCTGGGTGTAATTTTCACCGTTCAGGGCACGGGTGTTAGTGTTCATCTGTTATCGTTGATTTTCATCCGAATTGAAATGGCCCACAGCACGTATTCGGGTTATAAAAATAAATAGATAAATCAAAATTCGAATTGCAGCTCTTTCACATCAAATATGATTTATTTAACTGTATATACCGCATTATCACATTTTTTCCAATGGTCTATGCTTCCTAAACCTATAATTACCCCTATATCCGATATAGTACCTCCGATACCCATACCCTTCGGTGTCTGTGGCGTGGTACTACTTGAGTGGGGGGAACGTAGCGATGTGTTTCGGTGGTGTTTTGTCGGGTGGGACTGGCTGGGTCACTATCGAAGTGGGAAGCGATGAACGAGGCGCTGCTTGTGGGAGAAGAGAGAGAGAGAGGTTGGAGTTATTATAGGACTCGCGTGACGGAACAGATTTCATTTCCAAGGCGCACATCCTGTCTTTAAAGAGCGAGCGGCCAGTCCCACGGGTAGCGAGGGAGGTGGAGATTCCCCCGCGAGTCGGCGAGAAGCTCTGCTTCGGCCTCCACCTTCTTGTGAATTCGCGGGGCCTGGAGTCATGGGAATTCGAGCCGGGTAGCAGAGGGGGAGGGCAGGGCTTATGGGAGCGAGCGGGTTTGATGCAAGGGCGCCTGCAGGTTTTCGAGACGGGTGTATTTCATGAATTAACACGTCCATCCTCCCGGTGCCCAGTTCATTCTAGGGTCACCCCAGTTTTCCTTCGTTCATTTTTGCGATTTGACTCATAAGAGGACTACTCCAGTGGTGTTGTCAGTTTCGTTAGTATGCGATCTTATGCGGTGGCAGCGGGATAAAGTCCTCGCCTGTTAACCGGATGGTCGCGGGTTCGAATCTCTCCTGGGTAGAATATTCACCTCCTAGGCCATGGTTGTTTGGGTTAGTCAAATGAGTAGGGCTGTACAGACCTAAGTTCTCTCCAAATAGAGACATTATTATTATCATCTTATATTTCATGAGTGTTACTTTTTTACTCGGTACGTGTGAGCTCGTTTACTCGGTACGTGATTAGGTTTTATTTGTGAAATATTAGATGAGATATTTTTTTTATCTGGGGGACACTTGATTTATTCTTGTTTGAATTATTGTAGAGGAAAGGATGCTTCTGAATAAAATCTAGGGTATGCAGGGTAGGTGATTGGAGGAGGTAATAAGGGTTTCTCAGAACAGTGATAGGAGGATGTGAGGCAAGCAGGGAAGGAGAAATAAGGGAATAGATTAAATGGACGAAGTAGAGGAGGGTAGATCTTATTCTGAGGGGAATAAGGAAATGCTAGTGGTAGATAGGACTCGGAAAATAAAGAAAATCGAGAGGAGTTCAACAAAGCCTACCATTAACCTTAGAATGCCTATTAAAAAAATAAAAAGATAATTGCAGCCTCCGTTATTTACTTTACACCGTTCTAACCCGGCTGATTAGGGTGAGGCCTAAGTCTGATTAGGGCTAGTTGGGTTGTGGACACCAGCCGTAGTCCCCAGTGCTGTGATGTTTTAAATATCAGCGCGAGTTTTGACAATTTTTGTCTCTCATTAACTCCTCAACGTTCAATTCCAACGGTGGTTTCAGTTCTGTCGGTGAATACTTAGATTATTGTACATTGCAATGACGTTTCTTATCGCGTTGGTCAGGTTGGGCATGTCAACTCAGAGATGGCGGGTTGGAAGCCCGATTTTTAAAAGGATCATTTTAATTATATACTGTTGTCCACTGTAACAAATAAAATGCAAAAAATTGAAATCCATATGTAGAATATAAATGAAAACATTTCATTCATCATCCTGTTGGCTTTGAGTTCACCATTCAGATGTTGCTATCAACAACGTCTTCGGGTACCTCCTTTAGTAACGCCGTCTCGTAGGGTTGGGAGCCGGTAGATGGCATACACCACTTAGTTGGTAGGTATCCATTAAGCAAAAAAGATAGAAAGGCCTCACGTGCATTAGATATTATCTGAGATAAAATTTATCTCAGTGACCTATATTTGATCGTATTTGAAGAAAAGTTTCGGCTTCCCTTTTGGTCTAATACAAATGGAATCTCAAGTTAATGTAGTGTACAGTACAGGTTGAAGAAGAATAAACTCGGTTGGAAGCTGATTTTTGCTTGTGCCTAGGTAATGGGAATAGTGAAAGTATCATCACCACCCATCATCCTAGAATCACGTAACCATTCCTCAACTGGCTATTCCATTCAGGAATCAAGTGAACATTTTTTCCACTTCCGCATTGAATATCCTTTCTAATAGGGTGCAGCATATATTACACGTAAATTTATCCCACTTTACGGAAAATGCAGCTTCTTCCGGCCTCATGCCCTCAAGATAGTGATCAATGAAAATTTCTCGAATGTTGAATACGGGACTTGGTGTCGGATGCTTTGGTGGGCCGGGAAACTGAATATGTTTCATTCATAACAACAGGAAGTAGAATTCCGCTGTGCGCAAACCGAGCCAAACTGAAAGATCCATCTAATATTAATTGTCTTCCCTAATTTCTACGTGACAGTCGTGTGAACCCAACTCCCATACGGATAGCATCGTATGGTGCTGATTTCTCTTGTCTACGCTTTCCCATCTGCCTGAGATAGCATGCTCATTATGGATGTAGCATAATTTATGAATGAAAACGAGCACTGGAAATTTGCATATCTAATGGTGTATTCTAAGTGTATCACGCAATTCGGAAATCTCTGCTGAGGAATCTTGGATACGCTTCTGGATCAAATGCTTGTAATTTTACGTTTACGTTCATTTCCTTGAGCTGATCGAAAGACCGCACGTAAAACCAATGATGCTTCTAGAACTTTCCTAAAAATTATAAATTCGAAACAAAACCTTGCGAGGGATTTCTCTTATGCATTACCGGGGATCTACTGGCTTTAGTATGTTTAAATGGAGTTGAGAATACCTCTGGCGATCTTTAATTGCCGCTGCTACCTGTCTCCTTGCAAGATTATATTCTTCGCTCGCTCAGCACGCGTCATGGGTATCATTCGTGTAAAATAAATGAATAATTCTTTTTTTATTCATAAATCACATTCTCTCTCTCATTTCCCACTTTCTCAGCTTTCCCTCTACATTGTACCCTTCTGAATCTTCCATCTCCTTTATTGCTTGCTCTGTTCTCTCTTCATTTCCTCCAACCTATTCCGCTACTCACCATTTATACCCACCTCTTTAGGCTTCCTTTCCTCCATCTCACCTTCATTGTTGGCAATGGGGAGATAATTTTAGCATAGAATCAGACAAATAAAATGCGACAAACTGAACTTACTTACATAATTGTCTTACTTACGTACTTACATAATTGTCGATGAACCCCTCTCACTCTTTACTGGTGATAAAATCCTAATATCTTAAGTTTCTCGAATCCCTCGTATATTATCTTGACAATCGCTTTATACCGTATCAATCAAAATAAACATCTTGAAATCTCTATTTCAGTAGAAAATATGATGAAAAAATTACTTTCACTTGAAATAAAAGAGTTTTGTAACTTAGCTAGATTAATTCGTCAGCTTGTTGACAACATTTCGAGAGAAAATGTATTCAAAATACGCGTATTTTCATTAGGTGAGGCAAAAAATGTTAAAGAAATGCGTCATTAATGGTTGTGCGTATTCAAGTGAACACCCCTAAATCACGTTAATGAAACTTATTTTACATCCGTCTTCTCCATAAAACTAAATTAAGAAAAGCAGCACGCTCCGTTAAAAACTGCCACGAGCGAACTTATAGTGTCTCATAACTTTTAGAGGGATTAAGGTGGGAGCCCTTAGGGGCTCGGAGGCTACACGCTAGGCTTAGGTTGCTTAAGATATTCAGAACTGGTGTGTTTCAGAGCGACACAGAGAATGTTATCATGACGCCTCACTACATCTCTAGGTCTGACAGAAGCGATAAAATATGAGAGATACCTGGCCGAATAGAGAGGTACAAAAACTCGTTCTTTCCGCGCACAATAAGCGAACACAATAGCAACTGAGCTCCTCACAATACATTCCCATACACAATATTCATTGTTTAGTACACAGTTTCTTCTGCTCTAACTTGCACTTATTGTTGGAGCAAAATAATGTTACTCGTGTTTGGCTATCGAATAAGAAATGGACCGTATTTCCAGCACTAATGTTAGTTACGTCAAATTTCAGCTTATTATATTTTGCGTCTAACCTCTATGAATATTATTTTTACAATCCTACTACGATTTTAAATCGCGATGAAAATAAAGGAAGTACCAATTCGTTGGCGTTTTCTTACTGGACGGGATGTTTTTATGGCGATAAAAATATTTGGTGTGTGATAAAAAAAATAAGTTCTAATGGTAAAACGCAGAATAAAATAAGCTGAAGATTGATTTAATTGAAACACACACGTGGATGGTACTATTCATTTTTATTCGGTATCAAAACTCAAGTCTGCATAATATTTGTGCCAATAGTAGTATCCGGGAGAAATGTTTAAGGATAGGAGTAGAAGTAAAGAAACCTGGCGCCGAAATTACGAATCGCTCTTAACGACAGGATCCAAAGGAATCACCATCTAGGTAGTTTGCGTGAGATTTCAGTTCCTATAAATTTCAGTAAATTTGGCCTCCTCACGAAGAAAAAGATCTCATTTTTATAATGACAACAAAGTATCAGCCACTGATCATTATAATTTTCGAGATGTTTGCCTAGTAATACCAGCCATTTTCCCTGGGAAATGTTACGGATATGCTCTCCAGAGAGATTGCATTTAAATAATCAGGCATTTGTATTGCATAGATCTCGTCAGAAATTTCACCAATGTAGTGTGTATACTTTCTCAACTATTTTAAAAAATGCATCAACTGCTGCTACTGCTTCAACTACTGCAGAAATTTTTACTGAATCGCAAAAAAATATGAATAAGTAAATGCGTTTTCAGCTCACGGCGTGGAAAATTAGTAAAAGCAACGCAGTAAACATGTATATTTTGATAATTCTTGATTATTTGAGCCATTTAAAACCATTTTTACGACATTAATTCAACAGTATTATTGCATTTTTCCACCAGTTGCTTCAATTTCGAAATGATATTCGATTATGATCTCTGGAATATGACTTGGACAAAATCTCGCTCAAACTGACATAAACGAACCACCACACGGATACTGCAGACGCTCCAAGCTCACGAGAAGGGATCGAATCAACGCAGCCGGCACCCGAACTCGGGACCCCCGCTCGTGAATCCAACCACTTAGCCAACGCGATGCTCCACATTGCACTCTCCACAAGCCTTTAAAGGCTGGTGAAAAATAAAAACAGGAGTTGTAAGTCACGATTGGTGGTCGGCTCGTCTTCGAAAGTTCCTTTCATTGTGTCATAACGTTCACACCGCAAGCGGGAACTTGAAAAAGATAAGGACTAATGATTGATGACCCCACGGAGCGGCCGCGCGCGCCCCTCCAGCAGTCCCGCGGCGGGATATTGCTATCGCGGCGAGGTGGAGGCGCGGAGACTCGGGGCCTTAAGGGCGCTATCGCGCGGCGAAACCGTAAAGTTTTCTTCATTTTTTTCTCATACCTCGCGGCGCAAAGCCTTCCTAATGGCCCCCGGGGCGCTCTGCCCCCTCTCCCGCCGACTATCTGCCCCATCCTCCGACGCAGCATATCCCACCTCACGGGCATTCACGTGTCTATATTTCGTCAGTTCACATTTGGATTGGTGTGGTGGCTTGAGCGCTGTCTGCCCGTATCTCCCAGTTCCTTGTCGTAACCCCTGTGACAATTTATTGCGATTGAATCTTTCATCAGTTCTTGCAAGAGTGATTAAAAATTCGATCGCTTGATTTCATGAAAGGTGGTATTTGCCTACGTTTGGTGTGTAACGTGACAATGGCGGATGCCACATCGAATCATGCCGTGATTGAATGGAAAGGGAAGTATTACTTACACGGGATAAAAGCACTCATTTTCTCACCAGAGTCAATGATCAATCTTTAAAAATAATTCGAAATAGATTTTCCACAGCTGTTTTATTTATTCATCATCAGCTGTCAGCAATCTAGTACTACTATAAGCAAAATCCTAGTTTTCATCAGCTCTACTCTAATCATATTTTATTTTACCAGTTAAATGCATTCCTGATTCCTCTTTCTTAGGCGAGATGTTGTAGAACAGCATTTTCAAATGATACACAAAGGATATCGTACTGTCTACATTGTTTTTAAATCGTACTACACCTGTTTCAACTGACTGTCAGTCATCATCAGGTACAACTGATAATGACTGTTGTACCTGATGATGACTGCTAATCAGTTGAAGCACGTGTAGTACGAGTTGAAAATAAAGTTCATCCATTGTGTATCACTTTTCCTGATTCCTCATTTTTTCAACTTTGTTCATTTTCTTCGTGTACTCTAAATTTGGCCTTCTTCGATTATGCTCATTATTAATTTTGCCTTTCATTATTATTTACATACATACCAATTACGCCGTTCCCTTCCAGGGTAGGCACATAATTATTTTCAGATATATATGTTCATATGTATAAAAAGGATTTTCCCCTTCTGCTTTACAGTATTATCATCAAACATCTTTTATCCCAATTTACCGGTACGACTTTTCATTGGTAATTTTCTCCATCTATTTGATCTTCTGCATTCTTTGATAATGCTACATTTATAACCCTTCCTAGCTGCTTTGTTTGAATGCTGTTTTCTTCCTAGATTTCCCGGCCTCCTCATAATTATGTTGTAATTATCCTTATTTTCAATTTCGTTCTTAATGGCTGGTGTCCAAACGCCCCTGCGACGGCGCGCGGGGTAGCGTGTAAATGTACTCCAGTCGTTCCCCGGGGCGTTCTTCCCTCATTACGCAGTCGCCTTCGGTGAGCCTGCTTGCTTTGAGGGGTACCCGAGAGGAGAATTCTCTCGCTGGAAGGCTGTTGGGTGACAACACGGTTATAAATGATGTTTGACCCCCTTCCGCCATCTCTATAACCTCTCCTCCCCCGCTCACTCCCTCCCCCCCCACCACCGTCTTTACCCGGTCCCTCTCCGGAGTGACACTACCCTCCTCCACCACCTGTCTTCTCTCTCTCATTCCCCTCTCAATTCTTCCCGGCATTCCCTTCTCCCCGCGCCACTCACCCTCTCGTGTAACCTCACTCCTCTTCCTCCTACACCTCCATCTCCGGAGCTAACCTCAGCCCCGGAAGGGGTCGCGACCTCTCTCAGTCGGATGAGAAGCCTTTTCGATTGCCTCCAGGCTGTCGAGGGGACGGCACAGGTGTCATCGGGAACTTCCCCAGCCTCCCTCCTCCTCTTCCCTCCCCCCCCCCCTCCAGCCCCCCAATGTCCTCCTCCTCTCAATCTCCTCCGCTGCTTACCCATCACCCCTGAGGCTTCTTCCCCGCATACACTCACCTCTTCTCTCATCTCCCTTCCCCGGGCTCTTAACCCTCCGCCCCTCATCCTCCCACCTCCTCCCCTTTCTATGGAGTGGGGATAGGAGATGTAAGCGCGGCAGTCGGAGTCGAATTCCTTGACGTTTTACACTAATTCATATGCGTGGTGCACATGTGATCTTTGAACGCTATCGTGCTTTGTACCGCATCGGGAGGGCAAGCCGAAATACCCATGCGCTGATGCTCATCGTCGAAAATATCATTTGAATCGGTCAGTTTATTATTTTCGTGATGGATTTCGTCATATTGGTATTTTTTTCTAAGTGACACCTCAGGAGGATCTTTTGGACCCAGCATAAAAACGTTTCATTCGCAAGATCGAAACAGTTCGTAGAGAAAGGAAAGAAAATGTAAAGGAAAGCTTGACGCTTTATATTATATTTTGATCCGGGTGAACACTAATTATGATAAAAGTAAGTGATGGACTGGGTAAGAAGTCAATACCACTATACTCATAGAGGCAAAAAGGTTCCTGGCAAGACAAATACGTGAAGCATTCTGATCACGCGAGTTTCGAGAGTGGCAATGGGGAGATAATTTTAGCATAGGATCAGAGGGTGATACTTACATAATTGTCGATGAACCCCTCTCGCTCTTTACTGATGATAAAATCCTAATATCATAAGTTTCTCGACTCCCTCATATATTATCTTGACAATCGCTATTATACCGTATCAATCAAAATAAACATCTGGAAATCTCTATTTCAGTAGAAAATATTATGAAAAAATTACTTTCACTTGAAATAAAAGTTTTGTAACTTTGCGAGATTAAGTCGTCGGCTTGTTGACAACATTTCGAGAGAAAATGTGTTCAAAATACGCGTATTTTCATTAGGTGAGGCAAAAAAATGTTATAGAAATGCGTCATTAATGGTTGTGCGTATTCAAGTGAACACCCCTAAATCACGTTAATGAAACTTATTTTATATCCGTCTTCTCCATAAAACTAAATAAAGAAAAGCAGCACGCTCCGTTAAAAACTGCCACGAGCGAACTTATAGTGTCTCATAACTTTTAGAGGGATTAAGGTGGGAGCCCTTAGGGGCTCGGAGGCTACACGCTAGGCTTAGGTTGCTAAGATATTCAGAACTGGTGTGTTTCAGAGCGACACAGAGAATATTATCATGACGCCTCACTACATCTCTAGGTCTGACAGAAGCGATAAAATAAGAGAGATACCTGGCCGAACAGAGAGGTACAAAAACTCGTTCTTCCCGCGCACAATAAGCGACCACAATAAAAACTGAGCTCCTCAAAATACATTCCCATAGTACATGTCACCATTTCACCTGGCAAAACCTTGCATCTTTACACGGCTGGTGACCTAACACCCCCTTCCACACGCCCATGCGGTAGCTCGCAGGGTAGAATGCAGATGTAGAAAACTATATACCCCGTTCAACTCACAAGATCTGTATTTCTCCATCGATGTCTCGCAGCTCTTTTTTGTATTTGTGGAAGTCGAGGAGTCGAATCTCCCATCCCTGAGAAATCTAACTCTTTTTTTTATTCCTCTCTCCATCCTTCCCTCCCTTCTCTTCATCCCCGTGGTCCTCTCGTCTCCTCACCACCACCAGCCTCCGCTCTTTTCCTTCCCCTCTGTCCACCTCACGCGACGGATTCTCGCCGCCATTCCGTCCGTAAGTCCCTTTGCAACGCTTTGTGTGGAGCCGCTTCGTGGGAAAAATTTTCTTTCACCGGCAAATGTGTTTGGATGTTTGCTTCCCTCTCTCTCTCTCTCTCTCCCTTTCTCTCGCATTGTTTGGGGATAATGCTCATTGCCTCCTCTTCCATGGGGACTAAAAGGGGAAGATGTCCGAGGGACGGCATTGTGCTCGCTCTCTCTCTCTCTGCATATCCACGGAACGCTAAATATCCGGGAGGTTTGATTGATGACATTATCGTTTTTTTATACGTGCAGTCGAATCCATTTATCAGGATTTTTCTTATCTGTCTCCATCCGTAAGATGCGATTTCTAAGCGTGGAGGAGATGGTGATGTGCGTGAACTCCCATGTTTTTCTTCGTTTCTGACCTCTTAACTCCGCATTCCCGGCGATGCAGGAAGTCGATGTCGAATAGACGAGCGTAATCAGTGGAAGGAGTGTTTTTAAAGAACTTCCTCGCCGTCGATATATTTCCGTCGTCCAACTGTATTTGGAGGCATTGAAATTTGGTATTCGACACTTTCCGGAATGTATCTCTCATGATTTGCGGCAAAAATTAAGATTAACGAATTAAATGAATTGAACTTACGGGACAAGTCTTATGAAATAATAATAAGTTGGTAATCTTTTTCTGCAGTGCCATCATTTGAATTTGGGTTTAATATCTCCCCAGCTAGCTGTGTATTGATCAGTGGTGGCAAATTATTTAACGGTATCACCTAACTCAAGTTAAAAGTGCGCCCTATCGTAAATGTTCTCGACTGATACACATTTTACCGGAGATGTGGCTCACAAAATCTGTGTTTAAAACTGCTGCTGATTACGAAAAGCTTTTTCAACGCCCTCTTCAATTCCTTAGCATGATGACAACGTATATTTTAAATAGTTGACAAGCTTAATTCAGCTGGTACGTATATCTCGGGTTGCGTGAATATTGAAACATCCGCAACTATGTAGCGACCTGCTCGGAAAAATTTATTATGCATTAGGAATTAGAGAGAAAGCTGCTTACTCTGTTCAAACTGCTACGAGTGAACAGAGAGCGTAATACAACCGATAGTAGGACAACTATTTGAGATGACCATAGTGTGAGTGCCGCTACAGAATCGGAGGTGACTTGCAGGGCTTAGATTACCTGAAATATTCAAATCGGGCAAGTCTCATGGCGAAACGTTGGATATTACTTGACTCTCTGCTATATTTCAAGAAATGATAGAGATGAAATAAATAACAGGTACTCTTCCAAATTCATGGGTAGGGGAATTTTTTCATCCCCTACACCTTTAGCGACGATAAGAAAAATTGATACTTACTTAGCTTATTGCCGTGTTACTAAGGGATTCTTTTTACATACACCATCGTTCTTTCCCTCTTACAAATCCTTTTCCCATCCCCTCCCTATCTCATCGATGATTCCTGTAAATAACACCCTCTGCCTCGTCTTCCGGCAAAGGCTAGTAAGGTATTGCGTAATTATAGGTATCTTATGATTTGCTTTTGGTAGCAGTGATTTATTGGTCGTCATCGCCTTGCGTTTGGAGGTACTTTTTTGTACTGGGAGCGCTCCTGTTTTTCGAGTGGTGGATCTACTTCTGAGTCGACTTCGGAAAAACCACGCATCATCCCCGATTTCCTCGGCGACCAAGCGCGTCCTCTCGCGCTCTCCGCACCGTCACACGCCGCTTACCTGACATCGGCACCTCCTCCTGGATACCTCCCGAATCTGCCTCTCCTATGCACGGATGTACCGTCCTCCTCGTGCAGAGGACGCAGGATTTTCTGCAAGTGGTCTCCCTCCTCTTTTTACGCCATTCCCATGTGTGATATTGTGAGAAATGGAGGAATGGTTTTTGTTACATAAATGAGTCGCGATCAGGGTATGCCCCAAGTTCTCGTGTCCCAATAGAGAAGGGTTTTGCAAATGAACAATAAGATTTAGTACGAAGTAAATCCCTTCCGCGTAAAATAATACTACAGAAAAGATCAACGGAGTGTATGAGTTGAGATGGAATACCTTTGAGCGGAGAAAGCCAGTACCCATTTTGAATAAAGGAGATCGGTTTGGTGGTGGCTAGGGTACTGGATAACCACACAGACGGCCAGGGTTCCACTTCCGGCAGAGACATAATTTTCAGAGGAAACCCGATCCCTACTTGGGTGCCTTGTGGCGTGTATTCAAGTGAAGAACTCCGGCTATCGGATGAGACGTTAAACCCAGATCCCCTTGGCGCCTTTTGTTCAGAGTACGTTACCACCGACGCTGGGTTTCTCTCCACTCCTCTTGAATTCCCCGTGGTTTATATCTATTTACCTCTCTTTAATGGCCCTTAAATAAAATAAATGACCCTAGTTGTCGGTCGCCTCCCTAAATAACCGACAAACCATTTTGAGTGACTACATTTAGCACTTCTCTCTGCAACGGGGTTCACCTTGATAGGGCATCGTCTGGCCAGGATTTCTCTCACACCCACGAAGTCGAGTGTAATAGAGTCAAATTTATTTGAAGAAAGCAAATAAGATTTATACTTCTGAAGGTGCAGAGGAGTCCAGTTAAATTCTGGTGCTGGCGAGATTATCCATTAGCGGCTCACAGGTTACAGCGTGAATGTGGGTGAGGTGTTCCCTCCTTTAGTGACGCGGGATATCCCCCAAAGGGAATCTCAAACCCATGTGACGCCGTTCCCGTTCCACCTTTTATGTCCACCCGTCTTTCGTCTAAGTGCATCGCCCGGCTGCCACCCGCACCTACCAGCATCTACCGTCCTCAACAATGCCCGCCACCATCTACTCTCTCGAAGCCCCGCACCGCTCCAGCCTTCGCATCATCGGCCCTCTATTCTCTTCCCTCTGTCGCTCGCAAGACGGTGTCACCTCTCTTCTTTCCCCATCGCTGTTCTCGTCTGCTCCGCTTTCGTCCCGAGTTGGGTCACCGTCGCGATCTGATCGCCCGTGCTTTGTGGGATTCCGGCGGGTTCTCGACCCTTTGCCTCGGCTGTCGTACTCCTCGTATTTTTTCTGGTCATTGGAGGTGGAATTTGAAAACAGCCTCTCCTTCCAGGCTAAGCTCGCGAATTACCGTAATTGATCCTTTTTTCGTGACATAATGTCCACGTTTTCCTCAGAATTATTACCCGTGATCTTTATGCGAGTTTGTTGGTAGGCATATACACTTTCCCAATGGCAGAGCGGCCAAACTTCAGTTTAATAACCTAGCTCATGGTTGGAGGGGTTTTGTATCCGTAATCTTGCATGGCATGGAACCCAATTGATCATTTTTAAAGGAAGTAATGTAAATTTTGCATGAAACAGGAACCGTTTCACCTTCCAATACATACGAGGGTTAGTCAATAAATTAGTCGCAAATGTCAGCATTTCATCATCAAAATCAGTCGTAAAAATTTCATTGGGAACGCTTGGAACATCCACCGTACAGTCCCGACTTAGCCCCCCAGTGGTTTTCATCTATTTGGGCCCCTAAAAAATCATTTGGGTGGCCGTCATTTTGATACAGATGATGCTGTAATCTATGAGGTTACACGTTGGCTGCGACAGCAACCAAAGGACTTCTTTGCTGCTGGCTTTCAAGGACTTGTAAAGAGATGGGATAAGTGCCTGAATGTACAGGGTGAATATGTGGAAAAGTGAAATAAATGTCAGAAAGTTACTTTAATTATTTTTGCCTCAATTCAATTTTGCGACTTATTTATTGACTCACCCTCGTAACTTGAGCAATTGTTACTGCGGATTTCTTCGTATGATATGAGACACAATTTTTCAAGGGACTCGAGGTATTTTAACCTTTAACAAGGAGAGTTAATTAAATATATCTTAGCGTTGATATCCAGTATCAACGGCCTCCAGTCCAGCCTCATTTATCCAAATCCTAATATTTGATGTGCATTCCTTCATATGCTTACATAACATTAATGCGAGACGAGCACCTTATGTCTCCTGATTTACTCGTTTCACATTACATCTTTAGCAGAGTGTCATTGGTGTAAATTTATCCCTATCTGCGTAACCCTGGATGCTTACTAGGTTACTCTGTAGATTAATATCCCTAGCGAAGTAGGCTCATTCTTACTTAAAATTGCCCGTTGTTTTACGTAGTTTAAGTGGCATTGCTATCTTTATTCATGTGTGAACCTGCTAGCCAAATGACGTGCCTATCTACATTTACATACTTCAGGCTCTAGCACGTATCATCGGGTATTTAGATAGCCAGCCCAGCTTGAAAATTTGAAAAATCCCTTCTTAATGGAAGGGTACGTTATTCTGGCTTCCCACAAGGTTATGCTCACCGTACATCTACATCTACGTGATACCCTGCGAGCCACCACGAGGGTGTGTGGCAGGGGGTGAAGATCACCAAAAAAGAACTGGCTGGCTGTAGTACTGGCTGTCGCATCTTTTGCTTGGAGACCCTCTTATCATCCCAAGGGCTGATGATGATGGTTCGTCTAATTTGCTAGTATTTTGTTCTCTATCCGTCAGTTAAGATCCCCATTGATTGAGAAGTTCGTCTGTCTAAAATTAGCCAGAAAATCGCCAAATCTTGCGTTGCCCCAATTGAAGGTTGCAGAAGCAGAACATCCTTTGTTCCCCCGTCTTTAGATAAAGGAGTCGATTTTTCTAATGCCTGTGTTTGTTATTTATGGATAATGCTGTGCTACACCTCTATCCGAGGGGTACGAAACTTCAAAAACAAGTGTACACTGCATTTCCATTTCTGTACTTTTCTATCCATTTCTAACCATTTCTATCCATGTCTTATCATTTCTATCCATTTCTGTCCATTTATAGCCATTTCTGTCCATTTTGCGCCCATTTCTCAACAAGCGTACACCATTTCTCAGAGTTGCATACCCCTCGCCTCTATCCTAGCATTCTTCCTGCTACCCCTCTCCTAGCCCACCTTTTATCTTTCCTCCCCACACCTCTACCATCACTCAACACCTCTTAATCCGCGCATCGCGGCCACCGCCCCAATGCTGTGGCTCGCCCCCCCTTATCGTCGAGATCCGCTTCACCTCCCCCGCACCATCCCCCTCATGCGTTCGGAAAATGGACTTAATTCGAAATCCGATATGCTCCAATTACTCACACCCATATCCCCCCCGTCACGGACCTCCTCCTCCCCCCCAAATCGATTTCTCAAGAGCGCTCGAAAAGCCACCGCCGCGTAGGCCACTCACGCGCTTGGATGGCTCCATCAGATGGAGAAGAAGAAAATAAAAGAATGGGAGCTCCTCCAAAGTCGCGTTTTGTGTCGTCGACACCGTTCCGGTTCCATTTTCAATGCGCGCGTCGTTGTTCTCTTCTTTTTTTCTGTATCGTACCCACACTCTGTTTTCACCGTTGCGTGACACACGCCCCATTCCGACGGTCTCGAGAGCATTATCATCCTCCGTTGAGCTGGCTGGCTCCGACCCCAGACTCCGCGGTGCGAGGCCAGGAATTCCTCGCGGGGCGATGTCAAGAGGCAATTCAATGAATGACACTCGCCTAACCGGATGCTTTTGAAACGCAAATTCCGTCGCGATCCACGTGGGATCGCTTTAGAGGACTTTTTTAATGGACCGACCGTAAATAATTGGGAGGGCATTGTTCGCGTCATCTGAAAGTCCACACTCGTTTTACAATGAGATTTTCCACATCTTGATGCTTAAGAGAACTTATAATCATGTATTCAGGGGTGTGATATCTGTTTTACATATGTCTTGCCACGAGTTTCATCTTCAGCCATCATAGGGAGGGACTAGATCCTTACGAGAGACTCATCTGTCAGCGGAAATACATGGAACTGTAGAAGCGAGCCAGAATAACGCTTTTTTTACTATGCTGTAGTCATAGAAATAGATAAAAGTGGGATACCTAGATTGTGTTGGCTTTTTACATGAGCTTAAAGTGTGTGGACATGAGCTTAGAGTGTGTCTCACGAGGTTTTTTTCATATCTCAATTATTCAGAGCGACACGCACTCAGTTTTTGTTTCTGCGGATGCGTACTGCATTAGTAGGCTTTGCAAATATTCTGGGAGACTTATCAAGAAGGATTTCGGACTTCCTGGGGCACAATAACTTGACAAACTAATTCATGCCTGGGTGGAAATGTACCTCAGAATAAAGCGTTAGATTATATGGAGATTCGAGTCCCGATTGCCCTGTATTCCGTCGTCTCTGCTGTCCTAATTCGCCCGAAATTTCAAATTCTTAGTTCGTAGCTCCAGACCGAAGTATATGTGTGTCATAGAGAATGTATACTCATTATTTTTTGGCCCTAGTTATTTAATTGATTCTCACATTATGGGTTCGCTGTTAACATTATAGGTAACTTGTAGTATGCTGAAGCGATGTCATCAACCAACAATGAAGTAGGTGCAGCTTTCTACTAAATTAATCGTTCAAAACATTATATTCCTTCCCCCTGACAGTCGTCATCTTCATGAGATAACTCATAAAAATTTCAAAATAATATGTGGCTGCATAATTTCTACCGTTGAATAATATTTTCATAAAATTTTACGTTGAAAATTCCGCGAGAAAAATTGTCTAGGATCGGAAATCGAACCACGGACTTAGGTTTGCCGGACCAATGCTAGACCACTACGTAGCGTGGTAAATCGGAGACAAATCAAAGGTCCTGGCTGGATTCCCAGTCCTGGGCTATTTACTCGTCTCAATTTCAGTGTATTTCACGTACTGGTTTGTATACTATCATTAAAAGATTTTATTGATACCTTCATCATGGATTGGAAGAGATAGTATACTAAAGGGAAGATGTTTCCACTATTAGCAACGTCACTCCAGCGATCGCTGTACCACTGGGTCCAAACCCCAAATTGGTCTTTTCATTTATTCATTGCTTATTATTGGCCTTTATTCGCTTGTCATTACGTGATAAACCGTGGATGTGATTGCGTGCTATCGACAGCTGCGACCTCTTTATTGCATCTCCCATTGATATACGTGCGATTATATTACGAAGGTTGCGCTCGGTCACAATACTCTTCCGCCATGCAAAGTCGCAGTTCTTAACGCTTCTGGAGCCGTTATGTCCTCGGTTATGAATAGCTACCCGCGGAAAATTTTCATCCTAGCCCGATCAATTTCCTCGCCATATGGCGGCGCTTTGCCTCAACAGTTACCTAAGCCCCGAATAAATTCCATTTTCAACGCCACTCAGCTTAACTTAAAAGCACCTTCTGATAGCGGTCGTCTGCCGGTGAATCGTTTCCCGGGAGTAGCTTTTCATGACTTCTATCTGGGGACTGAAATTGCTGCCTTAACTGAGTTATAATTGGGAGGCGTCTGGGATGGGGATGGTTCGTCTGTAGGACGGAGAAGGAAATTCCCGAGGTGAGCGCAGTAGTGGGGAAGGATAAGTAAGATTGGGATCCCGACCCTAGCCCTACCATCTTCCCCATGAATGAAGAGAAGCGGAGTTCGGATGGGTGAGGCGTCTTGTGTACAAGCTTACCACACCGAGGGCCGGGGTTCGTCTCCCAGGAGTGGCGTAGTTAATTCAGCGGTGTCGTACTGACGCCGGTCATCTCCCCGTCCATCTTCCAGTACGCAGGGGATCCTTCTTTTAAGGTAGTTGGAGCGACACTTAGACCTAGAAATCAATGGACTTGGTCTTATTTTAAATTAAATATGTTTCTCTTCCAGAGGCACCAAAATATTAGCCCCTTATCGCACTACTCTCCGAGATTTTTGACAAAAAATACCAGCCCATTAACATGGGAATTGGTGCGTGCATGCACGACAGAGAGGCCTTATTTAAAAAATTAGTAATTTCTAAATTCTTGATTTCGCAAAAATATTAGCAGTGTGTAAAGTTAATATTTTCTCGACTATAATTGAAAATTAATATGATTATCACTTTTATGGCTAGGGAACTATTTCGTTAAAAATTCTTGATGTACGTGTAAGCGAGATTTATATTTTTTAACCCTGTTCTGTCCTTACTTTCCTCTGGATAGCACGACGGAATGGACCAATTGGCGAATGTGAAGCAAGCATGACAGCCATGTGGTTGAAATTTAAGACAAGTAAATCTTAAAACATTTATTGATTACTCAGTCCTGTGCATTGTACACGATTTTAAAATAGTTTTCATCGGGAATGCGGAATATTATCGGTTAAACTAAATGAGGAAAGTATTAAGGAGATTATATGTTAAAGAAGTAAGTGTATGCCGATTTCTGGTAAGTTATCATTAGAAAACATTGTAAAATGTCAAAATTAGTGCGTTAGCCCGCAAGCGTGATAGGAAAGTGAGGGTTAATCGAAAATGACGGACTGGCTTCTGCTTCTAGCATTAGTCAGCATAGCAAGCGCCCTCTCCGTATTCCTCAATCTTTTCCAATAGCCGCTCACTTTTCACTTGTTTATTCATTCGGAGTTTCCATGGTAACTGCGAGATGAAACGTAGATGGCGGACTGGCTTCAGCTTCTAGCATTGGCCAGCATAGCAAACGCCCTCTCCATATCTCTCAGTCGCTTAGAATAGCCGTTCACTTTTGACTTGTTTATCTCGGAGTTACCATGGTAACTCCGAGAGTAGTTGCATGTAGGCTAGTTGCGCAGGTACGTGTGTACATTGTTGTCTGGGTGCCCCTCCCCCTTTAACCCCTCGCCAACCCATCCTCCTCTTCTCCGTCGCCTGCGTCCGTCATGGCGGGAGAATTTCATTTGCCCCGTCCCGACCGTCTGACCCTCCGTATTTGCTTTAGGAAAAAACTCATTCTCGCCTCTTACTCGGCGTTTTTTCTTCGTGCCTCTCTCTGTGGGACTTTCCGGCGCTACGAAAAATTCCTCCTCCTTCCGAGGACATCCCGGCAGTGCCTTGTGAAGACGTCGGCTTTGTGTGGGAGAGAGGACGGGTAAATGCGAGGAAAATAGTGGGAGGGAGGGTGTAAGATAAATGGTTATTGGGTGTCGATCAGTTTGACCATTAGCGAGTCTTGGGTGGGCGCAGTGGAGGGGTTATGGAGAGTTTCCTTTTCTAAGAATCCGTGGTAAAAATTTTAATCCCCGCCGTAGGTTTTCTGTGGGAATTAATTGTGCTTTATGTTGTTGCACGGAAGGTGATCCGACTATAACAGACGTGGAATTTGAATTAGACGAACCAGGGAGGCGGATTTTTTTTCAGGTTTCTTACCATGGATTAAAGATCTAAAGTTTTCCATTCCATTGCTCGCTTAAGGTAGTTTGAGCGAAATATCCTAGCACCTAGAAATCAATGAATTTGGTCTCATTTTTAAGAAAAATATCTCACTCTTACTGAGATACCAGAATATCAGCCCCTTAGCGGACAATTTCTTTTCGGATTTTCAGAGTTTTTTATTTCGGTTCAACAGCTTCAGCCTTTACTTTGTAAAACGTGTCCATAATCTTTAGGAATTAACAATACTTTGTATGTTTTCCGTATAATATTTATTGGACGATCGGTTTCGTCGAACAGTCGAAATCATCAGGTCTAATATCCATCTGATGCCCGCTTAGGTCAGGTCAGGACATCAGGTCCACCTGATGATGTCAACTATTCGACGAAACCGGTCGTTCACAAAATATTCTACGTAAAACTTACTAAGTTTTGTCAATTCCTGTACATTGGTTTACAGGGATTAAAAAATAATAATAATAATAATAATAAACTCGTTTATTGTTCTAGGAGTGAACTCCTTTGGAACATAGAAATGAAATACAGTGGTGTTCAAGACAATTAATATGTGAATAAGCCAATCAGGAAACAAAAAATGGAAGTTATCATATAAATTGCTAACAATAGACATATACAACATTATCATTTAGCAATGTAGAAAAAGAACTGAATTTCTTCTTCTAACAAAAAAACGAACATTAAACATATCAATAAACAAATAACCCAACTTTTAAAAAGAAAATTTAGCTTAACAAATGAAAAGAAAAAAAAGGAACTGAATTGCTTCTTCTTACGCAACAATGGACATTAATCACATCAATGAACTAATGAATGAGTTACATGGTCAGCATTCATGATCAGCATTCAGAAAGTAAGTGTGTGATAATCTTTCTCCTAAATATTACCAGTGATGCACTGTCTTTTACCAGTTTAGGCAAGTCATTCCACAGCTTTGAGGCAACAACTGTAAACGATTTCTGGACTGTAGCTGTCCGGAACTGGGGGGGATACAAAAAACAGGGGTCTTGTCTAGTAACAACATTATTGTATTTACTACTTGGGAGAAAAGAAGAGGAGATGTACTGAGGGCTCCCATATTTGAGGAGGTTGAACATGAAGCAGGCCATGTTATATTTTCTTCTTGATTTATGACTTAGATTTAAGAAATGTGAGACTATGAAACACAACTCCGTAAATCTAATGGCCAGAGTCTCTCTCAGCTGTGTAAACGCCTCGTGACTCCATGTAGATGGAGCTAAAATTATATCTCTTGCACCAGAAGTATACGTGATCGTTTTCTACCCATGGAAAAATATTCATCTGACTTGCTCACCTCGTGGTTTGAAAGGCTGCTATCGATTCTAGTGATTAAACTTTTCACACCCGCTTATCCTTGTGTATAATTGTTTGAAAAATTATTCTCTTATGCTTTAAAAATGGCGGTGATTGTTATAAAGCCTGTTATTACAAAATGGTCATTCTTGTCAAGTACTTTGTTTTGCAATGCGTTTCGCAAGTATTTTACGATCACCTTTCTAATTATTAAGACATCCGATATTTACTTTCCGTGACGCAAGCAGGAAGATAGAATCTTCAAGTTCTCTTAATTCAATCGAGCATAAAGCAGTTTCTAAGCGATGCAAAACAACATGACCACGGCGGAGCTTTCCCCCCATTAGCACGTATAATGAATGTTGCCTCCTTTAGTGGCGACACTCAAGACCTTTTGCCGAGTTTCGACATCCGCAGGGGGGGTCATCGCCGGCGGTGCATCGCATTAGCCCCTTGCGACCAAAATGGCGTCGGATTGATGATTGGGCCTCCCCTCTCCCCCTTCATCGCCCTTCTCCCCGGCGTCCATCCATCAAGCCGGAATGAGTCGTTTCCCGAATTAACGATCCCGCACGAGGCGCCATATTTTAACGTAGCGGCGATTTTCGAACCCTCCGGACGGACGGACAGACAGACGGGACCTCTTCTTTCTCTACCAACCCCCTTTGACCTTCGTTTGCCCCTTCTCCCTTCGATTCCCTTTCTCCTCACATCCCGTTGATTTGCGTCTTCCGAAAGCCGAGGACCGTGGTGGTACCATCCCGGCGAAAAAGTCTTTCCTCACTTCGATGAGTGCGATATTTCGATGTATCTATCGACTGCAGTCTGCGACACATGATAATCGCGAGGATAAGTATGTGTTTAAAGTGCTCTATGGCAAATTATTATTGGGATTCCAGTGAAAAAATCTCTGAGCCTACTGGAATTCAAACCCGGATCCTCGGTATTGGAAGTCTATGAGTCATTCTCAGCACAAACCTCGTCTACTTTATAATTGACGATAATGAATTTACATCACTCCCTGAATGTCGCCTACTGTGTGTTTAACAAGGGGCTCGAGGACACTTCACAAAAAGGGAAATAGATAGGGATAAGAAAACAGGTCGACGTCGTGTTTTGCGAGATTAATTTTTCGCGCTGTTTTTTTTGAGGTCGTGAATTGTTGTTGAGAGTTATTCTTTCACCTATTTTTCCACCAATATGGCTCTTTTATTTTGACACTATTTCCAGTCCTAAATATTGTCATGGAGATAAAACAATATACCTCTGATAAACCTGAAAATCGTATATTATTGTATTTTGTCGACTAATTTCAGTCTTGCACGATAACTCTCGAGTCTCCTCCGTTATCATGCCTTGTATGATATCATACCTTACACGTGGGGTATATTTTGCGGTGAAAAGTTACCCTGCCCAGTCGTTCTTCAGTTCGAAAGTTTCAAGTCGAATATTATTTTTTCTTGGAATTAGTTATGTGCCCTTTTGTCAGCACTAAATATTATTATGAAGGTAAGACAAAATGTTCTTGGTTGCTGCAACTGAAATGCATATTTTTATAATGTTTTGAGTTATATCTCAAGGTATGTTATCATCACCATTATTGGTTGATCAATCCTACGATTGTAGTGCAGTCCTCCTACCTTTCCCTATGTACTGTCTTCTTTATTGGTCCATGAACATATTCCTGGGTCTTCGTCTGGGGACTTTTCCCTCTATTTTGCCTTCAATTATGTTCTTCACAAACGATTATGTTATCATGCGGTGTATGATATCATAACTTGCAGTCGTGGCGTATTTTGCTGTAAAAAGTTATTCTTCTCTGTCGTACTTATAAATCGAATATTGCAAATTCCTTTTCCGCCGTCGAACTTTTAGGGATTGATCCTTCTTGGGGAAAGGGAGGTAAAGGGATTGTGCCCCGTCATCTCAGGTCCTTAATTCCCCTTCTTCTGCTGCCGACACCCCCCCGACCCCCCGTTTCTCCCTCCCCCGTCTTAACGACGTCTTCCACCCCATCCCCGCTTTACTTGACCCGCGAACCTTCACCACCACCGAAACCCACCCCCTTTCCTAGCCTCCCCCCCCCCGCCACACCAAATCCCCGCTTTTCCTCCGTTCCACACAGCAGAGTCGTCCCCACTTAAGTGAGATCCCTCCCTCTCCCTCGGCCACTCAAAGCCCTTTCTCTCAACAGTTGCGCTCACCTCTCTCTCGCTCTCCCGGTCGTTGATTGCCCACTCTCTCAGGGGACCCTCTCTCCCTCCTACGACCGAAAACCTGACCCCCCCCCCCTCCTTCCGCCACCCCCACAGCCCTCACCCTTTGCCTGTCCGTCCGTGCCTCCCCGCTATTTAGCATCCTTTCCTTAAAAAGACAGTGGCGGAGGTTCCGCGGTGGAGGGAGGGAGTGAGCGGGCGACGTCTTCGTCTTTTCGACGGAGATTGGTGTAGCGGGAAAGGGCTATTTTTTTCCCCTCCGCCGGGACTCATTACGCTCTTTCCAGAGAACTGCGTCTTGAAGAGTCCCACGACTCCCAAAGCGTAAAAAGAGCCACGAGGATGAGTCGGCGTCGAGGGTAGACATACTCTTAAAGAAGGCAAATGGGGGTGATTGGCCCTCAACCCTTAGGATCGAGAATAATTATCGAATGGAGCCGTCTTGATGTTCTCGCGATAAAACTGTTTTCCCGCCGCAAATGTTCCATGGCGATCGCTAGCGGGTTTAGCTCTAGGATCATATATATTATTACAGAAAGGTCTTTTTCTGTCATTCCGTATATGCTCCGTTAATACTGCACCTACAGTGATAAATGAGGTATCATTTTAAACGTTGAATCACCGGCTTCTGACGAAAAATACAATCTCAATCTCAAATTTCACTAGTTACCCATTAATTTGACTTAAAAGTTTCGATTTTTCCATGTCGATTACTCGCTCGAGGTATATCGACTCCACACATCATCATATATATTATTTCTCAAAGGTGTTTTTTTGTCGCAACGCCATAACTCACATAGTTCTTCATCAAAATTAATGGTTCAAACATCGTTTTAAAGTGTATGTTCCCCGCTATTGACGAAAAAAAGACAAATGATTTAGAATTAAAGTTTTTCTTAAAAAATGATAGAGCTATCTGTTGACAATATAATCAACTAATATGTTGGCTATGGCTACGTGCTTAAAAGACTGTAGGAGGCGCCATCTATCAACACATCTTTTAGTTAGATTGTTTACATTCTACATGCAATCAGTGTGACCGTTTACGTTTACGTTATGTATCTTTAACACAACATAAATAACATATAATTGTCGATGGGAAGAAACAGGAAGAAGCTGAATACTGTGCGAAATATTCGACACGTAGAAGAACAGGAGGAAAGAAGGAAGAAACAGGAAGACGCTGCACACTGTGTGAAATATTCGAAAGGTAGAAGAACAGGAAGAAAGAAGGAAGAACCAGGAAGAAGCTGCATAGAGTGCGAAATATTCGCACGGGTCAGCTAGTAACTGCTTATTTACGTATCTCGAGCGGTTTTTGCGTTCGCGTGAGCACAGAAATGATGTTTCCTAACTCCCATTGCATTGCGGCAATGTGGCTTTTCGCTGAATACGGCGTAACTGTCGATTATAACAGAAACAACAATTGCACTTTTCCACAGGATATTTATATGAGTACGACGCGTTTCACCTCACAGAGCCATCATCGGGCTCAAGACTGAGACAGTCTTGTACCTGATGGTGCCTCTGTGAACTGAAACGCGTCGCACTCATTAAAATATCCTGTTGAAAAGTGCTATTGCTGTATTGTTATAAAATGACGAACTTCCACGATATCTCACCTGAATCTGTTGAAATCATAAGGTAGCTGTCGAAGTTTTTCACTCTTCAAAAAAGTATGAACGGTCACTGTAAAAATAATTCCTAACCCATGGTTAAATCTTTCCTTAAGCTCAATTGTTGAGTACGCCTCTGTTGAATGTGCTCCACCAGAGAGTATCTTTTTTTAGTTAATAGTTTAAAAAGACAAGGTTTTTTTAATGATAAAAAATAAAATGAATGGATAAAAATAAAAGTCATAATAATATCGTCGCTCTTTATGAACACGATGCTAAAGGATGGTTGAAGGGCAGAAATGCATTTTTTCCCCTTTCTGGTCAATTAATTTTTACATTCGCTCACACGGTTTTAATATTCGAAATCCTTCAGACAGATTTGGTCTTCCAATATTGTTCTACGGAATCATCCCTGGAAAATATCTGTATGAATCTGCTGGAGATCTATTTGAAGTTGTTCTGGTTGCTCGTAGCAACGGATGAAATTGCCCCCGGGAACACGGTCACGGTTCCAAGGCTGTGATTTTCAGTTCCCCTCCCGAAGGACGACACAAATTTCCTGTTTTGCATCTCAAGTATGAAACGTCCCTTAAAATATTCAAATTGGTGTCATTGCTGCCCACGCTTCGGTCTCAAGAAAACGATGCCGATGCTCGCTGACTTCAAAGGGCGTTTCTGAATCGGAAAAGAACAATTGTCTCCGGTATTCGTTGCTCAAGAACCCTTCACTTCAATTGGATTCAAGAAGTTATGAAAGTCATTGGATACGTATCCTAGAATACATCCGCGTCTATGTCACTCTTTTGCATTTGATAATGAATACTTGTTTACTCTCCATCAACAAGAGTTATCAAGCATATTTCAACTCTGAGAAGTTCAAGAAAAGATTTGATCGTCGCTTGCTCGAAGTACTGGTATTATTACTCATTTTAATGTTAAATTTGAGATAAATTCCGAGGACACAGCGAAGATAAACTCAAAGGATCTGCAAATAGGAATATTTTTTTAAATATTTACTATGTTATTCAGTGGGGTAACATCTTCAGCTGATAATTTATATCGCATGAAAATATTATTTATTCATCCATGCTTTGCCCTTATAAATCATAGCTTATGCGTACTGGCATAAACGATATTGTATCAGGTTAAATTCAGAAAAATCAGAGCAACGCTCTGATTCATCCATGCTTTGCCCTTATAAATCATAGCTTATGCGTACTGGCATAAACGATATTGTATCAGATTAAATTCAGAAAAATCAGAGCAACGCTCTTGAAAATTTTCTGGTTTTCTAAGAAACTTTAGGTGACAATATAACGAGTTTCTGGGAAATCAGCCTAATTTCTTTCTTTTGTGTAGAGCGTAATACTTCAAAATAGCTATCAGTCTACGAGTGATGTTCTCCGTTGCTGTTTTTCGTAAACAGAACGAATGAGAGCTCAGTGTGGAGACATTATCATCATTGGTCGTTCAATCCTAAGATTGGTTGATTGCAGTCCTCCACCCTTCCCCATGTAATATTAGTTCCCTTACCTCCTGGCATCTCTTCTTTTGTACTTTCCTCTTTATTTGGTCCATGAGCTTATTCCTGGGTCTTCCTCTGGGGACGTATCCCTCTACGTCACCTTTAATTGTGCTCCTCACAAACCCATTGTGTGTCAAGGTGTGTCCAATCCATCTCGTTATTCTTTTCTGTATGGTGTTCCATATGGTTCTTTCCTCTTCTACTCTTATGTACACGTGGAGGCATTAATAGACTTTCAATTAATGTCAAAAAGTTAACAATCCTAGTAACTTGCTCTTACTTTTTCGTAGACAAATTCCGTTGTTTCTAACACTTTCTGGCGCCAAGCTCGTATTAATCTCCGTAAGGGTCGCCAAGCGCGACGGAACTTTTTGTAATTTCAAGATTTTACAAAAGGCGATAAACGGCCCAAAGATTTTGCTAGTTCTGCTCTCAAACTCTCTTTGTTCCACTTAGCGATGGCTTCTTTTTTTAACTTCAATTCGCTTTAGCGGCCTTTTTATCCGGAAATCTAAAAGGGGGTTAATTTAGGGCAGCCATTTCCATGTGCCCCGTCTCGGAAAATTTTCATGCCTCTTAAATTGCTGCTGGTCATCAAGCGGATATAATTTAAAAACGCACGCGCCTTTCCAAAGCTCACAAAAGGAATGGAAGAAACTTTTTTAGAGGAAATTGGCCTTCTTCTCTCGGCCGTTTGGTATGTGCAATGAAAATCGAGTGCCCTTGCAATTTTTTCGGAGAGGGGTATTTTTACGGTTGGCGAAGCCGAATGATGATAAATGTAGTGGAAATTTCCTTAGTTCCACCATAAGCTTTGATACCGGAAGAAATCAAATCAAATCAAATTGGCTTATATAAATTAACAATAATTATATTCAATGGAACGAAATGATGAACAATCAGCTGCGCTGAGGGGGTAGGATATTAATTTTAGCCGCTTATTTTACAGCTCGCTCCGAATGACGTTGCAAAGCGTGCATTATTTTTTTAGTGCCCATGGGAAATTAATAAATTAATTGACGCAGACGCCAGAGGATGGAGGATAGGTGAAATTCATCTTGGGTCTATGATCACCTTAAGCGTAGAGAACCATCCGCCTGAAGAAGCTGGAGAATGACTCATCACAGTGTCGTAATCACGTGTCAAAAGATGAGAAATAGGACGAAGAGCTTTTTTCCGGGGATAAAGGCTTATTATTAGTTTATCCTGGTTGGCATTCGAACTTTAGTCGACGTATTTTGGTCTTAAGTAATCCTCAAATCTGTGAAATCATGAAATAGACCTTTGAACTTCTCCGAGATGAAAGAACATTGTGTCTCATAGTCTCGACGTTGGATTGGGAATTGCTTGGAGAAAATAATTGCCCTGTGACGATTTTTTAACCAAAAATAGAACGTCAGATTCGTTTTTTTATAAGTTTCTGTGAAATCCGTGGATCCTGTGCGCAATACGCTTGCAGTGGTCAGCGAATAAGCGAGAAAAATTTGTAGCTGCGTGAAGTGAGCCTGCGGTGTATATTAACTTATCGAGTGATATTAGCGTTCTCTGGAAAATCGTAAAATCATCAACCTGACGAGGGATGAGTTTTCGAAGAACTGTGGTGATAGAAAATGGACTCACGTTTTTTCGCATTTGAAAACGTTGTTTTGCATCGACTCATACTCGGGCATGAGCCTTTTGAAAGCCATTGCTTTCCGTAAATATGACGTTCACAATTCCTGCTGGGGGTAAAGTCTCTCCCGGAAGCATTGGATCGCTTAGCTTTCCCGCTTTGAGTACTTTTTCTGCGTCTCAATCCTAACCATTTGACGCTCATTTTTCCAACATGGGTTGGCTATGGAACCCATGAGTGTTTGTTGACCGAAGACTTCGAGCCGCGATGTTTCGTTTCCTCCGAAAATACCTTTTTCCGCGGTCTCTCGTCTCCCTATATCCCATCTCCATCTTTCCATCTCGCTACTTCCTGCACCTTCACCTTTTTACGATCCCCTTGCTGAATCTTCCTGTCTGCACTTGGAGGGGTGACACCAGAGTTTACTCACCGAGCACTTTTTATTTGAAAAAATAAAAAGAAAAGGCTCGGATTCCTTCGCAAAGGATCGTGACCTCTTCGTGGAGGTGCACGCTCGTTTGCCTCGTCATCTCGTTACGGTTGAAGGATAAAATATATAAATGGCTGAATAATTATTGCGGAAAGGAGAGAGGAAGGAATCGAAGATGGATGGGGTAAAACGAAGCTTGAAGAAGGGATGCTAAAAAGATAGTGTGAAAAATGATAAATGTAGTGAAAGGGATGAATCATGCGGCTCGATGTCACCGAAGAAATTATATTTATACTACAATAGTTCAGTGCAACATTTCAACATGATTGCTGTTATAATGAAAATCATAACATTTTTAGCTGGTTTTTGCTCGTATTCTCCTAATTGCAAAATATGATCCGAGGCTAGTTGTATTTGATGGGTAATTTCCTTCCTTGTTCATAAATATTGCTTTTAGTTATTATTTTTCCTGAAAGCACCTGTTACATTTGCAGTGTATACCATTCCATGTGTTACCACTATTAATTCCTTTGATTATGGATCTTATGTGGGAGGTAATTCACTATCATACATCACTGTATCAATCTAGCTGCAGTAATGTACTTTCATACAACACTGCATCAAGCTGAAGGAAATTTAGCTGAAATATGGAATTAGTGTGTCCCGAGAAATCCTTTATTTGTAATTTTACCATTCTATAACAGATGTAGGATCATAACTATCACATTTATTTTAAGCATTAACCCCACATTATGACAATTTCTGCATTTTTTCAACAAAACAAAATAATCACAACCTTGTATTCTCATCTCATTCGTGAACGAAATGATTAAGTTAATTACCTTCTGTCCCTTTTCAATCTCTTACATTTCAATCTTAGGTGCATTGCCACGTGCACTCACTTACAACGTCAAACAGGGGAATAGAAGACCGACGCCAGATCCTCTGAAAGTCTGCATCCGTCGCGCGGTTACCCGAAGTAGGCAGGTACCTTCTCTCGGAATAGACGTGCCTGCTAAGCCTTCCTTTTAAAGGGAACCATTTTTTTCTGCGGAGGTCATAGGACACCGTTAGCGGAAGGGAAAATATTAAACAAACGTCGGAGCGCGAGTCAGTTTGAAGAGACTCGGTAAGGATAGGCGCGCAGACTGCACACACGGACACGTTCCGGGTGATGCGAGAGTGTAAATTCGAAGCAAAGGAGGAGAGGTAGAGGAGGAGAAGAAGCGTGATGGATAGCGGGAGGCTTAAAAGGGCTCTGCACCTGGAAAGAATGGGAAATGATGATTGGTTGAGGGAGGAAAATGGAGATTGAGTGTCGGAGTGAGGAAGGGGAGAGGAGAGTGGGAAAGGCCGGCTGTAGAGTTCGTTGTATTTGTGTGTGTAACGGAGTGGTAAGCGGGGCGCTGGGAGGTATCTCACGGTGCATGGGTACCCCTTGAAGTATATATGCGTATGAACGGGAGAGTAGGTGGCAGCACTCTTCTCGGGAGTTGTTACGCCTCGCTCCCATAATGAGGCCTGCATGCTCCTTTGCGCTCACGGCTCCGTCGAGGAAAAAAAACAGAGGAAGATCGGCGAAGATAGAGGATAGATCGCACATTCTGTGAGAGCGGTATCCTGGACAGACATGAACTTGCATTGCCCGTGTTCTTTTCTACCTGCTGGCATTGTTGTTGGTTTTGAGTTTTTGATATGGGGAGGAAATCGCATGGGATAACTCTAATATCGTTCCCAGCATCTCACGGAGCTCGGGTTTTGCAGTCAGTGTCTTAGGTCCGAGGGAAAGACGTGCAATTGAGCAGCGACTGTAGAAAAGGACGTGTTTTTTTTCAGTCACATTGAGCCGTAGCGCATTCACATCAACCCCTTTTATTCCTGGGGTGAGAGATTCTCGTTTTCTCCTATTGGCGAATCATTTTATCTGAGGGAGACTCTTGAATGCCTTGTTAACTGTTCCTGGTAAAGTTGATTCACATTAATGTAACTAATGACGAAATAATATAATAGAGGCATGTAGATAAATATTTCTACAGTTGAACAAATAATGTTTTATTGCTAGTTTCTTATATTTTATTATAGGCAAATCAAATAAGAATCGCATGGTGAACTAAACGTTTGAAATGTATCTGCATAACTTAAATTCTGTTGACCTTATTGTTATATCTTATTAATACGAAATTCTCAGGTGACACACATCAATGTAACGTACATTTTGCGCAGTCAATGATTGATAAATATCAAGTTTTGCTTATTTTTATAATAAAAATAATAAGTCGATTAGGACTTGTAGGGATCAGGGTATAAATTTCGTGATAAAGAAGCTAGGCATAGAGTGAGTATGGGACATGAAGTACAGCTGGATATAAATCGAAGACGTGTTGTACGAGTGGAAAGAGAGAGAGGAAGTTGTTGAGGGATATCAAGAAAGACGAAAGAGGAGGCATTCAGGTGCAGAGGAGTTTTGAGGCTACTCTAGTCCATTACTTTCGTGAGACGGGAAGTTTGGTCGTCGGAAAGAAATTGGGGTAGAATTCCTCGGCATTTTGATCAGAATGAAGTTATTGATAATTCCATGAAGGAAGTTAGGAATATTTAGCAATAAGGCGTTATCATTATGAGCTAATATTTTGGAATTTCTCGGATTCTAGCTAGTTCTTTAAGTGGTCCAAGGTTTAACATTGCGGGATTTATGCCTTAATAACATTAATTAGAATTTCTTTTATATGATATTTATTGAGAGTTATCTCATTGTAATTATGTGGCTTTCAGCTTGAGGTGTAAACGTTTGCATGAAATCAATGAGTAATGGGACATTCATGTACGGAAAAAAAATGGCCAAAACCCTCCAGATAACTGTTTCTTCCAGAATATCTGCATTACGAAAATTTCGATGGATGGACTCAGTAAATGCGCATAACTCTATCACCCTCGGAGGAGCACTTGGTGTCGGCAATAACTTCCCATATCTCACCCATTATTTTCCTCCAAAGTGATCCGTGAAATGCTTCAGTTCCTCCTCGCGGGTGAAAACACGGCGTTCCGAGAGCACGCCTCCAAATGTGGAGCAACTTTCGAATCCGTTTCGGTAATTTAGCGGAACGTGCCAGGCTCTTGAGGCTCCGATGAGCGGCTGGCTCAAATGGGATCGGTCGAAGGGGGGGGGGGGAGTGAGAATGAAAGAGAAGCGAGACTCTCGTTTGAGCACGGCGGCGGTTATACACGGGGAGGGATTGACCTCACGCCCACCGCCACCAACCACTTCGAGAGAGCATTCGCAACACCGTCAACCGCCCCAGCCACCGCCTGGAACTGCCCCGTGCGTTGAAGTCACCGCGACAGACAGACCCGTGCGTTCTATCCTTTCTACCCGTGCGTTCAAGTCTCCCATAAGGTTTCCGTGTTGAACGCATGACGCGTGATTTAAGGTAGATCGACCGAAATATCATTTCACCTATGAATCAATGAATTTGGTTTTCGACTACTTCCCGAGATATTTGCCAAAAATACCAGTCATTTTGCATTGGAAATAGTACGTCTATGCACTTCATAAAGGCGGTATTGACAAAATGAGGAATTTCTAACGCCTTATCTCGTGGGAAATTAGAATTGTATAGTAGGTATATTTTCTCCACTACTTTTTATGATAAATAGTTTAGTCACCGCAGTCATTTTTACAGAATCATTTTTAAAAACTTCCGTTGTGAAGGAGTTTTAAACGTTCCGCGTAAAAAAATAAGTCAAATTAAAGACTCATTGAGATATTTTAGCTTAATTACTTATTATTTCAATCGTTAAAAAATTATACTATTGAACCATTAACATAACATTGTTTACTTCATGCTTTCTACAGCCGTTGAAATTAAAACGTAAGATTCGAATACGGTCTCCATTATGACAAGGGAACTATCTCGCTCAAACTACTTCAACCTGTAATTATATCCCTGAATAATTCTTCTGTAACCAACGAACTCACCCTTTCCCAGTGGACGAATGATCGTCGGTCCCCGTCCCTAATATATATATATATATATATATATATATATATATATATATATATATATATATATATATATATATATATATATATATATATATATATAATGAATTGCTGTTCGTTAGTCTCGCTAAAACTCAAAAGCGGCTTGACCGATTGGAATAATTCTTTTTTGTTTTGTTCGCTTTAATATAGGGTTGATTTAAAAAGAAAAATAATGGGGAAAATGCTAAAGAAAAGCTAAAAAACATTCAAAATTGGCAATTTAGAATGGAAAATCGTCTAACTGACGTGCTATACAAAACTGTCATTTCTTCCATCGCCACTTCGGATTACTTTTAATAGATGGCGTTTGTGGCAGACAAACGTAGTGTTCATATACTCTTTGGTCAGACGTAGTCTTTATATACTCTTTGGGCAGACCTATCGTCTAACTGACGTGCTATATTGTCATTTCTTTGTATTTTAAGGAAAGACTTGGTGAATTTAGGTGCACTTATAAAAAAGAAAGTGTGAATGTGCGATCTCTTATAGCTACCAAACCCACTTCACGGAATGACGTAAAACTTTGTAACATGATGCCATATGTCACTTGGAAGGTTTATGGCTACTTTATGTTTACCTATCGGTCTCCGGTTCGACGCGTTTTTGGTACGCTGTCCCCTTGACGACCGATAGCATTGTTGTAGCAGAACCTCATATGGATATATGGTGAATATAAGCCCCAAAATGTATCAGTTGAATAGAAGAATCTATAGAATCCATAATAAATACATTTTACGCGATATATTTCAATTGCTATCGATAGTTTTGATCACGTGAATTGATTATTCAAAATAGCCGTTGCCGTGGTCCTCCAACAAGCTTTACTTTGTACAACGATATCCATACATGGCTCGAAAAAGAAAGGTGTCAATAGGTAGAAGGTCTTCTGCGGCCAAACATTTCCGAAAAGTGTTCCCTTGTGATGAGATCAATAAAGGTTCTTATACTACAACAGAGACATCCGTCTGAAGACTAAAAACTTAATGATATAAACTCATTGATTAACTCAAAAAAATTAGTTCAAAATCTTGTTTGAGCAGTCGTTATCCATTTGCAACGGTTGAGATGATCGTGATGGAGGCAGAAAAGGATTACGTTCATTTATTTCAAGTATAAGTTTTATGAATCCATAAAGTGGCGTCTTCCTGTATCTGTATCAAATGTTTAATATCTCTGGGCATCTTTCCTGAATTTCGTAGAAGGCAAATGTAATCATAATCCCAGGAATTAGGAGAATCGATTACCTTCTGTCTGGCTTGTCAGTTATGCCGCGTATCCTCACAGTAAAAGAAAGATTGAATGTAGTTAACAGTCGTTTGTGAAATGAGGCTTTGCTATTATGAAAAGAGCTAGGTTATTTTTAATTTAATGTTCCGGTGGCTAGCTATGATAGTGAACCGAGAGACCAACTCACAGGAAGATACAGAAAATATATTCCAACTTCCAACCGAAAAAGATTTCAGAGTCCAAATTTTCGTTAATATTCTCAGCATCACCCTTCAGGTACTGAGAATACATTTCAGACAGGGAAATGCTGAGTATGCATTTCCCTGTCGCGCAGGATTCCACAAATTCGAATAAATAATACTTACATCCATGGGTGTGGATTACTTATCCTTACGTGGTGGATGATTATTGATGATTGCAACACCTTCTCCTGAATACAAATTTAGCATACGCTTGGAAATATGAGATTTAAGTTTTCTTCGAGTTCAAAAAATATTCTCTCTTTGGATGTGAATCATGTTCGTGAATCCGATACGTGGAATGAAGATGTCGTCCTGAAAAGTTGGATCAACGATGCCATCTCTGTCGAGTTATGCGTGGGGACAAGGTACATAAAGTTGATCTTCCGGACGCTGTAATTTCTCGGTCTCCATGGCAATGTTTTCTCGAGGAGGAATATTCAGCGGCTGCACAAACAAAACCCAATCCGACTCAATACATAAATTGTTTATTTCCTGATTTACCGTTGGTGCAACATAAAATTAGTTGGTCAATTAATGGTAATTAAATATCGATCAACAATTATCTTTACTGGCGGGTTGTGCAGTAGTAAACACGAACCTGCGTTAGTATGCATGTAGTTTTGTGGAAAAGGAATAAACTAGCGTACACCATATATTTGGGGAGGTCTAGTGTGCTTGAAGTGTGCATTTATTCCTCGTAGAATATAAATGTTGAGGTGATTGGCTAATTGAATTTTTTTACAATCATACTTCAGTTTATCGTTGTTCCCCTTTACGTGTTACTTTGTTGTGGTGCATTTTCATCGAGAGCGATAACGGCCTGGCATTTTTACGTGAATGGTAGATAACCCACGAAGCCGCCTTGTACGGCCCAGCTCCCTCGTGTTTGAAGTGGACTCGGCAGCCTCCCATCCGTCGCACTCGTTCACTAATGAAAACTGTATCGCCGCCACTTCGAGCGCATAACTCTTTACGGCAGGCCACGGTGATGGCGGAAGCCCGGGAAACTCTTTTTAAAACGTCTTTCCCGACCGAAGCATTGCCATTCCGCGCGCCTCTTACTCGCGGAGCCGCGTTAAGATTACTGCGAGGAAGGTGTGTTTTTATGGTCCCGACTGCTTCGACCGATGGCTTTATGGTGGTGCTCTTCCTCAACGGGAGACCGGTCGAGGGCAGCGACGGGGCCCAACCCCCCCCCTTTAACATATACATCACGGATGAGTTAGGGCCCATGGGCGTGCCCGCCTCCGAAGGGTCTGCCCTCCCAAGTTCCCTTTCCCTACATCATTTCCCCCGACTCTCACCGCGCGGAATATCAACCGGACGAAATATATATATATGTATATCGCCCTCGTCCACCGCTAGTCCCGCTTCCGAGAAGGAACGCGCGCATGAAATTCAAACCTTCGGCCAAAAAAAAAATAAATGCTTTGAATTTGCATGGCGGGACATAGGAGGTCAGATCGGTGTATTTGCCATCCTCCGTGTCGTCTGTCGGAGGCACTTAATTCGCGCCGGGTTGATGTTCTCTCAGTCCCTATTTCCTTGCCGAAATTTCATATTTCGGCTCAAATTTATTCGTGGTTGATCTTGATTCATTAATGGGATTTTGGAACGCCGTAAGAAGTGGCTGGTAATTCAGTTTTTTCGGACATGGAATGAAGAAATTCCTGGGGTTAAATTTGCACCCGTCTTACTTGTATCTCAAGTTTTTGTTTTGTTTTTATACTGAAGAATTTGATATTGCTTTTTGCTGTTTTCGCTTCTCACCGGCAACTTTTCCTTAATATGTTTTATAAAATATATTACATTGGTTGTATAATTCAGTAATTCGGATAGTAAAGGCTCAAGTTGTAGATATGCACATGTTCGACTTGATTTTGACGTATATATTTTTTAATTTGATGCCTGCCAACAACCCTTTACCCAGAGAAAACTTGAGGTGTTTGCTTAGAGGAAAAAAAATATCCTAATTATTATTTTTATAGCGAGAATTTTGAGTATCATGGAGCATTAAAGAGCACTCCATCACACTTCTGTCAAAGTTCTCCAATTTCGTTCACGAATTACGTCAAACGGGTTATTCCACATAGTTTTTTGTACCTTAGAATTAGTCACACGCGGATTTATTAACTAGAGGGACGTAAATCATTGAAAAAAATCTGCAGTAACCACATTAAACTGCTCCTTGGATTCTTAAACGAGCCAATTCTAACCTAAACGTTTTCTCTTGTCCATTATACGCAGAATAAATTGACTCATTAATCATGAGAAATCAGGCCAAGTGGGCCAGCCGAGTCCGGAAAAATCTAATTTTTTGGGTGAAATTGAGCGAAGTTGTTCTGCCTAGTTGCCAGCGTAACACTCCTCAACCCCATCGTCTCTTCCCCTTCCCCCAACCCATTCGTTCGGCCTTCTGGCAGAGTAAATTAAGGCGTCACTTGCACCGCTCAAGGCTCTTTCTTTTCTCTCTCCACTCGTCTCATTAAAAGTTATTTGATACCTCTTCTTTGCTTCGGTGAGGACGAATCCCGAAGACTCTTTGCACCAGAGGGATCCCCTTTCGTCCTCCTGCTTAATTTCATCAATCATGGCGGGTGGGGGAATTTGAGACTCCCTCGCCTGTCTCCCGGAAGATTCTCCCCTCGAGGCGAGATATTTTGAGACAGTTATAATTCCATTCGGTGAACGGTAAAAAAAAGGGGTAATGACTCACTCAGTCAATTGGGAAGCGCGTAACACGTACGGGACGCGGTCACACGGGTTGCCGGAGTAATTATTGGTAGCATCGACTTTCTTCCATCTTCATTCACCCAGCCCCTCCTCTCGTCTCCCTCCCTCCAGCCCGTCCGCCACGTCTGTCACACCATCATGAAATGGCTGGAACTTGAACCGAAAAATTTGGACCGGGGTGTGAAATTTGGCTCATTATGAATGCCAGTAATGAGTTTTTTCCCTCCAACTTTGATTAAGAGGTTTTGGAAAATGGAGGAAGTTCTTAAGGATGTGTATGGTTTCCGCGGCGATTAGGTATTGGGTTCATTTTTTCTTTCGGGATTCACCCGCGTCGTTGTTTTTCTGACGTCGTTTCTCCTCCTATCCTGAAGGCGTCCTCAGCTTGAAGATGACCTGAAGACTTTTTCGGCCATATTTGACCTGAAGACGCCTCCAGGATAGGAGAATAAACGTTGTCAGGAAAACAACGACGTGGCTGAATCCCGACAGAAGAAATGGAACCAAGTTCTTCAGGAATATCTAACAGCCGAACAACTCGGGAAAATTTACCTGAAATCCGGGTATTCCTGGGAAAATATCCTCCCTATTTTAAGTCGCTCACGTGTGGAGTCCGTTCCTTGGCATTTTGATCCTGATTTCAGAGAATATCGTCAAATTCAATTCCATGTTTAAGTTCATCGGAGACGACCAGTTCGGAAAATATGTTAACGACCTGCACGCCGTGGCGTGTTCAAGTCACTCTTCAGGGTAAGGGAGCATTTTTCCCTACATCGTCTGTGTTTTACCAGTAATAAAATCCTTTCAGCAGCAGCCTACTAAATCCTTTCATTTAATTATGAATATACGTGTGTGCTAAAGTTCTCTTGTATTTGTAACCAAGTTTTCCGGTGAATTTTCTAACGCTTCTATGTATTTTACACCCAGGGACATTTTGATGCATCCCAATTTACATGACCGATGCAAAGATAAAATAAAATGTGCCGTAATCAAAGGTCATTACAAGGTTCGGAGCAAGCGAACCCCGGTTGTCAATGGAAAGCCTGCGGGATTTGTCGCTCCTGTGATCCATTAGTTATTGTATTGAAAAATTAATATTCTTGTGAGGATTATTACCGATGTCCTTTACGTTTTGATCCTGATTTCTGAGAATATCGCTAATTACAGGGAATATCTGGATTTATAGTGGGTTAAATGTTGTGTAGAATGAGGGATTAAGAGGAAAGGGTTTTGCCTACTCCATGTTAGTTCATACTCGCAGCAATTAGATCAAATCAAAATACTCCAGTATTCAAGCAAAACTCGAGAAATTGGAACAGGGAATCCCTTTAGTTGCAAGTATTTAACACCACCATGTAATTGGCTTGAAAGCCGTGATTTTCTCTCAAGATCAAATTTGAGACATGAGGTTATCAAATTGGATACGCGGTTCAGTATATCACGAGGTTTCAATGCCGCCAAGGCTGAACTTTTTTAAAACTGGCGAGCTGAGAGGCATGGCGTCAATATGTCGATCGCTAAATCTTAATGGTCAGTTGGCCCTCGGCCAGTGAAAGCATCTGACCGCGCACGTTTTCATTGCTTCATCCTTGAGACGTTTTTACCTTATTTAATTTTATAACAAGACAATGAGAGTGACTGAACGAGAGGGTTAGTTCGTTTTGTTTTAACTCTTCATGACAGGCCTTGCGTATGAGGCTGATATAAGATTTTTACAGCCGCATTGTTCTTGAATCTGCAGATGGAGGTATCAGTGGATCAGTATCGGGTTTTATTTAAGTTGAATTGATGTATTGGAAGACAACTGGAAAGGAATAGCGATGGCTGAAGATCTATTGTCCCTGGGAAGGGAATTGACGAGTGGTATAAGTACGAATTAAGGGTTAGGGAAGCGATCATAAGTTGTGGGTAGCGTTGAATGGTTCTTGAGGGTTCTGAATCGTCTCTGGGAATGGCGTTTCAGAGGCTTTTGGAGTGTGGCTTTGGAGAAGAAGGGAGAGAATGTGCTGGGTGGATAGGATGGATGACATGGCGTTGAATTAGGCAGAGGAGGATTGGAGGTGGGTGAAGCAACTTCAAAGGAGGTAGGGAAATTTAAAGGAAGACATATAATTGAACCGAAGCCTTTAAAAAGTTGGGCATGACTGGAAGAGGCAGATTAAGAGCTGCGGATGATACCTTAAATAAAATATTAGAAGTGTCTGTGAAAATTAATGACATGAGGTAATTATTGACAACTTAATGAAAATAATAGTCAAGTTTAGTATATTTATAACTCCTACCTAGGTTTTGGCGACTTGATAATGGCACTTATTCCCGACACCTAAGTCTGTTTGATAAATATCCTGTGGAAATTGGCTTCAGATCTGAAGACGCCCGCAGGATGGCAGGAGAAACCGTTGTCACCAAAAGACACCAGGCGGAGGAACACCCGAGTGCTGACTTTCAAAAACGTTAACGCCCCGGAAACTTTCGTACCGAAACTGGCTATTATTTTCATTAAGAAATCATGTCACTAATGTTCACCGGTTGGAGCCCGATACGGTAGAACTTCTAATAATCACCCTTTTGGAAAATCACTTGATGACACCAAAATGGATCAGGATAAGAGGGAGTGCTTGGGGGTAAATTGGTTTATCGGGGAGTAATGGAAAATAGTAATTAACCAGTCTCAGAATTGAGAGACATGATGGGGCTATTGTTTTGAATAGATTCGTTGAGAAACTCAATAATATTCTCCGGTCGTGGTACAGCGGCTCACACCTTGGTAAAATCACGCCCCACGTCGACGTGACGTCTCAAGCATCCGGATCACCTTTGTGCTTCGACAGAGGCGACCATTTATTCTTCCTTCCTCCCACTTCCCGGCGGCGCCCGTGCCGGGAGATGTTCCGATGTTCCTAACTCGTGGCCACGCCTGGGAGAGGTGTCATTCCTCTCCTCACTGCCTGTCTCAACATGTCATTCCCCGTGGCCCCACGTTTTCGCCTGGCCCCACCAATGCTTCACATCTGTGGGATCCGTTTCGATATTTTCCCTGTCATGTTCATTGCTTGCTGTTACGTCGTCACTCCTCCGAAACAAGCGATTGAGGCCGCGAAGAAGCTTCTTCATAATACGTACGAAGCTTTAATGGAAATATATTCAACGATATCGTGCGATATATTGTGGAACATCATTAAAGTTAGAAGAAAAACTTATAAATGTCCACTGCCAAGGGGAGTCTACGTTGCTCCGCCTTTTTGAATGCCGTATTTTTGGCTGTTTGGAATGCCAAATGCTGCTGGGAATACGTCGTGGTTTGGTTGCATGATACGTCGTGGTGTGGTAGCATGAGCTCTAGTTTTCATGTAATAAATTATTTTTCATTCGTTATTTTTATCTTGCCGAATATAAAGTCAAGAGAACCCACGCGCTCTAACCACTGCGCCAACTTATTCTGTTGCAACTGGTGCGTTCTCTTGAGTTTATATTAGGCATACTCGAAATAACGAATGAAAAATAATTTATTCCAGCAAAACTAGAGCTCATTCAACCTAACCACGACGTGTTCGCAGCAGTATTTGGTATTCCGAACAATATAAAAAATACGGCATTCTAAAAGGCGTAGCAATGTACAGTGGCGGAAAAAATTAACGCAAAACTCATTGGCGTTTGAATGCGGCGTACACGGGAACTAATTGAGATCGCTTTTGCTTCGACAACTTGACAACAATGAGACAGCATATGGAAACCGGGAATATTCAAACTCTCTATGAATCGATATCGACTTTACGCGTCATGTAAATAGTCATACTAATAAGGTTTAGGTTCGCGAGATCGTCTAGGAGTTGTAAACGTGATGAGCTTGCTTCGACCCACACCCAGTTGAGGTTCCGAAGTCGTAGTTGATTATGTAGAGATGCTTACCATATTTTTTTTTAAGCTTTGGACCGTTTAAAAAAATTTTCTTGATTGAAACTTAAGAAACAATACGCATGAAAGCATTATTTGCTGGGACATAAAAATTTTTTACTCTCCAGATCAAATTCACTGACAATAAAACGTATTTCCTCGTGCAGAGAATAGCTGTGGATGAACATCGTTTTAATAGGCCTCAAACTACTTCCGAGAAATATGATGCATTACAATTAACATTTTGGCGTAATATCCTGTGAATTTCAAGTAAAAGTATGGGAAATCTGGTTGAATAAAATGGTTTCCATGTGGAGAACAGTTTTCTTTACGAGAATTTCCAATACCTTGAAACCCTACGTAAGTTTCCGCCCTCGTGCATACAGGTCGTCTCAAACACTTACATTTGTTAATTACTCCTAACGTAATATTATTTACTTTCTGAAAACAACTTTCAAAAATCCAGAACACTTTACTTGGTCCAGTTTTTAAAGAAAACATTATAATTCCCATTTTTCGTTTTATAGTAAGAACCACTGGACGCGGATTTCGCTTGATCGATGAAGTAGCCTAGAGGGAGTGTGTTCGTCTGCGGCCCAGAATGCCTGGGGTTCAAATCCTGGCGTGGCCTCTTTTATTGCCTTTATAATTAATCTACGCGATGTGACTTTATTGCAGCCAAAACTTCGCAGGAATCCGCGGAAGACCCAGGGATTGGATATTGACCTCAACCATGAGTGTGTGATTTTACGCATATTCGGGCTTTGTAAAAGAATCAGAGCGGTCTCCTTGGTCGTCGAATGAGATGTTTACTTCCCATTCTCGGGTACTCGACCCCACTTGATTTCTACGTCCTTTCTGTCGTATGATGCTCATACCCACTCATTCGCCAATTTACCACTCAATGAAAAGCTATTCATGAAGGAGGGAATAGACCGGATCTCTGATTGTGTCAGTTACTCGATTTAGTGACCTTACCTGATGCTACATTCACCTTTAAATTACTTTGAAATGATTTAGCAAAGAGGGCAATTATTTTTATTAGGAATTAGAGTTTGGTTCTATCTGACAAACTTGTAAATACCGATTACTTATCTGAGTGAGAGACCAAACAAGTGTGGAATTTTCTTCAAAATATCTTTAAAACGGTATTTGAAGCTTTCCCAGCATTGTTTTCAGGTTTGCTATGAGCAATACATTAACCCTATAGTTCAACAGTTCTACTTAGAAGATGGAGAATAATACTTAGAGGATAAGGTAAATTAATGAATCACTTAAATACCTTTTGACATATTCGCAGTGAAAAATTTTTGGCTAAAATTACGCAGTTAAATTTTATGAGGAGAATTTTTATACCCACGCGTTAGTAATACTCCGACAAAAATGCATCGCCTATCTTCCCCTGTGAAAGTGATAAAATACTCAAAATCATCTTTTCCATGTAGCGAATAAGCAGTAATTAGATATTTTCCCTATGGTAATTTGTATACTCCTCATAAATCCGCAGAGTAGTCAATGGAGTGCAAATTAGGAATGTGCACCATCAAAGATTATACGATTGCTACGTTCCTAAAGAATCTATTCCTCTTCAAATGCGTCGTAATATTATTGCTTCAATGGAAGTTAAAGTTGTGAGTGCCCCCACATGAAGATATTAACAGACTTTTTACAGGGTCATAAATGTCATCTCTTAGTGGTAATGTATTTTAACGGATGTTGAAAAGGGACACCATAATGCTTTATTTAGAACGAGTGGAAAAGGTTAAAATGAATGAGTAATTCTCTCAATTTGAGCTATGTGTGCACATAATCACAGCAAAGGATAATCGAGAAATATGCTGGTATTTAAATAAAGAATGTAGATGTTTATTAGCCTAATAATCAATCAATCCCCCTCCATTCTCGATTTCCTGACTAAGTCTTTGTGACATGGAGTTGCCCACATTTTGGTATCATCTTACTGGGTTCATTTTCCATTCTTCCTCCACGATTCTCCTCAATGCATCTTAATTTGGGGTTGTTTCGTTTGAGGGGGTAGAAACACGTTTGCTTCTCGCATTTTTCTCATAATGAACGCTGCGCTCCGTACAGCCCGCTCCATCTATCTTACATGATTGATTTTGAACCATCGCCTAGAATTTTGACATTTGTGAACTCGTAAGTATTCCTAGTTGCGGACGAAAAATGAATATTGATAAACATTTGATTAAACATAGTTCTTATTATAGCGGACATGAATTTAATAAATGTCGTTTGATAGTAGTAAAAGTTTTTGTTTTTTTTTAACTTTTAAACACCAAATAAAAGTTCAGTGGGTGAAAGCCAAAGGAGGAACACCTCTTCGGGTAATTTTTCGACAGATTTTTTTTCGATTCGACAGAGGTTTTTGCCTTTTACAAGCCTACTATCCGATTCCTCCGCCTGGGAGAAAAATGAGGCGTATTTAAAGGCTAATAAGATCTTTTTTTCCTCCAAGAATTTTGGAAGAGGCCGCTAAAACTTGAACAGTATGTCTGCTTGCGCTGTCCGCTCTGCGTGTTCGTCTATCGACGCTCGTCTCAATGAAGTAGTCATCAGTAAACCTTGGCCAAGTTCCGGGTGGTGATGGTCGGGGTGGTTTGTTGTTGTGAATAACGCACAGGTTTCAAATACTTGCTGCACCAGAAAGAAAAGGCTCGTCGCGCTTCGAAAAAATTGGAAGCCCCCGTCGAATACTTTTAAGGGCGTAAGAGAAGTCAAATACCACTTCTTTCCTGTGAGTTAAACGCCTAGCGTTCAAAACATTATCTATGGCAGAAAAGGTATCCCCCGAAACACAAGGGGAAAGTAAGCTCTTATTAAAGGCTTACTATTTCCCAAATCAATATAATGCGCCCTTCATACAATCCGATTTTGAATGGATTAGTACTGGTGAAGCTTTGTATAGACACGGGGAAAACTCTAGGGATCCTCAAGAGTCCTCCAAGATTGCTCGTTGCTTTAAATCAGACTTAAGGTAGCTGGCCTCCAAACCCATGCATGATGGGAACTAATGGCGTTTGATTGGAATGGTCTGGGCTGATAACGTGAAATTCTAGAACTACTTCTTTCTGTTTGTATTCCCGAGAGTGTAGTATGCTTTTTCCTATCCTTTAGTTATTTTAAACGTTCGTAGACAATACCACCACTCATTTTAAAAGGTACTTAGTTCACAGTAACGCATTCGGACGCAAATAAATTCACCAAAAGGATACGAAACATCATCATAAATTCGCCTTGTCATAAGAAAGCTCAGTAGTTGTTACTGGGTAGCAAACCTGAATCGCAATCATGGTTCTTCATAATAACATTGTTCGAGTACGCTCATGACTTCGAAAACGTGATCGTCATCAAGAAAGATCGGGTGCTACATAGCAATGGAGTGCGCTCCCAGGACCTTGTGCATTTCCCTACCAATGCGGCTTGCCTTTTGGATGACAATAACGACCATAAGAAGAAAAGAACCGAAATCCCACCCCTGGTCGAGACATTGTTGAGTTTTTCATTCTATTTCTGGTCGAGTAAAATTATTTTCATTCGGCAAATGTTACCTCTTATGTATTTTAAAAAGTTCATATTATCAGCCAGTCATTGCAGCTACACACTACATCCATTCATATCGCCAATATGAGGAAATTTATAAAAAACACCCATTTGCGTTCATTAAAAATCGAACACGGACCACTCTTTAGCTAGCCAAATACATCTGACAGCTACAACATTAACCGTTACCTATTAATTTATTTCATTAATGATATTTTACTCCAAATTGAAGTCATTTTCAAGGCTTTTTGTTAATTTTATATGTGCGGCGAATTTATAGTTAAGCATATAAGATAGTATGCAATCAGACGTAATAGAGTTGTTTATCCGTAACTACACCTAATTTGGGTAAACTTTTCTGAATGTTTATTCGTATATCCTATATTTACTAGATAAAACTTAACAGTGGACAGCTCGTCCCCAAGATATGTGATAAGATGAAAGAAATATCGAGAAAATATGCCTAGATTATTCGGTATCGATGCGAGCACATTTATTTTTATTTCGTGAAATTATATATGTTTACTTATGTTTTCATAGTTCAATCCCATTTTGACGAACTAAAGACGGATTTATATTGGGTCAAGAATGATTCATTAATAAATATCCGCTTTGAATTCAATAAATATCCGTTTAAGGAACTTCGTCAATCTACAAATGGATAATCGTGAAAAATTACATTACGTAGACAATATTTATTTTAATTAAATCTTTTTTTATCGACATTTGGTGCGGATAAATCTCGATTTATATTATTTCGTTGAAACAGACACAGTACGCATCATTCAAAAAGATCCTCGGAAAGTCGACCACAATAAATATCCCTTGGTGGTAGAAGATGAAGATTTTAGCATATAGTATACTGAATTGGGGGGGGATAGTGAATATTTTTTATCATCAGTCTTTCTGTATAAATGATATCATTCGACGTAAGAACCATGTTGAAACAAACAGCGATGCGCTGCGACTGAATGTGCTAATAATATGAGACGAAAGCTCAAAAATGAGGCGATTGATGACTAAGTTCTAGGCTCCGACAAATGTGAGTTCCATTGCGGATTTCAAATATTTGCGGTAGACGATGTTTTCCTCAGTGTTGCCAGTCTTTCGAGTGTGTACTGCTCCTATAAGTTCCCAAAAATGCCGCATTCTGGCGCGCGAAAAATTTTGCGTTAATTTCTTCCGCCACTGTACATAGTCTCCCCTTTGAGTTATTTATTCTTACAACGCGTTTTGACGCTAAATCGTCAACATCAGGTACTGGTGGATGTTGGACGTTACTATAAACTTGAGTTAAAGAGCCTGATGGATGTTATCAGTACGCGTGTGTACAAAAAACTTGTCTGATTGTTCAGCCATTATCGTGAAGAGGAATAGCGTAGGCTATAATGCCGTTTGCCAACGTAATCTCTTTGTTTGAAACTTTTAATGATTTGGAACACCAACTGGTCAGAAATGGCGTAGAGTTCAACATGTGCTCGCGGATTTTTTTATTAAAATTTACTCGTTATCTTGGGTACTCTACCAGATAAATGGTAAATCCTTAAGGTATAAATATGACTGGGGTATAATAAAGTATTTCAAGATTTCATTTCCATGTGTGGATCATCACCGTTGTATCCACGAGATATGCCTTGTAACCTCCATCGCTATGGACGTTTTCTAATTCCTTATAGGTATATACATAAAGCGACTGGTTACCCTTATCTAATTAGAAGCTGGATTCCTGCCGCAGTTGCTCGAGGAAAATGTTCTCACGTACGTGTTATCTTGTAGGCTTCGTACTTTCAATCTCCTCCTCAAGGGTTCGAAGTCAAGGGGTCACGCACTATTGTGTTTCACCCGCAAGGTGGCAGCATTTTTACAACTGCCGGAGATTCCGGCTTCGCTCCCTCGCCCCCTTCTGACCTCGCCTCTCACCTCGTTTTCGCCTTCTCACCACTGCCCGCCCTCCATCCGTTTCTCTCGCCCAGCCCGTCTCAAATATCGCCCCGCAACCTTGTGCTTAGTTAGACCTCAACTTTCATCATTCACGAGCCCATCGGAGACGCCCATTTTTTTGATTGCGCCATCATGGAGATAACCGAACGGCAGTTAACGGCCCCCTTAACGTCTTCACCAATCTGTAGTCCCCAGGCCGCGCTCAAACTACATACCGACGCTCTCATTCTGTATTTCTGTTCGTTCATATGTCACTGCCTCTTGTTCGTACTTCTCTCTAGAGCATTCCTAATAAATCGGATTACTAATGCTGGATTGTTAGCTTCAAACGTGAAACTGAAGACTGCGTCTCCTTTGCTGGGCACACGTGTCAAATATTTAATAAATCCAATTAAATATCAAGTATAATTCCGATATTTATTTGGATTTATAAAACAAGAGGTCGATAGCAGAATACTGAGACTATTTTATCTAAGACACATTTTCCTTCTCACGAGTGTAATGAAACTTACAAAGAGCCTTATCTCAAATGGTGATGGTTAACGAGTTCTGGCGTGGTCGGGTAATAGTTTTCTGTGTATATGCTCTCATTTTGCTGCCAGTTTCAGCGAAAGTTAATCCCCAACTATTATTTTAAGTACTCCTGAGAGTTTCCATTGGTTGTGCTAATGAGCTTCAGTGTAGGAGTGTGGATTAGCTCATACCCGGTGGCGGCGGGGTAAAGTCATCGGCTGCTAGCCGGAGGGACCCGGGTTTGAATTCCTCCTGGGTAGAATATTCACATCGCAGGACATGGTTGTTTATGTTCGTCAAATGAGTTAATTCTTAGAGAGGACTGTACAGACCTAAAGTTGCTCATAACAAGGACAAATTATTATTATTGTAGTAGAATTACCAAACGTGCAGTGAGATAAATAGTTTTTTTATAATTTCCTAATATCAACAGCGGATGGTAATCATAGGATTCGCAGTGACGAATTACCGGAGCGAGTATATTTTGATCCGACCAATTGTCAACATCAGTGGTCCACTTGGGGTTTGTGTATGAACACGCATTCGCCATGAGCCTTCGGCTCCACTTCATCCCGCCATCTGTTTCCATTCTCAATTTCCCACACCCTTTCCGTATATTCTTTCTCTCCCCCTTCGCCATTGTTCCCCATCTCCATTCTGCTCCATCTCCGCTCTCCTCCTCCACACCCCCCCTGTTCTCCTCCCCCCCGCCAGATAGACTCGCCTTCTCCTCCTCCTCGCCCGTCGCCTCATTTGGCGACACGCTCGTGCCGGGCGCGACATCCCGCGCCGACGACTAGAGAGCCCCACTTCCCCTCCCCGCGACCGCCGCTCTCTTTGCCGCAGGTGTTCCTCAGGTCGTGGGGTCGGAGGAGGGCGCGGTTTTGAAGCGACGCGACCCCACGTCTCGCCCTGCCTCCTCGCCCATCTGAGCCCCTTCTTCTCCCGTCTCTCTCTCTCCTCGTGCGACACCGCCGGTCTGTGCCGTGGGATTCAAATTGATCGTTGCCAAACGCGTCCGTGTATCTATCGCTTTGGCATAGCATTTCAGCGCCGTTGCATCGCGTGTCGCAATGGCATTAGGTACCTACCTATACACAGTTCCCTTGCACTGGGACGTAAGGTGTGTCCATGAGCATTCATTTCCCCACAGCAAGCTGAATAAACATCGTTACCTGACTTAGAAGACAGGAGAAGTACAATATTAACGTCTTTAAATGAGAAGCAGTACGGTATCAACGGTATTAATTGGAAGGAGAATGAAGGAGAAATAATAAACGTAGGAGATAAATGGTGGAAGATCAATACGCGAGGTAAAAGTGGATAGTAACACCATTTCATCATCTTATTATAAGAGAGCAAGGGATTGAGATGTAAATTTCTGTCATCGGAGGACGAACGAGGAAGTACGAGGGAAAGTAGTTATTGTATTTAGGGTAAATTTAAGGGCGGATGGATACGTTGCAGTTGCATAAAACAATATAATAATAATAATAATAATAATAATGATTTTTATTCCAGATTAGATAAATACAAATATTATTTTACAAAGATTTCTCCGGAATATAGGTGCCCCATTGGACAGTATCTCCGTTTTGGGGTCACCGACTCGATTGGATTGGATTTTTGGGGAGGCGACCGACGGCTAAGGTCATTTGCGCCATATGGGATAGGTAAGGTAGGAAGGGTGGATAGAAACCCGGCGTCGGCATTAGCCTGCTCTTAACGAAAGGCGCCAAGGGGACCACGGCTTAACGTCTCATCCGACAGACGGAGTACTCCACTTAAGTGCCCTCCACAAGACACTCAAGTAGGGATCGGGTTCCTCTGAAAAACAACCGCCACTGCAGGGATTTGAACCCTGGCCGCCCGTGTGGTAGGCGAGTACTCTAGCCACCACACCAACCCGATCCCCCACCGACTCGACCCCCCACCGACTCGACCCCCCACCGACTCGACCCCCCACCGACTCGACCATCTCAGATGAAATACATAAATGAACATAGAATAAGTGTGTTGCAATTACAATCACATAGATGCCATCATTGGTGCTGAATATTTTTATAATTAACCCATGGTTTGAAATGTGAAGTAGAAGCAAAGCATTAAGATTAGTTGAACTTCAAAAGTCTCCTTCCTAGTTACACTTGTGTTTGAGCAATCTGTTATTAACATAATCATTATAAATAGCTACAACAAAATGTAATTGAAACGTTTGCTTGTAGTTGTTATTGACATACGTTCATTTTGAACTACACACAAAAAAATTTACATAACACATCTGAGGACATATTTTGCACCAGTTTCTTATTATGTTTGTTAGCTATTTGCACAAGTAGAATAATATTTAATATACATAATTTATATCGGCTGAAGATGATGAAAGCAGCGATGAATAAAGTATACCTTCGATCGCTGATATGAAATTAATATATATACCTGTCAACCAATTCTCGGATTGAGTTTTGAATATCCTCTATTTGATCCTGCTGTTTAAATTTTTAATTTCTTACCTTCGATAAATGATATTTGTTGCTTTTTTTCGATAAACTATAGGACAACATAGGAAGACACAGGGATTACGTCATCTATTTGAATATCTGACGCGGTGACGTTTCTTTTTCTACTCCCCTCGCTCACGCAATGAATTTAATCAACACCAGGGTTGAAATTCGCTATGAAAAAATCATTTGACTTGACCGGGCTTCGAACCCGGATCTCCCAATTGCCGGTCAGATGTGTTAGCCAGTTACACCGGCCTTGAAGGAAGATGGCTTGGTCGTGTAACTGGCTAACACACCTGACCGGCAATTGGGAGATCCGGGTTCGAATCCCGGTCAAGTCAAATGATTTTTTTTCATAGCGAATTTCAACCCTGGTGTATATTCACCCGTGCGAGTGACTTCGTACGATATCATTTGTCACATGCAATGTTTGGAAATTCGAATTTAATCAAGTTAAAGCCTATCTCGAATCCTTCGTATCAATTTGTGTAGAATTAACTTTATGATTGCTAATAAAAAATATGTTCATAATACATTCCAATACATCCAATAAAAATATTCAATATTTCCGAATACATGTGTAATTTAACATATACCAGATCGTTGGCCATGCGGCGCTTTTGTGGAACGGTGCTGCTCCACGTGAAAGGATAAGGAAAACCTCGCAAACGATCACAGCCAAGACCATTGAGGTTGATGGAGAGGGCAATAAGTCATCAAACTGAAGCCCAACAGTCGAAATAACAACCATATCGTTTAACCCTGCTCTCTCCTTACTTTCCTTACTATGGATAGCACGAGAGAATGGACGAATTAGCCGATGTAAATATTGATTATCAAACATCTGCTGGATATTTAAGGCAAGCAACTCTTTCAACATATGTTGACGGTTCAAGCCTATGGATTCCACCCTATTTTACAGTATTTTTTATCGGGAATGCCGAATATTATTAATTTAAACAATTAAAAGAAAGTATCTAAGGAGGTTACATGTTAAAGAAGCAAGTGCATGCTGATTCCTAGTAAGTTATTGATGGAAAACATAGTAAAATTGATGCTAAATAGACAACACTTGGTAACCTTCCACTGATAAATTTGCTGGAACGCGCGGTTCGCCACACTGATGCATATTCATGTTCGGCTTTCTTCGGTTAGGGTCCTAGATACCAGGTGTTTTTTTATTCAGCATGAATATAGACAACTTCCACCAAGTCCAGCTTGATAAAGTTTAATTTATAGTAAAATTGCAGAATTAGTGCGTTGTCGCGCTAGCACTATAGGAAAATGAGTGTTAACGAAGATGGCGGGCTGGCTTCAGTTTCTAGTATTGGCCAGCATAGCTATCACCCACAATGGGAAGGACTGATCGCTGGACCAAAAATGTTTCTGGCAAGTCCCTGACAAGGGGTGATTCTATATAATGGCTCTCCCTGGTAGTGTCGTTGCGACAGTGGATTTGACGAAGAACCTCGCAATGAATCGCCGCACCGTGGAGTATTTGACCTCATAAGCTGGCCAAAATTAAAGATCTCATTGCATTTGTTTCAAACGTGGTTCTTGAAGGTTTCTGGTTGCGCTAAATTAAAATTTGATGTCAAAACTACGAAATGTCAAGTGAGGTATCCAATATGGCGTCCAAATTTATAAAATACATGCTGGTTTTTATGAAACTTGGTACTCAAGGTTTTAACGGTGCGCTCAATTCAAATTTTATGACAAAACTACAAAAAATTCCAAATTTTTGAAATATTGTTAGATTTTCGTAAAAATATGAACATAATTTAGTCTTTTATTGATATCTGAGTGATAATTTTCAATGCCAATAAAATATGCAACGGCGCGTCGTGTCGCGCTGCCCCATGGCTGCCCCGCGGCGACTTCTCTGTCGCCTCCCCTCGCCCCCGCCCCACCCCCGTCGCCACTTCGCTCCTCCTAGCCCGCTCTTCAACGTCTTTCTTCTTCTTCGCTCCAACTCCGTCTCACCGACCGCTCATCCCTCCTCCCCCCGTACCCTCGCCGCATCCCCCCACACCGTGCGTCCCTTTCAACCCCTCACCCCGCCCCCTTATTACTCCCCTCCCGCCTTGTATCTGCCGTCGCCGCTAATTTCCTCGGACTCGCGAACAGACCGAGCGTTGTTTTTCGCCGGGCCTCACGCTCCGCATAACAATTTGGCGAGACGACCGAGTGTGCACACGCGTGCGTTAGCGAGTCGGTCTGTTTGTGTGAGTGTGCGTGTGCGAATGGCGTTCGAGCCCCTATCCCGCAACCCATCGTCCATAAGTACGTCTAGTAATTACCGGCGGATAAATAATCGTCCGATTCCTCTCCGACTTGGGAGGCATGTTTGGAAACGTACCCGCTTCATCCCGGTATTTCACCAATCGGCGGATCAGAGACGGTTAATTGTCAATGCCATCGTCGTCCACGGTCATATTTTCGTCCGCAATCAAGACCAAATACGTCCGATCGGTCGGTTGACGTAAATCTTTGACGTAAATCATCGACAGTCTGTTGATGTCTCTTTTCTCTTTCTTGGAACTAGAGTGAGATATATGGACTGTACCGACTCCTGTACATGAATCATTCCTGTATGAGACGTACTGATTGCAGTAATTAGTGGTCATGGTTAGGAGAATCGTGGGTTGATACCCTTCAGATAATTTCACCGCAGGTCGATTGATGTCTATTTTTTTCCCTTATTTCACGCATGAGACTGTGTAGAGGAGCTTTTCTTTTCTTCACGGTAATATTGTCGCGCCTATAGAGATACATTTGTATTCATGCAGAAATATTCGCATCGCTGATCGAGGATGTTAGCGATCGTGAGTACGTGAATCGAGGTATGTTGTCTCGTAGGTCCATTGATTTCTCTATTCTCTTACGTAGACCACGCGCGAGCAATAAATAATTCCGAGGCCTGCATTTCATGGATCGGTTCCATGGTGGGCATGCTAGTTGTTGACAGAAATGGCTTTGCTCTAGTGTAAGCTCTGGTTTCCATCTCGTTTCAAATTCTGGGTTACGGGATGACTTCGGTGGTCCTCGTAAAAATTTTTTGTCGAATGGATAATTGTTATTTTCTCCGTGCTAATTTCGTCACGCCTTTACGGACGACATGTGGTGGTGTTCGCAGAAACAAACAATGCGGCAATTTAGTCTCGAACAAATAACTGCCTCTCTTCCTTGACCGCGATTTATGTATATACCGTATTTTTATAGTTTATCTTCCGTGCTACCTCACCTGTGCTTGACGTGTTCCGTTCCAGCCATAAATTATTTCGGCTATCATATCGGGGCCAATGAGTATTTCCTGTCCAAATAAAGAATTACATATTCGGTGGTTTGAGAGTGTTGAAAGTATCGGTTACCCGACTTGGAAGAGTGAGCAGAATTTTCACCCCGCGTCTCTCGTGCGGGGAAGGAGAGTGCGAAGCAGATGGAATTTCACGTGAGCACTTCATCATTCTCATTCGTGCTCCTTCCTTTTTCTCTCTCCCTCCCTCCCTCTCTCCCTCTATCCGTTTGTGCAAATGTTTAATGATTACTTTGCACCCGTCATGTGGACGCTGCGGAGGGCAGAGAATTTTCGAACTCGTGAGTTTGCCAGATGTTCGTCTGGGAGATGAGAGAGAGATTCCCTCGCGCGTCTCTCTTGACGCGGAACGGGACTTGCATATTCCAATCGCGTACGAAAACCCTTTAAAAAAAGAGCCGAATCACTCTGTTTGTGTGTGCGGAGGAATTAATTCTATCGAAACGGCATGGGGGAGGGGTAGAGAGGGAGAATTAAAAAAAAGAGTGCGAGTGTGGCGGTGACGTCATAATTGGCACGCTCGCGCATCGGTCGTTAAGAGGAGAATAATGCGCATTCCATTTGTTCATTTAGATTTTCCACGAGTGGAGCATAATGACGAAACCGAAGCGTTTTGTGAAACGTTTCCAATTGGCGTCATCGTTAATTTTATCGTAAAGAATATTATTCTCCTCGCAGTGATGTGGAGTGACAAGTTTTTTAATACATCGTTTTATGGGAAATGAGAAATATTTTCGCCAGATCGACCTTGATGTTATCTCCATTAGTGAGCTGGATCAGGCGCGTGTATGCGTTATCTTATTATTTAACCATTATTGAGTTGACAATGTTTCCAGTAACTTCCAGAAGAATAGTATCGCGGTAAATGTGTAATTTTTTAGGAATATACCTGTATCTGCTGCTGATGAGAGTGTTTTGGCAGTGGTTATTATCTATCCACTAGGTTTGCATTTGAGAATTAATAGTCCTTTCACAATATCTCCCGTCTTTGTGATGGAATGTCTTGTGGTGGTCAACCAGAAAACCTTTCCATTACGTTAAAGTTACTCATTACTGGTATATTTTGCATTTACTATTGTCTTCTGCGTCAAAGCTTTCGTTTTTGCTACGTCCATCCTTAGAGAATTTCCAAAAAATTTACTAATCAGTTCATATCTATATATAAGCGTCAAATTAAAGTGTGCACATGTGGATTCACGACTGAATCTTTGCCACCGTATTGTGCTTTAAGCCAATTCCACGCCATATCTAATCTGATCAAACTAAAGCTTGGAATTACTTTTTTGCGTAAAAAGGATTCAATAAAAATGGTAGTTCTGTCACGTGTTTGTCTAGGAGACTTCTCCCTTGGCTTTTCCATGGTGATCTTAAACACTCTCATTATAAAACGAATGGAATGGTGATGTTCGTACCTTTTTATAGGAGGTCGAGGAATTTTCTTCTTGGTGTCTGTCAATGTAGGTACAAACTGCCAGTGCCATATATCACGATGTTCTGGGCCTTATGTCAATGCGGTTGTTAATTAAATATCTTATTTCTGTATATTTAGGGCCTACGTCATGATTAATTACGCCCTATCATCGAAGTCTGGAGCTGTAAAATCAAATTATCTGAGGTAAGCGATCGATTTGTTCAAATTCAATGTAAATGTTCAATTCAAATATTGAATTACCTCAATAGCTGTAATCAACTTTATCAGCCGAGTCCACTCCATCGTTATAGGACGATAGATTTCTTCGTGATTACCGGTAGATGAAATTCGCAGTATCGGTCACCTTTAAGTGACTTCTTTTTGGGGGAGGAAAATGCTAAGCTCGTATATTTTTACAAGCACCTTTTTTTATTTCACCGAACCAGTTCCGTCACTTTAAGTTATTTCTATAGTTTTTCTGGAAAAGTAATCTGATCAGGATGTATCCTTTCCCCTATGATATTGTATATATCCATAATGATGTTGTATTCCCCTCTTGTACTGCTGGTATATATAGGAAAAAGGCCTTGCAATTGCATTGTTTCTTAAAGATTTGCAACCGTATTGTGTTTAGGCCAATGCGACGTAATATCTAATCTGCATTGTTTCTTAAAGATTTGATGGTAGATAATAAATGGTATGGACACCATCTTCCTGGAATACATTATCGTAAAAACCGGGTGAGAATAGTAGTTGCATCCGCCTCGCTCATCATCGTATCCGCCTCCGAAATCTTGAAATATACTTGAAAATTAAAACCCCGAATATTTATGGGGGCTGTTATGCCTTTCATTTGAAAGGAAAAAATGTGGAAGTTGATGCTCATGTTTCAAGAATTATTTTTTCCCCAATCCCTCGAGCCTTTTTCCCAGCCTTTGGCTACCATTATTCCGCCGCGAGCCTTTGTAGCCAACCGCCTCGACGGCCGTAATGCGATGCTTCCCATCGCCATTTTACCTATCATAAAACACATCCGCACTATTCGTCGCTGGGGAAAGAAGCGAGTGCATATGCGAGAGGGCGAGAGCGAGCGTTCTCCGCGAAGGCGAGGCAGCGACGAAAGACAATGCGGATCGAGGTGGAAATCGTATTTATTATGTTTCGGTGTCGGCCCCCATGTGGTTGGGTGGGTGGATCGGCGACCTCGCCTCGCTCCTGCATATCCATATCATCCTTTTCATTTGAATTCCCCCCACCCACCCACCCTCCAACTCCCTCTGCGTTAGTATTATTTTTGCCCACGTCGAGTTTCCATCCCGTCGAGTCGCCTTCCCTCTTCCCCGAAGGTCTATATCTCCTTTCATCCGGGCTGGGGCGGCCCTTCTTCGCGATCTGCCAAGTGACACTCCGTCCTTCCGACCCAGCCCCCCCTCGATGTCCCTTCGCGAGGGGGGAGAGAGAGAAGCAGAGGCCTTTGGAACTGCCGCCCACGCCGGTGAGTCTCGTTGTCGCAGACGGGGAGTCCCACGCAAGGGGACCGGGCGACGCGAGTGACGGGTCCCTCGGCAGAAAAAACCATTGGCACTGGGACGTGTCTCGCAGGATGACTCCCACGCGGAGCCGAAAAAATGCGCGCGGAGTCGACGAGGTCGAGAGAGACCGTCCTCTTCGTGAATAGCGTCGGGTTCGCGAAGGGACGGATAGATAGATATGCACGTGATCATCGTCACCTATCCGTACCTTACCAATCGATTCGCAGGTTTATGAGTTTCATCTAAAATAACGTTCTCTGTCGCAACACATTTACACGGGGTTTAATCTCCTAAGTCTCGATCACTACTCATTTTTCAATGTTTTTTCTTCACTCAGAGTGGAACTGCAGGTTGGGTGTCGCGGTTTCTTAACCCTTTCAATGCTGACGGGTTATATATGTCCCAGTGAATGTTTTCGTATTACTATCGGGTCTATCATGCCCCATTCATGTATTTAAAAATGCCGCTATCAGTCATTTTGATGTAGTTGCCTTGACAGGTGGCAGTACTTGCTTGCAGCAACTCCGTTTGCTTTCAAGCAATGTGTTCGCGTGGTGGAAAATATACTGATATTGATTAAAACATGAGCACAAAAAAATCAGTCTTGAAAGGGTTAAACCGCGGAACAGGCATTTAAAAATGTAGACAAGAATGATTTTTCAGGATGAGCCATGTTGCCAAATGTAACCCTCGAGTTCAAAGGAACTCCATTGATGATCATAATATAAAGTAAATTAAAAAGTTATGCGACAATATGCGAAGACCATTCAAATTTACTGTCTTATCTTTCATTGGTAGATTTAAAAATCATTGGCAGCATCCTTAGGGATTCGTTGGGGTTAGCTCTTCCGGAATGGTTTAACTTGGCATTAAAAAGTCTAAACCAATAAACTAAACAATTTTCGAACATGCGGTCCGATATTTTCTGGGGCGCTGGCCAGATATTGTCGCATTTTCGTTGTTCCTTGTTTGTTTCGTTTCGAAGTTGTCGCAATTCTTTGCAGGAGCATCTCTTTATTTTTTCTAAAAAATGATGGGGCGTGTCCCCAAGTTTCTCCTGCTTTCTGCTCCCTTAATTTCTCCCGTGGTTCCAATAGTGGCCGATGTTGCCAAACAGTTTCTCCTCTGTTATCCTCGTAGAAATTGTGAAATGTATAAGTAAACGTGCTTGACTGATACTTTTAAACGTAGGGAGGAAGGTGAGAGAAATTGCATTCGCTAAAATGTTAAGAAAATTACATTTTTACTTGATTTTCGTCTGCGTGATTAAATGCAGTAGGAGTCGAAGAAATCGTTGTTGATCAGAAAAAGGTGGCGGGAATGAGGAATCTGATAATGTTAGGGAGCTAAATCGATCGAGGTTATTTCGTTCTGCATGTGGAGTATCACAATAAATCTCTTGAGCCAGGATGCTGATATTTAGTTGGGAAACTCAACATTAACTTTTAAACATGTATCCTTTTTCAATGCCATTTTGGAGGAATAAAGGAATAAGTTATTTCGCTGAATTTGACGGATGGAAGATCCAGTTTTAAGTTTTCGTACTCACTGGCGAATATCGTCGAAAACATTCACCAATGTTGGATTTTTCATGCGTTGTTTGATCCGAAAAAACCCCTCTTGTAGTGAAGCAATTCGTTTATATATTTGATGAATATAGTCCATGCCACCAACAAGCTACTTCATTTTTCTTGTAATCCGCTTTCACCGATATTCTAAATTAGTTTTTTTTTTTTACAAATTCCACGTATTATGTTGCCAAATAATCCGTCACTTTTCACAGAGATTTAATCTAATTGTACGCATTTTTATGTCAAAATTATAACCCGAGATTTTGAAATTGAGTCTTGACCATTGTGAGTGTCTCGCTCTTATATTTGGCACTCAGAATTAGAAAAATTGTTAAGTATAATAAATACATAATTTGTCTTTTGAGCAGGAGGGGGACTGTAATAAGCCGGTCTTCTTAATGAACTCGTTTAAGAAACAGGTATCCCCGACGAGATAAAATTAGGCTTTTATGGCTTTTATTATTCCCAGAAATGATGTTCATGTATTTTGGAATTGTTGCGTTTACCTTATTTCATCTTTCTCTCTTTAATATTCTAATCTGGTGAATACATTTGCGGCTCCTTGTGGGACTCTCACAGTACGTGAAGGAGGAGCATGCTGGATATTTCTTGCGATTGCATCTGGTGGCGCACGGGGATGATAATCTTGTCCTAAAATCTTCGAGCGGAATTTTTGGCCAGTACGAGGACTCCACTGCCTTAGCTACTCAACGTCCACTCATTTAGATAATCAAATAGATACTTATCTACTGTATTGCCTTTTTCTGGAATAAAATTTTCCGTCCGGGTTGGCCCCAGTCTTTTGCCGCGTTTTTACGACTTCTTGCGTAATTGGATTTTCGAACACTGGGGATAAAAATGCGTCCTAAAGGGAAATTAATACCGACTAAAATCGAGAAAGGATCGTAAATCGGGTGCTGGGGTAAATGTTGACGGTCGCGATGGAAGTGCTTTCATTATTCCTGTCTCCTTCGAAAGTTTTTTTTCACTCTGCTTCTTACGCCCGTCAGGGCCTGCATAGTGTCAACTGCGGTGATACGTGTTCTATAGTAAACTAATTCTTTTTCCCCGACTCATCATGATGCTGTCTCCTTTGTAACGGTAATATTTCAGACATTTCATTCATTGAGACAGCGCCGACTAATCATATTTTAGGGTGGAAGCCTCTCACATATTCCCGAAAAAAGCACGCATTTCAATATAAATAAATTTCCAGCCAATAAATATTATGCCATTTCGTATCATTTCCTCGAATATCTTTTAAGAGAATTGACTGAGGGAGGTGACGGAAAAATAAAAGATGTTGTGCCTCATAGGATTATCGGGCAGGCAGAAGTACGAAGGAATATTTGGTAATGGAATACCTACTAGAAAAGCCTGACCCGACGTCGTAATGTTATCCGTATATACCCTGCGTTCAGGGTGTCTTTTCCCATTCGACATACTAAGTAATACATTATAGTGGTGCCCTTAAAGCTTTGCAGCGAAACATCTACACCATTGCCCAAGATGGATTCACGATATATAGGAATTAGTTCTCTAGTCAATGCACCTACCCGAATCTCTCATTTTCATTGGACATGTATTCATTCCATAAAAGATGTCGATTCTAATAAAAATGACGGTTGCAAGAATTTCTCCCAATTCACAATGGGTGCCAGATGCGATAATACGTGAGACGTGTTATACGAACAAAATAGGTTGAAATGTACGATTATCTTCTTTCTAAGTATGAATATCAAGTTCCTACTTGAAGTGGATCAATGAATCAATGAATGCGTCCGCTTAAGATGGTTTCAGAACTCAAACAGCATGACCTAGCCTTGAAACTAGAGAATGGTAAACAACCGTCGAAACGAGTCGTTAGGTTAAAACAACGTAAAATAATGTGTTATGTCCACTGTAATAGTTAATCCTACGAATATAGAGACAAATCAATGAGTCACGGCTAATTTGAACAAGATTTGATCGACTTTGCATAAAAGAAACTAGTAAAAGCGCCCGCTATCAATAGGGAGAAAGCTAGAACTATCCGTTTTACGAAAAATCATTCACTGAGGACAGCTAATACTCACTGTGCTACTCCAACGTCTAAACTATTAGTTAAGTTGTGCAGATAAATGAACCCAATTTATGTATTACCATGGAACAGTCTCACTATACAAGCCAGAGGGACATTATCAATCAGTTACTCTTGCTATGCTTCCATTACCGCCGTAAGGGCAGGCACAGAGATCACGGGGAAGGGGAAATTAGGCACTGTGCGTCACTCCGTGTCACAGCTCCTTCATCCCTGTAAGAAGCTTGAGTCAGCTACCAAGCGCCAGGGAGGCAGCGCGCGGGGATTGTGACTCAGCTCGGAGGATGCACGGGGGTCCGCCCCGCATGTGCTCCGCGGGTATCCCGACCTCGTGCCGCGTCGGCATTGAATGAAATCCCATCCGACCGGCGACGCGGCGATATTTATTTCCAGACCTCCGCCGTCCAGGAGGGAAGCATCTCTTCTCTTGCGGGGGTGAGGGGGGAGTGGGTGGCGGAGGAGGAGGAGGCCGAACAATCGGAGGAAGGGAGTGGGTGGGAGGCGGCGCGAGGTGGTGGGCTGAGGGTGGAGAGGGCGAGGTGAGAGTGGACAGTGTTATGGTTCGCGGGGGCGAATTGTCCCCTCTCGCCGTATTTATAGACGATTGTTGCCGCTGGTTTCGTAGGGCGGGGCAGGAGAATGGGTTTGAAGGTAGGTGGCGGTGAGGAGGGTGGGGGGGGGAGGGGCTCACTCCAAGCTGATGTAGGAATGTGACAGTTGGGAGGAAAAGTAATGAGAGAAGTTGGGTAGTTACTCATATTTTCAACGAGGTGGTGTGCTCATTTTGAGCAGCAAAGAATTTCTGCCGGTGATGGATATTATGTCTTATCACTCCTAGTCAGGAAGATCGCAATGAAAGATCTTATTTGAAATAAAATAAATATTTCACTAATATAAATTATATCCATGTAGCTACGGTAACACCTTTTCACCTTTTGGCCATTTGCAAGAACATTTAGTGATGGAATCAATAGTTATGAAACCCATGTAGTTATGACTACGTATAAATATTCGCGTTGCAGGAACATAGCAGCCAGTTTCATAGCTTACTTACCGATAGTAAATTGCTTCAAATATTTGATCTAATATTATACCGCCGGATAAAATGCATGAAAGTTCATCCATCATAACTGCAATGCACATAACAATTTTTCAGCTAGAGTAGGCAAGCTGATCATTTGTGTCAAAACAACCCTTTTGTCAAGTAATTAAGTCGACAAGCGATTCATCGCGCATCCGCCATCTTTGTAACTTTTGGAACTCATTACTCTATGCCAAAAGTTATGTAACCAATAAAATGGAATGTTTCAGAAACAGTTGTTGATTGGTTGCCATGGCCCACGGGTCCCATAACTTTATTGAATACATCTTTGTCGTTCCTGCAACTGGCCATTAGTCGATAAATATTGAGTGATAGGTCAGTTTATTCAATTCAGTAATCTTGAATTGGGTATCGGGTCTTGGTGTTTGTGCCATCTGTATTCGAAACTCAAAGCGTAACTTAGACGATTCTTTCACACGTCCAATTGAAATACGATGGGAATGGCAATTTTTTTCCAAGTCGTTGTTGATAGGTGAACAACATAATTGAAGGTGAAATAGAAGGAAAAGTTCCCAGATGAAGACCCAGGAATAAATTCATGGACCAAATAAAGAGGAAAGTACGTAGGGAGAGATGCCAGTAGGTAAGGGAACTAGCATTAGATAGGAAAGGACGGAGGGCTGCAGTCAACCAATCTTAGGGTTGAGCGACGGATGAATGAATGAATAGATATTTATTCTGCTCAACTGAGTGCGACAGCTGACGAGCAAAAGCTATTGTCCCAGATCCTTGATTATTTTCGTATTCCTTGGTCGCATGATATTCACGCGGTAGTGATTTTTTAGTGGAATTGAAGCATTATTCTTGAAAAAGCAAGCTCAAAATGAGAAGTTGAATGGAAAATTAAGTGTTCAATTTGTTTAAATTAAAAATGGCCGTTGGTTATATGTGAGGTCTCTTTGTACGTAGTAATTGAACAAAATTTGGTGAAATATTTGACCTTATGAAATTGCTATTCGTATTATTCTTTTTTTATGAATTACCATGACCCAAATTTTTCCCCATCCTCCCCTCTCTTTCCTCTTCTCCCCCCCCCCCCCCCCCCCCCCCCCCCGAGAGAAAAGATCCTCGTCCTCTCCGTCTATTAATGAGTGAGTTAATCTTAGAGATTCTTGTTGAATTTTTCTTTTTTCGAACTTCTCTAATCCATTATAATACGTGCAAAAACGGGAGAAATTGATAAAAATGTCCTGCGTTTTAAAAGTTTCGTTTATCTTACAATCTGTATGAAAAAGATACTGGTGTGTGCTCTTACAAAATTTATGCGTTCGTTCAAAGCTAAGCGTAATAGTGAGATAAATGAGCTATTTAGAGACTAGCATAGATGCTCTGGATTCGAAATGTAACTAACCACTATTTAACGTTTATAATATACAAAAGCTGTGGAATATATTACGAAATTTGAAATGTTTACATCAAAAATGAAACTGAGCTAGTAAAACCTATGAACCCTTAAAATATTCATCTAGAAATTGATGAGAATAATTTAGTTTCTTCGTCCGAGAACAGGAATGTAAATTTTAGGATAGTATTCATTACAATTTGTGTGATATTCATGAGCCCGTTTTGGGGAATAAATTCATTTCAAACAGAAAAAATCGCCCACCTAATATCGCTTACCTATCTGGTTAATTTGCGTATCATTAGGTGACGTTTGGGTTCATGCGTGTCCATTACACTGCGATACCTACGCCTGAGCTTAAGAATTTCTCATTGAAACAATGGACATCAAATTAGGAGATCCAAAAGGCGGTATAAATTGGCTGAATAGAGAGCTCTTCTTTAAATATAACGATGTCTTTTTGTTGATAACAGCGTATTGTGAGCCTAAAGAGGTGAGCGAACTCAGAATAACGTGCATTCCTCCTAATTAAGTGTCCATTTCGACCATCCGTTGTTTCCGTAGTCATAAGCGGTTGAACGCATTTTATACGAGATAGCTAATTTTGAATTGCGTGGAAAGCGAGAAACCGGCCGAGTGACTTAAAATGAACTTCCGGTGACCTGTTATAATTCAAATGATATTTACTTTTACGACTGGAAAGCGTTTTGCGTCATCCTCTATGGGACAGCTGTGATAACTGGATTTTTACGGAGTATTTGGACCCGGTGATTTTACGACCGGTCATACAAAATGCAAATCGGATTTTCTATCTCGTTTCTTTGTTAAGGAGATAGCTAATTTGTATTCATAGTATAAACTTATATACAGTTATTTTGCTCATGACATGAATTTGTAGTTCGTCGGGTTTCTTGGAAGAAGGTCATAAATTTGATGAAATTCTTGCATTTGATTTTCTGCTAGAATAACTGTTGTGATACTGTGTTGCTCAGAGGAGCATTCGATGTGGGAATATGCCTTAAAATTTTGGGTAGTATGCCTTTTTATCAGTTATAAAAATCTAAAATTTTAACCTCCAAATATTCAGTAACAATAACATTTTTATGTTTACCATTCTGGTTCCGTATTTTTAAGTAAGCTTCTGTTTTCTTTCTTTTTTCAGGTGAGTGCCCATGTCCAATCGATTACGTTAATGCCATATGACCCAGCGTTATGATGGTCTTCTGGTGAGTCATTATCTCTTAAGTTTTCTGTTTGTTTCAAATTTTTTGTCCAAAGCAGATAATAATTAAATCTGTTGTCGTATGTGTAGCCCAGAATATTGACAATATGACAAATTATTCTATTTTGTTTGAAATTATGGTAGTACTGTGAATCTTCCAAGGCCCTTAAACTAGAGATGGAGCTGTATAAGCTGTAAAATATGCCATCGTTATACATTTAAAATACAGTGGTGACAACATTTTTTCTGACCCATGTCTCTTCTGGTACTTGGGAACGACGATGCACCGTACTATTACAGTCTAATTCACCTACCATCACGATATGTGGGTAACTTAGATGCAAGATCGGTCTTAATAGTGCAACTCCAAAAGCTTGGCAGCGATATTAGAAGGGATCTGTGTCATTTATTATTTTAAATACTGAGAAATGTGAAGAAAATAAACTTAACAGGGATACTACTTTTTAACATCAAATTCAGGGAAATCATGTACTCTTAGTTACTCATAGCCTTGTGTCACCTTCTAAAAATCATAAGATAACATGTCATCGAGGATTTTCTTGTAGATCTATCGTACTATGTCGTGTAGATCCTTAGGAGAAAGTTGCAAAATATTGGTTCAACTTTAAACTTAGGCTACTGCCATATTCAATCTTGAGTAGTTAGCCAGGTAATGAAAATAAGTTTCTAGTTTATTGTGTTTCTATATCACCTGAAGTTAATTTCATGCTTTAGAGGTGCGTAACTAATTTGATACTCCCTTCAATTTTTCAGACGGTGAATTTAAAGAAGTAGGTGGAAGGAAAATGTAATTACACACGCACCGAAGTTCCTCACCCCATGGACCAAATTACGTTTGCAGAAAATAGTCGGTACTTGAAAAAGGTCGTGGGAGACAGCGATGTACGGGAATAGATTTTCCTCCAAGGCGTCGGAGATCAATTTTAGATAACAGGGGATAGTCTTAAAGGGAAATTAGATCGCGCAGTGCTCCGAAAAATAAATCGATAAAATTTCTTGTTGACCTTTTATAATGTTATAGTCGATTATATTCTTGCGAAAACAGTTTGTTGACCCACTAAAGAAAGAGATGTGATTTTCTTGATGGTCGGTGACGATGGGCCTTTGCTGTGCGCATTCCACGATAGATTGTTAAGTACAGATTGCCGGTTATTGCCAATGAAAGATCACTTTATCAGTATTCTGATTACTTTATGGTGTTTGGCCCAAGTATCAGTCAATCACAATGTTAATTGTGCCGTATCCCGTTCCCAGAGCTGTAGTCATATTTGATTAACTTCTATATACCCTTTACAAGGATGCATCTATGCTTGTTTCACGTTTACTATATTTCACTATGTGTAAAATTGAATTTTTGATGGGCTCTAAAGAAATGCCACAGCTCTGGCTAGCTGTTCATTGAGATTATTGCCAGCAGGTTGCATGGATTCTAAGTATGGGAATGAAATCAGGGAAGTGTCGTTAATGATTATTGGAACTCACATCTTTTCTCAGATTGTATTCCTTGCTGAGGTTTCATGTCCAACAATACACTGGTTTACGGTGCGACTGTAACCTGCTCTGGTTTTCGTATTTACATCATGGCCATGAAATGATGGAATAATAAATCCATTTTTCTAGCTTGCCCGCTCTTCATTGTGATGGTTCACCTGCTTTGAGTGATGGATTAAATGAGGCGTTCGATTATTATATGAAGTATTAATTCTCAAGGATGAGTTCGACCTCAAATTTCAATTTTACTCGAGTCCAACTAATAAGAAAATTCACGTCTATTCAACGTAGTCGAAACAGAATTTTTCATCACAATATTACGTCGCTCATTTCCTCTTGTAAAAAATAATTATTACGATTTGAGAAACAAGCGGAAAATGTAAGGAAAGTTATGTTATGTACTTGGAGAAAATCTCCCTGAACGACGTTCATGTCTAAGTCTCTAGTGGGATTCAACTCATCATTCTTGCCGTAGGAAATACCTTCGGTGGTAACTCAATATCCGTGGGCGATACCCGTAATCCCGTGGGTGATTGTGGGTGGACCTCCTTGTAGGCGTTGTCTCCGAATCTTTAGGCCTGCTTGAATTCGAGGCGCATAGTGTCAGGCGGAGATTTGTGGTGCTCGACATTTTATCAGTGGCCCCAAGAGTCACAATCTTTCAGGTCATCTCACTCATCCCCCATCGTTTTATTATTTTATTTTCTAAGCTTTTCTCCCCGTCTTCTAGCTTGTTGAACGTTTTCCACTCACGATCCATGGTAAACTTTCTTCCTAGACCAGGTTTTTCAAAAATATATGGATATGAATAATAAAATTGATGAAAGATATCTATGGCACCCCTTGCTGCTGGCCTCGTGCAAAGTCTTTATTTAATCAGGAAGCCAGTTACCTCCATGATGATTTGAAATAGGCTTTATTATTGGTTTCCTTAGCTGTGTCTTAAGGTCAAGACAGTTATTTCTTCTGTAATTTCCGTTTTAAAATTGGACATTATATGCCGTTCTTGAATTTTTGCGATGGAGGTCTTCAATTTATGTAATTCGGGCGTTGAAGTCTCTCCTGGTAGACTTCAATGCTAGTTGAAAGCTGTAATATGAACGATACCCCGATACTCTGATAACTATTCCAGATTTATGGCTGGCATAAAATTTCACATCGTTCACGTTTTCTTCGACAAAAGGAGTACGGTTCGTCGTTTCTCTCCCTCCTCCCACTCCCCCCCTCCCCCCCCAACGCCAGTACATCGAATCCAAAAACAGTAAAGCCCATTTGACCCTTTAACCACGACCCTACTCTCATCCCATCCCCTCCTTCTCCTCTCACTCCATTCAACTTTTAATCGCCCTTTGTTTTCCAATGAGATTTTTGTCTCCGAAACGGCTCATGTGTCACACTTGGAAACCTCTTCTCTCTCCGTCCCGTCTCCCACTCATCCTCTGCGACGCATACCAAGCCGCCCGCCCTTCCCCTCTCCCCGACCCCACCCCACTCCCTCCCTCTCTTCGTGACCTCCGCCAGCTCTCTCTCTCTCTCTCTCTCCCTCTCTCATCTTCTTTTCGTCTTTTCCATTTACAATCCTCCTTGCCGTCTGTGATTGCGCGTGCGTGGGTCCCTCGGCCCCTCAAGTGTATATTTCTATTGTCATGATACTCAGAATATTTCTTAGTCGTACTGAGATTAACTCTACGAGATTCTCATTTGTTTATCGCTTTGTAATGTTTCCAAAGTTGTCAATTATTTTTGCTGTCGAGAAATAGTTTTTTTTTATCTAGAGGTGAAATTTGAAGCTTATTCAAACGGTTGAATAGCTATAATTGGATATTATCGCCCTCTTATGCTGTCTCGCAACGCCTATGTGTCGTCAAAGAATAAAGAGGAAAGTTTATAATCACTGCCCAGAAAAAGTACGTGTATGTGAAGTGAATCAGACGCTGTACGCCAAGTTACAAAAACATTCCTACCGTTTCGTACAGCGTGTGGAATTCCGATTTTCCCCACCGCCAGCGAGATCGCTGTCCAGTTACCGGGGAAAACTTCGCGAGGAATTTGTGGATGTCTAGATACCGAATTATATGGTGACTATAATTTCATTGCAGTCGAAAATAAGAATTCCGCTAACAAAATTATCCTTATGAACGAATGCATAAACTTTTATCCGTTGTTTTCCGGAGGATTCGAGACTCGAGGAGTTTTTATTTTTGTTTGACGAAAATTCATTTTGATCAACTCGTTTTATAATTCTGGTGAAGAGTTTGATATGGAGCGTAGCGTTATATGGAGAAGAAACGTGGACCTTCAGAAAGGAGGACGAGAATAGGCTGCAGGCATTATGGATGTGGGTGTGGAGAATGATTGAGTAGGTGAGGTGGATGGAAAAGAAGGCTAACGACGAAAAGTCTGGTATGGTGGGTGAGGAACGGAAACTTCTGAATGAAATCCGGAATTGGCAGTGTAGGTGGCTGGAGGATGTTATGAAGGGAGATGGGTTACTGGGGAGTGTGATAGAGGGAAGGATGTTGGGCTAGCGGGGAAGGAAAGAAGGGGAATAGGTTTCATGGACGGGATGAAGAAGGTTAGAACGTATGCTGAGGCTAAAACGAAATTCTATGGGTAGGTAGGCCCCTGAAAGTGTAGAGAATCGGACGGAGATTCTCTGATTTTCATTAATACCTACCTTTTCTGGCAGAATATTTTTAAAAATGTGTAATTATAGTGTTTTTTTAAGTTATGGCTGACGTTTTATCAATTTTTGTCGATAAACAGGCTGAGCAGTATGGAGTTGACGCCAAATCTTTTTCCACTCTCCCGCATCTCCCACCCCAAACCCCCTCTTCTCTGGGTCTTCGTGACCTCCGCCAGCTCTTCGTCTCTTCCATTTTCAATCCTCCTCTTTGCCCCGGCTGTGATTGTGCGTGTGTGGGTCTCCGCGCGTCCTCTAAGTGTGTTCTTGTGTGTGTGTGGCCGCGTCCCATAATACATTCGAGGGACTTGGGGTGTGGCCGCGCCCCCCATAAGGTCACGACTTCCGCCACCGCAGGTGTCGCCCCCTCTCCCCACCTTTCCCACCCGTCTCTTCTCTCCCTCATTTCCCCACAATTCTAATAGACAAATGTATGTCTTTCGTAGTTGTTCAATATCGCATTAGCTATAATGTGTAATTCACGATGTACTCCTGTAACGATGACTGGTCTCGGTATGAGTGACGTCGTCCTCTGCCTAACCAGAGGTCGAGGGTTCGAGTCCCGTCGGATGGAAAGTTCAATTCTCAGGGCAGGGATGCTAATATAACGCGATATGAGTTATAAGTGTGACGCTGTCTACAAGTACATTAGTATAGATCGTGCGAACCTCATATTAAATGTTTCATCGCCTAGCTTCAAATTGGGATGCAGTAGATCCTCCGTGTGCAAGGAGGGTTCTTGTCCCAGAATCAATTTAGTCGAGTTTTTACTTATCGGATTATAAAGATTTCTCTCGGTGCAGAATTGCCCGATGACGTTAATCCTTGGACTCAGTACTTCTGTTTTTCAAAATTGTAATCAATGTTTTACGTATGTTATTTACCAGCAACTAACTGTACTGTGCAATAAAATTATGGAAGCAAAACACTTGCAATTTTCCACTGATGACTCCACTTATAAATATACTGTTTATCTTCTAGCTTTATGAAACTGTTCCACCACGACATACCTGAATCTGTATTGTATATGTGTAATTAAACTTGAAGAACGTAGCTTTCTTCCGTATATTCTGTCATATTCCTTGATTTTTCTAAGAGAAATCCAGGGGCCTTCCTACTTATAAAGATTGTCTTAAAATAATTGGATGTCGGTGGTCGAAGTCAACTCATCTTCTGCTTGAACATCATAATGAGCTACTGATATACTCACAGATGACATGATTACTTAGATTTCTTCCTCTTATATTTTATTACTGTCCGGTAAAACATATTCCGACACATCGGTGTCATCACCATGTGCGAAAATTCCAAAAAAAATATGAAGAGGATTAGACGCCATTGCGGTCAGGGGCTATTCTTGTACTGATGCCACCACCACCAAGTGATTAGCTGTAGAAGAGAGGACTTAACAAAATTTCAAACCTGCCCCATGCAGTACATACATCTATTTCTCCAGCAAATCCTTCACGGGTCATGATGAGATAATTAAATTATATGCATTCAGATGTATTTCGCGTGTTGTTTGGTGTGAGCCTGACGTGTCGTGATCCTTGCTGGTCACTTCTTAAGGAATGTGTTTAAATTAAATTAAATTTCTCGGGAAAAGTGAACTTATGTGTATTAAACGACGTCGGGCTGGCACTTAACTAACATACGACAAACACTTGAGTATTTTTTAGGAGTCATGAAGACAATCTATCTATTTATCTATATCATTCTATGCATCCTGACGCCTACGTCCGTTTCCAGTTTCGAAATCCGTCGGCCCTTTCCAACCCCTTCAGCACCGAAGGCCCTTCTCTCCTTCTCCACTGGTGACACGCCCATCCATCCTCCTCTTAGAGTCTCACCCACGGACGACACCGACTTACACTCCTCCCTTTCACGTGAGTTAATAAAAGGGACTGCTCCTACTTAGGGGATTTGGAACGGCACCAAGACTCCCCCCTCTCCTCCCGACGACGACCCTCTTGGGGACCACGAACCCGGATTTGATCCGACCTTCCGTCGGATGCGCTAACCTCGAACCGCACGACCGTCACCTTCACATTCGGGGTCCATTCCAGACTTACCGCGATTGTAGTTGTACAGTTGAACTCACTTCCATCGCATATGAAGATCAACTGTCGGCTGAACTTCATGGGATCGCTGACGCTATCAAAGATTACTTGTCTCGTCCGAATCAGTAATAAACGACCATGCTGTTAAAGAGCTCAGTACCATTTTATTTTTTAAAAATCCGCTTGATTAAGGTATGCTACCTGTGGATTTTACCCAGATCATGGTTGTGTCCAAATTCAGGGCAGCTCATGAAAAACTAGCGTGATTTACTTCTCGGATGTATCCGACGTGTTTTAAAACAATGTCAAATGCTTCTCTGACATTCAGTTAGATGACTCTCCTAACTTCAGTCGTTCATTCCTGTAATATACTAGGCGAATTTTAGTCGAACCAAGCCATTGTTAGAGCTTGTAATTTAGATAAATAGGAATAAGTCATTTGGTGGATACTGTGTGTAAATATGGAGGGAAAGGATGTAAGAAAGATTGTGGATACTGTTATTCGATATTCTCTGAGCCCAAAATTCATTAGCACCATGACAAATTTGTCGGGAAATTGATACAGCTTCCCCCCTAAGAGTATTATTACACTAACTATATGAGATGTTTTCTTCAATTAAGAGTTATGATTCATAATCTTTTCTTTTAAATTTGTAAAGGTTCTGGACATTTGACCTAGTTCTCTATGTTAAATCTCATTTTCAAAATCCATTAATTATTTTTTCGGAAAGACGACACTCGCCTTCCATAGAGTGGATACGACTTCAGTTCTTGTCTAAATCTCACACTCATATTTTTGGTGAAATATTTGGCTGAACAATTGAATACTGCGTTAATGAAAAAAGTTGTCAACCTTCGTTTGTTTTGTGCTGGTTCCTGGAAACTTTATTCTTTTCCGTTCTTCAGTGTACTTAAGAGAAGTTTTCACAAATTTATTTCTTTAAGTCTATTTGTCTCACGTGTCGCCGGGTGGAGAAGCCGTTCTATTCTGCTCGGATACTTTCCGCGTTGCGAGTGCCTCGTGCTATTCCTGTCGATTCGATGATTTATCGTATTTCACTCTTTTTCCGCCGCAAATTTATGCCCCCCACCCGACTCTCGATCGTGTTGTCTTTACCCCTTTGCCTCTTAATGTTATCTTCTTCTTCTCCCTATACGTTCCCTTGCCTCGACCCGGTGATGGATCGCTCACAGTTTACTCACGTTCCTAATAGGCCCCTCCTCCCCTTCCCTGGCCTCAATCCAAAGCGAGCGAATTCAATGCCAAGCCGAGAGTAGTATCAGCTGAGGGTCGTGCGTGAGGCATGTGCTCTACCGTCGCTCGGACGCATAAATTCCCCATCACGCGCCAGCGATGTACACAATACGATAAGGGATCGAGCCGGAAACCAAAAATGACGGACGCCGTTCCGAGAGATTGCATTCGGGCTGCTTGTTTTCTTTGACGGTCGCTCTTCTGTTTCAACGGAGAAGTCAGGCGAATTCTGTGAGGACTGAATTTGCATCTTCAGAATGCAGATCACACTGTACTAGGCGGCGAAGCCATCAGATTTTCTTATACCTCGACAGGGAATAAAAACATGCGAGATCTTATTCGTTGGGGATATGTCCAAGCATAGGTGAGACGGGGTATGCTATGCTTCATATTGGCGTTACAGTGGCCTGACAGTTGTCTCTACGGAGAGCTTTCATTCCCACGAATTTTAAATAAAACGTACGTTCTTGTCAACTACGCTCTTGATCGGACATAACAGCGTATGCCTGCCCCATTTATACGGCCGTTACCGGTTGTTATACTGGTTAAATTTATTTCAATTCCGCTGGTACTTGAACGGTCAGATGTCCTTTAATTGCGCTGTTGAAGTTTTGCCAGAACTACTTGGTTATCATGATCGCATTTGATTTTTACGACTGGCATCCTCTTCGTCCCACTCACGTTATTTACTCTTTGAAGTAAGCCGTTAATGAGAGGTTGAAAATGAAAATATGTCCGTCCAAATCCATCCCGTTCCCCGTCGTCGTCTCGTTTATTTGGTTGTACCCGTGGGAGTAAGCTCATGCTCTTCCTACTCGCGCGTTCAATTTTTTCTCGAATTTATTTCCCGAAAGCAACGAGCTTGAGTGGAACGTCGCGATTCGTGTTTCAGTAAAAGGAGCGTCTAATCCGTTGGCCCGAAAAAGAAATAAAATGATAAAGACGTCGGAGGAGAAGAAATGAATGATAGAAAGCGAATGCCGAATATTCCTCCATACGCAGACCCGCCTCCCAAATTCTGCCTCATCTCCCGAAGATTCGGATGCAAACGATCTTCGGTGGGATAAGGATCTTTTGCTTCGACTGGAAGCGCCCACGCGTCGTTTGGTGTAGGAAAGGGAGGTATATTTCGATATACCGGCATATCCTGTGACCTTTTTCGGATTCATCGAAGTATATCAGTGTATCTTTCGATATTGCGGTTAATATCTGTATGTACTTCTCCAGTGTATCGGTTTTTGTGCAGTATTGTTATATGGTATCGTTGTACTAATGAAGACGGTGAATCGGAGTCAGCGAGATGATTTGTGACAGAAATCGATGCATTTTAGTATATCATTTGTTTAATTATCATTTACATTTAAAATTATTTTAAAGACTCTTTTAGAAGCTTACGTATGTACATATGTAGATCTCCATATTTGTACCTTGATTTTGGCTTTCAACAGGTAAACCATTTCATCTGTGAAAGCTACTTTTTTTAACTGAAGAATTTAAATTGTGTTATTCAGTATTTGCCTTGACTCACAGAGTCCAACCAGAGCTACCATAAACCGTGCCTCAGCCAAGTCTCCTATTCCCGATCCAACCTTTATATACCTTACTTTATTCTCCCGCTCCCTCCCTTGACACTCCTCGGCTCCTTGGGCCACGGACTGCGTCCACCCACGCCCACCTTCGGAATTCGATTAAGGGATACACGGGGAGAGGTGGGGGGGGGGGAGAACGGCGTGACCAGTTCCGGAGAGGGACAACTAGGGAGCGAGATAAGGAGGAGAAAGGTCGCGGGGAAGAGATCGGTAGGCGTCGGGCGAGGATGGGGCGTCCCCACCGCCAACCCCCCAGTCTCATTCTCTCCTCTTCGGTCCCCTCCTCTTTTCATTCCCAACCCGGGAGGATGAAAGTAATGGAATAGGTTCCAGATGCATACATAAATACGCATTCCTACATGTTCTGGCTCGGGAAGAGGCCGTCCTCACGACCGCCGCGGGACGCTGTCCTCTCGACCCCTGGCCACGCGGCCAGAAAACCTTCAGCAGCACTTCTGGTGGACTTGTGTGGTGATAGCGACAGCGCTAAAGTGGATTTACTGCTTAGAATCGGAGGGTATTTACGGAACTGTGAGGCGTGCGCGAGTAGCGTAAATTAAATGCGTGTTTTACTTTATGATCACTCATGAGGAATCTCCAAAAAAAAGCTTTTATCATTTCTAACGAATTTTCTTGATCGTAATGGTTTTTTTGGAGCGTGAAAAGTATCTAGTATTCGATGAAATTCATTGAATAATAGGTATTTTTCAATTTAATGCATTTGTTTTCAAATTTAATGCAAACTTTACTTTATAAACGCTCTCGAAGAATCTCCAGTACTTTCATTCATCGTTTCTGACGTGAATTTTCGTGATCGTCATGGATTTTTGGCGGGTGAAAAAGATCTATTGTCCAATAAATTTGATTAAATATTTGAAAATAGGGACATTCTTCTAAATAAAATGAGGAACGCCAATTCATGCTTTGAGTGCAATTTGAAATAATTTCATTTTGGTTGTATTCACTACCTCCATTCACGTGTAAATGACGTAGTATCCTGATAACCACATCAAAGGTGTGCGTTAAAGCTACATAATCCGAATTAATTTCGTCTCTGGGTCTTTATCAGTATTTGTTGTTGCGGTCAAATATGCACTTCAAATAATCATGTTATCATTCGTGATTTTTTAGAGAAAAGAATATTTTTGGAGAAGAAGATTTTTCGTGAAAGTTCAAATCCACAATCGGTGACACGAAACCGAATAACCTGATTCTGGAAGCAAAGAAAACGGAAGATCCGAACTCCATTGTTGGTTCAGTGTTAGGCCGAGCTAGTATTTCTCCCGTTAAGAAAATTACGTTGTCGCCTTAAGTACCTGCGTAAATATCGTGTTAGGAATACCGCCGCCTAAGAACCTAGCCCTCGGCAGAGATGTGGAATAGTAATGGCGTGGAGAATGTTGAAAGTCTTGTAGTGCAAGCGGTGTACTGGATTCGGATTAAGTCATTGAAGACTTCCGCGCGTAACATTGTTGTAATGAGTAGAAAACGCATGCTTTAATTCCGCTCGTGTTCCGGTGCTTGTTTTCCCCAGCGTCATCCACGGAATAACAGGTGTAGCACGTTCTATCTCCAATCACGACTCACGGGAATAAGGTGCGGCAATTACTTTCAACCGTGGTCGTCTCCCCGGAGCGAAACGTTTAAACCGACGTGGTAAACAAACGAATATAAGCATACAGACCCTCTCCCTTCCTCCTTATTCTTTTAACCAATTAAGATCCACACACTCGCGCGCACGCACCCATTTGTGAGGCGGCCACACAGCCAGCCAACTAAAGCGACCGGGCGCGCGAACATTCCGCAAGCCAGCCAGCCATCTTCCCCCAAATCTCCGCGTCAGCATCTCCCCTGAGTCCGCGATGGTCGCTCCTTCGTGTTGCTGAGCCCCGGGACTAATAGTGTCAAATTAATTGCTCCTTGCTTCTTCCTTCCACGAAGACACCCTCCTCGTTTTCCTCTTTTTCCCAACCCTTCCTTCCCCCCGTCTCGTCTCCCGCCACCTGGAAGCCCCGTCCTTCTGTCTATCCTCGCACCCTCGTCGATATCACGCCCACGTCGCATTCCGTGGTTGAGGCAGGAACACACCTACCAATCACGCTGTCTTCTTCGTCGTCATTAGAGAAGAGGTGAGATGTATGCATCGCTGTAGAGGAGCATCCGGCAATTTTTTTTACCAATTCATGGATAATATTACTAGAGGTAATTCACTGGCTAAGTTATAATTTAATGGAAAAATAGGTTGCCTTCACTTATCTTCTGTTGTCCAAGGTCCATTTGCGACTTCATACACCGCAGCATTCGTCATACCTCTCTTCATTTTATCCAGAAAATGATCAGTCTTTCTACGTCATTTCTTAACCAATATATTATCTACTATCACGATATTCAACATCCCCTCCTTCTTTTTAAACTTATCTGAATAATTACTCAGCCACCTCGTAATCTCTCCCAGCTTCGTCCTCTCCTCACCCACAATGCATAGCACTTCCTCGTTCGACACGAAAAGGTATTTCGCATTATGTGATGACCTCAAGATATGCGCTAATGTAAATTATGTGGTGTCGTTGTAAACTCACCACATCCAATGTATTGTGCTTTGTTTTATTCTTCCATTTATCAGCCACGTGTGAATTATACTTCTAGATGGGCTGCTACTCTGCGACGCGTGCTCAATTTCTATTTTTCAAGGATTTATTTTTGATTGAGGCTTAAGGATATTGACTTTGTAGGGATAAAGGGACCGGAGAAACGTGCGCCGGTCGTCATTGTCGTTACCACTGGGTATTTTTATCCAGGTTATGCATGCCTTTCGTCGTTCAATCCAAAGATTGGCAGACTGCAGTCCTTCATCCTTCCCAATCTAATGCCAGTTCCCTTAACGCTAGATACCTCCTGGTATCTCTTCCTATGTACTTTCCTCTTCAATTGGTTCCTGAAATTTTTGCTGGGTCTTCCTCTGGGGACGTTTCCCTCTATTTTACCAAAGTTTTTTCTACTTCTACTCGTTTGTTCACTTCATCAATTCTTATTTTGTCCATCCATAAGCATTCTTATTAAACTAAAGTTACCGAAGAAAATTACGAGTGTACGACGGAAATATCAAAGAATTGTATTTGATGAGATAGGCCATCAAAGAAACAATATGCTAAGTTATTATAGTCTTCCTCTGAAAGGTTGTGCGAAATGTCATTTTACCGCGAGTGATTGAATTCGGTCTCATTATAAAGAAAAATATCTCATCCTTCCGAAGATTCCAAAGCATCATCCCCTTACCGAACTACTTTCCAAAGTTTTTGACGAATAATACCAGCTCTTTTACATGGGAAATGGTACGTGAACGCGCTCCATAAAGAACTTCTTTTTAATAGGAATTTCTAACACCTAGATCTCATCAAAAAATTTAGTGTGTAGTTTTTGTATTATCTCAACTGTTTTTACACTAAGTCGTAATATCACCCCAGTAGTTTTTTTTCAGAATCGCAAAGTTCCTTCCTTGTTAAGGATCTTTAAACATACCGCGTGAAAAAATGGGCCAAGGTAAATATTTATATAGATATTTTTAATTAATAACTTAGAATTACAGTCGTATAAAAGTGTATTATTGCCCTATTAACGTTGGAGTATTTAATTCATGCTTCTTCTGGCTGCTGAAATTAAAACGTATAATCGAATACGATCTCCATTATGACTAGAGAAGTATGTCGCTAAAATACCTGAAGGTGGTTCTTGCCTCAGGTTCATTTATTCCAGATTTTCTGATAACTTGAATTTAGTATCTTTGAAGTGCGTTTCGTAAACTGAAATGACAAAAAATAGGGTTTCTATGGTAATTCTACAGCAATTCAGCCTTAAAAGTATAGATTATATATGAACTCTAATGAACATTAAATAAAATAAAGCATCTTAACGCCTATTATTTTAATGTATTAGCGAATTAATGGTGTAGTTAAAGTCAACATATGGTAGTTCCATGCATATGGCGCTGCAGTCAGCTCGATAAAAATGGTCATTAAAAATATATCATGCAAAAATCTATGTATTCTGTACTTTAATTTTTGTTTTTAATAGATGACCCATTTCATCGGAGAAAGCAAGATTTTCTCAACCGGCTAAATAAAAATATGTCGATCAGTATTCGTCTTGACTCACATAGTCAAGCCAGAGCCGCCTTAATGTTGTAAATATCGTTTCCACTCAATTCTGTCCCATCCTCCTGGACCTCGAAGGACTTCTCTCCAAGTTCCTCTTCGTAGGCATATGACGCCCACGTCGCCGGCTGGTAAAACACCTCGCCGTCGTCTTGAGAGGCCGGGCTGCCCGTGCGCCGGGTTAAGAGGGAAAGCAGCATCCCACTTCTCCTCCCACTCCCGTATACTCCTCTGTCCCCACTCAACGCCGCCGGGATGGTAAGCAGGGAGTCACCGAGTCCTTCCCTCTCAATTAAGCCGTAAAAGCAGCGGCGCGGCGGCTCTTGTGGAGGAAGTCGAGAGGGAGGAGGGCGCCCTGGAGGAGTGCCCGGGACGGCTCCGGGGTTTTTATTAGGTCCAATGGGGAGGGGGTGGAGGTTGGGGAGGGTTGTCAGGTGCCGTAAGGGGCCCTTCCCGGGATCGGGAGTGGTAAGAGCGGCGTTCGACCCTCAGGGTTGGGAGTTGACCGAGGGATGGGACATGAAGTGTTGTCCTCCTCCACGGCTACGACCCCGGATAATGCCGAGATGTCACGTTCCTGGGCTCTGGTCTCCGTGCGAGGGTGCGGCGTGGCTGTGTCGTTTGCTTTGGAGAGACATTTGGGACGTTGACGGTCATCATGTCTTATTTTTCTCCCTTAGGCCGGTTCAGACTGGACTCGAGAGCTAATCGTTACGTGAGCTCAGGCTGCAATCGCCCGTGACTTCGGAACCAATATGTTTCTGATTGGACGCAATTGAACACGGCTCTCATTTGGGGATTTTAAAATTTGTGACCAATTTAGTTGGTGTGAACTTTGTCTCGTGAGATTCATCGTAGCAAGAATAGATTCCGTTTTAGGATTACTTGTGATTGTTTTCTTCATTGCACTTTCTCGTCTCTGTAGACCCATATGTACCAGCGTTGGGGCCAATTTTCATTAACAATTAGATTGTTCCTTGAGAGCATAGAGTGAGCTCAGGCAGTATTCATCGTCCATCTCTTCTGATTGATATACAGTTCCAATTACACGACATTTCTCAGGTCATTTTGGAATTTCTTCATTTTATCGGGCGACTTTGATCGCTGGTGAAACATCTCAGTGAGAAGTGACACCATTTCTTCATCCATGGCGCATGTTATCCCGCCAAAGTTGCGTATGAATTGTCACTTGATCACATTGTTAATCCCAGCCCTATGTAATTGGCAGATGCAACGAGCGCGATCATCTGTTTTTTGTTTTTACGGCACGTCGTAAACGTCCCTCAATGTGATTCAAACACTCAAAACGCTAAAGTGACTTTATCCGGAAAATATATTTGTTAATTTCATAATTTTTATCAAAGAAGTGTGTCTTGTATGTTGAATATTAATGTATCTGCTTTCCCCTGATGACGGCTTATGGGTTAGCTGTAGAAACGTTAATCTGGAGACGACTTGACGGAAGAACACCAAAATGACCTACATCAGTGAATATTTCTATTTTTTATTTCGTCACTTACTATTAAAAGTGGCAGTAAGGTATTTTGAGGGAAATATCTTTTCACGTATAAATCAATGAATTTTGTCAAATTTTAAGGGAAAATATACCACCCATCCCAAGTTACCAGAATACCATCCCCTTACCGATTAACTTTCCGAGGTATTTGATGAAAAATACCAGCCCTTTTATATGGGAAATGGTACGTGTATGCAGTTTACAGAGACCTTATTTTTTTTAAATGAGGAATTTCTAACACCTTGGCCTCGTCAAAAAATTAATAGTGCGTATTTAGTATGTTTTCTCAACTATTTTTGAAAATAAATCATGTAGTCACTGCAGTAATTTTTTCAGGATCACAAAAAAACCTTCCGTTGTTAAGGGGTTTAAACGTGCCGCGTGAAAAAATGAGTCAAGCTAAAGACTTATGTAGATGATTTTATTTAATTATAATTATTTAAAATTTCAGTCATATGTAAGTATACTACTGCACCATTAATAATGCAATATTTTATTCATACATACTTTTTACTTTACTTTAATACATACTTTTATAGCTGTTGAAATAAATACGTATGCTTCGATAATGACTAGGGAACTCACAAATGAAAAAACGACTTCGTTTTCTTCCACTGATTTATTTTTTTGGTACGACATGTTTCGACACATAGAGGTCATTTTCAAAGAAAAAAAATTAAATCAGTGGAAGAACGAAGTCGTTTTTTCATTTGTGAATATCAACTTCCACATAATTGAGCCTGATACCATTGAACGTATACTAGGGAACTGTCTCTCTCAAACTGCCAGACTGAGTCACGTTCTTAAGTTTTGTTACTATTTTTAAAGTGAGCCAGCCCCGGCTTCCGTCCACCGAACTTTCAGGACGGGGGTGGTTGGAGAGGTTTGACTTGTAGAGAGGGGTTGAACAAGTGTGTATGGGACCTCTTTTTTACGACCCCGAAGGTGATGGGTCGAGGAAACAAGTGACCGATCCATCCCTTTTTTTACCCGTCCATCCCTCAACTTTCTTTTTTTTTCAAGGCGATGTTTCCGATGTTTTCAAACAACCAACCGCCCATCCTTTTGCCCTCCGACCGGCAGCTTGTCATTTTCTCCGGAGATTACTTCATTACCCCCGGAGTGTTTGCCTTCGCCGCGATGCGTGGATAAAGCGCCAACGCAGACAACCGCCTCTTCAGGGCGATTCGTTTCGTCGCTGCGGCTGCGGGGGAGGGCAGTGCGTTTCGCTTTGGTCATGTCATTAGAGTTTACGGGCGCGGGTGATCGGCGGTTCACATACTCGCGCGAGATCTCTTAAAAACAGTCAATGTCTTCATTTTTCGGACTCACCACTTCTTCCGTTTCAGAAAATTGAAATCGTGAAACATGTTAGTGCCGGCCGATGTCTAAACTCTCCGCAGGTAGCGTTGCGGAGAGATGCGTGTGGAAATTAGTCTGTTCGGCGAGATTTTCCGACCGCTGGAATGTATAACGGCCGACTCTCAGACTTCTGGCTCAAATTTCTCGGCCGCTTTTGCAGTTTTTGTCATTTGGAGCTGTAAATCTAATTTCGAAATGGATTTGCGGCAGATCTAATTGAAAAATTATGGTTACTATCCTCTTTGTTTTGTTTTGCAATTTTGGTCGTGGATCCAATGCAGTCGAATCAATGAAGTCTACTGAACTGTGAGATGACGGTGAAAACTTCGCAAAATGTTTGTTATTTTGTGTCTGGTACCTTTTTATCTTGCGCCTGCCCATTTCGATTTTTTTATTCTAAGGTCCGTTTCAACAGGGAGCTGCTAATAACGGAAGATGCGTAGATAGAAGGGACCGTTACGGACGTTAAATTGTCGCGTATGTTTGGAACTTGCCCGAGTTTGGTGCAATTGATGTGTTACACTTTGACAAGGTGGTGCATAGCCTTTGAAAAAGGTTTTAAAATGTCTCAGGACAACGAATTCCGCTCTTATATATTATATTTTAGGAGTTAATATCTTTCTGTTTTAGTTATGGGTGTCGGTTATTTAGAATCGATGTTCACATTTTTCCACTTTCATGTGTCACGGAATCAGTTTTGTACTTAATTTTGAGCGTTTTAACACCACATTGTTCTTTATCACTCATTTTAAAGGAGAATTTGCCTCGATTTTGTTTAACATTACGATTAATGCGATTTGGAATCGTCTAAACGGTTGCGGAGGCAGTTACGGCCGACACATTTCGCATTATTGTTGGAATCTCTGGACTTCAGCTTCTATAATCTTGAGGCATTCGGACGGAAATGACATTTTCCTGGCATTGCCGCGAATCCAGCTCGGCTCACGTCTGTGTGCGACTCGGCTTATCGAAATGGCAGTTGGGTAATAAACAGCGTGAAATGTCGTTCACCACGTTAGGACGAGGGTTGGAAGCGGAGAACTGGAAAACTGGATTCGGGTTGGGAAGGTTGGCTTTGGAAGAGGGTGGGGCGTATGGGAGAGAAAGTGGTGGGTGGAGGATCGAGGAATATAATAAAAAAATAAAGTTGTGAACGAGACTATCATGTGCGCCATGGTCCGTGGGCGTAGTGAGGACTTTGAAGAGGGTCAAACGTCTTGGGGTCAGAGGTGCTCAAATCTTTCCATATATCTCTCTCTACCCTTTACCTCTCGCGTGCTGCGGGCGATTCCATTGCGGGTCGGGAAATTGTCAGCCAGCGATGCATGCAACGGGGCTGCGGCGTACATTCGGAAGGTGTTCCCGGCGAGCCTAAGAGGAAAATTAATATTCCATTGGGGTTGAGATTGTCAAAATTACTTGAAATCTCAAGGACTGGCTGGCCTGGTGAAAAAATAGCCACCGGAAGATGTCAGGAATTTTGAAATTTAGTATTTCATGGAAAATAACAGTGGAATGAATTTAATTTGAAATTTTGAATATTAGTTCTCATCTTATTAAGCTGTTGGAGAGAGCTAGGAAAGCTTTTGATGTGCCTAAAGGATATCTAACTTGAGAGGGTAGCAACAGTTGAGTATTTGATGGCATTGTATGACTTACTTCATGTAACTGCTATTCATCAAATGTTCAAATGGAACGCTGAAGTACATCCAGTCATAAAATTTTCTTCCCTAGAAATGGAATAGAAGTTACAACGTGTGAAGGTAGGCATATTTTTCCAGGTCCGAATTCTAGCTGCCGTGGCGATGATTCTAGTAGACACTGTAAAGGCGATTATATTTTGATGCCTAGAAGGAAATATATTGAAATAGGCACGAATTGAAATAAAATAATAGAAACGAATTTATAAATAGAAATAGCACTCGGCAGTTTAGCGGTCTGATAGAGTTTGATTTTGTGCCATTTTTTCGAGGCTTAGACGAGAAATACATCCATAAATCGGCTTTTCAGGTTTTCCTTAAATTTATCGTCGATATTTATATCTCTCCTCATCGGCATTGTTAAACTCGTCCGGTAATGCGTCAATTGTGAAGATCTCTTATAATTTCCTTTAAGTCCAATCTCAATTCTACTGCTCTTGTTAGAAAATTTGTGAATGTTTTTAAATGTCTTACGAAGTTAGAAGTCAGAGTGTATTTTATGATTTTTATAACTCAAAAATATAAGTTAATTTGTTATTTTTCACAAAGGTGGAATGTAAAAGCTATGACATTTCCCTACAGATAACCCCAGCTGATTTTCTTGTATCAATATTCAGGGGTGATAATTTTCGGAATCTCTCAATACTCTGCTGTTAGTGTATGGGATCCATATGAAGCGGGATTGATATCAGAATTAGATCGCGTGCAGCGAAGAGGAGCTAGGTTTGTGAAACAATGCTAAGATAAGTTTGCTAGTGTGTCTGGTTTGTTAGAAGAATTGGGATGGGAATCGCTATCACAGCGTAGATTAAATTATAGGCTTAACCTCCTAACTAAATTTCAGGCAAATCATTTCCCTGACGACGTAAAAAACATATGATTAACCCCCTCGCACTACGGCAGATTAGATCGCGCTAAGAAAATTAGAGAGATAGATTGTAGAACCGATAGGTAGATATAAAATGCCATTTTTTCCGCGTACTATTCGGGACCATAACAGCTGTGATCGTCGTCATGAATAGTGCGATTAGTGATATTAGCTAGTTTGTAAATCTTTCCTCTTATATTCTCTACGTTCTAATTTATGCATGATGAAAATATTGATGTTCCTATTTATGCATGATATTTTTAATCTGTAGTAGTAGTCTTTGTATTCCTTGCATGTTGGAACGATAGACGATAGAATGTTTGTTGGTTAGTAGATTTTTAATTGGCGCGTTGCATATTTGCTACGCTGGTTTCAATGTAATTTTGGTGCTCTTCCGTATCATTCATGCATACCTGGTGTGGAAGCACCCCCTGCTACACACCCCTTGGGTGACTTGCAGGGTATGACGTAGATGTAGATGTACTCTAGTTAATAAATTCAATGGAGCTTTTTTTACTTTCAAGTCCGAATCTTGTACGGCTGATTCAGGCGTATGAATATCCTTATCCCGCGACTGCTTAACCCTTATCCCCAAGTTACCCTTGAGTTTTCTTATGGAAAATATTATTCATCATTAATTAATGTACCTGCCAACTTAGAAGTAACCGCCAACTTTGAAAGTCTTTACCGTGTTTTTTTTCAGACCTGCCTCGACTCATTGCCTCATTCCCACGACGCATTTAAACTATTTTAAGATAGTTTGAGTGAAATATTATTTCGCCTAGAAATCTATACATTTTATATCGTTTTACAGAAAAATATCTTAACCTTCCAATTATTCCAAAACATCAACCCCTTACCAAACTCTTTTCCGGGGTTTTTGACGAAAATTACCCTTTCACCTAGGAAATGGTACGCGATCTCGTCAAAACATCAACAGTGTGTAGTTTGCATGTTTCTCGACTATTTTTCAATACAAATAAGACTGCCACTGCAGTAATTTTTTCAGGGCCGCAAAAGATCTTCCGTTGTAAGGATTTGTAAATGCCCCGCACGAAAAAAAATGAGTCAAGCTATAACTTCTATGGATATTTTTATTTAAGTACTGAATTTTTCATTCATATTAAAGTATATTCATCTACATCTACGTAATACTCTGCGAGCCACCACGAGGGTGTGTGGTAGGGGGTGAAGATCACCAAACATGCACTATTGACATACAACTAGGATATTTAATAGACATGCTAGATAATATGGTCACATGCAGCTAGATGGTTAGTATCTACATAATATGAAATGGATTAATGGTTGTTATTACATGCATCATGCACTACAGACTACTCTAACTATATTTCACCTACCTATCCCTTTGCTACGCTTCCTATTGTTCTCTCTTATAGTACGCGGGAAAAAATATTGTTGCTCCATCAATGCGAGAATATTTACTTCGTGCTTCTTTAGCTTCTGAAATTAAAACGTATAACTCGAATATGGTGTCCATTATGACTAGGGAACTATCTCGCTCAAACCACCTTAGGTCTGCAATGGTGGTGACCGCGAGCCAGCAAGCCTCTTTCGCACGTCAAAAACACCTCCATCCTTTCGTCGTTCTCCATCCATTCACCATCGACCTCTATTTATAGGTATCTTCTATCCTCCGCGGGTGAACTTGCCCGCACAAACCCTCCTGGCCTGCTCTTAAGTCGCTTCCTCCACCCCCTCTCCTTCATTCGGCGACGCCTCGGATCCTAACGGCAAAAAGGTATTTCCCTCTTCCCCAACCCCCTGGTTGCCCTGCCTTCAAATGCTCCGTCGGTAATTTTTTCCCCGAAGTCTCCCTTCTTGCTTTATGTCCGCGCCCGAGGCGAGGACTAAATAAGGGTTAAGAGGTCGAAAAAGGGATTCGTAGTCCTTTCCGTTTCTCTCTCTCTCTCCCTTCGTAGAAAAGACCCCTCCCTCCTTTTCATCTTTCGCCCGCTTCACTTCACGTCCCCCGTGGACGGCCGACCCCGGGACTCCGAGGCCTTGTGGCCGAAGCAAAGCGATCAACGTCCGTCAACTGAAGCCACGAAACGATAATCATCTTCCTCCGGTTCTTAGCTTCGACCCAGGACGGGGGAGGGAGAAAGATGATACGAAAGAGAGGAGAGGGTGCCGGTTTAGAGAGTGGTGACGGCGGGGGTTTGAGAGATGTGGGCGGAGGATAAGGAGAGAGAGGGAGAGGGCAAGTGGAGATAGTGTGATGAGGTATCCGATGTGCGGATAGGGAAGAAGGGCAGTTGCGCCATCTTTCCAGAGAGAGTGTGAATGTGGTAACTCGGTACGTGGGAGGGGATATCCAGAATACCATGTGAAACGTGGAGACTTGGGCAATATAGTTCGAGAGCACCCAAATGGTCGCATATCTTCCGAGTTTCTATATCAAGCTGGGAATTTGCATGGATCCTAGAAGTTAAAAATGCTTTCACCAATTTTCCCACTTAAAGTAACATCTATGACATCTACGAAATACAGTGCAAGCTATCTCTAGGAGGGGGCATTTCGATCGGGGGTATTGGTTGTTGAAATCGTTCTGGTATGGTTTCGTGCAAATTATGCTTAGATTGAATCAAAACGCTCTGAAAATAATAATTCAACAAGTTAGCCTTATCTATACTGGCAGTTACTATTTCGCCTCTATCGTTTTTCAAGGAATTAACCGTTGACTTTTTAGTTCCCTGTACTTCCCTAACATATGACCAAAATGCTTTCGGATTTCCCTCTAGTTGTTCTCCGAGTACTTTTCTCTTGAATTCACTAAACGCTTTTCTAAGGGCTGTTTTTGCGGCTGCTTTACACATTTTATAATGTTCGATAGTATTTTTTTAGGTCGCTATTAGCTACATTTGTCTTCATTTTCCTTAGTTTCGTTTATTTATTTTCCTTAGTTTAGTGTAGTGTATGATGCATGTAATAACAACCAATAATCCCTTTCTTATTATGTAGATACTAACCACCTAGCTTCATGTGACCCTGTTCTCTAGCATGCCTCCCTTAAATATCCTACTTGCATGGCAATAGTGCATGTTTGGTGATCTTCATCCCCTGCCACACACCCTCGTGGTGGCTCGCAGGGTATTACGTAAATTTAGATGTAGATGTAGGCTAGCAAAGACATACGGAAGAGAATAGCGCTAGCTAAGGAGGCGTTAAGTTATAGAAGGGAGCTGATGACACGGGGACCTTGGGTAAGGATGTGAGGAAGAGGCTGGTGAAGAGCTTGATATGGAGCGTAGCGTTGTTTGGGGCAGAAACGTGGACCCACAGAAAGGAGGACAAGAATGGGCTGCAGGCATTTGAGATGTGATTATGGAGAAGGATGGAGAAGGTGAGGTGGGTGGAGAGAAAGACTAACGAGGAAGTCCTTGAGTTGGTTGGCGAGGAAAGGAAGCTTTGAATGAAATTCGGGTGGATGGCTGAAGGATGGAAGGATTGCCCAGACATCTACATCCACGAAATACCGAGCAAGCCACCACTAGGGTGTGTGGCACGGTGTGATTCCACACCAGGCATGCAGCACTCATCCCAGTTCTAAGCAGAACCACGCATGTTCCCCCGAATGCCGGGTGCAGGTCAAAAGCAGTCAGACCAACAGTGTATAGTCAGACCAGAAACCAGGAGAGTGATACGTAGAAGAAAATGCTACCATGCAGTTCACTATTCAAGATACTAAAACATGCCAGAGTATATCATGCCGGGATTGCATGAGAGGTTTGTATCTAAAATTCATGTTAAGATATTTAGCACTACTGTAAAAACCTACTATGCTGCATGGAAGCGCTGAATGTAGGGTGATGAGGGCTGTTCATTGCTGTGGATTGTTGAGCCGTTGCGGAGGCTGCTAGTGAAAAAAATTTTCTCCTGCAAAAACTTATGTAAACTGTATAGAATTAGGTGCTCCAATTGGTAAACCTAATTCCTGTTTCGAGGGCAGTCGCATCATTATCATTACCCAAGATAGGAGACGAAACTGTGATTTTTAGATCGCCGAACAGCGAATTCCTCGCTTTGCTGCGGTAGCCAGTCATCAAGTCCAGCTGAGTAAGTGACCAATGGTAATAATTATCAACGCCGTCTACTCTTTTCTTCATAGAATTGTAGTAAAATGTAAAACTCAGAGTGAAAACTAATAGTCTTGACGCTTTTTGAAATGCTTTCCTGCATTTTTATAGTTTGCAATTTAAACAAAATTAATCAAAATTTAAAAAGCCCTCTGATATGCTGACGCGTAGGTTCCTTATCAATATTCATAGTACCCTGATAATTCACCTCAAGGGTGTGTGGAAGATAGTGCATATTCATCAGAATAGCAAGCTCGTTAAGTTAAATGGAGTTACATGTGTAACAAGGAGCGGAAGGATACCTCTCCGATCGTTTACTGAAGTGTTCGTCTGCTTTGGACGTCTAATTGTGAAGGACTATTTAATGCCTGTTCATGTATATATAACTCTACTTGCGACATTGCCTCAGTATGAGTTGGCTCGGGTTTATACGGGGAGTGTGCGATCAGGCGCTTTCGTTATATTCTGTTATACATATATAGTAATTTACCGAAATGCCTGTGTTCTATTATCATTATACTCGACGCTCCGAGAATTTACCCTGTCCTCTAACATGCGCAAGTGATACGCATTTTATCACTGTCTCGTGCATTTATAGCGGAAAATGGTGGATTTAACTGCGGTGGCTACCTACAGGAAAGCTATACTGTGTGTACGAGAGTTGTGATGAAGCCGTGAATGAGGAAAGAGCGCGGAAATTTATCTCCCGTTGCAATTTTTCACGAAGCACGTGAGTCACACGTTTCGCGAGCGAGTATAGAGCGATGTGGAAAAGTGGGGAAGGAAAAGGCCGGGGCCTGAGAGGAGGTTTAAGGGGCGGACTTCGCGGGCGGGCGGTATGGGTGGCAGTAAAGAGTTCTCCCTCCTCCTCCCGTTCGGTGGTGGAGTGGTGTGTTGTTGGGCGGGCGGGGGCAAAGGGGAGCCGCACGGGGGGGTGGGGGCGACGAGTGGGGGCGGCGGGGGGAGAATTAAAGGAACCCCTGGTAGAGAGAGTCTCTCTCTCTTCTCCTTATCCCTTCTTCGGTTCGCTTTCAAGTTTCGAGGCGTTCTCGGAAGGCGTAGTGTGGCGGTTGTGTCGGTGCGTATTTGGCGGAAAATTGAGGATGTGCGGCGCCCGTGCGGGACAACAAACGGAGGGTGTAGTGTAACGTGTTGGGGTGTTGCCCCCTCGGCACCACCGACGCATGCACCAACTTTGTGGTGCGCATCTACATCTTCTTTTTCTACTTCTACTTACTACCCTGCAAGCCACCTCAAGGGTGTTTGGCAGGGGGTGACTTATCACCAACATCAGCTACTGTGAAGAAATTTACTTTCACCATCATGCACCGCATAATTGGTATGCTACAAACGATACAGAAACTAATAAAATAATCTACAATGTAACTACGTAAAGGTGACACAAGTGTCATGCAGGGATTATGCAAAACATGTTTTTTGCACTCCTCGGCAGATTTATTACACTTGTCAGGCCTCATTTAGAATATCCCGCTAGTATATGGGATCCGTACGAGGAAGGTATGATAAAGGAATTAGAGCGCATACAAAGGAGATCCGCTAAGTTTGTTAAAGGCCGTTAATTGTATGAGTGTAACGAGCTTAATAGAAGGACTAGGATGGGAATTACTATCAGAACGCAGGTTAAAATTTAGGTTAAACCTTTTAAGTAAATTCGAAACCGTTTTGTTCACAGATGACGTTAGATATATATTAAGAACCCCTGCGTATTATGCTAGGTTTGATCATCTCAACAAGATTAGAGAGATAGATTGTCGTACCGATAGATTTAAAATGTCATTTTTCCCGCGTACTATAACAGAAAACAATAGGCAGCGTAGCAAAGGGATAGGTAGGTGAAATATAGTTAGAGTAGTCTGTAGTGCATGATGCATGTAATAACAACCATTAATCCATTTCATATTAGGTAGATACTAACCATCTAGCTGCATGTGACCATATTATCTAGCATATCTACTAAATATCCTAGTTGCATGTCAATAGTGCATGTTTGGTGATCTTCACCCCCGGCCACACACCCTCGTGGTGGCTCGCAGGGTATCATGTAGATGTAGATGTATAAACTCGCATTTGGGGGCATATGAATTAATCAGCTACACTATCTGTCATCTAACCTACTTCAAAGTCTTAACCCAGCCATTATGGTATCTTATCGATCGCGGGAAAAACGATATTTTGAACCTTTCTGTTCTTTAGTCTATTTCCCTTATTTTGTTCTCATGATCTGATCTAACGTAGTATGTTGGAGTTCGTAAGAATTTGATCACTTCTGAAAATAAATCGGTGTTGAAATTACTTAAAAGAATGAGTCAAATTTTCAATCTACGGTCTGATAGCGATTCCCATCCTAGTTTTTGCAAGAGGTCAGTCATACTAACGAGGCTATCATAACGGCCTTTTACGTATCTTTATATATTATTATTATATTGTCTTGCTGATCTTCTCTGCACGCATTCAAATTCTGTTCCGTGGATCCCAAACGCTGGAAGGGAACGTATTCTAAGCGGTGTCTAACAAGGGAGAAGCAGCTGATTTCTCTAACTTAATCGTTGCACTTTATATGTAGCAATTTGTACCTGCTTGGTCGGCAACCTAATTGCAACTATTTTTCGTTGTGACGTCATCGACGTAAGCTTATTGGCGTTTGATTGTTGTGGCGGCATCTGACGATGGGAGTACAAGACGTATTCATCTACATCTACGTAATACCCCGCGAGCCACCACGAGGGTGTGTGGCAGGGGGTGAAGATCACCAAACATGCACTAATGCCATGCAAGTAGGATATTTAAGATTAAAGAAAGATATGCTAGATAATAGGGTCACATGCAGCAAGATGGTTAGTATCTACATAATAAGAAAGGGATTATTGGTTGTTATTACATGCATCATACACTACAGACTACTTTAACTATATTTCACCTACTTATCCCTTTGCTACGCTGCCTATTGTTCTCTCTTATGATACGCGGGAAAAATGACACTTTAAATCTATCGGTACGACAATCTATCTCTCTAAACTTGTTAATCTATTCAAACCTAGCATAATACGCAGGGGTTCTTAATATATATCTAACGTCATCTGTGAACAAATCGGTTTCGATTTTACTTATAAGGTTTAACCTATATTTTAACCTGCGTTCTGATTGTAACTCCCATCCTAGTTCTTCTATTAAATTCTAAATACGTATTGTGAATGCTAGTCTTGTAAATATGTTAAACTCTGCCGAAACATTTTTTATGGCGCAGTAGTTTCTGTAGCATTTGTAGCATACCCATGGTGTGGTGCATGTTGTTAAAAGTTAATTTCTTCTCTCGAGTTCATGTTAGTGATAAGTCCACCCTTGCCGAACAGCCTTGTGGTGGCTTACAGGGTAATTACTATATGTAGATTCAGTAAGTTCACTTTCACATTCACTCGCCTGCTCTTGAAGGGTACGGACGTGTTCTCGGAGCGCTCCCTAATCCGGTTCCCGGCTGCCTACCTGCTCGCTGTGCACCTGCTGCTCAGTACCTTGAAGCTGCAACCTTAGTGTAGTGATATATATATTAGCCGTAGTGAATTCTATTTCTCCTAGTTATATATTCCAAGTTATTCACGTATCGTATCGTTTTTCACTTATTCGGTCGTTATATAGTAGGTCTTCTGTTAGTGTTAGTTAAGAGTGAGTTGTGTGTGTGAGTGAATCTCTTCACTGCCGTGTTATCCCGGTTCGTGCGCTGAGTGTGTCTGTCGAGAGTGCTTGCTGGTAGTGATAAGTAGAAGCCAAATTATTATCATATCTTCATTTTGTAGTTTGTTATCTCTGTTGTTTATCCTCACGTATATTTTCATACTATTGTACGTAAATTGTTATTGCATATCGTTAGTTTATGATTCTGGTGTTCGGGTAGTAAAAGAATCTTATTAGAATAGAACTTATTATAACCTAACTCTTACTTAAGTACATATATTTTATTACTGAGTCTATAATATTCTTTTTATCATCGTTATTGAAAACTCTTTGTTTATTTTAGTTGTGAAGTTGTTTTAACTTTAGTAGTTTAGAACTTTTGTTTTGAACTTTTAGTTTTACGTCTAGTCTACTGATACTGAATAGTTAACTACATTTCTTTTCTTGTTGATTGATAGTTTTTTTTTTCTAGTCGTTAAATAGTTTACTCTCCATCTCCCTTTTTTATATAGTATATATAACGTTATTAAAAAACCTTTACCTAAGACCGTTTGTAAAACCATCGACTGATATTCTAATTTATACATATAGCCAGTTAAAGCCTCTTTAATTACTACTTTTGCACTTATTTAATATAATATCATTTAGTTAGGTTGAATCCAAAAACACAGATCTTTCTCGCGTGCTTCGTCAGTGCTTCAACCCCTCATAGCTCACTTGCGTGACATCACCTGTCCTTCCTCCCCTATCTTTAGCGTCCTAAAAGTGAAAGTCAGTTACCTTTTGTGCTAGAGAGTTTGTGTTCTTATTTATCTCGTATTTTAGTTAGCTCTTTGCCAGGTGTGAGGTCTGTGTTAAAGTTATTTCGTAGAAGTATTGTTGTTACTTTGCCCATTGTGACCGAGCTTAGGATCGCTCAGTTCTTTTGAGTATAGCCATCTTTTTGTAGTTAAGCTTTTTTCCTTGGGAGTTCATTGCGAGTAGTGCTAGGATGTCTTCGAATAGGTCACCTGTTGGGATGATCAAAAACGCCGGCGAGTGTGCGGTTCTCCGAGCCCGCATCACCGAGTTGGAGAGAATCCTGCGGGAACTCCAGTCTAAGGTTGAAAGAGTGGTATGCGTCCCGAAGGTGGATGGAAATTTGGGTCGCTCTTCGAAAGTTCGCCGCGCCCTACGGGCTGCACGAGTTCGCTCGATTGCTAACAGTGGCTGGACGATCGAGAGTTTGCCTGAAGGTCCGTCTTCCGATGAAGGGGCAGTACAACTCCGTAAACAGGAGGTCTGGAGGGTCGTGTCTCGGAGGAGTGGAGGTAAGGTCACTCTGAAGCGTGGTTCAGGAGATGCTTTGGCACCTCCCATTCCCGTTTCGAACAGGTACCAGTTGCTTTCGGATGGAAATTCCGAGGTGCCTGACGTGCCTACTCCTACTCCGAGACCGGCACCTAGGAAGAGTCGTCAGAGTGGGAAGGGGGGGATTGTAGTGATAGGTAGTAGTAACGTCCGCCGTGTTATGGTCCCTTTGCGGGAAAGGGCAGGCCATGAGGGTATAAGCCACCGTGTAACGTCATGGTGCATTCCAAGTGGCGGTGTTCCGCAGGTGACGCAGGCGGTTGGTGCGGCGGTCCGGGGCACGAAGTGCTCAAGTCTGCAGATTGTGGCCCATGTCGGCGTTAACGACGCCATGGACCGTGGATCCGAGGAGATCCTGCGTTCCTTCAGGGAACTGGACTCTGAAGTGAAGCGGGTAAGTCGCGACGAAGGGGTTGACATGACGCTTGCAATTTGTACTCTTGTCCCGAGGATCGATCGTGGACCCCTGGTTTGGAGCCGAGTGGAGGGCATAAACCAGAGGTTGCGTCGCTTCTGCACGGACATTGGAGCCTCCTTCGTCGACCTTCGGCCGGCAATCCGATCGTGTCGGACCCCTCTGAACCGTTCTGGTGTCCATTACACGGCCGAGGCAGCTAGCTGTGTAGCGAGTAGCATACTCGATCACTGTAGACCTTTTTTAGGATAGAGGGTAGGGCAGAGAGTAGGTCAGCTAATGGGTCGAATCAGGTACCATCGCGAACAATATTTAATAGAAAAAATATCCAAGAAAGTGTTAAGTCTAAAGAGAACAGTAAGAGGCCAGTTTCAAAAAATAGCAGTAATGTAACTTTGAATATACCTAAGAAAGCGAGTTGTAATGAGAATACACATTCCGGGAATACGCTCACTGATAAATCCTTTTCTGTCGTGGTAGTAAATTGCCGTAGCTTAAGGAATAAAGTAGCTGACTTCTACCATCTAATTGAAACTACTGACGCAGACTTAATTATAGGGACGGAAAGTTGGTTGTGTAACGAAATCGCAGATAATGAAGTATTCCCAAAAAATTTCACAGTTTATAGAAAAGATAGAGTGGAAAGAACAGGGGGAGGAGTTTTTATTGCAGTGAAGGATTGTTATATTAGTAGGAGGGAGTCATTTTCCGACGACCAGGTAGAAAGCGTATGGTGCTCCATTCAAAATCCTAAAGCAAAAACAATCTATGTGTGCGCATATTACAGACCACCAGATACCCATATAACCTCAATATTAGAACTAGAAAGTCAACTCAGTAAATTAACCACTCAAAAAAACGACTGTCATATTATAATCGGTGGGGATTTCAATCTTCCGTCCATAGACTGGGACACGTACAGTTTTATCACTGGGGGGAAAGACAAAGACCTTTGTGAGTCACTCCTGTATACATTCACATCTCACTCACTACATCAATTAGTCACTGCTCCAACTAGAGGGAAAAATACACTTGATCTTTTAGCGACAAATATTCCACACATGGTTGTAAACATAGGTACGGATAAGGGAATAAGCGACCACAAGATAGTTAAAGCTAATTTTTCCGTGATCATGATCAAGAAACATAATCCACAAAGAAAAATCTACTTGTTTAATAAGGCTGACTACGAAGGCATGAAACGAGAGTTCCAAAAGTCATTTACTAATTTTCAAAAAATAAGTATCAACAGTAATACTGAGGTTTTGTGGAATACTTTCCTCAACGTTACACGATCAGTAGTTAGCAAATACATACCAAGTAAATGGAAAAGAGCCAATGCAGAGCCTAGGTGGTATAACGCGGAGGTTAGAAAAACATTAAAGCACCAAAGAACATGTCATGCTAGGTTAAAAAGGGCAAACATTAACAAATCCTCCGAAGAACTATACACAGTCACCGAAAATTACAAAATATCTAAACTCTTAGCAAAAAAAGCGTGCCGAAGGGCGTTAGCTGATTTCAAAAGTAAATTACTGGGAGAACAATTGAACGATAATCCCAAGGCATTTTGGTCGTATGTTAGGGACACTCAAGGAAATAAATCAACAGTACACACGCTTAAGAATATCAAAGGGGAAAAGATAACCAACAGTCTACAAAAAGCCAATTCGTTAAACTCATTCTTCAAAAGCATTTTCAGTACTTATACACCACATCTTTTCGATCCGCAGCCAGTTCGTTCCCAAACATGTATGCCTGAAATTATTATAAATTGTCGCGGCATAGAACAGCAGCTAAAAAATATTAACCCCAACAAATCCCCCGGTCCAGATCAAATACCTGCTCGCGTATATAAAACAATGGCATCAGACATAGCGCCTTACTTAGAATTAATATTTACCAAATCTTTAGTAGATCATGTAGTGCCTAAGGACTGGAGAGTAGCAAATGTCACACCTATATTCAAAAGCGGCGACAGGGAAGACCCTAGTAACTATAGGCCTATTTCTCTCACATCCATTTCCTGTAAGGTATTTGAACACATAATCGTAAGCTCCATTATGAGTCATTTAGATAGGGAGGAATTGTTAATAAATAACCAACACGGATTTCGAAAGGGTAGATCTTGCGAAACCCAATTGGCCCTCTTCGTTCATGACATCTTGCTCTCGGGTGAAAATAATGTCCAAGTTGACGCGATATTCCTCGATTTTAGGAAAGCTTTTGATAAGGTACCTCACGTTAAGTTGCTCTCAAAACTAGAAGCATATGGAATAGATAAAAACATTATTAGTTGGATTAATCAATTCTTACATGGGCGGGAACAAAGGGTTGTCATAGACGGTATCATGTCAAACACAGTTAGCGTTACATCGGGTGTTCCTCAGGGAAGTGTAATTGGTCCACTTTTATTTCTCTTGTACATTAATGATATTAGTAACGTCGTTAAAAGTAAGCTTAGACTCTTCGCAGACGACGCGGTTGTGTATAGGGATATTAACAATTCCGAAGATAGCGACTCGTTAACAATCGACCTACTTGCTATTCATGCTTGGTGCGAAAAGTGGCAGATGGAACTAAACATAAAAAAGTGCGTAGCAGTCAGCTTTTGGAAAAAGAAAAATTGGCCATTTAGGGCATACAGAATTAAAAATACAGAAATTATTCACGCCGAGTCTGTTAAGTACTTAGGAGTCACAATTAGTCACGACCTATCTTGGGGAAAACATATTAGGGAAATATGCGGTCAAGCATATAGGAAGCTAGGCTTTATCAAGAGAGTACTCGGAAAATGTGATGAGAAAGTGAAAGAACGTTGTTATTTTTCAATCGTTAGGCCTCATCTGGAATATGCTGTTAGTGTATGGGATCCATACGAAACGGGCTTGATATCAGAGTTAGATCGCGTACAGCGAAGAGGAGCTAGGTTTGTGAAACGATGCTACGATAAGTTGGCTAGTGTGTCTGGACTGTTAGAAGAATTAGGATGGGAATCGCTATCACAGCGTAGATTAAATTATAGGCTTAACCTCCTAAATAAATTTCAGGAAAATCATTTTACTGACGACGTAAAAAACATACTATTAACCCCTTCGTACTACGGCAGATTAGATCGCGCCAATAAAATTAGAGAGCTAGATTGTAGAACCGATAGGTATAAAATGTCATTTTTTCCGCGTACCATTCGGGACCATAACAGCTGTGATCGTCGTCATGAATAGTTCGAGTATTGACAATAGGCAGGCAGTTAATCTTTCTCATTATATTCTCCTCTTTCTTATTTATGCATGATGTAAATAATGATGTTCTTATTTATGCATGATATTTTGAATCTGTAGTAGTAGTCTTTGTATCCCTTGCATGTTAGAACGATTGGAGATACAATGTTTCTTGGGTATTAGATTTGTAATTGGCGCTTTGCATGTGTGGTACGCGGGTTTTTAATGTAATGTCGGTGTTCTACCATATCATTCATGCATGCCTGGTGCGAAAGCATCCCCTGCCACACACCCTTTGGGTGGCTTGCAGGGTATGACGTAGATGTAGATGTAGATGTAAGTGTGCATATACTATATCGGAGTGGTGGGAATGTTGCATTACCTTGCCCATCTCCACACTCGCGAGTGAAGTTTTCTCGGTTTGAGGGAGAGGAAAACCTTGAACGGTTTTTCGGGGTGAAAGGTGTGGCCTCCCCCTCTTACCACCTCCCCTCTCGAGTGCCGTGGAGGGGAGGGGCTCCCCCACCCCTCACGTGGGCGGCTCAATCCCTTCTCATCCCTTTCCCCCCCCCTCCCTCCCTCTCCCGCATAAACCCTTGCTTGCTTTTTTTCGCGGAGTTGCCTTTGCGGTTTGTCTCTCTCTCCTTTCCTCCCGTGTCTCTCTCCCCCCCACCCACCAAGCCTCCCCTCTCGTTCATAGCCTTTCGTGGAGGTTAAATTCTTTCTCCTCTAATGCCCACCATCCCCGCGTTCTTTCCCTTAACCCTCCCCGCCCTCGAGAAAAGCCCTCGCCCCAGGTCAACCAAAGAGGTTCGAAAACACGGGGCGGTGGAAAAGGTTTGTCTCGGATTTGTTGGAATTTTTAGGAAGGGGCTCGTTCGTCCTCGGGGGGAATTAGGATCTCACAAGGGGGCTCTCGTTCGGGGGATAAGGTGTTTCCTTTCGGGGGAGTATTTCCTCTTGGGGTCCCTTTCTCCCGTGAAAAAGTTGGGTGTGATTGGAAGGGTGTGGATGGAAATCCTGCAGGTACTTAGTGAGACCCCCTTCCCGGGTTATTCTCCTCGAGTCCGAGAACTGTTTCCCCCCCCTGTTTTGACTGCCCCCCTCCCTGCATTCCCGACTTGACTTTTCAGCTTTCTAGCTTTTTTCCTGCTTCTCCTAATCAGTGGGGTCCTACGTTTACTTTCCTTTATCCTTGAAGTCATTAACGGCACATTTGCTGCAAGGTCGATCGAAGTCAAAACGGTCAGTGAAAATTCAAAAGATTTTCCTGGTCTTGCTGGGAAGAAAGAGAGGACTCTGCTGAATGACTGACTGCGTGTTAATCCTCTGATAGCGATCGTGGCTTTCTGGAGTAGGTTTCTAATGCAATTTTTATATTTATCATGGAATATACCCAAATTCGAGGAAATGTTAATTACCAAATATATATAAAGCACTATCGTCTTTTGGGTAACCCGCGACAGGAATTTTCCGAGCAGTCGAACAGGGTCATTCAATCCTGACGAGGTGTCTGGCAAAGAAAAATAAACGTTGGCTCGGCAAATTCCTGACGCAAGTTACCCACAAAACAATAGTGCTGAACATACATGGACCGTGAACGTTGTAATAATTCGACCAAATATATATTCTTCAGAATACGGTTACATCTACATATTACCCTGCAAGCCTCCTGAAAGGTGTTTTGCAGGAGGTAAGTTATCACCAACATGTACCATTATGTAAAAGTAACTTTCACCAACCTGCACCACACTATTCGTATCATATAAATGCTATAGAAACTCATGGAATTGCTTAGCATCGCAATTACGTAAGCGGGATACAAAAATCACGCAAGCATCACGCGAAACGTGATGTTAGTTCTACTAACTCAAATACGACGACTTAATTAAACCTCTTGGGTGTATCAGCATCTACAAAGTACTACGATAAGAACCTCCTCCAGGGTTTTTGGCGAGCGAGAAAATTTATCATTTCGTAAATTTCTTAAAAATTCTCCCCGCTCCGAAGCATTTTTTTATACAAACGTGACAGCAGAGATGGAGATTTCATTTACAAAACTTGATAGTAATTCCCATCCTAGTTATTCTATTAAACTCGTAACACTCATACAATTATCATAACGGCCTTTAACAAACCTAGCGGATCTCCTTTACACGCGCTCTAATTCTTTTATCATACCTTCCTCGTACGGATCCCATATACTAGCGGCATATTCTAAATGAGACCTGACAAGTGTATAATAGTGTCTTTCTCTTACTCTCTCATCGCATTTGCCTAGAACCCTTTTTACGAATCCTAATCTACAGTTTGCTACACTAGTTATTTCCCTGATGTGTTTCCCCCATGATATGTCTACGTCAACGTAATAGCCTGCGAGCCACCACGAGGGTGTGTGGCAGGGGGCGAAGATCACCAAACATGCACTTTTGCCATGCAAGTAGGATATTTAAGGGAGACATGCTAGAGAACAGTGTCACTTGCAGCTAGATGGTTAGTATCTACATAATAAGAAAGGGATTATTGGTTGTTATTACATGCATCATGCACTACAGACTACTCTAACTATATTTCACCTACCTATCCCTTTGCTACGCTGCCTATTGTTCTCTCTTATAGTACGCGGGAAAAATTACATTTTAAATCTATCGGTACGACAATCTATCTCTCTATCGGGTCAACTCGATATTTTGGGTCACTTGATGTTTGTGTTATTATCTTAACTTCATCTGCGAATATTATTTTGGTATTAAATTTAATGGAAGTAATTTCCGAGGAATGCTCGAAGAGGAGGGACTATTCCCTCGACAGTGCTATGGCTCGATCCGTGACGAGATAACGAAGGAAACGCCATGTTTGAGGAAACGTGGGGAAACGGAAGCGAGGGACGGAGGAGGAATATTTGGGCGGAGGACGGAGGATGGGCATGCAGACAATTGAGCTTAAAATGTGTGGAGGAGTAGGAAGTTGACGGCTGTGTCCGACACTAATGACCTGTGCGTACCTGAGACCCTTCCCGTGAGTACTTGCGGAAAGACCGAGTTCCCGGGCGACCACGGGACAAGCGAACGCGGGGGCGGGACGACAACCGTTTCCGAATAATCTCTGGAAAGGGTCAACGGACTTTGTTCCAAGAGTTTCCTCCGGGTACCTCTTTTTGTGAGTTGAATATTTGTCCTTTGCATACTCGTTTCCATCGCCGTATCTTCTCCCTCACTACGTGCGCATGAATAAAAAGTTAAATTCGTAGCTATCATTTTTTCAAGATTACCTTGTTCACTTCAGTTAGTTTGAGCGAGATGTTTCCCTGGCCATGTTGAGGACCGTGTTTGAATTTTACGTTTAAATTTCAGCAGCTGTAGGAAGCATGAGGTAAATTTTTCGTTATTAATGGTGCAATAATATACTTTTATGTGACGGTATTATCAGTGATAACATTTGAATATCTATGTCTTCAACATGATACATTTATTCACGTGGTAACATTAAGATTCCTTCGCAACGAAAGGTTTTTTGTGATTCTATAAAACATTACGGCAGTGACTACACTTTTTTTAATTTTTTTATATATATTTTTTTAATACTTTAGAAAACATACAAACTATCCTTTGTTATTTTTTGAAAACATCTTGGTTTAAAAAATCCAGATGTTTTTATTAATATCTCAATGGAGTGCATACATGAACCATTCCCCGTGTGAAATGGCTGGTCTTAGTTGGCATGTATGTCGAAAATTATTGCGGGAAGGGACTAATATTTTGATATCTGTGGAAGTTGGAGAGAAATTTCTTTAAAATATGACCATGTTCATTGATTTATTGGTGAAATGATATTTCGCTCAAACTACTTCAGTGACCTTATTCTTGACAATGTTCCAAATCGAATAGTAACATTTGTTTGTTGTTTGTCTATTTTAATCAAGAACGGATTCCTTTGGGCAAGTTAAGGGATAAAATTTCCATATCCGCCGGTGTAATCTATTATATTCCAGGTGATAATCAGAAGCCATTACGAATTATTATGTAAGTTGTAGAGTCTGACTGCAGTCGCAACCTTTGATGTGATATTCGCGAACAGACTTTAAGTATGATGGTATTATATTCAACCCACATTGACCTGATGTGTGAATAAAATTTGAGTTAACCTATTACCAGACGGTTAGTTATTAATGGCGTTTTAGTTATAAGATAAATTCTTTGCGAATAGTGTATTAGGGATTGTGAACTATTTCGTCTCCAACCCGATATTTTGGGTCATGCCAATATTTATCACCACCTCAACTTAAGAGAAAAATAGATGGTCGTTGTAAAAAAGTTTAGGTTCTCACAGTTTAACAATTTACATCGGTTTTTGTGCACTTAGAGAGCGAGGGCAGGAAACGCCGTGGAAATCAAGCACGAAAGAAGTCATCCGTAAGATTGGACTTTTGAGAGCGATGTAGGAATGCGACCGCATCCGAGCAGCCTTCCAACTCCTCGACACACCTTTTCATCCTCCTTGATTGAGGCATCTTTTTGTCTGCGTTCTCCCGTCGGAATCATCTCGTCTTTCGGTGCTTGCACGCGCGCGCTCCGACCGCCGTAGCCAGAGGGGATTTGTGTCCCGGCGCCGATCGCCCGAGAATTCTTCTCAAACTAGAACGCTCGTCCTCATAATTAGATCGTGAGGGAAGAATGCGGGAATGCTGTCCTTCGTTAGCCTCTACGTTGGATAAAAGAGGAGATCGCGTTCGTTTCATTAGCTGGGTACGATTGTACCCTTGCGGAAGGGTGGCACAGGAATTTGTATTCGACAATTCCCGATCTCATGACGAAGGTGGCCTCGACTTAAACTCTAGTTACGCTCACTTCTTTTCTTCTTCCTAATGTCTAGGTAATGAAAGAATGCGTGGATTGTATTGTTGCCGATTTTTTAGTTCGGAGGGTTAATTTTTTTATCAATATATTTCATGATGTAGTTTGAATATCACTTTCCTAAGAAAATTTTTGTCTAGATCTAGATTTTTGTGGCACATTACAAAATTTAAGTTTCATTGATTAAAGTATTTTGTTAATTAATCAATGAAATTCATCTCAAACAGGACGAAAAACCTTCAATCCCTGAATCTTATTGAAATAAAAGATATGATAATAGATTTTGTTCCATTTTTATCATATAATACTCAATTATAATGCCTTATTTGTTTCGTTTTCAAGCTATTATTAGTCTCACATATTCGCAAAAATCTTAGTGGACAATGTTAGGCATTCCCCAAAATAGATATGGTAGTTTCTTGGCTTAAGAAGTTGAACTAGTATGTATATATTCTTTTGAATAGATAATTGCTCGAGAAATTTTGTAGTGAAAGTTCTGCTTAAATATTTTACGAACAATCCGGATATAATTGACTCAGCGACTGTAAAACCCATGGACGACTTCTGGTGGCAAATAATCAGCTAGAACAATGTTCTTTTAGGTATTTGCCAACCTAAATGAGGGTACATGAGGTGGAGAGATGGTAGCGGCGTATCGCATTATATCGCGTTGTATTTTTAAGATTATTTTATTATCATCTTAAATAAACTTAATTAAAAAATTTCTTCGGTATCATATTCATAATTGCTGAGTTTTTTTATGTACATTCTTACGGATTTGCGGCTGTATTTCCCTGGCAAAATTTTTCTGTCGTGGTGTTCAACTTCGCATTCCGTCCGATATAGATAACGATGGCATGACCTCTCGCCACCCCTAACGTACGAACCGAAGAAATTTGGTTTGCGGACTAGCGTAGGTATAACTCTCCGGAGCACGTCCGGAGAACATCTCGGTGGAGCGTGCGAAGAATTCGAACGCGAACGGCGTCCACGACGTTCGGAAGAAAAAGGCACGGGAGCGGGAAATGGGGCGCACGCGGGAAAAAAATTGAACGTGGGAGAGAGAGAGAAAAGTGAGTGGTGGTGGGCGAGCGAAAAACAATTCGGGAATCCGGATGTGCGGTGCGAAGTGAGGGATGAAGGAGCGCATTGGAGTGTGGCCGTGGTGCGGAGGTATCCACGCTGCCTTCGAATCATCGAGGTACCGTCTCGATTCCGCAATCTCTTTTTTTTTTAAACAATTATAGGGATATTCTTTCCATTTCTTCTTTCGGGATTCGGTCGCGTCGTTCTTTTTCCGACAACGTTTCTCCTCCTCTCCTGGAGGCATCTTCAGATAAGAAATGAAGAGAACGTTGTCGAAAAAACAAAGATGCGGCTGAATCCCAAAAGAAGAAATTGAAAGAATACTTGCTCGCCGTGGAAATCTTAGACAGAAATTGGGAGATATAGGTATTTTACTCAAGAAAGAATAGAGGATAAATTATCATAATTGTATGTGATAAACGTAATAATTCCGCTTAAAGTACTGATAACCTCATGTAATATTGTGTATCTATTTCCATGTTCAATCATGTAAAAGACTAACGCATAACTATTGATCAAATGATGGTAATCATAATACAGGTCCTCCTCTTACGTAAACTTCCAAATCCATGATGGCAAGAAACGTTTTCTGATTACCCACCGTGTTTGGGTTTATGCTTGATTCTTGTAAGTCCGAAAAAGGCTCGAGTGCAATGAGATCCGAATTTTTTTAAACTTAGATTTTTCTTGTGTGTGAAAATTTCTAATAATATTTTTAGAAACTTACAACTTTAAGAAAACTACTTTTCTGTTATTAACTTTATCATTTGTTGTGGTTTATTTATTACACACAAATGTGGGACAAACGGAGATGAAAAATTTGGAGGTTTTTGAGATGTGGTGTAATGGAAAAATGTGTATGATAAGCTGGAAAGAGCGAGTGACGAACCGAGAGGTACTGAGAAAAGTGAAGGAAGAACGGAGCCTGTGGAGAACAGAGAAAAGAAAACGGGACGAATGGATCGGTCATGTACTCCGGCATGAGGGATGAGTGAAGGTGATTTAGAAGGGGTAATCGAAGGCAAAATGTATAGAGGAAGACCTAGATTGGAGTATTTGAAACAGATAATCTACATCTACGTAATACCCTGCGAGCCACCACGAGGGTGTGTGGCAGGGGGTGAAGATCACCAAACAGGCACTATTGCCATGCAAGTAGGATATATAAGGTAGACATGCTAGAAAATAGGGTCAATGTTTATTAGTTACTACAGTAGATTATTAGTTATTACAAGTAATTGCAGTAGTTCCTTTCTTTATATGTAGATACTAACCATCTAGCTGCATGTGACCCCATTATCTAGCATGCCTTCATTAAATATCCTAGTTGCATGTCAATAGTGCATGTTTGGTGATCTTCACCCCCTGCCACACACCCTCGTGGTGGCTCGCAGGGTATCACGTAGATGTAGTTATTACAATAAAATATTAGTTACTACTGTATAGTACAGGTTAAATCTACATAATAAGGAAGGGATTATTGGTAGTTATTACATGCATCATGCACTACAGACTATTCTAACTATATTTCACCTACCTATCCCTTTTGCTACGTTGCCTATTGTTCTCTCTTATGGTACGCGGGAAAAATGACATTTTAAATCTATCGGTACGACAATCTATCTCTCTAATCTTGTGAATATGGTCAAACCTAGCATAATACGCAGGGGTTCTTAATATATATCTAACGTCAATTGTCAACAACTCTGTTTCGAATTTACTTAAAAGGTTTAACCTAAATTTTAACCTGCGTTCTGATAGTAATTCCCATTCTAGTTCTTCTATTAAACTCGTAACACTTATACAATTATCATAACGGCCTTTAACAAACCTAGCAGATCTCCTTTGCACGCGCTCTAATTCTTTTATCATACCTTCCTCGTAGGGATCCCATATACTAGCGGCATAATGGAGGACATGGTTTTCAGAAACGAAGAGGATGGCAGGGGATAGTGAGAGGTGGAGGGCTGTCGCAAACATATCGTAATTGATTGACAACTAGAGAAGAAGAAGATTTATTACCGATAAATCAAGTCTTAGTTATGTAAGAGTAGAAAAATCTCGTTGATAACTCTTTCTGCAGATATGTAGCCGTGAACACTCTTATGTCATTGAAATCTCCATCTATTACATATAATATTTCTTTCATAATTTCTTTGTTTTCTCTCTCTGTTAGTCGGTTGTGCTCAATCCAGTCATTCATGTACATCAGTGCTTTCGACAATCTGGGAGTAGAATACAATGGTTTATAGCGGTGCTTCCGCGTAGGCGACCGCCAAGCAAGCTCTTCCTTCAGAGAAACTGCTAATTTTGGCACTCGAAATCGATTATTTGTTTATCCTCCGGTTGACTGCAGGTCTTTGGGCAGTACCTATCCTTATTCAAGTGCTATACCATTATTGTTTTTAATCTTTCCTTACAGTGCTTACCATTTTCCCAAAACTAAGGATCTTTATAGCTTCTCCTATAGTTCTCTTTTCCTCGGTAGGTGAGCGCGCGCAAAAACTTCGCTATGTATTTCCGATTGCAGTCTTCTAAGCCTACTAATTTCGGAGCCGCACGTTTGAATGCCTAACTTTTGACATTTATTTAATTATTTTATATATTTATTAAAACGCCAAAAACAGCAACTAGGGCCTTTACAATGGGTTTAAATAAGCACAAAATAAGTTAAGAAATAAAACAAAAATATATAGTAAAAACAATAAGAATAATAATCAACAGGAAGAAAAAGGAAATCGATTTTGTGGCAGGAAGGAAGAAGAGGAGGACACAATGCGTTTCAATCGGGAATAAAAGATGTTGCGTGAGGAGAAAAGTTCAAGGGTAGGGTGAATGTTGGCAAGGGTATTAAAAAATGAATGTAGGCGGTAGAAAATGAAACGTTGGGAGGTGGAGAGACGGAATTTGAGTGTGTGAAACAGACTTATATCGCGAGTGGTTCGGGCAGGGATGCGGAGTGAAAAACAGGAGAGAAGATGATCAGAGTTCCCGTTCATGATAGAGTGAAGGAAATTTAGGTCAGAAATTAGCCGGCGATGTGGGAGACCTAGAGACAAAAGAATGTCAACTAGAGCTGTGTCTAAGGGAGGGCACGCGATGCCGGACTATGGCTAAAAAGAAATTAAGGGGGCGGTTGAGTATTTTTAGTGTAGTGGGGGACGCAGTTAACCAGATGGGAGAACAGTACTCAAGGATGGGCAGTACACAACCAAAAAACACAGATTTAAGGGCAAAAGGGTCGGTAATTTCATTAAGTCTGTATAGAATCCCCACTATGGACATACCTTTTTAAGAAATTTAAGAAATATGCTCACTAAAAAAGAGCTTTTGGTCAAAGGTGACCCCTAAATCATTGAAGGAAGTGACGGAAGGTACAGGGTGTTTGGAAAGTTGGTAAGTAGAGGAGATAGTTTTGCGTTTTAATGTGAGGGACATAATAGCGGATTTACCTGGATAAACACATAGTAACCATTTTGCGCACCAGCTATCAATTGCATTAAGAGCGGACTGTAACTGAAGTGAGTCAGCCCTACTGTCCTCATTTTTAAACACTTTGCAGTCATCAGGGTATAAGAGAATGTTACAGCCCAAGGGTAAAATGTCATCAACTACATCTACATCTACGTCATACCCTGCAAGCCACCCAAAGGGTGTGTGGCAGGGGGTGCTTTCGCACCAGGCTAGGACTAGATCATCCACGTAGAGTGCAAAGAGGAGAGGGCCGAGAACGCTGCCCTGGGGGACGCCGGAAGAGACAGGGACGAATGCAGAGGAGTGACCATTGATCATCACACGCTGATGACGGTCAAGTAAAAAATGTGAAATAACTGAGAAGACGGTACCATGAATGCTATATCGAGATTGAAGTTTGTGCAGAAGGAGGGTGGGGTTGACGGAGTCAAAAGCCTTAGAAAAGTCAATATCACAAACGTCGAGTTGCGACCCATTTTCGAAGGCAGAAATGATATGATGGTGCAGAGTAGATAGATTTGTAAGACAGGAGCCGCCAGGAAGGAAACCATGCTGAGGAGGTGAGATGTAGGGAAGGGTAAAGTGAAGAATGCGATCATGGAGAATGCGCTCAAAAATAATTGACAAAGCCGGTAAGATGGAGACAGGACGATAGTTTCCAATAAGATCTTTCGGTCCAGATTTCAAAATAGGGTTTACATTGGAGTTTTTCCAGTGCACAATGATTTCCCTTTCAGTCTCTTACTATGGTAAATTGTATTTTAGTCGCCTTTCAGGTCAAAAACAATCTTTCACTGAAAAGAAGGGCACCCTCTTATCTTACAAATGAGTAATGAAGCTCAAACGATTTCGTACTGTCTACTAATTTTTATTTCACCTCTTGCTACACGTGTTTCGACTGACTAGTAGTCATCATCAGGCAAGACTGATGACTGCTAGTCAGTCGAAACACGTGTAGCAAGAGGTGAAATAAAAATTAGTACACAGTACGAAATCGTTTGAGCTTCATTACTCATTATGCTGTTCTACGATATCTCGCCTGAGAAAGTGGAGTTTACAAATGAGTGTATTTTTTCAATCGAGTCCCGTCGGAAGTTCTGTTATTTCACGAATGAGATCTTGAAGAGTGTATATTCAAAACTGAACCCTCAAGAGCTCCAAGAGTTTAAAGACACGCCAAATATTGATAGTTATTTATCTAAAATATAAGTGTGAGAGAAGAATAAATACATGGCTTTTTACTCGTGGCTGTATGTGCCTCATCCCATTTCCGAATGCATATCCCACGTCGCCGAAGAAAAATCCACCTTCAGGTATGCGAAAATTCGAAGAGTCGGGCAGTGTTTGAGAAAGCTGAAAGCGTGGAAGGTGGCGGCGGAGAGGTTTCCGTTTGTGGTTATGCTTTCTGGCGCCGAGGTTTTCCTTTTTTTGTTCGAGTGGAGAGGAGAGAGAACTCGAGAGAAAGAAGGGAATGAACGGGGCTGGCAGACAGACGCTCCCAAAAGGGCATTTAAGGGTGTTTGTGCAGCTAAAGGGGGGGGAAGGAGGTGGTCGGGGGCGGCTCGGCGGATAGGAGGCGAGGGGGAGGGAGGGAGGGGGGAGGCAGTGGGAAGGGCCCCGTCGAAGAGGTCGCAGGTAAGAATGAAAAAGGTCAAGGGTTTTGCTCGGGCGCGACGGGACAGGAGTGCGGGTGGGAAGATGGGGGGGGGGAGGGCAGAGGATAGGGGGAGGGGGGTGTGGACCTCATTACGTGCCTTCGCCCCGCCCGAGGGCACCACGTCCTTAAACGGCCGTAGACTCATACTCGGAAATCTTAATTTATCTTACTTCAATTGCTTCATTCCAAATGCTCAACTTTTTTTATGAGTCCTCTCTGCAAAAGAATCTTCCCATTAAACTGCTGTCGTGTCTCATTTGATCTTTAACTCCTGGTTAGTCTCATTATTGTGATTTCGGGTCTCTTTAAGACACTGTTGTTCTCCATGTTACAGTTCCTCTGCCTGCCACTTTCTAATCCAATATATTTAAAATGTAATTTTTTCCACGTACAATAAGAGACCATAATAGTTGTGATAGATCAGTTCTGGGAAATTTTGACCCTCACTGGGTAAAGTAGATTCTGTACTCGTGCTAAATGTCTGAACATCATTATTAGCCAATAGCCTCGTATGAAATACGTAAAATAAGGAATAGCTCCTGTATGACTTAGTACCTTGTATTACTATTCATCAGTGGAAATAACAATACTATCCATTAGTTGTAAATTTTATAGTGCATAGTTGCATGTTCGTCTACGTGATAATATCTTAGTTTATGGTCTGACCGGGTATTGTCATCCTGACTGCTTTTCGCCTGTACCTGGCGTGTGGGCGAGCGTGCACGGTTATGATTCTTGCTGAGACGAGTGTTGCATCACCCCGTGCCAATCGCCCTAGTGGTGGTTGACCGTAGATGTTGATGAACAGTTCCTGGTACTACATCTACATCTACGAAATACCGTGCAAGCCACCACTAGGGTGTGTGGCACGGGTTGATTCCACATCAGGGATGCAGCTCTCATCCCAGTTCAAATCAGAACCGCGCACGTTCCCCCGAATGCCAGGCGCAGGACAAAAGCAGTCAGGACAACAGTGCACAGTCAGACCACAAACCAGGAGAGTGATACGTTGAAGAACATGCTACTATGCAGCATACTGCTCAAGATATACTACTGGTCAGTATTATCAATGCGACAAATAAATAGCACTACAAGGTACTAAGACATGCAGGAGTATATCATGCCGGAGATTGCATGTGAAGTTAGTATCTACAATTCATGTTAAGATACTGAGCACTACTGAAAAAAACCTATTTAACCTAGTCAGTATCCTAGAACTGATCTATCACAACTATTATGGTCCCTTATTGTACGTGGAAAAAATGACACAGATCATACATAGATCTATGAAAGCCAACCTAAGGGTATGTGTGCGCTCAGATTCACCTAAGGGTGTTTAGAATTTGTGCGTAAGAGGAATTCATTGCCTTTATTTGGAGTTTGAGAGGAACTCTATCGCTTTCTCAGTGGTGATTTGGTCACCTGGAATGTAGTTGTATTAAATTTTATGGAAAAATTTCCCTGTTTTCTGGCTTAAAATAAGATTGAAGCGTAGATGCTCTTTTGTATTGGTCATGTTTTTTTCTGTGCTGCTAGATAATTATCATTTTCAATTACTCCCTTTTTTAATATCCTAATTTCTACGTACATCTTGTTTCTACTTACAATCGTCTTAGCATAAAGAAGAACTCATTAAAAAACTTCTACGAGTACGCATATAGTGATTCACAATTTTTGGAGGGATTAAGGTGGGTGTCCCTAGAGACTCAGAGGCTACACGCTAGGCTAGCTCGCTTGAGGAATTCAAAACTTGTGTTTCAGAACGACACAGAGGATATTATCATGACGCCTCACTACATCTCTAGAAGATAGGAAGACAGAAGCGATAAAATATGAGAGATACACTGCCGAACAGGTAAATACGAAAACTCGTTCTTTCCGCGAACAATTAGCGACCACAATATAAACTTACATTTTTATGCGACTGGTCTCCAAAAACTCCCTGCCACACGCCCATGCGGCGGCTGGTATGTAGATATGGTATGTAGACGTAGAAGAGGTTGGTCCCGTTTTACACTCGGTAGCTATAAGCGAGTGATTTCGTGAGGTCCATCTTTTTCGTTATGATAACAAAATAATAAGAGTAGAGATAAACACAACAATTGTTGTGTTGGTTTGCGGGAATGGGAAACACAACACACCTATTGTTTTAAACGCAACACTTGTGTCTAATTGACGAGTGGTGCCAATTTTTACGGCCATTGGAGACTCTCTTTATTTTGTTATCTAAAGAGGTCGTAGAGCTCAATTTCCCTTGATTTTTCGGTATGGTTTAAAAAAATATCCCTCCTTCAAAAAGAGCGTGCTAAGAGCTATTTAAGCTAGGAACTTCAGAGGCTTCTTTGACAAAAATGAACGCAGTACTGCTATGTTCTTATGAGTTTCACGGGACATCGGGGGGAACTCAGCGACCGTGGAACCTTAAAAGGAATCCTCCATGATGTAGGGTCGCCGCGATGTTTTCTTGTTTTTTTTCAAGTGAGTCGCTTAGCGACGACGCATCATGGGAAAGGTGCGCCGGGCTCACACACACACACACGTGCACGCTCTTTTTAAAGAAGAAAAAATATCTGTGGCGACCTTCTTCTTCGCCGGTCACCTGCTTCGGCTATCACTCACCCCTGCCCTCCTCCTCCTCTTCTTTAACCTCACGCCGCGGACGGAGGCCTCTATCCCCTCCTCCCCACCACAAAAATCCCACCCTCCCGAAAATCTTTTGACCCCCGCTTTCCCAGACTCACTCTCTCTGACCCCTAGGGAGAGCGACCTTTTGGGGTGGGGGTGATGCGACGCGCGGAGAATTGGTGCGCAGTTGTGGAAGGGTGGGGAATGACTGAATCCTGTCGTCGGCTGAGTGTGTTTGCATATGCACCCAGTGCACGAAATGGTTAAGGTGGCTCAGGCTTGACTATATGAGTCAAGACAAACACTAAGGCAAACATTATTATTAATTCAGTTTGAAAAATCCTGCTTTCGCAAATGTAATGTGTTACCTATTAAAAACCAGAATCAAGGTAGTTTGAGCGAGATAGTTCCCTAGTCATAATAGAGACCATATTCGAACTAGACGTTTTAACTTCACCAGCTGAGGGACACAACAATTAAATATTGCACAATTAACGGTGTGATAATGTAGTTTTATATGAAATTAATTCTGAGTAACTAAATAAAAATATCTAAGTAAGTGTTTAACTTGACTAATTTTTTTCGCGCGGCACGTTTAAAACTCCTTCAAATCGGAAGGCTTTTCTTGATCCCGCAGAAAATATTGCGGTGTCAATATGATTAATTTAAAAAAATAGTTGAGAAAACATACAAACTACTCACTATAAATTTTTCTAACGATGTAGATCTCTTTATAAAATCTTACAGTATTATCTAGGTGTTAGATAGATCTAGGTGTTAGAAATTCCTCATTTTTAAAATAAGGTCTTCATGAAGTGCACACACGTACCATTTTCCTCGTAAAATAGCCGGTATTTTCCATCATAAATCTCGGAAAGTATTTCGGCAAGGGGTTGATATTCTGGTGTCATTTGATGGGTTAGATTCTATTCTTTAAAATGAGACCAAATTCATTAAAGTATAGGTGAAATGATATTTCGCTAAAACCACATTGAGGTGAACAAACCATGCTGTTTATTCCACAAATATATTTTCAGTGTCACGTTTGTCCAGCGCTAGGAGCGGACTGCAGCGCCGCGTACAAGAAACTACCGCATGTTGAATACAATGTCGGAAGTAATCCGCCAATAGCTTTTTAAAAGATAGTCGGTAAGATGCATATATTTATTTTATTCTATTATCCAGGAATTCTCGCTTCTTATTAATAGTTTTAATATAATAATAATAATAAATACAAAAATAATAAATTAAACAGAAGCGTGAAATTAGGCCCCCCTGATGGAAAGTTCCTGTGATGGGGTTGCAATTCCTTGGATATGGCGTTTTTCGGCAGTTACATGAAAATATAACAAAATAAAATATACAAAGGGCTATTCAACTAAACATACAAGTAGTGTCCTTACACAATATGAAAATATCATCTTAGCACACAGATGTTTCAATTTATCTATAGTAGTATATATCTCAGTTGATTTTAATTGATAGAATACAATGCATTTAGAGCAACTCTACATAAACTATATGGAATCCGTGAACATGGTCAATAGAAACCTTATTCAAGAGACTTAAGCTATAGTTTTGAATAATATTTCCACATCTTTTTGTAAAAATAACTAATTTGACAGTTTTTTTAAACAATACTTGGTTGTCACATCAGTATAACTCTTGTGGTAACTGCATAAAAACTCATGGTGCATATTGAGCTTGAATAAGTTTTCTCGTTCAAATTGATACTCTTCTGTTGTAATCGCGGCGATCTCCGCAAGAGCCCATGTTAAAATCTCCATGACGTGATGTTAAAATTCCATGACGTGATGTTAAAATCTCCAACCATGACGTGATTTCACGTCATGCCGCACTCAAAGGGTTAAATGCAGAATTAAACCAATATTAGCCTGCGAACCCTATTTTATTTTCATCTCAGTTATTAAAATGCATTTCAAAGATGCTGTATTTAAGTAATCAGAAAATCTGGTATAAGTGACCCTGAGGCTAGTGGCACCTTAAGCTAATATATTTTCTATATCTACATACTCTCCTTCGAGCCGCCGCTTGGGCGTGTGGCATTTGTGGTCAGGACGCCAATCGTGTAGAGGATAAGGTTTTGGGAGATGAAATGGTGAAGAGTACTATGACAATGCTTTAAATATTGCTCTGTTTTTATTATGGTCATTTATTGTTCAGTATCTATAACAATATTTTTAAAGGTAGGAATAGAAAGTAGGGGAAGCTACCGACGGACTTCAGAGGTCAAAGGAACATTTTTGTACCTATTTTTAAGCAAGTTATATCTCTTATTTTATTGCTTCTGTCGGACCTAGATATGTAGTGTGGCGTCAAAATGATATTCTATGTGTCGCTTTGAAACACAACTGTTCTGAATGTCTCAAGCAAGCTAAGCCTAACGTGTAGCGTCGTAGCTATTTAAGCATTGTTTTATAATTAGTTATTTCTGACAGTTTGAAAATCACTATTTTTATGTGTGGACTATAATGTATTATGGATTGATTCTTCCATTTCATTTTATTTTTGGAATTGAGTCATGAATCTGGCGTAAGGCGGAGAGGGATGTTGGGAACGAGCTATACTCTGATCATGACATCATTTCAAGTTTGGAAGACATGATTTTACCGTCGTTGCCATGCGATATTTACGATTTTTTTATTCATATTCTGGTCTTAGAGTGCAAAGAATTTTGCAAATAATCAAATAATTAGAAGACTACAGGGCATTTAGCATCGCGGAAAATTTATAGTACTTAATTCAGAGTTAGTAGAAGTTACTTGTTACAAATCAGTGGTATTTTTATCTAGAGCACTTTGTTATTTTTCAAAAGTGAAAAATGTGCTATTTTTATGCAAAGATAAAATATTTGTGGAAAATTTTGCATCTTTATTTCCGTCGTATTTATTAAGTCCCTTTCGATTTAGCAGGAATTTTCTGATTTTATATTAACCGTATTTCATTGCATAATCGTCGCACCCTACTTTTCAGTCCAAAAATTGGTTTACAAATTTTCATCGCATAATCGTCGCATGTTAATTCTGTTCGTCACGACACTTGCTGTAGAGGGAAACATTTGTCTAATTTCGCACTCTACCTGACATAAATTTCTACCTTCCATTCACAGATACCGAGTAGGGGAGACCTAGTAGGGTACACTTTTGTCTCATGAATTTTCCATTTTTATCTACTAACGTTTTCAGTGAAAAAACTGTGCAAGCGCATTGAAACAGTATTCACCTTCATTAAATTGCGATTTATTATGGAAAATCATTGTAAATAAAGTAAAATAAAAATGTATGACTAATACCGACGCAATTTTTTTGCGTTAAATTTCCCCTCATAATGGTCGCACCCTACTTTTTAGCGAAAAAAATAGGCATAAAATCTGCGACGATTATGCGGTGAAATACGGTATTATTGATTTTGTGGTCATGGGAATGCGTTATGGTCATGAAATCCGCGGCAGCCGGCTTAGATATGTGCAGTCTACTTGGTCATGTGATAGATGAGTACCATTCTACTTGCTATGACTTGGACTAAAAAAGTATGGTTCGAGCTTGGTTTTGTACCTCATGCGTCAACACTTACCGGAGTGCAGATTCAGATAAACGGGGATTCTTCAATATGACGGTTGATGGTTTCATGTCCGTTACGTCATCTCCTTTCCGTCTACCGACGGTGTGGTGAGACGACTCTTCCAGGACTTCCCCAGTTTCTTTTTTCCGTCCAAAAAGGGTGGGTTGGGCGCGGAGGGGTATCGAAGGGGTGGGAAGGGATGAGATGGCCCGGGTGGGTCGTGGCCTCCCCGCCCACGCAGTGCGCGACCTTTCCCCTCCCCCTCTCCCGGTTGAACCCAAGAAAGGGCACATTCGTTTTATACGGGGAGGCGGCAGGAGACGGAGGAAGTTTCAGGAGATTTAACGGGTCCTTCCTCCTCTTACCTTTCCTCTCTCCGCCTTGCTCTCGACCCTCCGTCTGGAGGTCGCGGAGGATGGAGGACTGGCTTCCTCCGTGGAGGGATCCGGCTCGTATCCTACCGTGGGGTAATGTTTTCTTGTGGACAATCCTGTGGCAAGTGTTCTAGAGGATTGGGTTTAATGAACAAAATACTCTTATCATCGAATCGGACGGAAATTCATGTCCCATTTTATTGTTATCAACTTCCTACGGAGATAGTCGGACAGCGGAAATATTAGAGGCTATTTATTTATTTGAAAATTTATTTATTTATTGAATAAGTCCCAAAAACTTCACAAAGGATTTCAACATTGAATCTCCACCAAACAAGTAAATTATAAGCATTTACAAATATATAAATACTAACAGAAATATTAACAGATGATAAAAAACATACCTAATGAAGAACAGACGAACGTGGACGGGGTCATTGCAGTAAATTAACTGGGTAGATGAGGATAATTTTCGAGGAAGAGTATGGTATAAGAGGAAGGTATGATAAAAGAATTAGAGTGCGTGCAAAGGAGATCCGCTAGGTTTTTTAAAGGCCGTTATGTTAATTGTATAAGTGTTACGAGTTTAATAGAAGAACTAGGATGGGAATTACTATCAGAACGCAGGTTAAAATTTAGATTAAACCTTTTAAGTAAATTCGAAACCGATATGTTCACAGATGACGTTAGATATACATTAAGAACCCCTGCGTATTATGCTAGGTTTGATCATCTTAACAAGATTAGAGAGATAGATTGTCGTACCGATGGATTTAAAATGTCATTTTTCCCTTGTAGGTACTATAAGAGAGAACAATAGGCAGCGTAGCAAAGGGATAGGTAGGTGAAATATAGTTAGGGTAGTCTGTAGTGCATGATGCATGTAATAACAACCAATAATCCCTTCCTTATTATGTAGATACTAACCATCTAGCTCCATGTGACCCTATTATCTAGCATGTCTCTCTTAAATATCCTAGTTGCATGTCAATAGTGAATGTTTGGTGATCTTCACCCCCTGCCACACACCCTCGTGGTGGCTCGCAGGTTATTACGTAGATGTAGATGTATATGAATTTGTTGACATGTTTTGAAAGGAAGAATTTGAAAGCGGAGTGTGGCGAGAGGAGAAGGAGCGTGAATAAAATTATGGAGAGCGCAAATTTGACTCTCTATTAGTTTGGCGAGGAGAGTGTCTCAAATCCATCCCTTCAAGCTCAGGATGGGATATTAATATAAGTCCCCTTTGCCGTCAGAACTATCACCTGAGTGACATTAATTGTGTGACGTGCTGACTTCATTTTGTAAAAGTTTTGGAAAAGTAAATAGCAATTGTACGCCTTTTTGTGGATGGGAACTCAGCCTCCTTAGAGTCTTCCTTCATTTATTAAATTTGTAACTCTAGAGGTCGTCATAAGGTCAGTTTTTTTGTTTCGGTAAAGGAAGTACGCGTTGTACACCTTAACATGAATTGGAGTGAGGACCCTGTCGAAGTTTTTCTTTTCAAAAACCCAGTGGATTTCTCGGAATTTCGAAAAGTCCTCTTTTCGGCTGCGTGCGAGCTCCACTGGCTTCTAGTCTGTACCTTCCCCCTCTCCCTAACCCTCCCGGTCTCCTTCCATTCCTCCCCGCTTTTCTCTGCCCTTTGCCCTCGCCGGAGCATTCCGGGGAGGATGAGAAGGGGGGTGGTGCCCTGGCACACACAAAAGGAGAGGCATCTTGAGGTCTCTCGGGGCCGGAGTGCACGGAATGCGTTCGTGACAGGGATTAGAATTGTCTCCTCGCATCTCACGTTTCCGGGCGCAAGCTTTTTTTTCACCTCTCCCCCTCTTCCTCCCTCGCTCCTCTTCCACCGTTCCTTCAAAAAGATCTGAACGGCGCGATCTTATTTTGGCGGTTGCGACGCTGCCGCCGTCGTGGGAGACTTGCGGTTCGGCGGGAGTCGCCAAAGTTGGAAGGGTCTTTAGGTCGAACGGGGTACGGGGTTGTTTTTGTCGTCGAGATAAATCCACCGAGGCCGCAGAAGAAATATTCTGGTTTGGGCGCGACCTGCCTTCTTCCTCTACAAATGTTTCAAATCCTCGATGGGGAATCTTTTGTTCGAAAGTTTAGATTCCTAGTTCCAAAGTTCAGTATCTATAACAATATTTTTAAAGGTAGGAATAGGCAGTAGGGGAAGCTACCGACGGACTTCAGAGGTGATTTGGGTGATTACGGTGAGGGTCATTCTGATTTGGGCGCGACCTTTATTCATCCTCTTTAAATGTTTCAAATCCTCGACGAGGAATGTTTTTTACGAGAGTTCATAATCTTAGGAGTTTCCAGAATTTAATATTTTCAAGAACTTTTTTAAAGGCAGGAATAGACAGATTTGGTTTGGGGGGCTGACGGACATCAAAGGTCATTTGGGTGATTACGGAGAAGTTGGTTGAATGATAAGGTGTGTTAAGTTGGGGAATTGAGGTGGAAGAAAACTCGGTGTGTGAGTTCGCCTTCCATTAACCAAAAGGGAAAAATGAGCATAATTTTTAAAGCGTTCGATTGGGTAAATTTAATGAGAAATGTTTTTCACGAGAGTTCAATATCCTTGGGGTATGTTCCAGTAAGCATATCCAAAAATTTTCTGAACAGTTTTGAGCTGCTCTTCTGATATTATCTTTAGCTCCGAAGGAAAGAATTTAATTTTTTCCTTCTAAAGGTTGGCTATTCGTCCATCTGATCCTGTAATCTAATGACTATATCGGAACAGTTTTATTTCCAGGCAGAAATATTTCGATATTTAACTTGCCACTTGCAATCATTCTTTTAAGTAACAACCTGTCTTCAAAGGTCGGTAAGGCGCCTTTCTACCAAAAGGTCATGGCTTCTGATTTCGCCTAAGAAATTGTTGTGGAATTGCGAGAGTTAAAATGTCAACGTAAGAGCTTCGGAACAATAGATGTTTTGACTTCTTAAAAACCTAAATCTGCTACTCCTATTAAGAGGTAATGAATTATAACTCGCGACGCGCTTTATCGATCTAAAACCCTCGCGTAATCGATGCGATGCGATTAAAGAAGACACGCTCCGAGCGCGACTGAGTTATAAGAACGATTTGTGCCGAAGATAGTTATTACTGAATGTTTGGCAGGGATATTGGGAGTTATGGCGTATATCGACCACTCTTCTCCACGATACATTTCGTCCCCACGAGACCCGGGATCGCCGAGAGGAATTCTCCCCGCGGGTAATTCCCTCCAGGGGAAGGCAGTAAAATGAAAGGAACGATAAAGATTTTTCATTGGGAAAAGGTAAGCATTGCGCAACCGATGGTAGCGACCAGGAACGAATAAAAACACAGCGGCCATAAAACTCGTAATGGCATTCCCGCTCGAAGATCCCCGCTTCTCATTCGGTCCCTCGGGATTCCGGGCCAGGAATCTGGCTTCCTGAATCCCTCTCCTACCGAGCTCATCTCACGCGTATCCGTTTCATCTCTCTGTCATCCCTCGGTCCTTTTCCTCCGGTTAGGTCTGAGAATAAGAACTTAACTTTAGAGTGCAACTTAAGGTGGCCCCGGCCTCTGGGTCACTTATTCCAGTTTTTCTGAAAACTTGAATACGGTATCTTTGAAGTGCATTTTATAAACTGATGTGCAAACAAAACACGGTTTTCAGGTTATTTTTACTTTAATTCAGCCTCAAAATTTTGAGAGACACTCACTTTGTTGTATGGTAGTGAAACATGGGTATGTCAGGACAGACATAAGACTCGACTAAACGCCGTGGGTATGAGTTATCTGAGGAGTGTTTGAGGCAAAAGTAGGATGGACAGGGTCAGGAATGAGTGAGTAATAAATGAATGTGGGTTAGATGCTTCAGTAATGGACATATATGAAAGGAGTGTGCTTCGTTGGTTTGGCCATGTTGAGAGAATGGATGAGAGTCGAATAACGGAACAGATATATATATATATATATATATATATATATATATATATATATATATATATATATATATATATATATATATATATATATATATATATATATATAAGTGAAATGAATGGCGCGAGAGGTAGAGGTAGGCCGAGAAAGATATTATTGAATGTGGTTGAGGAAATATTTAGGAGGAGGAATATTTTGAGTCTTAAAAACAGGAGGGCATGTATCAAGCAGTGTATGGACAAATGCGGCCATTAAAAATATATTCGTGGAATAATCTGCATATTCTGCCCCTAAATTATGGCTTTCAATAGATTACTGATCTAACCAGAGAATGCAGGATTTTTTAAACTAAATAAGTAAAAATAATTTACTTGGTACTTGTTTTGACTCAAGTATTCAATCCAGAGCCACCTTAAGCTAAGATTTCCTCACCCAAACAGGTGATGTAAATATACAGAAAATGAGGAATTGCACGGTTTAAGAGATATAGCTGTTTTAAAATTCGTGGGGTAATGTTAGTAGAGAAGAGAAAAGCGAGCCCGATAGGTTAAATTAGAGCAAGGGCTTTGAAAGGTCGAAGGCGTAAGGAGCATGATGGAAAGATGCAACATTCGTTTTTATCGGCCCCTATGCATTAGTTCCATTCAAGTGGCGCTGCGTTCGACTCCTATGGCTGGACAAATGTAGTAAAAAAATAAGGTTTTATTTTACTGAAAAATTAAAACTGTGTAACTAGTAGTATTTGTCCTGACTCACGCAGTCAAGCCGGAGCCACCTTAAGGCTAAAGTAGAAGTACTTGATTGGCTTTATTTTAACGCGGCATTCGGCTCATCAGGAAGTTGTCTTTCAAAAATCTTTTAGGCGGCCAATCCCCGTTTTAGGTATCCATCTTTTAATTATCCTTGTGTGATGGCCGGTTGCAAGAGCATTTAGTTATGGAATCGATAGTTATGAGATACATGAAGTTATAGGTCTCATAAAAATATTCGGGTTGCAGGAACACGTCTACTAGTTACATAACTTATTAGCCAATTGTTAATAGCTTCGAGTATTTGATCGAATATTCTACCGCCAGATAAAATGTATGGAAGTTTAGCCTATGAGTAATTGCTAATGCACATAGTAATTAGTCAGTAAGAGTTAATTAACAGCATATTTGTCTCAAAACAACTCTTTTATCTGGTTATTAAACCTCCAAGCGGCTCATTGCGCATCCGCCATCTTGTCTACTTATGGAACTCATGACTCCATGCCATAAGTTATGAAACCAATAAATTTATCGAATGTTTCTGCTACACTTATTGAATGGTTTCCATGGCTTATTGGTCCCATAACTTTATGGAATACATGTGTCGTTCCTGCAACTGGCCATTAGGAAGGCTATCTATGAAAGGAATATTTTTTTGATGAAACAAATTAACAATTGTAATCCATTACTAGTTTTCCTCATTGAGTAGCGCTGGAACCTCCTGGACTAAAAAGAGGAGTACTCTCGTTGGTTAATTTTGAGAGAGGATGGGGTTACTATCTCAGCTGAAGTTACGCTCTGGAGTTGTGCTTGTTATTTTCTTAAGTATTGTTCTTGTGTTCTATTTTAACCGGCATTTTCTCAGTCATCCCCAAATCCTCCTCATAACTCCCTCTCTTCTTAATGTCTGCACTCCCCACTGTACGCCATTCTCCCCGCTCGTTAATTCTCTCCGTTATGAAGGCGATCCGAAAGCGCTTTCAATCGCTCCCGTACTCATTCTCCTCCCGTCCCTTGGAATCCACTTCCGTTCCTTCTCTAACCGCCGTTGTTAGTGTACCGTCACGGCAGCGGCCGTGGGACGTCGTCTTAAGGACGAGGAAGCGTGTAGGCAATCAGGAGGGGGAGAGGCCACAGGTTAAGAACGTTTTATTGCGATCCGAATTAATGAGCGTTCGTATGTCGGGGAGATAACTAGTTAAATACTTACTCAGCCGGTTAACTCATCTTGCTCCGCTGTCTTCCTCGTCAGATCTTCTTGCTCCTCGGCCTGGACATTCTCCATCATCACCGGAGGTGGTGTTGGGTTTTGTTTCTAATGTTTCCACCGCTTAATATTATCCTTAAGAAGTATATTCTGTAATATTTTCTCTTAAAACACTGGTAATTGCAGCTTTAATGTTGTTTTATAAAAGATCAGAACATGCTTTATAATCAGTGATTTTTCACCTGCACGTTAGGTATTTGCTTCTTTTAATGAGTAATTGAAATGAAAAACTTTGTTTATTCCACATAATCAAGGATTAATGACCTTATAGTAATTCAATAAAGTGACCAAGAGTTATTTAATCGTGCTAATGTGGAATAAGCGAAATTTTTCGCTTCAATTGTCAAGTTATTCCGTATAGTTACTTCGGAAACCATCATCTTAATTCACTGTGCATCGTAGGTGTCTTTAATCTCAAATACATTTTATTATCAGTTTCCGTCAAATGGTCTAATGGAATACAGGTAGCATGTCTTTTGGTACATTTGCTATCATTTACCCCAATAAGATACCTCGGCACTAACTCCAAAAGCTCATATAGACGATAATGATTCGGAGAGGCTTCAAATAAGATCTTCTTCAATACCCAGTCATCTTGATCACTTTTAATTACTGTTATTACCACCGTACCTGGCCCTGTGGAAAGATTACCTTGTTATTATTAAAACTCTATATTTCGAGAGTCTATAATTGGAGTCTCCTGAAGCGAAGATTGTCGGCCCCGGTAGCGGCGGGGTAAAGTCATCGCCTGCTAACCCGAGGGTCGCGGGTTCGAGTCCCGCCTGGGTAGATTGTTCATTGCTCAGGACATGGATGTTTGTGTACGTCATAGTTATATTAAAACACTTGTAATTAGAGAAAATCTGTAAGTGTGAAAGAAATTATTATTAGGTATTATTATTATTTCCAAAAACGTGTTAATGATAAACTTTCAGAAAAAATAAGATAACTTTAGTGATAGGTTAAATAATAGAAAACAGTACACCATATTTTGGGCGTTGCCAAATTAATGTTTTCATGGTACGCTCTTGCGACGTTGACTGGTTTGTTTGGGGTACGGAAATTGTATATAACGCCTAAGCGTCACATATTTAATAATTCGTGAAAATTATTATAACTGACCCCAAGCTCATAATCCTCCTCGTGCTTATTCGTGTTGTTCTCGGTTGTTCGCTATCTCAAATCCTGTACCATCTGCCCCTACAAACCGCCAGTCTTTCCTGGAATCGCCGAAATTTTGTGACCACAATCACAATAACAGTCGGAGGATGTGTCATGGGGCTGGCAATTAATATGCAATGTTCTCGCGGCCATTAGCAATCCCCTTAATTTCCCCATTGTTGCTCGAAGAAGTTCGCGCTCCTTTTTGGGAAAAGATTATAAGCGCACGCCCTGCGACAACGTTCTCCCTCGATTGTGACTCACATAATGAACTCAACCTTCGGGCTAAATATTCACGAATTTTCTTTCAAAAATAAGCATGTTCTCAGTAGGTGTAGTCGTTTTGAATCACTCCCATGTTTCCTTATCGAATATATGCGGAGATTCCTGTCCGATTTCCGTTTCGCTGTTCTGCAGATGGGATAATGTGAAAGTGCAATCCTTATGGGGAATACTGTTATGCAGTACCTACTGCAATTAAATACATAGGCGTCACCATCACTGAAGACATGTCATGGGGGAAACACATCAGGGAAATAACTAGTGTTGCAAACCGTAGATTAGGATTCGTAAAAAGGGTTTTATGCAAATGCGATGAGAGAGTACGAGAAAGAAGCTATTTTACACTTGTCAGGCCTCATTCAGAATATACCGCTCGTATATGGGATCCGTTCGAGGAAGGTATGATAAAAGAATTAGAGCGCGTGCAAAGGAGATCCGCTAGGTTTGTTAAAGGCCGTTAGGATAATTGTATGAGTGTTACGAGCTTAATAGAAGAACTAGGATGGGAATTACTATCAGAAAGCAAGTTAAAATATAGATTTAACCTTTTAAGTAAATTCGAAACCGATTTGTTCACAGATGACGTTAGATATATATTAAGAACCCCTGCGTATTATGCTAGGTTTGATCATATTAACAAAATTAGAGAGATAGATTGTCGTACCGATAGATTTAAAATGTCATTTTTCCCGCGTATCATAAGAGAGAACAATAGGCAGCGTAGCAAAGGGATAGGTAGGTGAAATATAGTAAGAGTAGTCTGTAGTGCATGATGCATGTAATAACAACCAATAATCCCTTTCTTATTATGTAGATACTAACCATGTGTCCGTATTATCTAGCATGCCTTAATTAAATATCCTAGTTGCATGTCAATAGTGCATGTTTGGTGATCTTCACCCCCTGCCACACACCCTCGTGGTGGCTCGCAGGGTAGTACGTAGATGTATATGTAGTTCCGTATTTGTAGTTCCTAATCGTTCTTCATTCGCTCCCAATTGTAATAAGCGTAACTCTACTCGTAAAAATTAACTTAAAAAATTACAATATGGTAAAATTACTCTGACTTTAATCTTGAAACATGTGTATGCAAGGGTATTAAGTGTATATAACTGGAGTGGTATAATTTGGTATATTGATGACTTCATCGTATCTGCAGGTGACTACACGGTTACCTTGTACTGCATTGTCGGAAAAGAGTAATACAGTGCTGGAGGTAGAATGGAGCATTGTTGGCCCTCTTCAATCTGTCATCATATCGTTGGTTTTCTCTTACGATCGAGACACTTAGCCTAAAATCTGAGATTTCGTGATATCTTACTTGATGTTTAGAAGCGTAAACCATTTACGAGGGGGCTACCATAGTGTATTCGATAGAATCGACTGTAAGCGGTGGTTGTAGGAACCACATGGATCGGTGAAGATGAAAGAATCTATAGATTGTTGGAATATGCTAAGGAGGAAGGAGTGGAGGATAAATTAGAGGGGACGATGAGAGCGGAATGAATTTCCAGGAAGGAAAACTCATGGGTAAGGCATCGAAGTGTATCATTTTGCTTTCCTAATGCGCGGTCATCAGGTTCAAATAGGAAAGCGAGGGGCAGAAGGGCGTAGAAAGCCGGGTCCGTTCGGCTTGGTCGGCTGATTTGTTTGCCTTCTTATTGCCAATAGGTCGCAAGCTCGTTTTATCGTCCTGGGTGCGTTTCCCGCCGTCTGATGACTCAATCCGGAATGTAATATTTAGTTACGAAGTTCCCCGGCCTTTAATAGAGCAGCACTCTACGAAGAGAAGACAAGTTGAAGGAAAAATGCACTTTGAATGACATTTCCGGCAATCATTCTGATTGTTTCCGCGAAAGAGTTGTGTACATTTCCGTGAAAAGCCGACTTAATTTATGAAAAACAAGAATTTCCACCGAGACGTAAGATAGTTAGAGTGAATGGGAAACTAATTTTGCGCTCGAGTACTCACTTGAATAAAGTGCGCACGGGATAAGTGTGTACTAATTAATCTATTTGGTTAGGAGAAGAAATTATTGATGTGCATTAAATGGACATAGGAAAATATGAATGCATCATTGTATTGGTTATTTATGTATTCATACACATAGCTCTCATATAATTGACAGATAATGTACCCTTGATTGAGAGATTTTCTAAAACCAATTCAGGCGTCTGTCATTGATGTCAATTATCCGCTAAGGAAACGAGGTTTGCAATATTTTTTGAGTAAAGCCATAAAAAGCATAAGATTCAGATACAAAAGAGAATACAGAATAAAATACAAAAATAATTAATGCAATTATTTCTTCAAGATTTTTATTTGATACAATCTATAGGCGGTGAAGAGTTTTACTTCGTCATTGTCGGCCTCATTACGTAATGAATGACATCTAACGGTGACTCACCTTTCTTGTAATTCATGTTTACACACTCCGCTCCATATTTTATCAAACGATACTTTGAGCCGTAATTATGACTTTCCTCATTCACATAAGTAATGTCTCTTTTGCCTGATAATGAATCCTTCTATTTGCTTCTGCTGTGTGTTCAGTATGGCTGTTATGGCATGGTGTACTCAAAACATTTACTATATGCTGGCATAACGTCCCTCTTAAATCCTTTTAAGCGATTAACTTTTATCAAAATGCTATGTAATTTTAGTTAGACAGAATAAATTTTGCTTTCGTCTCGTTTGGAAGCTAACAACGTTTCAGACGAGAATGGTTTGTAAGCTGATCATTTCCGTACGAATTGAAGTAATTTTACAGGCTACACCATTAAATATTTTGTTTTTTGGCGAATCAAAATGAAATGTTTCGGTTTTTGCGTCATAATTCCGCTGCTTTCTCTGTTTTAAACTCTTGTTTTGACTGCCATCGACAGATAGAATACGTCTAGAGTTTACCAAGCAAGTCGCGCAGCTCTTGAGTCCTGATTACACCCCTTCCTCGTTGACGAAGAGGCGTAATCGGGACTCAAGTCAGAGAAGACTTCGATTGTGTTCGGATGAGAAGGGAAATGGATGGGGACAAGTGGGAACGACTAGGCAAGCTAAAGCGGTAGGATCAGGAGAGGGAGGGGCGTTGAGATGGTAGAAGTTGACTCGAGCTTTTTGAGTTGCTTAAGGAAAGCAGGTAAGAGAAATTTTAGGGGAGCAGCGATAGGTGATGGAAGGACACTTAGGCGTAAAGACTTGATAATGATGAGTGAGCACTCAAGAGGTAGGAGATGTTTAGAAACTTTTGATTAAATGAATAGAGGCCAAGTTTAAGGAGCATTTGTAAAGATTTTTATCAAAGGCGGGTAGATAATCATATATTTTGAATCTTTCGAATTAAGAGTAAGAAGAAAAACTTAATAAAAACCTTCCTTTTCAGGTTAACAGTGCAGCTGAAGAGAAGTTATAATCCCCAATCGTTGCTTTACGAATTAAATTATTAACTTTTAAGGACATACTCCTACCAATAATTTTCTCAGGAAGAGACGAACTAACAATGTTGTAAATACTTGTACCTTGTGCCAATTTTAGTCAACTCTTTTAATTGGCTTCTTTAGCAGTAATGGTTTCTAATTTTTCAGCGAAATCATTTAGATGTTTCGTCGTTTAGGGTTCGAAACAATCGATTGACGCCACAGAGGGCAAAGATTCTTGTTGCCGCAGTAAGTGAATGCCCAAAATGTGTATTTCAAACTGTGTACAACGATAATTTATTTCAATTGCTGATGACGTGATTTATTCTTCCTGTTGTCTTGTTTTTTTACGATTTTGATGTGCCTTCATCAGTTCCCTTTGCCCGCGGAAATGTAAAATTCCTATTGCAACTACTATTTTATACAACAATGGAAGTAATTGGTATTTAGCGTAAGGTTAGTGAAAGTATTCAGATGTTTCGTCGTTTAGGATTCGAAATAATCGATTGACGACAAAGAGGGCAAAGATTCTTGTTGCCGCGGTAAGTGAATGTCTGAAATGTGTACTTCATAATGTGGAAAATTACTATTTTATACAGCAATGAAACCAATGGTTACTTAGTTTTTAGCGAAAACATGTAGATGTTCTGTCATTTAGGATTAAGAAATAATCAATTGTCGACAATGAGGGCGGAGATTCTAGTTGCCGCGGTAAGTGAATGTCCAATCTGTGTATTTCACACTGAGGACAACTACTATTTTCTACAACAATGAAAGTAATGGTTACTTAATTTTTAGCGAGAGCATTTAGTGGTTTCATCGTTTGGGATTCGTAATAATCGATCGAAAGCAAAGAGGGCGGAAATTCTTGTTGCCGCGGTAAGTGAATGCATTTTATACCGGAAAAATTGGTGATTTTTTTAAATGAAGGCACCGTTGGGAGAATGGTCTGGGGATTCATGGGCAGGGCATTCCATCGACGTACCATTCACTCGGTGGAGTACCAATGACGAGAACACGAGGTGGAAAGGTGCATCGCTGGGTGGTGAGAAATGACCGTAGGTGGCGATTGTGCGCGGGAGGGGGGGGGTGAGTGGGTGGAGGTGGGGGGGATGGGATGGATGGATGGGGGGAGGAGTAGGAGGAGGCGGAGGGAAAGAGGTGAGAGCGGGAAGGGGTGCGTGGAGAATGCCCGAAGAGCAACCGGGCGTAGAAAAGGTCATCATGTGAGGTCATATCAGTGAATGAGATCGGAGGGCGCCATGACTGGCGGGTCGCTTAGGGTTTAACTCTCCCTCTCTCCTTCCTCCCACCTCTCGCCTCCACTCATCCAAGTGCCTACCCCCCATCTCCGCCCCCCCCCGTCTCTTTCTCCGGTGAGACGAGGCAGGGCAGTGGAGAGGTATGCAGCGGGTCGGAGGAGGAGGTGGAGGAGGAGGAGAGGTAATGGATACCGGAGTAATGGATGAAGGGGGGGTGGGATGAGGTTGGAGTTAAGGGGGGGGTCGCGAGGGGTCGCATCGAGAGGTGTGAGGGATTATGGGGGAGTTGGGGGGGGGGAGTTGAGAGGAGGTCAACAGTGGAGAGGGAGGAAGCCGAAGAAAAAGAATGATCTACCTCCTGACGCTACCCTCCAAGCCGCAGCATTAGCGTGTGTCATAGGGAGTTAGAACAACGGCCATTGGAAAGGAATAATAATGGGGATGAGTCGATTCAACATTTTTTCGATCCCGATTCTTTCAAATCGATTCTCGATTCCGGTTCTATCAATTCCAATTCCTAGTAAAAGGTGGGATATTGATATACCAGCAGCGTACGACTGTTATTTAAATTCACGTATTGGCTGGAATAAAATGACAAAGACAATTAAGTCGCTCAAAAAGTATATTTATTAACAAAAAGCAAATATATCCTCAGCTTATTGAGGTAGATAAAAAGTACAAATTGATAGCCCACACCCAAAATTACTGAGACAAATATGATGTGATAAATTAAATTTGATTTGAATATTTATCTATCTGGAATCGATGGAATCGGTATCGACTTTAGACGATCGATTCTCGATACTGATTCTAATCCTAAGAATCGGTGGAATCGAGAATCGACGTTTGGATTTGACTCATACTTAAATAATAATATTGCGACATTTTCTAGGCGAAATTACGTCTTTATCGACCATATTTATTTAAGGTTGTTTGAGCGAATGTCATTTAACCTAGAAATTGATTAATTTGATCTTGTTTTAAAGAGAAAAATCTCACCCTTCAAAAGATACCAAATAATCAGTCATCTACCGCACTCCTTTCAGAGATATTTACCAAAATATAACATATATTGCATGGGAAATGTTACGTTGTGCACTCCGAGAGAGAAAGTTAAAAAAAATTAAGAATTTCTTACACCTAGATCTCGTAAAAAATTAAGTGTCTAGTGTATATATGTTCTCAACTGTTTTAAGAAATAAATCGAAAAGTAATAACATGTAATTTACATAGCTGTATGTGGTTTTCTTACTTTAAATAAATAAATAATAGATAGCGTTTTCAGAATCACAAAAAAACCGCTGTGAATGATTTTCAAAAGGTCTGCTTGAAAAAAATTAGACAAGTCAAACACTCTTAAAGATATTTTGAATGAATTAAAGATATTTTGAATTAACTACTGAGAATTTCTGTCTTGTAAAAGTATATTATTGCACCATTAATAATACAATATTTACTTCATGCTTCCTACAGCTGCCGAAATAATAACGTATAATTGGAAATTGATCTGTTTCATGACTAGGGAACTATCTCTCAAACTACCTTAACTTTCTTTACAACGGGAAAATTCCCTTGCCCTAATTGGTCCTCCTCCCCTGGGAAGTGTATTCGAATCTTCGATCTCTGGGTTTGTCGATGAAGACGTCAGAAAGGAGGTTATAAGCAAAGCATTAGGTGAGGAAAGGGAAAAATTGTGACACGTATTTTGGTGAACTGGAGCGGCGATGTTTTTCTGTGGTACAGTAAGTCTTCGAATTATGTCGGAGATGAGTGTTGAGGAAGAGCAACGTAAGTCGAAATGACGTAAAACGGATCCAGATATTCGTGACCACTTTAATTCCAATATAAATCAAAGCGTAAATTTCAAAATTCGTTTTTTGCCTTCATCTAGGAAAAAATAGCTATTTAAGATAGGATGATTATGTGTCAATCGTAAAGAAACCGAAGCATGTGCACATAAGCTCTATTTAATTATAATTAAACGGAAAAATTTTCCGACGACCCTTGTCAGCATGGACGTAACATCGAATCAGACGTAAATCGAAACGACGCATACTGAGGACGTACTGTAATCTTGAATGATTGGAAGGGGGTAGTTTCCTGTACTCATATGTTCTGCTGTGCATCTCGCTTTAATTTAGGCCTATGTATGTACCTAGTGTCAATGAAAACTTCTAGTTTTCTTTACCTTTATGTTAACTCCAAGTATCTAGATTCTCCCGACCCGTGCTATCCTTCATCCGTGTCCTACTCTCTGTTCGCTATTAGAATTCGCTATTTGTTTTTGAACTTACGCGCGGAATTCATTTGTATGTTGCCACATTAAATCTTGGTGCGTTAGGGATAAGAGATGCTAGGTATTTTAGCGGAAGGGCGAGCGAGGTCAGTGAATATGGAAGTGGGAAAGAACGACGGAGAAGCGGGTCTGATGGGCGGTGATTCCCGTCGTATTTTTCACTTCTCACGCCCCGCGGTCTTAAACGTCTCGGCACCTGATGCAAAAACAAACAAACACAGCGCTCGGAATGACGACTTGTATTACTCGGATATTTTCATGCCGAGTACAGCCCTGGGGTCGTTTTCGACGGGTATGGCTGACAACCTTCAAGGCACATCATCTTCAATTATATGAGTTTCATGTCGTCTTTGGTGACGAGCCTTCCCTCCGTGGAGATTCGAGACGAGGATGGACTTGTAATAAGAAATCCTCAGTACCCGCAGGTCGGCATCAGAGGTGAGAAGGCAGTCATCGAGACTCAGGTTCCAAGGTCTCCATACTAAAGTCTCAAACCGCTTATACCTTCGCTTGAGCCTGCTTCTTAGAGCGGCATATTCATATTTCGAAGATCCCTCCACCGGGTTATTCAACATGAGTTCGGGCTTGACTTTCCAGGCTCTATTCAGTTTCAATGATATCTTTGTGTTTTGGGTTGTCTCTCTCTCGTTCTATTTCGTTGATACTCCATATTTTGGATGAATAAAAATAAGTTTTGAGGTGAATATCGATATTTTTTATGATCCTTATTTTTATCTTTAACGTAAGTTGATTTGGACCAGTTTATACGTCTACGCAAGCATTATGGAGGAGAGTTTTTTAAATTTTTTTTTTGCTTGCCGGGCGATTCTGTTGGCCCCCATGTCCCCGTAATCCCGATAGGCTGCTGAGCCTGTCATCAGGTTTTCCAGGGACCAGACCAACAGAACTTGACTCACATCCATGCCCCGGGTGGTGAAAATCCCACCCAGGCGGGACTCGAACCCGCGACCCTCGTATTACCAGGCGAGGACTTTACCCCTCCGCCACCGGGGCCGGCAGAGGTGATTGCATTTATTGTATAAATAAATGCAATCACCTCTGATTATATGGTACTCAGTTGATATCCATCTCGAGTCCTGAGGAAGCGGAAATACAATTACAAAACGTTGGAGGAAAGAGGTATTTGTATTGATTTACATTACTTTCATATTTCTACATCTTCAATTATATGTCTTAAACGCTTCGGAAACGACTTGTTCATAAATAGGTTGGATAAATCGGCAAGGAGATGAGTTGCCAATAATGACTTGCCTCGGACAGAAGCGAAAAAATAAGAGAGATACATTGCCGAACATACAGGTTTCTCAGCTTTTAGAGGGGTTAGGGAGCCCCTAGAGACTCGGAGGCTTCACGTTAGGCTTAGTTTGCTTGAGAAATCCAAACCAAAATCAAACGACTCATTAGAAATTTCTGTGAGACCATCGCCACTGTATTTTCCTCGATCTCTTTCTGTTTCTCTTCTTATATTTCCAATCCCCCATAACATCTGCGTAGGTCAAAACTGGTCTGCTTCGCTTTGTTTGTTGATGAAGTGCCTTTGGAGCTAAAATCGGGTATGTTCGAGGCTCTTCGTTAAAGGGCGTGAGAGAAAGAAGTAATAAATCGAGCCGAGGTCGTACTTGATGATTCTGTTCTCCAGTTAGAGCTCAAGGACTTGGTCACAAAACAATCTAATAAATGTTTCAATGTAACTGGTATTTCACCGAGCTTCAAAGATAAAGACCCGAGCTTGTGGAGGCTTGATAAGGATTTTAAATGACTCAAACGACTTAGTGTTGTGAATAAAATCAAAATTGTTAATAGCGGAAAGAGCTGTGCAATTAGTAACTGAATTTCTAAAGGGCAATAATTTTACTATTGACGAAGAGCAACGTCAATTGCTCCTCGGTTGCAAATGATGGAAAATTAAATAAACTTTGATCATGTTTTTGCTGTGAATTACTTGCGAAAAATTGTATTTTCCCCCTGTAAAATAGGCAATCTTTTTTGTTTCTTTTTTCTTTTTTTCTAATACGACCTTGGCTTATTTTCTCCCTCCTATTCTGCACACATTGTTTGATGAAATATTGTGTCCGACCGAATTTTCGGTCCCTGACAGCGCATCATCGCTCTCATTTACATGATTAATTAGGTTAAATATTCAAGCGACGTGCGGGACCTTTTCCTGTGGTCTGATCGGGTCGACCCGGGTATCAAAATTCTTGTCCCGCACCGTAGCACCGAATAAGACTCACCCTATTCGAAAATTTTGACATTCACTTATTTTGGTCCGCTGTAACGGCTGGTGTCCTAACACTCCCTTCCACGCGCCCATGCGGCGGCTCGCAGGGTGGTATGTAGGTGTAGATGAAATTCACTTTGAAGGAATTCCAATCCCTCCCTTCCCCCAATCGCTCCGCCTCGCCCTCCGTCAGCTCGTATCCCACTCGATCCCCAAGGTTGAGCGGTGGTTCCCGCGATCGAGCCCATCACCCAGCATTACGACCCCAACCTCTTGAGGCCCCGGAGACAAGCGAGAGATGTCTGTGAGGAGATCTGTTTGCGGCGGCAGCGGAGTGGTGTGGTCGCTACGCCACCGCCATCCAATCGACAGAGATCTAAAAATGAGATCTCTCTCTTCGAGAGGTCGGATTCGAAACGGGCGAGATTAATGCCGAGTCGGTAGCCGAGAGTCTCATATTTTGCATCCACCAACTACTCTGTCATTCTCTTCCCTTCGTTCAATTCGTATCTGACAAAGCCTTAAAGATGAACAATTTAAAAGACGACGAAAAAAAATTATTTTTAAAATTCATAATTAAATGGTTTCTGTTCCCTCGAAATGAACCGTTGGAACCCCTAACTTCTTATCTTCAATATATATTGACTGCGAAAGTTTCCTTGGTTTAAAAAATCGAACACATTTTTTTATTTAATTGAGAATAATTTAAAAAACTAAATAATTCTGTTACTTCTTTGTCGTGGCTTTCGAGCATAATAGTCCTAATAATTTTCCTGAAAATATTTTGTTATTTAAGTGAGAATTATTAAAAAACGAAATCCTTCTGTTGCTTCTCATTCAGGGTTTTCCATCTTAATTTTCCGGCCTGAAATGAGTTTTTCCGATTCGTATTGGGTGCTCTTAAAGGACACTTAATGTGTATCACCTCATACGCTAACCGTTGACCTGGCATGTTATTACGAAGTCGAATCCAATAATAGAAACCCAGTGCCTAGGCCGTGTTCCTCTTAAATATCCCAAATAATCTTTATTATTCTGATATTTTATCCAATTATGCTGTATTATTTATGATGCTTTATCATGGATTTGATGCGGCCACAAAATAAGCAAGAAAATAAGGACTATGCAAGCTCATTGATTCAAGTGTTTGCATACCTTAAATCATCTACATTGTTTTCCCTCTACCTCCGTGGGGAGAGTAGCTTGATAATCTAGTCTGAGACATGGCCCGTCTACAAATTCCCGGAATTTGTTGTCTTGCTTTCTTTCTTCGGGTCAGGAGGTAATCCCACAATACTTTATTGTTGATGTGCAATGCGGAAAAGTAAAATGGAAAATTTCCAGCTAAAAAAAATCTGCTGTCGTGCATCCAGTGGACTAATGAGTATGGCTAACAACTCTTCAGGATTTTCCCAGAGACATCTGTAAATGTTCAAGTATTTTGAAGTCTCTCGCCTCCAGCTTTGAAGTGTTAAAAATGGTTTATGGTTTTTTTTATAATAATGGCTTTAGGTTTTAATAATGAATAGCAAAATATTTACTCCGTTGTCATCATTTTTTGCGATTTATAACTTTTGTTACCTGGTATTTGCTTCCTATATAACCGCATGTGTAATTGAATCTCAGCATTTATTGATTTTTATATGTCCACCATGTAAAGTATTAATTGACTTTTATTCCAAAGTGATGAATTTTAATTTTCTCGATTTATTGTTATTCGGCGATTGAAAAATAACTACACGTTTGCTTATGGGTGACATGATATAATTTTTATGAACCATACCTGTTAAAATGGTAATTAAGCTTACGTTTAGTGTGACGGCTTTCATTTTATGCTAATAACGGAATATAAAATTCCTACATGTTCAAATGTAAAAATATATAGAGCACTAAGTATCACCGGTCTATTTTTATAATTGCTTTTCAGTTTATTTGGTGATCATTTATAGGATAGTTAATCATTTGCTTGTTTTAGTCGTTCATTTATGATGAAAACTTTTTTCACATGGTTGTAGTAAATTCGTTTAAAAATTAAATCTCCCGTAATTTCCTACTTTGGAAACAGACGAATTCCGATGAAAAAAAGAAGTATTAGGCTTGATGTGGTTGAAGGAATTCATCATAAAGAATGAGAGTAAAGGCAATTTTCCATTTAGATAAATTTTTATTCGACCTAGGTTTCGATGTACTAGGCCTGATGATCTGTAGTTCATCGAAACCTCGGTCAAATAAAATTCATGTAAGTGGAAAAATTGCCTTTACTCTCATTCATTACGATGAAATCCCGGTGACCCCCGCTTCATGAGTATTCCAACCTCATTGGTTAGCCGAGGACTTCAGAAGAGAAGATGCTTTCGCTCGTCGACTCGCCTCCTCCGCCCGATGATCCGCGGGGCCGATAAATGACCGATAAAGGCGACGAAGGCGGAATCCCCGAAAGGAAAACCCGCGAAAAGAGTGAGAGAGAGGGTGAGGTAGACGCTCGGAATCAATAAGATGAGATGAAAGGCGGAGGAGAAGAAGGAAAGGCGGGAGTGGAGAGAGATGGACTGACGGATGGTGTGCCCGCCGCCCAGGCGAAACATTTGCACGCACATTACATGCGAGTCAAGCGGGGAGGCGAGAGGCGGGAGGATAAAAATGAGAGGTTGAAGGTCAGGAGGAATGCTCGGGGTGGGAAGGCGCTAACTCCTCTCCTAAGGGTTCCGAAGAGCGGGGAGCGCGCGGGGGTGGAGTGGGAGGGGGGGGGGAGAAAGGGAAGGGCAGAAGGTGCTGGTGGTGTGGTCGAGGGGAGAGGAAATGTTTCAAAAGGCAGCTCTTGAGAGCTGCCAAAGGATAACAATCAGCCGGGTAGGAAGAGGAGCCATCAATTGCGGAATACGATGGTATTATGAATGAGGAAACGTGATACAGATGAAGGCAAGGGGTTAGAAAAAAATTGTGGAGGTGGGCGCGAGGGGGGAGAGAGGAAGGGAGAGATGGAGGGGGGGGCGTGAGGTTTTAAAAGAAGGGGGAAGAATGGGGGGGTGGGGATTTGACTCCATCTCGCCATTACTCTCTTCTGCTTTTTACCCTCTCTCTCCTACTCCCGCCTCCTCTCTTCTCGAAGGTGTTTGAATGATGGTGCCGATGGATGGCAGGTGATCCGAGGAGAGATACAAAGGAGGGGGGACCTCTTCCTCCTCCTCCTCCTCCCCCCCCTTTCTCGGCCAGTGAGTGGATGCTGTGCGGGGGAAGAAGGTGGTAGCCCTTCTCCCGCCTTCCTCGCTGATGCCGTGCCGCCGACGCCCGACTCTCAATCCTTTTCTCTGGCTTCCCTCCCGTCACCTCTCTCTCTCTCTCCATCCCCCGCAACGTCTTCTGCTTTCCCCGCGTCACTCCTCCTCTGTTCACCCGCCAGTCTCACCCCCGTCGCATTTCCCCGATCTCCGGGAGCGATGGTTCTTCGTTATTTTGATGCCTGTGGTTTATTTTCTTTATTTTTTCTAACTCGTGTTTTGATACTTCCTGGCCTGACGATTGGGCTGTCTGGGTGTAATTAGTTACGGAATAGCCCAAAGAGTGAGCATAAGTTTCATTTCTGTCGATTACCGTCGTTAGATGATGCGTTTTTTGAAATTTTTTACAAAAGTGCGTACAGTAAGTCCTCGATTTACGTCGTAGATGCGTGTTGTGCGGGAGCAGCGTAAGTCGGAACGACGTAAAACGGATCCAGATATTCGTGACCTCTATAATCCTGTGATAGATCAAGGCCTTAATTTCAAAATTCTTCTTTCCTTATCCAGAAAAAAATAGCTACTTAAGATAGGATGATTTTGTCTCAATCATAAAAAAACCAAAGTATATGCATTAATTTTATTAATAATAATAATAATAAATTAATAAGCAAAGTATAGCAAGACATACGGTCTATTTTATTAGCATTAAACAGGGAAAAAATTTCCGACGACCCTTGTCGGTGTGGACTTTACACCTAATCTGACGTAAATCGAAACGACACGTACCGAGGTCTTACTGTATTATATTTGTGCGCTGAATGATGACTTTCATTGCCGCTTCACGCGGTACATACGCCGCGAGAATTTGGGACCCTGATCATAAAGATTTAACCAAAAAAATTAATAAAATACAAAGGAAAGCAGCACGCTTCGTTAAAAACTGTTACGAGCGTACATATAGTGTCTCGCAACTTTTAGAGGGATTAAGGTGGGAGCCCCTAGCGACTCGGAGGCTACACGCTAGGCTTAGGTTGCTTGAGAAATTTAGAACTGAAATTTTTCAGAGCGACACAGAGAATATTATCATGACTCCTCACTACATCTCTAGGTCTAAACAGATGCGATAACATAACAGAGATACACTGACGAACAGATGGGTACAATAACTCGTTCTTTCCGCGCACAATAAGCGACCACAATAAAAATTGAGCTCCACTAAATACACTCCCATACTACATAATACCATTTCATCTCCCAAAAACTTACGTCTTTACGCGGCTGGTGACCTAACACCCCTTGCCACACACCCATGCGGCGGCTCGCGGGGCATTATGTAGATGTAGATGTAAATTTTATTGAACAACGAATCTATCATACATTGTACAAGAAAATGAGCGGAATTATAGCAGGCTCTATTTCCCGTTCAGTTATTCAGACAATCGTACAATTTGCCGCTTTACACGGTACAATTTTCCTCTTGAAGGAGTTCTTGCATTTAGTTATACAATAAGATGTACCGTATAAAGCGGCCTTTAAACCCAATTCCTGTATTGCTGTCTTCAGACCTGAAGACGCCAGCAGGGTGGCTGGAGAAATCATTGTCACGGAGAGACACCTCACGGAGGAACACCCAAGACCTGACTATGAAAAAGCTGAAAGCCGCGGAGAAAACATTCGTGCCTACAATTTCTGTACTTTTTTTTAGGTTATTTCGTGGAAATCCTCGCCAAAATAACTCGTGCATGGAACACCGTTTAGCTTTCTGACGGCATGAATGATGGTACATATCTGTACCATTGTTGTCTAATCCCTGTCGTGAAAATTAAGAAGCATCTCAAGTAACCGAGATCAGGTATCATTGATTACGGTGTACAAAATCATGTGCTGTTCCCGGAAGGTCTTATCTTTTGATTGTCGCTCTTCAATAATAAGAGTCATCGCCTCTTACCCCTTTGTCAATTCTCCTTCCACTTCCTAACCTCTTGTTTCAACCCGAAACATTCTCCCCTTCTTTCTCTTTTTCGTGCTCACAACTCCCATTTCAGCACACTGCCTTTCCTCTCCCATCCTTGTCCCATTTCTCTTCCCAATGAGAACGCTAGATATTCGCTGTCTTGATTCCTATTGATTCATTTGAGTATTCTAGTATCTGATTGGTATGTTTTTGGACATGACTTGTCCTAATACATATTCACTATCTTGCATGGTCTGCTAATGGATCCCTCTTCAAATCCTCTTATCGTCTTCCTATTCTTATTTAGTCCAGATTTCCTATCCTCTTCCTTCCTCTACCGCGCTTCCCCAGATTTCTCCCATCTATGGCCCTCTTCAGCATCCCCTCTCCTTTCAACATGCCCTACATCCATCTCTTCCTCTTCCAATAAATCGTTTTCTTTTCATGATATTTCAACTGGTATTGTCCCTGTTAAATTTGTTTCAAGAAAATTCCTAAAAGAAAGCGTGAAGATCTCAGTTTTAAATCCCTTCCTATTATAATTCCTTTTTTAATACATATTGGCCTGCCGAAAGATTTCTATTATTTTTTACTGTTACTGAGATGCTGTTTATTTTATACATTGCTGTTTTCTCCAATATTATTCCTGGTTTTATTGGAATTGAGATTTGCTTGTGGATTGTTATTTTGAAATAATGAACGATGTAGTTTTCGGACGCCTGTAAATGAAGGAGAATAAGTATAACTTATCGTCCGTTTTTCTATCTTAATCATTATAAAATAACGCTCACCTCCTACCTTCATTTCTCTTTGCTTTGGGGTATGCCGCGCCGTTTTTCAGGCTATTGATTCTCTTTTCTCAGTCCTATTTTCGGTATTTTAGTATCTAGTTAATAGCGGAGTTCTCCCATTGTGAATTCCCGGTGGGGAATAACTCGGAGAATTGGTGTGTCATTTTCAGTTGTCATCGAAAGGCGATGTTCCCGATAAAATATTTATTCCCTATGCTGTTGACTATGGTCTTTACTCAGAAATTCTATCCCAATTTACGTAGAAATTCGGACTCTAACAGTGGTAATCAAACAAATTAGTATTACTTTTTGGTATCTCCGAAAAAGTCAATATTTATGTGCATATAATGCACTTAATTGTTGACAGTTCAATAAAATCTAGTCTCTACGTTAGTCTTCAAAGCCGAATTGTAGAGATTTATTTAGACGCTTTAAGGAGATGAGAAACTTATGTTAAAAATCATTTGCACTTTATTGATTCACAGTTGTCAAAGTTGTATTTGTCTCTCATATGTTCAAAATTGTCAAATTTATTCATAAAGGCCTTTTTATGCAAAGAGTCAAAGGTCATATGGTTCTCTCATTTTATTTATGATTCAGTTAGTTCGGCTGCGCGTGTTTGAAACGCCCTCTCTAAGATGAGCAGGAGATAATCGCTTACTCAAAGGTTAATTGAGAGATTCCGAGTGCACTAACATAAAAGCATAGCGTCGGGGATAGATATAGACTGTGTAATAAAATTCAGCGATTTTAGATCCCCTAGCATTTAAAGCCTTGACGTTTTTATGAACGGATACCTTAAAAGGTCAGTCGTGAAAGAAGAGGTAAATGGAGGAGAATTAAAGAAGACATAGTATTCTGCTTATACAGTGAATGGGGACGGTGTTGTCTGTATGTTTTGCTATTTATCGTTGGAATTTAAAAATATTTTTTAGTAGAATGTCCCCTCCGTATGGAGTGAATCCTTGGATCGGCGAGCCGAAAGACTGCGTTGAAAGAAAGAATAAAATTTTCCCTCAATGGAGGAGAGAGTCAAATTTGTTACGTTTCAAAATCATTGAAATATCTGCTTTCTAAGTGGCTTTTCCATTTAGTTGCTGCTCTAGAGAGAATTGTAATGCTTCGGATTTAGTGTGTGGAAAGTTGTCTCTCTTTCTGCGGTTTGTTAAATAATTCGAATAGACGAGTATGTGACGCTATTCACTGACGATGTCGTGCCAGGTGGAGCTCTGAAAAAAATAGTTTCAGCTGTCATATGAAAAAAAATTGGGAAAGTTTAAAGAAAGTAGGTACGTTATGAAGGTAATGTTGAACTATTCCTTGTGAAAATATAATTATGTAGAGTAATATTATAAATTAAATATACAAAATACAAACACTTCAACACACAAACATTTCAAAATAATTGTTATTCAAATAAATTGCAATTTTTTTAAAATGCTTACATAGCACTTTTAAAAACTGATATAGCAGCAGTATTTTTTCATTCTGATATTTCATAACTACGTCCATAGAGGGTTAAGACCAAATCAAATGATGAAAGTGATTTTTTTAAATCTCTGCAAATTTATTAATTTGTTCGATCTGAAGTGTAGAGGAAGGGAAGATGTCAAAGTTTGGCTGAGGCATGCAACCCAAATATTCGTAATGCATACTGAATAAATAAATTTTTGCCAATAAAATCTCGCAATTTTCATATCTTTGGAGGTTGAAGCCGGCAAAATAACTGTCGCTTTTAGTTCCGCAGTTCACAGAAGAGGCATGGTACTTCAAAATGGTCCTCTTCCTTGTCCCTCTCCTTTTCTCTAGCCCCTTCCCCTTCGATAGCTGGTGTCATAGTGCCACCATGCGATACATCCCTGCGACAGCTCACTGGGTGTATACATCTACATCTACACGCTACCCTGCGAGACGCCGCATGGGCGTGTGGCTGGGGGTGTTAGGACACCGCATATCGTGCGCGGAAAGAACTAGTTTTTGTACCTATCTGTTCGGTGATCTATCTATCTTATTTTATCGCTTGTCAGACCTAGATATGTAGTATTGCGTCATGATTATATTCTCTGTGTCGCACTGAAACACATGAGATGTGAATTTCTCAAGCTAACTAAGCCTAGCGTGTAGCCTCCGGGTCTCTAGGGGCTCCCACCCTACTCCCTCTAAAAGTTGTGAGACACGATATGTTCCCGCGTAGCAGTTTGTAATGAAGCGTGCTGCTTTTCTATGTATTTTATTAATTTCTTTGGTTAAATCTTAATGACCAGGGTCCAAAATGCTCGTGGCGTACTTGTGGTGTGGCCTAGCCAGAGCGAAGTAGCATCTCTTTTATTTTTTCATCCGTGGAGCTCACTATTATACGCTTAACAAAACCTAGTTACTTTAATGCTGTGCCGTATATGTTTTGTATGCGTGTTCCCCACGATACATCCGAAGTTATTGTGTAGATGGTGTGGATCCGCTTGACTAAGTCCAGCCAAGGTTTCTAGCTAGTTAGAGGTGTTAGTAATTGCGAGGATACGCACTCGCCGTTGACAGATGTATATGGCGACGCTGCAGAACTCGAGCGGAACCGAGCCGATTTCTTTTCTCACCCTCGCCCCGTCCTCGCTTCTCATCCTCCGGGTGGAAAGTTTGATGAATGAACGGCACGCGCCGCCGCTGTGGATGTAGCGGAAGGGCGTGGAAGTGGATTATGGGAAGGCGTCGAAGAGCCCGGCTTTTGCCCGATGGATGAAGGATGAGGGTTCGCGGCGGAGCTGGAAAAGTTTTTCTTCGAATTTCGTTGGGACGATTCACCGCGGGCCCCGCGGTGGAGAAGCAATCGGTGAGCTCGCTCCGCAACCCCATCGCTTGTCAAGTTGAGGGATGAACTTCGTGCCCGTCTTTGCCGAGCATGAAAAAGTAACAAGAGCTCCGCTCTACGCTCTCCACCGGCACTGCTAGTTGAAGAATAGCAACATATCAAAGGAGGAGGGTCAGGAGGAAGGTGTAGAGAAAAATCTTAACTGCGGACTGCATGAGTTTCATTTTCATTGAAGCGCTTGCCTGTGTAGTTCTAGTCGATTTGCGCACTCTTTCCTACTCCGTTGTTGGAGAGAATAGTTTGAATTTTTTACCGCGTGCTGCAAATTAATAGTCATTTGTATTTTCCATAAGACCGCAAGCTATGTTGGTTCTGAGATGCAATGGTTTAGCTTGTGTATGTAGCAAATAAATACTGTAATTTTGGAAAATAAGTCGAAGCTTATGGATCCGGTAGTGCAAAATTATTAGTTAAGTATTAATGATTGAATAGAAAGTGAGGAATAAATAAATATTCGTAAAATGTTAGAGTGAGGCATCAATTAAAAATTATTTCTAGTGAATTTAGAGACTTAATCTCCGCAAAATTCAAATTAAACCCAAGTTTGATCCAAGCTTAATCATAGCCAGTTGAGTGAGCCAGATATCATCTGGCTTACTTAATAAAATCTCATAATTGGAGCTAGGGGAAAAACCGCTACGTTGTTTAGGGTTTCGGAATTCGACAGGAAGACTTGAAATCATCAGGTGTTTACATCTATTGTTCGATGACCTGATGATGTCGAATATTCGATAAGCCGGTCATACTGAAAAAATTACTGCTAAATATACGGTGTTTTTCGTGGTTAACAGCATTGGCATTTGCAATAAAAGGCTGGGGATTTCTTGCGATGAAACACACAACATACCACAAGTTAGCCCGCTAAGTGCAAGAGCTTAAGGTAGTTAGAGCGAGATAGTTCCCCAGTCATAATGGAGACCATTTTCGAACTATTTTTTTAATTTTAGCAGCTATAGGAAGCGTAAATTAAATACTAAATTATTAATAGTGTAATAATATAATTGTATCTAACTGAACTTGTAAGTAATTAAATAAACTGTACCTAAACTTTTTAATAAAATACCAAAAGAGTTAAGAACATTAAGTACAAAAAGAGAAGTAAAAATAAGGATAAAGGATTGGTTGGAAAATGAATAACTATGTCTCTTTGTAACATTAAAACACATATTTGAAATATCCGATCACCATAACGATGGCACCTGCTGACATGCCTTTGGCTTAGCAGGACCAAGATTTGAAAATAAAATTGTATTAAAAGTAAAAAAAACACATTGTAAATTTTTTAAATGCATTTTTTTCTGTTATCATTGCCAACATTGTCAATTGTTATTATTATTAGTCGCAAGTAGCAATTTTATTATTTTTTTGTACTTTTTTGTACTTATAATATTTCCAATACAATAAACATTATTTCATTAATTAAAAAAAATATCTACGTAAATCTTTAACTTGACTAATTTTTTTCTCGTCCTACGTTTAAAACGCCTGACAAATGGAAGGTTTTCTGCGATTCTGAAAAAACTACTCTGGTGAAAATATGATTTATTTTTTAAAATAGTCGATAAAACATACAAACTACACCCTGTTGGTTTTATTTTACGAGATCTAGGCGTTAGAAATGCCTTCTTTTGTAAATTAGGTCTCTCTGGAGTGCGTAGCCTACCATTTCCCATGTAAGAGGGCTGGTATTATTTGTCAAAAATCTCGGAAAGTAGTTCGGTAAGGGGCAGAGCTTTTGGTGTCATTGGAAGGGTGACATATTTTTCTTTAAAACGAGACCAAATTCAGTGATTTCTAGGTGAAATGATATTTCGCTCAAACTACCTTCAAGGGACGCACGGGAATAACGTCCCATGTGACGCCGACATCATCCCGGGAACAGTCGAGGGGACGCGGCTAGCACGTCGTCGACGCCATAAAAACGGGGAGGGGCGGGGGTTGTGGAGGCAGGGGGACATTTAAGAGAGCGGTAGAAGGAGGTAGAGGTGCGGCTTCCTTATCTTCGGCCGCGGCCCGCCCGCCCCTCCCTCGCGCGGAGGCAACAGGCGACTCCTCGCGCACGCCCCACGCGCCTCAATATACACTCCGTACACGCCGGCCCCAACACGACACCTCACGGACGTCCCCTCCCCACACAAGGTATCCGCCTTTTATATCTCCCCACCTCCCCTCTTTCACTTTCCCCGTCCCCTTCCCCTCAACCCACTCTCACGGAGACACGGAGTCGCCTATCCCATAGCATCCCGATATCCTCCACTCTGTGAACACAGACTGTTGCCCTCTCCTCTTCCCTCCTCGGGAGACTCAGCTCCCCGCTCGCCGTCCCGGGTCCGATAAGCGCTTATTGAGATGTCTTGCTCTCGGGGTGGGAAAATGGAATGCCCCGCGTGGTCTTTAAAATACATATCTGTATCTCCCTCCTCCTCGTGTGTATGTCCTCTCCGGCCCGGAGAACACTTTTGTAGGCAGGACGTGTCTTTCTCTCTCTACAAAAAAGAAGAAGACTGGTTCGTGAAAGAGCAAAGTGTGAGGTGATTCGGGAGATTGCCGGAGTGGCTGCTCTTGACGCTCTTATTCCGATCGGGGAGGATTCTCACGACTGACCGTTGTGGATCTTTTAACATTGAGCTGGGGAGGATGAAAGGGTAATTGGAAACAGGGTTTCGGACTTCGGGCGCTTCCACAGTATGAAGAATTATTGGTGGCGGAGCGCGATCATACATTTCTTATCTTAGTCTAAACGTAGTTTAAAGTAATAATTTAACCGGTGGTATACTCTGAGAAGAGTATTGGTAAATCGACCGCAGGCCTCAAGAGCATCGACGCCAGCATTTTACTCACACGGGGTCCTATTGAATGCGCTTTTGTATGGGAACTAAGAGCGCCACGCAGGTCGCTCAAAACTACTAAATCTTATAAAAAGAAAATCTACACTGAGCACGAAGTATTGCAAGCTCTTCATGTTCAGGGAATATCAATGATGAACGAAAATCTGTATCAGAGTTGGCCTACTGCTAATATTCTAATTTTGGAGTCAGTGTATCAACGGTGAATGTCTGATTTTCTCTGCGTCCGGAGATGATGGTCCAAGAAATCCCTATTCTCGCGGGGTCACCTAATTCCAGACTGTTCATGGCAATTGGTTATCCTAGTTTAATCCTAGACCATGATAATAGCTACAAACAAAATCCTCAAGTTATATTGCTCACGTATAATAAACTCCCAATAGGTGACCTCTGAGTGATTATTTGGAACTACCTCCGTCTTGAATAGTCGAAATACTTTTAGATGTGTAGGAGATCGGCCTGGTATATACAATGAAAACTTCTGTTCGCCCTTGATCACAAAACTGTGTAGTTGGGCCCAGCGACAACGAATTGGATGATCTCCCAGCGAATTTCTTGCTAGGTCCGATACTTTCTTCCCCTCCCCTATTTGTAAGTGGTCGGCAGCAAGTTGAAAACAACCTTAGCCGTCGAAGTACGTGTAATTTAAGCACGATTTCTACATTACTATCAGGTGCAAGAGATTGATTGCCCCATGTCAGTGGTACATGTCACGTCTTAAGGCCGCTTTACTCGGTACCTTTTATTTTACAAATGACTGTATGAGCTCTTGAACGAGGACAATTGTACCGTGTAAAGCGGGACATTGTATGATTGTCTGAATGGCTGAACGGGAAATAGAACCTGTTCTAATTCTATTAATTTTCTCTTACATTCTACATTTTCTGATACATTCGTTTTTAAAATTAAATGTACCGTGTAAAGCGGTCTTAAAAGCTGCTCCTTTAAGTAAAAGACTGAGTGGAAAGAAATAAAATAAAAATCGTTGAGAATTATGTTAAATATTTTTTTAGACAATTCTGAGTAAACGATGAAAACCTCACAGAGCTAACGAAGGCTATGGCCGCGGCTTCTCCTCATTTCGGGGTTTCCCGGTTTTTACGTTGAGTGGAACGCAGTGTGGACCAGATTGTCATGAATATCCGGACGTACGCAATGATCAGCGCAGGGATATAACGTCCCGTATGACGCCAGCTTCAGGGCGGGGATGGTGGCTTCAAGTGAGCGTGAGGAGAATGGAGGGGTGGGTGGATTTTAGATGGCATTCGAGGTTGGGAGGAGGGCGTTTGCGCCCCGCCATCCCAGCGGAGGCCGGCCGTTGAGAGAGCAAGCGGGGTTTTTAATTTCAAAGGAAGATCATATCCCCCCGCTGAGCACGACGCATAGGTCGCCGGGGTCGGGCGCTTGACACCTGCAGACTGTTGCGGCCGTGTTTTGTCTCGTCCTCCACTTCGCGCCGCCTTGCGCACCTGTTGTCTCATTTTGTTCCCGATCTTCTCACTCTCTCTCTCCCCGCCCGAGATTGTTCTCTCATCATTCCGCGGGTAAAGCTTTCCCGTTCCTCAGCCGAGTTAACGAATGAATGACCCGGGCGCACTGGCAAATGCGTAATAATAAAGCAGCTCGCCTGTCCCGCGGGTGCCTCGTTGTGTATCTCTTTGCCCGACATTTCCACGTGGCCCCAATGGGCTAGAAGAACGTTCTGGGCGGGTGCTGGCTTTCTCTTCAAAGCACTTCACATTTGAGTGATGCGAAAATATCCTTGCGGAAATGACGGAACTCACCTTTGTACACACATGCCCACGAAAAACTATGCTTATTATTTTAGAGTCCCTCCAAAAATCGAGAGGTATTCTCACCTCATCTTCAATATTCGTTGTGAATAGTTTGCCTTTAATCGTCCGTTTCACGACTAAACCCCCCAAAATAGTAATAGTAAAAATTGGACCACGGAGCCGGCATTTTTTAAAAGTTATTACGGAAACAAGGTAGTATAGGCATCTTCAAGATTAAGAAATCAAATGAGGATTTTTTAATTGACTAATGGAGAGTTTTATATGGTGTAAATTGAAACATTCCGTCTTTGTTTTGACGCGGCCCTTTCCTCTCTCCGAAAATGACATATGCGGTGAAGAAAGATCTAAGGCTTTCCCGGCGTATGATGATGTTAAAGGTTACTCGGGTTTTCCACCGGGTCAAACTCTCCATCTTGGTTAAGATGGAGAATTTGACCCGGCAGAAAATTCTAGTAACCTTTAACGAGGCATGAGGTCTTTAGTATATTTGAAAAATAATTTTGGAGTGCTGTAAAATAGCCTTTTTTTCTTGGCGCCGCACCCACTGGGGAACATTAGTGCGAGAATGAGTCAGAGGAAAACTCATTAGTATTGACGGAATTAGAACCCGGACTTCAATGTCGGGGTTCAGGAATCATATGAGATTTTTTGATTGACTAATTGAGAGATTTCTATAGTGTGAATTGAAACAGTCCGTCTTTGATTAAATGCAGCCTTTACCTGTCAGTGAAAATGAGATATAATGTACTAAACACATTTTTAAAAATAATTTTTGGGTACTGTAAAATGGCCTTTTTTACTTGACGGCTTCACCCGCAAGGGAACGTTAATTACAAGAATTACGTAGGGGAAAAATCATAAACATTGGCGGCATTAGAACCCGTATCCCTTAATATCTTATCTATTGCTTTAGCCAATTGAGCCAATGATGCTTCCTCAAAAAAATACAATGGAGAAGACGATTTCTCCATAGGACAGCGTGATATTGAGGTATCAGGGGTATGCTAGTTCGGTCAAGGTAAATGTTTTTTCCTCCGTGGAATTATCGCCGTCCCAAGGGTAATATCGCAATTCAACCAATTTCATTGTATGCTGCGTCTCCCAGTTCCCGCAGCTTGCTTGTCGCCGTCTCTGCCTTCAAATTTCCTTCGCGAGGAGAGATGGGAGACGAAAATATTTTGCCCGCGTCCCGCCGCTCACTTCTTTCCTCCTCCGATCGCGGAGACGTGACACGGGGCGTGAAACTCGAGCACACTGACACAGGCGGCGCCACCGCTTCTCCCGAAATGAATCGCTTGAGGCGTGACTTGGTTTTTCGGTTGACGCGACCTCAATAGCGTCCTCGTCTATCGCCTTGGCGCCCTCCTAAGCAAAAAAAAATAATGACGAGCCACAGTCGTCTCCCTTCCCTGCGGGTGAACGAGATCGCAGTGGAGAAGTGTCTCTCGGGAAGAGGATATTTTGATCCCCCGTTCCACCCCCTCCCCCTTTCAGAGCTCGCTCTTTTCACCTCCTTCCACCCGTTTGACATTTGAAGCAGACAAGTGGTATATATCGGGCGCTCGACAGGTCGGGAGGACGACTTTTACGAGAGACTGCCCGTAGTTTTCTCGCCCGTCAAAAAGATTTTTTTCCAGCTTCGCACCCCAGATATGGATGTGCTCGCTTTTCGGATTTGTCGGCCTGGAAAATGGCGGCCGTGGTGTGGGGATTGATGAAAAATATGAAAAGCATGAAATGGGAATTGATTCCTCTCTCGTTACCACTTCACTCGCGTAATTAGGACGTAACTCACTGCACAATCCACGGGATATGGCCTTCGGTATCTCAGGTGGTTTAAATATCTTCTAGATATTTAGGAAATACTGTAATATTAACATTCATTTACTGAAGTGAAGCATTATTAGTGAATGTTCATTACATTTCATCTAGTTTAAAATTACAGGTTCATGTTATAAGGCCATTTCGTCCGTGTCAGTACTGAAAATGTTATTTATTGGTCATTTAAAATGTGCTGTGTATTTAAACGATAAGGATATGGTATCTTCAGACCCGTGATAGAATATTGCATCAAACTTTACATTATTACATGATGCCAAAAAGGTATAAATTGTGTAAATGAAAATATTTTATTAGTGTTTACAAGATATTATAGACGGGGGTAAATTGCACACGATTTTTTAAATAAATATTTTGAATAAGCTTAAAATATCTTTTAAAACATTTAGCAGATGTTGTAAAAGAGGGTACATTATTCAGTAGGTGGCTAGTGCATGTGTACCTGATTTTGGAAGTCATGAATTAGATATTGAAGGTAGATATTGAAAATGTTTTTAAAATCCCTGAAAAATACTTTGTGGCATGTGACTACGCAGAATATCACTTTGATCTCATTTATTGAATGAGTCAAAATCTGGCTATTTTTAAGAGATAAAAATCTTTGGGGTGGGAAGTGGGAAATATGGGAGTCGAGATTGTCGGTTAAAGCATTTAAATTCCGAAGGGCGATTAGATTTTCTCCTGTCAAACGTCCGCGTGTTTAGTATATATTAAGGCTCGCCAAATTTCAAACGTGAATTGGGCCCGCCCTCCGATTTATCTTCTGCGGTCGCTCAGCTTTGTGAAGGTGTTGATTGTAATCAAAGAACCTTGACTCACTGAATTCAAAAGTTATCTATTGCCGTCGCTCCGTTTCATTTTCTGCGTGGGCAGCATAACGTAGTGATATTTTTCCGCTCGAATGCATACTAAAATGATCCTGTAGTCGTTTAAATCGACCGCGACTTTAAGTCATTCGTTGAGGACACATTTTTTCTACGGAAAAAATGTCGTGTGCTCGATATGTCAGTACCCCTCATGGTAACTGGAATTGTAAAATTAATTCTTTTTCTAATTCAATCTATCGATTTTCCCCCAGTCAATCCGTATAGTACTCTTCTAAAGTCTATTCTTGACATATTTATCGGCGCCCGTTGAATGAATAGTTTTAATGTATAAAATGATGTTTTTTTCAAATTATTCGTGATATTTATCCTATTAAGCGAGTGAACATTTTTTTCTATTTGGTTACATCGTCACTGATATTCCCCTCTGCTGTATTTTCCATTGGCCGGATTAAGCCCTTGTAGGTAGTATTTCCCAATCAAATGTTGGCTCTTTTTTACCTGATAGCACCCGTAGGCTATTCTACCCTGGGATGATAGTTGAAGCGCTTATCATAGGGCTGGTAGTCCTTATTTGTCTAGTTTTTTATTTACTCCTGGGATGACTCCTGACTCCTATTCTACCCTGGGATGAAAGTTGAAGCGCTTATATAGGGCTGGTAGTCCTTATTTGTCTAGTTTTTTATTTACTCCTGCAAGGCCTAATTTGTGACTACTTAATCAGTTCTGGGTGAACATTATCCCTGAGAAACAGTATTAAATCCGCAGCCTAAATATTTCTCATTCTAAGCGACGTAAGTTATTACAACGATGACCAATTCAAGCAGCATTTATAATTCAATATTTCTTACCAAATGATTGTCTCTTTAAAATGTTTTTTCGATGAAAGATATTCATGCTAACTTTGAAGGCAAATGCTCGGAAAATAACTTTCTCTTTAAGTATTTATTAATTCCTAGCTATTTTTAAAAGGATTCTTCCGTGGAAGCTAAGGATGAGGATATAATTTTGTACTTTTTTGCAGGGTTTGAAAATAGATAGTAAGTTATCGAGAAGCGCTGCATATATTGTTTTTTATTCTCTTACGGCTGAAATGAGGCGGCGAACTTCGGTCTCAGCGATGAATAAGGCTACGCGTTTTTGTTAATTTTATAGGGCATCTCGGGAATATATTACTGGAGTATTTACCACATCTAACCATGTATTTCTGAATTATAATAAGCGGTGATGTTTCATAACATGCGAGTATCCCTCCCTCCCATCTCGGGAATATATTACTGGAGTATTTACCACATCTAACCATGTATTTCTGAATTATCATAAGCGGTGATGTTTCATAGCATGCGAGTATCCTTCCCTCGATAAATATGTGGCAACCACCTCAGTCATTGAGATGAATCCACGGAATTTCGCAAATCAATTACCGGGGAGAATAAATATCAAATTTCAGTCAAGGCACCGCACAGATGTTTGACCCCCCAGTATGCGTCTTGCCACCTCGGAATTTATTTTTTTATACGCGTCGATAGTCGAGAAGAATTACTACGCCCGACGGCTTGATCGCAACAATTGCTCGCCCAGGCAACATGAGTGCCATTCATCTCTCAAGCGCTGACCTACTCTCAGTCTAAAGTCGTGCGGCTCTCGAGAGTCATGACCGCAGCACAGCGGCCTTCCCAAGGACGTGGACTCACAAGCCTAAGACACCGATTTAACGCCTCCAAATATTATTTGGTAATTGCGCAGCGAAGCGGACAATGCCGCGGTGTTTTATTGCCTAAGCCACATTGAGTTGTTACCGGAGTATCGAAGGTGTCGCCCTACAATGACCAAAATAGCATGTTTTCGTGTTGTCCGGCTTCTTGTAGGACAACATACCCTCTAGCCGATAGCATTTACAGAATCTTACGTTTCCTCGTCATTCTTTAAGATATTAACTTGAAGTTACATATCCTCAACGTTTAAAGTGGATGAAATAGGAAGTGGGGGGTATATTTTCTTTCGTGCGCGAATGACACTTTTGCCAAAAGCTGATATTAGGAACTTTTTTATCTTGGGAGTAAATATGGTTATAAAATATAGACACGCCGTTTTATTTTTTGGCTCATTAGCATATTGTTGCGGTTTTTATAGTCAAATAACGTTAGTTTGATCGAAATAGCGCTCCAGTCGGATTCTCGGGCAGGATAAAGGCTCCATTAAAAATGTATTTTCAACTAATCCGCACATTCACTGCGTTAACCTGGCTTCCCTGTTGCTGAAGCGTCCCATCAGTGAAACCGTTATCATTTTAAGTCCTGCTCAATAAAAAGGAGCGATCAATATTTGTTTTGACTTAAGCGGCCATGATGGAACCTCCTCATGCCGCCAAATAATATTGGATACTCGCGCAACATATGGGACATCGTCGCGGTATTTCCACGGTATTTCATCACTTTAGCCCTAGCTGGAATTGAACTTCTTGGAAAGATGTAAATAAATGGTCACATGCACTCGCCAATTCAGTAAACCGGGTTGCTAGGTCAACCCTCTCACGCACTCGCCGTGGTGATGTAAAACTGACGTTTCTTTAAATGATAGCTTGAAATAAAAGTGGATTCTAATCGTGTAAGCATATTTATTAGCTCCACTTTAGGCTACCGGGAGTGAAAGGGAATGTTTAAGCACCGCTCGAGTACAGAGTCGATGTCATGGATTATTCCAACACGTGCATTACTCAGGATATGATCCCAAGGCTTAAAGATGTTCAAATCTCATTACTGAACGGGGTCAAATAAGGTTCTGTGGTGGATTATTGAATGTCTATGAATTTTTAAAATTACTTCGCTAACGGAGATCTCATAAAATGACATGTATACTTATACCTATGTACGAGGTTTTGCCTAAAAGTAATGCTCCCCAATTTTTTCACAAATAGGTACTATTTATTTCTACGAAAATGAAATTTGTTCTTATGAACGTATGGTGTATAGGTTACTCAGTCTATTTATCCACATAATCTCTTTCAAGTTCTATTACCTTCCTCCAGATATGCACCAGGGCGTGAATTTCCTGTCGATACCAGCCCTCGCTCTGGTTATGGAGCCAGATTTTCACTGCGCCAATCACATCTTCGTCATCCAACGTAGTAGTGTGGAAAAGTTCTTAGTATCATTATTCAAAATGGATCGGAAAAGAAGAGAAATTACGAAGCAATATACATTCTTTCTCGTCTTTAATTAGTGCAAGACTGGTATTTGCGAGCCTAATCTTGCAGTCTGTCCTCTACCTAGTCCACAAAGTTGGTTTGAGCTCTCTTAAGTAAGATACGCTAGCGTTGTGATAACCTAATAAGGCTTTGCGACCAATGGAGGCGTATCTTTCGATGACCGTTTCAATGCACTGATTCCTGGTTTCACGAAGTAAAAAATGTGGGGCGTTACTTTTTGGGTAACCCTCTTATATTTGAAACAAACAGTGTCATTCCAATGTGAAATCTATCCATCCAGATGAGTTCTAACACCATGTTTTGTATGTTCCCTGCGTGACTTTTCTGTCACGTTCACATAGTTACATTAAAGGTCATTTTAGTAGTTTCTGTAGCATTTGTGGCTTACCCATAGTGTGGTGCATGTTGGTGAACGTTAATTTCTTCGCTCTAGTTCATGTTGGTGAGAAGTCACCCCTGCCAAACACTCTTGTGGTGGCTTGCTGGGTAATATGTCGATGTAGATGAGGGATGAAATTCATTATGATAAATTTCCACTCTAAAATATCTTGCTCAAACTGTACTGATTATCAGTTAATCTGGGTAGATTTTCGAGAAGTTAATATCTAGTTTTCCGCCGTACCGGTTGCTTATTTCGCTACATTTCCTGTCGTATTTCAGGATAGACTTTTTGGCCGATTGAAAAATGAACTTTAAAATATTCAATCGAGACAGTTGGGAGATAATCGATTATATAAATGGGTGGATGTTACAGAGGAATCAATACTTGTCGTTCGTATGGAGGACAGTCTTCGTGGGGACGATATAAGGAAACTGCCCAATAAATTTTATGGCTACCGCCCTCTTTCTCAGCCGAGTCGCTTTAAGTACAAAAACATAAAATGGGTCTCAAACCGACACAGTTGTTGCGCCCATGGTGAGGAAGTCCTTAAACGTGAGGAAAATAAAGAAATAATGGTGGAGCACCGTAAAACGTATCCGCCTCGGAATGAAGACACTCGGGGAGAGATAGTCCTCGACGTAAATTAAGACTCCTCCTACCCATCCCTCCCCATCCCACCTACCCCCTCCCCCCGCCTCGCCACCTTTCCCTTTGGTTTGGTAGGTATTCTCTTTAAAGCGTTTCGAGACGGAACCCCGCCCGACGAATAAGGCGAGGCCCGACTACGAGAGAGCGGGGGCCGGGCGGCAACCCCATAGGGTGGTGGACCGGCTACCACCTCCACTACTACCGATCGAGCGAAAGGCATTCCCGTCGACTCGATCCGTTTTGGTGGCCCCGCGCGCTTATTTTTTATGTCCACGACCGGCCTCGGCGGTGTAGGGTGCGCCCTTTCCATAGCGGACGCCCACGAGGAATTCTCCCCCTTATACCTCTTCCTTTCGAGTGAATTGAGTGAGTGCCCAGTGGGAGTGCCAGGGGGACCACTCCCACCGTTCCGCGGCACGGAATTCCGTGGAAGAAGAAGATGTAGCTTCTGTCGCCACTTCCGGCTCGGTGTGGGGAAACTGAAGCTGGGATAGCTTTTGTTTGTTTTTCTTCTTTTTATTACGTCTTAACGATGGTTCCGACGCCCTAATGCTCGTGGCGGTATCGCTGGCTCGACTTCGTCGTGAACGGGCTCTTGATCGTCCCGTGTAGTTCTTACCATCGCGAGTGTTTGGTCGGTGCGATGGAGGCACCCCTTATGCCGTTCCGATGAGCAGAGCTCACCCCCGCTGGCCATTTTGGGTTTTGTGATGTAGTGTCGGGTGAAGAGTGAACAATGGCGTGGAGTATTGGATATTTACGTGGAAAGAGAAACTTATAACTACAAAAGAAACTGACACTAATATACAAATAATTAAAGTTTTTTGTTTTGACATTGTTTTGGAGTTCTAACACATGTTGTTTTTTTGTTTTTATTTATTTATTTATTTTAATTTTGATTACTATTTTTTAAATATTATTTTTCCCCTTTTAATTTTTTTTGTTTTTACCCTCTTAGTGCTGCGGGCCGATATATTGGCTTTTGCATCCCGGGAGAATAGTGCTGAGGGCCGATACAACGTCTCATGCACATAAATGTTCTCCTTTAGTTCACTTACATAATTAAAAATATTTTTAGACGATGCAAAAGTCTTTTGTGATTAATATCTACCTAATTCAATTTAGACGCAATCAAAAACCGCATATGGATATTTTAAACAATAACTTTATCTTTTTTCCTTAAATGATACATTTCATTCAATTACCCTCCGCATTTCTCGCTAGCATCTCTGGCAGGAGTCAGCTCTACGAGCAGAAAGAACTCTAATGCAGGAACAATAGAGCAGGAGTCAGCACTCTATGAAACGAGCCCGCAGCATGCGTCGCGCGGTCGCGTTGTGCGATTTTTTTTTCGTATGCTGGCCGTCTCCCACTCGTCGAGCCCGATGATTCGGTCGAGTCGCGGACCTGGGATGCGGTTGCCGCCGTTATTGTCGGGCGTAAATGGTCCAGCGTTCTTCTAAAAGCTTTTTCGAGGTCTACGGTGATGAAATATTTTTCACTGGTGCTTGTTAGGTTTCCGTCGCGTTTTGAACTTACGTAAAACATCACTCACTGAGGCGAAAGACACAGTGGAGAAAATAACCTAAGGGTATGGGCATAATTAGAATGAAACAATTCGTCGGGTCGAAAATGAAGCTAGAAATGATGTGTCATATCTCACTGTCGGCGTCAAAATGATGTGCCGCTGTAATTTAAAGGTTATTTTTGGGTCTCGGAAAATGGCAGTGCAATATAATGTACGCCACTCTTAAAATAATTTTATTGCAATCCCGGCCATATTTTTATTACATGATAAAACCATAAATGAGGACACACCAACGCAATAATCGACACTGCGTACCCTAAATTGAGCAGTTTTGTCAACTTCATGAATTTTGTAACTCAGCCTAGGGAAAACATTGCAATCTACAGCATTTATTTTCCACCAAAAGTTGAGAGAATTACTAAAAATACAAAAAATGGTAAGCACCCATTTTTATAACGCATATTTTGTTGTTTGTGAACGAAAATGTTTAAACTTCATCTAGTCCTGCAATTTTCCCAGAATCAAACAAATCCAAGCCGTGGAAAAACTTTTTAATTTATTTATAATTTTACTATGATCCAAAAATTCATGATTTATGCGTAGTGTAAATTATATAAGTGAATTCTGAAAATAGCTACGTAATTGGGGTGAAAATCAATCCTGCGTTCTAACAGATAAGTATATAATACCCTCTGTATCAATAGACAATACAAGACTTCTGTGGGTAAAATCCCTTGATTTGCTGAGTGTACCTAACATTTGTTTTACTTAAAATATATTCGTTTGCCTAAATACAGCGAATTTTTTCGCTAGGTTAACCGTTAACGTTTCGTTTTTGTACCACGTTTTTTCAATGCCTGGTTTTACTCATTTCTGGAACAATTTCAGGAACAGTTTACTAATTTACTGCTATCTTCTGGTAGTCTATTTGGTTGAGATAGGAAAGGGATGTCATTTTATCTGGCTTTAAGATATCATTCATCAAATTCGAAGGTGAAATTTCAACTAGGGCTGTCGAGTATTTTCTTAAATGAACGTTGGAATGTTTCAGGAGCAAATCAGCTTCTGTTCAAAAATATATTCCTTTGTAAATGCAATAGTATATTTGCATCGTATGTTCCTGACATTCCTGACCAATTTCGTCATTCATTAAGTTAAATTGCCATCAATTGCGACAAAGCAGTATCAAAAATTTTGAAAGTTAATTGTGAGTGGCATGTTGTCTCATGATTCTAGTTTCAGGGCAGCGTTCTGAATACCTTTCCAATGCTTCGCTCGGCAGCTGAACGAATCTCTCTCTTCCATCTCTCCTTTACCGGCACATTGCAAAAATATTCGGAGAATGTCTCCGTCAAGAGAAAGACATAGGGTGCAATGTAGGTCTTTCAGTGATGTGCGAGCCTACCCTTGTCGCCCATCGTCCTCTGCTCTCCCCCCTAGCTTCCAGCCCTCTCTCCTCCCTCCTCCACCTCTTTCCCTTCGGCTTTCAATTGGGGCAGATGGGTCGAGGGTCATTGCAAAGCAACGGGCAGCGCAAATTCCCCTTTCTCGCATTCGCGCTGCCTGCGTCCACATTCTTCACGTATTTTTCTTGCAAACACCGTAACCGATGTAGGAAATCCACGTGGACCAGAATCAATATCAGGTCGCATGTTAAAATTTGGTCTATTTTGTATTTACATGGGAATTGCTTTCAGCCCGTCAATTGAAAGTTAGACTCAATATTTTATGTAAATTTAATAACGATTCATTTTCAGACGAAGTTTTCAATGTTTTACGAACTCCAACTTACTGCGGTAGATCAGATCATGAGAATAAAATAAGGGAAATTGATCCTAGAACAGAAAAGTTTAAAAATGTTTTTCTCGCGATCGACAGGAGATTATAATTGCTGCGTTTAGACTCTGAAGGACGTTAGTTGACAGGGAATGTAGCTGATTAATTGATGAGCATGTTTCTAAATCTGCCGTGTAGTGCTAACACCATGTTTTGCACGTTCCCTGGATGACTCTTGTTTCATGTTTACATAGTTACATTATAGATAATTGTCGAGTTTCTGTAGCAGTTGTAGTATACGGATAGTGTGGTGCTCGTTGGCGAAAGTAAATTTCTTCACTGTAGTTCATGTTGGTGGTAAGAAACCCCCTGCCAAAAGCCCTCGTGGTGGCATGCAGGGTAATAAGTAGATGTATTTAAAATAACCTCTAAAACAGCTGAATAGGCTTTTTACATCGAGCTCGGTGACATTTAATGAATGATTGATCGTGTCATGGTTGGTCGTGATTGATACACAATCATGACCTAGGAGCTGTGTTCAATCTATTCGATATAATATCGATCACGTAACTAAGGATTCACATGGTACAGTTATGAAGGGTTCGATATTTTGGTTATTTAAATTACTCATAAAAATCTTACGCAGCCTTCCTGATTGAGTTTTTTGGGGGAAATCTAGATAGAGTTTAATATCGCGATTAGATGATATGCAGAACATTTAAAGCTCGCCATCCTAGTGGGTCAATCTCACCGAATTATCGAACCGCTCGTCGTACCACGTGACTCCTTAGTTACGCGATCGGGATTATCTCCAACAGTTTAAACGCATCCACCCGGGGCTGAAGACATCCACCCCAGCGGGACTCGAACCCGCCACAGTGCGGTAGCAGGTGAGGACTACGCCCACCCCTACCCGGGTTGGCAATATTTTTAAAAATATGTTGGATGCCGATTTTTTTGGGCCACCGCCAAAAACCTCTCATCCTCAGTATAGTACGATCGATCCTAAGCTTTAACTAGGCAGTTAGGCTGCCGAACCAACGGGCTTAAAATGCAACTTTTCCGCACATTGTTGTGGGTTGTGCTAGGTAATTGAGACTGGGTCGATAGATTCCATTTATTTGGCCTAAGCGACCTAGTTTCATTCACTAAGCAGCTCGGTTTGTTTGATTGTCTCGGAATATAAACTGCCTACATTAGGTCTAATATATAAAATAAAATTTGAACGATGTATTTTTCACACTTTTGTAAACCCTACCGGTTTCGACACTCTCGTGTCATTTTCAAGGGTACAGCTGTTTACAGCTGTAGGGTTTCCAAATAAAGTGTGAAAAATACATCGTTCAAGTTTTATATAATATGTCACTTTTTCACAAAATATCGCCTGACTCGATCCAACTTATGAGTCTAATATGCCTACCTATTACCTTTTGAAATTCTATTATTCTGTTTACGTGTGCTAGTGTCTCAAAGAAAAAGGTTTGTAGATTGAATGGGGAGCAGAGAAATTGTGATAAGAAACCTGGCGTCCGCTCAAGCCTAGTGTTTGAATCAAGGTCGTTCAATATCGATTCCATTCCTCCTTCGGTTCAGGTCTTCGAAACGTAAACAAGTTCATTGTTAATGTGCTTATTTTGGTGTTTTTTCCTTAGGCATAGTACAAGTTGTTTTACGTTTGTATTGATTTGGGAGTGCATTTATATTCTAAATGGCGAATTGATCCGAATGTTTGCAGATTTCCTTGGAAGAGCTATGTCAGAAACGCTCAGTTAGCCCTTTCATGGCGGTGGTAAGGTGGAATTATTGCGAAGACCTATATTCAGCAATGGATATATCGAATCCAATCGAACTACTTAGCTTTGTATGAGATTAGTCGCATTGTAGTGGACTCTTCTTTGAATCAGGGTCGTTCGATTCGATGTATTCGTTGCTCTATCGATATGGGTCTTTGCCATCATTTCCACCAAGGAGTACTCTATACTACTTGATTTCCACCACGGGGCCGCCAATAATGTGCTCCTTGAGCAATTTCCGGCATAACACACTCATGGAAATGTTCGAATATGCGGCGTTATTCGTCATTTCGAGTACAAATTCGCTGCCAAATCAACAAAAACATGGAACAACCTTTTCAAAGCTTATGTAGAATACTCTAACATAAGCACATTAATGGCGGACTTGTTTACGTTGTGAGGACCTGTATCAAAGGGAGAATGCAATCGATATTGAACGACCTTGCTTTGAATTTGATTAGCTTGCCGGGCGGAGTACGCCCATTGAAATGCTTACCACGCACAGGAGTTCTTTGAAATTTTCTCGGATGAGATCGGAATTCCTCTTAATCTTTTCTGATCCCTCAAGAGTATCGAACCCGAACCCTTGGGATGGAAAGCGAGCGTTATAGCCACTATGCCCGATCCCTTCATTTCTTCGTGCACTCTTTATTTTTTTATCACCCTCCTTGCCCCTAAACGACTATCTTCCGAGAAATGTTTTCAGATCGCCACTTTAATGGCTTCCAACCTTTTTAAGAGGGCAGATCGATCAACGAAACGATCGGTCTGAATGCCAGTTGATACTTGTAATTAAATCGACTCGTTACTCACCTCTTTTCCACCTTATTCTTTCCACTCCTCCCCGTAACCCACCGTGTACCTCCCAAGATTGCTCCACTCGTCCAGCTCCGAGTCATGCTGTGTTCCTCGACATTATTATTTGTCGATTGACTCGTCTCTTATAAGGATCCAGTTACTCCTCCATTTATCTCCGGAGTCAGTGTGAATATCGGCGGGACGTGATGTCCGTAATTAATTTTCTTCTTCTCGAGCATGGATTTACTTTTAAAGGAACCGAAGTTCGTAGGAGTTGACCATTAGCCCTTCGGTTCGTCGCAAATGTGGTTAGGCCACACCTCGGACACGCCGCGTGCATTTGGGACCATGGACAGAAATATTTAACCGAAAAAATAAATGAAATACATAGGAAAGCTGCGCGCTTCGTTAAAAACAGCTGCAAGTGAACATCTGTTGTTTCTCAGCTTTTAGAGAAATTAGGTTGGGTGCCGCTAGAGGCTCGGAGGCTGCACACTGGGTTTAGTTTGCGTGAATAATTCAGAAGAGGTATGTTCCATAGTGACTTAGAGAATATAATTTTGTGCTGCAGTAGATTTATAGGGGTGACAGAAGCGACAAAATGAGGGAGATACATTTCCGAGCATATAGGTACAAAAATTCGTTCTTTCTCTACATCCACTTTTTCTGCCCCACTTAAACATTTCCCATCGCCCTCTTTTCCTCTCCCACATTGTCTTGTGCACTTTCATTTGTTTTTCTCTCCTCAGAGCTCAATCTCCGCGATACCCTCATCTCCCAAGCCTCATGTGCCGTGAAAAATGATCAAATCACGATCTTCAGATGTGACATGATCGCCTCATATTCTCCGCACCTAGGTGTTGATTTAATCTTAAAAAAAACTGCGAGCATTGCAATTTTCAATGTCACTTGTTATGAGAATCCTCCGTCCAACTCACCCCGACGTTGCTCCATCTGTTTGCCACCGCTCGTCATTTTCAAATTCAAATTTACGGCGGTCTTCGCGTGTACGGCCGTGGCGGTATGTGGCGCGGGAAGAAATGATGAGCGCATTCCTCGGGAATGATACGCTGCCCCGAGTGAAAGGAAGAATGTGCCGCTCATTCGGGAATCCGAGAAAAATCCGCGCGGATGCCCCCTGGTGGCGGTCCCGTGACCGACCCTCCCACCCCAACCCCCCTCGCCACCCGCCGATGCGACCCTTTCCTCCCCACTCACCCTCCACCCGTGGCGTTCATTCTGCCTCGTTCATTACCACCACTGTGTACAGCTCTACATTCTATTCCGTGCTCTTCCGCTCTTTCTCGTGTGCCTGCGTGCGATCTACACGCAACCTGCACGACGTTCTTTCCTCACGAGCGTAATTTGCGACATTCCTACTCTTTGATCTACCGTGCATCGCATTGGCTTCGCTTCACATTAATCCCTTTATCAATTACTGTGAAAATGAGTCAATCTTAAAATATCGCATCTGTTGATTGAATAAAAATCGTTGGTATCTTTTTGGTAACTTTTGAAGTACGTGTTCAACATAAATGAAGGATCGAATCCGATGTATATAGTATGATATGAAATATTAACGTCTTCAGTTGATTTTTCGGACAACGAATATTCGATCTTTCCTTTCAATCATAGTTGGCTCATCTATACAGTGCTTTTATACGAAAGTAGACTTGTATAATTAAACACCTCTTAACGGATATTCCTGTCAAGTGATCACACTTCTCAACGACTATGTTTCAGCGGAACCGTCGGTGTTCGCTTAGTTCAGGTTTCACTGGATGTTTACATGAAATTAATATGCATTGAAATTTCCCAGGAGCAACTAAATTATGAGGTAGTAGACGCCATCTGTATATGTTTTAACAAAATCATCGCTTCAAGAATTTTTCCGTTTAATTCAAATCAGCCTCCCGTTCGATTGCATAATATATACTCCTAGAAACTGAACCCTTGTCGAACGACGACGCCCCCCTTTACGACTTTTTTTCATCGGAGCCGTCGGTGGTCGCTCAGGACAGGTATCACAGTAATATCAGTTTTTTCTTGGCAGAGGCCGCAGTTCCTTTCATTTTTATTTATAATATTTGAAGAATAGTTGACAGAATGAATAATTCTTAAATTTAACTATTTAATGAAGTCCAAAAAAAGCACATGGCCAATTACAAAGGACACATAATGAGCAATGAAAATATCCAATAATGATTTATCCAATTGTAAAGCTTGTTCTTTTTCTTTTACTGTATATTTTTCCGTAAGTTAAGGCTGGGTTTAATCATAGGATACGCTTATTCGTTCACTTTCGATGCTATGCAAGTTATTATAAGATATCGTATCGATGCAAAGACATTTAATAGAGAATTGTGTCAAATGTCGTTTTTCTCTCTTTTGATATTAAATAAAATCACTGATATTTTTGGTCCTGGAAATGTTGAAACATTTTCTAAATTAATTATATATAATAGAGAATTGTGTCAGATGTCGTTTTTCTCTCTTTTTGTATTAAATAAAATCACTGATATTTTTGGTACTGGAAATTTTGAAACACATTTTCTAAATTAATTAAGTATCGAATCCGATAAACATATTTTGGCCCTCGATTTTACCTTCTTAACCCTATATAACCCAATTTTTTTTATTATGCAAAAACATATTAAATGTAACATAGATATCCATTCACCTTTACATAAAAATGAACTATTTGTTAAAATGTCCAGACATTTATTTGCAAAAATAGACACTGTTTCTCAGAAGTTACAATGGGTGATAAAGAAACACTCTTACATTGGAGTATGAAAATCTTTTTATGCGGTATGGAATTCCATGAAAAAATTTACATTAGGATATTAGCACAAATGTACATGAAATTTTGAGCATTTTATTTTTGGAACACCTTCACATCAAGGATTCTTACGTCTTCTATCATCTTCAGTTGGAACTGCTGAAAATGGTAATCTCTTCTTTTTTGTTGAATTTTTCCATTCATGTTAAGTATAAATGAAAGGCATTTTGGCAGTCAGAGTGCTACGTTGAAGTTACAATAGTATTCAGGGGTAATGAAGTGTAAATAGAGAATAAACGCACATTTTTAAGAAATGTTACCGCCAAGTCACAGTGGGTTGTAGAGAGTTAATTTGACTTCCCGAACGAAGAATTTTCGATATTTCCTTTCAATCATAGTTTTCTCATCTGTTCAGTGCTTTGTTGGGAAAGTGATCGCTATTCCCTTCAGTAGTCGCAGACGTTTTCGCCAATTGGATTTTTTTTCCGTCTCCCTGCATATCATCCGTGTTAATGATTTTTTGCGCCCCGATAGTGTTTCGATCATTTAGAGGGTGTTGATTGCGAAAGGGTGACCTTAATGCTCTTTCTTCCTCCCAGATAATGGGGGCGTTTATCCTTGCGCTCATGCTCTCTCGCCCGCCCACCCCTCGTCTCCAGTCCCCCGGACGATCCTCCCTCGCTGTAGGAATCTCCCCGTATTTCTCCCATTCCTCCTCCGATCCTCCTCCGATTCTCCCCCGTCGACTACCCCCCTTCTCCTATCTCGAGCACATTCCTGGAATCCTCCCGTCCGAGTGCGCGAAGGTATCGAATGTGGGAAAATTGGAAAGACCTGGAGAAGAGGTTGTATCGAGGGGGTCGAGGGGTTGCAGTGGGGGAGGGGGAAACCGTCGGAGAGGGTGGGGGAGTATGGAGAGGGGTGCCGTGGGAGAAATGGTGGCTCGGGTTGTCGGGAAGGCAATAGAAAACGACCGCTTGGTCGTTCATTTATTTTTTTTTCACTTTCCTCTGCCGTTGCGAGAAATCTTTGAGGGAAATACCGGAGCGTCGATCCGGCGAGAACAGGATAGGGGAAAAATTGAGCGAGTGTAACGGTTGAAAGAGAGAGGTAGGATGGAGGAGGAAATGGGATGACCAAGGATAGATAGGGCAGAAGGAAAAGAAAATTCTGAAGTGACAGGATCGCGCGGAAATAATTACCGGTGCGTGGATTCTAAGAGGGGAAGAGGATAGGGAAAGAGATGGAAGGAACGGTGATAGAAATGGTGGCAGGTTAGATAATGAAATGGAAAGAAGAGAGATATAAGAAAGAGAAGAATTTAGCGATTGACGAACGTATGTAAATAAAGAGCGACGAGGAAATCCAAGAGGGAAAGGGGATGGAGAATAAATAGAAAAGGGTAGCAATAGAGAATAAAGGGTCTAGTGTATTGGAGGAGGTACTGAATAGACCAGTAGTTACATATGGAGCTGAGACATGGGTCCTATCCAAAGAAGATGAATAAACACAGAGAAGATTTGAAAGGAAAATAATAAAGAGAATCTATGGCCCAGTTAAAGGAGAAACGTGGAGATTAAGAATGAACTGTGAAATAAATGAAATATTGGAAGAGAAGGATATAGTTAGGTTCTCCAAGTCATTGCGACTGTCATGATTGGACCATGTTGGAAGGATGGAAGAGTACAGAATGCCAAAATTGTAAATGGCAAGATGGAAGGGAGTAGGAGGAGAGGAAAACCACGCAAAAGATGGCTACAATATGTTGAAGAGGACCTGAAGACAATGGGAATTGGAAGATGGACAGATAAAGCAAAAAGGTAAGCCGAATAGAGGCATATAACTGAGGAAGCCAAGGACCACACCAGGCTGTAGAGCTGTGGAAGAAGAAGTAGTATTGGAGGAGATAAGATTTATTGAGAGGAAAAGGGAATTGGAGGACGAACGTACCATGAAAGAATAGCTGCTGCAAATAACTGATAGATGAGGACGTAGGGAAGAGATAGAATTGGGTAGCTTCCATTGCTAGGGAGGAATGAGGAAACAGGGAGAAAAAGGATATATAGAGTGAATAAAAATGAAATTAGTGGAGTGGGAGACACATGCACTTGTAAACGACCTCCCGTGCGACGATTTAAGAGAAGAGTTTGGGATAGGACATTTTTATTCCATTTTAGATACCATCCTTGGAGAAAATATTGTGGAAATATTTGAAAATCGGAACAGGTGTGATTTAGAGCGTCACAAGAGAATATCATTTTGGCGCCACACTACATCTTTAGATCCCGCAGAAGTGGTAAGATAAGAGAAATACATTGACAAAGGGATAGGTGCATACAAATATTCATCCTTTCCTCGCACAATAAGTTACCATAATAAAAACTAACCTCCACTCAATGCACTCCCGTAATACGCTTCACCATTTCACCTCCCAAAACCTTATCCTTTACAACCACACGCGGCTGGTATCCTAATACACCCTGCCTCCCGCCCATCTACATCTACATCTACGTGATACCCTGCGAGCCACCACGAGGGTGTGTAGCAGGGGATGAAGATCACCAAACATGCACTGTTGACATGCAACTAGGATATTTAATGGAGACATGCTAGATAATATGGTCACATGCAGCTAGATGGTTAGTATCTACATAATATGAAATGGATTATTGGTTGTTATTACATGCATCATGCACTACAGACTACTCTAACTATATTTCACCTACCTATCCCTTTGCTACGCTGCCTATTGTTCTCTCTTATAGTACGAGGGAAAAATGACATTTTAAATCTATCGGTACGACAATCTATCTCTCTAATTTTGTTAATATGATCAAACCTAGCATAATACGCAGGGGTTCTCAATATATATATAACGTCATCTGTGAACAACTCTGTTTCGAATTTACTTAAAAGGTTTAACCTAAATTTTAACCTGCGTTCTGATAGTAATTCCCATCCTAGTTCTTCTATTAACCTCGTAACACTAATACAATTATCATAACGGCCTTTAACAAACCTAGCGGATCTCCCCCATGTGACAGCTCGGAGGGTAGTGTGTAGATATACATATAGATAATAGAATAAATTAAAGTAAGGTTCGGAAATATAATAATATGCAATAATATCTACATCAGAGAGCGTATTGGCACAACCTTTGTGTAACCTATGGATTTCCATGTTTGAAATTAAACACTGGTACAATATCTACACTTTTATTTCCGCATACTGATGATGGCATAATGTGCTGAAACCATGTTCGGTGACGAAAATAAAAGTGTGTATATTGTACCAGTTTTTATTTTCAAATATGCAAGATCTACATTTGCAATCTGCCCTATGAGTTGCGCATTGGCGTGTGGCGGAGGACACCAGCCTTGTAAATGGGTAGCGGTTTTGGGAGGCTGTGAAGTGTATTATGGGAGTGTTTTGTGTGGGGGACAGTTTTACTGTGATCACCTATTGTGCGTGGAAAGAACGAATTTTTATGCCTGCCTATTCGGAAACACATCTCTATTATTTTATCGCTTCTGATCATATATATGTAGGGCACAGAATTATGCGTATTGGTAGTGAAGTGTTGTCATAGTGGAAATTCCTAAAACTCTGTATTTGATCGGGGAGGAACACATAAGGGTTGATCGCCTATTGCAGTGGTTCCCAAAGTGGACGCTACCGCCCCTTGGAGGGTGGTGATTTCATCTGAGGGGCTATAGAGTGTCGGTGGAGGTTGGGCCCTTGCCAATTATACATGTCCGGGGATGAGTATACTATCTCTCTGTTGGATTTGAAATAAAGAAAAGTTTAATCGTAATTGTTTTAGCTTTATTTTTATAAACATCTTGATTTGGTCATGTAGTCCATGACTTTAACGCTTTTGGTTGGGGACGCTGGGTAAAGATTTGTGGAAAAAAGGGACACATTCGGTAAAGTTTTGTGGAAAAAAGGGGGCGTAGACTCGAAAAAGTTTGGGAAACACTGACATATTGTGTGTGGAGCGAACTAACTTGTATACCTACCTGTTCGGCAACATATCTCTATTATTTTATTTTTCTGGTCATGGATATGTAGAACACATAATTGCGCGTATCGGTAGTGAAGCATTGTCGAAGTGGAAAATTCCTAAAACTCTATTGGATCGGGGAGGAACACGTAAGGGTTGATCATCTATTGTGCGTGGAGCGAACGAATTTTTATACCTTCCTGTTAGGCAACATATCTCAATTATTTTATCGCTTCTGATCATAAATATGTAGAGCATAGAATTGTACGTATTGGTAGCGAAGCGTTGTCAAAGTGGAAAATTCCTAAAACTCCGTGTTGGATCGGGGAGGAACACGTAAGGGTTGAACATCTATTGTGCGTGGAGCGAACGAATTTTTATACCTTCCTGTTAGGCAACATATCTCAATTATTTTATCGCTTCTGATCATAAATATGTAGAGCATAGAATTGTACGTATTGGTAGCGAAGCGTTGTCAAAGTGAAAAATTCCTAAAACTCCGTGTTGGATTGGGGAGGAACACGTAAGGGTTGAACATCTATTGTGCGTGGAGCAAACGAATTTTTATACTTCCTGTTAGGCAACATATCTCAATTATTTTATCGCTTCTGATCATGAATATGTAGAGCATAGAATTGTGCGTATTTGTAGTGAAGCGTTGTCAAAGTGAAAAATTCCTAAAACTCCGTGTTGGATTGGGGAGGAACACGTAAGGGTTGATCATCTATTGTGCGTGGAGCGAACGAATTTTTATACCTTTCTGTTAGGCAACATATCTCAATTATTTTATCGCTTCTGATCATGAATATGTAGAGCATAGAATTGTGCGTATTGGTAGTGAAGCGTTGTCAAAGTGAAAAATTCCTAAAACTCTGTGTTGGATCGGGGAGGAACACGTAAGGGTTGAACATCTATTGTGCGTGGAGCAAACGAATTTTTATACCTTCCTGTTAGGCAACATATCTCAATTATTTTATCGCTTCTGATCATAAATATGTAGAGCATAGAATTGTACGTATTGGTAGCGAAGCGTTGTCAAAGTGGAAAATTCCTAAAACTCCGTGTTGGATCGGGGAGGAACACGTAAGGGTTGAACATCTATTGTGCGTGGAGCGAACGAATTTTTATACCTTCCTGTTAGGCAACATATCTCAATTATTTTATCGCTTCTGATCATAAATATGTAGAGCATAGAATTGTACGTATTGGTAGCGAAGCGTTTTCAAAGTGGAAAATTCCTAAAACTCTGTGTTGGATCGGGGAGGAACACGTAAGGGTTGAACATCTATTGTGCGTGGAGCAAACGAATTTTTATACCTTCCTGTTAGGCAACATATCTCAATTATTTTATCGCTTCTGATCATGAATATGTAGAGCATAGAATTGTGCGTATTTGTAGTGAAGCGTTGTCAAAGTGGAAAATTCCTAAAACTCCGTGTTGGATCGGGGAGGAACACGTAAGGGTTGAACATCTATTGTGCGTGGAGCGAACGAATTTTTATACCTTCCTGTTAGGCAACATATCTCAATTATTTTATCGCTTCTGATCATAAATATGTAGAGCATAGAATTGTACGTATTGGTAGCGAAGCGTTGTCAAAGTGGAAAATTCCTAAAACTCTGTGTTGGATCGGGGAGGAACACGTAAGGGTTGAACATCTATTGTGCGTGGAGCAAACGAATTTTTATACCTTCCTGTTAGGCAACATATCTCAATTATTTTATCGCTTCTGATCATGAATATGTAGAGCATAGAATTGTGCGTATTTGTAGTGAAGCGTTGTCAAAGTGAAAAATTCCTAAAACTCCGTGTTGGATTGGGGAGGAACACGTAAGGGTTGAACATCTATTGTGCGTGGAGCAAACGAATTTTTATACTTCCTGTTAGGCAACATATCTCAATTATTTTATCGCTTCTGATCATGAATATGTAGAGCATAGAATTGTGCGTATTGGTAGTGAAGCGTTGTCAAAGTGAAAAATTCCTAAAACTCTGTGTTGGATCGGGGAACACGTAAGGGTTGAACATCTATTGTGCGTGGAGCAAACGAATTTTTATACCTTCCTGTTAGGCAACATATCTCAATTATTTTATCGCTTCTGATCATAAATATGTAGAGCATAGAATTGTACGTATTGGTAGCGAAGCGTTGTCAAAGTGGAAAATTCCTAAAACTCCGTGTTGGATCGGGGAGGAACACGTAAGGGTTGAACATCTATTGTGCGTGGAGCGAACGAATTTTTATACCTTCCTGTTAGGCAACATATCTCAATTATTTTATCGCTTCTGATCATAAATATGTAGAGCATAGAATTGTACGTATTGGTAGCGAAGCGTTGTCAAAGTGGAAAATTCCTAAAACTCTGTGTTGGATCGGGGAGGAACACGTAAGGGTTGAACATCTATTGTGCGTGGAGCAAACGAATTTTTAATCCTTCCTGTTAGGCAACATATCTCAATTATTTTATCGCTTCTGATCATGAATATGTAGAGCATAGAATTGTGCGTATTTGTAGTGAAGCGTTGTCAAAGTGAAAAATTCCTAAAACTCCGTGTTGGATTGGGGAGGAACACGTAAGGGTTGATCATCTATTGTGCGTGGAGCGAACGAATTTTTATACCTTCCTGTTATGCAACATATCTCAATTATTTTATCGCTTCTGATCATGAATATGTAGAGCATAGAATTGTGCGTATTGGCATTGAAGCGTTGTCAAAGTGAAAAATTCCTAAAACTCTGTGTTGGATCGGGGAGGAACACGTAAGGGTTGAACATCTATTGTGCGTGGAGCAAACGAATTTTTATACCTTCCTGTTAGGCAACATATCTCAATTATTTTATCGCTTCTGATCATAAATATGTAGAGCATAGAATTGTACGTATTGGTAGCGAAGCGTTGTCAAAGTGGAAAATTCCTAAAACTCCGTGTTGGATCGGGGAGGAACACGTAAGGGTTGAACATCTATTGTGCGTGGAGCAAACGAATTTTTAATCCTTCCTGTTAGGCAACATATCTCAATTATTTTATCGCTTCTGATCATGAATATGTAGAGCATAGAATTGTGCGTATTTGTAGTGAAGCGTTGTCAAAGTGGAAAATTCCTAAAACTCCGTGTTGGATCGGGGAGGAACACGTAAGGGTTGAACATCTATTGTGCGTGGAGCGAACGAATTTTTATACCTTCCTGTTATGCAACATATCTCAATTATTTTATCGCTTCTGATCATGAATATGTAGAGCATAGAATTGTGCGTATTGGCATTGAAGCGTTGTCAAAGTGAAAAATTCCTAAAACTCTGTATTGGATGGGGGAGGAACACGGGTTTCAGTAAATATAGGGGAGAGGAATGATAGAGAGTTGAATGGGATGAAGAAAGCTAGATAGAGCGAAAGAAAAAAGAGAGTGTGGAGTGGAAGACCCGCACTCGCAAACACACGCACGCACATAAATGAATTCCTCGTTGCGCTGGACTCTCGGGTATGTACGCGCTCGCAGTACATAACATCGCTCTTGATCTCCCATCCCCGACGAGGAGCGCGGGCAGCAGAAGCAGCGGCAGAAATGCCTTTAACTCCTTCTCTCTCGTTCCCTTTTTACACCTGTTACCCTCCTCCCTCCCCCTCTCAGCCCTTCTCCGCATGCACATCCAACCCCCCTCCCCTACTTTCGATTCTTTCTCACTCCCGACCCCGTGGGACTTGGCTTCGTTGCTCGTGCGTACCCGTATGAGAGAGAAGGGGGAGGAGGGGGAATGAAGGTAATGTAATACACTCAAAGCTACCCCGCGTTCTCGGGAATCCCCTACCCCCCGACCCGAACCGCCCGTGAGTTATCTCGTGATGTTAGTTCCGATCGGTTTCCCAGTGGGGAAGGGGAAAAAAATATATCGCATTGAAATGTCGTCGTCTCACTGAACCGAGAGGGTACGAGGACGTGTGGTTATGAGAAAGTCGAGTCCCAGTCGATATGGTCAGGTTGAGTATCTCGGTTGGTGAGGAGCTAGCGAGCGAGAAAAAGTTTCGATGCTTCGAAAGGTCATTAGGGGGTGAGGGCACTTTGAGTGTCCATTGGGCGCTGATTTGCTGGTAGAGATGCAGTTTCGCTCCAAATATTATCTTGTATCTGATCGGTGAAATACGGCCGGCTTTTTTAGCGCGTGTGGAAGGAGCGTGCATAAAATTACTCCGTATTTCTGAATGATGTTCCATGTTTTGATGTAATTGTTTTTAATCTGTAAAAAAGTTGGAAATGAAAGTCTTTTTTACTTAGATTATGTATCGTATGACCGGTTGCTTTGAATGATAGACATCGACGAAACCGGTCGCACAATAAATACTCTACGTAAAGCTTACATAGTTTTGTTAATTCCTGAACATGGAAAAGTTTTACAAAGTTATGGCTGTAACTATTGAATAAAAGTATTTATTTATTTGAGAAAAATCACGTACAGCATGAAGCCATTTTATGGTGCACGTATGACAAACAAAAAAGGACACAAACGTTAAAATATAACAAGAAGGTAACAAATAATAATCCAGCATGGGAAATAGAAAAAATTACTTTATTTGGGAATAACATATGACTAGGTTAGCGAAGACTCTGGAAGCTGTAGTAAGGTAAAAGGCTCGATGTTCACAGGAAGGGAATTTACAAGAGAAGAGAGGCGAAAAATGAGGGAGAGCTTGTTAAGTAATGATCTGGGAGTAGGGATATGGAGAACTGAGTGACGGGTGTGTCGGGTGGGTATTCTGAAACTTAGTAAGGGAACAAGGTCGGGGCTGTGTATTCTTTTAGCAATTTACAGTCGTTTATAAATTATGCATTCCGCTATTAGCTTTCAAGGCATATTCATCATGTTAGGTTTGATCGCAATGAAACACACAGATTTAATCAATTCAACAGTTGATGTTCGATTAAAAGAATGCAACTGTTGGAAAAAAATAAATAGTTAGAAACTAAAATTAAATTATGATATCATTCGGAGTTTTGGACATACATAGGATGTATCGGGCTCAGAATTCAGTTGGTTAGAAATAGAAATGAAATTATACACAAATCTTACACTTAATCTGTTTCATTTAAGTAACCCTCCCAGAAATAAAAAAAACTCAGTGTGTCTCTCCTATTATTTTACGTGAGCTAAGCATGTGAGAATATTCAAATTTTTCCCTTAAGAATCATCAAAACTGTGATATTTGTTCTGGCTTTGAGTTGGAAATGTTTCCCTGGTTAAATCTGCCGTAGATTATGGACTAGGAGGTGCTATTATTCATGAACCATTAAAGCAGAATCTTTCTTAACTTTGTGGTATATTTCCATTGTCATATTTAATGGTAACTTTTACTGCACCATAGACCACAAAAACACGGTAAAGGAGACCTGATGATGATACTAACGTATTGAAACCAGGGTCGTGTTTTTGTATTTTTAATTCTGCGGTGTAGCAAAAGTTACAATTAAATATGATTATTCATGTAAATAGCGAATGCCTCAAAACATTTGGTTTTTTTCACTATGCTATGAAGAAGATCCGGTCACATTCCTTAGCCTTTTTAAAGCAGTAGAATTTTTTCATAACAGGGTTAGGCAGTCTACATTACCACGGCTAGCTTCCCAGCAATCCCGAGGAACCCGACTTCAATGACGTCGGGCGAAATGACCAAGAGTCTCGCTGCGGTGCATTCGAACGAGCCAGAGCAAATGACGCGTTTTATATATTTTTTGTCTCATTCCTTCGGCTCCCAGCTACTCTACACGAGGGACGTCTCATACTCAGACCAGGCGCCATTTTTCTCCCAATGCCTCCGTCATCGGCGCTTGCACCAGACTCTCCCGCCACTTCCGAGCTCTCCTCATTTTCCTCATCGGTCTCCCACCCACTCTGTCTCATCGTCGGCTCCGACCAGTTTCACTCCCCACCCGCGTTCGACGACGTTTCCCTTCCCGCCCGTTCGCTCCCCACCCAACCCCCCCTACCTCTCCCCCCCCCTATTTCCCTCCCCGTCCCAACCTCTCTCTCATTTCTTCACGCATCTTATGTCGCCTCCCCCCCTTGTCCTCCCAATGTCTCTCTCCTCCTCTTAACTTTGACCTATCCTCTTCTTTCGAGGATGTCTATATACGTTTTTACTACCATGACCACGCCTAGTATATGCGCTGGCCGTTTCCCCAAACGCATTTCTTTCCATTTCTTCTCCTTCCATGACGGTAATGTGCACGTATACATGCGGGCAATGGGTCTCATCTCGGGTCGCTTGATGGGTCACAACTTCGCGGGCATTTTTTTATTTTCTTGTAGTCATCTGGATAATGGCGGAGTTGACTAAATATTCTCCTCTTTTCGCATTTGTCTGAGCTGAGTAAAGTTTTATATGAATATATAACTTTGAAATCATTTATTTCGTTTATCAGGCAGTCTACACCGCCCTTTTTCTTCTACTTGTTGAATGTTATTTTATTTATGCGCAGGTTTCAAAGTTCTCTCCAACCTTTCTGATACGATTCTTCTTTCTCATCAATGTACTTTGTTCGTTTGGTTTTCCTTAGCGCTGCGACCATGAGTGAGACATAGTTACGTTTCTATTCGGTCCAGAAAATCGAAATCGCAAAAATATTGAGTGTTCTCGATTCCTTTCCTTCATTTCCATCAGCTGGAGACTTGAGAGTTATTAAACATTTTAATCAGTATGTTACGCGAATATTTTTAACAGTGCAAGGCCGAAGCCAGTCATTTTTTACTCTCTTTGATTTTAGCGTTTCGAAATTTCTTTATCGCTGCATGAATCTGCCGAAGAATCCATGAATTCTCATAACTTAAGGTAGAGATTATTAAAAGTATTTCCTTTTTACTCTAAAAACTTACTACTTAAACTTCGCTACTAAGAGAAATACAAGTATTCTAATATTCTTCCGTTATGATTCACACAGCAGGGTTTTATACGGTTCAACTGCATTGAATCTTTATCGTCATAGGACGGCAACCTTTCGGTCCGCATTAAAAATTATTATAATGACAAAATGAGTTATTTTGTTTCATTGCCTGATGTTAAACCTTTCAAAATGTTGAAAACTTTTTCTCTAATTCATGAAACCAAAACATGCAATCAGCGGTCATTATTGACCATTAACTGTCCTTTCAGGGTGGGTGTCTAAGACTCATCCTTCTAGTTTTAAACTGGTTATTCTAGAAGAGCCGTGGGTGGCTAAGTGGTTTATTTACTTGTGCGTGAAACTTCATTCCTTGCTCAGTGAAAGAGTATGTTTGTGTTAACGAATACTGACAAGGAGTCCCAGACTCCGATTGTCAACATTCTACAATTGCAGATCTTTTATACTTTTTTTGAAACCGTTTATGTAAATAACTTTCCCCTATCTGTCACGTGTGTCTCTCTCTCGCAAATGAAAGGAACGTTTCAGTTCCCGGGTGTGCCCGCCAAGGGAAAAGTTCCACTTTTCATTGTTTCCCTCTAATGCCGACTCATTGCCCCGCTGCTCATTTCACATTAGAAAAAAAGCGGATGGGAGGTGTCTGGGCGGTATCCATTTGTCTCTTAAAGGCCAAACATCTGCATAAGAATCGGGATGAGTGTCCTTGCAGGGAAAGGTTAAACACTGTGACACAAGTGTTGTCACCAGAAAGAATTGCAATGGAGCGTTTCAAATGCGAGAGGCATTGAAAAAAAGAGCTCTTGCTATGCAAGGGTTGTGGAGTGCTCAACGTGTATTTTAATTTCCTCATGAATCTAGTCAATTTTCAGCGCCACGTCTTTAATACTTTTCTCGGTTTCCGTTTATTTCCTTGCTTATGGACCTCACATTCGATTATTAGTATGCTTTCAAACGACTTTTTTTATGTTTGTGTAAGTTTCTTCCTTATTCAATTGGATTATAAATTAACCGAAAGGTCACAAGTCAATGATGACAGTTGTTAGATAGGAATTTGTTTTACTGATTGTGTATTATAACTTTTTTCTTGGGGAAATAAATTTACGGAATGATATTTTACATGTTAGCAGAGATGTTTCCTGCCTTAGTTCTATTACGGAGTAAGTGCCTCGTTGGTATTCGATTGTATATATCTCTTGTCCGAGGCAGAAATGGTAAATATCATAGGGGCCTCTACTTCGCGATAAGTCAATGGCGAATATTACTAGAGAGTTGGTGTGAGATGCCAATGATCTTTACGTTAAACATGCGTTTGCTGGTACATACAATACTGGTGAAGTTCAGTTTCTTCATCTCGCGGTGAATCCTGGCACATTTGGCATTTCTATTGGAAGTGATCCTCTTACAAAATCTATCTTAAGGAATGCTGCTTATTCCTTGGGCATTTATGAACCATTAAGAGTCAATAACCAGCATGAAATGCGGGTTATTGACTCTTAATATTAAAAATATGAATTATTTGCGGTCTCTACAGTGCCTTCTCTTTCTTAGAATAGCCAGCCAGCTAGAATAGAATAGAATAACCAGCATGAAATGCGGGTTATTGACTCTTAATATTAAAAATAAGAATTATTTGCGGTCTCTACAGTGCCTTCTCTTTCTTAGAATAGCAGCAGGCAATACTAACGCTCGGGCGAATTTACATTGCGTTCACATGCCTCGATCATTTCTTAAACCTTCTCTTGTCGGTTCTCTCTTATATCTTTTGATTACGCAATCCCATCACGAAGTGTGAACTATAACAAAAAATGGTAATTTTTTTACTCATGTTGTATCTGGCACTGGAGGATGAACTGAAAGCAAGCAGCGGTGATCGTATTAGAACAATGACCTGAATTAAGTCACATTCGTCCAGTTTTTTGTCCTGTAATTATTTTTGAACACTTATGGCTTTCTTACTCAAAGAATGAAATAGTAACCTAAGAATTATGGTAAAATTCCAATGGACTACCATGGGCTCCAGTGAATTGGATCTTTGTACCTGAATAAATCATTTTCGTGATTTGTTAAAAAATATCCTCTTCGGCCAAAATATGTTTCTCTGTCATGTATTCACACCATTGTGATGAACATGGCAACTAACGTTTGTCAGCAGATCGCTGCACGTTTTACGTGGGTTTTTCCATCTTTATGCCCAAGGCAATGTCACGTTTACCTCAGCCACAAAGGGCTGATTATTTGGGGAAAGGATTTTTTTTCCTTTACGCCTTAGAGACTCGTGATCAATAATTTTTCAGTTAGGGTGTCGTTCCGTGGATCCGCCTTTCGTACATAAGCTGGAAACCCGTGAATTATTGGTGAGCGCCACCACCACCCTCGCCGTCTTTCAACCCCGCGGTTCGGAAGCTGCTGTCCTCGATCCGTAACTGGAGGGGCGAGATTATTATGGTGGGTGGAACCGAGGCACGACGAGCATCACACCCCCGCAACACAACCTCCCAATTTTTTTTACGGGCTCGGGCGGGTCTCCGTGCCAGCTTGCTGCGCTCGCAGAGATACACTTGTAGGCGGAGGCATTGGCACGTTTCGCAATGGTGGCAGGACCGGTGTTCCGGCAAAACAATAAAGTCCCCGAATTTCTTCTCTCCTATCAGATTTGCGAGTTGTTTTCTTCTTATTTTATTTCGCACAATTATTCCTGCTTGAAGGCATCGCAGGACTTAGTGGCATTCGTCATCCAAGAGCATGAGGTCACGAAGGATGAACCAGTCATGGGCGGGATGGTAAACGAAGAATTTAATAATAATAATTTAATACCTCAATAATGTGCATACATAAAAACAGCAACACATAATTTATGGATGCTTATGGTTACCACAATGATCGGAACCTGTAAGGGGGTAACGAAAATACCGTGCAAAATTTGTTTAACAAAAGAGTGATAAGATTACTGTGCTATACATAGTGCTGTACAATAATTGACGGAATTAAGTTACAATTTCTTGTCGCATGAAACGATTTCACGTATATTTTAAATTAATAATTCAATATCATCGTAATCGAGCAGCCATTTTTAATTTGCTTTAAAAATGTCATCACTTTTTTTTTCTTTTAAACATTCTCTGGCTGTAGGTTGACTATTTTTGGTGCAAAATAAACAAAACACCTCTGAAATAAGGTTGTACGAGGTCTGGGAGGTAAAACAACTGATGCGGAGACTCCTCTTATATTGCCAAGGCAATGTGCCAAACAAGTTTCCACTCCGCAAGTAAACATTTTTTAACGCTTTATAAGCATGTAAATATCTTGAAGTAAATTTTTCAATTCGCAAAGAAGTGGAAGAGAGTGGTGAAATCGGTTTTTAAAAGTAACTGTTTTTATTATTCTTTTCTGTAGAATTTGCCGGGGGACATCTGCTGGAACCCCGGTGTATTTCTTGGGTGGTATTTTGGTGAGCCAGCCGGTAACAGGTTGCATTTGCGTACACATTCAGTCATATATTTGGAATTCGTCGTAGATTGAAAGCGGATGTATTGTTTTGGGAATGAAGGAAGGATAAAATAAGCCCAGCGCTGGCATTAGCGTATTCTTGAAAAGCTCTCGGGGGTTCAATTTTCAACTTGCCAACCGACAGACGGGATATCGAACCGCTCTTCCTGACACTGTGGCCTAGAGAGGCGAGTGCCAAGAAATTAATCTCTCGAACACTTCCTTTTCTCGCTCTCCTGTCGCGTTCATTTTTTTCTCGTCTCGTTACGCCTTTAATGCCAGCAACTCACCTTCTACCCCTTCGCCGAGACTCAGGTCGTTTCGTGTGAAACCCAGTTCAGCCGAGCGTTGTATGTCAAATTGGAGAGATCTGCCGTTGTTCCTCTCCCATGGCATATCTCAAGCTAATGTCGCCATGGGTCGTGGTGTCACATCAGAGCGGGTGAAAGGAGCGAGCTTTGGGCTCGCTATCCAGAGTGCGTTTTCGTGCTTTTTAATGGGATTTAATTCTCGGGCAGTTCGTTCATTTTTTTGTGTTAGTTCGATTGTTGAAATTGTGTAGTATTTTTTTTAAATTTCTATCGCTGCCAAAAGTAATCTCATTCTGTGAACCACTCACATTTCCTGCTGTAAAACGTTGGCTGTTGACTCAATTTCATGCAATATGCATTGACACCATACCCAGTTATATTTATTGAGCACGTGTGGAGTTTAGCGAGGGAGAAAGAAAAAGGTATACAAAATATCCACTCTCACTGGTCTCACTTAAGCTCTATTTTTCTTTGAGTGATATAATGATGGGTATGTACTATCTATGGTATATAACCAGTGTGATGTAGGTTAAACCTGCGATTAAGATTGTGTTACGAATTCTCTATATCATTATCACCATGTTTTTTCCATAGTTACCGTAACCTAATTAGTCTCTCTTGACAAAATAGGGAGCGTATGCGTAGTTGGCATTCTATTTTGCCGATTTTAGATTAATGATATTTTAGTTCCTGAACACCTTTTCATTGTAATAAGCTACCTGTATTCGCCAGATCGATCAAATCCGTCATCGTATCAAAGATTGAGTTATGAAAATAATGAATTTATTGTTTCCTTAACCGGAGTCAGACTTAAAAATACTGAAACTCATGAGAATGTAATTGTATTTTATCGTGTAATTGTAATTGGAAACTCTAAGTCAGCATATGGTGTACCAAAAATAACCTCTTAAATTATTTTCTGCTTTCAAACACAGGGTTTTTGTTCATGTGGTTCCCTTGATATTGTGTACGTGAAGCCGGTTCCTCTGTGGCCGCTTCAAGTCAGTCACTCGCTGCGTAGCCCAAAGGTCGCATGTATGAGCCTCTCCCACTAGAGCACCGGCGATTTTTCCTGCCGCTATGCGGTTCTTGTCAAAATGAGATTTACGGATCGCAGTGACCTCGACCGCGGGAGAGCGATAGAGCGCGGGGAAAATAACAAAATACTACTACAAATAGGCCCTCGCTTTAAAAACAATTCCGCCGGCGAACGACCCAGGATAATGGAGAACAAGATTGGATCTTTATTTCCTCCGTCATGCCCGGAGTGGGATCGTTGTGATAACCACCGTTGGAGGAGTCATAGAGCACTCGTTAGAAGTAGGAAAAAAACTTCGTGCATAAGGCGTGCACTCTGGCGCTCGCACACACACACACACACACACACACGGGAAGCAAGTTGAGTAATCCCCCCCTCCCTCTCCGGATTGCCTTCACGCTTCAATCCGGGAGAGAAAGAATTTGTTCGCCCCGGTGCATCGAGGTGGGCAAGATAGAGCTGGAGGGGTGGAAAAAAAAAATAGGTGCCCCGCCGAGATTTATGCGGGAAGTGCAAAGGATGACGGGAAGTCAGGGCGAAATGAGGGGGAGGTGAGTGGGTGGGTGGGCGAGACGGGAGGATGGGGTGGTAGGAGGAGGCTCAGAGGGCAAGGCATTCTCGGAAGGTGTGGTTGGCGATGAGATAAGAGTCGCTCTTCGAGTGATGCGATTCAAATAGAGCGTGAGGTAATCTAAGCCAGTCCCGGCGTCTCCCCGAGACACTCGTGTGTGTAATTTATAAGCTCGGCGGCGAGCGAAATAGCGTCCAAGAAGTTGTAACGGCGCGGGGATGGCGAAAAAAAATGAATAAATAAGCATCGGGAGGAGGATCTCATTTTTTTGCATTAGCATAATTTTTTTACTTCTCAACAACAATGGAATCAATGAGAATCCAATTCAGCTTCTTGAAGTGTCTTATCACTTACCCAACTGCCACCATGATATAGTGGCCACCAGTGACGAATAGATTTATTGGAGTGATACTTTTGGGCGGATCTCCTTCGTACCAAGATGATAGGCTTTGTCGATGAGACTTTTTTTCACTCTAAAGGAAGTAATATGAATGTTAGAGGGCTAATGAAGGTACATTCTCTTTAAATTAGGTATTTGTATCCCAAATTTACTTAATTTTTACTGGGAAAACAGGCTGAGTAATTTTTGATATTCTCTCAAGTTTTGCCATTTTTGAGCCTGCATTTCGGTTGAAATTAGATGTAGTGTGAGTATTTTTTTGTACGGCCGTATTTTTCTGAAGTTCGCCTTAACGTGGGTTTTTATTTGCGGCCATTTCGATATCAGTCCTCTTAATTGTGAATCCTATACTTAACGTTTGATTGAGAATTTGGTTGTCTCCATTATTACTTATGCTATCCCATTTCTCGTGTTCAGTTCCGTAGATATTTATTTCCGCACTCAAACCACAACATTTTAGCAAATAGCAAAAGCATTAAGTTCGGGTCCTGCTTAAGGCTCTTGCCTCTTGAGGGTATTGTACAATGAGTCATTGGGTTTATGAGTAAGGAGTCTTGTCTTGGCATTCGCCCAAGGACAGAGGATAACCCGTAAATCGTGCAAAATAAATGCGTATGTAAGATATTGTCCCGCGTATGCTCAGGTTTGGAGAATTAATGCACTTCTTTCCTTAATTTCCTCTGCATACGGGTGGATTACGATGTATCAAATTCTACGCATTGAAACGCTTCGCAAGCGACATTGTGTTATGCACATTGCGACATTTGTTTCCCAGAATTAATGGGCAATTAAACTAGATGATATCATTGTGTTCCATGGCACATGTTTTTCTGTCTGGAAAATGTTTTCATCTTTCATTCCTGCCGAGTTGTCGTCATTTTAGAGACCTCCAAGAGGTGCAGTTGACTTCATGTCAAAGTGTCTGAAGGTGTTTCTTGCAACTAATTCCGGAAGCCCATAAAACTTTAAGGTATCAACTTTAAAGTACGTTTTATAAACGGAAGTTAACACAAACTATGGTATCCCGGCTGTTTTTACTGTAATTCAACCTTGAAAGTGGAGATTTTTGCATGGGTTTCTATGGAGATTGCTCAGATTACAGCAGTAAAACGTCAATTTGAACGGGGGAAAATATTCAAGGTTCGAATTAAATCTGTTAATAAGAACTAGGAAATTAAATAAAAATAAAATATAGGTATGGTATGTACTGGTTTTTTAAGTTTTTAATTTTAAGGAATACCATGTTGTACTTTTCCTCAGAATTTTATATTGGATGGTACGACGCGTTTCACCGACTTGTGGCATCATCAGGTACGAGTATTGTATCAGGTACCTAAATTGTATTCTTTAAGTATGGGTACCGAACATGATGTTGACACTATATATATTGTATCCTTTTATGGAGGAGAAAAAGATTAGGGGCCTCCAAGATTATAGAAACTGTCGTGGCCTGGTCAGTGGTAGTAAATATTGATAATTTTTTCACAAAATTCGACCTGAATAGTGCGATTACGTTCTGTTCCCAAGCTCTTGAGTTGCGAGTTTTTTTGCAAACCTTGTCAATTATTCATTTGGAATTGATGACGCAGCATATGGCATGGAAAAACTCAGTCGTCTCAGGCGTGACTTCGTGGAATTTATTATACATTGTAAATGGAAGGTAACTTTGTCATTCCGCATTAAATTTTTCCACGTAGAATTTGATGTGGAATGTTGTGGAGTTGGGAAAACGAAAGTTATGAGAGTGAATGATGAAGAAAATGGAATGTTATGACAAATGTGGGAAGAATAGAGATGGTTTGATGGTGTAGATATCTGAGAAACATGCTGACGGAAGATTGGAAGAGTGAGGTAGAAATTAAGTCAAGAATAGCTTTGGGAAATGAAGCTTTTAATAATAAGATAAATGTGTTATGCAGCGGTATGGACCTAGAACTGAGGTAGAGACTGGAGAAACGTTGTGTGTGGAGTGTTTTGCTGCATGTATGCGAAACGTGGACCTTGGGGATACGAGAGAAAGGTAGGGTCAATGCTTTTGAGATGTGGGTGTGGAGGAGGCTAGAGAGAGTGAAATTGATGAATGGAGTAAGAAATGAGGAGGTGCTCGGAAGAGTAAAAGCTCAAACGATTTCGTACTGTCTACTAATTTTTATTTCACCTCTTGCTACACGTGTTTCAACTGAACAACAGTCAGTCTTGCCTGAGGATGACTGTTGTTCAGTTGAAACACGTGTAGCAAGAGGTGAAATAAAAATTAGTAGACAGTACGAAATCGTTTGAGCTTTTACTCATTATGCTGTTCTACGATATCTCGCCTGAGAAAGTAGAGTGCTCGGAAGAGTTAGGGAGGAAAGAACGCTACTGAAAACAATACATAAGAGAAAGGGAATATCGATCGGACATATTTTAAGAAGGAAGGGGATTTTAAATGCAGCAGTCGAGGGAACAGTGGTGGGAGAAAAGAGAGGAGAAAGAAGAAGGTTGAAAATGATAGACGAAGTGAAGATAAAAGAAGTTACAAGGAAACCAAGGAAGAGGCCCGGGACAGGACGAGTTGGAGACAGCTTTGTTGTTTGTAGGCAGAATGCCAGTTGATGATGAACAGAGTTACTTTTCTTTTTAAATCCATATTGAAACAATCCTTGTACTTTTCCACAACTATAATATTACAGTTAAAAGTACTACGCGTTTCGCCCTCAAGACCCTCAAAAACCAATTGGTGCTCTATTCCTTTTCTATTGAATTTTCTCTAGGATTTCAAACCGCCTTCCGAAATCCTTTAAGGCAGCATTCTACACACCCCTAACGCGTTCGAAATTTTTAGTTAGATTAGTGAATAATTCAGGTCGGGTATTCACAAAATTAAATGTAATAGTTGTAATATAGCTTACATTGGTCAAATAGGACGAAATTTTAAGACACGGATGAAAGAACACTCACGAAGTTACTTAAATAAGGATACCAACTCACAATTTGCCAAGCATCTGCTGGATAATAATCGCGTAAGTGATTTTATCCCCGAATTCTACATGCCCTACCAATAGGTTTAAAGATGGATGCATTGGAGCAAATGGAAATTATCAGCGTCAAGCAACCTTTGCATCGAGTTAATTTGTCCGCACCCCTCTCCACTCCTTTCCGAAAAAAATTCCCTTTTCAAAAGCTCCTAGCCTATGTTCCCCTGCCTTTCCACCCAGAAATTAGTTTGTTCTCCAAACACCCCCCGCTTCTTAGCGGTGGTTACTATCGTAACAATCAATAAATGAAAATGTAAACAGTTGTTTCTGATGATGCAGCAAGCTGCGAAAAGTGTAGTACGTTTAACTGTTGATAAATAGTTTGGAAAAGTACAAGGATAGTTTTCAATGTGGATTCAAATATAAAATACTTTTACGAATTGACGCCTGAAGGTGTAAAAGAGTTACCTTTCATTTACAACATGGCATTGACTTAAGCGTCCTATGCCCTGTTGTGGGAGGTAATAATGAGTTTTCACCCACGGTGTCCTTTTTATACGACACCGGGCCTCTGTAGTTTACCTTAGTGAGTTCAACGCGAGGCGGCGTTTACTCTTTCCTTGCCCACTCCCCCGTAACGCCACCACCAGCTCAACCCCTATTGCGTTCCCTTCGCGGCGGACCGTGGGAAGACGGCCGGGGGAAGCAGCGTACGGAGAGAGAGAGAGGGAAAGACACAAGGATAGAAAGACGGGGGTCGTCGTGGAGGAGGAGGAGGAGGAAGGGGAAAGAGTTCAGGGGCCGAGGACGAGGGAGTGGCCGTGAGGGCGGGTTAACCAGGGCGGGTTGACGGCGCGGGGCGGTGCCCCGGTGCCGGAGAAGGAGGAGGAGGCAAATGGGAAGGGGGGTGCGGAGCGGGGAGGGGCGCTGCCGAGGAAGACGAGGTGTGGGTTGGGTTGGGAGTGGTGAGGGCGATACGTTCGGCGAGCGATAAGTCGGAAAGTGTCCGTGTGTGTTTGCGATTCACACGCACGCCCTCCCTTACACCCCCCCTCCCACCCTGTGAGTGTGTAATCGATCTCTTTCCCCCAAGGTTAATTAATAAATCGACAGTGATGTCCCTTTGATAACGAGAGAGGCTGCTCATTGTATAAAAGAGCTGTTGGTTAGGTTGCATCTTAACTTCGTGGGACCTATCGTTTGCGTGACACTTGCCTGTGTCCCTTCTTCAAGCATTTGTCCCTTAACCCTCTATGGACGGAATTATGAGACAACAGCATGGAAAAATACTGCTACTATATTAGTTTTTTAAAAAGTGCTATTGCATTTAAAAAATTGCTATTAATTTGATAGTAATTATAATTTTGAAATTGACGTATTTGTATTGTATGCATTTAATTAAAAATAATACTTTACGTATTAATATTTAAACCAGGTATGCTTCAACATTGCCTTCATGACGTACCTTTTTTAAACTTTCCCAACCTCTTTCTTGCTGTGACAGCTGAAACTATTTATTTCAGAGCTCCATCAGGCTCGCCATCGTCGGTGAATAGCGTCACACATTCATCTATTCAAATTGTTTCATAAACCGCCGATAGACACAACTCTCCACGTAAAAATCTGAAGCATTACAATTCTGTCTAGCGCAGCAACAAAATGGGAAAGCCTCTTAGAAAGCAGATATTTCAGTGATTTTGATACGTAATAAATTTGACCCGCTCGTCCAAAGAGGGTTAAGGTAGTTTGAGCGAGATAGTTCACAAGTCATGATAGAGACCATATTCGAATCATATGTTCTAATTTGAGCAGCTGGAGGAAACACGAATTTTATATTGCATTATTAATTATGCAATAACATACTTTTTGTGTCAGAATTTCTAATATTTTAAAATGAGCAAAATCTTTGTGTAAGTCTTTAACTTGACTCATTTTCATGGCGCGTTTCGTTTAATACGCCTACGCATCGGAAGGTTTATTTTGCGATTCTGAAAAAATACTGCGGTGACAATATGATTTATTTTCAAAAATAATTGGGAAAAATAACAGACTACATGCTGTCAATTGTGTAAACAAAGGTCCGACATTAAACTAGCATAGTTTGAATACTCAGTTGAATTGAAATTTTTGTGAGAATGGGCGAAGTTAATTTTTTCTCCATGAATGTCTACGACAAGAAGTTATGTTTCAGGAGTGGAAGCTATACAGCGAATTGCTTGCGAATACAATACCCAAAATAATATATTTTGATGCTGCTCAGCCATGATTTCAACCATTGAGGTATATGAGAGGGCACTTGTTATGTGCCCTCTCGATATACCTCAATGGGTTCAACCTTTGCACAGCGTTGCTCATGGATTATGACAAGGTGTTACTGGCGTGCGAATGTGCGGATGTTAAAATTGTGGTGGGTTGCATCGAAATCTATGATTCTCATCATTTTACGAAAAATAACACTTCGTTGATTTACTTTGCGTAATATTTGGAGGTTACAATCGTCCATGATTAAAAGTCAACTTAATACTTTTCCACACGAATTTCAGCCGAATCCAATCATTGGTTCAACAGTTGTACGCCATAGGACATCGACGTCAGCGCAGTGAGCCTTAGAGCGTGTAAAGCAATGGTTAAAAAACATGGTTGGGCAAAATTACAATATTGTTTGAAAATGTACTCTTTATTGCTAATTTATTAGTCTTTGATAGGTTCCAGCTTGACGGCTGTATTGGCGGAAGCTATTTCTTATGATTTGCTGAAGGTTATTTTAATTATACATTTTGTTGAGGCCTGGGACAACATCTCATAGGTTTATGCGTCCTTAGGTGATGATCCTGCGGCATATTCTCCTCCTACATATGGTCTCGTACTCTTATGGCACTGTTTTCAAATAGAAATTTCATCTCATAAAAAAAACTAAAAATAGAAGTTGCTTCACACCGAATCGTTCGAAGCCCTTTGAATTTCCGTTTATCTTTCTTGTAGTCTCATACACGTGTTCTTTATTATATTCCTTCATAGGTGCGATTGCATGCCTCCCATTCAATGCTTTTCGCTATTTCTTATTAACATTCCTCTGGGTTAGAATACACGGCGGAAATCGGAATTTTGCTACCGTTTCAGTTGTAAATTGCCCAGGCGTTTGTTCGCGATTCCCTTTCTCCAATCTTCCTCTCGTAATGCGTAAAACATTCGCAAATGTATTTTATCCGCCTTCTATCTTCTCTCGTTTCGCAATTTTCAAGGTGCTGCGAGGAAAATATCTTCTCATCAAAAGTGGAAGTTTTCCACAATTTCATCTGGAATTCGCTCCCATAAAAATGCCAAGTGCCCCGGAGCATATTTGAAACGCCGGTAGTTATTAGTTGTGACTCTGTTTGAGCACTCAACGTAAATGAAGGTGCTGATGAACGGGGAACGGGTCAGAGGTACGCGCACCGTACATAACGGAGCTTTATATGTGTCGGAGAAGTCGACGGCATTCGCGCCAATGAATAAATCTCCCCCGGAGAAGTTAAAATACGTCGTCCGAAAGATCACGACGCGAGAAATATTATCACTCTCGCGAAAAGTCGAGCGAGGAAATATACTTTTTCGTCAATCTTGCCATCGGGACGAGGGTGGGGTGTTTTTCTCGGTGTGAAGGGGAAGAGATGCGAGCGAAATGACATCGTGGGTTCCGCAGGGAAGTCGCTGATATATTTCTCGGTTTCGTTAAAATCCCTTATTCGGAATCGAGCGTACGAGTGCGTGGGGAAGTGAGTTACGACGGAGTTGTTTCGCATATCATGTCGTCGACCACGTGTAGAGGCAGTGAGTAAATTCTCCACTCCTCTGGAAGGCCGCATTAGTGCCAGATATGTACGGTCTGGACGGTGGCTTTATTATATGGGCGTGTCAGCAGCATCAACATTGATTAAGTTTAATTTGTGTCCCTGTCGTATTCGATTTGACTTACTTGAAGGTGCACGCCTTTAATATGGAGTTGAATTATATCTATCGTTTTTACAAACGCTTTGGAAGCCCCGTGCAAACTAAGTATGCCTTCTGAAGTGCCTTATTTTTAGCGTAAGCAACTTACTTCTACTACTAAAAGCGTAATAGCCTACGATCCGCTGCGAGGGTGAACTCAAAGGGATATTAGGAAACCAGTTTCTGATTGAGAGAAAATAGGAGAACTGGTTCTGGAAAAAAGTTACAAATATGATTGACCGAATGATAAATCGATTAAACATATGTTTTCATTTCACGGAAAATTTGGTTTAAATCAAATCTCTTATACATTCACACGAAAACCTGAAAATAATATAAAGTTGGAGATATCTAGTCCTGGACATTTTCTAAAAGAGTGCGGGAAAATGAGGCCTCAGAATAAGAGCTATAATTTTTATTGCGATTCTTCAAGATTATTCAGGCGTTTAAAATGTAATGATAAAATCCAAAACTTCGCAGTTTTCCAGAGATGATTTAATTCCTATCTAAATGTGGGTGTTTTGTTTAGTTCATTGTGGAAGCGTTACAGGACAACGCTTTTAAATCAGTATTTTGATTTCTTTTAATTCCCGTAAAACTAACATTTCGTTGATTTTGTCTGTTTGAGGCTACGGGCGCTTACCAGAAGATTTCTTCCCAATTTCACTGAGTTTTTCATTTCGTTTGTTTCGGCTACTTGTTATATTTTTTCGCTGATTGAAGAAGTCACTCTACGAAGCCTCTATGGAAATTCATTTGGTGGATATTTTTTTGTTATTAATTGTGTTACTTTAGGGTAATGCCAAAGGAACTCATATTTCACGTTCTTGACTTTTTTTTAGATTGAAATATTTCCAAGGTAATTTTAGAGCGCCATCTCTCACTGCTTCTCGCGTTTATCTGAATTATGCATTACCTACAGATATTAGTTTCATTTGAGGACTATATGAGATTGAAGCATGTGACTAAGTCATAATTCTATTTAGATTTTATTGAAAATGTCCTTATAAATACCTCCTCCTTTATCCCACCGATGTCACATGGATTTCCCTCTTTAAAGTCCTGATCCACGAAGGTGCGTGCTATCAAGTTACGCGACCCTTATTACCTCTTTGGGTGCCTGAAGTTGATCCCCTCAATTTATATTTGAGAACATTGCCTTAATTATAGCTAAATTTACCCTAGTTAAGGTACCAAAAGTTTCTCCATTAATTGTTGACAGTAAAAAGATAGTTGATTGGTAAAATCAAAAGGAATCGCCAAAAATTGGGTGCTGGAATAGTTATAGATTAATGGCCGACTGAAGGTGATGATACAGGGAAAAATTTAGTGTAAGTGCTGAATTGGGAGAAGGAGAATTGGATTCTTAGAAGTTTTAAGAACGGCAAAAGATACGAGGATTCCGCGTAACACAATACCTGGAAATACCATTTCGAAGGGAAGGGTCGAGGAAACTCTGTGCAGTTAGGATAATTATAGCCAAGTCTTTCCATAAAAACGATGTTCATTCAGTAGAATACGTTAATGACAGTTTTTTCACCCCTTCTCCGTAGATTCAAATGTTTATAACATAATGTTATATTGATTGAATACCTTATTTCTTAATTTATTATCACCTATTCAATGTCACCTGTCCCATTTCTTTCAATAATTTTTCAACCCGTCTTCTTTTCTTTCTTTCCATAAACAGGCGAGGGCCAGTCAGAGACGGATTCAGCCGGCGCCACCGAGATACAGCAGGCGCCGTCCGTCGCCGCTGCGACCACAGCCAAGCCGAGGCGTCGCAGGGGCGGCGCGGGGGCCGCGGGAACGGCCTCCGGCAGGGGAGACTCGGGCATGGCCCCCTCGGGCTCCGTCAAAGCCGAGCGTCTCAGCCCATCCTCCGGGGGCGGGTCGTCGAGGGGCAGCGTGTCCCCGGGCGGGGGAGCCGCGACCCCCTCGTCCTCCTCGGCCGCCTCCACATACCCCGGCACGCCCCCGGGCGAGAGGGGCAGTCCGTCGGCGGGCGGCGGCACGGCGGGTGCCCCTCCACCGCCCCCGTCCCTCCCCTCGCCACACCCGCCTCCGCTTCAGCACACCCCCGCACTCAAGCAGATGGAGCAGATGATGACGAGGAACTACAGTGACTTCATGAGGAGCCTGGCCGCCAAGTACAACAACAGTAACCCCAACGAGTGAGTCTCTTTTTTAAACGGTTTTATTGAGAAAAAATAAAGAGGACAACGTTTATTAAAACCACTAGATTTATTAAAAAACTAGCTATAACTAAAAACTAAAAAAAAACTAAAAAAACAGCTAGAGATTTTTAAAAACTAAGTTGACTGTGATAAATTCATTGTTAATGAATGTATGCTCCCTGCCTATTCCCCCATCCTCAAAGATTTAATCCCCTCCTCTTCGTCCTCCCAGCCCCCCCCCACCCCCCTACCCTCCAGCGACCACCCTCCTCCCATATTGTCTTCTCCTCCCCCCTTATCCTCACCCGGTAATGTTTACTATATAAGGCCTGCACATCGGCCTTCATTTACCTGAAGATGATGTGACTGCACATCGAAACCTGGGTCGTTTTTTAATAAATCTAGTGGTTTTAGTAAACGTTCTCCTCTTTCTTTTTAAATGATGGAATACACCAAGTGAGACTGACTAAAGTGAGGGTTTTATTGAGTTTCACCTGTTTGTCTGTGTTCAATCTCGAAATTTAGCTTAAGCCTACTTTCTGATGACAAAGAGCTCTGAAATTTGGTCCAAAGACCCCCTTCAGGTTACGGTCATCATCATTGGCCGTTCAATCCTAAGATTGGTTGACTGAATACCTCCTTATCCCCTTCCCTACCCAAGCCCATCCTAATCAAATGCTACTTCCCTTGTGTCCTGGTATCTCTTCCACCTTATTTGGTCCATGAACTTATTCCTGGTTTCCTGGCTTATTCCTTTCTCTGGGGGCTTTTCCCTCTATTTTACCTTCAATTATGTTCTTCATCCGGTGATAATACAGTAATCAATTTCAATATCGATTATTATCAATTATATTAATAAACGATTTTCTTGGGTATGAACTTGTCTGCTTCAAATATGATGATGATGAGTTTTCAAGTTGAATGTCAGTAAAATATCATTCTGAGACTTGCATTCGTGATGAAAATTTCAGAAAGACTCAAGTACTTCAAAAATGTCATAGTCGTTTGTCTCTTTCTGAATTGTTGTTACGTCTTGTTAGATAGTTTGGGCAACGAAACACTGATAAGGTGGTGCACCTTTGATTTTAAAATTTAGGAAGACAGCCAAGCTTAATTTTCCAGTGACGAAGTTCCGGAAGTGAAGAGACAACCCTGCATTTCTTTTTCATTTCAAATACGGTGCAATACTTCCAAAACTTCTTCACGGGTCTTCCACTTCTGTCGCGATGAGGTCCCATACTGGAATTGAGATTACTCCCCTACATTCCGATCTTAAAAATATGAAATTTAGATCCTCGTTTTTTGGGCATCACATGGACTTGGGAAATTATGATAAATGCTTTTCTCCGCAAAGCTCGAAATATTCTATGGGCAGCACTAATATCATTATCAAATTTCACCTTTGCTATGCATAAATATCACTACCTTCTCATGCTCTGCCCACTGCGTATGTATTTGATGGCATACCTGAAGGCTATTACGATCGTATTTCCCTGTGGTTGTTTAATGTAGTTAGAACCGGATTGCGATAAATATATTCTGAACAATGTATGTCCGACATAGTAACTATGACCTAACTCAAAGTAATAGCCGCCACATTTAATTGTACGATTTTATTTTCTGGAAGACTACCAACTTTCATTCGTTGAAGTATTAATGGATTCTTTGTGCTCAAAACGATTTCGTTAGTACTTCTCTATCATTATAATCAACTGAAAGAAACCTATTAAAATCGGTGCAATTGCTATTCACTCCTTAACATTCTATCTCTATCATTATAATCAACTGAAAGAAACCTATTAAAATCGGTGCAATTGCTATTCACTCCTTAACATTCCAACCATTATAGCTATTCCTCAATTCACGTATGCATATTATTTTTTCTCATTTCTAAACATTTTTGATGTGACCTTGCTAAGCTTGTGTGTAGCTGAAGTTAATAATATCTTCACTCACCATCACTGAGCGACCTCATCCCTTGAGCCTCAGATTCTCGTCCATATTTTTTTGAAAATGCGGTCTAGAACCGCTGACAATTGTTTTTGCTACATAGATCGGTTAGGTTAATTTAATACAATTAAAACAAAATTAGTGGATTGATGGCGGCAAATGTTTTTAGTTGTTATTTTTTTAACTCCGGAAATTATTTTTAATTTTAATGGCCGACTTTCGTTAAATATACATGAATATTTTTTTCTCAGTAAAAGAATTCAAATGTTTTAAACGTTTGTAATTTAAATGGCGACATTTATTTTCTCTTGCGTCATGCAACTTAATTCGCAACTTTGCCCTAGAAAAATTGTTATAGGGAGAGTAATTCAAGGGATTCCTGGGGCTTGTGCTTATCTGATTACTCTGCTCTAATGAACCGGAATAAATGAGGTATTTATACAGCTCGCGCTCCTTACAAGCAGTTACGCCGCTCAGAATTCTTTCGTAATTATCGGAAGCTGTAATTTATCTTTCTCCCGCTCCTTCGTCGGTCTCTTAGCGAAATTCCCGCGAACAAAACACACAAAGGGAGGGTCAAGGAATTCGCGATTTATTCGTGGCATTGGTGCGAGGGTGGGGTCACTCGGTTGAGCGCAAAACTTGCGACACTATAAAAAAAATATCCATCAAGGGAAGGTCCGCTTTTAGCTGTCAGGTCTTCGCAGAGAGAGACTGGCGCTGCCATGTTTTCGGTGACCTCACGGTCGAGGCTGATACCGCGAGTCACGAAAAATCCTACAGCTTCGCACGGAATCAGATCGGAGTCACGAGTTACGGTGCATGAAAAGCCTTATTTTTTGCGAAAAAGCCTGAGAGAAATAAGCTGTTCGGTTGTGAGGGAAAGCTGTGGAAATTCCCTACGTCGGCACAGGCGCAGTTCATGATCGCAAGTGTCCACCTGGAATTATTCGGTTTTATTGTTGTATCACGGTTTGTGTTTGCAATATCTCATTCCTCCTCAGCGCGCCGCCCTCTGTACCTGATAATTAATTATTTCTCTCTCTCGCGGTAGTGAAATGTTGGATTGGAGTCACAGATTCTATGAGCTTTACGCCACCGAAAGGCCTTATTTCTCCCGTGGGGACCTATCACCTCTCCTCATCATTCTCCTGCCATTCCTTGCGAAATTAATGATTCAAGGAATGCAGTGTCACGAAATCTGGAAATGATAGTTCCTTGGTTCGCATAAATTTAGCGCAGTACCGACTGGGCTCAGGGTGGGTAATAATGGGTAAAGCCACTGGTTCAAGCTACTGGCTTGCCGAAAAGCTCACCGAAATAATTAATGATGCTACTTCTGGTAAAAGACTGAAGGTCTTGTGTCAACTTATGTTCATATAGTACTTTTAAGATGTATTGCATTTAATTTAGCGATCTCATTTACACTGCAAGGAGAATCCCAGTGGCCCGAAGCACGGGGATGGGGAAAAAAAGACTGCTTATGTATGTTTCAAAATATTGCACGTATGACAATCATCCTCAAACGTATAATTTAGCTCTTTTAATCGGGAAATTGCGAGGCGGCAACTATCGCGAAGTGTGGTTCTCATTATGCATCGCAACTTCATTGGAAGACGTGGAAATTCGCTGAAAGGAGTACTGAAGATATAAAATAAAATTAAATACAAGTCAAATCAAACGACTTCTAAGATTCTCAGTTATTAACAAATTAGAAATACTGTCGTGAAACATTTTTATTGAATGAGAGTAGGTCCATGAATTGTTTTAGTCATGAAGAGAAATTAGTGGACTTTCTTCTTGCATGTTTGATTGCACAACAATACAGATAGTACCATCAATGCTTTTCAGCTAATCAAGTTGACGCTTCAACAGCTCATGAAACTTTCAATGCTTCAATGTTCAAGACTTTTTTACCTTTCTCTACTCCTCCTGACATTGTACTCATAATTGCTGTGAATAACATTTTAACGCGAACAAGAGCGGTGGATATTGAAAACATGCATGACCACATTCCATCCTTGGATCGATTTCCGACTTTACACAATGTGTGATGATTGAAGAGTGATTATTCTGATGCCTTTTCGCTTTCCCTTGCAGCTACTTCAGCGCCCCCCGCAACGGCTTCCTCTCGGGTCTCGACTCGAGGTACACGCCGTTCAAGGCGTCCTCCGCGGGGGCCTTCCCAGGTCTCGCTCCCATCCCGACCACGGCGGCCAGGGGATCGTCGGCCACCCCACCAACGCCGCCTCCCAGCTCCCACCACGCCTCAGCCTCCTCCTCCGCCGTCAAGGAGTCCTCCGCGCAGGACAGGGGCGTTCCGCAATACAACCTCTATTCCGCCTCCGCCACCTTCCCGGCCAACCCCGCGGCCTTCCAGCACCCGCTCATCGACATGTCCTCCACGCAGGCGCTCATCAGCATGGTTCGGTCGGCGTCAGCCCAGAGCGCCTCCCAGCTGGAGACGTACCTCAAGGGTGCCGCGGGGGCCTTCAAGCGACCGGCGCCGTCACCCGCGGATCCCACCGCCTCCACCAGCTCGGCAGTCGCAGCCGCCGCGGCCGCCGCCTCCTCCAGCAGTCCCCTAGACCTGTCCTCCTCCTCGTCCTCCTCCACCGCGTCCTCCTCCACAGCCTCCTCCTCGTCTTCAGCCGTCTCCAACACGTCCGCCTCCTGCTCCTTAGCGATGGCGTCCATGTTGGCCGCCGCTGCAGCCGCCTCAGCATGCAAGAAGGCCCGGACGTCGGAGCCCGTCGGCAAGGGGGCCTTCCTTCTGGGCGGGGGCCTCGCAGGGTCCCCTTTGCTCCCGCACGCGCCCCTCATCAAAGGGGAGGCCCTGGAGGACGCGGTGTCCAGGAAGGACGCGCGCAAGGGCGTTTCCAGCATTTCCCCGAGGCCCAGGGGCCCCACAAGGACCTTGCCCACGCCCCCGCCGCCGTCTGCCGCCGTGGTGGCAGTGACTTCGGCCGCCGGCGTGTCGTCCCACCTGCCTCCGCCTCCTCCCCCGCCTCCCCCGCCGGCCCCGATGCACCACCGCGCCTCCGTGGCCCTCTCCGGGGCGTCGCCGTGCATGTCGCTCTGCACGGACGCCAGCAAGCCTTGCTCCGGTTCGCTGGAGTCCTCCGGGGGCGACCCAAGGGAGGCGGTGGCTAGGTGGAGCGTGGAGGATGTTTGCGCGTTCGTGTCGTCGATAGACATTTGCGCCGAATACGCAGCGGTGAGTACTATTTCTTTTATTTATCCTAATTTATTGAACCCAATTATTTTTCCTGAGAAAGTAATACTTCCTCAATGTATACTTATTCATAATGAAAGCTAGTTCTATCCCCGTGGGAAAAGCGAAACGTCTGACCCGTTGTAACTTAAGGAAACGGTAACACAAAAACAATTATGATTTTTGCTAGAGGTTGTCGGATGAAAATCCATCCTCGCTGGTATTTTGATGAGAAAACAGTCCTACGCGACACTGTAGTACAATCGTAACTTTGACGCAAACAAGGGGAATTATTAGATTAATCTCTCGTGAGTCATTCTTATATATCGTGGCAATTTCCATTGCGCTGCATTGTTTTGGTCTCATTGATTACGTCCTTTAGTGTGTTCACGGAGAATGTTTATTTCAGACTTCTTGACGTTTTTCTAGATACCATCTATTTATGAAGTCAGTGGATAGAAGGTGGATAGAAGTGGATAGAAGATTAGTTACTGAAGATGATTAGTTTGTACGTGGTGGTATTTGTTCATCGTTTTAGATTCATTCTAATTCAGTAAACAACTTTTTCATCATCATCCTCTTATTTGAATTTTTTTCTGTAGAGGAATGTTAAGAGAGGAAAGTCGCGGGTAACCACACTTCATCGTGGTCTCTCCAGAAGCCTATTCCTGTCCAGAAGTTGTCCCATCACCGTCACCTTGGTTCTTGGCATTGCTAATTTTGCTTACGGTTCCCCTACCTCTTGGTAGAAGATATCTACCAAAGTATACTAATCACTCGCGCATACTAATTTTTATTGACCAAGGTCATGAACATGTCCTTGGTATAGCCCAACTATTAGTGACTTAAAGGGACAAATATAGATTTGTGGCTCCTGTTTGGATTTAATGAAGATGTAAAAAATGTACTGAACTTTTTTTGCGCCTTGGCCTTATGATGTAATTTAACCTATTTGCCTTGGCCTTATCAATTGTTTTTTTCATTTGAGAATCATGTCCATCGAAATAATAATTTTTATCATCGGTCGTTCAATCCTAAGATTGGTTGAATGCAGCCCTCCACCCTTCCCTATCTAATGCTAGTTCTCTTACCTCCCTACCATTCGCTTACCTCCATATCTCTTCCTATGTACTTCCCTCTCAATATGGTCCATTAACCTATTCCTCGGTCTTCCTCTGGGGACTTTTCCCTCTATTTTACCGTTCAATTATGTTCCTCACAAACCCATGGTGTATCAAGATGTGTCCAATCCATCTCATCATTCTTCTTTTCTGTATGGTGTTCCATATGGTCCTTTCCTCTTCTACTCATCTGTACACTTCATCATTTCTTATTTTTTCCGTCCATTTTATCATCAGCATCCTCCTCCAGCACCAGGTTTTAAAGGCTTCTGGCCTGTCGAAATGATATAGTTAATCGAAATAATGTCGAGGTTTTTATGCGTAAAAGTCGCATGCCCTCTCGTGAGAATCCTTCCGTTATGTAACTCACGTTTATTCGCCGCGTTTCCTCGAACGCGGCAAAAAAATGTCTGCTTTTGCGCGACTATGTTGCTAACAGACGTTAAACGATGAGGTACGTAATTCATCACAGTGCTCGCATTCGCGTGTAGGAACGCCAATTTTCAACTAGCGGAGTCACACACGCTGCATTCGGAAAGTGCATCCCACGATTGCGTTCCAAATGGTCTGGATTTGCTCAAACCGGATATCGCCGAAGGACGTATACGCATGGCGTGCTCTCAGATATATTGCCCCTCGGAATGGCCGCGCGAGGCAAAAAGGGTCGGAATGGCTCTTCTCCCGGCACAGCTCTAATGATTTGCGGAGAGCGGATATCGAATTCAAAGATAGGGATCGCCCTAACCCCCAGCGCGCGACACCACGGCTCTCGCCCGAGTTATGCGACTTCCTGAGACAGTGTGGGCGGGGCTGTTATGTATATAAGGGGGGGGACAGAGGCTAACCAATCACCGCGGCCTTTAAAGCTCGCTCTCTCTCTCACACACACACAAGCACACACTCCGGTCCACGGAGTGCCGTGATGTGGGTGGGAGACATCTCCGAGGTCTCGCGCATGGACCAAGATCGATGTTCGCCTCTTCCCAGCGTCCGCCCCCCCCTCTCTCCCTATCTCTTTCGTTTCTTAGTTTCTATTTCTTATCCCCTCTTCTCCTTCTCCTCCGCCACCTGTTATGGAAGCGCTTCAGTCAGCTTGCCGCCGTTACCCGTTGAGATGCCCCCACCGCCGCTCGCGAAACGTTGCCTTCGATAGATTAAAGGGCGTGAATAATAATCGCGTTGATTGTTTCTTGCAGCTCTCCAACTCTGCGTATGGTACCAACTCTGCGTGCAGTACCAATTGTGGGTGTGGTATATTCTCTTGTTCCTCGTGTAAACTCAAAATTACTTCGTACCACGTCGATTTAAAAGCACTTATCTAGAGTTGTGCTCATTATATCTCTTCTTTGATTGAAAAACATGGTTGCGAATAGCTCAAAGTTGAGAGTCGAATAGACTCCTATGAAGTAAACATATATGCAGAGCTTGCCTAGACATATTACTATACACTCCGGAGACATTGAGTGACTTATAGTTCCTTCGATAGGTTTAAGGGCGTGAATAATAATCGTGTTGAATGTTTCTTCCAGTTCTCCGCAAGGTTTCTGCATATGGTACCAACTTTGCGTATGGTACCAATTGTGTGTGTGGTACATTCTCTTGTTACTCGAGTATTCTCAAAATTCTTACGTATCACATCGATTTAAAAACACAACATCTAAAAGAGTTTTGCTCATTGTGTCTCTTCTTTGAAGTAAATAGATTATCGCGAATCGCTCAAAGTTGGGATACAATTACACTCCAATAATACAAACATCTATACAGAGCTTGTGTACACGTTTTTGAGCGTATCCGGAGACATTGAGTACCTAATTTTTCCAGCTTTTTTTGAGGTAATTTGATGTCTTTAAAGTTTCAGCAAGATGAATATACTGAAATATGTTTCGAATGACTTATCGTCAGCAGTTTCTCGCTAGCATTCGGTGAATTTGCCTTGTGCTTAATCTTAGACTATAATTGCACGTGAAGTAAATTGCAGGATTTATGTATTTCTAAAGTATCAGTTTGAAATAAATCATTTTCGTCTGGATGCGTTGAACTGGCTAGTGACGCTTAATCAATTGCGATTTCTTTATTTTTCTTGAAAAAGATGTCAAACAAACGATTACCTAAAACTTGACCGATTATTGCCCTGGTACAATTTATACATGTTCAGGAAAGTGTTAATGAAGGAAAGTTAGTCGTCTTAGAAATGTGCCGTGGAGGTGCTCCCATCGTGTTTTCCGAACATTCCTGAATGAATTCTCTTCCCGTTCACGCGTCGGCTCCGTGAAAGTGATTGTTTCACTTATCAGTCTATGCAGTCATTCTGGTCTTTAAACGCAGCCGTCCGCGCGCATAAATTCCAAGCCGTTGAAGATTCGACGTCTCTCAGTCGATAGCGTCGTCATATTGCGGTCGCGAGTCCACTCCCCTGACGTCGTTCTCGAGCACTGAGCTTCTCCCACTTCGTGATGTAGTGCTTGAGAAAAAGTAGTGTACGAGTGTTAATACTTTTATGGTGTATGCTTAGGAATTAGTGTCTTTCAAGAAAAAATATGAATGATTTCATTCCAAATGCTGAAAAATAAGAATGTATTCAAGTAAACGTCCTGCAGCTATAAAGTGTCTTATGGTCACTATAACATAGAAACTGCCCATCAGTTGACTGGCGCCTAGGGAACTTCTCAAAGAAGTAGCAGCAAAATGACATCGAGCTATGTTGTTCTCGAGCGAGTAGTCGACGTCGCTAGTTGCCTTATGAGTTATTTCTGGGTGAAAATTGCTTGCGTTTCTTTTTCGTCCGCAATATTCGACTCCTAATCATTTTAAAGGAGAAAATTATCTCAGAATAACAGCTAAATGATATGTAGAGTAGAAATATTCAAGGCTGCGGGTGAGATGCTTAGAATTACTTTATTTCTCAGTGAAAAATTGCAATATGTGCTCACAGCTAAAACAAAGCTGGAAAAAGGTTCTTATTGTTGAATAACTATTTTTCCAAAATAAATAAATAAAGTACCAAAAAAGTATTTGAAGAAAAGAGTTCATTTTTAGAGAGGGCCTAGTAGTCCGATATAAACTCGGGAATAGTCACATTGTACTGGTTCCTATCACCGCTTCCCTCACTATTTCCTTCTTCTCTAGTCCCCCAATCTCACCTCTCCGCATTTTCACCTCATAAAAAGACTCCGGTTTTTCTCTCTTGCTCCATGCGGTCGTTCAAGTCACCTCCGTTTCGATTTATGAAAAAACAAAGGAATGGAGGAGCTCAATACCCCGTCCCTTGGAGTCGACAATTGACACTCATGGGTGTTACTTACTTTTCTTCATCACCTTGCGCAAGGCGTCTTCACTCCATTTTTTTTTGTACAATCCGTCTTCTAAAAGGTCTCGACCTGACCACGCCTATTGCTATTAATCGGCGATACCGAGGGGCATAACGACTATTATCATGCATTTCATATTTGTCTGGTAAATCGTCTCATTGATGGGTTTATAACAAACTAAGTACAGCAGCTCGGTAGAATATATAGATATTTAATGATATCAACTGATGTGGCCTGAACCGAAGTGGTAAACCTGAAGACGTGGGTTTGAATTCCACATTGGGCTTGAAATTCGTATTGGTGTTACATTAATATCTTGGAGATTTTACTATGAAGTGGATCACCTAAAACCCAAACTATTGTTATGCGTTGGTGTTACTTTTCTACATTTACATACTACCCTGTGAGCCACCGTATGGGCGTGTGGCAATGGTATTAGGACACCAGCCTGTAAAGATGTAAAGGACGAGGTTTTAGGAGGTGAGATGGTTACGTGTATTATGGTTGTGTTTTAAGTGGATCTCCGGTTTTATTATGGTCACTTATTGTGTAATGGAAAGAACGAATGTTTGTACATATTTGTCCAGCAATGTATCTTTCTTATTTTATCTCATCTGTCGGAACTAGAGATGTAATTTGGCGTCAAAATGATATCCTCAAGTCAAGTTTAATGCATAAACTAAGGTGACAAGGATTATCCTTTTAAAACGTGGAAGAGCATCAGTTACTTTGGAAACAGCGTGTCTTTTTAAATTTATAAAAAATATCTTTATTTTTATAGCGTCTCTAATTATGGTCGGTTCACATGTGAGGTTGAATTCATTACGATCGCTATATCTGTAATGCCGCCCCGGTCTTTCTCCAATTGAAATTCTGGCCCGCATCCTCGATGAGTCACGGGAGGAGCAGCATCGAATCGTTCCGACCTCTCGATACGGATTGATGTTTCCATGCACTCTCCGCCGCTCCCGATACCCATCCCTTCCCCTCTCATCATCCTGCCCCCCCCAGCCTCCCCTGCCCCCGCCCTCCTCCTCGCCCCCCCCCCTCCCCCTTGCCGTCCATCACCTTGTCTCTCTGCCCTCGGGGATACTTTCAGGTCGAACTGGTTGAGCTCAGACGCGGCCTACCCACCCAACGACCCTGCCCTCGACAGAACTCTCAACTCCCACTCCCCCCCCTCTTCCATACTTTCCTCCTCCTCCTTTCCCCTCGGGTCCAGACGTTGCCTCCCCCCCCTCCTCCACCGCCGCCCCCGTCCAATCCTTTCCCTTCCCCTCCCAGACCATCTCCCGCCCCCCGATTCCCCCTTTCATGTCTTGGCCTCACCCCGCCCCGCCCTTCCCACCTACCACACCGCAGCCCAGAGTACAGATGGCCTCCCGATGCCCGGCCATTCCTTATTCACCTCCGCTTCTCTCTCTTATTCTGCCTTTCCATCTCTTCTTTTCTACTCTTTCTTCTCTCTCTCCCTCTCTCTCTTTCCCTCTCCGACCCTTACCAAGATGGAGGCTGGATGTCTTATCCGCTGACCGCAGCTCCTTTTTTTTCTTCAAATGCGACCGAAAGAACGGGTTGCGTGGGACGCGACGTGGGGGACGGGGGTTGGGTGGGGTTGAAGAGGTGGTGGAGAGGTGGGACGGGGACGGTGGTGGGTTGTCCGGGGAAGATTTCAAACGATAATCAGAGGCTTCCGAAAGCATTAAACGGAATTCATTGTGGAGAGAGCGTGGCCGGTCGATTTCAAGACGCCACGATGGAAATGTACCCGTTTTGAATGGGCGATCCGGGAGATGATTTCGTGATGATGATGTGCGTTAAAGAGAGTGGTGATCTCAGACGGGTCTTAAGTCTTTCGAGATTGAAGGGGAAGTCTGCGGGATTTCTTTTCGTATCATCATCATTATTCGCACGTTGATGATGGTGTTACCGAATGGTTTTGTGTCGTGAGTAAGTTATAGTTTTTCATTCTTACCAAATGGTGTTGAATTCCATCGTGAGGCGTTTGTGTAGAATGGACTAGATATTCCAGATATTTGTCTATTTCGTTGATATCTTGTTTCTATTTTACGACTTCAGCATTCATATCTCTGGAAAGGCAGTGAAGAAAATAATCCCAGTTAGTCGCCATCTGGGAGCCATCATCTTTCACCGCGTACCCTTCGCTTTCTATAAATCAGTGGAATCTACGTGGTGAGCAGTGTTTATTATAGGCACTAGGCCCTCCATGTATTCCATAACGGTATTCCATGAAATATTATTTATTTGAAATTTATCTGCAGCTTTCATGAAAGGAACGCTAAAAAATATGGGTAGAATTGTAACAGGTCTCGATAAACACACAACGAAGCATTGCTGTACGCCAGAATCAAATTGTGGAAATACATATTTCGGAAAAGATATTTCAACAATCCTTAGGGAAAAAGTAGAATAAGAAAATGTATTACATTCTATATTTAATTCTACTTTTATATAATTAAAATCCGATAATTCGTTCAGAATGGGCGCCCGCAAAACTTGAATATACTCAGTTTGGAATAGGTAATTGACGATTCAGCATTGTAGCTGCTCCTAAATACTACAATGCGAGGCAGCGCGAGGACGTTTGGCTGAGGATGTGAGGACACCAGCCATGAAAAAAAGAAACAGAGTGGGAAAAACAACTAGTAGAGGGACGGGATGAACAGTGAGATGAATATTGGTAGGTTTGTATTTCACTCTTGGTAATATTAAGCACGGTTCTGGTAGAAATATTATGTGACGGCGTGCTACCAGAGACAGTGGAAGGTTGGTGTGAGCACCGTGTTTTTCCCTCGGACGACGCCGGAGAAAGAAAGGCTGTGGCACGCAGAGGAATAAAGTATTTCTCCCCCGGAGGCGATCATCATCCTCCGGTCGCCTCCACGCATATGACGAGCACGCAAAGAAGGAAGGCCCTTACGTTCCCCCGGCGTCCCTTGCCTAAAAGTGGCGCCCTGCGTGATTTATAGGCAGCGCTCTCCCATTGGAAAATAAGCGGCCTCTCCTTACGCGCACGCACCTCCGACGCAAAGGCAGAACACAATCGCCGCGCCGTCGCGTAAGCAGACGAAGGCGGAGGTTATGAGGGGTCGGAGAGCATAGCCCGAGGGCGCCAAACGTTTTTCGCGTTCCTCCTTCGCTATCATTAAAGGCATTACGCCTTTACGGTGCAGTCGGGGGCGTGTACACTTCTCTTGCGGGCAGGTGTGGCCCCACACCGACGGGGTCGCACACAGGGTGGCGAGTCGTCCCTGTTTCCATAGATATTTTATTCTGATCTTAATGCTTGAATATAATTTTCAAATTGGTAGGTATGTATCTGGTTCCGATATTCGAGATCTTTTTTTTTTTAATTCCCAATTGGCCACTGTTATAGTTCCCTATACCTCAAGCTTTCAGTACATAATTTAGGGTTTTTACTACTCGGAGGAGATTTTGGGAAATTGCCTGAAACAAATTATACGAGCAGACATAGGTAGTAGAACATGATTTCAAAAAATTTGCTTAAAATTTCTTGAGTCTTATGATTATGGCTAAAATCCGTTTGGAGGGTGAAACTTTTGGTAGATTTATAGTTTTTCTACTAAAAATTTCGTTCATGATAATTTGATCTAATGTCTCACTTAGTTGAAATATAGCAATTTTATCTCAATAGAATGATCAAACCATCTACATCTGGTGTGAAACGTTGATGTCTATTATGGAAGCGTTTTAAGTAGAGCTCAGTTCTTATTATGGATACTTATTGTACGTGGAAAGAATGAATTTTTCCCCCTATCTGTTTGACAATGTATCTTTTATTTTGTCGCATGTGTCGGACCTAGAAATGTAGTATAGTATAGTATAGTATTTTCTCGTTGTTGCGTTGAAGTACACCAGTTCTGAATTTCTTGAGCAACTTGTAGAAGTTATTAATTTCGTACCATTAACAGATCATGTAATTAGGAAAAATTGTACCGCTTCTATTTCTTGGGAAAAATCTTTAAGAAATCCCTTGTGTAAGATTAGCAAACCTTTAGCTACAGCGAGGGACTTAATCCGGTTTCATTGTAGACCTCGCATGGAGGTCTTTTACACTGCATTTCAGTGCAGTTAGAGCACCTCATAATATTCTCTCTCAGCCGATCCCCAACACGAGAAACCGACGGTTGCTCTTCATCCAACCACATCATCCGAAATCCCTCCTACAAACCCTCCTTGAGGCCGTCCGATAGTCCGGTCTCGCAGACACAACCCTCGGGACATGTTTTCGGCTAAAAATTTCGAGCCACCTGTCAAACTCCCGACGCATACCTACCGTTTATAATTTGGGTCGGATTCGAAAGGAAAGGTTCCCTCCGGGGGATGCTGTGGGGGTGAAAGGCGAAGAGGAAGGGACTTTGGGCGTCGTCTTCGTGGCTGGGTCTTGGTCTTCTTTGCCTAATCTGAGGATGGACCAAGGACTCTTTGAAACGTCCACGCACATGAGCCTCGGACTTCCATTGCCACCGCGTCATCTTAATGATTTGATTGAAATATCTATTATTTGACGAAGATATTTTTAACTCATAATTTTTCCAGCCCAAGAAGGCAAATGCATGGGACGGAATGGGACAGGAAATCAAAGTATTTACCAGCACAAGAGACCAAATGCATACTGCGTGACTCATATTTGTGTTTCTCTTAAAGTACATCGCTTTCAACAATATCATGCTTCAGTTGACGAAATCATAAATTAAATGCTAAGAAAACAAATTATTTAACGAGTATATTTTTCTCCAATAACTTTTTCCAGCTCAAAAAACCTGTTAAATGAGACTGAATGGGACAGGAAGCCAATGCATTTACCAGCCCTTTTGACCTAATCAATGCTGAGTGACTCATTTTCGCGTGTGTCCCTAGCAATGCGTTGCTTTCGGCGATAACATGCTTCAGTTGATGGGAAGCATAAATTAGTTGCAAAAATTATAAATTATTTGACGAATATATTTTCAATCAATAGTTTTTCCAGCCAAAGAAACAAAATTCGTCCATTTTTTTCGAACTAAGGCATTTTGACCTCAATTGGCGCTAGTAACTGAAGAAGTAACTTGGCTCGGTGCGTCAAATTTAGTTATTACCCCGGAAATCGTCGCGTCTTATCTTAATTTTTCGCGAAATTACCTTTGTAGACATTACAATGACAACATTATTCAGTTGAAGGGAATAATAAATTATTTACTAACAATACAAATTAGTTGACGATTATATTTTTCTCCAATAAATTTTCAAGCCCGAGAAGCCAAATACATGAGACTAAATGAGAGGTGAAACCAATTTCGCAAATATAACCTTTGCATAGGTTACACTGATGACACTATTTTGTTCTATTTATTCCCCAAATCGGTCTCTCACCTTCCTTAATAACCAGCCAAGTGCGTACACCGATTGTCTAAACGGGGATTAAATCCACGACCCTTAGTTCGAGTGGCGAACGCAGTTAAATTCCGACTCCGACCACTCGCGTGCCCGTAAATTAGTTTAGCGGTCGTTCCTCTCCCGTCGTCAGCGCTTTCACCATTTCGCAAAATTAATTGGGGTTATAATCGTTAGATATTCATTAAGTAAGAAGTGCTCGCGTTTTTTTTTTTTGGCCTCACTTTCACTATTGATCATTTTGTTTCAGTGGCATGTATTGATTTCAGGAAGAAAAATGTAACGCATATTTATTTAATTAAATCCAATTTTTTTTCTCTTCGCTTTCCCGTTCGCGACTAATTGGAAGCTGCCTCCGAGATTGATTCCACTGCGGTGTTATTGACAAAGGGTTTTCTCAGTCATTCTAAATAGAACTTTCTGCTTCTAGCCATTTCCGTATCCCATTATCAGGAATACGGTCGCCAAAGGTTCTTTTTTTTGTTTGGGTACCTTTCCTTTTACAAGTGCACAATTATTTCGAACAGCTTTCTTTGCCTTATAGAGAACGTGGGTCGTAAAAATTATCGATTCGAAAAGCAGGGGCATTTTCCATTACATTCCCCTTGTTAATGGAAATTGCCCTGGTTTTTGCCGATTTCTTCTTCTCTCTCGCTTCAGTAATTAACTGTTCATTCGAAGCGGTAAACGATCTTTTAAACGGGAGAAATTTTCAGTAAACATGTCAATATTGTAAAAATTAAGCGTAAAAGATGTGTGTATGCTTCACGGAGAAGCACGCATTCTACCGTTCTCTCGAAAGTTAGCTCCAAATGATGTGTTGCTCTGTATTAATAATGAGAGGGGTACGTATTTAAGCGTCAAGCAACATGTCTGCTACCTTAATCCGGAGAATTTATCGAGAGACAATTCCTGATACAATGGCAACAGTCTAACCTACGGGAAGGAAATGAAAAAGACACGGAAATCAATAGTACTACGGTGATTTAAGGATTCGTTTTTCTGGAGGAAATAATCACAAGTGCGATAATTGAGACGAAAATGATTCTACTGTGAAAATGAAATGGGGTTGGAATGAGAGCAGAGTGCAAACATAGGCTGAAGTTACTCAGAGAGAGCTTAATTGTGCGCGGAAATTAGTTCATCCAACAGCGAAACAATGTATGAATTAATATTTGATTCGATGTAACTTTAAAAAATACCATTTTATGGAGAAAACAATTTAACATTGTATATGATATATTTATGTGATCATGAGATAATTCCCCGCCAGTAGGTTTAAATTTCATGCAAAAAGGTATAATTATGAGCAACTGTTTGTTTAGGTATACCATTTTGCCATTTTGTTGAGGGTGAAAATACCATTTTGTTGAAGGTGAAAGAAATTGTGTTCGATCTCAAAATGTTTGGAAAGTTATCTTCTTTGTCGGTGACAATTCGTGAGCATGATTTAGCAGGTAAATTTTGAAGTGGTATCACCTGTGGCTTGTGGTAAAAGAACCCTAAAAACTTTTTTCAAAAGCAATAGTTTGTAAAACCGACCATTTATCGCGTAATTATTTTTCAGTTATGGAGTTTTGCGAAGATTTTGAATCATCTGCAAGTCAATTTTTTTCTCAAGAACGGTGTTACGTTCAACTGATTTTTTAGAATGTCTTACGTTTAATTTTATTGGTGAGCTACAAGCATGACATTGAAGGAACGGGAAAAGAGAATACCTGTAATGTACTTGTTATTAGGGAGTTCGGTGTTTTATGGAAGGGGGTGAGACTGCAGTCGGATGGTCTCTAGTATGGCGGCTGTCGCACCTCTGAGATAGAGCGTGGTGGCTGGAGACAGTCTAGATTAAAGGACTCGGTGGGGTTGAGACAACAGTCGACAGTGTACCCAAGCACGCATACGTTGAGGCTGCAGCTTGGAAAACTCAGTCGGGCCAGACGAGTGATGCCCTGGCTGCGGAACGAAGACGGTGGGGGCTGCGAGGATGTACTTGCGTGAGAGTCGGTGGGCCAATGAAAGCGACCTCATTTGACTGTCGAGATTACCCAGACTTCAAGGCCGCTTTAATGGCATGCATAATTACACACTTCGTCTCGTATCCCACGATTTTTCACTTCTAATCAGAGGAGATGTCGACTCATCTAGTACTCCTATTTCCCCGTTGGGATGTAATAATTGACTCCGCGATTATGAAAAAATGGTGCTTCAAGGACGCTTCGAATGTGGATGACTTCTTTCGGTTCAACCGCAGGTTTATATCTTGAATCGCGTGTAGGACATGCCCTTTTTGCTCCTTAAGCAGGTCTAATTGTCCTCTCTGGCTCCGTTACGCGTGGCGCAATTCGTGATATCTGTAAAACCGGTTTTCATTCATACCCGTCAGCATTTGGCTGTGGAGGTAAATGTAATTGAGGATGGAGTATAGAGTAGAGAGTCATAATGATGCCTTCTCTTAATAAATCTCCAATTGGAAGCTAAGATTCTCATTTTATTTATGCTCCGCTGGGTGCTCGTTGACCGTAGCTTCAATAGCAGGTTATAACTACTGCTATGATCTACGTACTTACTCATTACGGCCTGGGCTAATACTGAAGATAAGCCATCTCATGTGAGAATTCACATCCAGTCGAATGAATAACTTAATCAGCGTTGGTGCAGAACTCGACTATTTCCTTTTACGAATATAGTGTACCAATGATTTCTTATACCATTTACCAAACATCGGACGAGGAGAGTATCGATGAACCTCGGGTAGAAATTATAGCTTGCGAGATCCAATTAACCATTCTTAATAATGTCACATGGTCATTTCTGTGCATCATAATTACAAAATTGGCAACTGCTTGCCCTATAAGATATAGGTAAGCCAAACCCAACTCACCACGGACGCCTTCACAGTTTTTTTTTGCTGTGTATCTCGTCCTAATTACTCCTAAGAATTTGTCGTCCTAAACCGATCAGTTTTTACGGTGATTGGTTCAGTGAAATGCGTTTCAAGCTGCTTCCGAAATCTATCTAACGGTACCCGAGCTGCCACATCATCACGATCTTTTTTATACATTGTGACTGAAACCTTCACCATCTTTGTTCGGGCCCAAAGCGTTTTACCAGTCGATTTTTTCCCCATCTCGGAGAATTCGCTTAATTTATCGCGCCGGAGTCATCGGGATGCGACAAAAAGTCGAATGAGGTGGGACGAGAAGGGGAAGAAAAATTGTTTGTGGAGGGAGGTGGGGGTTAAAAAAATTAAAAGCACGGAAGGAGGGGAGTGGGAGCCCCTAGAGGAAGGGGGGGAACGGAAGGAGGCGTTACAGGGGCGAGGTCAGAAAGGGGGGAGGTGTATAAGAAAGAAGGGGTGGGGCTCTTTGATGCTGCTACCCGTGGCGTCTCTTACTTCATCTTGCGAGCAAAAAAATTGACACGTAAGAGAGTGGGAAGCTGGCTGGCTCCGTGTGCCGCTCATAACTTCCGAATCTCCATGTACCCTCCTTCCTCCCCACACACACGCTATATTCTTTTCCGTCGATTAAATTCTCATTTTCCGTCCTCATCTTCCCGCTCCCTACCCGCCGCCATTTTTCCCATCCCGACGCGCGGTCCATTAATTTCCTCCCAACCCCTTCTCTCCTTCCCTTCCCCCAATACGCCGCCCTCTCTCTGTTACCGACTGAGCCCCGCAGTCCGAGATACCATTCCTTTAACTCTCTCACTCTCCACACTGATCGCCTTCCTCCTCAACTCCGCCCTTATGCTCCTCCTCCCGCGAGTAACCACGTCATATCCTTGTTTCTCTTCACACTGCCGCAACATTATAGAGGGATTAGGGTGGGAGCCCTTAGAGACTCGGAGGATATACCAGTCGCAAAAGAACCTGGCGTTGCGCCGTGGACGATTTTGGGACATGGACGTAGAACTTTTAAAACTCTGTCTGGCGGGGGACGAAGGCTGTAAATTGTGGAGCGTCAGTGAGCGAACCTTTTCTAGTTGCTGCCAACCTTAGCGCCTCGGTAAATTCTAAGAGTCACAGCTACGACTGCATGCACTACGACTACACACTACGACTTTGAATTACCCTGATAGGTATGCCGCCTTACTGGCATGAGGCTGGTAATGGAACTGGGCCTTTATGTCACCGTCATCCTTGGCTTCCTCTTGCTCTTTCGCAGTTGATTTGTTTGATTCGTTAAGGGTTTTCTCATTTTGCTGCCCATCGCCAATCATTCCATGCCGAGAGTGCCCCCCCCTCCCCCCGCTTCCCAGCCCACTCCTTCGATCCTCCTCTTTCCGTGTTGGGCACGTACGGATGCCCCGCACCTGCTTTAGCTCCCGCCCCGCCCTCGACATCTACTGTTTCATTAGGTGTCCGCACCGCGGAATCCGGGACTTGTGTAATGAGGTGTGGGGTCTTTATTCATGGCAAACCAAATCCACCGCGCCCGCCCCGGAAATTCGTTAGCGGCATTGTAATCGATGTTATAAACTGAGTACGCGACTGATTCCATTATCAGTTACTTGTTGTTGTTCTTTTCGAGCATTTTTAAACTCTCCCATCCGTGTTTTCGTGAATAAATAATCGATTGGGATATGTGCCGACTGCTAAGTAAAAGTATTATTTAATTGTTTACTTGACATTATCTTGCCTCCACGTCTTCTCTCAATTGAGTATCTGAGAGGATACAGCGTCGTAAGTTGTTTCCATGAGTACGTCTTGTGAATCAACTCGTACTGATTCAACACATTATTTGCTTTCTTGTGTGATACACATGAACTAGTTATTGGTCTTTCACTTTGATTTATTATATGAAGAGGTGCGGTTCGTTATTCCACTTTAAAAAGCATTTTAGCTGACAGTAGAAGAAACCTTATAATGGAAAGGTGTCAGTTGAATTCGATGTTTAAAGAGGTTTTCCTATGGCCTGATTTTTCTATGCTTAAGGGAAACAAAATCTTAGGTTTTACATCGGACTATTTCACTTGTTAGATATATCCCTGAAGCAAAGTTTGAAGGACCTTTCAGCTCATTATCAGTTTCCAGTAATCATAACACGAGACCGTATTCAATTAGTATATTTGTCGAGGGAGTCAAATTTCGCCAAACAAATTTCGTCAAATTTCCCTCGGTGCCCTGAAATATTGTAATTTTGGGTTATATTACAGTTATCTTTTATGGACACGTGGGACTTTTATGGACAAATTTTAATCTAAAGGTCACCGTCAGTGTTTTGGAGAGCTCGATCACATTTATCGTGAACCGTGACGTGCGACCATAAATGTAAGGCTCCTACCGGGCCCCAAGTCAGAGCCGACTCCCGATTCGGGCGCCCTCTCCACCCAACCCTCCAGCCTCTTAACCTTCGAGTTCCATAAAAATTATATACGGACATCTGACAGACACCGATCTTAACGTTCCCACCCGTTCTCCTTCCAGCCTCCTCTCTCTTTCTCCACGTCTCTAATTCATTCGCCCACTCATTCGCCCATCCCCCCCCCCCCGTCCCACCTCCGGCACTCAATCCCCTCGTCAGGCCCCCTTACACCCCTGTGTCGAACATTAGGGCGCGCCAGAGGGAGAAAAACTGGAGCAAGAACACTCTCCGAAATAATATTATCCGAGCGTGCTTGACGAGTCACTGTGGTGACCGCCGCTGAATCAGGTATTTACCACTCACCGCGATGGGATTGGTTGGCTATTTTGAGAGGCGATCGACAACTGAGCTCATTATGCCATTCAAGCCGTTTTTACAGGGTGCATGTTCCCGCGCGGGTGGATTCATCAACACATTGACCATTAAAATTGCGCCGTGTAGACTCCCAAAGTTGCGCAAATGTATGAACGCGTGGTCATAATATAGCCACTGCTATAACATGCAGATTTTGTCAGTGCATCTGTCCAGCCACGTACTTGCGGGGGTTCATGCATCGTGTAAACACGCCTTGATGATGGGTGGATAACCACATGTGTAGAATAGATCAACGTAGAATTTTACATGCTATATTTTGATGCGGAGATCACAGAAATAGCCACGGTGGTTTTTGAGATGTTACGCTGCAAACTCGTGTTACACAATTTTAAAATGGACGGTAGGTTATGGAGGATGTTCGGAGAGGTACTCAGCGTCAGCAATAGTCAACGTTACAACGTGCCAGACGGAGGACGGAGTCCTATGCCTTTAAGTTCTCTCGTTATAGCTCTGGGTTCGATCGTATGAGGCGTATGATATGGGAAGTCTGCTCTATATCCATCGCGCCAAATTCATTCCCAACTACTTTTTACCCTCAAGTTTGATAAATTAGAATTACTGTTTTCATTTTACTCTTAATTACTCGCTGAGTGAAAGTTCGTTCTGGTAAAATAATGTTTTCAAGTCGAAATCACCAGGTAAAGTAGAATCAGAGCGTCAAAAAAAAACACCCATGTGATCTGTTTAAGAGTCACTATGTAATAATGCCTGTTAATTTTTGGATAATTAGTTAAATAAAGTGTCTTTCATGAAGGAAGATTTGCAATTGGGTAATTGTTACTTATCATGTCAAAAACCTCCTGTGACTACTACGATCACCGGTGTTGCAAAGGCCAATCTGCTCTAATTTAAGAGCAAAGCTATTTTGTGTATCATTCGTAAAGACTGCGTTATTTAAATTAGGAAACTATCATGAATTTCTGTGGAAACTTGAATAATGATAATCATAATATGGAAAGTAGGTAGAAATGATATTTCAGAGACTTTTTTAGAACTAGACGGTATAGGCAGGCAAGGTCCTCCATAAAAGAGCTCCCCAAATGAGCTGGACCGATGAAGGCGAAGTAATACGCAGTGACAAAAAGTATATTGCGTATTATCCTTCGGAAAGTGCGTGAAATTCTTCGAAATTACGAAATGAAATACGCCAATTGCTCTTGTGGCTTCTTCCAAGCAATCTTCTCGTACCGTTCGCTTTTATTTCAGCCGAAATGCGTCGGGGGCTCGAAATCTTCCGGCGAGATTTTTATGACGTCCAGAGTGCAATCTAAACTCGGAACGGGCTGGCCATAAATTGGTCAATGAGTGTTTTCCTCGGAGAGGATCAGCGACGCTGCTGCTGGGGGCGGGAAGACGAAGAACTTCGAGGCGAAGCGTGGCGAAAGCCGGGAAGAGTCAGGATCACGAATGTAAGATGCGCCCTCGGCCTAGAAGTTCGTTTAATAAGAGCGCGAAAAAAGCTTTCGTATTTCCCGAAACCCGCTTTACTCCTACCGCCACGTCTTGACTACTCGCTTGTTTCTCCGAATAGTCATGGTGGTGGATGAAAGAGATAAGCTTTGGCATAGACGATTCAGAGATATAACAACTACGACATGCTATAATAACTAAATGTTATAGTGCACCGCGTGTTAGTCCTTTTGATCGTATGTAATAAAAATAAGTGTCTGGGGCTTAAAGTTATTGAATTTCCGCATGAAAAGGGTGTAAATGACCCAATTGAATAAATATAGCAAATATTTATGTAAGGCAATGGTTTTTGGGCGTTCTTAACTTCTTTTCGGATTGCGGTCTTGTCTTAACCTTTATCATGATCATTGTGACATTAATTCGGTATGAATCTGTATGATGCCGTAAGAGATGAATTAGATCCGTGGTGTAATGTCGCATCGGCATGTATGATGTTGCCTAGTTTTTCTGCTGACAAAAAAAAAGCTGTAAAATTAAGTGGTATCATACGAAATACGAGACGGCATCGGCGTGCGATATTAATGCGATATGGAATGTTCAGTTGTGCCTCGAAATTTTCCCAAAACAGTCCTTTTCATTTTTGAGTATGATATGTGATGCAATGCTCGTCGGAATGAACTAACCACAGCTCATTTCCTTCGGTAAAATATTTATGCTCAATTCTATTACAACTAAAAATTTTTTATAAATCGATCATGCTTACGTTTTTCCGAAAGCGAGTGACGTATTAAACATACTTATTGTAAATCTAAATGAGTTGATTAGGCTATGCAGATGTGATAGCAAGAAGTCAGTGACCTTTGTCCCCCATTGACTGTTCGAAATTATTTTTTAGAAAATATAGCGTCCAATGCGTTTAGATTTTTGGAGTACATTCGCACCAAGTGCTTAGGTTTATCTCGTTTGAGGAGCGTTTTCCACTCCAATTTCAAGCTGGAATACTTCGCATTGAATTCATTGTTCAGGTACCAAAGATTCACGCGGTTACTTCCGAATCGGTCAAATGAAATTAATTCGATTCGAAACATTTTTATGTCCAAAGTTGTGAGATGCAGATTTTAAATGGTGATACGATGTTTGAATCGGAATAACGCGCCCGTCCAAAGAAGAAAGGGGTCGTTGGAGCCTCCGCATTCGCTTCTCTGACCCCCAAACAATCTTTCGTGTCAACCTTCCCCCTCGCTGCCCCGCGGCACACGGCACACCACCCTTGTCTGCCTCCCCCCCCCCCGTCAACCTCCCGCGGTCCCTCGGGGAATTCCATTTTTTCTCAACCCCCTTCGTGGCCTTCGATAATGACGGACCTTGGTCGGAGCTTTCCCCTTTTTACCCTCGTAGCCAATCCCAACGGAAACGGACGTAACGGACGGAAGGTAAGGTTATCTCCCCTTTCCTACGAGGCTACTCCCTTTCGATCTCACTCGCCCCCTTCATCGCACCCAGCACAGCCTCTACAACCCTCTTCATTATGCGCCATTCCAACTTCATCCCGCATGAACCGGTGCGAAAATTCGGGAGGAATGAAGAATTCGGATTGCAGTTGATGGTAATCTGGAAGGGAGGAGAGGTACCAGCCGCCGATATTGTTCTGCTTTTAACGAAAGGTGACAAGGAGACTAAGGTGTCATTTCTTATCGTAGGGACGAAGTGCAGTACTCCTAAATCTATTTCGAAGGTACCAAGGATTGGTTTGGTGGGTTGGCCGGAGCTTCTGCTAGATACTGGCTACTCATCTCGTAGATCCATGTTTAAACCCTGGTAAAAATTTTTCTGTAGGAATCCGAGCCTTGGAGGCTATGTGGAGAGCACTTTCAGCTCAACTCTTCGTCCTTCCGTGGGACGTTAAACAGTGGAGCCCTTTGCACCTCCCGTCAAGGCTAACACCGTCGCCGGGCTTTTCTCCACCTCGCTCCTATTCCTCAAATGATCCTTCCTTTACCAACATCCCGACCTGTTCTTGATGACTTCAGCAGTCGGTTGCGTCCCTTACAAATTTCACTCATGTAACCTATGTAAGAGTCGAATTGCCCGTGGGCAATTTCTGCCATCCTTTGCACCTTCTGTGAATGCTAACTTCGATGCCAGGTTTCTCTCTACCTCCATTCCTCAAATAATCCCACTTAAGCAACCAAATGACATGTTTTTGATGAACTCAGCAGTCGGTTGCGTTCCTTACAACTATCAATCATATCACAGAAGTCTCGTATTGGCTGTGGACAATTTCTGCCATCCTTTGCATTCGCCGTTAAGGCTAGCACTGACACCGGGTTTCTTTCCACTTCGCTCCTCAAAAAACTCTTCCGTTACCAACGTTCCGACCCGTTATTGATGACTTCAGCAGTCGGTTGCGTCCCTTACAAATGTTTCTCATATGACCTTTGTAAGAGTCCCATTGCCAGTGGACAATTTCTGCCATCCTTTGCTCCTTCCGTTACGGCTAGCACCGAAGCCAGGTTTTCCTCCACCTCGCTCCTCAAATAACCCTTTACCAACGTCCCGACCTGCTCTTGTTGACCTCAGAAGTCGGTTGTGTCCCTTACAAATATTACTCATATCACCTTTGTAAGAGTCTCATTGCCAGTGGACAATTTCTGCCATCCTTTGCACCTACCGTAAAGGATAACATCGACGCCGGGTTTCCCTCCACCTCGCTCCTCAAATAGCCCTTCCTTTACCAACGTCCCGACCTGTTCTTGATGACCTCAGCAGTAGGTTGCGTCGCTTACAACTATCACTCATATGACCCTAGTAAGACTCACATTGCCTGTGGACAATTTCTGCCACTACCAGGTTTGAACCCTGGTCATCTGCGGGGAAAGCTTGTGCTCCAGCCTCCTCGCCAATCCGATCCAGCCACCACCCCCTAATTTCATCTTCTGGCTATCCTTGCCTCGCAACTCTTTCCCCCCCGGTCTCCACCCAAAGCCCCCCCGCCGTTATACCCTGCCACCACGCTCTTCATCTAATTTCTCCCTCCCCCCCTTTCTCTCTCTTTGCCCTCCGCCTCCCCCCCTCCTCATCCTCCCTCCAACGCCCTTTCTTCATCTCCTCCCACCTCCCTTCCCGTCTTCCGGCTCCCAGAGAAGCCGCCTCTCACGTCTCCCGGAGTTCTCCTGTCTGGGCGCCTATCCTCTCTCTCTCTCTCTCTTCCCGCCCATTTGGCCGCATCCTCTCTCCCTTCCTCCTCTTCCTCCTCCTCCTCCTCCCCCCTCTTCGGGCTGCCGTCCGGTAGCCTAGGTGCTACCAGTGGAGGGAGGTGGGAGTGGGTGAGCGTTGGATGTTGCTTTGGAGAGTGGAAGGGATTCCTCCGCGCGGCCTCCACTACGTGAGTCCCGTGATTGTTTGCCCCCGCGTGAGTTTGTGGGTGTGTTCGATGAGGGGTTTCCCCTTGTCCCTTCCACCCCTCCCACGTCCCGGGGGTCGAGGGGCTGTATCTCCCCCCCAAACATCCGTGGATTCCGCGACGTGCGATGGCTGCCTTGGTAGTGAGGCACCACCGTGGGGTGTGTAAGTACCCTCCGCAGAGGTCTCTCACGTACTGGCTGCACGGATGCCTCGCTCCTCCCGTGTTTTTACACCCAAGCAGTCGCTAAGTCTGTTGTTGGAAACCGCGATGAAGAAATTCCGCGGTCCGACGCGTATGTTTCTCGGGGATTCGTCGTTTTTCGACGGTCTGCCTGTAGGCTTGTGACAGGAATGGTAGGAGTACGCTCAAGAGTAAAAGAGAGAGCGTTGTGTTTGTCTAACAAATGGACAAGAGGATGTCTTCGGGAATACGCGTAAATTAGGGCATAGGTATGTAGGATAAAAACATGTGAGTTGGAGGTGGGAAAGTATGTGAATTTGAGCCTATGCGATTATTTCTAGAGGTGATCGAGTTTTGATATATATTGAGTAGGTTTTGAATGAGTTGCTCATAACAGAGATGATATTTTTCACCTTCTGAAGACTCGGGCGGAATTGTGTGTAAACGAAACATCACCGTTAAATCACAAAGTTGTACAAATTCCACGAGTAAACAATTTATTACGAGCTGGTTTTCGCTTGTTACAGCTTAATTTCACTTGTTACAGTCTGGTGATGCTGCTGTTGAAAGCGAAACCTAGGTCTTAATAAATATTGTATTCGTGAAATTAGCTTAATTTTGTGATTAATCTGTGTTGATGTTTTCCATTTACTTTTTCCTGTACAAATAAGTGATTAAACTTCCGTGATATCAGCCAGAGATAAATCCAAGTTCTATGCATGAACACTTTCAATTTCGTTAATTAGAGCACAAGTTGTCACTAAACATATGAGTAGAGATATTATACGTCCAGCCTTGCTGCCTTATGTAATCTTAATGATTTCAGACCTATAAGGAGGCTACTCTCTTAGAAATCAATGTATCATTGCAGATTGTGATGATGGCATCTAATAATGAGCAACTTTTTCCATGCTTTCTCAATAAATTTCAAAACTCGATAACTCGGCTCTTGTAATTATCGCATAGTCTGAAATTCACGTACTTTGCCACCTACAACACCGGACATTCGTGTTGCACATTCTTGTAGTCGTGTTGCTGAATTCTGCCTGTAACTGGTTACAAGCTGTATAGGTATCAATTGATGTCGGCGCATCTTTACTTTTGTAAATTCTAGCATTACATTTATAAAGCCGAGATAAATCTCCTTAAAATGCTGGCAGTGTTCATGGTGGGGATACAGTGCATATTTTAATGTAAACAAATAATGTAAACAAAGGAAAAGAATTCCGAATTTAACTGATTTAAAGAGATCTGTTCAAGGGAGAGACCTTCCTTCGATATTTCAAAGCTTCTTAGGTATATTCCGAAATTGGGAACTTTGAGACCTTGAAGGAGTAATATTTTACTAAATTCTGCAAGTTGCTGAATAACCATTTTCCAGTCAAAGCGCCCGAAGCCGCCCAAACTTATATATGCCTTACCGCCTTCATCACCCAAAACCTGCCATATTGGTCGAGGATGTGAATCGGGTGGTTTAACAGGTTAAAATCTGGGGATAGAGGGTGTTTAAATTCAGAGCGGACACTATTTTACACTTACCCAAATGTACGCGAATTCTCGATGGCATTCTCGTGTCCGGTTGTTAAACACAACGCTCTCTCTTTTATTCTGAAAATACTCCCACCATTTGCGTCACACGCCGACAGTAATGCATTGCCAAACCACTCCATTTTCCGATTCCACACGAATCAAACATTTTTCCAAATACCAAATCTAGCTTTGTTCATGGGCGACAATCAGTGATTAGTGGATAATGATTTTATTTCACTACACAGGAGGAAGAATCTAACTCTTCTCCTCTGGTCTACTGTTTTTTTTTTTAATCGCCCGACCGGTAGCGGTGACGGGACGCGCAGACGGCCTCCCAGGTAGCCGGTCTGCCTGCCGGCCCTGCCTCATCCCGCCCCTTAACTCACCCTCGGGCATAGACTTGAGGCGTATTAATTCGATGGGAGGTGGTTCGGATAGCAGGGTGGCTGCGGAGGGCCCCGGGAAAAGGAGGATTTATGGGCGTGGGAGGGGAAGGGTTAGACGGCAAGGGAACGTGCTGGGAATGGCTGAGGTGGGACGGGAATTTCTGTGCCTAAGGGGGGGAAGGAGAGGAGTGAGTTGCCGGGAGATGTGAAGACCCAGGAGATTGCGTCCGAGGTGGGTCGTTGTGTAGGGCCCTTGTAATTTGCTTTTCGATTTCACTCCACTGTGAATCCTCCCGTGGATCCGAGGCCGCATTCTTCCCCACCCTCCCACTCACTCAGAGCTCTTAGTTGACGAGTTCCAACCGAAATGGAAATTGTTAATGGAAAGGAGACGTGTTGACACGATTTTTTGTTGGCCGGTGGCATTTGGGGATCAGTGGGTCGTATTAGGAGTAGTGAATCAGTGGAGTAGAATGCCGATATACATATATTCGTTCGGAACTGGTATTTCTATCGATTATAGCTTCAGTGTTTCAATAATGATCGCTGTGTGGTTTTCATTGTAAAGGCTAGCTCTCGTAACCTATTGCTGCTAGTATCAATTCTGTTCAGTGTTCGATCGCAGCTCGATGGGTTGATGCAAGCCTATATGTAGAGTCTGGAAAGGGTAGAGTAGAAATTCTGTTTTGATACTTGCTCAAATCAGGATATGAGTTATTATTTTTACCTGACTAAGCACTCTTCTTCGCTGGTTTATTTAACGGCTAGCAAATACTAGAAAGGACACTCCTTAAAAACTCGTGACAAGGCGTCTTGCATGGAAATTTTTTCTGAAATCTTCTTTTTTTGTAATTTTATCAATTTATAATTCCAATCCGACAATTAATATATATATTTTATCATAATTAACGCCGTGAATGTGGAATTTTCTCACCAGACTTGTCTTTTTTAGATCTGTGTTATTACAATTCCCTTAAATATGTCGTCTGAATATAATGATGTTGGTTCTCATGCACCTAATTTTGCTATTATGCCTCTCGTATTAGTTTTAGTAGTTGATCAGTCTCCCGTTGCTAATTTTTTTCGGGTCAACTTTATAGTTCATAAATAAAACTCTTGATTTTGAAATTACGACTGCGACTGACCTTCCAGTACATTGGAATGGGCGTTTACTTAGGCTAAGCTGCTATTCATAAATCACGGGTGATCAAGTTGACTTTAATCGCCTAACTAACGTAAGGCAGAGGAGTTCCCTCCATTGAAACAACGAGCGTGACGCACCGAAGCATCCGACGGAGATACGAGTCTCACACACTTTCCCCTCATCCTCGGCTCAGTGGCAGCCTTGCTTCGTTTGAGACGAGAAACCAGCCTCGCTCTGGATAAGCATATTTTTTTCACTTTTCTTTTCCAACACGAAATGGGAAATAAGGTAGACCTGCCCCCAATGTTTATATATGTATATCTATATATACTAGCAGTCTGCCTCTATCATTGTACCCCGCCCACCTGCTGCTACCCTCACCCTCTCGGCCACCTCTCCGTCTATTTCTTTGTCTATCTCGTAAGAGAAATCTCGCAATTATTGGGCTTAATCCGGAGTTACGACCGCTGATGACCGGTTGTGCGAAAGTTCACGACACCTCGTGAGTGTGTTTCATAACTTGATCTCCGTCTCTCTCTCTCCCTCTCATTCTCTGCATAGCCCTCTCCATCGTTCTCCTCCTTTTTCTCCTCCCAACTCGATCCTCTCCTCAAATCCCCCTCCGGGCCACCCACTCCTCTTCCTCCGTCCACAACCTTCCTGCTCCCTCTGCCGCCCGTTTTGAGAACCCTCACCTCCATCCACCTCCCGCCATTCCACCTTCCACACGGATGAAGTAATTACTCTTCCATCACCTTCCTCTGTTGTAATTACTCGTTGTTTACTTCTGAATGTCAGTCCGAAAGGTAAAGTTTTATACCTCTTCTTTTCGCACGACATGACTCCTTTTTGGTTTTAATTACCCTTTCGGCTTCGAACTTCGATATGCAATGTTTCGCGCCGTGCTTCCTTCATTGGCCTTTTCGAAGTTTTAAACCAAGATTCTTGAAGAAGCTGTGGTTTAATTTCTCTCGAAGTAAGAAAACCCAGCGGATGAATAAAGTTATTATATTCTGAATATAATTTTCTTGTTTTCTTATGGACAGTTGCAGGAACAGCACACGTTTTCTTTAAGTTATGGGACTCGTAACCCATGGCAACCATTCAACGAGTGTTGCAGAAACCTTCAATATGTTTATTGGTCTTATAGCTAATGGCATTGAGTAATGAGTTCCATAAATAGCCAAATTGGTGGATGCCCAATGAGCCGCTTGGATACCTAATTACTAGATAAAAAGAGTTGTTTTGAGACAAATGGCCATTTTGTTTACTCTTACTGGTTAGAAAGCATGTGCATTAGCAGTTATTCACAGGCTAAACTATCCTTAATTTTTACCCTGCAGTAGAAGATCAAATCAAATATTCGAAGTTATTAAGTTTTGGTAAATAAGTAAAAAACAACTAGTAGATGTGTTACTGCAATCCGAATATTTTTTTGAGATCTATAACTTCATGGATCACATAACTGTTGACTCCATAAATAAATGTTCATCCAACCGGTCGACCAAGTCGACCCCGCAAATGTATAGAATATGTTGTGGGAGGCATGTTTTAATAAATATATAATTTATATTAGTGATTTGATCAGCTTACCAATTACCTCGAGACTAAATTTGACCGAATGATTTGGAGAGTATCTACTGACTCTCTCCGTCGTCAATCTCTCATTTTATTCCTTATGGTCGTGCATGTAATTTCTCTAATATTTGCAATAATTAATAATGTTACTTAATTTTTCTTTGGAAGGAGTCGATTGCCCAAAAAAATTAAGATTATGATCTACAATGGCCAAAACACATTAGAGTCGATACTAACACGAGGGTTTAACTCTCTCATTTTGGATTCCAGGCAATCTATCCTACTTAGGATGGATGGCACTACTTCGTTTTCCCCTGTGGTATTTACGGATTTACTGTGGAATTCCTTATAATTAGGCGATGTGAGATACTTCACTGTGGTATTTGTGGCGATCCCAGAATTGATATTTATCTCCATACGGTTGTAGCTTTCTCTCTCTGATTTCACTGAATTCTCAACGATTGCGGACGTTGCATTGTGCAATTCTTCAAAGTATGGATGTAAAAAATGCTTATCGATCACTTAAAATGTTTTTCTATCAACTGTGGAATGCCTTAATGCGTAAGGCCGTAATGCCTAAGCGTAAGTTACCCTCGGAAGGTCATGAGTTCGATGGCAATAGATTGTTGACTTCTTCCGGCGCCATACCCGGCCTCAATCGGGCGTTGCCCTGATTAGGAGAGTTTTGTGATTCGTTGGCTAATTCTGATTTTATTTGGATTCCTCAAAATGATTCGTAATATATTCCCTGTAGCGGTGGGGTGAACCCTTCCTCACCTGCACACTCATGGTTCGAGTGGATTTATCTCAACCCAGGGCATTTTAGTGTGTTTTTCCTTCATTAATTAATTTAATTTAATTTTTCAATATTTTAAAGCCTCGTCTGTTTTCATGGATATTGAAATTAAACAAATGAATCAGTATCTAAATGATAGTTTCCACGTCTTCTCCAAATCCTCCAACGTGACTAAAGTAGTCTCTCGTGGCCAGGGATCCAAAAATGGGCTCTAAAAAAGATCACCAACTGACCGCCCGTTGCCCTGACAAATATAACTCTTTCATGTGTTGGTGCATAGTTGATTTACTTCTGCATGCAGAATTAAGCGTGCTCTCAGTGTGAAAGTTTCCTTTGTTACTAAAGCCTGTATTTCTCTCTCGGGGCGTCAATCTTAAGCGTGCCGAGGGAATTTTTCCGTGGACGCTGAACAGTTCAGGCGAAAATTGCGTTTATTATATCGAGACGTTTTTCCCCCGGGGCGGTGAGTATATTTTTCTTCCTCTGCATGTAATGTGTAACCATTCTCCCCCGCTTTCCAGCTTCTTTTCCTCCCGCTCCGCTTTACCCATTACCCCCCCTCGTGGTGAGAATGGCGGGCGCGTGAAAGCGGTCTCGACGCACACCGCGCCCGTCTTCACATGCAAGGCATTTGACCGGTTCTCATTTTTTTACGTCCACCCACCCACTCTGTCTGCTTCTCCTTCTACGCCCCTTTCGACCCTTTTAAAAACGTCGGGTCGCGACCCTTCCCAGCGGAGCGGGAGTGGAAAATATCCCCCCTGCGCCGGCGGAGGAGGTCGAATGGGGCCCGAGAGCGGTGAAAATGGGGCAGAGGTGAAAGATGGGAGGAGGAAGAACGCGAAAGAGATTAGGTAGATTGCGGTGGTGACGAAACGGCGTTAATAAATTAATGAATTTTAAGAAGGTCGTTTCACAGGGGCAATTAATTGCGCAGTTTGATGTACAGCGAATGGGAAGGCGGCTTTACTGCGGCAATTAATTGCGTGGTTTGATGTGCGGCAGTTGCTAGAGCATGGGCACGGGATTAGAGTAAAGAGCTATTTTCTTATCTATCGTACATGCATTCGCGATGTTATTCTAGCTAGTCCTAATGTACAGTTAAGAGCCTCGTGTATAAGGGCCACAGACAGAATGATCCGACGCATTTTAGCCGTATGAAAAAACAATTAGGAGTAATGAAAGTTGTGGCAGTTACTGGAGAGGCGACCGACAATTTATGTCGTCTCGGAATCGAGTGTAAAGCGATGGCTGAGGGATTATTTGGTGATGGGGAGAAGTTCGTCCTCGGCATCATGTCACTGCAGACAATCATCGCCCAGGGATTCACAGGTTTTCACCTCAATACTCTTGCGCTTGAAATTTTCTCCACGCAGGAGCGATAATGGAACCGGAATTCCTAAAAAAAAAAACCTCTGATCAAGTGCCGGGAATCTCTTCCAACATTGTTATTGGGGGATGTAAACCATGTAATGTGCTTTAAACCGAATGTCCGAATGATTTCTTTCATCTCCTCCGTCATCGGTTGGTTTAATGAGTGAAAGTAGCTGAAGCGACTATCGTTTGTATACAGATTTGGATGAAACTTCGCATATGTGTACTCATTACTAATATGTGAGGATAAAAGCGGAAAATTCTTATTCCCGAGTTGGTTCCATGGCAATTTCATGCTATTTTAGCATGCAATCTTAGGGCACTTGACGTACATTTCCAAATTATTCGATGGCATATGTATAGATTTTCTCCCAAATGCAAAAAAGTACGACAGATATCATTTTAATGTTTCCTAATAAATATCAAGGTATCATACCGAATAAAAAATTCGTATTTATATACAATCTTTGCTTAAATTTCGAATTCCGCGCCGTAAACCCGTCATAACAATGCTTAAATTGAGACAAAAAATTTAGTCGATTCCATTTTTTTTCGGTTGCGATTCTTTCAAATCGACTCCCGATTATCGATTCCGATTCCATCGATTCTTACTCCTAATAACAGGTGGGATATTGATATATACTAGTAGCGTATGACTATTATTAAAATTCAAGTATTGGCTGAAATATAATAACGAAGACAATCAAGTCGCTCAAAAAGTATAATTATTAACAAATAGCAAATATATCCTCAGCTTATAGAGGTAGATAAAAAGTACCAATTGAAGGGCTACACTCAAAATTACGGAGATAAATATGATGTGATAAATGAAATTTGATTTGAGTATTCATCTATATGGAATCGATGGGATCGGAATCGACTTTAGGCGATCGATTCTCGATACCGATTCTAATCCTGAGAATCGGTGGAATCGAGAATCGACATTTGGATTGGACTCATCCTTAATTATTACACAAATAGTCATTTTTAACCCGTAAATATACGTATGTGCTGAAGTGTGGTCCGAGAGTTTTTCGACTGACTTGAAAACTTATCACAATTTTCAACCAGTTACGATTCGCGCTCCAACCATCTTTTAAAAGAATCACGACGCGCGCCCATCCCCTTGCCTCAATATTTCTGTCATTCTTGGAAGCGAGCTCCGAATTCCTACGGCGAATTTGAAGCAAACCCCCATGGAAATGATGCGAAGTGTCTGATCTTCCTTCGTATTTTTTTTGCGACTCTTCGCTCAAGCTGCGAGAGAGCTAACGTTGGGAAGCGAAACTGGTCGAGCAATGTAATTCATCATCCCTCGATAGAATAATGACCGTGCATTGTGCCTTATGAATGATGGAGTTCTTTGACCATTAAATTTGGAATGTACACGCTCGTAATTTACCTGCGCTTAATTCTATCAAACGAGGGAAAGTAAAAAAAATCACACCGGGCCGAGTGGTGAAAAAATCAGCAAGATGAGGAAAAACATATATTATATGCACATATTTCATGCTCCATAATAAGATCTGCTGATTCGAATTTAGCACGCAAATTACATAACGAGGCATTTCATGCTTTTTGAATCAGAATGAAGGTAATTTTCTAGCTATTTGCTATGAGATTTATTGGAATAGTATTCGCACTTGCTCTTTCGTTGTAATGAATCCATTTTGAGAAAGATTCCTGAATTATGGATAGATATCGGGATTGTCGTCCCGATGAGTATGTTTCCTTCTCTGGGGAAAAATAAATTGAAGTCAATAATACCCAAAATAATGGATTTCTCTTATATTTCTGTCTAATTTTAATTATGTTTTTCGTATTTTTAAGACTGATTATGATGGAGTGTATCAAGAATATATTTATCTGTTTGAAGTTCTCAAATCAGTCCTATTAAAACAAAATTTCCTCGGTATGTATGTTATCGCTTTCGAGTGGTGTACTGGTGGCTTAAATTCTTCTATCAGTCCCTCACTCTTGTCTTGCATTTTTCTTCCGAAGACGGTTTTTTAAATGAATCGTCTCCCGAGGTCTTGACTTGTTACTCTTGCCGTCTTATGCCTTTATGTCATTACGGATGTACGCTTGTGGCGAATATATTTTCCTAATATAATAATAATAATGTTCTTCCTCCGGTCTCGATCTCTTCACTTGCTTGTGGCAAGGCGCATTTTTACAGACTGCTACCTACTTTATTGGCGGTGAACAAACGGATATTCCTATAGCGAAGAGTCTCCACTTATCGCTTCGGAGGGTTGGACCCAAGTAGCTGTTCAACAAATGCAGATGAATGGGAAGCGAGGCGCCTTCGCTTAGCCCGAGGGCGAATGAAATCATAAATATTGATGAATAACTGATGGCTTTCGCGTAAGAATGCGCGGTGGCAGCCCGTCTTCTACTGTTTGAAACGCGGCGCGTGCTTGCGTGTCGCACGCAAATGGGCGATTGCCTCCGCACGCTGCCGTGATTTATTTGAGCCTTCCGCCGGGAGGAGCCCCAATACTAATTATCTGGCGGGCACTCGTCCGGAGAGAGGTAAAGCCTTACCTGTAGGTGGCTGGGCAGAAGCCATCTCAACAGAGGAGAGGTAGGAGGAGGAATGTCCGAGGAGGTGGAGGAAGGAAAGATGGAATGCCTCCACAGTGATTGGCGCCTTGAAATAAATATGAAACTCGTTTTATTTTCATAAGAATGTCATATCCGTAATATTTTCCATGAACTCTGTCTTATTACTAATTGAAACTTATTTTCAAGTGGGGAAATGGTAATGAGTTGAAAGCGAAATTGCCGGCCGATGCATCTGCATTTCATGTCAAGTTGGCGGAAACTGTCTCCGCTTGGGTGAATTCTCACCATCCGAGGGTTGCTGGAATCCTGCTAACCTAATTTTTTGTTAAAATGTTCAAATCCTTCTTTAACGTCTCAGAGGCCGTATTCAGAGGTGGATGAGTATTGAAAATTTTTTTAGCAGTTGTGCAACTGCTGAGTTAAATGTATGTATCTATACTATAATCACTCTAGGAACATATCAATGGGGCAAGGATTATCCGTAAGCCACGTCCACTCAAGCTGGCGGACAAGGCTTTTGGGGCCGAAAATACTACTTTTAAAAGAGGCGGCATGCTAATTGTTGAGTTGATTGTGAATGAAAAGAGCGCGGGAGATATGCCCAGCGGAAAAACATGCATCCTCCCAATACCCAACGAGCCTCCGCGGGGCCGGGAGACAGGGGCTTTTAGGACATCAGAATTCAAAATGGGGGAAAATAAGGGAAAGAACTAATACGAAAGGAAGAAAGAAATTGAACTGTTTAGGGAGTGCCTTATTGTCAGTATCTCGCTCTCTTTGATACTTGGTGTTTAAAGTGGAGGAATTTTTGTACTCATCAGTTCGGCAGTGCACCTCACGTTTTATCACTTTATCACTTTAAGTGTCGCTTTACACGGTACATTTTATTGTACTATCACATATTTTTTATTGAATTTTACAAACGAATGTATCATAGATTGTACCAGAAACTGAATGGAATTGGAGCTGGTTCTATTTCCCGTTCAGCCATTCAGATAATCATATAATTTGCTGCTTCACACTGTGCAATTTTCCAAATAAAAGAGTTCATACATGCGTTTGTATGTACAATAAGATGTACCGTGTAAAGCGGCCTTTAGAGACACACTGCGGGATTAAGTCTTCCGTGTAATCCTGAAACTCGCCTAACCCTTTCAGGGCGGCATGACGTGATATCACGTCATGGTTGTCTTTACGCTGGTGCTGATGACGTGATATGACGTCATGGGTACGGTGAGTGTTCCAGCTTTTTCTATGGGGCCTATTGAAAGTTCCCTACTGTAAGCTGGGACACTCACAGTACCCATGACGTGATATCACGTCATCAGCACCGGTGTAAAGACAACTGTGACGTGATATCACGTCATGCCGCATTGAAAGGGCTAAACTGAAGTTTTCAAGCCTAGCTTGAAGTCTCCGAGTCTATAGTGGAAAAATGTGTGAAAGAATATGTTCTCTCGGAGAAAACGTGTTTTTTCGGAAGAAAGGGAATGTCAAATAACAAAAAAAAATAATTTTTTTGCGCATTACTACAACCAACTCTTTTTTCGGTTTCACTGTGAGGTTTCCACGCATCCACGTGGAGGTAGGACGGTAGTGGAAGGGAGTGGGAACGTATGAGAGAGGAATGAAGACGATTGGAAGAGGGGAAGAAGGCGGGAATGGGGAGAGGGACTCCTTGATTGCGGGTCCTTAAAGTCAAAAGAGAGAGGGTGGGGAGCGAAGAAGATGATGAGTCGCCCAAAAAAAGAAGGAGAGGAGAATCTCCGGGGCCCCCACATCCCCAAATTACAGGCGCGAGCTTAAAAAGGTTGTGGGCCCCCGGATAACGACCTCGGACATGTGATTGCGATGGCATTAACGTCCGCAGAGCAGCGGCGGACGCATTCCTCCCTCCCCCCTCTTTTAAAGTCTTTTTATTCAACTTCGCATTTCGTATACTACTGCGCGCCCCGAGTCGTTGTTGTTTTTTTCCTTTAATTCATTTTCCCTCCCCCCCCCGTTCCTAACCCATCCATATCTCGGCCCACACATCTTCGAGGGGGCGAATCGCGGACGTGGCTGCGTTATTGTTATTTTTTTTCCCGCTGCCTGCTTGCGGTTAATATCTCCTTCGCGATTTTTTTTTCCTCCGGCTCACTCCGCTCGCATATTTCTCTATCATCCAAAAATGGCGCCATCGTGTCATTTGCGGGCTATAACTTAACCTTTTCCACCCCCTCGTCCTTCTTCTTCTTTGAGTGGTTTTTAATTCCGATGTGCCAAATGTAGCTTATTAAAAAAATAAAAGATTCTTTTCGCCTTCACTAACGACGCCCGCACCACTTGCGTTCCGCGTGTAGGTTTGTGTTTTCTCCCTCTGATTTAATATCATCGCCGCCGCGGTCATCGAAGAGGCGGAGTGATTTCATCCCGTAAGGGTTTTGCAGTTGGGTCGTGCGCAGAACGTTTCTCGCCTAGGGGGACGCGTTCGAAACGTTCGAGAAGACTTCGATGACGTAACTAAGGAGTCACGTGGTATATACAATCGCGAAGGGTTCAAGATTTCTGTGCATTCAAAACACTCGTAAATATCTCAAGCACCCTTCCCGAGCGAGTTTGTTTCGTGAGAATATTACTGACGAAGATGAATAATGCGATTAGATACGCTATGAAGAACGTCATTCATTCATTGGTCGTTCAATCCTTCGATTGATTGACTGCAGTCCTAAACCCGTCCCTATCTAATTCTAGTTCTCTTCCCTCCTGGTTTATCTTCCCATGTACTTGCCTCTTTATTTGGTCCATGAACTTATTCCTGTGTCTTCCTCTGGGGACTTTTCCCTCCATTTTTCCTTCAATTATGTTATTCACGAACCCATTGTGTCTCAGGGTGTGTCCAATCCATCTGGTTCATCTTATCTCTATTGTGCTCCATATGGTCCTTTCCTCTTCTACTCATCTGTACACTTCACCATTTCTTATTTTGTCCATTCATTTATTCTTCGGCATCCTCCAGCACTAGGTTTTGAGTGCTTCTAGTCTTTCATCTGTATGTACGCTTCACCATTTCTTATTTTGTCCATTGATTTTATTTTCAGCATCCTCCTCCAGTACTTGGTTTCGATTGCTTCCAGTCTTATCTGGTCAGGTTTTCTAATGATAATAATAATAATAACAACGTTTATTATCGTTGGCTACTCTTAGCCCCTGAGATAACGAAGTACATTTTTTCAAATTAATACAATTTTGAAATTCAAAAATTAGATTAATAATACAGTGATGAAACTCAATAAACAAACACGAATTAATTATACAATGGTGACAGGCAAAACAAAAAATAAAAAAAATCATTGTAAGCTTTGAATTCGTAATACAGCCGTACATATTACTGCAGAGAGCACTACTAGGATAACATTTAAATACATGATTTAGCATATAAACCGTGAGGAAAAAGGTAATTAATGATAACAGTAATAATTACAAGTATAAAGTTGAATACATTCATGTTCAATAGATTAATTCTTCTTCAATATGTATAAGGCATCCAATTTAACATTTGTTTTTTACTTCGTTTCAATTTTAGACAGACAACATTTTAGGATTATTTATTAGGATATCATACACCTTGGACTTGAAAGCATGGATGAATTTAATATTTCTAACTCTAGATGGAAGAGAGTTCCATACTCTAGAAGCGGTTACGGTGAAGGATTTAGTAACGTGAAGTGTGCTATGTTGAGGGAAATCCATTGAGTCCATTGATTGAAATCCATTAATCCATTGAAATCATTGAATCCATTGATTGAAATCCATTAATGGTCCATGCTTCCGATATGAAGAACATATTAGACACTTAAGCTATTCATCCATGCGGTTTATACTCGCCAAAATCTAGAAGCGTTCGTTGTTGAACCACGTGACTCCTTAGTTTCGTGATCGAGGTTATCTCCAGCGGTTCAAACATAAACTCCCCTGCGTTCTTTCGAAAAATCTAATTCTTTACCCGTTTAGTTTTGCCTTATCCTTGGGAAGGCTTCCATTTTGATTGACATCGTAGTTAATTGCTTGTATTTAATCGCTTGCAAATTAAAACAGATTTATTGTTACGTGTATATATTTTTAGAGGTGAAGTTACTAATGTATTCGCACTTGGAGAGCTGAACTGGATTTTTGCCCAATATACCGTTCCTAATCGTATTTGCAAGTTCTCTATTTTTATTCCTGGAGCTATCTCGTCTGTCCGAAATGCATGCACAAAATTATTGCAGAATTTTGCATAGGGGCCACAGTATCTCTTTCCCTTCATTACGGGCTCTTATTCGCGTCTCCTTTTCACGTCCTCCAGCAGCTTTCTTTCCTACCTTACCTTTGCTTCATATATGCGAAGAAAGTCTGTTGAGTAGGAATACAGTGGACAAATAATGTATCATCGCCGTCTATTGTATTGATTCGATGAAAACCTACCATCGAAGGGCGCGGTCATGTTTGCGACGTCATGTCACGACAAACAACTTGACGCTCCGCCAAACCAAGAGACATCCTTCGCGTCAAAAGGCTTGAGCGCCGATACTAACTTGGCCATCGGCTGCGATGTATTCACTGAGATACGTTTTTTTTGCATTCGCGGTCACTTTTCAATCGCCTTTTATCAGATTTGGGCGTGAAATATGCGGTCGGACGTCGCCATGAAATGTCCCGAGAGTAAATAATGACCGCTTGAATGGGACGCAATTAAGATAAATAGGCGAGCTCTTTCCATTCGCGTCGGCGCCGCTGCGGCCTTGCCTATGTAGTCCGCCGCCTCCAGTCTGCGGGGGCCCGCGTGCCGGGGGGCGGGGGGGGGGGAGCGGCGGCTCCTCTCCCCCAATTAACCCGGCGCATGGAAGGCCCCGAGCCGACATCCCCCCCGAAAAGGGCTCCCGAGCCGAAGAAAAGAGAGCCCTGCCTCCGCCCGCCATGACAAAACGTCTCGGACGAGACGAACATGGACGATGATCCGAAAACACGGCCCGGGCCATTATTGTGCGGAAGTTGAGAGGGGGAGGGAGGGAGCCAATAAAAGAGGAGTGGAATTATTTCTATGTCCTACCATATGTCTCGCAAGGTGGGAGGGATTTATAAAAATAAAAAAATAAAACTTTAATTTTCATATTCCTCTCATTCCGTCGTCTCCTTTCTCCCGTTGTTTCGCGTGCCCCCTCCCCCCCCATCTTTTTTATTTTAAACTGGAAAAGATATCCGACGGGGCCCTCTCTCTCTCTCTCTCTCACGAACTCACGCTCTCTTTTGAGTTGTACCTCAATGCCTTCCCCGGGCCCTTACTCCCCCTCCGCTCCCCATGACAAATCTGCCTCGCAGCGGGGGCATAATCTGGGCACCGGTCATTTTCGTGCCGCTGGACGAAAAGCCACACCGCGGGGACCACCCAACGGGAATAGAGAGGGATGGGGGGGGGGAACAGCCTCTTCAGGTGCCCTCACGGTCCACGAGAAAGGAAGGCGGGGGGGGGAGGGATAGGAGATCAAGGGAGGAAGGTTTTGGGGATGGGGCGAGAAGAGTGGAAGGAAGAAAGGTGACCTGGAGCGATTGAGTGAGGCCGCCTTGATGACGAGGCGTCCTGTGGATCTCCCCGAGTCTTCTTTCTCTCTTGCCTTGCGAGGGCCGCTCCCATCCCCGATGACCCTCGTGACCCTCTCCACCCCCCTCCCCCCACCCCCACCGCCCGAAAGGGCCACCTGACCTCCCCTCGCCACCCCACCTTCCCTATATTCACCTCCTCCTCCTCGCCACGAAACCACTCCCGGGAAAACTCATTACTCCGCCCGCCCCGCTCTTCTTCCATTCCTCCAACAAAACCGCCTCACACCACCCCTCATTCTTTTCGCCTTTTAATCTTCCCACCTACCTGCTCTCATCCACATCTCAGCAGCACATCCCCGTCCTATGCCTCCCTTTTCCATCGTACTTTGAAAACCTCATCCACGCTCCTAGCTTTTTGCCATGATAGTCCATGACAAGGGTGAGAGTACGTTATGCGATGTGCCCGATAGGCGTAAACTGTGAACTTTGGAGTGAACTTATTCTACTCTTGCCTTTCTACTATTCTTTCTACTACTTTCTACTATTTCTACTAATTTTATTGCGTTTCTACTTCAGTAGAAACGCAATAAAATTGTAGCCACGAGAAAATTTCTCTTCTCCCTTGCATTGCCATCTTTGATGGAGGACCTAAGATCTAGTTCCCTTGTATCCACCAAAATTACCACGAGAATAAGGAGGCCTGAATAGTGTAGTGGTCTGCGCATTGGTCCGGCAAGCCAATGGTTCCGTGGCTCGATTCCTGGTCCACACCGAATTGGCGGCCCCGGTGGGGACGGGATAAAGTCGTCACCAGCTGACCTGAGATTCGCGGGTTCGAATCCCGCCGGTGTGGAATTATCATCACTCAGGGCATGGGTTTTTGTGTTCGTCTGGTGTTACAGTTATTCACTCAATATAAATTGGCCCAAGGTAAATTTTTATCTCGCAATATTTATAATTTTTAAATTTTTCTCGTTGCAATTTCTTTGTTTCACCTGAAATTTTGAATATTTTTACTCTTGTAAAGTTCCCATGTTTACAAATGAAAAAACGACTTCGTTTTCTTCCACTGATTTATTTTTTTGGTACGACATGTTTCGTCCCATAGAGGTCATTTTCAAGTACTTTCCCATGTTTATCTACGCGTAGTTGTTTTCTGTCATATGTACGCACTTCAGTATGGTTTGTGTAAAGTTTATCACCACTAAATGCGCAGTTCGGCTGAGAGCACTGGGGAGGTTACGTCAGGAAGAAAACTTGCTGGAGAATAATAACTAACTACTTTCAACACACAAAGGTTCAATGAACGGTGGTAATATTCACTTACTCCCCAATGTGGGAGCTACTCGTCCGAAGGCACTCGTCCAGGTCAAAAAAAAGAGTTACTGCCCACGAAGCGTAGGCTTTTGGACAAGATATATTCGCGATCAATCGTCACTTACCGGAGAAAGTGGCGATGTACAAAAATTTCACTTGATAGTGTAAATATTTAGATAAATGTGATAATTGAGGCTAGATGCGAATGTGGATGGATCAAGTGTTCTAGCATGGGAAGAAGTTAGCAATGTAATCGGGGCATAAACCTCTTCTCCTTAAATATTGAACTTTACGTCCAGTGAGGATTTATTACATAATTTTCAAGTTGCCTTTATTCATCATCTTCAAACGGACTGTAAAAGAAAGCAAGAAAGTCCCACCATCCCCGCCTCTATCCTACATCTACATCTACAAACTACCCTGCGAGCCGCCTCATGGGTGTGTGGCAGGGGGTGTTCGGTCACCAGCCGTGGAAAGATTTAAGGTTTTGGGAGGTGAAATGGTGGCGTGTATTATGGGAGTGTATTTAGCGGAGCACAGTTTTTATTGTGGTCGTTTATTGTGCGCGGAAAGAACGATTTTTTGTACCCATCTGCTCGGCAATGTATCTCTAAAATTTTATCGCTTCTGTCAGACCTAGAGATGTAGTGAGGCGCCATGATAATATTCTCTCTGTCATGAAATGAGAGCTCACTTTGTACGTTCCACACTGTTTTATATTCATCGACCATGATTTCGACAATATCTGTCATTATCAAGGTATAATTATATCAATATCTTTCATTATCATGGCCCTCGAAACCATGGGTGGTGAAATTAAATAGTTTCGAAAGTACAAAGTGAGCTCTCATTTCATGTGTCGCTTTTCCACAGAGTAAAGCTTGAAACTTTAAATTGTATTCTCTGTGTCGCTCTGAAACCCACCAGTTTAGAATCTCTCCAGCAACCTAAGCCGAGCGTGTAGCCTCTTGAGTCTCTAGGGTCTCCCACCTCAATCCCTCTAAATGTTGTGAAACACTATATGTTCGCTCGCAGCAGTTTTTAACGAAACGTGCAGCTTTTCTTTGTGTTTTATTAATTTTCTGTTCTGTTCCTATAATAATCAGTCCTGTTTGACCCACCCCTAGAGACACCCTTCCTCCCTTGCTCTCCGGCCTTTCGTTCCGCTACCATCGGACCCCCGCCCTCCCGAGGATCTCCCACCTCATCCTCTCACTTCTGTTGCCAGCCTTCCTCCCAAACCTTCTCTTTCCGCGGCCGACCCCCGCCTTTCTCTCCGCCCGCCACGTGAGGGAGCTGCGAGCCCATCAATCAAAGGCCTTATACGCTCCTCGCTCCTTTCATCTCTTATCTCACCCCGGATTCGCTTCCTTTTTTTTTACGGAAAAGAATGGGCTCGATTCCGGGGGAGGGTGGCCTCCTCCTCTCCGGCAAGGGAGCGCATCCTCACGTTTCCTCCCCACACCGCCCCTCTCCCGTCTTTTGTCCACCCTCCGGGAATGAGGAGGAAGGAGATGTAGGTCCCGGGTGAAGGGAGCGGGGTCTTTCTCTTCTTTTGAGGCGAGAAAGAGGAGAGAGAGAGAGAGAGAGTCTTTTGTGTCCCGGTCTTTTTTAATTGTCGAGTCATCATAAGTGGTTATACGTGTGCCTTCCTCATCCTTGTCCGGGCCGCTTCTTGCCTCTCTCCTTCTCATCGTTCTCCCCCATCCTGCCCCCCCCCCTCCCTCAACCTGCCTCCTCCCCACCAACAAATCCACCCGCGGATCGTCCGGCACCTGTTGCACCCTTCCCTTTCGCCTCCCTTTCCATACTCCTGTTTCTCATCATCATCTTTCTCATCTTTTTCAACTTCTCCGGATCCCTTTTTTTTTCATCTCAGCCTTTTCGCAACTGCCTTTGAAAGGCGTTAAAAAGAGGTCTTCCCTCTCTGCTTGCGCGTCTCGCGAAGGGGTGAAATTAAAAAAAAAAACATCAGTCCGCGAATTCAGCGCCGCTGCGAAAATATTAAACGTGATTTGGTCCGTCGTGAGGCGTTTCTTTTTTTTTCTATTTTTTACCCCGATTCCCAATCGGCATGCGTGTCGGGCTTCGCGTTCATCTAAATTCATCTAAAATCGCCCTCAGTTTCGTATCATGATATTCGCTATTTCGTATTATGACTTGATATTCGCTATAATCATCGTTATTAGAAGATATCAATTTTTGTTGAATGCCAGCAGTGAATTTCATTTGTGGAAGGCAGTCTCCATACAGGTCTGTGATCTTTAAGGCTGCCTAAAGCTCATTCATATTTGCACGCAATATTGTACTAAAACTGTGAGTAACGAACTATTCTTATTCTTATATCATTACTGCGTATCTAATTGTTTCTTTAGCTACCAATTACCGTATCCTATGTCTAAATCTCTGACAGTTTCCTCTGCCTCCTTTGTGACTCAGTTTTTCTGGACTATTTGGCGACTTTTTCCACATTTGTAGGAACTGTCAGTCATCATACCTAATTCTACACAGAGATCTCGACTAGCCATCCGGTGCAAATGAGAACACCACCTATTAATGTTGCAAGGCAATATGCATCGTTCAAGAAAGAAGAGGCGCGTCACGCTCCTCTCATAGATTCATTTGTTTTCTTTTTCAAATCTTCCTTCTTCAAGCTCTGGAGCGATGTATCCGCCAACGTCTTTTCCTTCACCCCCTCAGTCTCTCTGCATTCATCTTTATCGCTCTCCTGCCCCACTCTTGTGTCCGAGCATCTCTCAACTTATTTTCTCCTGTGCTTACGAGACAACCGTCCACGCGCGCAACAGGTGGTTAGCGGATCGCTAATTAGTGGCACTGCCGTATCGGGTGGAGATAGAGAAAGGGTTGGAGGATGTGATCGTCTTCCCTCTAGCCTATGAGGACAGTTTTTGAATTTATTGATGCAAAATGGCATCTAAAACTAAGAAGTTTCAGTGGATGTGGTAAGGGGGGCATCTGGGGGAGTAAGGGCAATCGATTGGTAATCATTTGCGGCGACAGATAACCAAGGCATACTTTTTCACCATTTATGATTGATTGGTAGGTTCCTAGGAATGGAGTGTTCAAGGAATGGAGGAAGGGTGGAGAGAAACGGCCTGATCTTATCGAAAGGTGCGAAGGGATCCGCAGATAATCGTCTTATCCGACGGACGGAGTACTTCACTTGAAGTTCTGTCCACGTAACTCCCAAAGAGGGATATGGAATCGAAGCCAGGTCTTGGAGATCGGAAGCCAGTACCCTTTCCACCCCAGCCTTGTCCCTGAAAACTCATGCGAGATAGGAATAGGTGTTTTAGTGTGATAGATTCATGAACGCAAAATTCATGAATCAAAGGAATGTATGTGTAAGAATACATAGAGTTCTATATCATGGAGAAAAGAGAGATACGATAGCAAAGTCACTAGGCCTTTGCAGTACATACTATTTAGAAAATTAAGTCATCATCATCTCACGCAATTCTCATGTTTGTACATTTATTTCAGCTCGATTTTCAGAGTAAACTTCATGGAATGGAAAGTGTAAGAGATTTTGGTGGTAGTTATCTTAGTTTGTGATATTTTGCAGCTTAAGTAGGAATATATCAACATCCTTAAAATTAAGTGCTTCGTAAGAAAGCTCACCATACGCTAGTGCGTACTTAGTGGTACATTATGTCTGTCAAAGGTTGTTTTTTTATTATATTTTAACTTTTAAGAAAGTCCATCGAGTTTATGCATGCCGATATTAGCTAGATCTCCTAATCATTTTGGCATTATTATTTTTTAAATTTTATTCTGGCATAGAGATGGATCTACCGATAAGGGTAGGTGAGGATGGAAATGACATATCAACTAATTTCTCACCTTCACAGGCCGATATGCGATTTCATTCATCTCCGTAGCAAACATTTACCATATTCATTCCGTCTTATACTCACTTTTCCATTACATCTTCACCTTTTACAGGTGCTTTCATTCGTCGTCTTCTTTTCTGTCTATCGTATTTGTCTTATTTTCCTCCACTCCCGCTCCCCATAACGCCTACGAGGTATTACCATCCTCTGGCGTGAGTACAGATTTCTGAAACTTACAACGCTGCATTCTTCATTATCATCTCCGTCAGTCTTTTCTTTGCCCTCATATTCAAATGCAAAATTTCACGGAGAATAAACCATTTGACTTGACCGGGACTCGAACCCGGTGCCCTCGATATCCGCCCGAGTGTACTAGCTGGTTGCGTTCTCTAGGCTTGCTAGCGGTTAGCTCCGCGAAGGTAATGACGTGGCTATTCCCTATATCCTTAAAATTTGTCCTCCACTTAAGGTTCCCGCCTTCTGTTCTCTCCAGCTAGTGAGCGCCTCTTTCGCGGGCGTTTATATATTAAAAATGCTACGTCTGTTATAAAAGACGTGCGTAAAGGTGGGATCCATTGTTTCCCTCTCATTCCATCTTCCTAAACACCCGCCTTTAATCTCTCCCTCCCTACCGTGTCGTGTCCCGCCTTCCATCCATTCCGCGTTCAGCGTTTATAGCCCTTCCACCGCAGAAGGTAGGGAGAACGAGGCCCATGAGTTATCGCCTCGCCCGGGTGCGTGGCGAATCGGCGGCGATCGACGCGTTCGTCCGCCCGCCTAACCTCCCTCCCTCCCTCCCTTCCGAAAGGTATTTTTCGGGGATTTTCACGCGTGGTCGGGAAGTTGGCCCGGGAACCGGTGTTGTTTGTGTGCTCCGAGTCGGAATGAGGGGGGGAGTGCGGAAGGAATCGTGTGAAACGCGTGAATATTCCATCGGAAAAATCCCTCAAAAAAGAGGGGCCGCGCAGCATTATGCTTGACGGTCATTACCGTCTAATGAGCGACGATCCGAGGCGGTAAACGACGCCCGATGCGGCAAGTGTGGAAGATTTAGCGCGCTTGCTTTGGCAGGGAGTTTTGGAGCCGCTCAATCCATCTCTTATGGTCTAGATTAAGGTGAAATATTTGTGTGTGAGCTCAAACTCTCACTTGGAAGGGGCTCGTGTTCCCTCGACCTTCCTCGTTATTCCATTTTGGTAGGCCGTGATGGAGGTCATAACTTAAGTCAGATCTGGTGTAATCCTCGCGCTCAGTGGCACCCTAACCGCGTTTGATTTCGAAATCCTGTGTCTTAACTCACGAAAAACTTCTTTATGCCTGTGTGAAAAAATACTTTTGTCGGTGTAATCTCCCATTTGCAGTCATGTAAAATAATTCTGGTGGGGCAGTAATTGAGCGGAACGAGAAAAGAAGCATTGCTCAAGCGAACTATTTTTAGCAGCCGTAAGAAGTATGAGTTAAATTTTGCACTAGTGATGGTGAAATTATAACTTTTATATGACTGTAATTCCAAGTAATTAAATAAAAATATCTACTTCTAATAATAATAAAGTCTTAATTTTGACTCATTTTTTCACGCGGTACGTTTAAAGTCCTTCGCTACGGGAGGTTTTTCGCGACTCGCGAAAAATATTACTGCGGGACAAGGGAATTTATTTTTAAAAATAGTCGAGAAAGCGTATACATACTCATTGTTGAATTTTTTCGAGTTCTACGCGTTGGATATTGTTAATATTTTTTAAGTTAAGTCTCCCTTGAGTGCATACACGTACCATATCCCATGTAAAAGGGCTGGTTTTTTCGTCAAAAATCTCGAAAAATATTTCTATTAGGGGCGAATATATTTGTATCTTTGGAAAGGTGGAACATTTCTCCTTTCGTGCCCAAATTATCCTCCACTCTCCCCAAAATGAGACCTAATTTATTGATTTTTGTGTGAAATAATTTTTCGCTCCATCTACTTTAAAATCACCGGATGGGTAGCAACATCTGCCATACCTATTTCATCATCAGCCACTCCGAAGATTATCTGCGTCTCTCGCTCGCGGCGTTCATTGGAGCAGAGGGGCACGCCACAATTTGAAGAATTTCCTCATTTAATTGGATCCTCCCCCGCTCCTCGCCCGATTATTGATTCGTAACATAAAATATTCTGACGCGAAGATAATATTCACTCCATCGTGCTACGCTTTCTTGAAGATGATTAATCTTCTCCAAGGCATGTTACTCTTTTCGACCGTTCCAAAATGTTGTTCCATCTTTAAATGAAATAATAGTGGCGATAGAGGAGACTCGGTAAGCGAATATGTTTTTAAATTCAACAGATTCAGGCGAGATATCGTGGAAGTTCTTCATAATGTAAGAGAAACAATTGCACTTTTCCACAAAATTGTTTTAATGCGTACAACGCGTTTCGGCTCACAGAGCCATCATCAGTGTACCTGATAATGGCTCTGTGAGCCGAAACGCGTTGTACGCATTAAAACAATTTTGTGGAAAAGTGCAATTGTTTCTCTTACATTACGAATATGTTTTTACTTGATGTTAGGTATTTTTTCTCTCTCGTAGTGGGAATTATCAATAGCCCAACGTGTTTTTACACTTTCAATTTTGGCTCATTACTTTCTCTTTTTGATTTCACGTTTGGTGAAACTTACCATTAATAATTAGGCTCAAGCACAGCGTTATTTTGTACTTATCCCTCTATACACCGATTTTTTTGTCCGTCATGTGCAGTAATTTCACATGTTACCCCACTCCTGGGAGAATCAGGAACTATAAGTTGTGAATGAGAGATATTTTCGTTGCCAAGCTGTAAAAGTTGATGTCACAAAGGCATATAGACGTAAAGAAACCTAATCCGAGACGAAAAGAAAGCTCATCTATATATTACCTCTAGGTCACTCAGCGTGATAGAGGGTTAAATTATGTGTTTTCTCCCTCCCCATTGTTGTGACATAATACCACTCGTTAATGTATAATGTTAGATATAATATCAGTAATGTTGCTTTGTTCGTAAAACTTTAATTTTTAGATATTCAGCACTGAGACCTTCGTGCCAATCTTGTCCTTCAGCCATCAGTAGCTCCCTTTTCCTTTTTCTGCCATCATTGGTAGAATTTTCACCAACAAGGTGTATGATTCTATATGTTGTTTCTTTGTTATCTGTTAATTACCCATTTCAAAAGGCCTTAGATGTTTTCGAAGTCATCTGAAAAATAAATAAAATCCGTGCTCGAGACCATGTCGAACTCACGACCGTTTGGAAAAATGTCCATGTTAAATTCCAATTTAATGTTTCCATGTCGACCTCACGACGATCGGTTGGTTGCCAGATCCGCGTATTACCGACTTGGTAAACACAGCTGGATTGTTCAGCCATTTGCAACCGAAAGAAAGAGCATGAGAACCCTGTCTTCTGTACGATGTATCACAGCCAAGATGTCTCATTCCAGATACCTTTTTCTGCGCTTTCCCATTCTGGGGTGGCTTGTGCTGCCCTTGTTTTAGCCACAGGCCTTCCTGGATTGGATATTTGGGGAGGCGACCAACGGCTAAGGTCATTTGCGCCATAGGGAATAGGTAAGGGAGGAAGGGTGGATAGAAACCTGGCGTCGGCATTAGCCTGATCTCAACGAAAGGCGCCTAGGGGACCACGGCTTAACGTCTCATCCGACAGACGGAGTACTGTACTTGAAGTGCCCTCCACAAGACACTCAAGAAGGGATCGGGTTCCCTCTGAAAAACATTCGCCTCTGCAGGGATTTGAACCCTTGCCGACCGTGTGGTTGGCGAGTACTCTAGCCACCACACCAACCCGATCCTCCAGGCCTTGCTCCTACCCTCCCTCTCCTAAGAACCCTTTCCAACCGTTTGGACTTGACGTATCGCGGCGAAAATCGCCCCGGTGCACGAAATCCTTCCATACTTATCCGTGTCCCCGCTGACCCGTTCCGATCGTCCCACCTGAGGGGGGGGGACGAGGTAGGACGAGGAAATGGCGATGATGATGGAGATTGCGATCATTTTAGCGAGAGCTTAGAAAAACAGAACCCAACCCCCCTCTACCCTCCCCCTGCCGCCTGCGTGGGCGACGACCGCTCTCTACCTCGGAGGCATCAATTTCCCTCCCACCCTCTTCCCCCCCCCATGCCGCCCCCCGTCCCCACCCATAAGTCCGAGCGCACGCGCGCGTGAATACTTCTCTCGTTTATAGTCGGGCCGCACGTGCGTCTCGTGTCTTCGGCGTCGGAACGGGGGGGGCGGACGCGGTGGGTGGGGGGGTATTCGGAAGGGAAGGGCTGTTCTTCCGAGCGCCGCGCCTCGAGGGAATAGGGAAAGAGTGGAAGGGGTTGAGTGGAGAGGCGGGGGAAGGGAGAGAGGCTTGGACCGTAAAGAATCGCGGTATGGAAATGCTTCGACTGCGATATCGATCGTACGAACCGAGCGAGTTATCGCAACGTGATATCGTGCGATGAATTTAAATGATTATGCTGTAATTATCATCTTTGATGATGAATTAATCCTCTCAAACACGCACCTACGTTTTAATAAATTCGTTGAAAGTTACAGGCGAAGTTTTTGAGTTTGACTGCGTCTCGAGCATCTGAGTCCCAACGTTTCACCCGCGTTGAAGCGATCGTCTTCTGGGGTGAAGATTTTTTTCGCTCCAGAAGAAAAGAAGCGACTTCACCCTTGAAGACATTCGCTGTAAGGCGGGTGAAACGTTGGGCCTAAATGCTCGAGACGCAGTCAAACTCGAAAATTCGCCTGTACCTATCAACAGCTGCGAAAGCCTACACTCCAGAAATTCTTCTAAAGATTCATTTTTGGATGAACACACACAATTGTTCCCTGTATGTTGAGTTTTCTACCCTCCGGAGACTCGTAGGGACGTACCGAGAGGATGATAAGTGAGTACTTAGCCGTGCCACCAGCGAGGCCGACTGAACGCTATGCTGCCCACTATATCATACGATGTTTTATATAAGACGGTCTTTTTAATTTAACATTATTTGATGCGCGGTGAATGTGAATCAATTCTGAGTACAAAATATTGCGATTTAAATTTCGATACGATATTTTTCCATGTTCGATATTAAGTGATATGGTTCGTAACTCGATGCTTTTTATTTGTTGCGATGTACATTGCTTAACTCTGCTGGCATGTTCAGACATTTGCACCCGAAAGAAAGAGCTGATAAAAGCCCTGTATTTCCTAGAAGATATGCACCATGTATCACGACCAGGATGTCTCATTCAAGGCACCTTTTTCTGCGTTTCCCCGGGCTTGATTGTCGTGAGAACGCGAGAAAATCATAGGACTTGTAAGGATTTATGTAAGGTGATCGATGAGCATTCACCGTTCTAGTTCAGTGTAAACTCATCCTCGCATCGCATTTCTGCACGGATAAACTTACTATATTCTGTATTTTTTTCGCGTGAGGTATCGCACATAATCCCGCATCCTCACGGCATGGTGTTAAGGAGGAGATCGAAGGGATGTGGGTGGGAGGAGAGGCTACTCACCCTCGGACGAGAATCCCCGTTGCGTCTCCCATTTTTTTTATTGCATCGTGAATATTAACTCACTTAACGGTGAACCGAAGCGGGTGGCCGACAACGACGATGATGATAGCCTTCGTGGCGAGCGTGGGGGGGGGGGGGAGGAAGATGGGGGGCGCGGTGCTCACGGGGGAATAGTTTAGGAAGGGGACGAAATCGGCGCGTGTGCACACGCGTGTCTTCCCCTCTCGCATATTTACAACCTCCTCTTCCCTTCCCTTTTTAGAGAACTTCCAACCACCTCGCAAGATAATCGTCTCCCCTCCCACCTCTTCCTCCCCCACTCTCTATAGCCACCACCACCGTAAGGTCCCGCCGGCATCATTCTGGACGACTTGAGGAGGTGATTGGCTCGGACAGGCAGGCGTGTTTGTCGTCCTCCTAGCTATCTTGGAAGAGTCCTGGTATTTTGTCGGACGCGAGAAAATCATAAAATTTTTAAAGGATTTATGTAAAGTGATCGAGGACCATTCACCCTTCCAGATCAATGTATACTCAGCCTCTTTAAGTATCGCATTTCTGCGCGGATAAACTGCAAATGTGCACTTCTGCGTGGAAACGTATCGTGGAACTTAAATGCGATGATCTTCGACGAACAGTATGACAGAAGTCCATTAGCACTCGCCAGAATTTTCTGGGATTGGTGCTTGAGAAGGTAAATAAGGGGCTGTCCACAGTCCACGTAGAGACCAAACAGGGGTGGTTTGTCAACGAAGGTCCACGCCGGGAGTGAGATGGTTGGAGGGATGTATACGTAGACAATGGTCGAGATTATCATGGCTACAAGAGTAGTTTTTCTTTTACTTACCTTTCGTTAAAATTAGCCTTAAATTACAGGTAGTCCATGACAATCAATCAATAGCCCGTTTCACAGCTTTATCCGCAAAAAAGAAAAGTCTACGTGGACAACGGGGAGTACGGGGGGATTCGGATGAAGTCAACGAGTGTCCACGATGGGTGGTGGGGGGCCAAAACGTGACCTTTATCAAAAACTCTATTGAAGAAGATAAAATTTACTTCACGAAATCTTGGAAATAATATATAATTACATCCCTGAGGCTCATCAATGTCGGTGTGCACCGTAAATTATTTGGTAAATCGTCTTCTATAGCGGAGAGATCAGTCGTCAACCTTTTTTTCTGGCGACACGATCAGTTAAAATGCTAGAAGGAAAGGATCTAGTGACATTCCAAGCCTTGCCACTAAAACCCCTCAAAGTAGACGTGAATGAGGATATATGTATGTTGAGGTTAAAATTTTGTCCCCGGGGACAGTATTCCTACGATGGCGCCATAATCATTTTCTACAAGCGCATGGATGGATCAGCAAATCTTTGATTTGTCCCAGACAAGTCGTGGAATTCAGGAAATTCCACTTAGTTTTCGTCTGGGATATCACCTCCTCATTTCCTTACATTTTTCCCTCAAATGTGTATATCTTTCTTCACACTTATTTCATGTATTTTTCTGACTAGGGGGTTGGATGGAAGAAGAGAATATCATTATTGTTAGAGGGTACTCAGTTGGAAAGAAGAAGTTACTAGTTTGTAGGTGATGGGGGGAGGTATGAGAGGAATCCCCCCCCCCCTTCGGAAGGCGAAAGCACGAGATGGGAGGTCGAGTGTTTGGCGGCGATCATCATCCTCAGTCACGCTTTGGCCCTTGGGTGACCACGTGTTACGTGACCTCCCCCCCACCCATCTTGAACCCTCCCCATCCCCCCACCCCACTTTTCCCTCGCGTGTCCCTTCCCCTTTCCTTTCTTCGTCTCCCGATCAGTCAGTCGTACTTTTTTTGAGCCCTTCGCTCCCTCCTTCGTCTCAGCGCCGTCCTTTCGCCGTGGGTGCCATCAATTACGTACCTCTCTCGCGGAGCCGAATTTGAAAGCATGAGCGAGAGAAGGCACCCATGAGTGGCGGTGGTAACGCGCTGTTGCACCAATCTTCCTCGGAGGAGCTGGGTGACCATCTGATGCCAAGTGGCATTTGGGAATCGTGGCCCGGGGGAAAGGTTCAAGGGGGGTGGATACCTTGCTGGAAAATAGTTTCCAGACCGCTGGTGTTTTATACATCCACATACTACCCTGTGAGCCGCCGTGTGGGCGTGTGGCGGTGGGTGCTAAAACACCAGCCGGGTATAGGTGTAAAAGATAGGGTTTTGGGGGGTTTGGGAGGGAGTGATATGTTTTTCATCCGAGAACCTACCTGTTATACGCTTGATAAATTATAGTTTTTAAAGTAGTGGTAAAGGTGTAAAAGATAAGGTTTTGGGAGGGGAAATGGTGAAGTGTATCATGGGAGTGTATTGAGAGGAGCTCGGTTTTTATTATGGTCTCTTAATACTTGTACATTTACATATATTTATTTGAGTTCTGGGAAATCCTGTCCCCTGGAACATTACAGAGTAAAAAATAACTATAATTTACAGTCTCGTTTGTAATGATAATTTAACAGCAGAGGGTTGCTAAGACATTGTTTTGATATTAATGGTAACCATAAGCAGCAGCTGTCAACAGTTGAACACAATTTAGTTATTAGAAAAACAAAAAATGAGGCCTGATAATATACATATCTTGAATACATATAAGTACTAAATAAATAAATAAATAAATAAATTTATATATATATATATATATATATATATATATATATATATATATATATATATATATATATATATATATATATATATATTTATATTTTTTTTTAAATGTCACAGGCGTGACTGGCAGTTACACAGAGAACACACACAAAAAAAGAAAAGCTCACAGATATTTTATATATTCGGCGGACACAACCGCCTTCTTCAGAAAAAACTGACTTTTTTCTGAAGAAGGCGGTTGTGTCCGCCGAATATATAAAATATCTGTGAGTTTTTCTTTTTTTGTGTGTGTTCTATGTGTAACTGCCAGTCACGCCTGTGACATTTTTATAATATTTGTGCACTACACGTGTTTTTCGTCGAGTGGTTATATATATATATATATATATATATATATATATATATATATATATATATATATATATATATATATATATATAACCACTCGACGAAAAACACGTGTAGTGCACAAATATTATAAAAATGTCACAGGCGTGACTGGCAGTTACACATAGAACATATATATATATATATATATATATATATATATATATATATATATATATATATATATATATATATATATATATATATATAAAATGCAGCCCTGGCGCCATCTATTGGCCGGTCTCGTGGGTCGTGCCTTGGGGAGTGTTTGTTCATATAAACCCCCGCCGATTCCAGTAGATTCTTTGTAGACTGGGTAGCTCATAGTTGGTCTGAGTAGTGGACGCGACATCCAAAGGTCCGTGGTTCGATTCCCGGTCCAGTCGAATTTTTTCTGCTTGGAATTGGCCATCTTTACATCTTCACACCACCATTGTCTTTGTAAATTTTATGTCTTCCTATCCACTTTCTTTCTACCTTTCTGTATAAACATTTATATGAGTATATTTGCCGCTGAGCGGTCTGAGTTAATGGATGAACGATATATATATAAAAGCCTAGCGAGTAGCCTCCGAGTCTCTAGGGACTCCCACCTTAATCCCTCTAAAAGTTGTGAGACTCTATATGTTCGCTCGTAACAGTTTTTATCGTGGCGCGCAGCTTTCCTATGTATTTTGTTTAAATCTTTCTGTGCAGGGCTCAAAATGCTCGCGGTGTATTCGAGGTGTAGCTTAACTGGAGCGAAGGAGCACCTCTCTTTTCATTTTTCATCCGAGAACCTTCCTGTCATCCGCTTGATAAATCCTAATTTTTCATGCAGTGCCGCGTGCATTTTGTATGTTTGCTTACGTTTCCATCGCCACAGTTGCATGCTACTAGATTTTTTTAAGACTATAATTTACCATACGGAGCCAGATGATGCGGGACATGGGATAAATATTTATTCATAAATTTCATAATAATCATATCTGTAGGAAATAAGCGCTAATTTGGATAAGAATGTTAATTTTCAACGGTGCAGTAATCGGTTATGGGCAAGTTTACGGAAACAGACTTGCATGAGCATAATACAGTGGTCATTTTCCTTTGAATTCTGTCATTTTTCAAGTACTTAGGTGGCGAAAAAATTTTGCGGTCGTGACAATTTATTTATTTATTTATTTACTTAATTTGTCCACATACAGCATACTTGCCAATTTACAGTGGGCCAATATAACAAACACAGAAGATAGACACATACAATTCAAACAAAACTAAGATCAATAACAATTTATTAACATTTTTTTTAAGGGGCCCAGCGGAGAGAAGAGATTAAGTATTGCTAGCGAAATGAGAAAGAGCGCGTTGTGTAAAAGTGTTGGATGAAAGCAAAAACGGATCAATGATGGTAGGAAGAGAATTTATCAGGGAGGAGAATTGGCCGCATTTTCTGTTAGAGAGCAGTTGTCTCCTCTATGCCGACCAAACGACCCTTTTGCGAAATTCTTTATCATTTTTTACGAAATTATGTCTAAATTTTCGATAATTCTTTTATTTCCCTATGAGGATACGTGGCGAAATTATGCTGATAGGCTTAAGTTAAGGGCAGTGTGGTACCTGCTGCAGATAAGTTAAGGGGTAGCCAGTATCAGTGATGATTGACGGCGCGAGTCTTCTCCAACCGGGTCAACCATGACCAACGTGATGTACGAGTAGTCATGATCGTTGTATGTGTTTCAGGAAGCATTTTTAAGCATGAATGGCTATAAGTGTAATCATTGTGTTATTCCGGGAGGTCATGTTGCGAAACGCGTTCCAGTCACCAGTGAACACGGATAGCGAATTACGCTAAAACTCTTTATCTTTGATCAGAATTTCGTGTGTTCCGCTCCTGACCTGAGCATTATTTTTCTTACTGCATAAAATGGGATTGTGACTTGCTTATATTCTGGAGAACGTAGACCGGTCTCTTTTTTGGCAGTATTTTGCCACTCTCGTCGCTCTACAGCGGAGTCCAAGAATTAGGCTCTTTTACGGAAGTATTTTTTCCTGAAAAATCCCAATCTCTAAGCGCACAGCTCATCTTACTATTTAAACATGTTATTTAGTTTTGCGTGTACCGTGAGATCATGATAATACCGATTTGACTTCAGGATCGGTTTACAATAAAAAATAATATGGAAAATTAAATTATTTTATTATTTTACCGTGAACCCCCCTAAAGTTACGTCACATTGATTAGAATTGTTTACTCCGAACGTTTCAGGATTTAGTCGCGCTTGAAGCTAGAGTTGACAATAATCAATCCGCTGCTTAGAGGTTTCGGATTATACGGTGGTATCATTTAGATCCATAAGAAAACAACAGTAGTGAGATTCTTAAGGACAAAGAAAGCGAGGCTTCTAGTTGAAGTTGGAGAGCATAAAATCGAGCAAATAGAGCATTTTAATTACTTAGCAAGTACGCTAGAAGAAAACGGACATAGAGGCAAAGACATACGGTAGAGGATAGCGCTAGATAAGGAGACGTTTAATAAGATAAGGGAGCTGATGACGGGTACATTGGGTAAGGATGTGAAGAAGAGATTGGTGAAGAGCTTGATGTGGGGCGTAGCGCTGTATAGTGCAGAAACGTGGACTCTCATAAAAGAGGACGAGAATGGGCTTCAGACAATTGAGATATGGGTGTGGAGAAGGATGGAGAAGGTGAGGTGGATGGAGAGGAGAACTAACGAGGAAGTGCTTGCAATGGCGGGCGAGGAAAGGAAACTTCTTAATGAAATTCGAGACCGGCAGATTAGGTGGCTGGAGGATGTCATAAAGGGCGAGGGAATGCTTAAGAATGTGATGGAGGGAAGGATGTGGGGCAAGCGAGGAAGAGGAAGAAAGAGGATAAGTTTCATGGACAGGATGAAGAAGGGTAGATCGTATGCTGAGGTGAAAAAAAGGTATACTAGAGCGAGATAGGCCCCTGAAAAATTAGAAAATGGGAGGGAATTCTCTGACAGTCAATAAAGCGTACCTTAACCAGTAGAACACTGAAAAAGAAATATTTAAATTTCCGAAACGAAGTAAATAGTGATCGGACAGCAGGCTGTAAACCCTCTCAGACTCGTGAGTCTTAACTGCCTCTTTCAGCAGGAACTTGCGTCATTGGCGAATGCGTGGGCGGGATTATGCGCGGGTAGTTTTTTTCTGCTGGCGTATCGTGTTAAGTGGGCGTGCAGGCAGCTCAAAATCAATTCATGAACGGATTGGGGAGCACTAGGTTTTTGACCCATGCAAATGTGCAGTCGTTCCGGGGATTGGTTTAGCAACTTTTTTTTTAAACCCCAATTTTCCCTCTCCTCAAGCCATGAACCGAAGCAGGCGGCCGAGACCCCGAGCGATAACTCGTGCCATAAAGCTATATCCTCCCAGCTGCCGAATATGGGGTCTCTAGAAATCTATCTGGATTGTGTGATGCCTATCTTATTTTAATTTGACTCTGGGAACTAGCCTAATTAGTCTCTAAGTGGGATCTCATCTGTGTAGAAATAAGCCTGTTTTTCAAGATTTAAATGTCTATCGTAACTATCAAATATTTTTAATAATCTCACTCTTGGAAACATCGTGGCTTCTCCAAAATTCTCAACGACCGATTGGTCACTATGCATTCAGTGACTTGTTGAAAAAATGCTGAAGCAAAAGCTATTTTCGCCACACTGAATAATATCGACCTTAATTACCAATATTGCGCTTATATATTATATCAACCAGAGTACTCGCGACCTAAAAATTCTAATTTTCCACTGCTTAAAAGGCTTAATGAAGGAGATAACCCAGTTAATTAGCCGCTTCCCCTCTGGCGGCTTGTGCAATCAGCGTAAGCCACAGAATTTTAGAAAGGCCACGGGAATGCTCGAGAAAATTGGAAATTCCATCGCATGCCTGAGTTTGCCTTCACCGCGGAAGTGAAAGAGGGGGCATCTTCTCCGCGCACATATTTTTTCTCCGCATTAATGCTTTCGACATTTGATCTTCTTTGAAAAATGAGCCTTTTAGCCCGTGGGAGACCGTGTTTGCCTCACACGCACGTGTGATGGAGATCGCGTAATCCTCGACCGTTGGTTCGACATTCGGAGCCGCGTTCTGTCTCACAACGAGACTTTTTTCAAACCGACCCGTTTTTTCACCCGGAAAACCTCTTCGACGGCCGAAAAAGAACTAAAGAGGTAGCACATTATAAAACCATCCGATTCGAAAGAATTTTTTTCCCATCTGAATCCGAACGTCTCTCTCCTGGGAAGGAGGAGTTGATCGGAAGGCTTATTGAGAGGTTACGGGCCGTCGAAGAAACAGAAATGGAAGGGAGAATGTTGAGTTCAACAGATCCAGGCTGTAAATGTTGGAACTTTGTCATAATAAGAAAAACAATTGCTCTTTTCCACAGATTCTAATTATAATGTGTACAATGCATTCCGACTCGCAGAGTCATCGTTCGTTACAAAACATGATTAAGACATGAGGTCTTGTACCTGATGATGACTCTGTGAGTCGAAACGCGTCGTAAATTATAATTAAAATCTGTGGAAAATTGCGATTGTTGTTTCTTACTGTAGAAGAATGTTTCTTAGGAGTGGAGGAGGTCGTAGAAGTGGTAAACTTTTGATGAGCCGCCTTTGTGTCACGTGGGGAGTACTTTAGGTGTCGTATTCCATGCGTGGGATATTATTGAGCTCTCTTCCTTTCGTCTAGAGTTAGCTGATTCCGATGACTGGTTCATCTACAGATTTCCTCCATGTTCGACTAAATCTTCCATTGCCGAACCACCCAACTCCTCCTTTCGTTAATGGAACTATTTACGTTCACTATCGGTCGTCTCTGCAAATAACCAACAAACCAACTGAATTAAAACCCATCGATGTCGGTAAAACACCCATTACTTAGATATGATGGGTTGATGTGGCGTACCTATATTAATGAACTTGTTAATTCCACTCTCTGTTATTTTACGGGATCCCGACCGGTTTCAATACTCTCGCATCTGCTGTCGATAATCCCCTTGAAAATCACGCGGATACGTTGCAACCGGTCGTGGTTACGTATATACATTTAAACCCTTTGTGGAACATACAATGTTTATTAATTTAGGCATGTCTACGTAAGTCCACAAAGTTTACTCGCCTACCCTTCACAATGTAAGTGGATTTGATTCGGGCAACGTTGGAGGGCGGGCGTGCGGGTGCGCGAGTGGAAAATTTGAGAAAAAAAAAGTCGGGAGGTGTGAGCTCGAAGAGGATATTCGTGAGTCTTCACCCCATTCCTCGCCTATCCCTTCACTCTCTTTGACATCATCCACTCTCATTTGCCCACGCCACAGCCACCCTATCACATTTTTTATTTCGCCGACTGGTGGCCTGGCACGCATTGCGCCACTCACAGACATCCCGGAGGCTGTGGGGAGGGTAGGGAGGGAGCGAAAGAGAGGCACGAGTGATGAGTGGTGCCACTTCCAAAATGGAACAAAAAAAAAAGTCTCTCAAACGCTTCCCGCACGGTTTAACGGTGCGAAGTGGGGGAGTGAGAGTGGGCACACGGATAAGTGGAACGTGCGGACAAATCATCAGCTCTCCGCTGTCCCTTTGGCTCTCTGACGCGATGACCTCTACCCTCATTCAGCCCCGGTCCTCTCGCTTTTTTCTCCTTCCCCAAGCCGCTCGACTGAGCAGAAGAATGGAAAGAGTTCGCTGGATGGATAGGAAAATAAACGTGTCTTTGATGTTGTATCTTCAAGTCTGCATAGACCTTCGTTATAATGGGAGCAGTCATTGGTTTCAAAACAAACACTCATGCCGTGCGTGCTGGAGATTCCACCGAGGCGGGAATCGTACCCGCGACCTCAATGAGGAGGGTTTTACCCTTCCGTTGTAGAAAGCAGAATGGACCTAACAAGGGATGTAACTAATAGGAACATGTTGGTGAACAATAAAACAATTGTCGAAAATTTTGAAAAAAAAATGAAAATGTGAGTTTTTGGCCAGCGTTTTCCGATTTGTGCACTGTGCGCCATCACTATTCATCAGAGAACATGTTAGTACAAGAATGTAGCCTGAGAGTACGAATCGAAATTGGCTGTAGAATATACTGGGGGTAATTACTTGCTCTGGTAGGTGAGCGCTGGGCATGGAGGATTCGATATGAATTTTGAACTGCGAATGTAGGGATACGAGATTTTAGAAGGGAAGTGATATTATAAAATTAAAATTGTAATGAATTACACGTTAGAACTCTCTCCTTGGTTGTAGAACACAAAGGCAAGAGAGTACATATAATTAAATAATAAATTCTTAAGTAATATATATCGGTAAAATACTCATGATTAAGGTAGGAATACGAGATTATAGAAAGGAAATTATATAAGAAAATAAAAATCGTGAGAATTACACGTTAGAACTCTCTCCTCGGATGTATAAAATGATGGCAAGACAGTCCATATTGTAAAATAATAAATTCTTAAATAATATATATCGGAAAAATGCCCATAATTAAGGTTGGGGTCGAGATTTTTAAAAGGGAAATTATTTTAGAGAGCTTAAATCGTGATGAATTACACATTAGAACTCTCTCCTTGGCTGTAGAACATAAAGGCAAGACAGTACATATAATTGAATAATAAATTCTTAAGTAATATATATCGGTAAAATGCCCATGATTATGGAAGGGATACGAGATTTTTAGAAAGGAAATGATATTGTAAAATTAAAATGGTAATGAATTACACGCTATAACCCTCTCTTTGGCTGTAGAAAATAAAGGCAAGACAGAATATGTATTACATAATAAATTCCTAAATAACCTATGTCGGTAAAATACCCATGATTAACATGTTGCCGTCATCATTACTTTATTCGCTTGTACTTACACCTACATTTCCCTGAGTCAACTTTTATCCGGACGCCTCCGGTGCTCATGTGCTCCTTTCCCGTCTCTTTCCTCACGCCTGTCAGGGTCAAAGATGATTCCTCTCCCTCGTGCGCACGAAGCTGCGGCAATAAATTCGTCCCTACTCAAGCGCAGTTGAACCACGGGCTAGCTCGGAACGCTCGCACCTGCTGGTACTGTTTACACTGACTAGAGGTCATTGTTTCATTCAGAAATTGAACGTTCTTCCAGAAATATATACTGGTAATGTCTGCAGCGCCTCCTATTTGGAAAAACGCTGTGGTAGTTGATGTTAGTGGACTGCTCCCTCCATGCTCGTCATTCCTGTGCTGCCTAACTCAGCTCTTTGTAACTCCTTCCATTCATTATATCAGTCAACATAGTATTTATTCGTCATCCTCTCCCTCTCTTTTTCTCGATCTTTCCTTCCATTATTCTTTTCAGCAGGCAATCTTTCCTCAGGAAGTGACCCATCCAGTTTGCCTTCCTCTTTCAAATTGATCTTAAAATATTCCTTTTCCCTTTTATCATTGCTAGCACTTCCTCGTTTCTTAATTTATAACTCCATTTTAATATTTCCATTCTTCTCCACAGCCACATTTCAAAACCCTCTACATATTTCTCTTGTTATCTCCGGACTGGCCATGTTTCTGCTCCATAAAGCACAATTCTGCAAATAAAACATTTAGCAAATCTTTCCCTTAATCCTGTGTCGGAGTACGCATTATGGCTCAAGCTCTCTCTTTACCTTCGCATTTTGGTCTGCTCTTGTTGGCAATCATTTTGGGAAGAAGGGAAAAGTTGAGTTTTTCTTCACTCTTGTGCTGAAACAGGTTTTTCCAATTCCCGGTAATAAAATATCATACGAGTGGCACGAATAGTGTATCATGTTTTTTTTGAACGCTAAAACACACATTTTCATCATATTTGCATAGCTAAATTTGAACTTCTCTTTCAATATTCTCATCGTCATTGAAAAATTCCCTCAACGTGGTCGATAAGATTAAACATCATATCGTATTGCCAGCAATTTAATCACGAAAGACTATTTTTATTCGTTTACATCGTCTTCAGAATGGAAGTTTATAATTCCTTTCAAGTTAGGGTTTATTTACCAACTACCTCCACCTTTCATATTGAATTTTATGTTACAAATACTTTAAATCGATCACGAAAGGCCGCATGTTGTTTTTGGTGACTTACACTGCCGTCTGTTCTTCTCTCTTCACATAAGTTGCTTAATGTGAAATCACCATTTTCGTCAAAGGTGACAGTGGTTGGCGACTTTAAGCCCAAAGTTATATTACCCCCGCGGCAAGGCGGCTCCAACGGCCTCCATGGATGGCATTAAAAATGTTTTCTGAAGGCAGGTAATGTCTGGCATCGATCAAGTGAAAATAGCGCCCCAGCCAAAGTTCGACGGGGAGCCTTGGATCGTGAATAAATAACCCCCGCGGCACCCAGCGACGTGTTTCCCTGGATAGCGTCTTTTCTTTGCACGAGCGATTTCCCCCGCGCTTCATCCTTCCTCGCTTCGGCTCGTCGTATTTCCTTACCGCATCATCAACCCTGATTTTCCCCGCTATATTTCCATACCTTCCCTCCCTCCCCTGTCGAAGAAAAATCGGCGATAGCTGTGGTCGCGCGATATTGCGATAACTCGAGTGCGTTCGCCATGGATCATCGATTGATATCGCTTCGTTAAGCCAGGGAATTGGATACACCATCATTAGATCCGAGCAATAACCATTGTTGTGATGCAAATTAGGATTTAGGGATCTTTTACCTCTAACGTTGAGTTAATGACTTATGGGGCGATTTGGATCTTGTATGTCGAGCAACGCCGGCAATGTTATCAACCAGAACACTAGGATAGAGTGCAAATCGACACGCGCGTTGCACCGCTTTGAACCATTAGTGCTGCTCTCTATGTCTATGCTAATTCAATGAGTTGTTTTTTTCAGCTGTATTTCTGTCACTTCCGTTGTATGGAACTCTTCAGCACGCTATTACATTCGTTATATAGTAGCACGAGTGAAATTCGATGGTCAGTTGTTTTAGTGTTGTAGTATATTTGGACTGTTATTCAGTAAGATCTAACCTTGTATCGCACAAGCCTATATAAGACCTTAATTCTAGGACAAGCACCGTACTCTTTTCCGTAAACAATTTTGTTGCAACAATTTACTCCATCATTCCATCCAGTTTGCCTTGTATTACTTGTATTACAGTAAATTACTGAAGAGATTAGACAAATCCCAAAGATTAGAGCTAACGCTTCATTCACTGATATATCGAAACTGGTAAATATTTAAATGATAATACAGGAATGTACTCTTCATTTCTTTTATTTATCAATTATTTATTTTCAATTTCAGTTATTTATCGCAGTAGCTGGAATCCGTCCCAAAAGCGATAATTGTTCATTTTTCCTCCTCATAACCGATTTCTATCAGCCTGGACTCAGTTTGTTTGTCATTTTGGGTTCCCTAGTAGACAAGTACATAGGCATTCCTGATACGCAAGTTGGAAGATTGTGGACAAACCAAGGGAAATCAAACTGGATTACCTGAAATGCAAATATATATTAGACTATTTTGTATATATTTACTATATATTATTATACATATTCTACACTAATGTGTTGATGAAGCAAACTGGTCGGAAATAAAATAGAACTTTTAGCCAATGGAAAATCGCAAATGATACCTTCTTTTGGAAGAAGCACACAGCCTCCACTCTAAATTTATAAAACAAACCAAACTTAATGATCGTATCGGTGTTATGGGCTCGGTGTTGTAAGAAGTACGGAATGAACAAGTCCGCAGAAAGAACTTTCGGATATGATGGGTCCAAACAAGCCTGAAATCTCTTAATTTGTTCTATAACCACTGAAAACAGCTATTGTAGTCGTTCAATTCGGGGTGGTTTACAATTAACAACGGACGAAATCACGCAATCGTACTCTTGAGTGGTGGAAACCCATCCAGACAGGACTCGAACCTGCGACCATAGGATAGTAGTGGAGGACATTAACCTGCCGCCAGTAGGGCTGTCTACCTGAGGACATGCCATTTACAATTGCAAAACTTAACAATTTTCAGTTAACACAAAACTTGCTGAAATTCAGCACAATGTATTCAATCACCGAGTTTTCATAATTTAACTTTCCAGACTTTTTCAGTAAAAAAACTTGCTGAAATTCATCAAAATGCCTGAATCGAAATTAGTCATAGACATCAGCAAACAGATACATTATTTGTCTTTCAAATCTAGATGAAAATATATTGTGATACCCTGCCACTACGTCTCACTGGATACAATTACCTTAATTTGATAACCGTTGGATCAGTTTATTCACCCCTCCATATTTAAAAATTATTGAGTCTTTGGGTAAATATGTAATTGGTCATTGTTCTTGTAACTACTCTTAAGCGTAAGTACAAGGGAATTTTTTTAAAATATGTAATTAATCCAGCGCTTTTATATTTTTTTAAGTTATAATTAAAGCTGAATGGCATTATTTTTAACTTTTCGATAAATATTGTTAGAAGTTATTTTGTAGTCTTTTATTATTGCGAGCAAACCCCTATCCGAAATTTAGGTATATTTTTTTTCGTCAATATTTTCAGTTTTAAAAATTTCAGGAAAATTTGCTGAATTTCAGCAAGTTCTCCTTGCGTAAAATTTTAAGCTTTCCATATTTGCTCCAAAGTAGGTTCAATTGCAGTTAAGGAAACCTTGCTGAATTACAGCAAATTTGGGGGTGAAAGCAAGGAAAACTTGCTGAAATTTTAAGCTGTACAGATTTGCTCAAAATTCGGTCCAACTTCAGTTAAGGAAACCTTGCTGACTCTCAGCAAATTTGGGGAAAATATTTTACGGTGTTTAGTGGAATACCAATAATGATGAATCTCCTATCCTGGCTAACTCGAGGTGATACGCGGTGAAGCCCGTTTCGTATCTTTCGCCTCGGTTCGAAGTGCCCCTCGGAGCTCACTTGTGACTATAGCCCGGGGTTAGGTGGAGGAGAGGACCGTGTGGGAGTTTAGGGAAAGCGGGGGTGCGAGTTTTATGAAGCCCCCCGGGGTGGGGTCGGCTGGGGAGGGGGGATCGCCGAGAGCGGGTGAATTGTCCGTGGGTTTCGCGTCCAACCGACGAGTCGCGATTTTTCGCGGACCGCGTTCGAAAAAAAATATATACGTCGGCGGGGTGAGGAGGTGCGGTCATTCCCGTGGCCGCCGTCGGCTACCGGGTAGGGGGCCGATGCGGGAAAAAAAATACCATCGCCGTGCCCGGCGCAATCCCGCTGGAAGAGAGAGCCCTGGGCGACTTCACGATGTGGGCGAGTCGAGAGAGGGAGAGGCGGGAGTCGCTCAGTCATTTCGACTTTCTGAAATGTCCCGTTTTTTGGAACGGGTCCTTCATTTATCTGCGGCATTGTGTTCCTTTTTTTGTGCGAGTGCTATCGCGCCCCGTCGCCCATTAAAGGTATTCTGTCTCCCTTCCCCGGACTGGCATTTAAGATTGAATTTTTTCATCCGCCGGTGATGTGACACTAATGACGGCTGGCTCGAAGAGAGTTCGCAAGCAAGAACTCTTTTTGGCCGTTTCTGCTCCAGGCGATTCGAGAGAAATGTCCTGTTGCAAAATTTCATCTTTTCAATTTTTGAACGAGTCGAGTTTCTTATAAATTCATTTTTCATGACATCGCAACCGTACACTGGCACGGGGTTTTACTGTCAACTGAAAAATTGCTATGTTTTACAGAGGTGCATTGATCGTCAAGAGAAATCGATTTTTTAGGGAAGTTGCTTCATTTTTAATGAAGGGTAAGATAGTAAGGCAACTGAAGCCCCTATTATGAGAAATATAGAATCACATAATTCCTTAAACCTTTTCATGGATTATTTTTTATGTTCATATGGTCACCAGTGATAAAAAATTATTTTCCTACCTAAGCGAGACTGAACAAATAGTTTTAGCATTTTAGGACACATACATGTGGCTACTATTGTCAGGAATACTCGCGATATAATTTGTACATTCCGTATAGTAATACATCGAGATACATGTTTAAGATTAAATCTTTGTCAGATTTCAACGTGAACTTAGCTTACGATGCACCTTAATTCAGCTGCAAGAATCCTTCCCGATGCCATATCTCGGTAGTAAGTGGCATTTAGTGGTATTGAAATGACAAGAACGCCGATGTAGTAGAATTTTGTACATGTTGCGGGGTATGAAACTTATTTTCCGATACTGAGACTACTCCGGTAAGGTCTGAGGCTTGGAGGTGAGAAGAGGAAGAAACAATGGTAGAGAAACAAAAAACGGTACATGACTCGGCCGTCCCACTGCCTGTCGTAACGGATGATGCCCTGGTTGTTCTCATCCTCTAGAAGGTTGAAGTTTGATCGGTAACGACCTGGAAATACTATGTCAGCTCGGAGGCTAGTCGCTTACCTTGGTGGTCCGCACGCAAAGTTCAATGGCCATCACCGGTGCATCATGCACTCTCTCTCATAATCTGCGTTATGAGGGCCACCTGCACTTAACTTTATCACCAGTGCACCTCGGAAGAAATGCCACATGCCGGATGTCTCGAGTGAACTCATCACAATCGTAACAAGAGGTCGTTCATGGCGAGGAGTTTAACTCGCCGTGGGATGGTTTTTATGCTCCCCCGCTCCCTTTCATTCATTTCAATTCAGGAGTATACCAGCAGACTGAAAATGCTATACTAAGTATGCACGAATTGCAATTTCTTAGGGAAAAGCATGGATTTACGTCCCAGAATTCATAACATTAATGCCAATTTACTTTAGAGAGTATACAAAGTTTCTTAAGATGAGTTTTTTTTTGTTATGATCATAACTCTACTCTGATGGCCGCAATCTAGGATTCAAGGATTTGGTTCATCGTCATAATTTATGTTTGGTCAAATTTTCGGGATTTTTAATATAATTTTTTTGGGTTACCATTCAGCGCATCTTTCATTAACCATCTATGGACGAGCGTGTCAAATTTGTTACGTTTCAAAATCATTGAAATATCTGATTTCTAAGAGGCTTTTCCAATTAGTTGCTGCGCTAGAGAGAATTGTAACGCTTCGGATTAAGTGCGTGGAAAGTTGCGTCTCTTTCGGCTGTTTGTAAAACAATTTGAATGGATGAATGTGTGGCGCTATTCACTGAAGATGGCTTGCCTGGTGGAGCTTTGAAATAAATAGTTTCAGATGAAGAAGTTTATGAAGAAATTGGGAGTTTAAAATAATGTACGTTATGAAGGTAGTGTTGAAGTATGCCTTGTGCAAATATTATTGTACAAAGTATTATTATAAATTAAATATATACAATAAAAATACGTCACAGTTAAAAACAAATGTTATCATCAAATAAATTGCAATTAAAAAAATAAAGCTTTAATAGCGCTGGTAAAAATCTGATACGGTAGCAGTATTTATTTCATACTGCTTTTTCATAATTCCGTCCATAGAGGGTCAATGTTAGACTTTGTCGAAAAAAGTAACCTCCAAACTAGCAGACGGCAAAGTGATCCAGTAATTCTAAATCAGCTCCATCTCGTGAGCGTGAATTAAAGATGCTAAGAGTTGTAGCCCCTTAATATCATGGATGCGACTCTCATCAGCCGTGTCATCCTTCAAGCGCTTTTGCAGGGAAGCGTGTTGACTCGCTCAAACCAACCCCGATTTAAGGTTCCGCGCACGATGAACGAAGCGATATCATGGATAAGGGTTTTTAACCCCCTTCGGGTCTCGATGAGCGTCGTTTACCAGCGTATCGCGAACAGCAGCCGGGAGGAAACGGACGCTTCGCCGGGCACCCACAATGTTCTGCCGCCAACGGCCGCATTTTCAGGGTGAACGGAAAAAATACTCGCGCACGGAAAGTTCGTAAGATATCTCCGTGTACTACCATAGGCGCCGGCATTCCCCGCTATCATACCCCCCCACTTGACTCCTCTCCGCCCCACTCTGGGGGCCCTTTTATCCGCCGCCTTCGTCCCTTTGCCACCCCTTTTCCAACCCCTTTCCTCACCACATCCTTCAGGTGAGCTCTCTCACCTCCGGGGCACATCTCCGCTATCGTCGCCTCCCGCCCCGGGAAGGATGGAATAAGAAACATTTTATGGCCGGCGTATCCGGCCATTTTTTTGCGCTTCCTCTGGCCGCCATCGCCTTCTCCTCCCCCTCCCTTAGCCCCCCCCCTCAGGCTCCCCTCGACCGCTATCTTCCTTTCCCACCTTGCCTCCTAACTTCTTCCACTCCACTCCTCTTCCTCCCCCGTCTCCGGTCTCACACTCCATTTTTCTCACCCCGGGGTGACTCTCTTTGGGTGATACTGCTTTTAGAACGGTCCTCTGCCGCTCTCCTACTTGTGAGGTCCCGGCTTCGACGAATCTTGAGTCATTGAGAAAGCGCGCGCGGGCGATAAGAAATGGTTTCCCGGGACTAGGCACATTTTCAGCCTCGTCACATTTTTCTCGTCGCTCAAAGTCTCAATTTCCTCTCTTTTTTGATAAATGGCGCATTCTTCCTGAGAATGAGTTGTGCTTGCACCATAGTGGTCAAAATGTGGCATTGGAGATTTTTTTCTGCAGAATTTTTTAAAATACATAAAAAATTTCTGATAATTAATCGCCTCATTAACTTAATTCGTCGGCCCCGGTGGTGATGGGGTAAGGTTTTCGTCTGCAAAACCGAGGGTCGCGGGTTCGAGTCCCGCCTGGATGGATTTTCCACCAGTAAGGACATGGGTGATTGTGTTCGTCCATTCTTAATACACCCGATGTAAGAGGCCAACTGTGCTGTTTTCGGGGTAGTGGACATAAATAAAAAAATAAAATAATTAATTACTAGCTAATTATTTTACTCCAAGTACCAATTCTCTAAAATCTCAGTGTTTGTCTTCGTCATCGAACACAGGAAAAAAATAAAATAAATGTGTGCAGTCCTTATTATCGACTAACCACGTATGACATTTCCGGCATTATTTTGTGCCTTTTGGTACTATTTATCAGTCGCATTAGTAATACAAACTAATAGTTGTATCTTAAATTGTGCACTGCATGGTAGCATGTTTGTCTAAGTAGCACTCCCCTAGTTTCTGGTCTGAACGCGCATTCTTATCCTGACTGCTTTTCGCCTGCGCCTAGCGGTCGGGGGATGGTGCACGGTTCTGATTTCAGCTGGGATGAGTGCTGCAATCCTGGCTGGAATTACCCTGTGCCACAAACCCTAGTGGCGGCCTGCACGGTATTTCGTAGATGGGAGCATGTTGCATGCCACTCTGCAGCCGAAGCCAAATGCCTCGTCATCCAATTAGTGACGCGCATGAATGGATTAACGAGATTCCCACTGTCCCTATCTACTATCTAGCGAAACCACAGCCAAGGGAACGGGCTTGGAAGAATCAGCGGGGAAAGGAGACCCTGTTGAGCTTGACTCTAGTCCGGCACTGTAAGGAGACATATAGATGTAGATGCCATGCTTTATCACGTTGCAAAATCGGCCCAGGTGGCTAAAAAATTGCTTGGATAGATATAGATCCTTCTTTATTTTTTCACACACTTTAAATCCATGTTAATGTATAGCATCAAAAAATGTATTTATTTATTCCAAATACCATGAAATGCAAGAATCTAGAAGCCATTGCAGTCAATTCGTTCCAGTCGTTATACCAGTTAAATCATCTCGAGTGCTGCATTGTAGAGATATATTTCTCGATGGCGCATCAGATGCCCGTCGAAAAAAGGGATTGGAGAAATCTGGCATCTTTTTCTGACTCTAAATCGTTTGGAGCGGCTCGAAGGATGGGAATCGGACGACCAAAAAAGAAAGACGGATGGTGAAAGTGCGCCTTAAAAAAATCGTTCGGTAGACATTTCCGAATCTATTAATCAATAACGTGGGGCCGCGGTGTGGGGTGGTCGTTAAAGCGCATGAGCGTCGTGTATGGCCTCTCGCGGCCAAATAAATGTCCATTCAAATGCGTTTGATAAACATCGATCCGTTCCAGCCTCCTGCGCTCTCCGGAGGGAGATAAGATGTGAGAAAAAAAAGGAAGGCGGAAAAGAAAAATGAATCTCGCGAAATGAAATTCCATTTTACTTTCAAATCCGTCGACCGGACTGGCGAGCGAAGCGGGAGGAGGAAAATGTGTGTTCGTCTATCAGTTCGGATGTGCCGTGTGTGATTCAGTCGCGGAGACGACTCATCAGAGCTCCTGCGGAGTAATGACGCTCCGCAACGGGGCGAAAAAAAAATTTAAAACGGAACGAAAATGATGTAAGGGAAAACTACCCGACGCCCCCGCGCCGAACTCCTTAGGAAACGGTTTCCTTTCCGAAGACATGGCTCATTAATTATAATTAATTTACCCCTGAACGAAAAGTATCGACGCTGTGCAACCGGGAGGGCATTACTATTATGACGCCTTTCGTTGTAGTCTACCTTTTTTTTAAATAATCATCCGCTCACTCCTCTCGCTGGGAGGAAAACAAGTTTCCTTTTTGATATCGACTTCGGAGAGCTCTCAGGACGGTTAAAGTTTAAAGGTTAAAGGCGCCCCGTGATCGAATGATCCCCACTTAAGGGGGGGGCTCGACTCTTCTTTCGACTTCCCGCTTTCCGCCCCTTCCCTCCCGTTCCCCCTTCCCCCGTCTCCTTCTCTTTATGCCTCCTCTTGGCTCCAACCGCGCTCTCTCGTCATGTTGGCTTGGATACTGAACGTGATCGGAGTCGGAGGCAGAAGGGACTTCGCTGAGGCAAATTATCCTCTTTTAGTTCCACAGTGATCAGGATTCCAACTTTAACGATATTCCTGCCCTCATGCTGAATTTAATGTTGGTGCTTGTTACATCAACCTGCATCACGCAAGATTTTTAGCTACTATACTCCCGAAATTTCAAATATTAAATGTCCATTTATTATTTTCCCATCCATATACACTGTTGTAAAGGTGGTCTGCCAGAATGTATTGAAATGAGAGTGTGCTGTTTGTTAAACTTAGCCTAAGATTTGAAACATCTTCTAAGGTATTATACCAAATACCATACCAATACCATGTCCTTGGACAGTACTTCCGATTATTTTTTCGGAGTTGATGGCAGAAGGGACTTCGCGGAGGCAAATTATTCTCTTTTAGTTCCACAGTGATCAGGATTCCAACCTTAATTTTTTTTTTAAATAAATAAATAATATGGCATGGCATGTCTTTCGTTTGAACTCATCCAGTTTGTTGTAGCCCGGGCTTTGGTTTGTCAGCACCAAACCGATGATATTGCTTTCAGGGAACTCGGGATGATGTAATGGGATGGACTTTATTAGGTCTGCTTTGGATTTTCTCTAACCTAATTACGATCACAGCCGTTAAATGTTTGCCCCCCTTTTCGGTTGGGAGAGCTTGGAGAGACGGAGAGTCCGCCCGCGGCAGGATTGTGGCGCGCATCTTTTTCTCTGACTCGGGTCATGGAATGAGCGAGGAGGTCAGAAGCGAGGTTTATCCGCCGCAGGGGTCCCGGCCCGCCAGAATGGAAAGGTTGTGCGCTTTAGGGTACTCCTCCCTCCATTTTCGTCGTAGGTGGGACGGAATGGTATCCTCGAGCTCGTCGGGGAAATGGAGGTTGTGGGGGTGTATTGTATTTTATGTTTTGCGACTCCGGGATCGAGCGTAGATGCGAATGAAGAAATATAGGGAGATATATAGGATTATCCTCGCTGTTGAGAAGTTATTTGAGCGGTTTTATGGAAAGATTTCCCAGCTTTCCCGTTGTGAGTGGTTCTTATCACGGGTGTCTCTGTTCGGTCGTCCCAAGAGCCGCGCCGGAAAAGAAATGTTTAGAAACTTGTAATGTTGCCAATAAAAATAGTGGGAATGATATTATTTAGACGTTGTGTAAAGAGATGGAATGCTGAAGATGGTAGTAGTGGAAAGAACACTGGGGAAGCGTGGAAGAGGATAGGAATTCTGGATGAAATAAGAAGGGGAAGGCGATTTGAGGATTTTCTGAGGGATCTAATGGAGGATCACGTATAAGAGAGATAGCTGGACGATATGCCACAAATTAAGACGTTTTAATAAGTTCCTTCTAAAAACGTACCAATAGCTGGTAGAATACTGAAATGTAAGGTAATGGTATTATTTAAATCTGCGTTTTCTCTTCCCCTACACTTGCATCTGGAATCAGTGGCATTGAATGCTGATTTTAGAACATGAAATAATTATGAATTTGATGCATTTGCTTTGAAATAAGTCCTTCTCTAAGTCATTCGATCACTCTTTGACATTTTGCATAACTTGCATAACCTAAGTTTGCTGTGTAAAATTATTCACTTCAAGATTGCTAATATTTTATTGAAACAAGACGCCTCGTTATGCCATTCAAATTGATTCAATGTTTTTGTTCATTATTCTCTTGGAATAACTGCCATATCGAGTGTTTCCATGTTAATTCCTTTTCTCTGCTCTGCTTTCTACACAAAACTGCCTCACGATGGGAGATGCGGTGATGCATCTAAATCGTTACCATGATTTCTTGAGCCACGACGCCTATTTCTACGCATCAAATCAGTCAGAAGCCGATTTTCGTGGGGATACGTAATTACTGAGGACAGATATTTTATATATGGCCTTGTGACCGCTTCCTCCTCTCTCTCAGATCAAGCTCGACCTTTTATGAGTCGGTAAAACCGTTCACGGTACTCTCGCAATTTGAATAGCCATTACTTGAGGTCACTTTAGATATGGGAGCCCGAATTCTGTGGGAGGGGCATCGACGCGTCACTTCAAAATTTACCGCAAGTTGGAAGCTTTGAGGTGAGGCTATCAGAAAAAGAAATATTGTCCCATAAACCTTATCACATTTCATCGGTAACCGGCAGCCGAAGGTTGCCTTTCCCCGTGCCGCCCTCTGATATTTGCATTTTCAATCTGAAATGCTTGAAAATCTGGTAGAACACCCTGATGAATAAAGAATCAAGCCACCTATCTTTATGTTGATAATCAGTGTAGCCATTGGCTAATGAATTCACAGCGTATTTTTAATTAATTGTTTTATTAGTTTGCCACAAAAAAATATTTAAATTCAGAATATCTAGGCTGATTTGAATAAAGTAATGTTGGAGCTTTTACTGTTTTCTTGAAAGTGAAAGTAATCACTGAATATTTTACAATCCAAAATATGGCTTTAAATTCAACATTATATAAATTGGGGGTAGTTATATTTACAGTTACCGTTTTATTCCTAACTTTTATGTCGATTACTCCTTATTAAACTTCCCATAAATATTTAAATGACGGTTTCTTGATTCATCTCGTTCTCAATAACCTTTGTTCTTTCACGTACATATTCATACGTTTCATTTATGCGTTGAAATTTTGTACTCGGGTGATTCAATTATTTAGATACACTCGGTTTCGACCACAACGCGTGCGTTTACCTAACGGTATGTAGCCGATTCAAAACTAGCATATCCTCTCGATTTTTGATGGTGAAATGAAATCGACCTATTCTGGTGCTTCTCGTCCGTAATGGTTGTAATATGTTTTCTCCCATATTTTGTACAATGATCGCTTTAAATATAACAACATAAAGAAGGGCGCTTAAAGTGATATTCTAGGTCAATGGCACTAGAGTTGAGCCACCTGTATTACAAGAAAGCATTGCTATTGAAAATTCATTCTTTAGCCCTGCAGTACATAGCAGTTTTTTTGTAGCTGCAGAACGCACTTAAAACACGCATTCAATAGTTGGCTGATAAAAAAATAGTTATTTTTTGGCCATCTTTAAAGTATTTCCCCTGGATTTGCATAGTTTGATTTGGATATTCGGTCAATATGTAAAATAACTCAGGCTCTGTTTACAAAAAATGTCATTCAAGTAAAGATAATCTGGGTTTCGTATGGTGACAATAAAGCTTATTTCTTTGAAATAATTTCTCGATTTGTACATTCCGCACTAATGTGGAAAAAAATGTGGAATGTACAAAGCGATTAATTAATTTATGTGCCGCGTTTCCACAAAGTTACGCCTGAAACTATTACTTATTTCTTTGATTGTATTACTTACACCTTTCAGCAACTCTGGGGCTACTGTCACTTTTTTCATAGATTACTATTATTACCATCAGTACCTACACGTCTCATGGATAGTAGTTCACGTAACACGTCCGAAGAAGGCCGTATTATCGTGTTTCATCGTCCGCTCTCCTCAAGAGACTTCGCCATTTCCCATTCACGAACGTTCCTCTAACGACTTTTGGGTTCTAGTGACCCACCACCTCTCTCTCCCTGTAACCTCCCTTCATCACCCTCAAACCACCTCACTGCCCTCCTCCCCCCACCCCCCGCCCTCGGGCCGTAATGAAAAGTCGGGTTAATCGACGTCTTCACCTCAGGTGGCCGAGGTTGACCTCGCCTCTTCCGAATCGGTGGTGGGAAGGGAAGCAGACACGGGAAGGTGGGGGGGATGAGGAGGAGGAAGACACCTCCGAAGAGAACACTCGAAACGCGGGGAGTGTCGGGTCACCCCATTACAGCCCCCCACGGCACTTCAGCAGGGAGAGCTAAGTCTAACGAGCCTCCTCTCCAACCTCCTCCCCCCCCCCCCCGAAGCGATTCCTTGACCCCCCCCCCTTTCCTTACACCGCATTCCGCCTCCTATTACCCAACCTGTACCCTTCTCATCCTCTTCACTCATCCACTTCCTGAGAGGACGCCTCAAACTCTCATCCTCAGCCATCTCCTACTCCCTCACTCTTCTGCCTCGTTCTGACTACCATCGAACGGACCAACGTGCGTGCGACTAGAGAGTGAACGGGGCGCAGCGTCATTCCCTCTCACCCCCCCCCCCCTCACCGAGCCATCGCGACTGACAAGTACAGAGCATAATGTTCAGGAATTAACAAAAGCTTCGTAAGTCAAATTCAATAGTTACAGCCTTGACTCAGTAAAACTTTTCCATAATTTTTTGGAATCAACAAAACGCTGGAAACGCTGAAAAACGGAAGTAGAAACCGCAAAATATGTCGTTGAATGAAACGCAAAAAAATGTGTTCACTTGCTCTTTACTTACCAAATTCAATAGTTTCAGCCATATACCATTAAAACTTTTCCATAATCTTTTGGAATCAACAAAACGCTGGAAATGCTGGTAACGGAAGCATAAACCGCAAAAAATGTCGTTGAATGAAACGTAATAAATTTCGTTCACTTGCTCTTTACTAACCAAATTCAATAGTTTCAGCCTTAAACCATTCAAACTTTTCCATAATTTTTTGGCATTATAAAAAACTTAGTAAGTTTTTCATGGAATATTTATTGGACAACGGGTTTCGTCGAATAGTCGACATCATTAGGTGCATTACAGAAAGCTCTTAGTCATATGTATTCAAAGGTGGTGGGAATGGGTGGGGGGAAAAGCTTGTGACAGTAAGACGAGAAAGAGGGAGGAGAAAAGGGGTTTGCCTAAAAATTTCCTACGTAAAACTTACGAAGTTTTTGTTAATTGCAGAATATTATGGAAAATTTTTACCGAGTTAAGGCTGAAACTAATGAATTTTTTAAGTAAATAACTGGTGAACGATAAAAGATTTACCCTATTGCTGTGGCGTTTTGAGGCTATCCAAATTGTCTCTAGCTAATGATACATTTCGATACTTATTTAAGTTTCATCATCTGATTTACCTTCATGACTGTCTTGTTTCATTATCGTTATTCATTTTTTCCGGGTTCTCCTCGCGATACCAGCGTTACCAGTGTAAATGACAACTTTAGGAACTATGGATTACCACGGTACGGACGAGCATTCGAATTTCGAATACTGCCTACCGTATTACAGATCCTCGTACGTATTATAGTAGTGTGAACCATTCCTTCTTTCCCCGCGCGCTCCCTTCCTATCTCTTTTTCACTCTCCTGCGCACCCCACTTTCATCGGGCATTCCGATGCCAACGGATGCCGACGCCATTTCGTTTTAAACGACGTCAATAAAAACAATCTCCTCGTGCCCCATTCGACGTCCCTTGTCGGTTCAATCCGGACGGCCCCATTCAACCCCCCCCCCCCTGTAACTTTCCCCCATCCCGCTCCGTAGAAAAGTATGTGTTGACGTAGCATCCCGCCCTCCCGTTTTCTAGAGATTTAGCTCCTGACACACGATCTTTCCCTTACATGTTGTGTTCCCTCCTTGATTGGCTCAAAGGAATCTGAAGATTGCTGTAGAAATCGTACTCGGGGCATTGGGGGATGTGCTGAACTATGGACGCGTTTATTTTTTTTAAATCTAACGTCAAAGCTTTGAAAAATTCCGATTTTGGGCGTTCTAAGAACGGGATTTGTTTGGAGGTCTTGATGTTGGCGGTGTTTGATAATAGCGTTGGAATCCTCTGTCACAAATAGCATGCCTTGAATCTCTCATCGGGGATGATTACCCATGGTGTCTCACGTGCTTGAAAGCTTCCTTGCTTTACGTATGCCCCTATTTATTGCCAACAAAGATTAGCCTTGAAACGTCTGAGTTCGAAATTTGCTCAGCGCAAGCCTCCAGTTTACTGGAGGCTAAAGTGCGTTCCACATTTTGTTGACAGTATGGGCTCTTATGGAGATTCGTTTCCCATGTTAATCCCCATAAGGCTGGAGATGCGCTGTTGCCAACAGCAGCAGAAAAATTAATATTGCACTATCCAATTTATCATCATCTCTTTTAATGCAAAGGGAGACACTACATTTACTGGTCGTAATAGTTTTTCCCTAAAATTTATAATAAAAGTTATAAAAAACATTTTCATTAATTTACGCAACAAACGCGGCTCTTTCGACTTAGTCTTCTTCACTCAATTGTGGGAAAACCGTTCTTCATACTGGGTTGAAACTTATGCAAAACGTTCCGTATTCTTTTTATTTCAATAAAGATGTACATCAATTAGAAGTTAATTGAGTTGAAATTTTGTTATACTGATGTAAATATCGTAAGGGCTAAAAAGTTAGGTTTTTGTAAGGTAAAAAGTAATCGCCTGCTAACTTACGTTCCTTAAGTTTTAGGTCCGTATATCCTGCGTATAAAATTTGAAGAAAACTATTAATTTGTTTTTAGTCCAATAATCATTTAGTTATCTCAATTGTGAAGAAGGCTACAACGTTTTGATCTTAAGAAAAATTATTACAGCGCTACGCAAGACAGCGCAGACGGGAGATTCTTCGGTGGAAACCGGGATTTATATCTTTATATAAATGCTTACTAAAATGCATGTAATTCTTCGTTAGATGTTTTTTAAGGAGAGTACTCATACGTTGTATTAGAAATATTTATATTTCAAGACAATGACATACGTAAGCCTATCCCATGAACCTTTTGACGGCTTTGAAATAAGACGTAAATTTCGCCTTTACGAGTCTTGCCGTAGGAAACATGAAAGAAATTATTCCATAATCCGCACGAGGGGCATTCCTCTTCGGTGTAAGCCCTTAAGGAAAAGGGCACTCTAGGTTTTTCAGAAGTTCCGTTAGTAGGGTGCCATAAAACATCTGCACGGGAAGCAACCCCAGCGGAAGGGGCTCGGAAAAGAATTAGCGAAGACGTTCAGTTTCTGGTAGGATTTTTTGAGTGAACAAGTGGTGTGTAGTCTGCTGTGTTTATCAGAGCTGTGGAGTATTTTTCATCAATATCTGCTGTAAGGTGCCCTATCACCATGTCCGATGCGAAGAGGAGGAGAAAAGGGGGAAGCTGAGAAGCAGTGAAAGAGAGCTGGTGTTCAACGTCTTCTCTTACTTCAGCAAATCCCTCAGTATAACTGAAGCCTGCCGTGAAACTTCGAAGGCTGGTCTCAGTCCACTATTTAAAGAGTGAGAAAGGAAGCGTCCCGTGATCCATTGGTGACAGCTTCAAAGACTAAAAAAGTTAGACAGACTTTGAGAGCGTTGATTCACGATGATTTTGTGAGATCGGGAGTTCGAAGAAAAGAACATGAATTTTTCATGAAAATATTCCTCCGACTCCGAATTTTAAATCTATTTTAAGCTCAGTCAACATGGACAAAGATCTTCCAAATTTCAAGAGGACTACATTATATCGCCTTCTTGTAGACATAGGTTTCGTGTACGAACGCAGGGGAAAAAGAAGCATTTTAATTGAAAGGGATGATATTATTCGTTGGTGACATAATTATTTAAGGCAGCTAAAAAAATATCGTTGTGAACGAAGGGTTATTATTTTCACAGACGAAACTTGGATCAATGTCGGACAAACAGTGAACATGACTGGGCGCGACAAAAAAATAGAAACTCCTCGTCAGGCTTACCTTTCTGGACTTACAACCGGGCTGAAGGCCCCCACCTCCCGAGGTGGACGCTTTGCAATTATACATGCAGGGACGGAGAAAGGGTTCATAGAGGGAGCAGCACGTGTTTTTTATGGAAGAAAAACACCATGGATGAGCGTGACGAAGTTGATGGCGAGTGTTATGAGAGCTGTTTTGAGCACTCACTTCTCTCAAACATACCCGAAGGCACAATTATAGTTGTAGATAATGCATCATACCATTCGAGGAAGTTGGAATCCTTACCTACCACATGCTGGAGGAAAAATTCCATTAAAGAGTGGTTGGTTAGCAAAGGAATTAGCTTTGATGAGGACAGCTTGAAAAGAGATCTTTTATTTGTGGTGAATCAAGTACGGGAAAAATATGAAAAGTTTAAGATAGATGAACTAGCGAAGAGTTGTGGCTGTAGAGTGCTAAGACTACCACCATAACATTGCGAATTGAATCCAATTGAAATGGTTTGGGCTCAAGTAAAACATTACGTTGGGATGAAGAACACCACTTTTAAGAAGAAAGAGGTAGAAAAACTCATCGCAAAAAGCTTTGATGCCATCACTTCCGAAAATTGGAAAAACTATGTCGAGCACGTGAAGAAAGTGGAAGAAGACATGTGGCATGCAGACAATTTGCAAGATGACATCAAAGAGTTAATTATTTGTCTGACAACGTCTTCATCCTCTCAGTCGACATCTCCCTCAATGGAGGACGAGCCGCAGCCGAGCACATCGCGCTACATGGAGGGAGTGGAATATCTGTCGGACTCATGAACAAGAAGGTATGGTGACATTTTGTTTTGATAATAGTTAAACTCTACGCTTCCAAGTCTCCATAAATAATTCTTGTCTAAAGCAGATTGTATAATAGCACTGTAATCAGCCGAAACATAAAAATATTATCATCATTGCTGTATAAGCGACACATAAGTTCATTGAAAAAGTCAAACTCATGAAGAGGACAGCTCTTAAAAAAAAACTCGAGTATAGTTCCTAGAGCATGCGTGTATTGGCATCGCGTCATATTATTTTCCTTAAACTTTGCCAGAGAGGTTCTCACTTGATCGGTCTTAGAATTTTAAAAGTAAAAAATAAAAGTAAATCTAAATACCTTAGCTTGCTTAAAACAAGGGGAAAATAATTCTTCGGCGGTAGTGAATCATTTTGCTAACATTTTTACGTATACTTACACTATCATTTAGTTGTAGGCGATGTTTTTCATCTCCTAGCATAAGTGGAAAGTGTTTTGGTAAAATATAAAAAAAGCAAATTTCGAACAGGTAATTGAGGATATGCGATGCATTTTCACAAGGGACGTTGTTGTTCCAAAATTAATCGTTGGAATACCGGAGAAGGGCAGTAGGAAGCAGCAGCAATTGGTTGTTCTTTCAAGGATTTCGCCTGGCGTCTTCCCCTTCAATAGGTTGCATTAAATGCTTGGGAGCTGGATAGGGTTTCAACGAAATGGATAGCTTCTGTGTCAAGTCATCCGCGGTGTCCTTCCTGTTGGTTTCCGCCTGTGGGGCCCTGTGGGCTCCATTGTGCGAGGACCCGCCCGGAGTGGGAGGGACCCGCCTAAAGAAAAATGTATGTACAAAAGAACCTGGACGTAAGACCTCAGGCCTGGGTACTCTAGGGACAACTTACGTGCAGAAATGGGCAGGGGGCTTAAGAAGGGTCGCAAGTAGAAGGGAATCCGGTAGACTCGCGAATCCTCAAAAGGAGGAAAATACGGCAACCAGATTGGAAATGGATGGATGGAATTGGGGATGGTTCGTTTGTTACGATTGTGGTAAGGTAAGGGGAAACGAGGCTTTAGGAGTGTTGTGTATTATCTGCTTATTGTCTCAATGGAAAATAGAAATTACTCCACAGAATATGGTAAATATTGAGTGCTCTTTTTTTATTTTAGCGGCTTCAAGGCTCAAAAGGCGCTGAGCTGGGGCAAACTGCCCCCCTTGCCCTACCTCTGGGCGGCCCTGCGTATGCGACTGCAGAGGGAAACGAATCATTCTTATTAAAAGGGACGATTTTTATACAATTGCTATACAATTAATGTAGACAGCTAAAAGTTATCGTGAAAAAAGTTTTTGCGCTCACAGACGACATATGGATCAATATTAAGCCATTTGCAGACATGAGTTGGAGTAAGAAAGAAATAAGAAACGCTCCTCAGTCTTCGTCAGCGCGTCAAGGAAGTAGAAATAGCTGTTGCATGCAAAAAATATGCAGGATCATTAACCTCATTGAGGAGAATGATTGCATCGATTGGTGCTAGAAAATAATCCACAAAATATTGTAAACAACGACTGTCACTATTTTTTAATATTATTTACTCGATGCCCCGAAGACACTAGCCCATGAAGTGTTCCGTTTAAAAATTACTGAAACGGTAAGAGTAGGCCCTACTTTTCACCTTTGGGTTAGTTGTTTCTCATGTACAAATCCCTTGATTTAACCAAATTGAATTAACCAAAGAATTCTCCTTCTTCAGAATTGAATTTTCCCCAAATTCCTGGGACATTCTCTGGATAAATACTTCCATCAATAAAAATTTCCATTAAAACTTATAAAATTTTCCATTCATATTCTAATAAATAGTATGTCTTTTCTCTTCATAATTCCATTTCTATCAATCTTTTTTCGTACCCGATTCCCGAGTCGGAGATGCGTGCTGACGATGTGCGACGAAAATCCAATGGACGTAAAACAACAAGATGTTCGTGACCACTTAAATTTAATTATATACCAGTGGTCGATTCCTACGTTCATTCTTACTCCTTCACTCAGAAAAAAATATATTTAAATGGCCTTTTATGATGGGATTAATGCATGTTTACAGTATAAACATACAAAAATTATGATTGCGCGCTGTGGTATTGAATTTTAGAATTTAATAATCGCTATTTACGACGCATAATATCGAATCAAACATATATCGGAACGACGTGAATCGAGGGCCTCCATTATTTCTTTTTAAATTTGACATTTTGGCGCGGTGTTATGAGTGGTGGCCCACACCATCAGGATGCCGGATGACGGAGCGTAGGTTTGGCAACACTGTACTCCATAAGGCCTGTACTGTCAACTAAATGTGGAACGCACTATAGAAAGAATGTTTATTTGTTCGCCTTCTATGCGTTCCAATACCATTCATCGGATTACGATGAAACTTCGGTGGGTTGAGGTGCGCGCGCCCGTGAAGTTTTATGAAAGATTAAGTCCATTGTACAATAGGTGGAGTGCGAGTCGTTTCGACAAATGAGTGTTGGTACTCAAGCTTCTCAAACAAGCGAGGAACGACAAGCAAGCAACGAAGCAGATCGTTCACGAGTTGCTCAATCACGTGAGTCATAATCATATCATTGAGACTTAATTTTGGTTAATATGTATGTAATTTATTTTTACGTAGAATTTGATTTGCTGCAATGATCTCTTTGTTTGCTTTTTTTGAATTCTTGCATTTGATTTTTGTATACGCTTAGCTTTTTCCTAAAATTGGATTTTTAAGCTCAAAAATCTTAAATTTTTGCACTGCTACTTCAACAATAGAATATTTTATTATCTTGGAAACTGCAGAAAAGGCATGGAATGGAAACTCATGCCATCATTTGTGCGTCCTGTGTAGGTACGAGGAATTCATTGGACTTGGTCTCAAATTCGTTTAAGGGCCGATTTTGAGACCAGAAAAAGGCATTGCAACGCATGCCGGGTACAGCTAGTATTAAATAAATGAGCTTCATTATCACCTAGCCCCCCAACTAACCCTAGAACTTCTTTCCCATGATTACACTGATGTCTAATTTCTTGGGCAATTGAGGACCACATTAGCGTATTTGGTAATATAATTGCCCAATTACTATCGTTTCACTGTGCCCACTTCCATCGATAAGAAGAGAATAGCAACGACCTTTTAAGAATAATCTCAAGGTACTAGTCGTTAATTGTGCGTTGCTAACGGTGACCACGAATGTAAATCGTTTATTAATATTTTCCCCCAAAAACTTGCTCGCCTTTCGCCCTTCAAGTACCCATCCGCGATGTAATTACTCTCATTTCAAAGTAATTTCGTTGATCATGCCTCAATAAATAGTAATTTTATGAATCACTTATCTGATGATCGAGTGTACCTCCCGTGCACCACCAAGTTATCTAGATCGGTCGCAAAATTATTATCCAGAATGCCCGTCATAAAAAAAGTATGCGCATGTAACAAGCAGAATAACACGTCCTTAAAACATCAAGAAACCTGTTGGCCATTATATCGGAATAAATAGTCGTATTTCATAACGTCAGGCTTAAATTTACTTGGTTTCATCAAACTGAACGAAAAAAAAAGCTGGATCTGGATTTCATTGAAATGTATACTCCATCAGATAACTGAATCTTACCGAAATTAGATATCGCCTGATAATGATTTTTTTGTTTTCAGCAGTTTTTCGCCATTTTAAGCATTCCCACCAGTATTGGCGTGCTCCAACACCCTCAACGTACAAATCGAAATCGGCCATCTAAAAAAAAGTCACGTCTCCCCGATGGGCTCCATTTAATGGTTTCCGTTGGAATCGGGACCTTCAGTCCATGCGAGACGGAGCGAAACGTCATCAAAGGCAATCGCTGCCTTCTTTCGGCGGCTTTTTCCTTCCTACACCGACGAATGCCTGTTTACATTGTTGTAAACTAACTAAAGCTGTCTTCCTTTCACGACTGGCTAATCGTTATTGACTGACGGGTCAAATTTCGTGCTACTGTCCGAAGGTCTTTAGTTCGGATCCAGGTTAGGCCTAAGGGGATGCGTTGGCGTTGAATATATGTTTTGAGATTTTTTAGGGTGTCAGATCTTTATTAGGACCGATTGGAATTTGGCCCATTTTTTGACGCGTGAGTTTTACTCCCCATTAGATTTATTACATACTCAGTGAGCCTTGGAATTGACGATTGGTCAGATATTTCGTGATATATTTATCAGATCTAATGAATAACTCATTATACAAACGATGTACAGTTCCACTATGTTTTAATGGTATCTACCGGTTTTGACGTCTATAGCGTCATTTTCAAGAAAAGCACAATTACCCCTCATTAAAATGACGGTATGGACGTCGAAACAGGCAGACAGCAATAAAACATAGTGGAACGGTACATCGTTTTTATTATGAGTTATTTCTTCTCGTCGTTCCTCAACGTAACGCCGCATTCAATTGATTTAATCATATCTAATTTAAGGATAATAGTTAAAATTCTTCCGGATTCACTTCCTGCTCATACGGTAATTCTCTATTTAGATACATATATTCTGATTCAAATTTCTCTAAGTATATACATTGCATCTAGTCTGTTTACCTATTTCTCTTAATAATTGATCCAAATTCTTGTACAAATAATTTCTATCCATAGGGTTTTCACCTATCTACATTTCGTGCTCATCTTTAAACGAATTGCCCACCATTTTTCCAGTTGCACATCTCTCGACCGTGTTTGGAGATTTTTTTGTCCCTCCGACTGTTGACCGAAAGGAAAGTGAAGACGGAGGCCCTGCCTTCGGCCTCGTACTGAGTCCCCCCCCTGCGCCCACCGCCTCTGCTTCAGCTTTATCGGCGATCTGCAGCTCTTTGCCCGCATCCCCGAGTGCCAATTACACCGACCGATTGCTCCTAACCTTTGATCTCTCTTCCTTCTATTCGTGGAGCTTATAACCTCCCCATCCTTCTGTCTTCGACCCCTTATCTCTTCCGTCAATTTCTTTTCCTTCCATATTTCTTTAGGTAGGTTTGCACTGAACTTAAAAGTCTACCTCAATTCCCCAAGAATGTAACTCTGATAGATCATGAACAACTGGTGTGTCGAAGAGAAGTAAACGCAAGTCTTTTGTATTTCAGACTCTTGCTGCTGAGGTGGTTCGCAGCGATCACATACGTGTGACAAAATGGATCTGTATTTCGGATATTGAAAAAAAAAGTGTTGGATAGTAGATATTCTGGTTGGGTAAACCCGTTTTTAAGGGAAGAGGCATGAGTTTTAATCGGTTGGTTTGAAGACTGGGTCAATATCAATATAAGATTTGTCTAAGTCAAGTAATCGCTTATTAAACATGCCGCTCTTTTGAAACTAATCTGACTTTGTGTATGTACTGGGATGGGGGAAGAGGGGACGGTTCCGTCTCATCCAACCCATTCTAAATAAAAAATTATAATAATAATAATAATTTGTGGGCCCTTATGAATCAATCTTAAATAGCCGTGCGCATTTTATAACTTATAATACACAATAAATTACTGACCGATGTCCATGTTTAGCTTATGATTTTTCCGAGGGGCACGCAACTTCAAAAACAAGTGTACACCGCATTTCCATTTCTGTCCATTTATATCAATTTCTGTAAATTTATATCCATTTCTGTCCATTTATAACCGTTTCTGACCATTTCTAACAGTTTCTGTCCATTTCTAACCATTTATGACAGTTTCTATCCATTTCTGTCCATAGATAACCATTTCTGTCCATAGATAACCGTTTCTATCCATTTCTAACCATTTCTGTCAATTTCTGTCCATTTCTATCCATTTCTGTCCATAGCTAACCCATTTCTGTCCATTTATAACCATTTCTGTCCATATATAATCATTTCTGTCCATTTATATTAATTTCTATTCCATTTCTGTCCAGTTATATCCATTTCTGTCCCTTGCGCGACCATTTCTCAACAAGTGTACACCATTTCTCAGTGTTGCATACCCCTCGGATTTTTCTAAAACAAGTAATCGCTTATTCAACATGCTGCTCCTATGAAACTAATCTGGCTTTGTGGACCCTGATGAAATATATATCATAAAGCAGTGAGTAATTTATAATAGATTATGAATTGCTCAGTATTTTTAATTGAGAGCTCCGTTTTCCTAGTTGGGAAATGAAAGCCATTGAAGCCCCTATAAAAGCTAAACTCACTGTTACTTAAACGTTTTGTTCCGTAATTATATTCTCATACACATTGTTAAGCGGCCTTTTCATTTTCTCTCTCCATCCTATTGTCTCTTCCGTCATCCGTAGATCTGTTTAATGACCTAGTTTTTTCTTTGGCGCTTCGTTGCTGTCCGCCTGTGCGCGGAATCCGAGATGAGGGTGCAATCAAGGGATGATAGCGTGCGCGCATGCGTCCGTGCCAATCTGAGCGGCGTGATCGTCGCCGTTCCCTACCTCCGAATCTTTGGCTACCAGCTGCCCCCGTTTGTGTTGGTTTAATTGTCCGCCTAATCCGTCTAATAATTTCGTTACTTCTCATTCCTGTTTGTGGTGGGCATTATGAAATAAGGATGTAGCATTCTCGGATTTTCCTCGAGTTGATGATGTTGAGCTGCAGCAAAGATTCGATGACACACGATTCGATGATTTAGGTCTCTTTTCAGGAGGCCGTCGTACTTTCCTTCAGGACGAATGCGTCATCGGAACGTCACAGTGTGGGCTGAAATCGATAAAAATATGGCCAAAGTTCAAATAGTGTTCTTTTCTGACTGAATGGTAAGTCTTTGCATGGCCATTCTCCGTTGGTTGGCGCATGAAGTGACCCTCTTCGTTTCTTTTTTTGTTTTTACGAATTAATAATATGCGAGGGCTCATATTTGAACAAATCTTGCTGAAGGGAGCAGCCTTAAATTTCCTCCGACAATCAACGAAGTTATTCTCTTATAGAACCTGTTTGAGTTAAGTTGTGGAGTTAAAAGTGGAACTGACCAATAAAGCAGTATCTTGCTTGTAACTTTTCATAATTTTTATGCGTTTATTTCTATTTTAATGCTATTATAAAGCGAAATAGCGGACACATTTTTTCATTCAATTAATCGTCTTAAATCTTTCTTAGAAATAAGTAACGCAGCGTTGAGTTCGATTTCATGAATGTTTAATATTCGAGAAAGTCAGTCATGAAAATCTTGCGAAGGAAGACGTTTATAATTGATTGGAGTAGTTTGGCAGTATAGAACTAACATTATTCTGCTTGTGTAAGAGTCTCAAGGGGTTCCTGTTCAACGCCTCAACTCCAAGAATTGTTGTCTGAACGAGCTTAAAAATTTTATATTTCGTTAGATAAATGAAATCAGGTTATTTAAAAACCACGAAAAGTTTCTCAAATGAGTAGTCATGTTCCCCACTCTGTCCTCTTCGCACGGAAAGGTACTAAAAATTTTTATTGTGTTTCGCGCATCTTTAGCGGAAAAAATTAAACTCTTATTTGAAATTCATTCAGTTAATTCGGAGATAACTGGTTGATCAAAATCTTGGGATCGCCCCAAGGTTCCAGAATTTGCGTCAGGAATCATTACCCATCATCAGGTTTCGCGAAGCGATCCGTGAATTTTTCCGGTCATTCTCCGTTAATTTTTTCCATCAGTTAAGTCCCGAGGTCTTAATTGGGTGGGTTAGACCTCGCGTGTTCAATGAGCACTTTCGCAGCCCAATAAACCCATCACGTTCGGTGGATGGTTTAAAATTTGTGACGCCCGCGATAAAAATGTCCCGATTGATGTATGGAGGTGCTCGGCGGTAACCGGCGTGCCGAGATTCGACGAGGCCGTGCGTTTTCGCGTCGATTTGCGCGGTGACTCCGGATCGCCCCGGGCGAGCCACGCTCCCGCTAAACCCTTCTCATGCCTTTTTTCATACTTTCCTTGTGCTTCTATCTGCGCACCGCCCTCGTTTCTGACACCTCCAGTCCTATTTTCCGAAGACCTCCGAGCGAAACCCTGCATGTTCCCCACCCCGCGGCCGCCTCGACCGGCTCGGGCGTTCATATTCCGATTCATTTGTCTTCGCCTGCATTCTTCCACCGCGGCATTCCTCCGGCTCTGCTTCGCGTTTCTTCGACTCGATTTTTCGCGAATGCTTTCTCGCGAAATGCGAAGTCTACTATTTATCCGCGTTCATCGCTCGGGTATTTTGTACCTCCCCGCCTTCCCCTAAACCACTCTTATCCCACCTCATTATTTTACGTCCGCTCGCGCTGCGCTAGGAAAAAAAATAGAATTTCCTGCTGAATTCCGCCGAGCATATTCTTCTCCGTAAATATTTTTCTTTTACATCCGTCCAAGTCTTCGAGTGCGCAGTCCTCAAAGCTGTCCTCTTCCCGCTTGGCATCATGTCGGATTATTCCTTCTATTCGCCGCGAAACACTTGTTTTACCGCGTCATTGATAGCGTTCTACTCCCATGTGCTCATATTCATGATGTTGCCGGCGTAATCCCGACCAAATTGAATTTTAAATCAGTGTTTTACTTTCATCGATATTACTAATGATATGCCATCTTTGTAGACATCCTATACAATGGTCTATAAAATATTCACAGGGGTCATCTCAGGTCAAAACTTTCATGGACGCAGAACAGCGTTCTATGAAATTAAAAGCGTTTTCCGTGTAAGTTGAACGTATATATCAGTAATCCATCATTTAAATCGCATATGCCGATGTATACAAACGGTGCAGATATATTTTAGTCAGCTTTTCGGAGTCCTGTGGCATCACGTCGGATTATTCCTTCTATTCGCTGCGAAACACTTCTTTTGTCTTTTTTCTCAAATCTATGAGAAGTTCATCCCTACCAGTAGGCTTACAGCTTCACAGGACTTACATTTTTTTTGTCATTCATCGGTGTAAGTTTCCTATGTAAACGTGGATAACTGTTTTTAAAAGCATAAATTTTACCGCTCTGATAAATAGTGCTGGTGCGTAGAGTTGAAGGGTATTGTATATTTTTTACGCTTCGTTGGACACCTTAATGCAGTTTATAAGCATTGCATACCGATAAATTTGTCGGGGATACGAAAACTCACGCAGATGGTCAAAATAAAAATTCAACTATACCTAACTGCCATGTAGATGCGATCGATCTCGCAATGAGGTTTAAACCGTCTAGCGCGAGAGCCGTTTGTTTGAGTGGAGTCAATTGCATCCAAAGTGTTCACGGTTCCATACCACAGCACTTGAAAGATCAGATTCCGACGCACTCGATGACAAACGGGTCGTAGAGTGGTAGGTTTTCCACGGAGTCCGCGCGGGGATCTGCCGTTGGCTCCTTTGCATACGGTTATTGATGCGCACGGTCGAGAGCGCTCTTCCTTTGTTTACCCCTAAAGCCCTTGGCGAGCACATTTCAACGCCATCCGATCGCGCACTGCCGAAGCATCTTTTTAAATCGATTGCTCGCGAACGGACGCGTACTCTCAGATGCCTCCAGCTAGCCTAACCGCTCTCCACGATGCAACTCCCGTTCATTTTCCCAATCATGCGACGGCCATCGTCAATTTGCCAACGGAGCCATTCCTCCCTGACCTCTCTCGCCCATATCTTTTGTTCTCCCGGCGTAAAAGCGTGGAAAAATCCAACATTGAATCCGAACACGTGCTTATCAGAGGTTTTTCTCATTTTTTTTTCCTTCACCGGACGAATTCGCCATACGCTAATTTATCTCTAGAACCAGTTATCAGTTGACCGACCATGGATTCAGTGGGTACCACTGAGTATACCTTTGGAGACGAAATTATAAAGAAGTTAAACATTTACCTTTGCAACTGGAATTCTAGATGTGGAGAACAGACTTTCGCTATTTTTTTCACGGCTCAGGAACTAAAAATATTCGGATATTTTAACTTAAAGCAGAAAAGCATAGAGGATATTTTTTCTTGCGGATTCGAATGTCCGGAAGAATACCCACTTAATAAGAAATACCCTTGAAGAAATTTTGTCGAATTTAATTCTACTTTAAATGCTATATTAAATTCAATTTAGTATTTGGCCAGTTGAAAGGAACTTGAAAGTGAATCAAGAGCGTAATGCACTAGAATATTGCCGACAATTCATTGTTGTATTTACAATTCATGAAAGTTATTGTAATTTTTAAATTTTAAAAGGAGTTAGCTGTGTAAAACTGCGGATGAAAGTGTATCGAAAAGGTGCCCGCGTCGTTTTAAAGAAAATTGAGGGTACTAGTATGTAGGGATGAGTCGATTCCACTTTTTTCGATTCCGATTCTTTCCAATCGATTCCCGATTCTCGATTCCAATGCCATCAATTCTTATTCCTAATGACAGGTGGGATATTGATATACTAGTAGCGTACGACTATTATTTAAATTCTAGTATTGGCTGGAATAAAATGATACAGACAATCAAGTCGCTCAAAAAGTATAGTTATTAACAAATAGCAAATATATCCTCAGCTTATTGAGGTAGATAAAAAGTACAAATTGATAGCCCACGCCCAAAATTACTGAGACAAATATGATGTTATAAATGAAATTTGATTTGAATATTTATTTATCTGGAATCGATGGAATCGGAATCGACTTTAGGCGATCGATTCTCGATACCGATTCTAATCCTGAGAATCGGTGGAATCGAGAATCGAAATTTGCATTCGACTAATCATTACTTCTATGTATGCTTGCAATAATTTTAGTCGGGAAATGACAAACTGCTGTATTACGGAGATGACCGTTCCGTCAGAAATTTCCGCAGGTTTGCGTAGGTCTCTCTGAATGACAATCAATATATATTTTTCTTCCTCGATTTCCATCGAAACTCTGGCTCTGAACTCTCTCTCTCTCTCTCTCTCTCTCTCTCTCTCTCTCTCCTCCATCTATCGTTTGCTCTCCTCCGAGGCTTTCAATATTTTTTTTTCCGCGGCCCCTGAAAAGATAAATGGCTCGTCGTGAAATTGCCCGGACGAGTGTGATAGAGGAGAGATATACGCCGAGCTCGCCGCTCGCTCCTAACCGCCTTGGGTCAACTGTGCTCTCGAAAACCATCGCTCTCTTTACTTAAATTCTTTTTGCTCTCCTCTGCTCTTCTCTCTCTTCCCTCTCCCGCCCACTTCTCTCCCTCCCCCCCTCTCTCTCTCTCTCTCTCTCTACACATATATACCCCTTCCTCTTTCTCGAATGGCGATTCGTTGATAAAGATTTTTCGCTCCGTTTCCTCCCTCCAGCACAGCGAAACATCTCCGTCTCTTCTTTAACTCTCTCTCCCTGAAGGCATCGAACAGAAGGACGTAACTTAAGACGGTATATGAGTAAGAAAGAAGGCACCACCTTTGTGATTGGATTTTGTTGGTTAGTTAACAGAGTAACTGAAAAAACTAATAGAATGCCAATATTTAAATCTCAAAATCTCTCCTCTTCTTTACCATAGAAATCTGGACTGACTGTTTTAAAGATTGTGGGATGCGGTACCATTAGATGCAGCTATATCGGCGAGAGAGAGATTTTGGAAATTTCCTGGAGCACGGAATCTGTCCTTTTGAAAGAGCATTGCCTCCGTCCTTTGATCCAATCTGGCGTGAATATCCCCTCCTGGAGCATTTAGCGTTGCTTTGCTAGTTCATCTCCACAAGTTTACTGCTAGTTGAATCATAGTTGATCTCAAAGCAGCTAAATCACCCCCACAGTTAGTTCATCATAGGGGTAATCACATCGCTCAAGGCCTTACACCACGTCAGTGATGCTGTATTATATTCAAGATGAACAATCAAATTATATGGGGCAGAAACGTGGACCCTCAGAAAGGAGGACGAGAATAGGCTGCAGGCATTTGAGATGTGGGTGCGGAGAAGGATGAAGAAGGTGAGGTGGACGGAGAGGAAGAAAAACAGGAAGTGCTTGAGATGATGGACGAGGAAAGGAAACTTCTTAATGGAATCCGAGACCGGCAGAGTAGGTGGCTGGAGGATGTAATACGGGACGAGAGGTTGTTCAAGAATATGATAGAGGGAAGGATGTTAGGGAAGCGGGGAAGAGGAAGAAAGAGCATAGATTTCATGGACAGGATGAAGAAGGGTAGATCGTATGCTGAGGCACCAAAGGATATACTGGAGGGAGATAGGCCCCTGAAAGTGTAGAAAACCGGGAGGAGATTCTCTGACATTAAACAAAACCTATCTTTACCGGTAGAATACTTTAATAAATAATAATAAATAAAATAAGAAAATCATAGGGAGAGAGGAGTGTTGTTTTTTTTATTTTTTGAAGAAATAAGCGATTGCTGCCTGAACTTGAGTTGCGTCGTACTCTTGTGTTCGGTTTGAACCGGCCTTTCGTAATTACTCTCTCCTTCCAATCTTTCTAATCTCCGAGAGGCAAGCTTCGAACCCGCCACTTCTCCGTCGGCACTCTTATACATTCACGCTACCGCCACCACAGGCTGGATGCCCCTTCTAGACGCTGGCAAGGTTAATGATCTACCCTCTCTCCGATCCCTTTGCCGCACAAAACTACTCCCCATTCCGTCTTCACTGCAAACCCCCGCCAAAGGAAGCTCTCTTTTCTTCGCTCGGGAGATGGGGGTGTTAAATGGTAGTTTTTAGCCGCGGAATAAGATGGGAGAGCGGTGGAGGGACGGAGCGGGAGTCTCTGGCGATTCAACTCGTTTAAAGTTAACTTGACCCTTCCCCGCATAACCCTCTTGAGTCGTGTTCATTGGCGGCATACTCTGCCGTTAAAGACTGCCAGCGTTTCCCTCGAAAGGCATGGGTAATGTAGGCTCAAGGCGGATGATACCATTGGGAAAAAAGAACGGGGTGCAAATGAGGGGAAACTGTGTATAATTTTTTCCGTGAGGTGTTTAAACTAATATTTCAAAATGTGTACTGTGAGCGGATCAAGCACATTTGGAGTTTGCTTAAACCTTGAGCAATATTTGGCCCTCGGAAGATGTTGTGGTTAGTTTGTGATGACTCGGAAGGTGGTTAGATTCATCACTTTGGCAACATTTTCTGTCGTCGAGTTTCCATTTGTCGAAGGTGCATTATTCTTTCATTTCCTGACACAGTATCTCATGCAAGCTATCGTATTTACATAGTTCACCCCGTGGTCCAAAAGGATCGTAGGTAGTTAAAGTGAAATATCATTTCTCCTAGAAATCAATGTCTTTGGTCTCATTTTAAAGAAAGTTATCTCATCCTTCTAAAAATTAAAATATATCAGCCCGTTACCGAACTACTTTCCGGTATATTAGGCAAAGAATACGAGCTCTTTCACATGGGAAATATCACGCTTATGCATTCCAGATAGACCTCATTTAAAATAAGAGGAATTGATAACACCTAGATCGCGTCAAAAGACAAAAACTGGGTAATCTGTATGCTTTCTCAACTCTTTTAGCAAATAGATCATATTGTCACCGCAGTAATTTATTCAGGATTACAAAAAAATCTCCACTTTTGGAGTTTTCAACGTACTGCGTGAAGAACATAAGTCAAATCAGAGGCTTATAAAGACATTTTCTTTATATTGCATATAGTTTGTCATGTAAAAGCATATTATTTCACCTTTTATAATGCAATATTTAATCCATGCTCCCTACGACTGCTGAATTTAAAATATATGTTTCGAAAATGGTCTCCATTATGACTAGGGAACTATCTCGCTTAAACGACCTAATTTCTTTTCATTTCAATCTGATTTTTCCTTGAAAAGTTCAAGTTTACAAAGAACCTCATGCCTCATCCTAATGGTGCAATTTTCCATCGTGCTCCGTATGTCTTCGCCCTTTCCAATCCCTAACTCTAATTTAAACTTTTGGGCTCGCTTTGCTCTTTTCCACTTACATCATTGCTCGATGAATTTTATAGCAGCTTCATCTCTCAAACAGTGTTATCCCTGATTTTATATATACATATTTACATCACCTGTTTGGGTGAGGAAATCTTAGCTGAAGGTGGCTCTGGACTGACTGCGTGAGTCAAAACAATTACTAAGTAATATTGCTGTTTTCAGGTATTCTCGTCGCGTGTTTAGTTTTTCTGACTACAGTTTCTCCCCTCTTCCTGGGGGCGTCTTCAGGTCCGTTGGACATTTTGTAATTATTGGCAATTATTCATCTCGGTCGGTGTGTTACAAAACACAAAATTGAATCCCTTCAAATGCCAGAATATACCTACCTATGAAACATAGCTGAGTACAAGCTGAGAATAATGTTTCGTTTACATTAGTTCAGCCAAAATATTACACCTCGAGATACATTTAATTTTTTATTCGTCAGAAAAACAAAACACGCGACGAGAATACCTGAAAACAGCAATATTAACAATTATATGAATCGTGGAAACCTTCAAAGAAATTACTAAGTAAACTATTTTTATATAATTAGTTTTAAAAATCCTGCATTCTCTGATAAGATGAGTCATCTATTGAAAACAAAAATTAGAGTACAAAATATCCAGTTTATTCCCCGAATATGTTTTTGATGACCCCATTTGTCCGGCCATAGAAGCCAACTGCTGCGACATTTGCATGGAACTACCGCATTTAGACTTCAATCACGGCATAAATTCGTTAAAAACTTTGAAAGATATGTCTTAAAATGGCTATATTCTATTTTTTCCATTTCCCGAGACTTTCCGCTGCTAATTAACAGTTTTTATCATAAGCCTGATCACGCTTTCTCGTTCAAATTTACGTTTTTCTGCTGTGGCCAGAGCAATCTCCTAAAGAGCCCATGTTTTAATCTCCACATTCAAGGGTGAATTATTGCAAAATTAGCCAGGAAACCGTATTTCGTTTTCAACTCAGTTTATTTAACGCACTTTATGCTGTATTCAAGTTTCCAGAAAATCTGGAATAAGTAACTCTGACGCCACAGCGTGGTTAAAAGCATCAGTAACACGAAAAAGGTTGTTAATCTATAAGCTTTTTTTCTGATGATCGATTTACATCGATCTCTCGGACATTCTAATGGCAGTGCCTCCATTTCATTGCTTCGGGGACTTCCGAGAGAGCATTAACCGCCCATTCAGTTGGAAAGTGGTGGAGCAGAGAGTTTGTGCAAGTCGGAGTCATGTTACATCCCTTGACTTGACTTGAGTCCACCCTCGAGTTAGAATTGACGGTAATGTGCGCTTTCATCATATCGGTGCGGTTTCTGCTGAAATCAACTCGCCGGTGAAAAATATTCTCTGATTTCCCGAGTCGTTCCGATCGAAGTGGGAAAACTCCAGTCCCCCATATAAGGGAGTGCGAGTACTTCAGCGTGCACACTAGATGCGTGGATTCCTTCGGTCGGAGGGGGTAAATTAGCCGGATCCCGAACACGGAAAGATACTTTCCAAATTAACGAAGGAGTTTAATCCGCGCGCGGTCGTAAAGCGTCGCATCAAATATTCAGAAGGCCTTTTCCCCTCTCCCCGCCCAATTACCATAATGGCGATCTCGCCCGATGAGCCGCCTTTTATAAGGCTCTCGATCTTCGTTCTACGTCGCCCGACCGCGCCTGCCGACCGTGCAAAAACACCATCCTGCCCCTACTTTCCGGACTTTTATCGCTCGTCTTCCCGTCGTCGCTCCGCCTAACGCTTCATTCCACACGCGGCTCCCCCCGTGATCGAACCCATGACATTCCGATTCCGAGAAAGGGTGAGGAATTTAGATTGTGCCTAGGCTGAGGTCTGAATTTTGCTTCTCAGAAATAACCATTTTTGTGGCTAATTGTGAAATGATTGATCCAGTCAATACATACATGCATGCATAAATAATACGCTATTCCCTTTGGGGTGAGGTGGGAACTGTGAAAAAGCTTAGTTATTGCTTTTAGTCCGAACAAACCAGCTCTCTTCTGATTAACTTCTCCTTATTACCCTTTTCTGTCATGAATCCATGCATTTCTTCTTGCACATTCTCCTGTTCACAAGACTCCTAATATTCGTTTTCTAATGCCCCGTTCACTATGTGGGCAAATATGCCTGCGTAGCCAACCAACTAGTAAGTGCATTCCCACCACATTGACGTAACAAGCGCTCAGGTTCGTTCGATTCGATAAATCTGATGTATCTGTTATCTCAATCGAAATGGGTCTTCGCTGCCATTTTCACCGCACAGCCGCCATTAATGTGCTTACTGAGCGGTTATTGATATAGTACTCCTAAGAAAACCTGTGCATTTGCGGCCCAAGTTGTCATTTCGAATACGAGTGCACAATTAAATCAACGGAATCGTTGAACAACCTATGCTATGCTTCTGAATAATGCGCCAAAAGAGCCCAAAGCATATTAACGGCGAATTTGTTTGCGTTGCGAAGACCTATATCAAAGGAAGAATACAATCGATATTGAGCGACCTTGTAGGTGCTATCTCTATGCTTCCCTCTCCAGGTTTTATAGCGTACTATTGAAAAGCAAACAGTTAATTTCGAAAGGAATTTAAATTCCCGCATCCATGAGACCTGTTCCAATATTCGGAGTAGTTTCAAAAGGAAATGATCATAATACTCAATTCATTTCTTATAAAGCATGCCATTAGAGGATATGAATAGTTTCATTTCAACGTGCAGCGTAAGGAGTATTGGCGCACTTGAGAAAAATGCGCCTGTTTTGGGGTTGCCGACTCTTTCAATTAGTATAGTTCAATATAAGTGCAGTGTAAAAAATCATGACCAGTAAATGAAATTCATCTCGGTCGATGTGTTACAAAACACAAAATTGAATCCCTTCAAAATGCCAGAATATACCAACCTATGAAGCATAGCTGAGTACAAGCTGTGAATAATGTTTCGTTTACATTAGTTCAGCCAAAATATTACAGCTCGAGATACATTTCATTTTTTATTCGTCAGTGTTGTGAAAAATTACTCATTTTTATTAATCAGTAACCGATTCTGTTATAATCATAAAAATGGCCATATTTTCTCTCGAAAGTTATTCGGCGTAGCCACCAGGTCTACTTCGATTCTCCGTCTCTTTCGTAATTTCAACGGGCGACTCTTACATAGAAACCTGGGCAGAGATGGAGAGTTTGACCCGGTATGAAATCCAAACAATTTTCATTAGCATCATACGCGGGGATAATATTAGATCTTCCTTGGCCCTCTTCATTGTGTACTGAAGAGAATAACAATGTCCTATCCCGTTTCGTCTTTTTATTTACGTGAATTCTCATTACTCATTTCTTTACCATAAATCTGTTTCACTATTGGGCTCCAATACATTCTCTCAGCATGGCCAAACCTGCGAAGGTCACTTCTCTCCAATGCTTCCGTCAGTAGAGTGTTCAATCCCTGTGATTTAATATTGAGAAATGAAATCTTTGTATACAGTTTTGTTTCAGTCCCGGAATTTTAAATGCAAACATGACCATGAGTGGTTGAGCATAGCCTGCCAATGCGGAATTTTGCATAAAAAATTGTTTTCAACTAGATCTAGCATTTTTCAAATACGACCATTGACTGACGTCATCTTCGCCGAGATGGACGATTAGGTTTCACTCGAAAGATCGTCGAAGAAGGACCGTGCGCCTTGGTAGCCTTCCCACACCGAGTCTTGGGGTGTAGTAATGAATCAATGGAGGCCTCTGAAGCATAGCAAGAAGCAAGTTAGCATGTGATGCACGATGACTCAAACGAGATAATACGTGTTAGTGGTGTATCATCTGCCTTCTCAATCTTCACCGTAAAGTAGGAAAAATTTATAGCGGAACAATTTTTAAATATAATTGTAACATGAGTTCTTGGATGTATAAAATAAAAATTAAAATACAAATAAATTAAGCAACCGTTAATATTTCATATACTGAATCAGCTTAAATATATCAACTTAAAGGCTTCCTCCTCGTTAACATATTTCGGCTGCGAATCGTTAATCGAAAACGGCTATAAATTTGACTGTAAACAGAGTACAGTAGTATTTTTTCTCATTCTAATGAGCAGATTGCGAGATTTCGTAGCGTTATTTCTTGCGAAAGTTGTTCTCCTTCCTCTAAAAAGAACTACAGCTTGAATTTTCGGCCTTTCTATACGTGAGGAGCATCGAGCTGATTAAATAAAAAATGCCATTAATTTAGTTTTGTGGCGAAAGTAAATATTTTACGGCTTCAGTACTTATTTTTAATGAACAATCACTGTCGAACATTTACGTACTGGATTTGAGTCAAACTATCCCAATAAAGCAGCCCAAATTGCGGAAAGTTTTGAGTTGCGAAGAGACGTTGTGCGTGGATTGGAAGCTTTAAGACCGCTTTATATGGTATAAGTTATTGTACAAACGAATGTACTATAGAATGTTCACGAAAACGAATGGAATTAGAACGGGTTTTTCAGCCCGTTCAGCCATTCACGAATCGTACAATTTGCCGCTTAACACGGTGCACTTTTTTTCATGAAAGAATTCCTGCATTCGTTTTTATATATGATAAAATTTTAATTTAATGTCGGTGTTCTACCATATCATTCATGCATGCCTGGTGCGACAGCACCCCCTGCCACACACCCTTTGGGTGGCTTGCAGGGTATGACGTAGATGTAGATGTAGATGTAAAATTTACCGTGTAAAGCGGCCTTTGAACGAATGAATGAGGGAAGGGTTAGCTGGGCGGAAATAACAATGGGTGTGGAAGTCTTTGTTGTGGTATTGGAGACAAGAGGCAGATGAGAGAAGTTAGAAAAAAGGAGGATGAAACAAACATTTTCGGAGTGGATATGATTCTGAAGAGGGGAATAGGAAGGTTGGGTAATCATGGGAGAGGAATTAGATTAATTAGAATACTGGACGTTATGAAGGGAGGCCATAAATAACACTAAGGCAGATGGAGAGGGCGTCTCCTATGGTGACCAATGCTAAATGCTGGAACATGGCCGTGGCCTGTGCGCCATCTTTGTTAATCCTGATTTTACTTCAGCGCGTGAAGGTTGACGCGCTATTTATGCAATCTTACGATGTTTTCCGTCCATAAAGTACTATAAATAGGCATGCTCTTAATTCTTCCATATTTATTCTCATTAGACACATTGTTTTATTTAGTTAAACCAATAATATTCGTTTTCCCAGTAAAAACTCGGGTAATATCGGGTAGAATTCATAGCAGTTGGTACGCCAATGCATGTTTTTATAGCTACTTGCCTTAAATTGGGAACAGATGGTGCATATTCTCGCAAAACATCCACTAATTTGGCCATTCCGTCGTTTGACCCGTAGGAAATCAAGGAAACAACAGGGATAATCGGTATGGTCGATATTTCAGTTGTGGGGCTATAGTTTGATGACGTAATTCCCTCTATATGTACCTCAATGGTAAATTCAAAGAGTTTAGATGGGCTTTGATATTGGAAAATTAAATAATTGGGTTCGTTTGAAAATCTTCATCCATAATAAAATGGATTGGACAAATAGATTCTGAAGTATAACTAGAAAAAAAAACTCCTCGAACAAAGGGAAATAATAAGCAGGTTTGCCCACTTATCATATACATATGTGGCAGAACACCTATTTGGTATGTGATGCTGAAACATGAAAATTGCTGCGTCCTACTGCAGTCCTGCGGTCAACTCTTTTTTTCTTCAAACCAGCCGTCCTCCACCGCTTTGGTCGACGATCTCCCATCATCTCCCGTCTTTCCTCTAGTCAAGGTTTTAATTACATCCTCTCTAGGTGAGGTCATCCCTGCAGTGGGTACGAGAGCAAGCGAAACGTCATGCGTTACGAGCATAGCGAAAGCCAAAGAGCTCCGTAATCACCGAAGCTCCGGCACATCGCGAGCATTTCAAGTCCCACTTAGGCGCAATTAGTGTTATGACTGTTTTACTCCGTTCGTAGAGGTGGCTGAGGTATGGTCACATGAAGGCTAGCCGCACATTGGGTGGCGTTGAACGTCCATAGAGAGGAGCATTGCCATTCGATTTAGAGTTATCGCGAAAGTTATTGGCCTAACGACGTTACACAAAGAATATCATAAAATGATGTATAAACCTGTTAACTTTAATAATATGAGTTGAATTTAAATGGTAAATTATCCATTCGGCGTGAATTTTCCCTCATCATTGGTTGTTCAATTCAAAGATTGGTTGATTGCAGCTCTCCACCCTTCCCTATCGAATCCTAGTTCCCTAACCTTCTGGTATCTCTTCCTATGTACTTTCCTCTTTATTTGATTCATGAACTTATTCCTGGGTCTTCCTCTGGGGTCTTTTCCCTTTATTTTACCTTCAGTTACGTTCTTCGCAAACCTATTGTGTCTCAGGGTGTGTCCGATTCATCTGGTTCTTCTTTTATGTGTGGTCTTCCATACGATCGTTTCCTCTTCTACTCTTATGTACACTTCATCATTTCTTATTTTTCCGTCCATTTTATCTTCAGTATCATCCTCCAGCACCGGGTTTCGAAGGCTTCTAGTCTTTTCTGGTTAGTCTTTTCAATGGTCCATGCTTCCGATCCATTTGCCATATTATACTACTAATCAAATGTGATACATATTTTTTAGGAAATTTCGTCTTCAAGTACTGGCTTCCCTTTAACATTTTTTTCAAATTCAAAAAATTCAAAAAAAAAAACAAAACCTTTTTCAAACAGTTCCTTTTTTTCGAACCTCACCGGCAACATTTTGAAAATGAATGGTTACCGTAATCTTTTGCCGGATAAAGGCCTAATAGAATCTTTAAAATAACCGAGTTTCGAATCATATTTTAGTTTATATCTTATGCTATTATCCCTTTCAGATTAGGCAAAGTTTTAAGTAAATTGAATGACTCAAGATCCCGAAAATCAGTTATGTTGGAATAAAATCCTTAATCCTTCTGTTTCCCTTCCATCGCCCTCATGCTTTTATCATTAATGATCACGTTGCTCGTAATGATTAAAACTAAATAATTAGGACTTCTGTATTGTTTAATTACAACTCTTTGTGTAATCCTAAAAAAGTTGCCTCTTTTGTTTGTTGTTGTCAAAAAAACATTGTATACCTATTGCTATTCCGGGTTTACGAGGCCTCGAGATATTTGTTTTGAAATGCAACCATAAAATTTTTTGCCTCATCGTCCGATACGAGAAAATGGGAATACCTCCCCGATATCCCTCATCTAGGCAACACAGTAACGCTTTGAAAAAAATGAATATATTCCATTTTTTTATCAATCCGCTCAATGCATCACTCATCCTCATGAATTATTGGTGGTATTCGACCCATGGGTTGGAGAAGGTGGACCTTTTGAGCGTTCGGCGTGATTCGTGCTCTGAAACAACTCAGTCATTCAGGAGAAGGGAAAGAGGTCCGAATTTCCCCGTTTATTCACCCTCGTCTCAGATCCGGATCGTGAATATATATCCCTCGAAAATCTCCATCTCATCAATGTATCGGCTTTCAGCTGAAATGGTCTCCTTAATCTCCTCGGGAATTTTTTTTCTCAGTTAACATCCAATTCGAAAATCCATTTGGATGAAGAAAAATGGAGGGCGAGTACATTAGTGACCTCTTTTTATTTGTCATTATATTTTCCGTCTTTGGTTAAGAGAAACCGGTGGCAGAGATATGGAGGAGGCAGTTAAATTGGAGTGAGTTGGTATTTAGAGGTGAAGGCTCATTGAAGTGTGAGATCAATTAGACAAATTTGGTAAGCATCGAAAAGGAAGGAAGGGAGTTGGAATTTCGGACGGCATTAGCTGAGGAAGAGGATTTGAATAATTTAGGAGTGATTTAATGCGTGACAGATTTCATTCCGAAAAAAAATAACATCTGCAATGGAATAGTTGTTTTGGAAAGGTTATCAAGTGCTCCCTCTAAAGATTCAGGGCCAGGGCTTAGAGTCAGGTCAATCAAAAAAATGAGCATCTACTTCACTGCGATTCACGTACTTCCTTTGTCTGTCAATCATCGGAAGACGAAATAAATTATCCAGGGCAGAATGGAGGAGGAAAGTGGGTTTGTGGAGATTCATTCATTCCCACTGGTATAATTAATCGTTGATTTATTGTCTTTAAACATCATTTAAACATGAGTTTTGGTGGCCGATGTTGTGACCAACGATATTGCCCGCCTGTGGAAATCTAAAAGTGTATAGACGTATCAAACCAATGTTTTGTTGTATTTGGCCTTTGTACCAACCTACTCCTGACGTGGATGAGTGGAGTTACAGGTTTTGATGTTCTCTCCTGTGACGCGAGACTTAAATTCCCGACGAATGATTACGGAAAAGATCGTAAATTGAAGGCAAAATAGAGGGAAATGTCCGCAGAGGAAGACCCAGGAATAAGTATACATGGGCCGAATAAAGAGGAAATTACATAGGAAGAGATAGCAGGAGGTAAGGGAACTAGCAAAAGATAGGGAAGGGTGGAGGACTGCAGTCAACCAATCTTGGAATTGAACAACCGATGATGAGCACGGAAAAAATGTTTCCTCACCAACTGGATGTTAGCATAAATTAGAGCCACGTTGAAAATATTAATTAGGCCTCCTTCCCTGTGATGGCGCCGCCGGTATTCATACGTTTTGTGGAACTCCAAATCTTGATTTCCTCATCTCCACCTACGCGGACTCACTTCTCAGCGATCTCGGTGCGTTTGCTTTTGCCGCGTTAGTTAGCCCCGGAAGCAGAAGGGAAGGGGGAGGAGGAGGGTGTGATGTGGGAGGGAGGTAGTCGAGGGGAGGTTGGGGAGGGGGAGATGGCTTCGTGGCAAGGATGTATTTTTTTCCCTCCCTCCCTCCAGATGGTTTCGAGGTCTCGGCGAATCCCTCCCCTTATCTCGACGGATCATCGCCTACGGTGGATGTGTGTGAGTCCCCTCTCTCAATCACGATCCACTCTACATTCCGACACCGGGCGAGATATCGCCTCCCTTCCTCTTTCTCTGCGGGGTCAACTCCTCTTCCCCTACCCCCTCCACCCACCCGTCTGCCCTCTCCCGTTCCATGCATCAGACTGACCACCCGTCTTTTAAAGGTGCTTCCACCGGAAAATAATTTAAATGTCATTTTATTCACCCCCAAGACTGCTCATTGCAGAAATCCGTGTTCTCTTTTCAGCATGAGAAACAATCATCATATATATTATTTCTCAAAGGTGTTTTTATGTCGCAACGCTGTAACTCCCGTAATTCTTTATCAAAATTAATGACTCAAACATCGTTTTAAAGCGTATGTTCCCCGCTATTGACGAAAAATAGACAAATGGTTTAAAATTAAATTTTTTGTTAAAAAATTATACAGTGCCATCTGTTGACAATATAATCAACATATGTTGGCTATGGTTACGTGCTTAAAATACTGTAGGAGGCGACATCTATTAACATATCATTTAGTTAAATTGTTTACATTCTACATGCAATCAGTGTGACCGTTTACGTTGTATCTTTAACACAAACATAAATAACATATAATTGTCCATGTACAGGTAGAAGAACAGGAAGAAATAAGGAAGAAGCTGCATACTGTGCGAAATATTCACACGGGTCAGCTAGTTTGTAAATAAAGTAACTTTGTTGGATTGAATTTTGGGGAGGCGACCGACAGCTAAGGTCATTTGCGCCACAGGGTACAGGTAAGGGAGGAAGGGTGGTTAGAAACCCGGCGTCGGCATTAGCCTGCTCTTTACGAAAGGCGCCAAGGGGACCACGGTTTTACGTCTCATCCGGCAGACAGAGTGCTGTACTTGAAGTGTCCTCCACAAGACACCTAAGTAGGGACCGGGTTTCCTCTGAAAAACATCCTCCTCCGCAGGGATATGAACCCTGGCCGCCCATGTGTTTAGCCAGTACTCTAGCCACCACACCAACCCGATCCCCAAGTAACTTCGTTATTCCACGTAAATTTTATTTAAGAAGTTTAAGGGTTTCGACGTGACACGTCATCATCAGGTGAACCATCAAAGTTACTTCATTTACAATGCATAGTAAATTCCATGAAATCACGCCTGGGACAACTTAGTATAAGGAACAAAGTCCTCCGCAACCTTACGCTCTTTAGCCTGCGGAAAAAAGTTGCGTGAATGGCGAAAATTATAGGTATACTGGGAAAACTTGTATTTTTCCATGCAATGCAAATCTTATGTTCGCAAAAAGAAAACATATATATTTTAATGTACTAGGTACAGAGATATTTGAACAAAATACTAGCCATTTTACGTAGGAAATGGTACGTATGTGCGCTCTTGAAGAACATAATTATGAAATGAGGAATTTCCAACTCCTAGATGTCGAAAAAAAAATTAACAGTGTTTGATTTGTATGTTTCCTCAACTAATTCTTAAATTGAATCATATGGTAACCGCAGGATTTTTTTTAATCACGAAAAAGACCTTCCATTTTGAAGGAGTTTTAAACGTACCGCGTGAAAAAATGAGTCAAGTTAAACACTTATGTAGATTATTTAGAATGAAATTAGAAAGTATATCATAACATCATTAACTTTACAATATAAAATTCATGCTTCTTACAACTGCTGAAATAATAAAATACATTCCGAATATGGTATCTGTTATGACTAGGGAAATATCACCTTCATTCATTTTTCTAGTAGTTTAAGACTTGAAGTCAAAAATATGTTATGTTTATTTATACGGTATACAAACGGAAAGGTGGAAGTTACTATTTGTTTTGACTGTAACAGTCGTTGTGGATCATCCTTGAGTTCGTTTCTCTGCCGCTCCGCCCTCCCTTGCGTATTTTCCTCCTCCCCCGCTTCCTTCTTTCCCCCCCCTTCACGCCCCCCCCTCGCCGCACACTCTCTTTAAAGAGCTCTTCACTCGGCCACGGCTTATCTCGCCGCCCGCATCTCATTTGAATCGAATGACTGATACTTTCTTAACGGGTCGGCGCTGATAGGTTATTAAGCCCACAGGCAGGTGGCGGTGCCGAGGTAATTTATTCTCGCGTGCAGATTTTTTTCCTTCCCCTTCCTCCCCTCCTCTCCCTCTTCAAAAGATTCGTCTCGATTTTGTTTATTATTATTATTTTCATTTATCATATACATATTTTTTACTAATTTTATACCCCGCGGCGAGTCGTATCTCAGATCGGCACACACACACACAAACACTCGTCCTTTTTTTATATTCATTCGAAGAGGAGGAAGACTTTTAATAGGCCGCGAATACGTGTTGCACGATCACATTTGTCGCGAATCGAACACGCACGCATCATGTCTGGGCCGTATCGGGGGAACGTTTCCGGTTGTCCCGACACCGCTTAGTTAAGTAGTTTAGAGGCCCCACTGTTATATCTTTCAATCTGTTTCGATGCTCTCAATTTCTCCTTCTACAAATCCCAATTGGCCATCGGAAGGGCTTCGTGCTCTTTCGTGCCCGTGGAGGGGGTGGAAGTTTAAAATGTTTTTTTTTTCACGGTTTCATGGGATGAGGTCATTTTTGGGAGATCTGCTTCGCAATAATCGTCGATAATTACTGGGCAGTTATAAATTGGTTCATGACGATATTTCGTGGCGAGTTAATCGGTTACCTCTTTACAGATCAGGATGAGTGCGAGCGAGGATTTCTTGTTGTTAAAATAATTACTCCTAGAAAAGAAGAGTAGATTGCATCTTACAAATAAAGTCATCATCATTGGCAGTGCAATCCTAAGACTGGTTGATTGCAGCCCTCCATCCTTCACTATCTAATGCTAGTTCCCTTACTTCCGGGTATATTTTTCTATTTACTTTCCTCTTGATTTGGTCCATGAACTTATTCCTGAGTCATTCTCTGGGGCTTAAACCCTTTATTTTGCCTTCAATTATGTTCTTATAAGCCCATTGTGGCTCAGGGTGCGTCCAATCCATCTGTTTTCCACTTATCTGTATGGTGTTCCATATGGTCCTTAACACTTCTACTCTTCTGTGAACTTTATCAATTCATATTTTTTCCGTCCAATTTGTCTTCAGCATCCTCCTCCAGCACCAGGTTTAGAAGTCTTCTAGTCCTATAGTGAAACATATGAAGTCCTAAATCTACATTTAAACTCCTCTTCGTCTTGTTTTTATTCGTATTTACAAATTCGAGTAGAACCAGTACAATTTTGTACAATAAATTTGGACAGAGCCCGAGCAACATTTTTTTAATGAAAAAGAACTCTTAATTATTATTTAAATAGTCATTTCATACGGTTTATTAGGCTTTGCAACTCTTTTTCAGAAATTATGGATATTAGAAGAAATAAAGTCGTCATTTATCCTCATCTCTAATGATAAATATCATTTGGTCTTCTGCATACCCCACAAATTTATGCGGAGAAATTAGAGAAACCCCTTTTTTTACATACATAGGTACTCTCCCTCATCTCACTGTCATAACTTTAGAGGTTGTAAAAAGCCTCTAACACCTCAAACATTATCTCCACACGATATTTTGTCCGATCATTATATTATTGGTATCTCCATGTCTCTCGCAATGTTTCGCATTCCTGCACTTCAAAGATTTTAACTAAGAATTAATGTACTTTATCCACATTACTTATTATCCGCATTTAGAATTGAAGGAAATGTTTTTCTGTATAAAAATTTGCGGTCTTGGGCGTTTTACTATTTTATTTATTTACTTACTTTATTTTATTTATTTTCACTGCCCCGGATACAGCACATTAGGCCATTTTACGTCGGGTGAACAATAGTAACAACGGACGAGACACAGACACCTATGTCCTGGGCAGATAATATTCCACCCAGTCGTGATTCGAACCCGCGACCCTCGGGTTAGCAGGCGAGGACTTTACTCCGCCGCCACCGGGGCCGACTTTCTATATAATATTTGAATACGATGTCTTGACGAATTCATTTCGTGTTTGTGTATTTCTTATTTATAGCCCCTTTCCTTTTCTTCAGGCCATTTTTTTCTATGGCTGGCCCTGAGAGCCCTTACGGGAGCTCGCGGGTTTGTATATACGTAAGAACTTATAGTAGCGAAACGCACTCTACGGACATTTTGTCGATCTTTTGGGTTCATCATTCCGATCCCCCGCGAATTAGGGAAAGCATACCAGTGTAGAGGGACTTCTTCGTAAGGCGGGTTGTGCAGCCACATGGACAACGGACCCGTCCCGACCGTTTGTCCTGCGGGGATCGCGGTCCTTTTTTTTATGTTTTTCGTTATTCGGTGCCGCGATCTTTCGCGATAGATGGGGATGGTTGGGGTGGGTGGGGCCGTGAGCGGGAGAGCAGCGGAGAGTTCCCTTTCCCCGCGGGTGACGATGCCATCGCCGGGAATCTTCGCCCGCTCGTGCCCCACCGCCCACCCTCTCTCACCCCCTGCTGACCGCTCCTCCTCCCCCCGCCCCTCCCCTCGCCCCTCCCCTCTGCCGCCCCCTCGTCCGATAAACTCTTTGGCGGAGTCCCGATAGGGGTGGAGGCAGGGAGGAGAAGGCATGCTTCCCTCCAACCTCCTCGTGACGGCCCGTGGCTAATCGGGTCCGAGCGACCAACTGCAGATGACTTTACGCCCTCCTCCCACTTCTCCCTTCCCCCCAGTTCTACGACCCACCCCCTCTTAATCCCTCCCTCTCCTCCCCCATCTTAGCCTCACTCCTCCCTTGCCTCTCCGTTAACTCCGTTGCTGTTTCAACCTTGTCTCTTCCGCTCTCTAATTATGTAAAATGCCTAAATTCTTTTACGTCTCATATATTTCTTCTCATGCTACGCATGCGTTTGTCGTGTTAAGCGTGTTTCTCTATCATTTAATCGTTTATATTCTGGGTTTAAAACAAATTAATTGCTTCATGTGAGGTCCTCTCTCAATATTTCTGTTATTTTCAACGCTTATGGCCGGTTGCTAGGACATTAAGTAATGGAATAAATAGTTATGAGATCCTTGAAATTATAGAACTCATAAAAATATTCGAGTTGAAAGGAACACATCTTGTTACGTATATAAATAGAAATAAAGCTCTCTCATTGGCGGACCGCTGGTCAAGGGTCCAGTCTGAGTGACCGTTGTGGCTACTATGGACATGTTAAATAAATAGTGCCATGTTAGAAATTGTAACCGAGTGGAAATGGATTTTAATATACGAAGTCATTAAGTAATTCGCTTCTTATTTCGTAATTCTCTAGTCCAACGAGCTAGCTTTATACATAACACATCTACCAGTTACTTAACTTATTTACCAATAGTTAATATTATGTTTAAATAATAAGTCCTAAGTGATTTGCCTCTTGGTTCACTGCTTTATTTATAACGTCCTGTGCCTCTCCTCAGCAAACAACAATCGAACCAAATTCTACACAAATTAATGAACATACTAAAATAAACCAAATTAATTTATATATTAAAAAATAACTTTAAACAACTTAATTATGAATTAATGTACATACATTTAATTAATAACAAATATCATCGAATATTCGATCATATCAACTAGTACTGGATAAAATTAATGAAATTATAGCATATGAATATACAGGATATGTGCAGGGACGGAATATGCAGGGGGTGTTAGGACGCCAGCCGTGTTAAGATGTCAGGGATAAGGTTTTGGGAGGTGAAATGGTGACGTGTATTTAATGGAGTCTACCTATTGAGTGCAGTTCCAGTTTTCTTATAGTCGCTTATTGTGCCCGGAAAGAACGAGTTTTTGTATCTATATCTTTTTCCTTGTATCTTTTATCGTTTCTGCTGGACCTAGAAAGGTAGTGTGGCGTCATAATAATATTCTCTATGTCGCTCTCAGAAACACATCAGTCTTGAATTTCGCAAACAAACTAAGCCTAGCATGTAGCCTCCGAGTCTCTAGGGGCTCCCGCCTTAATCCCTCTTCAAGTTGTGAAACACTATATGTTCGCTCGTAGCAGTTTTGAACGAAGCGCGCAGTTTTTTTTTGCATTTCATTTATTATTTTGGTTAAATTATTCTGTCCGGCGCCGTATTCAAGGTGTGGCCTAACCAGAGCAAAGTAACACCTCTCTTTTACTTTTTCATCCTTCCTATTACACGTTTAACAAATCCTAGATGCTAGAAGAATACTCTAGAATAAGCAGGATTCCGGAGGGATCTCGAGAGGATGTTAGATGTGAATATTTAAAAATGGATACAACATAAGCCGTGTGGAGTCATTTATAACAAGCCTGACTGGGGATCAACCGGTAATTATGGGCAGAATGCTGAGGGAGAACTGTCTTTGAATCTACGATAATGCATAGAACTTGATAAAATAGACGGTATTTTCACTTCATTTTATAGAAGAAAATGTTAAATTTAGAATATGAACTGATGTTGCGTTATTTTGCGACTCTTTCGTTTCGCTCTGCTTCTCCAAGAGCCGCCCTCCCAGTTTGGAAAAAAAAACGCGAAGAAATTAAAAAAAAAAGTTGAATGGCGGTTGTGCGGGTGGAGGAATGGGAGGCAAAGGCGCTTTTCCGATCGGAATTCAGATCGCTGGACCCCTCCCTCCCTCATCCCGTTTATTCCCCCCTCCCCCCCTCCTCGTACGTGCCCGATCCGCGTTTTAGAAAATGGCGGAAGAGGCCCGCGCCATCTCCTATTGTTACTGCCCCGTGGAGATGGGTGATTTTCTCGAGAGAGGAAAAAAAAACCGAACGTGAAATAAAAACTTGCGAGCAAATCTCATCTTAGTCTTTCCCCACTTTCTGATACCTTCTCTCTCTCTCTTTCTCCCGGTTTTCGTTCCGCGCCAGTCTTTTGTTTGACCCTCTCCTGTCGCCTGGCGGCGCCGCTTCAATAAGATGGCCGCTTGATCTTCGCCCAGATCGTGTTCGTGTGTGTGTGTGCGTTCACGTTGCGGAGACCAAAACAAAAAAAAAATAATCAGACATTGAGGCTCGGGGTGAAGGGAAGGCTCGGGTAAAAAGTATAGAAAAAAATACGCGAGATGACCGGAGGCTATGTGCCTAAAGGCGAGCTTATAGGAGAAGAGGTTTGGACAATCCTGACTACTTTCCGCCTCGGAACCGGTTGTGTGCGAAATATGCTGCGTAATATGAACGTCCGGAACCAATAGGTAGCCAGCCGTTTACGGCGCATACAGTCAAAAGATTGGCAACGACTACCGTGAGTGCATGGCGCTGGGTTGGGTCTTCATTTCGTTTCGATCGCACGCATCAAGGTAGATGGAGAGGGGATCACGTCATCGAACTGTTGCCTGGAAACCGAAATAGAAACCATATTGTTTATCCCTACTCTTTCCTAACTTTTATTTGGATAGCACGACAGCGTGGACGAATTAGTGGATGTAAAGCAAGAATATCCGACATCTGTTCGAAATTGAAGTCAGAAAACTCTTGAAACATATATTGACTACTGGGTGCCATAGATTTCGCTCGATTTTCCTTAGTTTTAACCGGTAATGTGGAGTTTATTATTTTGAATACATAAAAAAAGTTTAGGATGAATATTATTAAATCATTATTGCTGTTTCCCTTTAATACACATGCCTTGTATGAAATTCTGGCGAAAATGCAAAAAAATACAGACACATTGTACGATGCGAATTGGGCAAAAGGTGTCTACAAAAGACCAAATTTTGGTTTGCTCCATAGTAAGGATTCTCTTTATCTGTATGAAGATAACGGTTTGTAAGTTTGTACAAAATGTTTAAGAAAATATAATGCAAGGGAAAGGTGTGTGAACGCGCATAAAATGGTTGGAATTGTATTACTCTGAGCGTAAAAGAGAAACAACGTAATAATTAATTACTGAGACGTACAATAATGATTTTCGGAAACGATGCACAACGTTTAGTAGCTATTACGATGTAAGGACCGGGTAGAATATAGGGGACAGCTGTGATGAGCGGACGCATAAAAAAAATTGCAAATAGATGCACCGGCGTTTCAAGACGTCGAAAGGCGGTGGTCGTTACTAAGGAAGGCACGACACGCCACCTATCGGTGACGCCCGCAGCGAATATGTTGAAGAAGTAAATGAGTGCTGATTTTTTTTATCTTCAAGAAATTCTAATAGCGATGGAAAAAATCGGTAAATTACAAAATTAGTGCGTCAGCCCGTAAGCAGTACAGGATTGTCGGGGTTAACAATTATGGTGGGCAGCCGTCGCCCTCGATACATCTTTTAGCATTGCCTACAATAGCAAGTGCCATCTCCATCTACCTTAATGTTCGCACGCCAAAGCTTCAACTGTTTCATCCCACACTTAAACATATTTGCGCTAACGTTGAGATTGCGTTGGCAATTTTCTGCCAGGAGACTGCTGTCGATGCTCGAATGTGTATTTTGATGATAACAAGTCCCTTTTTAGTAACTTTGCATGGCATCCCAACAGGACAAAATTAGCTATTATGCATAAATTGAATCAATATTTGTGTACCCTCATTCATCATCAGTCGTTCAATCCTAAGATTGGTTGACTGCAGCCGTCCACCCTTCCCTATCAAATCCTAAGTCCCTTACTTTCTGGTTGTTCTTCTTATGTATATACTTTCCTCATTATTTGGTCCATGAACTTATTCCTGGGTCTTCCTCTGGGGATTTTCCCTCTATTTTATCTTCATTTATGTTCTTCACAAATCCATTGTGCCACAGAGTGTGTCCAATCCCTCTGGTTCTTTTTTTCTGTATGGTGTTTCATATGGTCATTTCCTCTTCTACTCTTCTGTACACTTCATCATTTCTTATTTTTCCATCCATTTCATCTTTAGCATCCTCCTCCAGCACCAGGTTTCGAAGGCTTCTTGTCTTTTCTGGTTACTGTTTCCAATGGTCCATGCTCCCAGTCGTTTTGTAGCTCGATGCTGCTTAAACGTTTTCGTTGTTCCCAGGGAACGTTCGTCATTTCTAACGCCTTGGTTTTGACCCTCGTTACGAGCCGAAGTGTTTGAGTGGAGCACGTTTCCGTCATATTTTTTGTTTAAAATCGGAGAGATCATTTGCTTTGTATCTTCTCAGTGCAGCGAAAATTGAGAACGATAAGTACTGCTGAAAAAAAGACCCGCCTTCCAAGTATTGATAATGGCAAAGAAAGGAAATCACGGCATTCCTTTTCCTCGGAAATGAATTATCCCCTCCCTCTCCCCTTTGTATGGCATTGAGATTACTCGGTGACTTTTCCAATCCTCAAATAAAGCCCGCTTTCCGACGGAATAAAATCGTCATATTTTGGCCTCACTTCCGAGAAATTACGAAGTGCGCTTCGGCGCTGTCCTAATCGGAGCTTCGTTTCTCGGTACCACGTCTGTTGATATTCTGGAAAATAAGCAGAGACTGCCTCTCCTACCCTTTCTGCAAAAATGATACACCCATAATCTCTCTTGGTGGCTAATTTTCCGGGGAGATGGAAGGGAGGATAATGCGGCTTCGTCGGCGACGGGACGTCAGTTATGAAAGAGTTCGTGATTTATCTAGCAAATAGTTGGTGGGACCTGGGGTGAAAATATTAAAGAGAGATGTTATCTCTGTGTCTTTAGGCCACATTTTTAGTTCACCGCAAGCATTTGTGACCCAGGACAGCTTTTATCCGCAATATCTGTGGTGTACTAAGGAAAACCGCGGGTATTGTTAAAAAACTGCCACGTGCGAGCAGAAATTGTTAATAACCTATTAGGACTCTATGTACAGCCGGTAGAGATTCTTAGATTGGGTTAGATATTTGGGGAGGCGACTGACAGCTAAGATCATTTGCGCCATAGGGTAAGGTATAGGGATAGGTAAGGGATGAAGGGTGGATAGAAACCCGGTGTCGGAATTACAGGGCCATTGCAGGGATTTGAACCCTGACCGTACGTATGGTTAGCCAATCTTGCCACCACACCATCCCGTTCCCCCTAGAGATTCTTTGTACGAGTTTTGTTTCTCATAAGAACAATACTTTCCAGGCTAGGCAATGAGGAAAGTTAATACCTCTTGGATTGAATAGGTAGAGATTATATTGACTCCTTACTCAAGAATGTGATGAAGGGGAGGATGGTGGACAAGCGGGGAAGAGGAAGAAAGAGAATAGGTTTCATGTACAGGATGAAGAAGGGTAGATCGTATGCTGAGGCGAAAAAGGATATACTAGAGCAAGGATATACTAGAGGGTCTTGAAAGAGTAGAAAACCGGGAGGAAATTCTCTGACATTCGGCAAAACCAAAAGAATACTTAAAAAAATATATTGTCCCCAAACTGCATCTGTGGGCAAGACAAATCGACAAAAGAGGAGAAATTCTCTGTTGAACAGATGCGTACCATCTTTACACCCTCTGTTCACGGCAACTACCAGAGAATGTCCGTGCATAAGTTGAGGGGAAACTCACTGCAATGATCATTTCTTTTATATTTTGTGTCCCAACACCCTCTGCCAGACGCTTTTGCGGCAGCCCGGGGGTTGGTTCGTAGATGAAGATGAATTATTCCCAATCGGCGGAGGAGAGCCGCGTCTCCGCGAGGAAAATGGCGTCGAGGGGCGGTTTGGATCATTACCACCGGCGCTTGCACGGCCACTCAGGCACGCACACACGGGCACCGTTCGGACGGACATAAACATCGTACGCTTCCCTCCTCCTCCCTCACGACGCCACAACGCTGATTCCATCTCGAGAGCAGAGCGCGCAACAATGATCGCCCCCGGTGTAAGGCGAAAGGGTGGAAGAGAAGGGGAGCGGGGGAGAGAGCCTCACAAAAGCCCACCCACCAACGATCTCCATAAGTCCCCTCTCTTCTTTCCCTGTCTCCCTCCATTTCTATACATATATGAACTAGCTGTGTCCGGAATGCGTTGCAATGCCTCTTTTTCTTTCTAAGTAGGTACACACCACGGAGTAGGACTCCGTGGTACACACATACTAAAGGTGGATCGTTCGCGAACGAACGGAACCGAAGGAACGGGTTGATGGATTGAACGGAAGGACCGAGGACCGACTTCTCAGGAACGACTGCTCCTTTCGTTCCTTTCGTTCCCTCGTTCCTTTCAGTCTATCGTTCCTTTAATATTTTTAATCTTTTCCGAAATCGATTTTTATTATCACTTATTCGATATTGGATAACGCTATTATTACAGCACATAAATTATTTCTAGTTTCTTATATCATTTTTTAAATGCTTAGCACATGTTGAACATAAAAACTAATGATATTTAATAAAATTGGAACGGTGAACGAGTAAAAAGGAACGGGTCCCAAAAAGGACCGGCCCACAGTGAAGGAGTTCCCTAAAATGAACGAGTTTGCCCATTATTTGAAAATTGTTCTCGGACGAGTCTATTCCTTTATTCTTATGCGCTCATCTTTAGATATACCTACTTTTAGTCGGTATAGCTGGAGTATTATTTTCACATCTCTAGGATTTCTAGTTCACATTCTTCCGTCTTTAAAGATTTTTTGGTTGGATTTCGACTTTGTTGCTTAGTGGAGCACTTTTCAAGTGCGATTTTCCGTCCGACGGGTGGCACACAAATTGTTAACCCAATAGCGCTGTACGTGAGGAGTGCGCTGGTACGATCTCCGGGTTGCTTTTTTCCATTTCCCCTTGCCTGTGATAATCCTTCATATACCATGTCACCCGTCTATATTCATTCCGAAATGATATTTGGCAAAAATTAAAGATTTAATTCCATCAAAACATCGAGATCGCCCGGTCGTGTTGTATTTTGTGCCCGATCGCCTCAAAAAAAATCCGTGGTCCCCCATCCATACACCCTCCCCCGTACCAATTCCGCCTCCATGCCCATATCTGTCCATTTCAATTGTAGTTTGAACGAGATAGTTCCCTAGTCATGATGGAGACCATATTCCAAATATACGTCTTAATTTCTGCAGATCTAGGAAGCATGAATTTAACCTTCCTCTATTAATGGTGGAATCAGGAATTAGACTCCCGGCACTGGTTGAGATTTTCTAGTCGAATCCCAATCCTTGATTGGGAGCTATCTGTTGAGTGCTGCATGTGTAGTAATCTGTCCGTCGCTTCGGTTGTTAAGCAGCGGACCCCTTGGCGCTTTTCCGAAGGGTTTCTCCGATGCCGAGTTCCTCCACGCGCGTCCTTCATTCCACCAATAATCCCCTGCTTGGCAGCGTACCCACCTTTACTCAGTGGCGCAAATGACCCCTGCTGTAAGTCGCATTCCCAAGTGACCAACCCACCCACCCGCCTTTCCCTAATGGCGCAAATGATCTCTCAGTCGTAGAATACCTTCCAGATCAACAACCACCCAACCATAAATACTTACAAAACCAACTCACACTCAAAAAAAACACGCGCTCGGCCGAATTCACGAGCGAACTGGAATCGTTTCTCCATTTTCACTATCATCAGTTTTTTATCTCTCTTTCTTCTTTTTTGAGGCGATCAGGCAGCGGTTTGAAGAAGAGAGTCCCAACAATTTTGTGCCGGGGAAAATGAGGGGGAGGAAGGGGTGAAAAAAAAATCCGAGGCGACCGCACTCTCCTCGCGATACGCACGACGCCAGAGCAACTGCCCCACACCCCTCCACCAGGTCACCCTCCCCACGCCGACAGGATACATGTACAGTCACTTCATAAAGTATCGCGACACTCTACGCTAGCGGTTCGTATAGGTCGGATGTCGAAGCTCAAAATACGTTGGCTATCCTGACCTATCTCTGGTGGCTATGTCCCTCTTGACATTCAATAAATATGCTAGCTAGCATGCATGCATATCGCGACATACCATGCACCGCTAGCATGGTGTGTCGCGATACTTTATGAAGTGACTGTACATTACAATTCTAGTGCAAAACATCTATATTCCTTTGTGCCAATATCCATTCCTTAATATCGCGTGCATCAGAATCATATCGGTGAGACATAATTTTTGTTAAAAGGTACGTAATTTATTTGTACGTAGAATGATATTTTAATTTTTTTTAATTCTTCCTGTTTTTCAAACACTTATTGTATTCAGGTAGGACGTGAAAAACTTTAGGACCCTGATGCACGAAGGATATCTTAAACAGTGAGAGATTAGGTTTTGGCAGCCACGTATTTAGCTTCCCTCTTAAATTATAAGTATGGTCGCCTCCAGAAACTGCGGGCAAATTGTCATTCTAATATATACAAATGAATGTTTGTTTGTTCGTCTTCTATGCGTTCCAATACCATTCATCAGATTACGATGAAACTTTGGTGAATTGTGCGCGCGCCCGCGAAGGTTTCTGTATTATTAAGGCCATTGTACAATAGGTGGAGTATCAATCGTTTCAACTAATGAGTGTTGGCACGCAAGCTTCTCAAACAAGCGAGGAACGACAAGCAAGCAACGAAGCAGATCTTATACGATTTGCTCAATCACGTACATCAGAGTCGTATCTGTGAGACATATTATCGCGTGCATCAGTATCATATCAGTGAGACATAATTTGTCTTAAAATGTACATAATTTATTTGTACGTAGTATGAGATTTGGTACAGTGGTCTCTTTGTTTGATTTTATTTTAATTCTTGTATTCGATTCTCGTCTCGAATTATCTCGAAAATCTCAAATTTTGGCACTGTTTCAAGAGTTGAATATTTCATTTACTCGGAAACTGCCGCATAGGCATGGGATGGAAATTAATGCTGCAATCTACTTTACATATCTACTTTATATATAGAGAGAGGAAGAAGCATTGCAACGCATGCCGGGCACTTTTAGTTTTCAAATAAAATAATTTCATTGCATGCTTTTCGTGAACAATTCCTTTGTACGTCTCGAAAAAGTGATGCAAGAATGTGTGCAGAATTTTATTACGCTGTTCCCTATCGATCGGAATAGGGAGAGGAGTTCAATACGAAGAGGGGGGGGGAGATACTAAAAACCAACAGTGTGCTCAGGGCGAAGGCGATTCCCGCGCAAATCGGGTGTTTTTCGCCCGCGCGTGCTTCCCGGGCAAATCGGTGAAATCCGTTGATTTCCGCTCTCGGCGGCCGCGGGAATGGGATGAGGCGTCGGATTCCGTCGGACGGCTCACTGCACTCCCTCCTCCGGGGCGATGTATCGTACTCCTCACCCTCCTCCGACGTCCTACCCTCCTCCTCCACCCCCTCCCTCTTTCCTCTTTCCACCCCAGGCCCTTTTTTTCCACCCCGTTCCCCGCCCTTCGGAGGGCACATGCCTCCTGCGGTGGGTGGAGATGCGAAGAAGAAAAAGAAGGAGGGTATGAGTGGAGACCTTCCGACTTCCATAATGTCAGATATTTCCAAATGGTTTCGGATCGTCGGTCGGTATTCGGGGGGTTTGATCGGGAGGGGGGGCGGGTTAAGCGGGGGAGGAGGGTGGGGGGGGGGTCTAGTTGTTTCGACAGTAGGCCTCAGAGGGGTTTTATTTTTCCTTCGTATCGCTTCCTCTCCCGATTTGCCCATCCTCCCTTCAGCTCAGAGCAGACCGCATGCGGAGGGAGGGGTTGGTGATCGCCAAATGGGTGGGATTGTTCCCTGCCCCCACTGCCTCCGCCCACTTCCCCCTATTTCTACCACACTAGCAGACCTCCCCCCTCCCTCTACAGCTAGGTCTACATATTACCCAGCGAGCCGGGTGATGGGTGTTAAGAGAGCAGCCGTGTACAGGTGTATAAGATAACGTTTTTGGAGGTGAAATGGTTAACACTTAGCTTGCTGGCCTTTAAATTAAAGCTCCTCTCAGAAAAACGGAGGATTTTACACACTTTTCTAGATTGTGAAAGAAGACTCCCATTAAATCTAAGTTAATGGACTTTTATTTACTACTAAAATTTATATTGCCACTTTGTAGTCATATGCGTGTCTACCAGAAAGACTGCAGCCATACCATTACGTCCTGCTCCAGTTCAATGCTAATTTTCCATGGACGTCCTAGTAGGGGAAAGTGGGGTAAAACCGGGTAGGCGGGTCAAACCGGGTACCCCTATATCTCCCTAGTAAATACTTCTAACTGGCGGAGATCACTTGAACTACTACAAGGTTTCAAGGACAGATGAGGCAGCTCACTCATAGACACCGGTGCACGTTTGTTGTGTTGTGGTAAATCTTTTCGTATTTTCTTGCAATTATTTCCGATTTCGTACGGGGTTTCTTAGCTGTAGTGCTTGCACACATATGGTGCATTATTACCGGTAAGTGTTTGCCTGATTCATGTATCTTTAGACACATATTTTAACATGTTTGTAGATTTTTACTTACCACGCATACAGCTGAGACGCCATATTGTTTACAACATGTCATGGAGGGGTAAAACCGGGTACCCAGGCTTGGGGTAAAACCGGGCACTCCCCGGTTTGCCCCACATTTGTAAAACTGAATGAGTGAGTAGGTACAGTCACATTTTTGAAATGGAAAATAATCCTTATATTTAAACATAAATTACCTACTTGTACGTGCGCACGCATGTGTGTTGTTTTACAATGATATGAAAAATACTATTCTAATAATACATTGAAGAAAGCCTCATAACCTACCTAGACCCTTCCTTTTACATTCTAATGAAAAGGGTGCTTATTTTTTCATTCTTACTTAACCTTCTTTTTTAAGTAATGCCACGAAAATACCTGAGAAAGACAAACAGGCAGAGCTGGTCTGCAGAAAGCATGGTTAGAGCCCTTCAAAAAGTGTTGAACTGAGGAAGGGTTTAATTGTTTAATTCTAATAAAGAAAGAAAGAAAGGGTTTCAACCAGAAGAAAGGAGAAAAAAGATTAAACAAAGTAAAACAGTACAAAATGAAAAGGAGAAGAAAGTTTTGGAAGAGTCGTCATCAGATGAGGAAGACCACGAAGCCTGCAATTTTTGCAGTGAACTGTACTATCACTACAATCACGGGAAAAAGAGGGGTGGATCCAGTGCTCTCAGTATCGACTGTGGGCTCACGAAGCTTGTTCCAATATCGAAGAAGAAGATGATACTTTCATATGTGACTTTTGTTCATAAGCTAAAAGTGTTTTTTATTAATAGTAAATTGATAATTCTTCAAAACTAACAAAAAACTTCAATTTTTGCGCTTATTTTAAAGGTACCCGGTTTTACCCCATGGGTGGGGTAAAACCGGGTATTTGCACCTTTTTCAAATAAATTTCCTAATCTCAGAGAAAAGAATATTTTTAACCCAAACAAGAATATTTTCGGTTAAAGAAATAATTTGTGTAGCATATAATTGTCTTTTTTGGCATTATCATTGAATCAAAGTGAAACTGTATAGGTTTAAAGTTATGGTACCCGGTTTTACCCCACTTTCCCCTACGTCCATCGGCCTTCTCAGAAAATATAGGAGGTCGTACCATTACGTCTATAGCACTCAAAGTGTTAAGTGCGTTACGGGTGTGTTTGAGTGGCGGTTTATTATGGTCAATTATTCTACACCCACACACCACCACGCGAGCCTCCGCATGGGCGTGTGGCAGGGGGTGTTAGGACACCAGCCGTGTAAAGGTGTAAGGATAAGGTTTTGGGAGGTGGTATGATGACGTGTATTATGGGAGTGTATTTAGTGGAGATCCAGTTTTACTGTGGTCGCTTATTGTGCGCGGAAAGAACGAGTTTTTCTACCTATCTGCTCTTATTAAGGAATTAAATTATTACTATATTATAATATAAAAAAGTAATCTTTGTTTGAAGGTAAATATATATATTTTCATTTGTGGTTATTATATTTATGAATGATTTATGACCAAAAATAAGTACAAATATTCCTTGTTGTTGTAAATTTATTGTGACCCATTCAAAGGGATATTACAGCGTGTAAACTATTTGTAAATAAATTTATTATTATTATTATTATTTTATCGCTTCTGTCAGTCCTAGAGATGTAGTGAGATATCATGTTAATATTAACTGTGTCGCTCTGAAACACGCCAGTTCTGAATTTATCAAGCAAGCTAAGCATAGCGTGTACCCTCCGAGTCTCCTGGGACTCCTACCTTAATACCTCTAATAACAAAGTATGAAATACCTGAAACAAAGTATGTTCGCTCATAGCAGTTTTCAACGAAGCGTGCAGCTTTTCTTTGTATTTTATTTTTTGGTTTAATCTGTAATCCTTGGAACACGTATTGTGCTTGAAAAGAATAAATTTAGCCTAGCCGTTTTAGTAATAATTAAACCGAGCCGTTTTAGTAATACATCTCTCTTATTTTATCACTTCTGTCGGACCTGAAGATCTAGTGTGGCGTCAGAATGATATTCCTCGCGTCGCTCTGATAGACACCTATTCTGATTTTCCAATTTCCCCACAGTATGTGCTTCAAGGATGGTATCTGGAGTAGAAAAAAAATGTCCTATCCCAAACTCTTTTCTTATATCGTCGTGCGGGTTGTTATTTAGTTGTGCATGTTACGTTCCACTCCACTAATTTCATTTTTTTCCACTCTATCTATCCTCCTCTCTGCTTCCTCATTCCTTTTTCCTGTGCCTCCATTGCAATGGGAGCTATCCTCTCCTGTTTTTCCTATCCTCCTCATCTATCTGATGTACGCAACGCCTATTCTTTCAGGGTGCGTACGTCTTCCACTCTGTCATCCGTCAACTTATCTATTCTCCTCCACTACATTTAACCTTTCATTCTCTATTTCTACCCTCTTTTGTTTAGTCTCTAGCCTCTATCCCTCTCTCGTGATTGGTTAGAAATTTCGGTCACTGGCTCACTTTCGGAGCGAGAATGAGCCAAGTTACGCTGAGTTAAGTCGTTGTGAACGCTCCTTAAACCTTCCCTCTTTCGCCGCAGTTCACCTTCGCAGGAGAGTTTCCCCTCTCCTCCCATATCAACTTTTCCGGGCCACTCAACTCTCCCGCCCGTCCGGTGCATATCCCCAGGAGGGACTTCCTCCCAACGCGGCTAAACCTGTGATTTAATGGTTTGCGGCTGCGCTGGTTTCTCTGCGCTCCTATAATACGATCTCGTTTATTATTTTTTTTTCATGTTTTTGTGTGCCCGTGAGTTTGTGTCGCTCCGCCTTCTTCTCCCCTTTCCTTCGCTCGCCCCTCACCCTCCCGCAGAAAGTGCACTCCTCGGGAAGAATTTTAACCTTCTTTCGGCCGTGTTACGATTCAGGTGCCCTACCCTAGTATGTCGATGCCATACATTACTTTTATTATGGTCTTGAACTGTTCTTGGCGAGTTGAAAGGACAAATAGCGCGTGCACGCATAGATATGGTCGAAGAAGATATCAAAGAAACGGGCGGCAGAACCAGTCACTTCAGAAGTTCCAGTAAAAACGCAAATGGCAACAGTTTAATCCATCTAGTAGAGTATTCGAATCCTTATTGATCGTAAGTTCTGTACTTCGTAATAGTACAACGCGTGTTGCAGCTTGCTGCATCTTCGGGTTCAAAAGTTAAAAAATAAACATTTGTACCTGAAGATGTAGCAAGTTGCGAGACGCGTTGTACTATTACAATTAACAACTGTGGAATAGTACAAAACTTGTTATCGTCGTCCCCGGTGGCGGTGGGGTAAAGTCCTCGCCTGGTAATCCGAGGGTCGCGGGTTCGAGTCCCGCCGTGGTAGAATATTATCTACCCAGGAAATGGGTGTGTGTGTTAGTCTCTTGTTAATGAAAAAAACACCCGATGTAAAAGGCCTTTGTTGTGTTGTTTTCGGGGTTGTGAGTATAAATAAATTTTAAAAAATGGGTATGAATAGAAATACTTCCACGAAGTGACCCCTGAAGGTGTAAAATTTATTCATGTAGTAGACGCTTGGATCGCAAACAAGGTGTGTTTTAATTACATTCAAGTATTTTACTAGATTATTGGTATGTTTTTGGACGGTACTTATCCTAATCCGTTTTCACTCCTATGAATGGCCCGTCATAAGATGCCTCTTGAATTCCTCATATCGTCTCCCTCATCTTATTTTGTCCAGAAATCCTACCCTCGTCCTTCCACTAACACGCTTCCTTAGTGTTTTCCCCTCTTGTACCCCCTTCATCATTCCCTATCCTTTCAATATGTCCTCCATTCATCTCTTCTGCCTCCTCAGAACCTCAGCCAATAGCTTTCTCTCCCCCTTGTTCGTCCTTCTCTCCATCCAGCTCTCCCTCATTATCCTTCTCTTCGCCCACATCTCTAAAGGCCGCTTTACAGGGTACATTTTTTGGTAAATACAAACGAATGTATGAGCTCTTTCATGAAGAAAATTGTATCGTGTAAAGCAGCAAATTTTATTACTGTCTGAATGACTGAACGGGAAATAAAACCTGTTCTAATTCCTTTCATATTAAATCTATGATAACGGCCCCGGTGGCGACGGGGTAAAGTCCTCGCCTGCCAATCCGAGGGTCGCGGAGTGGAATGATCACCACTCAGGGAAAGGGTGTTTGTGTTCGTAGTTGCTGTTTTAAATTCATCAGATGTAAATTGGCCAAAAGCGCTGTATTCGGGGCAGTGAAGGTTTAAAAAAATACATTCGTTGGTGCCAAGCGGCCTTAACGTCTCAAGTCTGCGTACGTCCTCCCTCCGCAAATACCGCGTCTTCGACCCAGACAACGCCACGCTCCATGTTAGAGTTTTCACCAACCTTTGCTTTACGCCTTTACTCAGACCCCCGTCATTAATTTCCGTCATTTTTTCAAAATTGAAAGTGCAAAATAACGTATTCATTCGAACTTACCCGCACAGTCCTTCGTGACTCTTGCCATGACACTCGCCATTAAAACTCGTGAATTGGCACGACTAGCAACGCCGGCCTTGCCTTATCCTTTCGCGTATCTGCCCTTTCGCAGTTGAAAAGTTGGTTTAAATACTAATATCATGTCGTTACTTCCCGAATTTGAGGAAAACTTCATACGGTCTGTACGCCTGAACGTGGCTTTGGAGACGATTTTCCTCTCGCCATGCGTTGCTCCTGAGCCGGGGACTCCTCACCCTTCCACGCTCTAACTGACAACATTGCGGGGTCGAGACTCATTAACGTGCGGAATTGATACGAGCCTTTCTTTATCGGGTTGAGTCGTGAACGAGACCGAGGTAATTTCTTTTTATCTCTTCCACGACGTCCCTCGCGCAAGCTCGCTTAATCCGACTTCGACGCCTGAGCACTCCAATTACCGATTTTGATTAGCCTGGAATGAAATTAGACGAGAGGGATTCAGAGGCCATGCGCATTTGGCGATTGAAGGATAGGAACTCGGTGTAAAGTGAAAAAAAAGTTGACCTTTCTGAGGAGTATGAGTGAAAAGCTCAATCACCATAGGTCAGCTGGCATATCATCCGCCGTTTCGATTATGTCTCGCGGCATTTATGACTACAGTCATCTCTGGTACCCTCACTGAGGTACATGGAGAGGGCGCATGCAATGCTGGCTAATGCTAGAAGTTGAAGCCAGACCGCCATCTTCTTTAACCCTCATTTTCCTCTAGTGCATTAGGGCTAACGAACTAATTTTGCAATTTTATTATGCTGTACATGGTCGGCCCCGGTGGCGGCGGGGTAAAGTCCTCGCCGGCTAACCCGAGTTCGCGGGTTCGAGTCCCGCCTGGGTCTGTCCAGGACATGGGTATCTGTGTCTCGTCCGTTGTTACTGTTGTTCACCCGACGGACAATGGCCTAGTGAGCTGTATTCGGGACAGTGAAAATAAATAAATATATAAATAAATTACTTACTTTAAATCAGCATGCATTAATTTGTTAACGTAAATTCTCCTTACATATATTGCTTATGTATTTAACTCAGTAATAATTCGCATTCCTGATGAAAACTATGGAATAATCGAGCAGAATCCATAGCACTAAGTAGCCAATATATGTTTCAAGAGTTACGTGCCTTAACCGTCCAACAGATTATTAATATCTTTGTTTTCCATCCGTTAATTCGTCCATTCTCTCGTGCTATCCATAGGAAAGTAAGGAGAGAGCAGGTTTAAACAACCTGGTTGTTATTTCGGTTGTCATGCTTCAGTTTGATGGCGTATTACTGCCTCTACTTCAATGGATGCCCTTTAATAACTGTAATATGAAGTTTTTCGATGCCCTGTTGCTCACTCAAAACATGGATTAGAACATTATATATTCCCTTCGACACAATCGCGAATTTTTAATATTCGTGAGAGCCTGTGAAATGTATTTTTCCGCAGTATTTTGCTCCACAATAATCTTTATGGTTTGCAATGCGGAAAATGAAAGTTAATTCCTCATGAAACCGTTACTCTGCTTCGGATAAGGTGCAACATTGTTGAGTCACGAGCAGACGGACCCGAGTCTTTTAATTATAAGAAACGCACCGATCATCGTTGTATTTCCTTGTGAGTTTATGATTTGTCAAGCTCACTTAATGTCTTTCGCGACTGTTTGATGTTCTCTCGCTTCGAAGGAGAGCTCCCATTATTGGTAAACATTTGCACACACGGCTTGTTCAACCGATGAAATCACTCGGGAGGAATTGCTCTCCGTATTCCTTCCAACTTCACTCACCTTCGTCTCGAGGATTGAGAGTTAGTCTTGCGTCTTATATTAGCGGCAGTGAGTTTGTTTGCTCTTCATTAAAGCTTCACGATCGCGCTATGCTGACACACGTACATAATTAACTTTTTTTACCAGCTCTTGAATGAAAGGCACCTCACCGATGCTTGTTCTTACATTGACGTGTGGGAAGCTACAGTTGCTGGTTTTCACAGCGCAGGCGGGAGTTTGCCGAACATCCTAATGAGGATTAATATGAGCTTCATATATTACATAAATGAAATTAAACTCGGTTCGACTTTGTGGAGTTCCATGTTGAATAGTAAGAATAACTTTTACACTCCACTGGTCAGTTCACAGGTCAATGATTTATTGTATAATCCGGATTTTGCTATAAATTATTGACCTGTTAACTGACCAGTGGAGTGAAAAATTTATTATAATTTTTGAGGTAGTGTTAGCGTTGTTTCAAATTCCGTTTACTCTTTCAACATCGTTGCGATCAGACCAAAAGTTAGGAAGTAGTAAGTGATCGAGGAGGAGTGTTATGCAGTGAAATTTTTGGTCCAAAATATTTCTTCTAATAAACATTGCTGAGCGCTTCCACGTAATAAACAACCGTTTCCGTTTATAGGTCAAAATTAAACTTAGTTTCAATTATTCGAAGTTGAGTGTAGCTCAGTTTTTTTTACTTCCATTTTATTCAGCGTACGCTTGCTGATGGCGTCTAAAGATTCAATCAGGTCATCCATTTTAAGTACATCCCTTTCCGTTGCTTATTAAGTGACGAATCCTTTGCAGATGATTATTTTAAGCATTGGTAATCAGCTGAGTTGTAGAATTAATGAATAATATTTTTTTATAGAATTAATACACACAGTTCACCTTGCTTTCGACATGTATTGGCATTTTTCATAATCTGTTTTGCATTTGACATTTTTGCCGCCTTTCCCACTGTCGACAATGAAACATGCACTTATTGTAGATTAGCCTGGTAGATATTATGAAAGAAGTACATAATTTTTCTCGTCCATGTAAACAATATTTCTGGAGATGGTATTCAAGTTATATCAGTAAACATTTAGAATCATAGATTGGATCGCATCCTAATGATCTGATAATTAATGGATTATTTATTTATTTAAAGTAAGAAAACCACATACAGCTATGGTGCCATCTTATAGTGGAATGGAATTTTTTGGCGTATGTGAAATTCCCTATGAGATGTCATTCTTCTCATCACTGAATTTTCTCACTTTTTTTTATAAAATAAACTGCACGCCGGACACCTTTCTCTGCAGAGTTGCATCCGGTCATCATCCTCGTTCGTTCACCCTTTTTAAAATGGGAATATAAAAAACCATAGCGGTTCTGCTTGTTTAAATTCCTCCAAGGCTAAAAACATGATTTTCTGAAGTAGAATTCCGTTCTGAGATAAACTCCGACCGAAATACGCTGTTCTATCTCGATTCCTAATGCCAAAGTCCATCTAGGTATGTGGTAGAAAAAAAGGCTGAATCAGTTCAGTTTTTTTATCCCTGATCTTTACTTTTTGCTCATTTCACCGCTTCCTCCTCCGCATTCCTCGAGAAAACCATTATCAACACTTCGCAGGAATAAAATTTTTCTTCACTTGGAATTGAAGAAGCAGTGGTTTCGGTATCTTTACCGCTCCTGAATCTGGAAGGAGAAGTCTGTTTTACAACCACCCTTTTTCAATGTTTCAACAACTTTATAGCAAAAGCAAGCAGCTAGATTGCGTGGTGAAACTACTTTTCTTGTGGTGTTTAACTGCGAATTGGTATTTCAACTATCATAAGGCTCGCCTCTGAAGTATAAAATCATTTAAACGTATTTTTTTAGTAGGCTGCTCATATTATTAAGGTTGGTAGGCTGATTTATTGAGGAAGCGTACGATAACTGACTTATTTTGCGCCGTGAAGTAATACAAGGTAGGTTGATAAGGTAAGGATTTTTTTGGTAATTGAAGGAATGGTGACCGAAATGGCGTTGTCATTTGTCCTCTCCTTACGAAAGGGCATAGAGCCACTAAGTTTGTCTCGCTCAAAGGATGGAGTTGTGCCCTTGAAGTGCTCTCCTCCAAATAGGTATCGGGATTCTCCCGAAATATTTTTAGGATTCAAACCGATACCCTAGAGATGGAAGTCTTTTCTCTAGTCACTATGCCAGCCAATTGTCACGTTTTTCTGGAAAAACATTGTTTTAGAATTTATAGCTTTTCTGCGGACCCGAAATTATGTTAAATAGATATTGTCCCTTGTAACTTATGTTGTTATTCTGTGATTTTATATCTGTTAACTGCCTCTTACCTTTTCACGTAACTGATGTCGGGGCGTCAAAAGAATGATCTAACTTGTTCTAGCCGTATCTTATGGAAAATTCATTCACATAATACGAATTTAGGACTCATGGCCAGGCGAGATTTGTGTATTGGAAAGACGTGTGAATCTCTTTGTTAACGTCTTTTAAAAATCCTTTTATGCTGAAGTATGATATCAGTCAAAACTCATACAAAACTAAACTAGTAGTTGTGTTATTTGATTTGGTACAATTAATTTTATTTGAGTTTTTCCGTCAATTTTTTTGTCTCGGTGATTACTTTAGTTATCCGGCCTAGGCTAATGTTAACCATATGCTGTAGTATCTAATGCAATTAGCAGGATATATTTAAAGAGATGAAAATTAATGTAAGAAATAGTTTAGCCCTATGAAGGATATTTGGCCAGATGTGAGGGAATCGGTACATTTTTCCGTATCGCGTTAAAACTGAACTTTTTTAGTTTACTCCCACGTTGTCTACGACAAATAATCCACTACCTGAATTTCCATTTCAAACATTCGTTTATGCTGAAGTCAGGAACGAATAAATAAGTCGTATGGTTCTGGACATCCATAATTCAAAAGTCCTTCACAGTTGTCACCTCAAAGTTGTGGAATGGCTTGCCGAAATGTGGAAGACAGTGCATCGCTGAAAATATTTAAGAGTTAACTTTTCAGACATTTAATTTCCAGTGATTCTCGAGCAGTGATCATGTTATTCATTGATTCGCTTATTGATATATTTGGTGTTCTCTTTCGTGTCAGAAGGTGCTAATTAGTCTTTCCATATTATTTCTGGGGCGATTACGTTGTTAATTTTATATGTCTGCTTCCCATTCTCACGTGAGAAAGAAGCAATTCAGCCATTTCATTATGTTACTACCCGAATATGCAATCCGCAATATTTTCATGAGCTTCTCTTGATTTTTTCTTTACAATTTTTTGGTTCCTGGTTGAGTGAATACTGTACATTTCTTTTTCTTACAGTTGTCTTTTAATATAGTGTAAACAAGCCTTGGTTTACACTATATTGTAAGGTTTGTTTTACTGGAGTTAAATTCGTAGGATAATAAATAAATTTATTATTATTATAATGTATGACGGAGGTTGTGAGGGAAGAATCCCCACAAGGAGGCCCCGAGGATTGCCTTCAGTCCACCGAATTCAAAAACTCTCCCGCTACGCTTCTGGGCCGTTAATGATGAAGAAGACTGTGGAAGTCCTTCGCTTTCTCCCCCTCACTTTGTGCCGCTCTCCACTTCCCTGGTCCGCTGCGGCGTCAACGCGTTATTTTTGTCCTCGCTGGCAGTGTGCGCTCCAGACACGGTCATTTTTCGGTCCGATCCGCGCGCCGCTTTGCACCAGTGTTCTTTATTCCGCTGAGAAAAGGGGGTTGGTGGCGGCGGCGGTGTGTGCATCGAGTGCAGTCGGGACCGCCTTTTGCCCCTCTAATTAAGACCGAAGCCGTTACGGTGTATTAATTACGTCGCTCATAAAAGCTTGCACTTCGTACCGAATGATTTCTCTACCAGTCGGTCATAAAAACCTATTATCGTTCCGATCTCGATTTCCCGCAGATGCTCATTTCGTAGTCACTACGGGATTGTTTTTCACGGCTAACCGCTGCTTAAGGGTTCTGTCTCATTTAATAATGTGCATTTTTGCCTCTCTAGACATAACGCGATTCTGCGTTCTCCATCATGATCGGAAACAGATACCCTCGGCGGTCGTTTGACCTTCGACGTTGCACCACACTTTTTTGATCATGAAACGGTGTGTTATATTCATGAATTCACTTGCGCGCAGGTTTCAGTTTTAATAGTTTTATTTTTGTGGTCTCATTCGGCAGATTTGCATTCCTGTACGCCCTAATAAGGCCTGGTGTCATTATCTCTGGTTGAATACTCTCGCGATATGTAAACCAAAGTTAATACGACTTAGCATTAAACACGCTTCTGTCAAGTAAGAAACTCTATAAGGTATACAGAACTCATATCCACTATGTTGAACAAAAATCTCTTTTGACTCTCTAAGTCTCTGGTACATGTTTGGTATCCTCGATTTGTCATTCTTGTTTCTTCCTCGAACTTCTCATAGGAGTGTAGCTGACCGATTGGAAACCATCAAGGCTGTTTTTCAATATCTTTCGTTAAAATTTAATCTATGTTCAATTTTAACAGTTTTTAAGCTTCTTCTTCTCTTCGTCTCATCCTAACAGTCTAAAATGTCTACGCACTCAAACATCATCACTCCAGTATATTTTAAGGACCCAAAAGAAGAGAAGCTCCTCAAACTGAAGAAACCCAACAGCATATGTCACAAACTCAGAAGATTCCTTCACTACCACCAAATATCAATTATATCTACATCCTGAAAGAATGAAATATACGTAGTTAGCATGTAAAAAAATAGCAGACTCAATAAGAGACCCGCACCTGAATCCTATGTCAAAATGCCTTAAGAGGCCACCAAAATTTAACTATTATAAGTGAAACCCGCGTGTAAGTGAATTCATTAATATACCAGACCATTTCATGATTTAAAAAAGTATGGCGCAACATCGAATTTTTTTCTCTGTGGAATTTAGCACAATTGTGCATTGCGGGTGACTCCGTAAAAGTGGAACTCCGTGGCTAGTCCCGGATTGCTTAAAATCTGTCAAATAGAGTGAACGCCTCTCTGTATTCATATAGTACAATCTTTCCTCGTGGATAGTGGCGCTCAGCGCTCAGTAGCGACTGGTTGTTGCATTGTATATCCGGCAGTCGAGAACATGTGGTCCCGTAAAGGTCACTAAAATCCACCTCGGTAGCTTAACTGGCTAAAGCACTCGGCCGGAAATCGAGAGATCTGGGTTCGAATCTGGTCAAGGTGGATGATTTTTTTCTCTGTGGAATTTCGCACAATTGTGCATTGCGGGTGACTCCGTAAAAGTGGAACTCCGTGGGTAGTCCCGGATGGCTAAAAATCTGTCTAACGATTTACTTCAAGTACATCCACAACCCTGAATTCTTTGTTTAGTCAGCGGCTCGTTACACCTCCGTGTGAGGATGTAAACATGTCTCCCAACTCTCTTCCAAAGTCTTTTTCGAGCAAAATTCGAACCCGAGCTCTTTCCAGGCCCCGGGACTCTTTTATGCCTCGAGACCAGTCCTCGGATGTGGGAGCCAGTCGTAACACCGGGAGAAGAAGACACCATCACACTCTCATCCCGTTCCCATCTCTCTCATCTCCCGGTGAGAGACGGAAAACCTTGCGTCATCCCTCGTGTTTCCTTAACGAATTCCTTTCATCGGTCAATTCTGGCTGATGGGGAATGCCGCCTTCCCTTTGATTCTGGGTCTTTTTTTGGGAAGCTATAAGAGTCAGCGTTTTCAGGGAAACATCGGAGCATGGGAAAATTTTTCCATCTTATTATGGTCTTCGGAGAACACTGAGAGGAGCGGGTTTTGAATATCCATGTATTTAAAAAAAAATTGAGCGACCCTTTACTTTCTGGTCAAATATGGGCCTCTGACTGAAGGCAACCGTTTGCCAGCATACAACTTTTTAACGAGTTGGAAGGGAAAATGGGCTCATTCGTTTTATGGTGGCTGTTTTTCTGACGGGAGGCATCGAAAATATCTATTTTAACACCGTAGACGCCTCGATATTTCTCTCAGAAATGTGCGGAAAGTGAAACAACGGATGTGAAAGTGGTCGAAATCATAACAAATCGAAGATCAGGGGCATAGATTTCATAAAAATTGTCTTTTACCTGAAAAGTAGCATGCAGTAATGGCCTAGATAGTCGTCACTGATTTTAAGGCCGCTTTACACGGTACATTTTGTGGTAGAAACGAATGTATCGTAAATTTTTGAAGAAAATGAATAGAATTCGAACAGGATCTATTTCCCGTTCAGTCTTTCAGACAATCATACAATTTGCCACTTTACACGGCACAATTTTCCTCATGAAAGAGTCCATGAATTCGCTTGCACCGTAAAATTTACCGTGTAAAGCGGCATTAATATTCTGCCAAAAATGTGTCTCGCAGTCGATGCATAAGACGCCATTTTGTGTTGAATTTCTTTGGTTGGAAGTCTTCGTTTGCATCCAGACGCGAGTTCCCGTCCAAATTGATCAGATTTGAAAGATGTTCACCATTCCTCCTTAAGAGATTTTGCCTCGGGAGCGGCAGCGTCCAGATCGCAGGCCCTCCTCTAAAGGTTGAGGTCATTTTGCACCGTAATTACCCTTCATCGTGAATCACAAAATCATCAGCATGACGCCCAAGCCCGAGGCTGGCTCCAATCCCTCTGCATTTAGACTACACGTTGACCTCACTGCCCTCCCCAAACAACCCGCCTTCCCGAAAAAAACTATGGTTTCATCGATTAAAAAAAAAAGAAAACTAATAAACGTGCACGCAGGCTAGATAGGTGATACGAGCAACCCAGAAACATGAAAGCATTTAAGGTAGTCGGAGCGAGATAGTTCTCTAGTTATAATAGAGACCATATTCGAATTGTACGTTTTAATTTCGCCAGCTGTAGGACACATCAATAAAATTGTGGTTATTAATGGTGCAATAATATATTTTTATATGACAGAAATTGTAAGCAATTAAATGAAAAAATCTTAATAAGTATTTAACTCGGCTCATTTTTTTCGCGTGGTGCGTTAGAAACTCCAAAACGGAAGATTTTTTGTGATACCCAAGAACCTACTGCGGTGACAATATGATTAATTTTCAAAAACAGTTGAGAAAACGCACAAACTACAAACTTTTGATTTTTTGACGAGATCTAGGTGTTATTAATTCCTCATGTGTTAAATTTAGGTATCTCTGGAGTGCATGCACGTACCATTTCCCATGTAAAAGGGCTGGTATTTCTTGGTAAGTAACCTCTAAAGTAATGTGGTAAGGGGTAGAATTTTTGGTGTCATTGGATAGGTGAGATGTTTTTCTTTAAAATGAGACCAAATTCATTGATTTCTAAATAAAATGATATTTCGCTCAAACTACCTTAAGGTAGATTGTGCGAGGTAGTACCCTAGTCACACTGGAGACCACATTCGAAGTTTTCGCTTTAATTTCAGCGGCTGTAGGAAGCATGTAGTAAATAAGTTGATGTTAATGGCACAATAATGTACTGTTACGTGACTGAAGTTTGTCGGTAATTAAGTCAAAATACCACTACAATAGCTTGACTCATTTTTTTCACGCGGTACATTTGAAACTCCCTCACAACGGAAAGTTTATTTGTGATTCCGAAAAAAACTGCGGTAATAATATGATTTATTTTAAAAAATAGTTGAAAAATCATACAATCTACAGTAAACTCTTCTCGGGTTTGCGTCCGGGTTAATTTCTCCAACTTCGCCGACGTTTCGATGAAAGACTTATGCTGTATTTCAGTGATAGAGGAATTAAGTTGTAAAAATAATTGAAAATACACATGAATGAACTATTCACCGTCAAATTTCAGGCGCAATCTGTGCGTCAGAACTTCCTAACTATTTTTGTTATCATGACTGATTGTGAGTGAACTCTTGGGCATAATCTAGCGTATCTTGAGGATTGTTTCTTGGCTACAATTTTTTTAAATATCTCGAAAATAAACGCGATCGATGGTTGATTCTATGAAATCATCAGACGGATGAGACTGGTATCTTTTTTCTGTCGTGATGAGGACGAATCCATTTTAATTTATCCGTGGAGTAGTATTGCTCAAACCAACTGGAAAACATTGACAAGCGTCATTTTTTTTATTCCACAAATCGGTTCCAAATGCTTGCCTGGCTCGCGAGTGTAAAATATTCCCCATCGCCTGCCTTTGCGGGGATGAAATGTCCGGAGCACGTGAAGACGGCCCGAGTGCCATTCGCCCCCCTAACCCTCACCCCCGTGCCCACCTCTCCTTTTTTTTCATTCTCCATACCTCCTCGCCCGGCCCCCACTCCAGACTTCCTCAGCGGCCCCTTTCATCCGCCGTCGCGACCCTTGACCTCCGCCCACCGGCCGAACCACCCGGGGGCACCCGCTGGAACCCACACAAAAACAGGGACACACATAAATGGACGGAAGAAGTTTGTAGGAGGAGTTGTGGTCTACTAGGCGAGCCTCTTTTCGTGGAAGAAGGAGCCCGACCCGAGGCTGGGTTCGTGCCTCCCCATTCCTCTTTTTATTCCCTCCCCCCCTCCCCTATCGCCTCTACACCAAGGTGGCTTGAATGTACTGGGGAAGGCGCGGGTGGTACCTTGTATGGAGCGATTGTATCACAGGATTAGGATTGCTTAGGATAATTTGATGTTCATTTGCCGGCCCCTGGCGGCGACGGGGTAAAGTCCTCGTCTTTATAATCAAGGGTCGCGGGTTCGAATCCCGCCCGGGTGGAATTTACACCACTTCGGGCTTGGGTGCTGATGTTCGTCTATTTTTGCTGTTATTCTCCGCATTTCAATTGGCTGATTAAGCTGTATCCGTGGTTGTAAAAAATAATAATAAAATAAAATTTCTTCATTGGTATCTCAAGCATTAGGTGTCTATAGGACGAGAGAGCGGGTATGAAGCTTTGCATGTCAGTTGCAGAAGCGAAATAATTTGGTAATAATAGGGTAATGTGGATGGAATTATTGAAACATAGCCAGTTTTCGTGGCCCATCACCCAATATTGTGCTCTTTTCATTGTTCTTCCCCCGTGAAGGGCATGGCGTAATGGGTGTGGTTGTGTGTATCGATGTGCCTCGAAGAAGGATTACTACCGAGAAACACGAAGACATTTATGGGAGTCCTAGGGGTAAGAATGCCACGCTTAATGTGACCTAAATATTTAAATCGTTATTCGTGTAGAGAAAACTTTAACTAGCAATTGCGTTTGAAACATAAGCCTGTAACATTGTTAAAATTGTCGTTAAAAATTATTATTTTTACTTTTATCATCGCTAATTCACGAAATTCCACCAGTAGTTGTGTTCTGATGCAAAACTAGGAGGAAAACGCTTGCTGCCCACGGTGTATTTATGAGATTTGTGGCTTTATGTACACATTAGGATATATATGACATTTATATTTGGAATGCTTGCAGAAAATTGAAGACAAGGTAACAAGACAAGTGTAAGCGATGAGTATATTCTGCGGAACGCACAGTTTTGATTTTAGGTTTTGCTTTTTAGAAATGGAATTCCTAATACATAGATCTGAGCTCAGATATCAATCACATGTATCGTTTCACTTGAAGATGTTCGGATTAAGGAAGCTCACTCTTTAAGCCGGTAAACCAAGTCGACGGACATCGAGAGGCCGCACGAAAATCTCGGAGATGGCGCCTCCTCCTGTATGTTTCAACCTCGTTTCTTTCCTCCTCGATTCCCCGCCTTTTCCCTCTCTTTGCCTCCTTCCAATCTCAACCCCTCGCCCTCGGGGTCCACACGAACAGAAACCGCGCTTCAGTCGGTCGGGGGGAAGATCACGTTTGCCGTCACACCTTGAAATTCCAGAGCGACTGAAGAGGTTAGGGCGGCCAAGGGAGGAGAATGAGAGGGAGGGAGGATTTTGGATGTTAAAGGAAGGGGGGAGGTCGTAGTTGTGAGGATGGGGAAGGAGAATGGGGGGAGCAGGGTCAAATCTCGTCGAGGGATGATGGAGCTTGGTTTTTTTTTTCTCCGTGATGGGGTTGGATGAGGGTAGATTGGGGGAGGGTGGGGAAAGAGGGTAAAAAGTCGGAGTGCGTGTGTTAGCTCGTGCGTGGTCTGAGGGCAGCTGAGTGGATATGCTCCAGTAAATGAGGAGTATGTCTGTTTTTGCAGAGGTACTCCTCATGTGCTAAGTTTTCTTGGTACTAAGGTGCTGTTTGTATGAAACGCACAGGTTAGACTAATCAGTTTTTCATCTAAAGATTGTTTATTATCTTAAATTATGTTCACTTCTCATCTTTCTCCTATGCCTTCCAATGCTAGTGTGATAAGGGGCGATGGGTTGCTCAAGAGTGTGATTAAGGGAAGGGTTTTGAGCTAACAGGTAAGGGGAAGAAAGAGAATAGGTCTTATGGACGGGGTGACGAAGGGTAGATCGTATACTGAGGTGAATAAAGAAATACTAGTAGTTATAGATAGACTCTGAAAGTGTAGAAAATCGTGAAGTGATTCTCTGACATTAAGCAAAATTTACCTTCACCAGTCGAAAAAAAAATTTTTTTTATTTTTTCGACTTTTAAAAAACTTTTTCGACACTTTTTAAAAAATAACGGGTTCTGGTTCCGCTCCTGAAATATTCCTAAGAGATATATTATTTTTTCATATATCTTGTGCGGATTGCAATCTAGCTCCACTTTCTCCGGCGAGATATTGTAGAACAGCATATTTAACAATGATACTCAAACGATATCGTACTATCTACCCAATTTATTTCAAACTCTTACAACACGTGTGTTAGACAGTTGAAACACGTGTTGTAAGAGTTTGAAATAAATTTGGTAGACAGTACGTTATCGTTTGAGTATCATTGCAATCTAGCTGTTCCAAAATTGCCTTCTCAAACACATTCGCTTGCTAATATTTTTATCGAGTGTCGTTCATACCTTGAATTTGGAGGACTAGCGATCTGATGTGTCTCATAACTTAATTCTTTCAAATTATTTGGAATCGCAAGACTCAAACGCATTATGTGAATCATGGGTAATGAATGACATGGCTTAAATTAATGTTTAAAAATTCGATTTTTTTCCCTTTCTAGTTCCGTCTTTCTTCCAAAACAATGCTAATTTCTTTTTAGATTGCGAAGCACATAAATGTGAGAGCTGCTCTTTTAATCGATCGTTATGCATTATATTATTTCCATTCGAGGCATAGTGCCACTTTAGCTGAAAAATATTTTTGTTAAGTGTTTCTTGGAGCAACGAAGGCTCTCGAGGACGGTTTGTTAGTCGCTTCATTTGAAGCTGCTCTAATTCACGAGAGCAGTCTGTATAGCAAGGAAATTACTTCCACTCAACATTCCGCCCGAGTCGAAAATAAACCGAGATGAGAGCTGACCTTGAGCTACTATTAACTCCCCGACGATTCGATTAACAATGAATCCCTTTGGGAAGAATATGCTTCGGGAGAGGAAGCTCAGAACTGCCTTTCCCTTAATGGCGACCGAGGGGGAAATTAAATTTGCAAGCAAATAGCCTGGCCGAGGGTGAGGTCTCGATGGGGAGGCAAGTCCCGAAGCGGCGGTTTTTGTCGACCGTGCGTTTTCCACCGGTCCGAAAGTGGAGGTTTTAAGCATCCATCCGGTCGTAGAGCCGCAATAAACACACGTTCATGGTAAAAATCCCCGAGAGGAAGAGACGAGGAGAGTAGGGTCGAAGGGGAGGGCGAAAAAAATGTCCGAAGAAATTTTTAGTCTCGCATAATACGCAATCACAGCGGTCATTCATGCGTACCAGGAGAGTCGTGTTCAGGTTAAGAGGCGAAAGATATTTTTCCCCCACAAAAACAATCCCAGGAGCCTTTAGGTGATGGATATAGAGACGGGAAAGGGTTTTAAGGAGGGCGGGGCGAGGAGGAAGGAGAAGGAGAGTATAAACCTATGGAAGCGTCTCGGGAGTACCACAAGGTGACCGACTTGGACCCCCCCTTTTTTCCTTCCATTTTTTATTCCGAAAGGTTATGCTCGAGAGGTTTGAGACGCAATGATCTCGGGAGACAAAAATGGAAGGAAAAGTAGAGCAAAATTTCGAATATGATTGGGGATGGTTTTTTTTACGACTGGAATCAGCTCGGGAACGCTAAATAAAATTTCAAACGAATAGGAAACGGGGAAGGGAGGAGGTGAGAGGGTTGGAAAGGTTGTGCGGTAGCCGTGGCGCGTGAGTGCGGTGGCTGATGCTAGGAGATCATCGAGGAAGTCCTTGCTGAATTTTGTTAGCTCTCGCCCCCTTTCCTCCCCCCTGAGTGCGAGAGATGAAGCTGGCGCAGGTGAGTGTACAAGAGGTGAAAATAAATAAACTGCGAATCCTTTTGATGCTCTGCTAAATTGAGTCGGGGCGTAAAAAGAGTTTTAATGGGTTAATTAAGGGAAACGGCTCTCTCCCCCGCGATGATTTGTGGCGCTACGGAAGGTATGTCGACCGATTCATTTTTGCCGGAATTTTCTCTCTGCGTGCGTGGCCTTAACGACGCCCTAGGATTCTTGTGTATTGTAGTCCTAATCGATGCATTGTCGGGATGGAGGTTGGTAAATCTTACTTTCTTAATTTAGTTTTGAGGGAAGGTGAAGTGCTTCCGTTAAGTGAGTTTCCCCGTTGTCTCGGAGCATGGTAGCAATTAACAATTACTCACGGATTTTATTAACTGGAGCGAAATTGAACGTGTTCGAGGTTCTGGTTTTTAAAAATATGTAATGGGAGTGTATATCATATGCCGGAGCTAGGCCCTTTTCAGTTTTTCAAAAGTTGATTGGGAGCAAAAGTGAGATTTTTTTCCTTTTCTGCCAGACGACAAGGTGAGGATAGATTTCTCCTTTTTCGTATTATTTGTGTTAATTCCTTATCTAAGTAACAATCAAATTTTTATTGTTGTACATTGTTTGCTGTACAAGTAATTATCGTTGTACTTTGCTTGTAAAAGTACTTGATTTATGATCAACATCATCTAATTGATAAATTATAGCAAAAAAATTCGTTTTGAATAAGCTCCTTCTGGTAAATTCGGGTTAAAGTTTGTCGCAAAGTATCATTTGTGGTACAATTTTTCTCCAATTGGATTTTAATTTTACCAAAATATGTAGCATTGTAATTTTCGACCATGATCTAAATTACCTCTCGTTTTCAAAATTCATAACGAAAAAGTTTTTCATTTCTCCTGACTAAATGCTAATTTGTTCTAATGAACTAACTTGTCCAAACTCAGAGCCATTTGAATCAAAAGACATTCGTTGTGTCGTCATATCATCGTGTTTTTAGCTGTCTCTTAACGGCTCGACATGGAAAAGAGTCCATAATTTTACGTTCCATCCAAAAGACTAATATGAGTGTTGCGATTAAAATTCTCTCAAAATAGTCTTCAAGCTTTCATCACTGAATGGGGTCGAACCCGGTCCATCGAAATGGGAATCGTGTTGTCTGTTGTCGATCCGATCCGCGGAAGTCTACTAATTCTGGGAAATATTAGATGAAAAAGTTCCTCTCTTGGATTATTCACTATCCGGAGGGAGATGAATGTAAAAATTGGTCAAGGGAGTATCTTAGTTGGCTAGGTGGTACACTCGAACGATGGTGGATTAGATGAGGAGGAACTAGGAAGGAGATAATCTAGGAATCCACCCGGAGTGTCCTTCATTCCGCAAGGGAACGCTACTTCGTGATCAGACCGTGCAGGAGTATATGGGGCGGTGGCCTTTTGTCTCTAGCCATCTCACCATTCACGGACATGTACTAATTCTGGGAAATATTAGACGGAAGCATTGGATTCCTTCCGTCTAATATTTCCCAGATTATTCACTATCCAGAGGGACTATCCTGTCTTGGAATATTCAGTATCCGGAGGAAGATGAATGCAACGATTGGTCAAGGGGGTATCTTAGTTTTCAAGGTGGTATACTGGGATGATGGTGGTTCGGATGAGGAGGAACGAGGAAGAGGATAATCTAGGAATCCACCCGGAGTGTCCTTCGTTCCGCAAGGGAACGCAACTTCTTAAGGCGGAGAGGATTTCGTGATCAGTCCGTGCGAGAGCGTCTGGGGCGGTGAAATGGAAAAAAAGAGAAATCGAAGCACATCTTTGGGGAGAATTCGAGGCGGGAAATAAGAGAGGACGCGTCGGAGTGGGAGGAGTGGGTGTAAGCGGATTCCTCGGATGAAAGGCCTCGGGTTCGCCGCGTGCGACTCCTCGGTCGGCGTCGATGGAACGAAGCGGTAATGTGGTACGACATCCGTGTCTTCGGGACCGACAGGAACGATCCCAATTCGATTGGCACCCCGAAAAACCCTTCCGGAAAACCCTTTTGCTCCCCATTCTCCCGACCCCACAGCGAGTTGAGGAGGGGAGAAATGAGCAATCTTCCTGCTCTCACCGCCCTTCGCCACCCTCCTCCTCCCGTTCTCATTTCCACGCTCCTACCCGGCGCACACTTCTCAACTCTTTCCACGCCTGTCCACGGCCGAAATCCTTTTGTGTCGCGCGTGGAGAGATCGCTTTGTTCTCGACAGTGTCGTCCTCATCTAGAGTTTTTCAGCGAGATCGGAACCCAGGCGTGTTCCGCTCGAATCGGTGCCTCAGACTGGGAGATTGGGTGAGAGGATAAGAGGAGTAGTGGCGTATAATGGATGAGAGAAACCTCGTGCCGTTATCAGCCTGCTCTCTGCGAAATACGGTTAGAGGATCATGGTTATAGGTCTCATCCGACGGGCGGAGTACTGTACCGTAGGATTATTCGGCCATTGGACTGAGATCGCTGAGGAATAGAATTAGTCTACTTGCGAGTAAAGGCGTCTCAGGGTCGATAGTTTTTCGTCCCTTGTGCTTAAGTGTCATTGAAGGAGTACACAGGTTTTCAAAGACAGTCGTACGCCATTACACGGATTCGAACGTGGTCTCTCAGTGTGGAGAGATACCCGAAATAAGTATTCGCCTACCGTCACCGAAAGACCACGAAATGAATGATAGATTTAAGTTCCCATTCTCTTAAATTTGATTATATCTGATGTAGAAAAGACGGAAGATTACCAAAATGCGCAAAATTATCCGAAATATCACAATGTTATATGCTAACAGTCAATTTGAATGTTTGCTGACTGAACATTCTAGTCAGTGAATCTACTTTGAAAAATTTTTCCTGTCGGATTTTAACTCGATTCACCAAGCAACGCAAAATTAAGTCAATTTTCCAATTGCGTGTTCCATTAGTATTCAGTGGAAAGTGAAAACAAAATCGTTTTGAAGTTTCAATTTTTCTCTGCATTATTTCGAAAAAATTAAAGCGATTACCTATCAGTATACGGTTGGGTTTATTATATTATATTGGGTTCAGACAAGCCTGACGGCGGATTACGAGGAATCCTCTGCTAATCCGACCGACGAGACGCTTGAGCAATTTTAGTCTACATAAGTAATTGCAAAAGACTTAGCATACGTTTTCTTATTAGTGATATTCGTGGAAATATTGTTAAAAACACGTTTAACCAATTTTGTTTTTTTTTAATTCAGTGCCCTTTTGACGCATAGCCTTTGGCACATGACATTTATATTTCGTAATAACTTGAATAGATGTGTACAGAGTATCATCTAAACGCGATATAATATATTGCATTTTATAACTATTTTTGCTAAGAAATATCAAGGTGTCGTGGCGGGTCAAAGGAGCGAAAAAGCATTTTTAGATGCAACGTTTGTTCAAATTTTTAATCCCGCGCAGAAAACTCAAGTCGTAATTTGATTTGATTAAGCCAAAAATTGAAAATTATATTATTATTAACGTTTCCAATTATGTATTTGCGGAGAGTCCCACCGCATAAACAGACGTGCTTAAATGGAATTCGGCCCAAGAATTTTTTTCGAGTTAACTGAAAAAAATTTCAAAAATGTGCAGTCAGTGAATCATGATTACCGCTCACCCAGCCTCCTGAATGACGCGTTGTGTGAGGAGGTGTCGTTCGGCAAGACGAAAGGTAAAGGGATTGCGTGTGGTTTGGGACACTCGTTTGGAGCGGCAGGGAGTTCTGAAAGTCCTCGATTTACGTCAGAGATGCGTGTTGGAGAAGAGCGACGTAAATCGAAACAACGTCAAACCGATCCAGATATTCGTGACAACTTTAATCCGGCGATAAATCAAGGCGTTTATTTCACAATTCGTTTTCTGCCTCTATCCAGGAAAAAATAGCTATTTCAGATAGGATTATTATGTCTCAGTTATCAAAAAAATGCAGGCATATGCACATACGGTCTATTTTATGGGCATTATACAGGGAAAAATTTTCCGATGACGATTGTCAGCCTTGAATCAGACGTAAATCGAAACGACGCATACCGAGGACTTACTGGAAGGAGGTGGCAGAGGGTGGCCCACGACCGTTCTCCCCTCTCTGCAGTCTTCCGATCACGTCGCCAGTCCGTAATGGTTCCGGTGGGACGGGCGGTCAAGGGAGTGAGGGGTGTGGATCGCAACACGTGACCGCGAGGAATTTCTGCACCCGCCTTCGCCTATTGGACATCTCCCGGGTCGAATGCCCTCCGGTCACGCCCTCCGGGGCATGTCAGGTGGCTTATCCTCGGGGACGGAAACCAAAGGGATCGGACTGGTGTGATGGCTGCACAACCAGAGGGCCTGGGTTCGAATTCTGGGGGTTAGGGAGATTTTTTTTTCAGTGGAGTCCTGATCTTTTCGTGGGGCTCATTTGGAGACCACTCATGAGTAAATCATCCGCTCGTAGGATTGATCGCTAAGCTGCGTAACTCTTGGCGCCTTGTACCAGGGGTTGGCTTTTGCCAACTGCTTTCTGTCCTCCGTTCCTCGGATCAATCCTCCTGACCTTCCACCTTACCCCAAAAGTGCAATTGGCCTCAGTTTTCGGTCGCTCTCCAAATAACCAACCCAGAAAGTCCCAGCTTGTGTTCAGTATTCTCTCTCGTGAATCATTAGAGGGGATGTTGAAAGTGCCGTTGAATAAATCTGCTTATAGGGATAACCTATATCATCCCTCTGGATTTTTAGGGAATGACAGTTACGTTTATCATATGACTTCAGTACGAAACTGAATCTTTTGTGGGGAGGAAATTAATGCTGAATGCGGAGATTAAGGGAGAAGAATGACCAGAAGTCACTCACCTAGTCCTGCGTTTTTACTTTAAGCTTGTTATCCTATCCAGCTGACAAAGAAATTTACTGAAATTCTGACCCAGAGCATCTATTTTAACGTTGCAATGTTTCATTAATGGACTCAAAGTGGTAGATTTATCTCCCTTATAATTTGTGACAAAGTAGAAGGCCACTTACTGTTCGGTTAGTTTTTATGGGCAATTGAAAATACTTAATATGCTACTACTCCAGGTAACCACCGATAATGCGTGACAATATTACGAGATCTTAAAACGTTTCTTCTTTGTGAAACTTATCTGAAACATAGTGCTTTAACGCGTTCTTCTATTGCTGATCCCCTGTATTCTTGTTGTTTGGTCTTTTATTAATTATGTTTACGCTACAAATGCACGGGCGCCGGGGAGTATAACTTTTCAGCTCATGGAGTTTCGGTGCAGTAATGATCCTGTTATTCAATCAAATCAAGAGAGCAACGGTGACGCGCTTTCCGTTCTAGTCTTAGCTCGCTGCGTGTTATTCATTTCCAGAGTTCGTTGCGGACTAAGAAGTCATTTCGTCGCAGCTATTCATTCTTCCAGTCATTTTCGCTCGGTTCCTTTCTTCTGAAACGGCATTCCTTCCCTCAACTTACGTCATAATTCACTCGGCGCTCATGTTTAATTTATGTCTCATCTTTTCGTATATCTTTTTTATCTCCCAAGATTTTATCACCTGTTTGCATCGTGTTTATTTTTTCCTCAGTTTCTCCCCCTTCGCTTTTCAGCCGCGTGAGTTCTCTCCCTCGTCTCATTTCAATTCATAATTTTTTCCCATGAAAAACTTAAGGATGGGACTCGGAAACGTCCGGAGTCCGTCATCTTTATTACGCGGCCCCTCCGACGACACCCTCGCTCCCAGATGGAACTCACTCGAAGGCCGGCCATAATGTATGTCCGAGAGATGTGAGCTCCCTTTTTTTCCGGAATTTTTGTAATTTCCGGGTAAAAAGCTCCAGACTGAACTATATTAGTAAATTATAAACATCATTTATTGGAGTTTTTCTGGATTAAACAGTGGCAGGAGTTCTCCGCTTAATGATTGACGAATTTTGATCATCAAACTGTTGCAAACAAGTAGAGCTGTGTCTGGCTCGACTGAGTAGAACTTCATGATTTAACACCATATAAAAACACCAGGGTTGAAATTCGCTATGAAAAAATCATTTGACTTGACCGGGATTCGAACCCGGATGTCCCAATTGCCGGTCAGGTGTGTTAGCCAGTTACACCACCTAGCCATCTTCCTTCAAGAATATCGAGGGGGGCTTATGGGAACTAGATGATTTTTTCTGAAATGATTTTTTCATAGCATAGTCAAACAGGTCAGAAAAATATAAGATCGGCTTTAATCGATAAAATTAAAATAGTAAATAAACATTTACCCTCCTCAGAGCATGAAAACGCATGGCTGCTCAACGTCACTTAATAGTATTTTATATTAAAAAGAGATTTAAAAAACCAAAATATGTAAAATATATTCATGTATGTGTCTAAAAAATACTTTAAACAAAAATGTATTATTAATGTATGTGTCTTTGGAGCGGATCTTTTTTTGTCCGTTATGCTAATGAATGTATTGTAATATGATATTGCTATAAAATAAAATCGATATTGCTATAAAATAAAATCATTGGAACAACACACCTGACCGGCAATTGGGAGATCCGGGTTCGAATCCCGGTCAAGTCGAATGATTTTTTTCATAGCGAATTTCAACCCTGGTGTATATGCACCCGTGCGAGTGACTTCGTACCACATCATTTGTTACATTCAATGTTTGGAAATTTACCAAATAAAAACTTTATAACTTCCTAAGATTCTACTTTACTATCGCCAGGTTTCGCCGAAAGGTTATCATCATCAGGTGAATTGTATCATATGTTATTTGGCTTAACAATGTTACTTTCCTCTCCCTTCCTCCCTCCTGTTCACAATGACTGTTTAAGGCGGAAGTATTCTATGAGTTAGATTCTTCGACGAAATTTAGTGGTAAAATGTAATCTATGGAAGTCAAAAAGTTTTTTCTCGGTGTTAAATTAGTGCACACGGTTGTATTTAGGTTTCCGTTAATTAATTTAAGCCGTGTTAAATAATCTTGAAAACGATTAGATAAAAAGTCATCGAAGTGAAAAATTACTCTTCGGTCATTATTGCGGAACAGTTCCACCTCACCACCCTGCATAATCTGTCGATATTCAAATGTGCCACCCTTTTTTAAGGCTTTCTTACGAGGGAACATGCCTCCAGTGGGTCGAAAAAGGCGCAGAAGAATCCGCGCCCGCGGCACGAGCTGTCTATCCGTTCACGTTCCTCTCCCACGCATCGGAATCCCCGAACAGAAATGATATCCCATTCCACTTCACCTCGCCTCTTCACCTCTCTCGTCTCACACCCGACCGCTCGCGACCTTTGTGGTACATTTCCCATCCATCTTGCTCAGCGCCATTATAATTCTCTTTCCGCCATGGTCTTATTCAGGACCCACCACTCCCTTTCCTGCCCACCTCCTCCTCGTCTCTTTTGCCACCCAAGTCCCCGCTCACCTTGCGACTCTTAACGTCCCGGTACCTTCAGAACTCTCCCCCTCTCGGGGCAAGCATGCTTGCCTGCCCTTTTAAATATTATTTTTATTCTCGTGTCTCGCATCTTTTCATGTGTGTGTATGTATATGTGTGTGTGTAGCTGCCGACTTCACCTCTGACCTCGCCACAGCTCATCCCCTGGTGTTGTCCCCTTTCTCCTTCCTCCCCACCACCCCGTTTCCCCCCTCTCACCCGTCCTTCGCCATGCCTTTCTTCGTTTCGCCTTGCCGCCCTCGTAATGGTGAAGATATTTCGGATCCTTCTTGCTGAGCACGTGTGGGAAGTGGATCCGGCTGTGAATTCGAGAGATGTGTTAGAGGAAGGGTGGTCTCAAGTCTCAAAAGTATCGAGTAAAATGAAATTATGACCCACCCATGCTGGGAAACTTGCGAAATTGACGGAGAATAGCGATGTCGCTTTTGTATTGAGGCCATATAAATGCGGGTCGCATGCTGCAGCGATATTGTCGTATGAGCAGGCTTCAAGTAGTAATTCACATTTTCAAAGAACTACGGAACTAGCTGCGCAGTAACAAACGGTGTCACCCGCTAGTGTTCACACAATTGGGTGAAATTTGCGGTGGAAAAATCATTCGCCTGGATTGGGAATCGAACTCAGAATCGTCTATTTCGCGCAGAGTGCTCCAACCAACAAAGCTACCCAGGCGTCCTCTTTCACTGTGAATCTACTGGGGCTTTAAGGAGCAATTTGTCCTCACAGGTACCGTGCATATGATGCCAGAGGTAGGTACCCGTATGCAAGCGCTACGCGCCACAGTCCACGGGGTAAAGCCCAACTTCAAGCACTAAGGTGTTAACTTTGGACATTTTAAAAGAACTACGGAACTAGCCGCGCAGTAACTTTAACGGAGTCACCCGCTAGTTTTCACACAATTGTGTGAAATTCACAGTGGAAAAATCATTCGGCTGTACTAGGAATCGAACCCAGATCCCTCGATTTCGCGCCGAGGCGTGCTGGTTAGAGTACGGCGTGAAATCGAGGGATCCGGCTTCGATTCCCAGTCCAGACGAATGATTTTTCCACTGTGAATTCCATACAATTGTAGTAATTCCCAATTAGACGTCCAAGGCGGACAAGCGAAACAGCTGACGATCAGATAAGTACCCGTGTGTTCGACGTCACTCTTGGAAAGAGCTCCAGCTGGCACGTGTTGTTGTTCAGACATTGAGATCTCCTCTTTAATCTAATTCAAAATCAGCTCTTCACCCTCTCATCTGTACTGACGATCTGTTCACTTAAGCTACTGGTGATCGATTCACTTAAATACTAGTATTTTCTGGAATAGTTAGTCTGCAAATAGATCGCAGAAACATCACTTCACGTTTATTCCGTCCATCTGTCCGACCTTGTAAGTCAGAGCGACATAACTTTGGATTCACAAGTGATGGGGACGCTGTGAGAAAACTGTTTGCCGGGGGTAAACTGAGGCTGAATTTGCCTCGTCGCTTCATCGCGTCGTACGTGTGAGCTTCTACGATTTATTACTCCACACTGACTCACTCATGGCTTTCACTTTTTACAGAAGAGCTGTGCTGTGATGAAATACACGGTTATCTCTGTGATCTATGTTATCTTCGGATATTTAATTCACCTGGATGGAGAGGCTACATTCACTTCCGCGTCTTTAGTTTAGCATAGAGTGTTTTATTGACGGTATAAAAGCGGAACCGTTGATCAAGTTACTGAATCATATCGCCGTTATGATTAGGTGTTAATCAAGATGATGTCCAGTAAGGATGAAGTTGTTGCATTTGGGAATAATTGTGGAAAAAAATGCGCTTTTACCTATTAATTAGTCTTATGCGTGTACGCCAAAGAATATTGTTGTTAAAAAATCCTTCTCCGTGTATTTGACATAGTTAATTATTACGTTTGCTCATTAATTTAGCAGTCATGTCAGGATGTCGACCCGAATGTGAGGGATTTTCATGCGAGATAACTTCCATTGGGCTGGACACGTGCGCTTATGACTTGCCATAAAAATCACAGCCTTAACAGCCAGGAGATGGATAAAACTCCAACATTTATCCATTGAGAAGACAAAACATGCGTGGCGATTCAGTTTGTGTTAGCTTTTTTGTCGAGTGAAACAAAACTTCCTCCGATATTTTCACGACTTAACAATTTTTCTTTTTTTATCGAGAATGTAGCAATTATTTGAAACTGTAAGCAATCTATCTCGATAGGACAGTAAAACTTTGGAAAACCTCAGTCTGGAATCTTAATCTTAGAAAAGTGGTACGATGAGGTACAGAAATCCCAAAAAAGTCACTTCATATCTAAACATTTCCATTGACGTAATTTCTCACGCACGCACGAAAATGTATGCCGTGTGTCGTATTCGGCGCAAATTCTTGTAGGTGTGGACGCGGCTTTACAGTTTGCCTTTGAACGTAATGAGTAGTTTGCATTGTGCCTGTGATTGAAACGGATCTAAGTGAAGGCCAATTTTATTTGTCATACCTTCTGTGAATCCCCGTGTTTCCACGGCCGCTTTGCGATCCACGCCCCTCTCATTTCTATGTGATAATCTTGGACGGGGCCTGGACAATCAGGTGACCCTAGAGCGCTGAAAAATGCGGATGAACCTTCTCTACGCCGTAAGGGATCAGTCGACGCCCAGACCCCCGTCTCCTGCCTCCCTCCATCTCCCCTCTTAACCGCTCCACCTCTCCCAGCCGACATTAATGAGTTCCAACCCCGGTCGGGGATAGCGGACTCTATGTCATTCGGCCTCTTTAATATTCCTCCCCCACGCGCTTGGCAGGTGCATATCTCTTTGAGGGGGGCGCAGCGAAGAGGCTACGTCGGGGTTGCGGTGGTGATGGAGGAGTATGGAGACATTTTTGGGGGGAAAGGGGATACGAAGGCATGCCGGGACATGCAAATGTGCGGTGGGGTTCGTAGGGTGGGGGAAGAGAGGGAGAGTGAGGGAGAGGGGTTGGTGACGGTGGTGGTCCAGGGGAAGGTCTGGGTGGAGAGGGGGAATAGGTTATAAAGGGCGAATTTTCGGCGGTGGGAATGCGGAATGAAGGACTTGGGCCAGGGGTGTACCCGAAGGACGACGGGCAGGCGCTGTCGTATTGTATTAACGGGCGACTGGCTGCTCTCCCTCCATCTCCCGTGGACCATTCTTGGGAATACTGCCGTGAACTTGGTGTCCTGGCAAACTCTTATGATTGCCGGACGTGGTCCCTCACGGTATGGGGGAGTCTTTCGGCAATTGTATTTCACGCTGGTAAACTTTTAGACTTTCCCTCCCTCAGTTGCGGTCAATGGTGGAATTGTCTCACTCCCGTCAGTGATGTTCAGTTAGTTGCTCTCGTCAGTTGAAACTTTTCAGCGTTCAGAGAACTCATTTTAAAATCTCATTAGATGCTACGTGTCCGACTGTGTTTATTCATCATGCAGTCGTGATTCACTTATGTTGATAGGATGAAATATTTTTACTTTTTTCCCTACGATTGACATGCTAATCGCAATATTTCCGCGGTTGTGATAAACTATTACGGAAATATCGAGCGTTAAGGATGAAGCTGTGTCTTCACCTCTCTGGATCTTGGAGTGTGATTTCGTATTGTTCATTTATTCCACCGAGGATAGAACACACTCTTCTAACGCTTTCGATTTTCACGATTCCTTGCTGTACCCTATCTCTACTATTTTTATGCTGTTGTCCCAACACTCAAGCCCATGCGTTAGCTCACCGGGTGGTGTGTCGAAGTAGATGTAATTTTTCTCCCGTGTTATCCTTTAATGCGGTCTGTGATGGAGAGAGGAGATTGAGGGTGACTCAAAGGGAGAGAAATGGGTTGATGGAGGTTAAGTTCTCGGCGAGTCAAAGGGTTGGCGTCGCACGAAAAGGAGATAGAAGTTGTCGCATTGGAGGAGATGGAAGACATCAGAGGTACGTTACGTCCGGCCCACGGTGCCGTTTTGAGTGAAACGTGCGAATGAAACCCGTGCTGACGAAGCGGCCAGCTCCCACGCATACGCGTTGTATCATTGCGCAAATCTATGCGTGCACGCAGATTGGAAGCGAAAGCGAATATAGCAACTTGTGCAACCGATTGACATATAGATGTAGCTACATGTTTGTGGAGTTCGTGTAATAAATTTGGAAACAATATGGTGACTATTAGCTGTCACCTTTAAGTGCTCACTGGCGAAAATACTGTACTCCGGTCTGTTTCTCAAGTCCTGAACGCTCAGTTGCAACGAGTATTTTCATACTCTCCTCTGGAAATCACACTTCAAAAGCTGCCATGTCCTATGCTTTTTAGTTTTTACACTTGCATTGATCTCTTTATTAATTTTATGTTTCTCTCTCCATGAATTAGTTGCACAGTCAAGTTAAAATCTCACCACCTCGGAGCCGCATTGTGGAAGATACGCCGTTAAATAATGTCTGTCCCCTGAGATCCACAAATATTTGATCCAATTTCATTTTGAATGCTCGGAGAATAACACCGATGGGTCAAAATTTAATACAACCTTTTTTGTTACTAAATTCAAGCGACGCTACCGACGTAATTGCTCTGCGGTTTTCACAACTTCGTCTAATTTACTGAGATTATTCTACACATTTCAAATCCGAGTTTTCACAGATAATACCATATGCTTATGAAGATTTTGACATATTTGGACCGTGCAAATTTATTGTACAACAAATCAGTGGATGAGTTAATATTACGCTCCGAGGACTGCCTATGACAAGGATAGTATGAAAATGGGCTAGTGCCTATATCAAGAAACGCTAAGCATACATATTACCGAATTGTTACCATATTCTGCTGGGGGCGATCGCATCTGCATAATCTCGGGGTCATTTGCATTTGATATACTCCGTTATCTCTGGCGTGACTTGGTAGAATTCACTTAGCATTTGAATGATTAGATAACTTAGTTTTTCCACGTAAATTTATTTCAAGTGTGATATTATTTTACCTGATGATGGCGTGCCACGGGTCGTCTTGAGTTAAATTTAAGTGAAATCAATGAGACATCTTATCATTTACTATACATTTGATATAGGGCAGATTGAAATCCATCTTGTGGACATCCAGCTCTTGTAACAACGACACAAATGCGATTTTCGTCCAACATTGGCATCACTAATAAACGTTACACCTTCAGGCGTCATTTCATAGAAGTATTTTATATTCGAATCAATATTGAAGATTATCCTTGTACTTTTCCACAGTTATTTAGTAACAGTTAAACGCACTACGCGTTTCGCATCTTCGGGTGCAATTGTTTATAAATACGTAACTGTGGAAAATTACAAGGATTATTTTCAATATGGTCTAGAATTGGCATCACTTTTTTCGCTCCCGACCGTCGCGGGAGAATCGTCCTCCTACCCTTCAAATTCTCTAAATTTCTCCTCCATTTTCCTACCAATCTTGAGCCTATTCATTTCAGACCCACTCACTTGATCTGACAAGAAGTCTCCTGCCATCACAAGACCGCACCATTGTCCGCCAGCCCGCCTGCCTCCCAGCGGTGACTATTCCCCGAGAACACATCACGAGATCTTTGTCTCCTCATTCCTCCTTCAAGTTCTGCTTCGCTACCGTCTACGTCTTCTGAGACAGCGGTGGAGGGGAGGAGGAAGGTTTGGAGGAAACATTCTGAGCGGGGAGAGGGAAAGATAGGGCCGGCTAATGTTTCCAGTTTTTTCGACGCCAAACAAAGGGGCGCCGACTACGCTCGCTGCGGATATGAATGGTGGAACGGGGGGATATGGTTGTTTACGATTGAATTAGCGGCATGGGAACCGTTTCATCGGTCGTTTAAGGGATCATTTTCAACAAATTTCCCACTCGCCAGATAGCAATCCGGTGGTATTTTACGCACAGCCAGCCAGCAACACGTTCCCTCTCATTTTGTCTCATTCTCTCGCCTCTTTTGTTTATGTCTCGGGAATCCCGTGTTTGATGAAAAGGAAAATATTGGTGGGATATCATCGGCGTGGGACTACGAGAGAGAGAGGGAAGCTTCACGAAATATTCAAGGAACGCGGAAAGTTCTCCCTCCGCGTCGGAAATTTTGAATCTTAATGTCTTAAAAAGCACGAAAGATGAAGCAGAGATATTTGCAGCTGCGAGATTTATACGATCGCGCATGGTGACTCATCGCGTGATATTCAGCGTAATTCTTTTTCCTTTTCCCTTTCTATCCTTTAAGAAATGTATCACCGATTGACGAAGACAAAAGTTTTGGTTCTCATTCATGGGTTGTTTAGCTGGAATACTGTCTATAAAAAAAATCTACTTTTCTATTTTCTGCAATTGGGAAGGAGCATTACAAAGGTTAACTTACAATAAAACAACTTGAAAGCCCGGAATTGAACTGCCGGTCTCCCGAAATTAAAACGTATGTCGTAAATTAGAACCCAGAATTACCAGTACTGCACTTAAATTGTTTTTAAAATGCCAGTGTTCTTATTATATGTAATTATTTATATTTACGCTCACCTATCCAATTCCGTGCTTTTAAGTCGTACCTATCGTATGAATGCAAATCAAGAAAACCACTTGCATAAAAGTACTAGATATATCTTTCTGATTTTTACCTTTCCTCTTTCATGTCTCGTGATCTGTCGCCCGCCGACACTCCAATGGCGCCTTGAAAGCTTATTATTTGAACATTAGGAGAGTTAGGCGTTGCCTCCACCTGGGCATGGCGATATCCTTCTAAATCATCAAAATGTGCCCTCACCTTATGTTTTGTTGCGCCCATTCAATTACAGGGAGAATATTTTGCTACTGAAGCTATATCCAGACTGTAATTACATCCTTGTATCCCGTAGTACTTTGCTTTCATACGTGAACCTCAGTAGAGGCGGTCCTGGTAGTAAATATTTACGACTTTCATGTTCTTCCAATTTATTATTTGCGATGTAGTTTCCGCATGATTATAAAGAAAACTAAACTAAAGGCTGACGGTTCCTCCGAACCGCCAATTTTGTCACTTAGGTTGGTCAAACGTAGCTAGGTTACATCATTCACTACGTTTACCTATCGAACTCAGGTCGATATGAACTCAGATCGATATGAACTCAGACCGATCTGAACATTCTAAGCCAGCCGACTCGGATCGGATTGAAATATCGATTTGAATCAGTTCATATCGATTTGAAATGATTGGCAGAGAAAGCGGGTCGAGTTAGCCTGCTTCTCATTTCGATCCCACCAGCCTGTTGCGTTTACCATACCGAGCTGAACCGGCCTAATCGATCTGAGTTCACTTGGTAAACGTCGTGATTGTTATCCCCTCCTTCACTACCCTTGGCCAATTCTATGAGATATCCTCGCTGTTCTCGCGTTCTCCTCTTCAGTGGGACTTCTCCTTTGCGCGCGGGCGATTCGAAGCCTCATCCAACTCCAGTCATCTCTTCTTCTCTTGGCTACGATTACCCAACCTTCTCTTCATCGTTGTGAAATGCATTTTTCTTGACTTTTATGTCCTTTACCTGTTATTGTTGTCGTTTTCCTTGAGTTTTCCCTTTTAACCTGCTGCGCAGCTGCCGTAATTACTGTGGCAAATAAGATCTCTAATGAGAAATAACCTTCGACATATATTAAGCGTCGGGCGGACGATCAAGAGATATCGAGCGTGTGGCAAACGGAAACTGGTATTCAGCGCTTGGCGGAATAAATTGAAGGAATATTTCTTTATTGCTCGCAGCACGAGGAAAACTGTCGGACGCGACGGGTATCGCGGACTCATTTTTGAAGTGAATCGTTCCCAGAGGTACAGCGGAGGAGATATAAGCGGAGATGTTCCTTTTGAAATAAGTGAATAGAACAAAAAAAATAACATTTGAATCCGCGACTTGAAATATTGGTGGCGCCGCCGAACCACATTCCTTGGTCGCTGGACGATTGCCATCCTGTAATTTCGGAAAAAAATATTCATTTTTTTCCGGCACTCTCGGCCTTTAGGAATTTCTTCTTTCCGTAAAAATAAAGTATTACCATTACATCGTCGGGCGAGAAAATGGCTCGCTCGCTTATAGCGTTTGGTTCTTGTGCTTTGGTTTTGGTTTTGAGTCTTTTGGCTTTTGTGTGCAGATTACCAATGTCTGTGTTTGTTCGTACCCAGATAAACTGCTTCCGAATATGAAAGTTTTTTTGAAAATGCAGCATTTTGCGATCGAGTAGGAATCACTGTTAACGATACGTGATGGACTACTTCCCGGTCGCACGGTTAATGTGTATCTCGTAACCCGAGCTAATTGGTTAGGGAATTACCATCAAGACTGAGCATTTCCATTAGTATGTGGCTGAATGAGTGTTGTTCAATGCATTTATTCTATTGCTCCTCTCTTGAGAGGTCAACGAGGAAAAGGCAGGTCAGGCATGATTCTAACCTCGCTCAGAAAAACCCAAGAAACGCAGATAGCCACATCTTTTCCCTGTATAAAACATTGTATCTCAGCCCCGCAAACCCCAAAAAGATGCATCAAACCTAGTGCGATCATTTGGGAAAGAATTTAATACGACATGAAAGTGTAGAATGAATTAAGTTTTTATTTGACAATTAACATTCTTTTGGACATTAAAAAGGTGGCTTGATTAGTTAATTTGCCTAATAATTGGTCATGTATGATCAGGATCGAGGAGGTAACGAGGTGTTTGATGTGAAAAAATGATGAGTAAAATGTCGAATCCCAACTGCTTAGTAATGTTTCCTTTCTCATTACTAAAAAAATGAAGAATGATTTATTTCTCCTCGGAAAAAGGAAATTCTTCACAATACTACGCGCTGTAGAAACTTCAATTATGTAATCTTCTCTAAATGTCAAAGAAATTGTGAAATGTGGCATAATATTTAGACATGGATTAGCGTTGGGCCCTAGTTCGTTCATGTGGATGATAATGTACATTCGATTTCTCTAATTTTGTCTGATGCCTGACCAATCTGTTGCTTACATTCTTCAGCCAATTTTAGTTATAGTTTGTTAAAAACTCCCACGAGTGTCTCACAAATTTTAGAGAGATTAAGATGGGAGCCCCTAGAGACTCGGAGGCTACACGCTGGGCTTAGCTTGCAAGAGAAATTCAGAACTGATGTGTTTCAGAGCGACACAGAGAATATCATCATGACGCCTCACTACTTCTCTAGGACTGACGGAAGCGATATTTTTTACTTTTTTATATTTTATTTTCACTACCCCGAATACAGCACAATGTGCCAATTTACGTCGGGTGGATAACAGTAACAACGGACGAGTCACAAACACCCATGTCCTGGGCAGATAATATTCTACTCAGGCGGGACTCAAACCCGCGACCCTCGGGTTAGCAGACGAGGACTGTACCCCGCCGCCACCAGGGCTGACTTATATAATTAGAGAGATACACTGCCGAACAGATAGGTACAAAAATTCGTTCTTTCCGCGCACAATAAGCGACCACAATAAAAAAATGAGCTCCACCAAATACACTCCCATAATACACGTCACCATTTCACCTCCCAAAACCTTATCCCTTACATCTTTACACGGCTGGTGTCCTAATACCCCCTGCCACACGCCCATACGGCGGCTCGCAGGGTAGTACGTAGTTGTAGATGTATAGATTTCCAGATGGTTATCCCAGTTTTCAGGCTCTGCATATCCACGGAATTTTATGGTTTCTTCACTGAAAGTGATGAAGCCGCTATTTCCTTCGTGTCGTTTCAATTGTGGCCACTCTTCGCAATGATTTTGGAGCCGTGGTTACGAACCCAAACACTCGTTTACACACTGTAGAGCGTGCAGTTTTACGTACTCGATCCAGATGGTTGGTAGTGCCGCTTTGTCGTCGCGCGATCTTGGCAGCCGCGCCTCCCTCCCCCCCTACTTGTCCTTCTCTTTTGTCTTCCCGACCGTGGCTCAGTCCAGACAATGCGATGGACAAACCGGAGAGGAGGGGAACACCGCCGCGGACCGCTTACTAATTAGGAATCCGAATCTGGGCAGATGCGACCGCGAGGGCACGGGTGGTGGGCAAGAGGGAGGCTTCAAATTAGCGTCTCAAGGTCGCTCCCTCCCACCCCCTCACCCCCCCCAAAAAGCGACACTGCTTTGCACTCGGCTCGTATCAACACTGGACCCCGAGGAGAGGGAGGCCGAATTAATTCCTCCGGGCAGTCTTGCGTTTTCGCCCCGTCACCTAGGCAACATTCTTCTGCACTCGTCTCATCTCGCGGAGTCCTTGGGGGTTGGGAAAAAAAAGGCGTCCTCTTACGGAGAGGTTGAGACGGGGAAGGGAGTGAAAAGAGCCCGATGAGACTTGTAATTGAATTCATTGCTCGACCCGAGAGCCATTTCACGATCGGAAGACGGGAGGGAAGCCGAGGGAGAGATGGGAAAGGGTCGGAGATGTGGCGAGGCGGGTAACTCAAAAAGAAGTGTGAGACGTTCCTCTCTCGTCAGTTCTCGGGAAATGATCAAAAAGTTAGCTCTGAGTCCATATGCATTCATGATGAAGAAACCTGACGGAATCTGTTCCCGAAATTTAAGGATAGTAAATCTTCAACAAAGAATTGCGCTAGCTAAGGAGGCGTTTTATAATAGAAGGGAGATGATGACGGGGACATTGGGTAAGGATGTGAAGAAGAGGCTGGTGAAGAGCTTGACATGGAGCGTAGCGTTGTATGGTGCAGAAACGTGGACCCTCAGAAAGGAGGACGAGATGAGACTGCAGACGTTTGAGATGTTGGTGGGGAGAAGGATGGAGAAGGTGAGGTGGACGGAGAGACGGGGAGAAAGACTAACGAGGAAGTGCTTGAGATGGTGGTCGGAAAGGAAAGGAAAATTCTTGATCAAATTCGAGATCGGCAGAGTAGGTGGCTGTAGGAAGGAATAAGGGGCGATGGGTTGCTAAAAAGTGTGATAGAGGGAAGTATGTTGGGCAAGCGGGGAAGGGGAAGAAAGAGAATAGGTTTCATGGATAGGATGAAGAAGTAGATCGTATGCTGAGTGTGCTGAGGCGAAAAAGGATATACCAAACGGAGATAAGCCCCTGAAAGTGTGGAAAGCCGGGAGGAGATTCTCTGACATTCAACAAAACCTACCTTAAGCGGTAGAATACCTAAATAATAATAATTATCTTCAACGGTTCCTGGTCACGGTGAAAACTACTCAAAATTTCAAAGTAAAATTTCTCCCGTCGGTGACGAATATATTGTATGAAATTTCCTACTATGGAACAGTCGCAATTTTTTGGCTAAATTCAACATCTACTGTTGCTCATAATGCAGAAGCCTAAAGTCTGATTGGCCTAAAACATTTTCCGTACATAAATATCCATCTCAAATCTATTTCCCTCCCCCACCTGCAGTAAATAATTCAAAATGAATTTTTACTGCGGCCTGTTTCTCAAGTCCAACTTACAGTGATTTAGAAATTATATTAACAGTTGTGTTCGGTCCATTTAACATACGCAGTAAATGACGCCTGCAACTCCTGCATTTAATTTGAATCAATATTGAAAATGAGTATTGTACTTTTCCGCATCTAATTATTGTAAAAGTACAATGTCTCAAGCGAACCTGAAGATGTAGCAAGCTGCGAAACGGGTTGTACGTTTGTAATAATTAACTGTGGAAAATTACAATACTCATTTTCAACATGGATTCGAATGTGAAATTCCTCCACGAGGTGACGCTTGAAGGAGTAAAGTTTATTCCTACATTAAACTTTTAATTATATTAACAGTTATTTATGTACCCTGAGTACTGCAACCTAGGGAAGTTGGACTGATTATGATGGCATTCCTCAGCTAAAATCCCGCATGCTGTCCTTCTCTATCTATGTAATTTATGAATACTCGCGATGTCCTATTGGAATTCTAGGCGCTTGGAAAGAAAACATTGCGTGATTTCCGTTGTCTGAAGTGCAGTTTCGCGTAGTCGTTAGATGCATGAGCGATGAACGTATGACTTAAACTCCCGTCACTCAATTCTTTCCTCGGAATAAAAATTGCGCCATGTCGGCGGAATGGATTAACATGGGCCTTGAGTCCCCTCGCTAAAAAGGACTGGAATGCTGATTCTCCGGTAGCCCTTACTTGTGCTGGCACGTTAATTTCGGTCACATGTTACTCGTTTCGTGGGTACGTAGGTACATTGTTTAAGGGCATTAAATATACATTTTCCCCCTCGAATCTTCCCCCTTTCTTTATCTCTTTTATCCCGAGAGTGACGGCAATCTTCCTTCCTCTCCGACCCCTTTTTGTTTTCGTTATTTTCACCGGTCCATCGGTTGCATGTCGCCGGCATCTTAGCTCTTTGTCTCCCACCCCCACCCACTCTCTCCTCCCCATTCCTTCAACCCTTCTTTTCGTTCGGCCCGCTCTGTGGAAGGAGGGGGATGCTGGAGGGGTCAACTTTCCCAAAACGGTTTTCGTCGGGACCACTCGAGTTTCGCACCCCTCCCTCCCCCCGGGCCTCCTCCTCCACCCGGCTACAAGACGCTATTCCGTGGGATTTCAGGGTGGAGAGGGGATGAAGGCAGAGTGACAAGGGGGAGGGGTCGCGGAGATGTGGGAGGGGTGACAAAAGGATCCGAGGAGAAGAGTGGTGTGGGTAGATTGTCATCGTCTGCCTTCTGTCGCCTCCCCCCCTTCCCCGGGGTCTTTCTTCCCGCCCGCCTGCCGACATCCAAGCCGGACCTCCCCGCCTTTAACCCCCGGCCAACCTCTTGCCCTCTTCCCTACCGCCTCTCTCAGCCAACCCTCACCCCCGTAAAACTCTCCTCCCTCCCCCTGGACCAAATCTCCTTCTCCTCCCCTCTACGTGATATAATCCGTGGCCAACTGTTCTCTCCTGTCTGCCACTCCCTCCGCCCCTCCTGTCGCTTACGGTACAGAGAGCAGGGTTAGCCCGGGTTTAACCTCTTCTGTTCCGTATTAAAAGTCTCCCCGAGACATATTTTATAATACTCGACCTCTTTTTTAAGAGCCGAACTCCCCATCGCGCTTTTGTCAACCGAGAAGCAACGCTCTTTTCGCTTCGAGAAGTTTCCTGGAAGGCGCCGGAGTTTACGCATCCCATACGGTCGATAAAATGCGACGATTTAGTGGTGTAGTTGAATTTTTTGTAACTCGACCGTATCACACTCGAGTTTTCGGTGAATTCGTGTCAGATGTATGTTGATGTTTTGTAGGTTTTCACTACATAGGGGATCATCTCCTCTGGGTTTAAATTTCTGCAGCTCAAAGTGTTATCAACCCTGAAGTACCCCGACTACTGCTACTATCGAAGCTCGGCTATACTTACTTCAGCATTGTAGTTTTTCCGTTAGAATATTGTTTACAGAGAACACTCTTGTTCCAAAGTGCCCTAGGACGAGATTACATCCGGTGTTCCATAATGTTCGGCATTTAGCAGCAAAAAGCTTGCTTAAAATCTTTAGAATGCTCCAATGCCATAGTTGGTACTTATATAAAATGAATCATTTCATGTATGTTGCGAAATGCCTTTAGCCTTGGTAGTATTGTATGAAATCCAAATTTTTCCTTGAAGTTATTTAGGTTTTTAATGAACATTTGAATCACTCTAGTCCTCTAAAATCGTTACTCAATCTCGATTATCTGAGAGGAAATTTAAGTGTCGGAACACATTTATCTGACCTTGGAAATCAGCAATGCAAAGCGTCTAAACGTCCGTGCCAAATGACGGCAGCCGGCATCTTGAGCAATCTCACGGAGTCGCTGAATATCTTAAAGAAAGGCATATAAACGTCGAGACGGTGGTCTGTTCTCAAATAATTTGGCGTGTAATTTCGCCAGAGTTCTGTATCTCGTGCTGCGTCCATATCTCCATCTCGACTCGGGAGTAACATGTAAGGGTCATTTAAGCCCACTCCCGCGAGGAGCGCATTTTCCAAGCGGGGCGATTTTCAGCGGAGATGCCCACTTTAATAACAACCATTCTCTTCTTTCGGTAACCTTGTTTCGCGGGATTTCTCCGTGCCGTGCTCTATCGTCTTCCCACAGCGAAATGATCGATCGGCTTTTGAAATGTTAACCCCCGCGTCCCGACGGTATCAGGAAAGCGGTATCCCGTCTCCTCTATCCCGCCGTCTTTTAGCTCCTCATCCTCGACTCGGTCAGCTTGTCTTCCTGCGCTCACACTTTATCTCGGATTCCCATCGCGAAACCCCGTCCGCGAAAGCCTTGTTTGTCACCCTAGGGCAAGGGGGAAAGTTTCCCCTCTCAGCCCCTCAGTTTGCCGATGGTGCCTTCCCGAGTTGGCGGGGGCAAGACGGTGGATTCCTCGGGTGCCAACCGGGGAGCGGCGGTCGTTCGGGATTGAGAGTGTGTGTTTATGCCACGATCACCCGTGGGTAGAAAGGTGGAACAAGAGAGAAGGAACGGGGTCGCTCTGGAACGACCGGCCCGTTCCGCCGCGACCATGCATTCAGATTGAGTTATAAATTACAGATTTTTACGGCCGTTTGGAAACTCGGCCCGGGCATTCCGGAAAAAATATTTTGGTCGAAGTTTCTGTGGAATCGCGCCCGAGTGCCGCCATGTTTGTGGGCCGATCTTCCGAGTTGCCACGAACGGCTGGTATGTTCTTCCTAGCCTCTTCTACACCTACCCAGTCTCCGCCGCTTCTAATCGCATACCGTAGTTGTTACGAGGGGAGGCTATGAGGTCCATATGGTGCAATAAGTTATCATCGCCTGTCACCAATTCATCCACTTCCCTACTTCAAATTTCCATCGAATAATAGTGGGAGTCACCAAACTTCGGTTTCGTAGGGGCGTCATGTACCCTCACTTAGTTGAAAATGCTTAGCATTTTGGGAAGTATTCGTAGAAAAGTAAAGGCTGCATCTCAAAACTCGATGAATTTATCGGTTCTATCACTTCTGTGCGTTAATGAATTTCATAAGGCTCTGTAGCACGATTTAACTGCTTTCATAACCACCTTTACGTCTAATTCAGGTTCTTAATGGCTCATGTACCATTCCATTTTTTTAATTCAGTGCTCAATATTATCTTAAAGTATAAATATATATATCAGTATACTATGTTTATTTTATATTCGCGAATGAATGGACGAAAACAAGAAATTTCAGGACTTTTGCACTGAACTCTAAAATTGTTTGAATTGATGTTAATGAACCTCGTCATTTAAGCTTTTTTCTAAATTACTTCTGTTTTAATTATGAGTTTCAGTATTTACAGCTCCAGACCAAGTATTTCCTAATTGCTAACTATCGTTGCGTAATTAAATATGCATTGTATACCAGTCTCAACTACTTCAAACGTTGTGGCCTTCCACGTTATTGGCATGTGGGTATAATTGATGTGTTAGCATTCGAATTGGTTATTTAAAATGTACGGTTGAGAAAGTTAAATAGCTGAGAATTTTCTTGGCTCGTTAGCGTATTACTCGTGTTAACACCTCATCTAGTTCAAACCTATTTGCATTCTATTAACCATGTGAATCAACCTCCTATTCAAATGGCGTAATTTTAAAAACAACTCGACCTTCCTAGGATCAATAAAGCATTTCTTCGGTGACTGATCACCGTCGAGATAAAAAAACGAGTGTCGTATACTTAATGCCTTGTAAAATAAATGCATTGAAATGATGAGTACGATCGCCGTGCGCCTAATCTCTAGGAATCATCCGTAGCAAAGGTGATCATGTACATTGATTTTAAAAAGCGTTGCTTTGAATGTCTTCATATCTTTGCAAATAATACTCTGATATTTTAATTCGTTTCATCCTAAAAGTTTGGCATTGTGTTTGTGGCAGTCTTTGGGATGCTAATACAGTTGTCTACCAGTCATTGTGATTTCTTTTCAGACGTTTCAAAATATTACTTTTGTTTCATCACCAGTGAAGATTTTACGTCTAGGATTTAAATGTATCGACGGTAAAAAGTAGGGAATTTCAGGTGTGAGGTTGATGATTAAAATGGAAGAAATTATGAAAGACGATACATTTTGAATATTTTGTGTGTTTATGCTGTTTTGCGATCACCTAGAGTGAGTTATTATCACTTACATTGCACTGGGTATCAATTAATTACCCATGTCACAATTAATGTTTGTCGTAAAATTGTTTAAAGCGCAGGAAATGTATGTATATTTAGCGAGTCAATCTCCTCTGTCACCGTGACGTCAAAGAGCTGACAAGAAACTTAAACGTGATTGATTTACGCCTCTAGCCGATCGATCGAACGAATAACACCGCTTCAGACCTCTGCGATTCTCATGGAATCAGTCGGCGTGAATCTCGATCCCCACTCCTCGGATTCGATTGCGTCTCCGGGGTCGCATTAGAATATTTCGAGCCCAGAACGGTCCTCGCCCGGCGTAATTCATAATCGAGGGCTCATTATTCGAATAACCATCAAGGCGAATCACAGATGGAGCCATCGAGGAGGGGATTCATTATTTTGTGCCCTTCCTCCTCGCGAGCCACCTGCTTCTCATTCCTACTCCTCCTCCTCCAACCTCTGTAAAGTGCCCTCACATACCTTCCGTATGTTCTTTCCCCCCCCTTACCTGTCCTCCCCCCGCCCCTCGCCCCCCCACCCCCCCTATCGTGCCCATTCCTCCGCACTCCACGGCAACCTTAACCTCTTCCCCTCCTCCAAGTCTCTCCAGCCTCCCCTCACAGGCGTCTCACTCGTGGCCTGCCACGCCCAGGCATGCAACCTCTCTGCTCTGCCCTCTAGCCCTTCTCCCCCCCCACTCTTCGTCCCACCCAGTCTTCACTCCCCCCTCTCACCCCCTCTGCCTTCGACCAAACAACTCGCCCAGTCCGAGAACCGGCCACTTTTTTCCTACTATGACCATCGTCCTTCTGAACCCACCAACTACCTCCTACCATCCGAGAGCAACCCTTTACTTCCCCTCGCTCCTTCCTCCTCCCATTCGGCTTCACATTCCCTCCGGGATCGCGTCCCATGTATTCCCTTGACCCCCGTGCTGTTTCTTCTCTGCCCCTCCCTTCCTCTCCCCCTCCCCCGCCCTCCTCGATACGCCTCCCCATCATCCTCTTCGGCCCGTCCTCCACCTCTTCCTCGCCGCCGCTATGTGTGGCTCGAGCACGTAGGGGCAGCCGTGGAGTGAAGAGTTCGACAAAGCCGGAGTCTCCCTCCCCATTCCCTTCGATACGGGATGGATTGGTGTCTCCATCTGCCGTCGTCGACGGACGTGAAACGTTCCGAGGAGTCATTCTTCCGAACGAAGCTGCGGCTGTGGGTTTCGCCGTGGCCTTCCAAGTGACCTCGGGTCCTGCGTGTCATTTGTTTGTTTTCGCCCATCTTCCCGTCGCTGAGATCGCTCGGGATTGATTGTTGTCGTGATGTATCATATACATTCACGCCTTTGCCGAAAAATAATCTGTGCGTTATAATATTTCGAGAGATTTCAATGATTTTTTTTGGAATTTTCACCGTCCATCTGTGGTTGGTTTTGCCTCATTTTCTTGGTGACCTCGTACTTTCCACTAACATAAAATGGGATCAGCACGTATTGGAAATGTGTGACAAGGGAAATAAAATTCTCTATTTACTGAAGCTTCAAAGGAAAAATTTACCTGTTCACACAAGAATTTCACTTGTAACCTCATTGATTTTTCCAATTATAGGCTATTGTATACTAGTGTATATCGATTTTACAAATATTCTCGAAATACGTATCCAGCGATTAATTAACAGCTGCCTTAGATTTATATTCGATCTTCGCAGAGATGACCATGTTTCTGATTACTTTGTTGCCTTGAAGTGGCTGCCTCTTGGCTCCCGAAGGAATTACTTCCTGGGGTGTTTTCTGTTCTCCCTCTTTCATACTCATATGCCTGAATACCTCTACAACCTATTTACCCTCAGAACTACTGTTTCCGTCAGAAGAACTCGGGCAGACCTAAACCTTCTCCACATACCCCATGCCCGTACCAACCAATACCTAAATTCCTTCCCGATTATAGCATCCAAGTTTTGGAATTCATTACCCCCCTCAATAAAATGCTCCTCCACTCCGGAATCTATTAAGAGGAAATTGTACGAATATTTAAAACAGTAGCACTGTTGTTTTGAAATGTAAGAATCTTTGTGTTGATTAATTTCATTTTTGTTAGAACCTTCGTTTTCAATTGCTCTTGTGTTTATGCTATGCTTATTTCATAATTATTGTATTTTGAGCAGAATGTTTTCTGTGCTTATGTTTTTCTCTTTTTTGCTCTAATGGGTTTCCCAGAGCATCAATAAACCATTCATTCATTCATACTTTCGTAACTGCCTTCCTTGTAAACACTCCTATGCTCTTCCGCATTGGTTTCGTTCGTAATAAATGATAACTGTGTCGGATTTAATTTTACGCGAATCTGTATGCGTGCGTATTTTGAGAGTATTTTCCAAAAATGACGCTTAATCTTGACGTTTTCTGCTTCTCTTCATTGCTTTAGAAAATATTGTATGCCACCACCACTGGTGAAATACATATTCATATAATTGTCATCAGTTGTTCACCCATGCTCTAATGAAAAGTGATTTTGAATTCCTTGAAGCATATAATTTTTTAGTGGAAACTATTTTCTGCCTTAATAATTATGTGCTGATGACTAACTTTGCATTTTTCCTTTTTTTCTAAATGTGCTTGAGAAAACCTCTTAAGAAACTGGATGCGGAATGATTGAGCGTATTCACACATATAGCAATTCACACAATGATATGCTATTAGAAATCGTTACCAGTGTTTTAGTTTACACTGGATGAAGGCTTATAGGGCCGCCCGTATCTGTAAATATGTTCGATTTTTCTCTTGAATGATCTATCGAAAAACCTCCTCTTTCCATCCGTCGCACTGTGTAGGAAATGATGGTCATGAATGTCGTGTCACATGAAGAGGAAATCAACCTTTTTGACTCCTACCTCGAGACTTCCCATGCATGTGAGAATAATCCGGTGTCCAGGGAGGTTAGAGAGTGGCCAGACGAACCGGCCGATAGGAGATGGACACAAAAAATGCACCGAAAAATCCGGTGGAGGGCCGTGATTTCGAGAAAAATCTCTTCCTCGAACGAGGAACGGGAAAAAAACAAACGGATGCTCGGTCGCATCCGTTGTTTCGGGTATTACCACCGTGGTCATTTATCGGAGCTTCCCTTCGGGAGAAGGCGGCTTTATGTCATTTTAATGGCTGAGTGAGCCGCGGTCGTAATGAGAAAGGGAGAAAAAAGAGGATCCGGTGTCTCTTGAACACTCGGGGCGATTCGAGGTGGGAGTACTTCGTCCTATTCCGAATGCTGCTTCGTGCTATTTGCTCTCACCGTCAGGATAGTACAGATCTGCGCGCATAGACGCACCTCAGAGTGAAATTGAGCGTGCTTGGCTGAACATCTTTTGAGAAAGCATTATTTTGTATTTTCTTGTGTTAGCATACATATGGGGAGGATGTCGTTCACCTGCGTGAGTCCTCATAAATACAATTAAAACACGCTACATGACAATGTCACGATCAGATCGTGATTATCAGGGATTGGATTGGATGTTGGGGAGGCGACCGACAGCTAAGGTAATTTGCGCCATAAGCGAAGGTAAGGCGGATAGAAACCCGGCGTCGGCATTAGCCTGTCTTAACGAAAGGCGCCAAGAGGACCACGGTTTAACGTCTCATCCAACAGACGGAGTACTGTACTTAAAGTGCCCTCCACAAGACACTCAAGTAGGGATCGGGTTTCCTCTGATCACCCTCCTCTGCAGGGCTTTGAACCCTGGCCGCCCGTCTGGTAAGCCAGTACTCCAGACGCCACGCCAACCCGATCTCCTCGTGTTTATCCGATCGTTACTACTCGGCGAAACTATGATCGTGCTCGAAAATCGAGACCATTTTTTATTGCAATCGTTTCACGGTAATCTGTCGTCTTACTCAGCAGATCCAGCGTCAATTTCAGGCTTGTGAAAGTCACCGCCTATAACTTTTTGACGTCGGGAGTAGTTCCATTTGCACCCAGTGGAATATCATTCCGGTTTCTTTTCCTTGATCCAAAAATCTTATCGAGGGAGTTTGCATGTATGTGTAAATATTCAAGGTGAGACGGTGTGAAGGTCTATCTTGCGTCAGGTGCTTACGAGTTAATCAGAGTGGTATCCGAAGAATTAATTCGTATGCTGTGGCTGGATCGCATGCTAATCCAAGAGATTAAAAATTCAATATCGTATAATTTGGTTCGATAGCGAGTCGTATTTCACATCCAGTATGAATAAATCAGCAATGCGGCAATCAATGTCTGCGGAAACGCGATGCAAAAAGTCCAGCGCCAACGCTTTCATCGTACTTGTTTGGAGCACTTGTCCTGTATCGCATATCGAAGAATATGACAGATTAATGAACAGCATGACGACGTTTCCAGCTTCTAGAAAACGGGAAAGTTTAGACTTCATCGCTCTTCCCATGATACTCAGGTCGCCTCATTGGCTCGTGTTCACCAGAAATTTATAAATGGAAACTGCCTCGGATAATCCTTGAATCTACTAGAAGGGGCAGGCTGTGGTTGAGAATAACACCACCACGGTCTTTACGGGCACAGTATATTAACATTGACTTGAGATGAATTCCATCATTTCAGGCGTAACCTTGTGGAAGTCTATTATTAAATAAATAATGACAATATCTACTATGTTTAAATCAACAGAGTTACCTTCAGGGACCTGACAGATACCTAAAGATGACGCAGTAGTGTTGAAACTAGTTGTAGCAATACAGAACTCTGTGGATTTAAAAATAGTCGATATTGTCATTTTTTATGCGTCTTGAGAGTTTTCCTTCCGATTCCCAGGCTTAATGCATTAGCCGCACGGCGTAGTATTCAAACCCTATTGTAATGAGGGGACGATGAAACAGGGATGGCGTCTTTCTGGGATGACCGGAGGCAGGCAAAAAACATTTTGAACGGTGCGCCTCACCTCTAATGAATCGTCATCAACGGACAGTAGGAAAATGAGCGGTCTGAAAATATGTATTTCCATGTCTTCGAATTTTTAAGCATTTTGGACCGGTTGCATTCTCGTGGTTCGTGACGGGATTCCACGAAGGACCCGGGCGGTCTCCCGTCCTTGCTTTAATTGCCCTAATTGGGAAGGAACCTAAATCATCACGCGGGCTAGCGCCGGGAGGCATGGACCCGTTCCGTCTTTTCTCCGCTCTTCACCCCTGGCGGCGAGGCGCGTCCCGATCGCACAGGTATCAATCACGGTCCAGAGATGCCCTTCACCGCGACCACTTCATGTCCTTCCACTTATTCGGGATATTTTCTCGTAGCCGGGGTGCGCCGCTCTCTTTTAACCTCGGGCGTCATTTGGATGTCTCCGTCTCACTTTCTTACCGCTCTCATCTTCTCCATCGGCGATGTTATTTTGGTCTATTCCGTCCGAATCGGAGCTTCAGGCGTGAAGGAAAGGTATTTTGACAGGACTTCAGTGCAGTATTCTTCCTTTTCAACCCTTGAGTTGGTTGGCAGCAGACCTCCATTCATCTCTCTTCTCAGCTTTCCGTTTCAGGTCGTAATATGTTCTGAATTGCATATCTTTCATAATTTGACTCATGCAGTCTAGTCAGTCTAGTCTAGTGGGGTCTTCCTCTACAATTTTACCCTCAATTTTTCCTTCAATTATTCTTTTAACTTAACTTTTATTAACTTTTTATTAATTTTATTAACTTTATTAATCTTAACTTTTAACGTGCCGTGATAAATGTCCAATAAGTTCAACTCTTCTTTCTTTAATGATCCTTGTTACACTTCTTCTTTCCTATTGAGCTCTTTCAAATACTTATATATTTGTTTGTTTTCCTATCTGTCCAGTTTACTTTCAGCATCCTTCTGTAACACCATGCTTCAAAGGATAGCAGTCTTTTCATTTCACTCTCCCCTACAGCCCACGATTCGCTTCCATATTGCGCGGCACTCCAAACGTAGGTTTCATTAATTATTTTCTTGCAGTATTCTCCCGATATTGGTTGGTTTTATGAATAGTCCCTACCTCAATTTCCTTTAGAGAGAATCTTTGATGTTGTAATTCCCGTAACCACCTTTTATCATGTCTTTGCCCAGCTTCTTCAGAAAAAAATGAATTTTGTTTTGGAGATTCGAAGAAGGCAGGAGAAATAGTTCGAGGATGGACCCAATCGTCCCTTGGAATAAGGGACGATTGAGTTTAGTGCTTATAGTTCCATCCGACGGTCGGAGTACTGCCCCTTTGAAGTTCTCTCCTCATTGTAATCATCTTGGAAACGAATGAGATTCCACCGAAAAATGTCCACCTCCGTCGGGGTTCGACCCAAGGAATGGGTGGCCGGGTTCCATAGCCACCGCGATAATCCAACTACCTGCACCGCTCTCTTTAAACCCGTGGCGTCATACCCTCCGTGGCGTCTCCCCTCACTCCCCCCCCCGCTCTATTCTTCTCACACCCCCCTCCATGCATCCTCCGACTATCCCCTACCCTCACCTCTTTCGTCCCTCCCCCACCCCGAGGTCTCTCGCCCTCACCTCTGCCGCCCCTCTCTTCCCTTCTCACCCCTTCAATCTTCCCCACCTGTAATAACGACCCTAGTCGGAGCTCCTGCCCTTACGGCCATCCAGAGTCGTTCCTCCTTTTTTTCTGTTATTATTTCCTCCACCACCACTTCTTCTGGCCATCGCCGCCTCCCCCCCCCCTGCCTTCCTCTGACCCTCCCCGTCCGCCCTTTCATCTTCCTCTCTTTTTTATATTCACCGTCTCGAACTCCGTGCTTCTCTTCGTCGATCTCCTCGCGGCACGAAACTGCATCTCCGCATCTCGGACAGTTCTCTTCCTTCCTTCCCTCCGTTCCTCCCCCTGAATGGGCGTCGGGTCGGTGTGGCGTCAAGAGCACTGCCTCTCCCTCGCGAGCGCCGGGGGTCGAATCTCGGATGTGCTGCTCCTGATCATTACTCTGGTGCTGTGTGCAGAGAGCACTTCTGGTGCAGTACTCCTCCTGTCCGATGCGACGTTTATCTGTGTTGGACCCAATGAGGGTGATGGAGAGGGCACATGAAATGCTGGCCAGTACTAAAAGCTGGCGAGATAGTTCCCTAGTCATAATAGAGACCATATTCGATATTTTCAAATAACTACCGAACAAGCCGTGCCGTAACTTTACGGAGTCACCCGCTAATGATCGCACAATAGTGTGAAATTCGCAGTGGAAAAAATCATTCGCCTGGGCGGGAATCGAACCCAGATCCCGCGATTACGCGCTGAGTGGTCCAGTCACTTAAGCTACCCAGGCGTCCTCTTCCACTGTGAATCACTGGGGACTTTAAGGAGCAAGTTGCCCACTTGACATAAGTGGTTAGAGCACTCAGCGCGAAATCGAGGGATTTGGGTTCGATTCTCAGTCCAGGCGAATGGTTGTTACACTGTAAATTTCACACAGTTGTGTGGCCGTATTCAAATTATACGTTTTAATTTCATCAGGCGTAGGACTCATGAATTAAATATTGCATAATTAATGGTGCGGTAATTCAGTTTTATATGACAGAAACCGTAAGTAATCAAATGAAAATATCTAAATAAGTATTTAATTTGACTCATTTTTTTCGCGCGGTTGCGTTAGAGACTCCCTCAAAACGGATGGTTTTTTTGTGATACAGAAAAAATTACTGCAGTAACAATATGATTAATTTTCAAAAATATTTGAGAAAACATGAAAACTACTCTCTGTTAATTTTAACGAGATTTAGGTGTTAGGTTAGAAATTCATCATTTTGTAAATTAGCTCTCTCTGGAGTACCAACACATACCATTTCCCATGTAAAAGGGCTGGTATTTTTTGGCAAATATCTCGGGAAAGTAATGTGGTTAGGGGTTGAATTTTTGGTGTCATTGGAAGGGTGAGAAAAATTTTTCTTTAAAATGAGACCCAATTCATTGATTTCTAGGTGAATTGATTATTCGCTCAAACTACCTTAACCCTCATTTTTTTATCGCGATTGCGGGGTATTGCACTGATTTTGCGATTTTACTATATTTTCCATCGATAACTTACTAGAAATTGGCATGCACTTATATCTTTAATATTCATTCGCCTTATGTGTATTGTTTATTTATTTAAATTTCTAATCTTCCTCTTTCATGATTAAGACTATAGCAAAATCGAGTGGAATCCATTGCGCTAAGCAGCCAATAAATGATTTAAGGATTACTTGCCTTACAATTCATACAGATGGTTGATATTCTTGATTTACATCCGCTAATTCGTCCATTCTGTCGTGCTATCCACAGAAAAATAAGGAGAGAGCAGGGTTAAACAATATGGTTGTTATTTCAGTTGTCAGGGTTCAGTTTGATGACGTAGTGCTCTCTCCAATTAGGTACCTCAATGTTTGGACCCCTTGGCGACTATCGTGTATGGAAGGCTGATGCTAATGCAGAGTTTTCTCTTCCGCCCCTCATTCATTTTTCTCGAATTATGCTACCTGTACCAACATACTTGCCCATCCTTCGTGGCGCCAGTGACCTCAGTTGTCAGTCGCCTTCCCAAACAACCTACCAGTTCTCCTGTCTCTAAGGTTTCCTTTCTCTTTCCCTCTCTTCCCTACCTCTCTGCTTCACATCTTCTGCCTCCGGGAGTGAGCTGATGCCGTGCCTGGAACCCGAAATTATATTTTTTGGCGATTGCTCCCCTATGTTCGGTCTCTGGGTGCCCACTTTCGGACCATCTCCGCCTTCTCCCTCCACTCGTGCCGCATTATTTCCTTCTTTTTTCATTTTAAGCCCCGTGGCGTGGCCCCTTTGACCCTTCTCCTCTTCCTCCCCGCCTTTTCCTCCTCTTCTCTCTCCTTCTCCTGCCGTCTTTGTGCCTGCCATCAGAAAGAGGACGCCAAGGCTTGTGAGGCCTCGGGGACTCGACGCTCCGCACAGGAATCACCGTCAAATGGGCGGCAACGCCTGAGTGGTCGAATGGTGAGGGTAGAACTCGAGCCGAGGCTGCGCCGGGGAGGGAACGGTTGCTGTCTTCGGCGGCGTTCATTAATTCGTAATTCTTAAGAGGCGCGCCTCGCTACCTGGGTCATCACGACGTGTCGCTGGAGCTCTGTCTAAAGGTCGATTCTTCCAACGTGGTTCATGTTGGACGATGTTTATGGTACGATGATAAACCTGCAATACTCGGAACTGGAGCACAGAATTGTTCCAGGGATACAGTGATTGTTCCCTGAACATTTTCTGGGATTAATGTGACTGTAAATACTTTTGAGTCCTAAACCTGAGGAGATACGGGGCCGCATAATTTGTGAAGGCCTAGGCAGAGGATTTTAATATTGTAATCCAGAGAAATAATGATATATCTTTTTGTTTTAGTATTGACGAACTTGACAAAGAATCAGGAAATGTAAATTACTGCACTGAGGGAAAGGGTGCAAAATGAATGGGATGGATAGTGCAAATAGGCATCTTTCCACCTTTATTGTGTTTAGGTATTCTGGGCTTGGATTTGAGGTACTCTCATTTCCAAGGAAGACATCGCTCATTGTAGCCGGGCAACTTAATTGTGAAATAACAAAACTTCCAGGCCTGGGGCGGGATTCGAACCTCTGATCTTTGGAGTTTCCAGACCGGCTTGCTACCAACCTATGCACCGCGATCGACATTTGTTACTATGAGCGTTGTGGTTAATTTTTTTAGGGTGGTAATCGAATTATTTTACCGATTATTTAAGAGTCACCCGAAACCAACCATTAATTTTAGTCTTAATTTTCATCCTTTCTCCTTCTGATCTTATCATTCATCTCCTCTCGACTTTGTTAATGATGCCATCTGTGAAATTTCCTGGAAGCTGCTACCACCCTCGAGGGTCTTTTTTTACATTCGTAGGGATGCCATAGGTGATCGTAAAACCATTTATGACTCTCAGCATGAGAGAAGCTCCCGGCTCATCATTCTCCATGACGACGTGCATGTCCCAAGAGGCACAGTTTTCACAGCCGAGAAGGCTACAGCAGTATTAAATGACTTAGGTAGGGCATAAGTTCTTAAGAAACGCTTTTTTAATCGGTGCTTCGTTTCAGGCGTGTACATTGCCCAGATTAATCGTGCCATCCCGCATGGGGTCTGCGACATTCAACCCTCCATAAGACGCCAAGCATGAAATGTAGGGCTCTTCTCCCACCGACCCGCTTCGTATGAGGCATGATGTCAGGAGCGCTCGGGTATTATAATCTGAGAGACAAATGGACAATATCTTGTTACTAATTCCGCGGCAAGTCGAGCAAACGTCCTCGATTCAAGTTGTCGAATCTTGGATATCCTTTGCGTTGGCCTTGAAAGTAGTATGACCCTCCGCAGAGTTTATGACGTGAGTTATTCATTGAGCTTAGAGAAATTTATCTTCGAATAAGTTTATTCATTACGTCATATTGTTGTATATCCATTCATTACGTGAGAATTCCTCTCTGGTGACTTCAACGCTCGAAATTCTTCTTATCATTCGGTGTGGTTGTCGAATTAATTTCCCATTTCACAATTTCAGTCAATTTTTCTTTAGACAGACGCAAAAATAATGATATAATTCGAATTTGGAGTAAATTGGATGAATCTGAAGCCGCGATAAGATTTCGTTTGCTCTATACTGTTAAGAATATTGAATTTTTTTCGGTCATAACATAAAATTTAGCCTAAAATCTTCCTGTCATTACATGTAACGACAGCATTATGTAGGCAGGTGTTGACGGATAGTTCCAGGATAAGATACCGACGGATAAAAACTCGTTGAAAAGCCCATTGCGCACATAGTGTTCACAAAAGTTTTCGGTTGAGGTTTTTGGTGTACCGCATGTTTACAAGACTAGAATTCATAGCAGAAACGTCGAATTGAAAGTACCTGTTTCCAAGTGCCACGAAGATTGACTATTTACCCTCTTTCAATCAAATAGGTACCTTATCTAAACAGTAGCAATGCCGAGCTCAATTTTTTATTTATTTCTATGGACTGCCTCCAACTCGACAGGTAAGGAGTAGCTCGATAAAAATCTCCACCATTTTACTTCCTTCGAATCAAATACCTTATCGAAACATTTTCTATGCTGTGCTCAATGCGTAATTTATTTCAATGTGCTTCCTTCACCAAAAGGGATGAAGTGGTAGCTCTCGATAAAACTTTCGTGCCACCAGTTGGTGCTCTCCGCTCGGGAAACTTCTCCCCTCCGGCCACGCATTGCGGGGCGACGTCTTTGACGTGCGAGGCAAGAAGCGAAGCGTGTTCCCCGCGATGCTAATCTGAGGCTCAGGGTGACGACGATGCTGCCGTTGACTTTCAGCGGGGGAGAAGGGATGGGTTTGAAATTGCATTCTGCCGCGGCATGTATGGGGATTGCACTCGGGAGGCGTCGGTCGAGGGCTGGCTTAGCGTGCGGATGGCGAGGCAAGTTCTGCTTGTCTCCGGGGCGCACGCAATATGGCAGGAGGGGCGGCATTTTGAAGAGGGAGGGGATAGGGTATAAGGGTAGAGGTTATAATATGCATGGGGAATGGGACGTTTACCTCTCAGACGTTCCGGTGGGTGTCGGCTCATGGTTGGCGGGTGGGACTGCAAGAGTGTGCAGAGCAATGCGCTCGAGTGTCCAGACGAAGCTTTGAAATGGCGGCGAGTCGAGCGTTCGTTCCCTCGACCGCTCCGCAAAATGCCGGTGGCGTTTAAAATTGCTTGGGCATGGGGTTAGGAATAGTATACAAGGCGTTCAAGCTTAGGTGCGCAAGAGTCGTCGACATTTTGCCGTCTTGGAAAGATAAAGTTTAAGAAGTTTAGGATCACAAATAAAGCATATTTTAACGTGGAATACACAAGGTAGAAATTTAAGAGGAAGGCCCAGTATAAGTTGGAGAGAAGGGATAGAAAAGGCAATCAAATAAATTCAGTGACCAGAAGGCCTGTGGGTGAACAGGGAGCAATGGCGGTTAGTATGGTCAGTAATATATGTCAAAGGAAGGCAGACAAAAAGTACAGCGACATAGGCGAAAAAAACACACGTAGGCTCCTAATATTTCCACAGCCAGCCGTACTGTCCTTTTCAGAGGCAATTGAGGAATAATATGTATAATAGTGGGAGCACTATCTTGTGTCTAATGAAATACATACTCAAGCTCGTGATCCCAGGAGCCTCAAAGTAAGAGAGGGTTTATATTAGTTGAACATTTGAATAAATATTCCTACAGGTGCGAGCAAGTATTCAATAACCTGATGATTTCTCGGCGTATTAGATATTCAAAATTTCCCGGCGTATTAGATTTTCAAAGTTTTCTCGGGCTTCCTTCTGGGTGAGTTGGCCCATGAACCGAGCCGGAAGCCCGAGAAAACTTTGAAAATTCTCCAACCTCTTTTTTCAAATAATGCGTGATAGCGGTCTAAAGAAAACGCCAATATTTAATTTTACAAGTCGATATCTGTAAGTTTTGAGCCCAAAAGTTATTTCTGTGTTTTCAGAAATGTGTTAGAAAAAGCGTTAGTTTAGATAACGGACACCTCGTTTCATTTAGGAAAGAAAGTTTTGCGTGGTTGTTTTTATCTCATCTGTTTTTAAAAGGCTATACGTGAAGTAAACTTAGTAGTCATGGAAAGGAGGATCGCAAAAAGGAGCTATTCGTAAAAGAAGCTGTTCTGAAAGTTTTGAGCCAAAAAGTTATTTCTTTGTTTTGAGAAATGTGTACATAAAAGAATTAGTTTAGATAAGGGACACCTTGTTTCGTTCATAAGAAAAAAAATATTATGTGGATGTTTTTACCTCATCTGTTTTAAAAAGCAAAATATGAGGTAAAGTTAGTAGGCATGGAGAGAAGGGAGGTAATAAGGGAGGCTATTCATAAAATTGTCTCTCCCTCTCTCGCTTCACTCCTTCATCTCTTTTATCCGACCGCAATTTTTCTCCCATCCAATGTGACGCAAATGACTTCGCGAGTGACGAGCGCTGCACAATAAACTCAACGCTGATGGGGGGTGAGGCGCAGATGAGGAAAGCTGAAGGAAGATGATGAGTCCCACCCTTGTGGGGCAGACATCATCTCCCGCCAACCTCTTGCCCCGTGTCCATTCCCATCGCCTGACCTCGCTGACTCATTTCCCCCGCGGTCGTCTCCGTCGAGTCCTCCCGACAAACGCACAACCGGATTGCGGCTCAAACCAATTTTCCTCCGCTCGCATTTTTATGCCTCGGTTCACTTGCACCGCGAATGCCACTTATGTGATTAATTGCCGATCTTCCCTCTCGCCGCGCTCTTCGTAGCCCCCCGAGCTCCTCCCTCAGTTGATGAAGTCAACTCATGATAGGTCTGCCAAGACGGCATTACTGAGCCTTACTTGGAGTTGAATTCATCTAAAAGTTCACGCCACGGTGAAACGGGTGATATTGCACAAGAGTGGGAATACACTCTGCCTTAGCGGGATGATCCTAGTTGCGGGGATTATAAAAATAAGTGACGTCTTGTGCTCTCTTGCTGAGGTTACCCAGAGTTATTTTTTTAGCTTGATATTACGTAAATTCACGAGTATGATTGGTCACGAGGGTCAGGGTGGAGTACAGTGTTAGTTTGAGGGAACGCGCCTTGAAGCAACCCGAAAGGTCGCAGGTTTGCAGCCCGTCTCTTGTCTGTTGTGATTACTCCTCTGGGGCAACTTTATGATGTACCAAAACTATTACGCAGTCTCGACTGGTGTAAGTGCCATCCAGCTTTCTCAGCTGACAGAGATGTCCTGAGAATGGAGACATAACTTTGGTGAATTTAACGGCACGAGAGTTGTAGCATAATGGATGTGAAAAATTCTAACAATTAATAAAACGGTAGTTTTTCGTTTTCTGGACCTCAGAAGACATTTTTCAAAATAATTTGAGGGAAGGACAGGGATAAGGTTTGGTACGTTCGTTTCTTTTCCACATTAATTTTACTTTACTGGTTATTCATCATCATTGGTCGTGCAATCCTAAGACTGGTAGACTTCAGCCCTCCACCCTTCCCTATCTAATGCTAGTTCCCTTACCTCCTGCTATCTCTTTCTATGTACTCTCCTCTGTAATTGGTCCATGAACTTATTCCTGGGTCTTCCTATGGGGAATTTTCCCTCTATTTTAACTTCAGTTATGTTCCTCATAAACCCCGTTGTGTCTCAAGGTGTGTCCAATCCATCTCGTTCTTCTTTGCTTATGGTGTTTCACATGGTCCTTTCCTCTTCTATTCATCTGTACACTTTATCATTCCTTATTTATTCCGCCATATTATCTTCCTCCCCCAGCATCCTCCTCCAGCACCTTCTCCAGCACCAGGTTTCAAAGGCTTCTAGTCTATTCTGGTCAGCTTTTCCAATGGTCTATGCTACCGATCCATAGAGTTCTATGCTCCACTCGAAGGTATTCACACTACTACTGGTCTTTATGAGGGTGTAAATATAAGATAAAAATTCCTTTGAGCGCCCTTTCTGTGCATTTTCTCATGTGTTCAAAATTCTACCCTTGTGACATAATTGAAAATGGTTTTGGTTTGATATCATAACTACAGATCTGGGTATTCGAATACACTCTTCACTGTAGTAATCTATAGTGGAGCTCTGCCAGAAATAACACCAGTTGCTCGGTGGGCTACCACGTTTACGGGCAAGATTTGTCGCCCTATACTTTCTCATAGCCGAGTCGCCCATCTAAGCATAGCTTCATCCTCTTTTTCCCCATCCTGTTTCGAAAGGCAGATGTCCCGAATTCGTCGCGTCCATATCCTCACGTCGTCGACGTCCTTTTTCCGTGGTTCCATTCCCATTTCTCCCCGTGACTCCTCGACTTTGGCCTCAGCCGTGCGTCACGCCTTCCGACCGCAGCCAAATCACGGCCTCTTCCTCCTCGGCCACCCTCACGTACTCCTCGATTTGGTTACTTGGCCCGGGAAACCTCAAACATTCGTATGTGGTTTGTTTTCTTCTTCCTTTTCACCTCGCGTAGAGCGAAGAATCCGGGAAGAATTGGTTATCCTCGTTTTATGTTACTGCTTGTACGAGGAAACGCGCCCTCCGTGCTGTTTCAAAGTCCTGTCCTATACGGAATGATCCTTGTTCATCGATAAAGAACGAGTGTTAATTTCCTCCGATGGTCATGGGGAGATGGTGACAGCGGGTGGGTCCTTTCTCTGACAACTTTCCCGTGCCGTCGACACCCAACAGGTTTTTGGTAATCGCCACACTTGAGACCAACGGGTCAACATATTCCACCGTCTCAAACGAGATGCACAAAAATAGCAAAGGAACTGCATTTTCAAATTTAAATCAATGTGAAATGGGCGGAAAATGTTCCTCGTCCGGATTTCTGTCTCGCAAAAAAGATATTCTCTGTCGTAGCTGAGCGTGGGTATCCAAGGCTCTCAGTCAGCCTTCACTTATGCAGTATAAATCGGAGATAAATTTGAAAAATCGTGTGAGAACTTGGGAGAAAAACTCAGATACATTTGATTTTTGGAATCTCCAAATGTTTTCGATGTTTACTGTATAAACTCTCGTGGGAGGCAAGTCGGGAGCGATAATTATTTCGGAAAAATGAAAAAAATAACATAGGTGTGTCTCCTAAATTTCCAAGTTATCATGTTGGGATTGAAACTATGCCCGTCCCGTTGATTGCAGAGGATGAAAATCAGAATTTAGAATACAAATTTTTCATGCTTTGCTTCTTTAATTTATACACACGCGGAAGCTTTATTACAATTTAGTTATTATTTAAACGGAATCGATGTTGTGTGCCCTATTGTGTATTCATCCTGCTGGCCTTACAATCTCACCGTTATTGCTTAACAAATAAGGGATGCGACGCGGAATGTGCCGACGCCGCCGTCGGCCGTTTGTTCAAATGTTTACCGAATGCGCCGCGGTGCAAGTCATTTTCTTATTTGCAGCGTGCCAAGCTCTTTTTCCATGGTCGACACCACTTTCAATAATTGTTCTGGAAAGGATTCCGGCCGCACGTGCAAGGGAACATACTCCCACCATTGTTTCGAGAGCGGAGCAATAAATACGCGTGATAAAGACGACCCAACTCCCTCTCTCTCTCTTCCTACCCATTGTGTTGCCGGCTTCCTATTCGCCAAATTTGGCGAGCGGCGATGGAATTGGATAAGGCAGCGGGCTCAACGCGAGTAAAGCGGTCCCCTTCTCCCTATGGGTCACTTGGCCCAGCGAGCGCCCGCTGTCTACCTTCTCTCAGCCTCTTTCGAATGCAGAGAGGAGCGCTCCTCAAATCAATTCGAGCAAAAAATGAAAGAAAAAAAATCATGCCTTTGGCCGAGCGCCAGGATTTGCCTCTTTCCTCCCTTCCCAGCCAGCCACCGTGATTCTCTCCGCCCTTAACACGGTTCAAGTCGAGTGCAAGGAGCAGTCCAGCAGCCGCCGAATAACTTATCTCGGCAGAATGTACGCGTGGTTTTTCGGAGTTGTTTACAGGTGTTAACGCTCGGGAGACTCGGGTCTCGACCAGGTCTGAATCCCCGGAGTCCTTCAATTTTCTCATTTTGTTTTATTTTATTATTTTTTTTAGATGTCAAGGTAGTCCGGTAATCATTTTCGGGCGATCTTATAAATTAAATGGCCTCTTCATTTGCATTTCGAGTCTGCGATCTCTGGGGGTTTCCCGTGGTTTTTTATTCATAGTCTAGCGTGAATTTTTGCCGCTCGGATAAGATAAATCCGCCCCACCTGCTCGCGCGCTTTAATATTTATGTTAATGGATGAATGGCGGAGGTTTCGTGTGAGGGAAACGACAAGAATTTCCCCGCGAGTGCAAAGCAGAGTTGCATGAATGTGTGTGAAGCTTTCCCTCGAAAATTTACAGTAAAGAGGCCAAGTGACATCAATTTCACCCGACTGCACGTCGACTCGAGCCCCGCGCTGATACGGAAACACGAACTTGTGTATCTCAGGGTGATTTAGTGGGGTGGGAACGAAAATGTAGGGGTAATTATCGAGATAGGTGCGAACTCTCATCGTATGTGCGGCTTGATTTGACGAAAGGAGAAGGTGGAAAAAATATTTCCCGCGTAACAGTTTACTGCTCGCATGTGTCTCTTTGATAAAGATTGATGCACGAAAGGTGGACAACAAATCAGATCGGGCAATCGATCGTCAGCCTCCTAATATTTAGGACTACTTACGGGGACTGCGTAAAGTGCTAAGAAATGGTTGGTGAATATACTGTCATGGATTGTGTAGCGTAGAAATCTGGGTAGTGTGGACGAAGGGTGAGTGTAGATTGGAGGCGTTTCAGTCGTGGGTTTGAATTAGAAGAGGAAAAATTGCGATGAATGTGAATAACAATGTACAAAAATTTCTCCATAGTGGATAAGTGGGCAGAGTAAGCAGAGGTAGCAGGTAACGAGAGGCGCGATTATGCTGAAGACCTCAATTTTATCTTAAGTGTTCTACCGGTTAAGATAGGTTTTAATGAATGCCAGAGAATCTCCTCACTTTCAGGGGTCTATCTCGCACTAGTCTCTTTCGCCACAGCATTCGATCTACCCTTCTTCATCCTGTCCATGAAATCTATGCTTTTTCTTCCTCTTCCCCGCTTGCCCAACATCCTTCCCTCTATCATATTCTTGAACAACCTCTCGTCCCTTATTACATCCTCCAGCCACCTACTCTGCCGGTCTCGAATTTTATCAAGAAGTTTACTTTCCTCGCCCACCATCTCAAGCACTTCCTGTTTTTCTTCCTCTCCGTCCACCTCACCTTCTCCATCTTTATCCATACCCACATCTCAAATGCCTGCAGCCTAATTTGCCAAATCCCAGTCCCACACTTGAGGCCTTCTCCCTCTCCTATGCTTACCAAACATTTTTCCCTTCTCTTGAGGCCCCACGCCAGTTCTGAATTTCTCAAGTAATGCTGCCATATGGACTATTCCTGAGAGTACAGCTGCATGGAGAGTATCACTATTTGAGTCATCAAAATGGTGTTAGGCTAGAGTGACGAAACAGCGAAATCAAATAATACTGCCAAGGAAATCTATCTCTAATACTCAACTATCATTCAACCTCTTCCGCCCCGCGGTTTGTCAAAGCGGGATGACCCAGTCACAAAAAAGAATCTACTCGATGAGTTACGAGTTACAGATAGAAATCCTTAGCACCCGAAGATATTAAAGGGTGGTTGGGGTTTATAATTATATTAGAGCCAGGTGGCAAAGGAGTTTGATGCTCAGGGATTGGTGAGGAGAAAAGAAAGGATCGCGATAGGGTAGGTGTGGTCAGTTTTTTTTTGCGATTCAGCTTTGGTCGCTCTTGATATATCAATACTTGAGTTTGTATTATACAGAGAATTACATGATTTCGTATGGAAGTTCAAGGGTGCACCCCAGCCCGTGTTAATCTCAAAATAAAAATTCAGTTCTTTGTCAGTTAATACACGTAAAAAATATAAAAGAGGCCATATATTACGGATTTTTTCGCCGGCCGTAAGCACGCCTTCCCCTAGCGTTGATGTCTTCCTTTCATTTTCGTATAGATAGGACTGTTTTCCGTCAGAAACATCGAAAATAATTCTTACGTGTCTAATACATGAGTTTTTGGTATTTGTCGTATGTTGCTTTTTATCTACACAATGAGAAACAGGACTATTTGGCTCTTCATCTTGATTTCGTAGGTCAGTTATTCCATTTGAGCTGAAAGTGTATTAATTCGATGAGGATTGTTTTTTTATGATTTCCTCCGAATTTGAAATAACCAACTTGATATTCGACTCGTGTTTGAAAATATTTCAGGAATTCAAATTGCAATAATACTAATACTTGATTCCCTCCAATGAATAATTTATTGTTGGTAAAATTTCAACGACAAAGCGGCGTCTTCAGTACAATGCTTTCCCTACAAACCCTACCAGAATCGTTGAATATATTTTAAAAATTGACTCGAAAAATATTCAAGAGCAGGTAAAAAGTTTTTGCGGCCCCAGCAAATGGATTCAAGCCATTTCAGGTATTCGATTCGGAGAAAGGAAACGTTATTTTCACATCTCTATTCGATACCCTTCTGCGTAAAAACAAAGGTCAAGTTGTTAAAAATAGACACGTGCTTCAGGTTGAAAGAGAAATGTACGAATGTTAGAGAAGAGGATAAAGGTTAATTGCCCCCTGTCCCATCTGTCGCTCATAGAAAAATTTGATTTAAGAAATGATTTTATTGGTGTACTAGCTGTGCCCGGCATGCGTGGCAATGCCTCTTTTTCTTTCTAAGTAGGCACTGGACCGGGAATCGAACCACGGACCTTTGGTTTGCCGGACCAATGCGTAGACCACTACGCTATCCAGGCTTCCTAATTCCCATGACAATTTTTGCATCTTGGAAGAATTAGGAAGCGTGGATAGCGTATTGGTCTGCGCATTGGTCCGACAAACCAAAGGTCCGTGGTTCGATTCCCGGTCCAGGCCGAATTTTTCTCATGGCAATTTCTTCAAAAAATTCACCCGTCATGTTTGAATATTTTCAAATGGCTAAGCACGGCATAAGTGCTGGTGAAGGATACTGTCTCTTGGTTGTGGCTTCTTTGAAGTCCTCTTCTCCCTTGCGTTGCCATCTTTGATGGACCGCAAGGGCCTAAGATCTAGTTGGCTTGTATCCACCAAAAATTGTCATGGGAATTAGGAAGCGTGGATAGCGTAGTGGTCTGCGCCTTGGTCCGGCAAACCAAAGGTCCGTGGATTGATTCCCGGTCCAGGCCGAATTTTTCTAATGGCAATTTCTTCAAAAAATTCATCCGCCATGTTTGTTTTTCAAGTGGGCATTCATACACAAAGCAGTCACATTTACTTGTACAAATAAATGAAAGGCAATGATTTTTTGTGTACTAAATTAAATTTGAAAAAAAATTTAAGTGCTTTGAGATGTACAATTTTTGTTCTCACCGCCTTCTGCAAAAACATCAATTTTTCGGCTGTCCCACTCGCGAGCATGCAAGATATAATTGACAATGTGATAAGTGTGGATTTCCTAGATTTAATCCACACACTTGAAGCCTTTGACCTTGTGCCTTGTTAAACGACCTTCTTCGTTTCTTGCTTGTCGTTCCTCAGTTGTTTAATGAGTTCGAGTGCCAACACTCATTTGTTGAAACGACTTGCGCTCCTTCTATTGTACAATGTATTTAATAATTCAGAAACCTTTGCGGGCGCGCACAACAACTCACCAAAGTTTTATCGTAATCTGGTGAACGATATTGGAACACATAGAAGACTAACAAATAAATCTTCATTTTTATATATTAGATTAGCTGTGCCTGGCAAGCGTTGCAAAGGTCTTTTTTTGGGTTCAAAATCGGTTCCTCAACGAATATGAGACCTAGTCCAATGAATTCCTCGAACCTACACAGGAATTCCTAACTCACAAATGATGGCATGGGTTTCCATTCCATGCCTATGCTGCGGTTTCAAAGTAAATAAAATATTCTATCGTTGAAGTAGTGCAAACATTTACGATTTTCGAGATTAAAAACCCAATTTTATGAAAAATTGAAGCGTATACGAAAATCGAATGCAAGAATCCAAAAAAAAGCAAACAAAGAGTCCACTGCACCAAATGTTATTCAACGTACAAATAAATAACCTACCTTTTTACACGAATTACGTCTATGATTTATATCCACATATTTGTGATAAAACATTTGTAAAACCAAAAGTTTTAATGCAGGAAGCAGAGTAGTCTAATAAATTGGCGATTCAACCACTGATATTGAAAAAAAAGGCTTAATGGCATAGTTTTCCGCAATCTTAAGTAGATGGAAGACAAATGGACAAGAATTGTGTCACGAGGTTTTACTGATCGACCGCTCGGCCGTCAAGATAGCGTGCGGACGTGACGGCGGGCCGCGGGGGATGTCGCAGAGGACGTCTGCGCGGGCGTCCGGTCAGACTGCGCCGGTGGCATCACATCGGAGAGCCTTGCGGAAAAAGGGTTGGGAGGGGTTTCGGTGCGGAGGGCGAGTCTTCCGGCCGCAGAATGGGTCGGGTGGGGGGGGGGAACGCTGGGGGCGAGCGGGGGAAGGAGCAGAATAAATGGTCGGTTGTAATTAAGGTGCAGACTGCATCGGAGGCCATCCCGACCGACCAACTCGACTGGTCCTTTTTTTGTTATTCGCATTCAATTTCTTCTTCGCGGAGAGCGAGCGGTCTGAGACGGGTCTGGGGCTGTTTGTAGGGGAGGAGGGGAGGGCGAGAGGGAGGAGAGGGTGGTGGACAGAGTCATCCCATTGGCCGACACTCCTCCCAGCCTTCCTCCCCCACCTTTGTTGCCCACCGCCCGGATGCCCTAACACCCACCCCCACCCCTGCTACCACCCTGAGGGGGTTGGAAAAATAAAATGAGAATTCCCTCTTCCTCTGATCCTCCCAACTCTCCTTTGGCCGGAGCTTTAAGGGCTGGACCACTTCCCTTTCTCCTCCCCTCCTTATACTTAAACCCTCCTCTTTGAGTGGCCACATTGAGGGGTAGCCCGGGGGTGAAAGAGAGAGATTCCGACGGAAGGAGAGGAGAAGGTAATAACTGGAGCACGATCTCAATCACTGGACAGTTGGGTTTTTAAGCCTCCCCATTTCTTTATTCCTTCCTTTCTCCTTCATCTCCTCCTTTCGCTGCCCTTTTTCCTGCTCCGCGCATGCAATTCTCTCTCCCTCTCACGTTCTATCGCTCTTACTACTCATCCGACCGATCATCCCACTTTTTTATTGTTTTCTCCAACCCGTCTTACGTTCTCTATTCTACTTGGAGGAGTGGATTGGTGTGGTGGCTCAAGTAATGGCCTCCCATTATAATGGTCCTGGTTCGGGTCTCGGAGGTGGTGAAGATTTTTCAGAGAAGCTCCGATCCCTCTTGGGATACTATCTGGTGAACATTTCAAGCAAAGTATGACGTAAAACTGAGGACCCTTGGCGCCCTTCGTTAAGAGAAGGCCAATGTCGACACCGAGTTTCTCTTTTTTCTGTTTCCCATTTATCCTCTACAATTTTAATTCATCTTCATTCGTCCTGCTTCATATAGCCTCTTTCTTTTTCATTTATATTTCATGAATTGTTCTTGTTATTGTTACCTTCGCCTTATCTGTCTATTGGTTTTTGTAGTTCTTTCACACTATCCTTCATGTGTGAGTGTTCTGCAGTGGGTTTATTCGCCAAGGATATCGCTGCCTTATTTCCTTACGTTTTTGCCACAAATGTGATTTTTTTTGCCAAGGATATCTCTGCTTTATTTCATTACATTTTCGCCAAAATGTGCATCTGTCTGTACCCTTATTTCATGCATGTATCTGATGAGGGGTTAGATGGAAAAAGCGAGATCCTTAGTCTCAATATCGCCCCAATTATGATGTATTTTCATTATTCAGTCATAGTACATCACATGTGAGTATATTTTAATAATTTTATGATCCTTAACAGGATTAGCGTCAGTTGAATCTTATTCTATAAGGAATATATCATCGTATATTGCTATAAAATTAGCATTAGCGGCATAAAATAGATCGGATGATCACAAAATCATAGAAAATAGTATCGTATGTGTCACACTGGGACTGAACGGGATAGTCCCTCACTTATGAATCTTTTCCAACCTATCTGCGTGACTTCAATGGCACAGATGACCTTAGCTGTCGGTCATCTCTCTCGAATATCTAAAGAACATCCTTCCACTTTCATCTCCTCTTTTCTCTGCCGTTTTTATTCCCCACAACGACTCCCCCCCTCCCCAATCGCCTCCCATGCTCCATCGCTTCCTTCTTATCCTTACCTCCGTATATCCTCCGTCCCTTTTACCTCATCCGCCCTGTGTTATGTTTTTCGCTCCCACTTTCGTCCTTTTATATATATCTTCGACTTATCTTCGGTCCTTATCTTTTTTTCTCCAGTTATCCCCTGCCGTCCATCGGGAAGATTTTTTACTTCTCCCACCGTCTATCCATCCCCCCTGCTCCGCCCTCAACATTTTATCTCCTCCCACGATTATCTTTCTCCCCTTCGTCTTATTTTTACCTTACTTGCTCCACTCTATAGCCTTTCTCCCTCTTTCATTGGTCTACTCTTCGCCCAGATGGCCACAGCTTAATCGGTAGATTGAAATTTGAAGATTCCTGCCGTAAAATAGAAGGGTATTTTAACAAAAACATCTCTGTTGTTTTGCGATTACCATTTTTGGTCTCTGTTCGATCGCATTTGATATCCCCTGTCGCAGAAGTTGGACGCATATTTTAAGTCTATCAGTCGTTTAGTGTTTCAAAGTGTAGGTATTACGCGAAAATATCGAATTCGTACGAATAAGTTTCGAATAGCAGAATCTCGTAGGCTACCCAGACGCGTCATAGTGTAGTAAAACCCAACGGAAGTGATATCTAGCCATACCTGTCTCCGCTAAATAAAAACAAGTTCACTTTAAATATACGCCTTACTGCATTCAGATGTGAAAAAGTCGGGAATTAATCCTTTCCCTTAAATCCTTAGTCCTTTCATTGGTCTACTCTTCGTCCCGATGGCCACAGCTGAATCGGTAGATTGAAATTTGAAGAATCCCGCCGTAAAATAGAAGGATATATTAACAAAAGCTTCTCTGTTGTTCTACAATTGCCATTTTTGGCCTCGTGTTTGATCGCATTTGATATCCCCTGTCGCAAAAGTTGGACATATTTTTCAATTCTATCAGTCCTTTTGTGTTCCGCATTGTATTACGCGAAAATACCGATTACGTACGAATATGTCGCGAATAATAGAATCTCGTAGGCAATCCATATGCATAACGGTATCGTATAACTCCACGGAAATGAAATCGAACCAGACCCGTCTCAGCTACAATAAAAAGAAGTTCACTTTAAATATACGCGTTACTGCATGCAAATGTGAAAAAGTCTGGAATTAATCCTCCCCATCCTTTGATTTATAAATTACGTACGTTATATACATGAATAATTTTCTCTTAAAAATGTTTTCACTTGATATTCTCAATCTTGAATTACACACAAATATATTTTTTCTGTCTCTTCTGAATGCGACGACTGGGAGATGAAACTTGAGACTGAAATATCACAAAAAAAACACTAGCGCCATTGCCGTTCGTTTTTGCTCGAATTGCGATGACGATGAGTCATAATTTTTGAAAATGCTCCCAAAAAAAAGGGCGAGTATGAATCTTGGACGGTTTGGTGTGATGAAATTGAACTCTGGATGTGTCCAACCAGCCACTGTTACCTCAGCGCTCGAAGTTAACGCTAATACCTTCATCATTGCGGAGGGGAAAAATAAGAGCCCGGTTTTTATTGAAACGACGTCGTATCTCGTCCGTCCGGTAGCATCCTCGTTTCTTAACAGTCTTGGAAGTCCGGTGGTGTGGGAGGGAATCTCCTTTTTAAAAACGATTACTGCCTCGCAACCCATCCCACTCACTCAATCACGATCTCGTATCTATTCCCACGTCTTATCCGACTTTTTCTCTCTCGAAGCGATTCACAACTCTCGCAATGGCCGAGTATTTATAACCCAGACCGACCTCAACTATTTCTTGTCCTCTTCCCACCCTCCCCCGCCCCCTTCCCACCTCTTCACATCTTCCCGAGAGCACGCAATCACATACGCAGGCATGTCCAGTCTCGCCCCCCCCCCCACCACCTCTTCCCCGCTTTGTCTGCCGCCTCCTTCCTCAGTCCCGAGATCTCCTCCCCGCCTTTCACGCACCTCCTTCGGGTCACTCCTTTTCATCCGTTTCCGTCGTCTCCTCTTGTCCTCAATGTTCCCCGCTTCCTCCATACCCTGATATCCGCGCTAACATCCATACATTTATTACATTAGAGATCAAGCATAAATTATTTACATGATTTTTGCTGCATCAATATTGACTTGATTGAATTCCAAACTAAGCTACTTCTGCTATTAATGTTGAAAATTGAAAACAGTCTTTATTGTTCTAGGACCTTAAGTCCCCTGAAACAATGAAACATAATTACATACCACAACAAATGGGGTTAATGGTGACAGCATTACGTACTAGTTTCAATAAGGAGCACCATGTGTAAACCAACAATAATCTCTGAATAAGATAATACAATAAGTGAACACTAGGGATGAGTCGATTCCACTTTTTTCGATTCTTTCAAATCGATTCCCCATTCTCGATTCCGATTCCATCGATTTTTATTCCTAATAGCAGGTGGGATATTGATATACCAGTAGCGTGCAACTATTACTCAAATTCAAGTATTGGCTGAAATAAAATAACACAGACAATAGAGTCGCTCAAAAGTATATTTATTAACAAATAGCGAATATATCCGCAGCTTATTGAGGTAGATAAAAAGTACAAATTGATAGCCTACCCAAAATTACTGAGACAAATATGATGTGATAAATGAAATTTGATTTCAATATTTATCTATCTGGAATCGATGGAATCGGAATCGACTTTAGGCGATCGATTCTCGATACCGATTCCAATCCTTAGAATCGGTGGAATCGAGAATCGACATTTGGATTCGACTCATCCTTAGTCAATACATAACATGCGAAAATCAGGGTGACAGTACACAGATTGAAGACCAAACATTAGGGATTGAGAAAATAAGACATGCAGCATAGATCGCATTGCATACACATTATGCGTCAAGCATAATGGAATATAAAGTAATAGACACAACATCAAACAGTATGATTATACGATAGAACATGACGAATATTATTCAATATTGCAATGTATAGATATGATATCATTGTTCAAGAATTGATCGTATCGATTTGCTATGAGAAGATTAACTAAATTACATAAATGATCCATTCACCTCTTTTCTGTCGCCTCCTTATCCCCATCTCTGTTCCGTTGTGTGAAAACGTTATCACGGCAAAAATTTACCGCATTTAGTTCCACGGTATAATTTCTTCAAATTTTAGTAATACTTACCTTACTTTACATTAGTTCAACTAAATTGACTGCATTAATTTAAAATGTATAAAATCTTAAATTTATGCGGTGGAGGTTTTTTGGGCTTTCTACCACCTAGTTTCATTGTCGTACACGACAATTTCGGTAGCATTACAGCTACCGAAAGTTACAGAAAGTTTCACCTTCACTCCCGTTTCAACGACTCTGCGGAAGCCTTCGAGTTCATATATTAAATTTTTGCTGCTCGGCTATTTTTTCTCTCATTGATTCAATAGCAATAAACTGTCCAAAAGTTAACCGTGACTAGTTATTATTTTTCGGTATAGTCCGTGGTATTTTAGACCTCGCATTGAAGCGACGGTATATTGAAAATTATGGCTGCCAATCGACGGTATTACCGGTAAAAGTTGTAAAATATGACTTCGTAATGTTGATTTTCACGCACAAGTCGTTGAGGAAGGTGACGAACCAAAAGATATCGCTACCAGGTCTTACCGAGTCAAAGGTTATGTAGTTTTGTGCAAGTCTCCAGCTCCTTATGAACTGTTTGCTAGTCGGTAAAGTTAGTTCTTGCTTGCGATGAATCACACCTTCCGATCCCGTCATTGTGTACAGCCGCTCTACGACAGGCAATCGTTTCATTCGCTCTTTCGAAATTTCGGTAGCAACGGTCCTCTATATTTTTTAAGCTCCTCTTATAGAGGCTGAGATTTACGAAATTCTCACATGATGCTAAAGCTGAGCAAGAAAAAAGTGAAATGACATTTCACGCTTCCCAAGTGGCAATATTTCGATGGCTGTCGCCATTCAGCGCCTATTTCACCGATTAATATCGCAGAATGCGACTTCCAGTGCAGCGATTTTCACTACCAAGTCGATAAGAAAGATGTTCAACCGACAGATGTCACCTCACACCTTCCGACCCCACCGTGTATACGGCCACTCTACGACAGGCAGTCGTCTCATTTGCTCTGTCGAGATTTTGGTAGCAGCAGACCACAATATTTTTTAGCTTCTCGCATGGACTATTAGATCAGGTGATGCTAAAACTAAGCGTGAAAAAAGTTTAAATGAAATTTCTGCCATTCCAAGCGAGTTATTCGACGACTGTCGCCATTCAGCGTGGATTTCACCGATGACTATCGTTCAATATGACTTCCAGGGCAGTGAGTTTCGCTACCAAGTCGATAAGAAAGATAGCCAACCGACAGATGTCACCACCACGTCTTAACGAGTTAGCGGATAAGCTCTGCTGCTTCCTTTAGTTCCCCAGAGCCGCACGCGGTCGTCGTCTTGCTATCCTTGCGTGTTCTTTCGTCCCTCCCTACCCTCTTCCTTCTCCTCCGGGGCATGCTCCCCGGCTTGCCTTTCAATACGGAGTTTCTCACGTATTTGCAACCCCTTCGACAGATGTCCTAGGTGGCCCGAGACTGCATTCCTATCCCATCGACTCGCTCACCCGCGATTGGTCGGCTGTCTTCTTTTTTTTTATTTAAAAGCCCCTTCTCCATCCACCCGCTCAGCCACCCACCCTCCCGCCCACCCACCCACTCCTCCCCTGCGCACCGCCGATCGGTGGGATTGGGAAAAGGGATGAGACGAGATGTTTTAGTGTTACGCTTATTTTTTTGTTTCCCGCTCCTTCCTCTTTGTCCTTCTCTTACGCGTCTCCAAGTGCCTCCGTTTTTCGCACCGGGACACGGCGTGTGTCTGCGTGCGTTTGTGAGGACACAAGCCGTGGATGGAATGGCAGTTGTGGACAAGTGGGGTGGGCTTGCTTTTCCTTTGAGAGTATCCCTCGAGAAACGGAAGCCTGTATCACAGCTGCTTGGTCCTGAACTAGTTCCAGGATACTAGGCAGCATGATGTGATACCAGCATCGCGTCTGTTCGCTGGCATACTGCCAGATTCCTTAGTTTTGTATTTGGTTTGTTGGTTATTTGTAGGAGGAACTGGCAACTGAAGTCATTGGAGCTATCATAGGGTAGGTTAGTGAACGAAGAATTGTTTGCTTAGTGGAGGAAGGGTGGAGTGAAACCCTGCTAGAGGTGGGTCGTTCGCGAACGAACGGGTCCGAAGGAACGAGTCCCAATAAGGACCGGTGCAGAGTAAACGAGTTCCCAAAAATGAAGGGGTTTGCCTATCTCTAAATTCTGCGTCGGCACTAGTCTTAACGCAAGTCGCCTAGAGGCTTACAATTAAAATATCCTATTCAACGGAAGGAGAGAATTTTAATCCCATTTTTATGGGGCACAAGTAGGGATCGGCATTATTTTGAAAAAGCTCCAAATACGCCGAGGTCTAAACCTGAACCATGGAGATAGAAAGCAATACTCAAGCCATCACACAAACCTGATCCCTCCGCTCTTTTCATGCTGTTAGGTACTACTAGCAGGGTCAAATAACTGTCGAATAGTCACAAACATTGTTAAATACTGCTCTGTGATCTTAAGCTGCGATATGTTTGGGACCTTAGTGCTCTGTTCCAGTAGTTCAAGTTAGTGTAAATCTAAATGGACTGCTTCGGTGACGCTGTGCCCGTCTCCGGTATGGCTGGCTAACTTACATCCGGAGATTTGCACTGAATTATATCTTGTGGCTGAGGGATAAGACTCGGACGAAGAGTAAGGATAAGATGGTGACACGGGATTCTGATATTTCCTTCTTTTCCCCATCGTGATGTTCCCTTGCGATAGGTTGCTTTTTTCTCTCTGTCTCTCTCTCTCTCCCCTTTTCTCCACTCCATATATCTCTATTTTCCTCCGTCCCATTCCCTTTTTTGTACACCTATGTCTATCCTCCACGGTGTGGAGACGGGACTGATCGGAAGGAATTCACCGTCGGACGAAACGGGAGCGTTGAATGAATACCCCGTTAGGTCTGCGATCTTTTCGAGTGATTTCCTTCCATTGCGAGGCGAGGAGAATGATTTGCGGCAGTATGTTTTTTTTATGAGGTTGCCTTGAAATCATTGATCCGAGTGAATTGTTTCCTCGCCGGCCATTTTTTCCCCTAAGCCTAGTGGCGGTATTCATTACTTTTTCAGAACAGGGCTTTGGCGGTTCATTCGGCGCTCTAAACTAGCATTCAAGTCCTCATTTCATCCACGAACGGTGCCTCACGCGGCCGAATTAGTTCCGAGGAGGTTAAACTTAAGGCGAATTAAGCTGTTCCCAATATCTATTGTTCTTAGTACTCTTTGGCCTCCTATTTGCAATATTGTGCTCCTTGATATAGGTAAATGTCCGTTTATTATATATTATCTGTCTTTAAAAACTTATCTTTGCCGTCATTGAAGTTTTTTGCGTACTCCTAAGTCGCCAAGCTTGTACCTCCATGGATACGTGTACCAAATGTTGGGATCAGCAGGCAGGTTGCTACCAAATGCTACTTTTATCCCAGTGGAATCCGTACATCCAGGACTTAAACCTCCGCAATTCGGGTTTAACTTTAAATCTATGATATTATAACAGAAACAATAATTGCACTTTTCCACAAGGTATTTAAAAGCGTACGACGCGTTTTAGCTCACAGAGCCATCATCAGGTACAAGGCATATTTAGCAGAGGGCACATCACATTTGACATGTTTGAGCAGGGGGAATGGAGAACAGAAATAAGGCGGGGAAGTGGCAGGTAAACGGAAAAAACCAAGGACACATCAGGAAAAATCAAGAGTAGGAGGGAGAATCCAGTAAATCCTGGGGAATGAAGGAACGGGGAAGACCAGGGATACGGAAAGGCAAAAAGGGACTATGTCTTGTACCTGATGATGGCTCTGTGAGCTGAATCGCGTCGCACGCATTAAAATATCTAGTGGAAAAGTGCAATTATTGTTTCTGTTATAATATTACGAACTTCCACAGTATCTTGCCAAAATCCGTTGAAATAATTTGAAATCTATGAGTTTATTTGTCGGAGTGTTCATGCATATTTTGGTCCACTGTGCCCGACGGCATTTCTCTGCCGTGCGTTGGACCGTTCTCTGGGTGCCCCCATCCTTGGAGTAGCCGGGGGAGTAATTTTTCCAAAACACTCCCACTCCACAGCTTCCAACGGATCCGGTTGGGCCCAGTGTCTTTTATTCGAGATCGGGTAACCGATGGAAAGTTGAACTGAAAAGCTTATTTTTTTCTAGTTTCTTTTTTTTATCATCATTATTATTACTGGGGCGGAGCCGGTCGCGTGGAAATGCGTCGTCGTCTGTTTGAGTCACGTGATCCCCCAGGAAAGTACTACGCCCGAAAAATTTTTCGATTCTTTATTGTTCGACTCGGGGTTTTTATCTTTCATTCTTTAGCCCTCCGCACACAGTCCCCGTTCCCCCCCTTCCTTCCCCAAATCTCTCTCCTACCAACGTACAATTTCCTCAAGTATCGTTTCTTTCTCACATCTGACACAATAATCTTCGTTTTCCCAGCCTCCGCCATTCTCACCTAGTGGTAGGAATAAGATGGCTCATCGAAAATTCTCAAAGAGCAGAAAGTTAGGGAATAATAGTGATTTAACGTGGAACTCAGGTTTGTAACGGGTATTCACGTTTCGGGATGTACTTGCTGAATGAGTTAAACCTTAGCGCTAGAGATCTGCCCGCATCATATTATTTTGGATTTTCGACTTCTTCATTTTTGTATTGCATCCAATGTCCTAAAGTACGTAATTGTATACTATAACTTACGGTATTAGCGTTGGGATGGAAATAAAAATTCGAAGTGCCACGATGTGTATATAATTGAGGTTATTACAGCATTTACCCCAATGGACATTGGAAGTTTTATTTTTTCTTCTCCGATACAAGGAGATCACAAAGGAGGGATGTTGAAGCGAGTAGTAAGGAGCCAAGGACCGAACTAATTTTTTTCGCTCGTGTTGAATTTCGACTTTATCTTTGTTGACTCTTAAAGGTTAAGAGGAAGGAAGAAAGTTTCATGCAATGATAATAACCGATCTGACGTTAGTATCTTTCTTTGTTTTTTAGTCGGCTTCTTCTGCTACAGCTGAAAATGCTTGGCTTATTCTGGTGAATTGATTACTTTTTTCCACATTGTAATACCGTTGTGGGTGGATTCCACAACCACCGTATGTCATAAGTAATATTTCATTTGAAAGTATCATTTGTTTCCGACATTTTTGAGAATTATGTGCCATTAAGGTAATAAATTTTGATAAAATTGACAATCGTAATTTGTAACAAACAATGCTTTCTTTATTCTTGGCATTGCTTTATATGCAAAGAATGGTCCCATAAACTCTCCGTTATACTAATGGAAAAAATAACCTTTGCTTTTAGATCTAGAACTTCAAAGATTTGCATCTTTAAGTTACTTCTATGCCAAATTTTCAATCAAGAATAATTATGAGTTGTCTTCTATTGTAAATGTGCGTTTGGCTTTAGCGTTCTTTACAACTTATTTTTACCTTTTAATAAAAATTGTGTTGTTAAAATTTTACAATTCAGCAATTATAATTGTTGTGGGAGGGCTGATATTTCCGTTGGGGAATAATATCGCGGTTAGTTTCCTTTTTACACCTAACTCATTGAATCTCCTTTCCGCCATTCCAGGTGTTCCGGGATCAGAGGATAGACGGGTCGGCCCTGCCTCTGCTCACGGAGGAGCACCTCACCAGCGCCTTGGCCATGAAGCTGGGGCCCGCGCTCAAGCTGAGGGCCGCACTGGCCCGCCGCCTCGGCCACTGCGCCGTGTGCCTCCACTGCGTCCATTGCCACGGGACCCCGCCTCAGCCCATGGCCCCGGCCCTGCCAGCCGCCGCACCCAAGCCCCCGACCCCCGCGACCACGCCCTCTCCGGCGCCCACGCCCCCGGCCGCGGCCCCCGCGCCCTCAGCCCCCTCACCCGCCGCCTCCCCGGCACCCGCGACCACCGCCTCCCCGGCCACGTCTTCCACCTCCGCGGCCGGGGGCAGGTCGCCTCCCGTCGGAGAGTGAGGAGCGACGCCGCGCCACGGTCGACAAGCGACGGAGCGGAAGTGAGGAGTCGATTTGTCCGACCGGAAGAAGACGGACGACCGTCGTTTGAGTGATGGACTGTGTGAAGACCACTCCAAGAATGTGCGCAAGGTGTACTTAAATGATAATACGTGACGGTCCGGGTCCACGCATGAACGAAAACAAAAGTTATCTATCACGAAAGGATGTGGAAGGCTCAGTTCGAGGCGGTTTGGACGCTTCCATGGTGGAATGAAGTGTGGTGGCGTGATTATTTTTATTACTATCGGCTGTGCCTTTAATGAATGACGTCATTATTACTGCGGGCTTCAGAGTATTTCTGGTGGACACTGTCTCACTATTGTGAGGTTGATTTTTTCCAGAAATCTCACTGCCTCACTCACAGATTGAGTCTGTCCACTTAAAGAATCAGTGGCCGTCTTGATTGAGCCGGTGGGAAATGAAACAAAACAATGAGCACGGCAACTAAATCTCAGGATAATTTATGAACACGGTGCCTTACGTGTACTCAACGGTTATGATTATGTATTTGTCAATGTATTATATAGGTACCCAAACTTAAAATCCGATGCTCATGGGTCCCATTACAGTGGCAATGGGTTGTTGCTCGTAAGGAGATGCAATCCTCAAAAGTGTGAGATTTTTTGTAAAAGTGTACATATTCTGATATTCGGTAAACATGGCTAGTTAACATAGCTCCTGCTATGAAACGCAGTGCAATGAAGTACAACAGAATTTGTAAAAGACTATTTTTTTGGTGATAAGAGCCTACTCGTTTACATTCTACGTGAATTATGCTCTTTTTTGTGTATTAAAGGTGTAGAAAATGCTTTTCTATTTTATTATTTAGTCTAATGTAACATTTTTGTCAATAAGGATAGTTAAATGTGGTGGTCTATTTTCTGAAATTGAAGTTGTGTCAAACAATTAAGCAAAGTCGTTTTTGTCATTTGATTTAACGTTGTTTTTGTAAACAATTACATGGCGCTTCCAATTTTCAACGCACAGAATGGCGCTAGAGGGAGGTAACATCAATATTTACAATGTGATAGTTGTCTAAGTTGAAGATTTGAAACTTTTTACGATGTATGCGATATTTGTTAAGACAAGAGGAACAAAGTATTTGATGGCTGTCCTAGGTGGAAATGAAGGTCCCCGATAGCTTTTTCATACAGTTTTTACTTGATGGTGACACGAACAGTGAAAAGAATTCGTCGTGCCTCAAGATAGTGCCTTGTTATCTATAGCTACGCCCATAGTGCCTTTTCTTTTTCAACTGATATGACTCAATTACAGGTTGCCTTGGTAAGAACGTACTTGCTCAAAGTGATATTTTTGGGCAGGCGAAGTGTGTACTGTACCAGAGCCTATTTTTATGGCAACCCTGAAGAAAGGTATATTGTAAAGTTGTCTTATGTAACATAGCATCAGCTGTCATGAATGTTTACAAAACTATTTTAAGAACATTGGAGTATTCTGAAAAGTGATAAGAATTTGTTGGTTTTTAAAATAATGTAATTTGTATTTTAAATACAGTTTTCAAGAAGAAGTACTTGTTAATTTTTTCGATCAATTTTCATCTGCCTATTTCTCCCACTTTTCTCGCAGAAATTCCAGTCGACATTTTCTTCCAGCTATGAGCTAAAATATGACCTCAATATCCTGACACAAATCTTATACATTAAACCTTTGACAGTCGGCTGAAAATTTTTATCTCGGTCACTGTAAAAGTTACTGAAAACGATAAGTAGAAGTTTTAAGGCCCCTTTACACGGTACATTATCTTGCACCTACGAATGTATCATAGGTTGTACGAGAAAATTAATGGAATTAGAGCACGTTCTATTTCCCGTTCAGTCATTCAGGCAATCATACAATTTGCCTTTTTACACTGTACAATTTTCCTCTCGAAGGAATCCATAAATTCGTTTACACAATAAAATTACTTTGTAAAGCGGCCATTAAGAAGAAATGAAATGACTCCACTGGGGAAGATTTGTTTGAGTTGCGAAATGAAGGGTCGAATCGTGATATGATGGCGGTTTAGAAATCTTAAGAGGGTAGAAATCTTGCATTGAATTAAAAAGTGTTTACTGATTTCGTTGATAAAGAGGAGGCGTCCAACACAGTAGCTTGGGAATAAATCGAAAGGATACTTGGATTTATAGGGGTATTGCTGGTCTTATGAGTAGGCCTGAGAGATAAAAGACGCATCCAAACCTTGCATGTGGCACTGAAAGCAACGCAAGTGACGGTGACAGAAAATCCGGGTGGAAAGCCTCTGATCACGGGTCATGACAGGGTCGCCAATTTCCTCCAGCTCACTGAGGAGGTTGTCCATCAAGTCCAGTGGGATCTTATTAAAAGGACGAAGGGTGGACAGTTCATGCTCGAGTCAAGAAAGTCGATCAAATCTTTGTTTGAAAAATGATTGAACTAATTGTTTCCAAATGCCAGCCAAAATTCGAAAGTCAAACACTTGAAATTTTTCCAAACATTGCATGTAACAAATGATGTGGTACGAAGTCACTTGCACGGGTGCATATACACCAGGGTTGAAATTCGCTATGGAAAAATCATTTGACTTGACCCCCCTCGAAATTCGCCTTGAAGGAAGATGGTTTGGTGGTGTAACTGGCTGACACACTTGACCGGCAATTGGGAGATCCGGGTCAAGGCAAATGATTTTTTCATAGCGAATTTCAACCCTGGTGTACTTGAAATTTTATCTTTAATTCGGGAAGATTAACAGCAGTTGACAAATTTCTTTTAAAGTCAATGGGGGGACCATCTATCAATGAATGCCAAAGAAATCATTATGGATGTCGATAACCTACTATGGGAGTGACCTCCCTAGGATGTTCAGTTCTCCTGAGAAAATGAGAAAATAATGGGGAGGAAGAATTATCTTAAAACCACACTTTGCACTATTCATTGATATATTTTTATAAAAATCTCTTGCTCGTCATGACATCATTTCAGGCCTGAGTTCTGATATGCAATGTATTACAAAAGCTTGAGTGTCTGGTATGCAATGTACTACAAAAAAACTTATACCTCTCCACTTTTTATTACATCTACCACCGGTTTCACGATGATAGAGCATTGCGAAATGAAAGCTGTAACTTAGTAAATCCACGTAAAATCATCAGGAGCTCGGTCAAATGTTCTGCAAGGAGGCTAAAATGCCGGTTGGAGCGCCGCAATTCATGGGAAGATGGTACATATAACAAAAAAACATGTATCAATGCCAAAGGAGAGCATTTTGAACCTATCATGTAATAAATAGTTTCATGTGGTGTGCTGGTTCGTCCTTTATCTCTCAGGCCTACTCATAATATCACCAGGGTTTATGAGGAATCACTAAGTTACGTCTTTCATTTCACAATGTTAAGCAAGTTCCATAAAGTTTCGCCTGACACAACCAGTAATAGTCTGCTCAGCCCCTGTAACTTGAATCATTCACCGAGTTTAGACGGAATTTTTTTTCTAAACTGGGGGGTGGTTAGATGTGTTGGAATATAAACAGAGAAGTAAGGGTGTGGGTATTGCAGGTATTAGTCTCACTCAGGGTGGAGAACCCCTTGGTTGTTATAAAAGTTAGAAAAGTGCAAAGGTTTTTTTAACAATGGATATCAGGCACTTCCACACGAAGCCATGCCTGAAATGATCAGTTCTATGCATATACAGTGTGTCACAGTAAGGTAAGAACGAACTTTCTGGCCATATTCCTCATACGAAGAAAAATAAAATATGTATACCATGGATGTGGGTCAGGAACCGCTTTATTTCCATGTTAAAACTCATTTCCTACAACTCTTCATAGTTCGTTAATCATGGGAAACACGCAGGAACGGAACGTACCAGCGCGTCACATGAAACTATTTCTAACATGAAATGTTCAAAATGCTCTTCTTTGGTATTGATACATACATTGTAGTTCCATCTTATCATGGATGGCATTGAATTCAGGAGGCGCTGATGCATTCCTGGAGTTCTGCGTATGCTTTGCAGTCCCGAAGTTTCGCACGATACGGGCTAGAAGACTCTCCGCATCGTGTACCGAGGTTCAATACATACGAACTTTCAGATGCCCCCACAAAAAAAAACAAGTGGGCTTAGATCCAGAGAGCGTGGAGGCCAAAGACTTGGGCCACCTCTGCCTATCCAACGAGCTGTAGAAAATGAGTTCTAACATTGAAATGAAGCATTTCCGACCCATATCCATGCAAAATAATTTCTTCTTCTACTTGAGAATGTTTGACCGTGTCTTTATGTTACATACTCTGTATAAAAATGGATGTGAGTAAGTATGTATATTCCAGGATAATTCTGGAACGCCTGCTGCGATTTCATCCAAACTTGGTATGCTTGTGACTCACTATCTGTAAAGAAATACTCTGGGAATAAGACGCCCCTACGACATTGTAGAGGTGGTGAGAAGGAGATGATATGCGTGCCCGTAAGAAATTCATGTAAAGATCACTTTTTCCTCGTGCAGGCTTTATTTAGTTTGCGAAAGTTACTTAGAAAAATTCATCGCATTAACTTGAGTTGAATGCCTATGGAAAGAAATTTCTTAATAAATATTCTTATTATTTCCGAAGAATTAAGATTTTGAACCAAAATTTGGGAGCTTGTGTAAAACATGGCGATTTCTTGTGAAAATTATAATTTTATACAGCGCTTTTCGTTGACGACCAGAGACATTAATTATTGATCTTCTTGTCACAAGCAATCTTGAGGAAAATAGGCATAAAAGAAATCAATGTGAAAATGTTTGGCTGGATTTACTCAAAATATGTTTAAATACAATTTTATTTTTACAATAACAAACGCCACAAATCATTTTCTAAATATTTTTTTAAGCTTTATTTAAGCTTTTTTTAGAGAATTTTCCTTTTTAGAGAATTTCTTCATTAGCATCATTTGAATACCATGATTCCCCGTCGGTTTTCGATTATTCATATATTACATATAAAGTGAGCAGGGACTTCCTTTGCTTTTGGTTTTCCTATTTTATCATGAAATCATCATTTTAAACTAGTAATATCTCATAATCATTGTATTTTCATTGAGGTAGTAGCGGTTTCTCTGCCGCTATCTTCAATGGAAATCTTAGTTGGTTGTTAGTTAAGAATATTTCTGTTAGTTTGTCAGAGCGTTTGCCGTGTTGGCGGTGCCCAATCAGTAATTGGTTTTTGCCGATAAGTATCATTGAGTGGACATTGATTCCACGTAGGTATTATGGGTACATATAATCATCCATTTACGTTTAAATATCGAATCGAGCACCATCCCGGACGCTCGAATTTTGTGGTCGTTGGATTTCTGATTTGTCGAACGTGTCCTTTGCTGCACTTATCCGTTTATATTCTTTGTGGTATCCTTATCGCTGTTAACTCTGAAATTTTGGTCACGGCATCACCTTTATGTAATCAACAACTGGTGCTCAGTGGGAAATTCCACAGAGAAAAAGCCAATTATATTAGACTGTTTCAATTTAGCAAAAAGAAACTACCATAATATTTGTGAAGTCAGATTCTCTGTTGTACTAGCAAAACTACTATTTTTCTTACCTTTATCCCTCCCGTTGAGAATCAACGGGCATTACTGCTGTTACTGCTAGTCATCAACAAAAGAGAAACGCTGTGGGTTAGTGACGTTTTCACTATGTGGTAAGTCTAGAGAATAATGATGGATATTAGATTTTATAAGAAGTGTAAGAAGTAATATCAGGCATCTTTTTGTGAAAATTTGTTATGTTCATGATGAAAAATAAAAATGTTACTATTTTCACACTTTTTTATTATTCACCGACCAGGTTTCAACACAGAGTTTCATTATCAAGGTGATACATCAAAAGTAAGCGAGTTATTATACACCCGTTGTATATGCAGGTCCGTTCCTATAGGTGTAAGCGAACTACGCGGCCGCATAGGGCGCCGGGCCAGAATTCCTGAGTTTTCTCCTAGGTACTTCCAAATTTCACAATTATATTAATGGAAAATACGGAGAAACGGAGAACTCGAGGAACTCCACAAACATCCTAACATAGTGACAGAAATTAAGAGCAATAGATTAAGGTGGTTAGGAATGTCGAGAGAATGCCTGAGGATAGGATGGTGAAAAAGATATTTCTTGGTCATCCTGGTGTTAGAAGATTGAGAGGGAGACCCCGGAAAATATGGTTGAATGATGTAGAGGTTGATCTGAGAAAGATGGGAATTAAAAGATGGAGGACGCATGCCGGGAAGCGTGATGTCTGGACTAACATCGTCGGAGAGGCCAAGGCCCTACAAGGGCTGTAGCGCCGAGGAGTAAGTAAGGACGTATATTTATGGGAGACCCGTAAAAATATTGACTGATCATAAACCTTTGGTTGCCATAATGAACAAAAATGTAGCTAATGTGGGATCACTGCGATTACAAAGAATGAAAATAAAGCTATTAAAATATGATTTACAAGTACAGTATCTACCGGGTAAATATATGTACGTAGCTAACCTTCTGTCAAGATCTTTTAGTGTAACTGACAGTCATTGTGAGCCATGTCTCTCACAACTTGTTCACCTATGTGGCACAAAATTTACAAATGAGTGAAATGCGGAAAACTAAATGTAGACCAGAGACATTAAGAGATAATGACTTGCAAAAGGTAATACAGTACACTGCTAAGGGCTGGCCTAACAATAGCTCAAAATTGTCTGAAGAATTAAAGATCTTCTATAAAATGAGGCAAGACATCCATGTTGATGATGGTCTTGTGTTCTGTTGTAACAAGGTTATTGTGCCTCTTAAGTTAAGACCGTTAATGCTGAAACTTTTACACGAAGGACATATGGGAATGGAGAAAACAAAAGCAAGAAGTCGATTAGTTATGTATTGGCCAAAAATTAATCAAGATATAGAAAATTATATTTCTCAGTGCAGAATTTGTGAAAGTTTAGAGCCGCCAATCCCAAAGAACCCATGATTGGACATGAAATCCCAGAGTTACCATTTTAAAAGATAGCACTAGATTTACTTGATTTTGGGGGTAAGGCATACCTAGTAATAGTTGATTACTACTCAAAGTGGATTGAAATAATTATGTTGCGAGGTAAAACAGCCAGTGATGTCATTCATGTATGTGTTCTTCTCTTCAAAACATTCTGATGAGTGTTTTATACCCTCAACAGACATGTTAATGTCAGTATCATTGCCAAAGACTATCACAGGAAGACATTACATCTTGCCTGACAGCAATGTTATGGCTTGAAGCAAGTCTAGAAACCCAATGTTTGTACTTACATACTTAGAAAGAAATACACAACATACATTTCAACAGACATTCATTTCTGCAACAATTTTAGCAATTAGTTTTTGTTATTTTCAAGGTATTAAACAAATTATCTAGGCCTTCATCACCTTCACATTTCCATGTATTCACTAATGAATGAAGGCCAATTCCCTTCTCTGCCAACCTGTTTGTCACGTATGATGACACACCCTTTAAAGATTTCAATGTTGGGACTAACTCTCTTTTCCTCTTGGTCTTCTCCTGCCTCCTCACAAATGACTGCAGAGTGAAACTGTATTGTGAAAACATAGCTTCACTGACGCATAATTTCTCACATATTTTCTTTTAATTCAGTGCATCTGAGTGAGCATTATGCCCATAATTTGAACTCCGAGTCGAATAATGTCTCCGAGAACTTCTTTGACCAAAGCACTAAATGACACTCCGTAAAAATCATCTGCCTGGCCAAGAAATGCACGTCAACGATTCGGCATCCTTCAATAGGTGAGCACGAAGGGTTGATTTCAAAGTCACTTACAGCAACATCCGTTTCCGTAGGTTTTCCAAGCTATTAGCCTTACATTTAGACACAAATTTACCCTTAAAACGAACAGATGAAGCCATTACTGCTCTCGAATGGAATTAGCGATTCAAAAAGCCAAACTACACTGCCCAAGAGTGCTGAGTTATAAAAATAATAATAATAACACTTACAGGTTTCCCCAATTACAAGTGTTTTAATATATCATGAGACGAACACAAACACCCATATCCTGGGCAGTGAATAATATTACCCAGGCGGGACTCGAAACCGCGACCCTCGACTTGGAAGGCGAGGACTTCACCCCGCCGGCACCGGGGCCGACAGAAATAACCGCACTATAAAGTAATAGAGGAAGTATAACAGGTAACTACCATAAAAATGCCGTATTGTAAAACTGAAGCTAAATGCTTGAAAAATAATATCAAAGGCAATGAAGCTCAATTTCTATGGAAAGAGCAAAAGCGATTTTTAGTTCTGTTATTTTATTTCATCCCTATTTTTATTATTATTGCAATTATATTGTCTATAATGAGAAAATTTGAAAGTTCCTCTGAGACATGACGTCAATATAAAAGCCTTTCTTCATATCACTGAATTACTTCATTTGGAAGAAAACTCATGTTCAATATAACCAAGTTGAATAGTTAAAAATTATTTATTATTATTATTAATAACATTTTGAGCAATTTCATCTTGTTCCGGCCTAGTTAATTTGTCTTATGAAAGTAGTACTTCGAAGCGCTGGTTCTCCCTTAAGCACTTAAGAATTCACTACTATCATACCGAATTTAATGTAACGTTGAAAATTTCAATATGCTCTTTGGTGACAAAAGCTACGCTTAATTTAGAAGAAATTCCTTCCAGCTAGAATTAAATCCTTCATCGATGATAATATTTGGGAACTATTTAGACGATTTACAGCCCGCTGGCAGACACTTCTTAAATGATTGTTCATTTACATGATCTTATTCAGCATTCTTACGTTCTGAGGGACCGATGAATGAGATCGTTTCCCGTTGCTACGCTTAATTTAGAAGATTCCTTCCAGCTAGAATTACATCCTTAATCGATGATAATATTTGGGAGCTATTAAGACGATTTACAGCCCGCTGGCAGACACTTCTTAAATGATTGTTTATTTACCTGATATTATTCAGCATTCTTACGTTCTGAGGGAGTAATGAATGAGGTCGTTTCCCGTTGCCTTTTCCAGCAAAAGTTTTTTAATGGAAATTGGATCAAGTACTCTCCGAAAACGCTTCAAGGAGCTGGTAGAATGTTCAAGGATTGAAGGGTCACAGCTTTCACAGGAGACAGTTTTAGAATGTTCCCCTCGTTGCTTCGACGTCACCACTTATTAAAACATCACACTGGTCAGCTGAGATTATCTTCATAAGATGTGAGAGAACACACGCCCATTTGTCCGAGCAACTAGTTTGAGTTTTGCTTATTTTGAATGTCTCGTCAAGTTGATATTCTTCTCATTCATTTTGGCATTATTTTAATTTGTTTACTTGAAAACCAAAGATTTTTTGTAGACTCGAATTCCCAATTGATGGTCTTCAATAGCATTACCTATTTTATTTAATGGGCACAAAGTATGGTTCTCAACTGCAGTTTAAGTGCTGTCCGTCCCATCCATGCTCGTGTATTCTTAAAGGGTTGGTGATATTGAAACGAACAAAACGAATTTGGTTTGATCTCCATCTCCATATATTTTTGAAACTCCTCAAGTTTCAGTAATTTTAAACCCACAGCACCTAAAATATAAAAAAAATCACTTCTTAATTATTTATTTAAAAAAACAAATATCTTATTTTATATATAATTAATGAATGAAAAATTAAACAAAGTAAAATAAAAATATTTCTTTTTTCCATTCACTCTACACAGGGGTATTTCTGTTTAACACGTGGTACATCCCCGACGTTTCTGCGAGTGTAATCGAATTATCACAAACTACATATATGTCATGTGCTATTAGGGTAGATAGGAAATAGTAATGAATCGCTAAAAAAACAAATCAGTCTGTTGCATTTTTTTTACTTTCATCTGTGTATATCACTAATGAGAACATGTATGCAAAGTTTCACGCAAATCTTTATACATGTACGTAAGAATATCTCCAACCACTTTATGGCAGTTTGGACTACGTGTTCCCCAAGGCAACATAGAGGCAGTCTTCATGTTTAATTTTAAAATTTAAGCAACTATAAGAAGTAATAACAAAATAATGTAGCAATAATGACACAAAAAAATTTAAGTTATTATTATTCCCTGTAATTAACTCAATTTGCTGTGAGTTTTTAGTCCAATGAACTTCAAACTTTTTCAGTTTAAGATTCTGCTGTAACCTTTTCCTAACACTCTTCACAAAGATACACTGTGATTTGCCATACCTCTGTAAGCTTCAAAATTCTCATGTGCTGGTCGTAATTGCATTATATTTTGTCCAATAATTTGGTTTTTTTATCAGTAAGTTATTTATATCCATGGCTTTTGGAAGTATACTGAGAGAATACCTTCATTTGGGAAAATCTTCCCAATCTTCTTGCCATTTGGTTATTGGTCTGAAGCTTCTCTTCCAATTCACTTTTCAGCGAAAGATATTATTAGCAAATAATTGCTCTTCTAAATATTGGGTGTCTTATCTTAATTTCTAAGCTTTCTGCCAGTCTTCATTTCATTACTTCATAGACAAAAGGTGATAAGTTAGATAAGATAAAATATTTAAAGTAACAATGCTTACCCCAGAGTATCTTCTTATATTACTTTATTGGCCCTTTCTCTCTCCCTCTCTATCTTCATTTTAAGAGTTGATCTCTAAGAGTTGCTTGTTTTCAAACTACAAACGATTGGTGCCAGCCCTCGGTGGGCCTTTATTTGCCTCCTCCACAATCTAGCTCCAAAATTCTTACCTTTAGATCCTATCTTCCATTCCTCAATGGTCATTAAGGGAAGGTTTACAGTAAAATTATATATTCTTCTCAGTCTAGGTTTAACCTTCCTTCTTGTGTGGAGGAACTTCTCTCTCAATAATATTTTTGGCATCCTTTATTCTATGATTCTTTCTGTATGGCCCATCCACTCCATTCTCCAAGGCTTCATAAATCTATGTCCTGGGGTAGTACTTATTACATTTCCTTCTATTACATTTTCCCCATGGCTATCCAAAGAACAAACCACTCCAGAAGGGTAATGCTCACATTGCTGTCCTATTTACTCACTCTATCAATTAAGATTAGTGATATTAAGCACATGACAAAACTTGGCAATCGATGATTCTGTTTGCCCTCTCATAAGAACATTTGAAAAATTGCAATTATGGTTACATTTGGGGAACTTAAGCTCTACCATAATGGCCACAATTGAATATGGGACCATAGTAGAATATGGGACCATAATCATGTCCCTGGTCCCCAATGAAATAATTTAAGTTGTTGTTATACCTTATTTTTTATGCATCATTTTCCTTACCAGTGTTCTTTATCTTCTAGTATTTTTTTATGTAAGTGGCTATTGTCTCGGATTTCTCATTAGGGGTGCATTTCATTTCAATTACTTTAGTATTGATCCCACCTGCTTTGATATCCAAGTACTGGACAAGAATGGGGAAAACCTTCATACAATGATGGTTGCTTCCATCTTTTTGACACCAAAGCAAGAAATACCACCCAGCACATCTACAGTAACCTCTAATGAATGTGGTAATAAAACAGATGTAATAATAGCTTCAGTTTTGGTGTGAGCACACAATACTTGCTTAGCAACACTGGAGTCTTTGTACAGAGCTGTTTGTAGTTTACTGGTGCAGTCCATTGATTTAAAAGTATGATGGTAATGAACTGCATGAAAAGCCAGAGTACCTTCTGTTGCACAGACCAAGTCATTCTGTTTAATTTCTTTTGGAGCAAAAAAAATTGTGAGTTTCGTAGATGAGCTTACACCCTTACATCCAAGGGATATTGTGAAAAGATTCAAAAGGTAAGGACTGAATATCCATTCTTAGCCAAAGGGCAATATGGAGGCATTGAAATTTCCAAGTCTTTCATCCAAGTCTGTGAATAGTCAATAATGGGTGTTTAGGCCAGTAACATTTCATTTTTTTAAATATATAAATTAAGGTCCCACCATTATTATGGAATTGTCAGCAGGGGATATAGGCAGGTCAAATAGAGGCAAGCAGGCAGGGATAGAGGCATATCAACTACAAATTGGATAGAAATTGGTACAAGAACAAAGGAAAATAGTGCAAAAGCTCTTCCAGCATTATGTATTTGTAAGCCAGAAAAAACCAGTCATTTCTGGCTTAAATTAGCTACATGAGCAACATTTTGAAATACATACAGCAGTGAATCAAAAGACATGGCAAATCAATCTTTGGGAACCCCTTGAGGCAATGTATTTACACTTGGGTGAGCTGTGCCGGCAGGAGCTTTAGCTCTTGGTTGGCCAGACTAAGCGAGATACCCTGGTCCTTCAGGATGGGGGTTGGATATAGGGCTAACAACACTATCTTGTAGAAAAATAAATCAAGTGTTATGGAACCAACAGAAAAGCTTGGGATAATGGATGGAACTAATAGAAGAAGACATTTGCAACCTGAATGGAAAATGATTTATTGGATGCAACATAGAATATACAGACTTTATTAAGACCTGATAAAATAAATGAAGTGGCAAATAGGATAGTGGAATTTAATTATGATGTGCTAGCACTTCAAGAAATAGATGCCAAGGAAAAGGAAAAATAGACAAGTTGGAATATACATTGTTCTATGGTGGTCCAGAAAGGAGTGCTGGTAGAAATGGCATGCGATACACCAAAATTAAAAGGATAAGGTACTAAGGTATTAATGTACAATGGAATGTCAAGCAGTACGTGAAAGAATGTGAAGCGTAAGAGACTGAGACAAAGAGTCTGGAATATGATACTTATAACACTCCATGCACCAACAGGAAAGAAAGGCTACACTTCAAAGAGAGAAAATATAGTTCTATGAATATTTAGAAATAAATATGTGGGGAGATGCGACGAAATTTCAATGCCTCCATATTGCTCTTTGGCTAAGTATGGATATTCAGTCCTTACCTTTTGAATCTTCGTTCAGTATCCCAAGTATTGTTGGCCAAGTCAGTGTCTCCATCTCTGATTACCCTTCTTCTAGTTACTCGTTCCTTCAAAACTTTTCCTCCAATGTATTTTTGCTAATTTGCTTTCGTCATCATGTGCTTTCCCCAAGTAGCAGGTTCTGTACCACACCTATCCCAATTTGCATCTATTCTATGGCTGTTACTTTGTTGTCTTCCCACTTGATGTAACCAATCACTTAGTCTCCTCAGAATACTGTTCCCTTCACTACCAAATGTTCACAAATTATTCTCAATAGTTCTTCCGTTTCACAGAAGCCGACCAAAATTCTACCATTTTAATCAGTGTATTTTAGATTTTTTGTAAGAGAGCCTGGAAGGAATTCCATACCCCCCAGACAGCTTAATTCCCCAAATCAAAATGCTAAAATTACACCCATGTACATGTTATAAACTTTTAAGCCTCTATGTGAACCTCTAGTTTGGCATCCAATGCAATGACCTGTCCTGTCTTAAAGCTGACATCAAACCACTGATCATTCAGAGGTCTCATTAATATAGGTGATGTATATGGAGGGTCATGTACATCATATGTTACAACATCACTCAGCATAGCAGTGCTACCTCATTAACCATCCTTCAGAGGTTTCTTGAGAGTCTGACTTTTCCTGCTGCTACATACCTATGCAACTTCAACGCCATCTAATGCTTTAATGAAATCATCAAACAATTCTACAGCTCTCTGCTTTTTATTTGTTTTACCTCTAAAAGAAGCTTTATTTATCATTAAATAATCATCCCAGTACTGTCATATGGATCGGAAACATGGGTATTAACCAAAGACTCTGAGAAAAAGATAATTGTTTTTGAAAAGAAAGTATTAAGGAAAATCTTTGGCCCAGTTCAAGACCAAGATGGATGGAGAATTTGAAAGAACAGAGAGTTAAGAGACACCTATAAATACCCAGATATAGTGGCAATGGCTAAGGGCCAAAGATTAAGATGGGCAGGACATGTGTGGAGAAAAGAGGAACCCGCAATAATCAAGACTTTATACCTGAGAAATCCTGAAGGCAGAAGACAACCTGGTCAACCAAGAATGAGGTGGTAGGACCAAGTTGAAAAGGACATAGATGGACATGGGGCTACACTTCAAAGAGCAGAAGATAGAACAGAATGGAGAGGCATTGTTGGTGAGGCCAAAAACCTGCTGAGGTTTCAATGGCCCACTTGATGTTACCAATCTTTTTGACTTTTAGAGGTTTCTTAAAGTCAAAAAGATTGGTTCTTTCTACAAGAAGAAAAAGAAACTACACTGCACTTCACTTAAATCCTCTTCTCTCTTCTCTAAGCTGTTGACCAAGCCTGCACACTTATTCAAAAGGAAAATCCATAGGCATTTGTTTCATCAATAAGGGTTACTCCCCCATGCATGACCGCCAGGGGAAGTTTTCTGAATCCAACATTCTTTGTCATGTTTATAAAACTGGCTACAACCAAATTACAGAACTCTCAGAGCATTGTCTCAGTATGCCTTTTGCTCTTCCTGCCTTTGAACTGCTCTTCATTTCCTTGTTGCTGAATCATCTATCAGTTGCTTCCCAGCATTGGTTGTGAATTACAGCTCCTTCAGCTCTGACTGGCAGAACTAGCTACCTTCTGCTGATCTATGACCTAACTTTTCAGATCTAGATACAACAATTTCCCCTGAAATTCAAATGTTTTAATGACATGTCGCATGCTGACATTCTGCCTCTGAGAAATCTGGTATCTAGTCAATTGATTAAATTAAATCAGAATGTGCATCAGTAAATAGCATAATGACACTAGATGATATAATTAAAGCCATTGCTTAGTACATTACCATAGTATGTGGTACAATCCCACCATCCCACATCCACACAGATCTCTGCTCACCCACAGCCCAGATCCACAAATTAAATGTCTCCCACATTTATTTGTACAGTTGGTACCTCTATTTTATCTAAACTTTCAAAGACCTCATTGGTAATAAAATATTCTTGCTTAGGCTAAGGAGCACTGCTGGTCATATCATTTCGTTATACCCACCAATGTGACCACCCAAAATGTGAGCCTATCTTGAAGACCATCCAAATCCACCCAAAATCACCCAAAATGTGAGCTTATCTTAAAGCTCAGAAATACTCCATGATCTGCAAACCTTGGAGGCTGTCATTATCATATTGTGGCTCGGAGCACGGAGTCTGAATAACCACAAATAGTGCCCACAGTGATATTTTCTCACCAGAGATCAGAGTTCTGATCTGGTGCTGGGAGCATGTCCACTTTGTAGCACCACATTGGTAATACCACCAAGTTTGTTGAACATAATGGCCATGATTGCTTGGTGACTTACCAGCTGAATGGTGTAAATAATGCTTAATGGTACTTAAATCGACTCTGAAGGTTCATGAGAAAACTGGTAGACACTAGCAGTAAGGAAAGGGGTTTCAATGAAGACAAGCTATCACAGAACTTGGCTAAAGCTGCCATACAAAACTTAGTAAGAGCAATTTCAGTATGTACACATGCGACATAGTGTCTATCATCATCTAGCATTTCAACTTCCTCTCTTTCTTCCATCCTATAAACTTATTCTTTTTGTTCCCCTGTTTTGTTCATGGAAATTAATAAGGGACAACACCAACCTCCGACAAGAACTAGGTATACAAAAAATCACAAATACTCTAGGCCACCACATAGTCAATCCTCTACAAATGGCTGATGTTTTTAATTCTCACCTCATCAACTCAATCCCCAAAAGTATCAAAGCACAATGCCATCATCCATAACATACCTCCAAGAGCCCCACATTCCTTTTACTTGCCCCCTACAAATGAAAAAGAAGTAAGTGACACAGTCAAAAAAATAGGGCCAAAGAAATCATATGGTTTTGACGAGATTCCAGGCTGGCTCATACTGAAATTCTTCGACCTAATTAAAGAACCCTTAATTTTCCAATGCAATGAATCTCTCTCCAAGGGTATATTTCCACAGTTCTTAAAAACCTCCAGAGTATTGCCAGTTCATAAAAAAGGCGAAAAAGAAAGGATTGAGAATTACAGACCTATTGCCATCCAGAGTTCCTTCTCAAAGATATTTGAATCATTATATTGCAAAAGATTAACATCCTTTTTAGAAAATCACTCTTTCTTGTCTCCCTATCAATATGGCTTTCGCAAAGGAATATCAACTGACTTAGCTGCCTTCGATGTAATCAATAACATACTGGATTCTCTAAACAAAAATTATGTTACCCTAGGCCTACATTTTGATTTAACATGAGCATTTGAGATGGTAAATTACCATTTATTGATCAGAAAATTAGAATCTCTGGGAATATGTGGGATTCCCCTAGACTGGATCAAATCATTCTTTTCAAACCGAAAGCAATATGTCTCAATAGGCCAAACAAAGTCCAGTGCTCAAGAAATTAACTTAGGAGTTCCTCAGGGATTAATTCTTGGACCTATCCTTTTCATTATTTTCATTAATGACCTTGCCAATAAGCAAACCGAACAGGTGCAATCATCAATTTTTGCTGATGACACAAACTTTATCATGTCAGGCATTTCAAAACATGTTTCTCTAGATCTAGCTAAGCTGGTTGTACACGAAGTCACCAAATGGTGTGAAAATAATGCACTGAATATAAATGTAGATAAATCTGTTATGATCCATTACACAACTACCAAAAGGCCACCTACAGAAAGTATGCTAGTAAGAATAAATGGTAAATCAATGTATCAGGTAAATACAGTTAGATTTTTGGGTCTACACATCGACAGTCAGCTTACATGGAATTATCACATAAGTATTCTGATAGGAAAACTGACTTCCATCTGCTACCTAATCAGGCAACTTAGATCTAAAGTAAGTACAAACATTTTGAAAACTGCCTACTATGGCTTATTTCATTCGAGAATATCATATGGTTTAATTTTCTGGGGCAATAGCAGCCATAGTAGTGATGTTCTTCGCATACAGAAACGAGCAGTTCGATTCATGGCAAATGCCAAGAGCAGGGATCACTGCAAACCTCTTTTCAAAAAATTAGGTATTATGCCACTGCCATGCTTGTTCATTGAACAACTGGTAATCTTTGTCCAAAAACATATGTATCTCTTTTGTATAAACTGTAATATTCATAATTATGACATAAGGCGTAAAACCCATATACATATGCCACAGAGTCATATCAAGGTACATCTTGAGGGACAGTACAAAATGGCCTTGAAATGCTATAATAAACTTCCAGAAAATATAAAAATCCTGGACAACCTTTACCAATTTAAGAACAAGGAACATTCACTGTTATTAAAAGAGTGATATTATGATGTTAATGAATTTCTGGCAGCTACCAGATAATTTTTTGTAAGATCAATGTTGTGAATAGTTTGTATTATCTTGTATTGTTGCTATTTCATATTGTATACCAAATGTATGCCCATGTATATACTTGACTTGCTCTAAATCTACTAAAGTAGATCTGTGGGGCCAATAAATATTATTATTATTTTTACATGCCAGCCCAAAATCCTCCTCTCTATCACAGCCTTCAGCATCTCTCATTACCTGTTCCAACCAACAGCTTTATGTACTTCCTCAGAAAAGTACTTTCCACACTCATAAAACTAAAAACGTCCTCACTGATTTTTTTTCCATTCACTGCACTTTTTTTGATCCTTCGCCTCACCTTCATGTGAAATGTCTAAGGTATGTTCTCGTTCTCAATCCTCATTGCCCACAAATAGCATGGAAGTTGAATTTTCCAATCTACTTGAGTTTGTGCCCTCTAACTAGTAATACCATCCTCAATGTCTTTCTTCTGAAACTTTCAAAAGCAAATCTCCGGAAAATATTTTTGTCAAAAGTATTTGCCATGGAATTCTGGGTTTTAAGAGCAAATGCATTATTTTTACAAAAAATATGGATTTATTAAAAACATTGGTACCTACCAGAAAGCACGGAACTGTGTAACAAACTTGATTTATGAAAAACTCAATCAAATTACACCTAATGGAATCAAATACTTAGATCGTACCAAAGCTTGTGATATTGTCAACCTCAAGAATTCTCAATACAGTCAAACTTCCATTTAGCAGACATGCATGGGGCCGGAAAAATTGTCCGCTATTGAGAGGTGTCAGCTATTCAGAGGGAGTTGCTGTCTGGACAATTACGGCGCAGTTTGTATTTGCTGTAACTGCGTCATTTAATAAAAATATAAGAATTTTAATACCTTTCATCAATTTTTTTATTTTCTGAATATTGAAACAATATTCTTTCAGCATAAACATTCGTAATGAAAATCTTGTTAATTGTTGTCCGTGTAATCATTTTTGGCATCTTCATTATCATAACCAAATTTAAAACAAATATTGAAACAAAATTAAATGCTGAAACAATGCTCTTTTAGCATAAACATCCTTAGTGAAAATCTTATTAATTGTTGTCCGTGTAGTGACTATTGGCATCTTCTTATCCAAACCAAATTTAAAAGCTCTGAAAACCTTATAATAGAGAGAGTACAAGCGTAACATATAAAAATACATTTTATTGGAGCTCTTTAGGTAAAATTATATACTTTGGCTGTGGAGCTACTCATTTAGTAAGTAAAGGTCAAGAAAAACATTAAAGGGAACCTATTTTCTCATTTTAATAGATAAATATGAAAAATTGTAGTGATATTTCATTGAAAAAGTAAGAATTTTGTATTGCTTACGGCTATGAATAGCATTGGATTTTCTCCTGCATCCCATTATTCAGCATGCATAAATTTTCTACTGGAGAAATGGAAAATGCGCAGTCAAACACTATGTATACATGTCAAATTTAAAACAATGTGTGACTTCATGCAATCCATGGTACATACCCCTGCTAAATGAAGAAGTCTGTAATCTTTTGCTTTTTTGAGGTACTCACTCACTTGTTTCTCGACGTGTGATTCCACCAGCATAATCAACTGCAGTCCTGTGGCATCTCCTTTGCTTAGAAAAGCTTGCTTTATCTCTTCCATACTCCTCAAAGTTTCTTTAGTGGTCAGAATTTTCGTATGGACTTCCTGCACACCGTCGGTAATTTCTTCATCTTCGTCAGTACCCTCAACATTTTCTGATGGAAAACCCATTTTTGCCTCAGAAATAAGATCATTTGTCCTGAGGGATTGGTCTTTTGTGCATAAGCACTCATCTATTGTAGCATAATCCTCGTCTACTTCACCCACAAAATTCTTCGTTAGCATTTCCAGTTCTTCTCAGTCAGAATTGCCACACTCTATCATAGAATTACTGTCCTCATTGTAATTGAATCCTGCCTTTATGAAGCAATTACGGACAGTTGCTCCCTTAACATTATTCACTGATGAAATAGTCCATGGAATGGCATTGAGAATAGTGATGCTTTTAGATATTTCATTTGCTTCACTTTTGTCTTCAATTTTTGATACAATATGCCTCAGTACCCTTTTTCTGTATTGGATTTTGAAGTTTGGTATCACCCCTTGATCCAAAGGCTGACAAAAAGATGTCGTATTAGATGGGAAAAATACTAATTTCACATTTTCTAACTTTAAGTCCGGATGGGATGAAGCATTATTGAGGAACAAAATAACCTTTCTTTTCTCCCTGTTCATTTTCTGGTCAAATTTTGTAATCCAGTCAGTCATGATGTCACGAGTCATCCATCATTTTTTGTTCACATACCAGTGAACACCAAGGTTGTTTACATTTATGTTCTTAAAGCATCATGATCTGAAGGATTTTCCAATCACCAGTGGCATTTCAAATTCACCGATCATGTTTGTACATAATAATAATGTGACTCTTTAATTTGAAAACTTTTCCACCTTAACATTTTTCTTTCTTCAAACACATGTTTTTCATAATACATGAAAGAAAACTCCGGTCTCATCTCAGTTGAATATGTTTCTTTTACTGTAAGTTTTACACAAATCCTTTAATACGGACCTTCACTCTTCCACAGTTTTCTCACTCAAGGAGGCTGCTTCTCCACGCACACTTTTGAATGATATGTTGTGGAGTAATCTAAATTTTTCAAGCCTTTATTATTTTTTCGATTTCGATTAATTTTTCGATCCCTTAAAGTCAGAGACAACCATTTCTTTTGCAATTTCGATTACCTTCTCTTGGATTGATAGAACAGATATTGAAATATTAAATGAAAGTGCCCTACAAAACCACTCGTAAGTGAAGCTATCAATTGACAGCCTGTCCGTTTTTGGAAACTGTCTCTTGATGTTTTCACCTTTGTTCTCAGCCCATTCTTTCAACAGTCTCTCGTGTCTTCCCGATGCCAAATTTCTCTGCAATTGCATGAACACTTAATTTCTCTTTCCATGACGCATGCAAAAAGTCAACTTTCTCACGAAAAAATCAGCCTTTTCCTTTTTCCAGCCAATGTTCGGTGCAATGAAATGAAAATACTTTTTGAAGGATGATGCCCAAGCAGTTTCGTATTCCTGGGTCTTCACTTGTAAAACTGTATACGTAAAATCTTATAATAATGCGCTAACCTTTAAACTGATTTTTATTGATTAGCTGTAAAACATTCGATGAGTTCCTTTCTCCAAAAAAGTATTTCTTACAATAGAAAACCCATATTTCTCGATGTCTACCATTCCCTTGGAGTTCATTAATAAGTACTTGTGAGACTCTTGTTTATTTTAATATTTCCATGCGAGACAAACATTATTGCAGCCAAAACTATATTTTAATACATTATTTTAGTCACTTCAATGGCGTGAGTGTAGAATAAATGTTGAACACAACTGAAATCCCAGATGAAAATTGAAACTAACATAATAATTCGCCTTTGAAAATCATTTCGGAGTTTTGTAGGAGTTTTTCAGAGCACATTTATTCAATTATTTAGTTGAACTTTCTTCATTGGAGTAAGTACAGAATGAAGGGAAACACAATTTAAATCCAAAACAAAAGCATAAAATGAAATCCAATATCACACTTAGTTCCTCATTTCGCATTTTTTTAGCTGAGATAATTTTTAGTAATGGAAAACGCGTTTTCATTTTCGCCTTTCATTATTCGGAGAAAATAATTAGTATATTTGAGACTCGTGATAAATTCCAATCTTTATATTTAGGAACAATTTGCTGGACATAAAACTATATCAGAAAAATCCCATGATAAACTGCTAGACATAAAACTGATTTTTAATAATTTGCAATACAGAACTCGAAGCATTCTTTTTTCCTGAGAAGTTTTTTCCCATTGGAAAACGCATATCTGTCGATGTCTTCCATCCTCGGGGAGTTTATAATAAGCTCTTGGGAGAGTTTTGTATATTTGAAAGTATCCATGCGAGAAACATACGAGAAATTAGGGCAACATAAACCATATTTTACATGTAATTTTACTCTCTTCAATGAAGTAAATATTAAATATTGGTTGAAAACAATGTTTGTAAAAGCCGAAATATGAAAGTGATGGAGAAAAACACTACGTGAAAATTTCGTGTCAGTTTTGTAGCAAGAGATCATTTTTAGAACCGTAAATACGGTTCGTTTGCGCTCTTGAGTGATTCGGTGAAAGTATTTATTATTTGTCAGTCGTAAATCGTCAGTCAGATAAATTCTAAACTATTTTGCTAGACATAAAACTGTAAATGTAAAATCTTTTGGTCTAGTGCGAACCTTTAAACTGATTTGTATTGATTAGCTCTAAAACATTCGATGAGTTCCTTTCTTCTGAAAAGTATTTCTTACAATAGAAAACCCATTATTCTCGATGTCTACCAGTCCCTTGGATTTCATTAATAAGTACTTGTGAGACTCTTTTTTATTTTAATATTTCCGTGCTAGACAAACATTAATGCAACCAAAACATCATTTTATTACATTATATTAATCACTTCAATGGTGTGAGTGTAGAATAAATGTTGAACACAACTGAAATCCCAGATGAAAATTGAAAGTAAAATAATAATTCGCCATTTGAAAATCATTTCGGAGTTTTGTAGGAGTTTTTCGGAGCACATTTATTCAATGATTTAGTTAATCTCTCTTTATTGGAGTAAATACAGAATGAAGGGAAACACAATTTAAATCCAAGACAAAATTAGTATATTTGAAACTGAAACATGAAATCCAATATCACACCTTTTTCGTCATTTCGCATTTTTTTACTAAGAGATATTTTTAGTAATGGATAACGCGTTTTCATTTTCCCCTTTTATTATTCGGAGAAAATAAGTAGTATATTTTAGACTCGTGATAAATTCCAATCTTTATATTTAGCAACAGTTTGCTGGACTTAAAACTGTATTAAAATGAAATTAAAAATGAAATATTAAAATGAAATCCAATATCACACCTTGTTCCTCATTTCGCATTTTTATAGCAAGAGAACTTTTATAGTAATGGAAAACGCGCTTTCATTTTCGTCTTTTTTTTATTCGTAGAAAATAATTAGCATATTTGATACTCGTTATAAATTCCAATCTTTATATTTAGCAACAATTTGATTGACATAAAACTGCATCAGAAAAAACCCATGGTATACTGCTAGACATAAAATTTATATTTAAAGATTTGCAATACAGCACTCGATGCACTCTTTTTTCCTGAGAAGTGTTTTTCGCTATGTAAAACGCATATTTGTCGATGTCTTCCATCCTCGTGGAGTTAATTAATAAGCACTTGGGGGAATTTTGATTATTTGAATGTTTCCATGCGAGAAACATGCGAGAAATTAGGGCAATAGAAACCATACTTTACATGTCATTTTACTCTCTTCAATGGAGAAAAAATAGAATATAGGTTGAAAACAATTTTAATAATATGGTAATTTTGAAAAGAATAGAGAAACACACTACTCGAAAGTTACGTCTCAGTTTTGTAACAAGATATTTACGGTTCTAAAAATGATCTCTTGCTACAAAACTGACACGAAATTTTCACGTAGTGTTTTTCTCCATCACTTTCATATTTCGGCTTTTACAAACATTGTTTTCAACCAATATTTAATATTTACTTCATTGAAGAGAGTAAAATTACATGTAAAATATGGTTTATGTTGCCCTAATTTCTCGTATGTTTCTCGCATGGATACTTTCAAATATACAAAACTCTCCCAAGAGCTTATTATAAACTCCCCGAGGATGGAAGACATCGACAGATATGCGTTTTCCAATGGGAAAAAACTTCTCAGGAAAAAAGAATGCTTCGAGTTCTGTATTGCAAATTATTAAAAATCAGTTTTATGTCTAGCAGTTTATCATGGGATTTTTCTGATATAGTTTTATGTCCAGCAAATTGTTCCTAAATATAAAGATTGGAATTTATCACGAGTCTCAAATATACTAATTATTTTCTCCGAATAATGAAAGGCGAAAATGAAAACGCGTTTTCCATTACTAAAAATTATCTCAGCTAAAAAAATGCGAAATGAGGAACTAAGTGTGATATTGGATTTCATTTTATGCTTTTGTTTTGGATTTAAATTGTGTTTCCCTTCATTCTGTACTTACTCCAATGAAGAAAGTTCAACTAAATAATTGAATAAATGTGCTCTGAAAAACTCCTACAAAACTCCGAAATGATTTTCAAAGGCGAATTATTATGTTAGTTTCAATTTTCATCTGGGATTTCAGTTGTGTTCAACATTTATTCTACACTCACGCCATTGAAGTGACTAAAATAATGTATTAAAATATAGTTTTGGCTGCAATAATGTTTGTCTCGCATGGAAATATTAAAATAAACAAGAGTCTCACAAGTACTTATTAATGAACTCCAAGGGAATGGTAGACATCGAGAAATATGGGTTTTCTATTGTAAGAAATACTTTTTTGGAGAAAGGAACTCATCGAATGTTTTACAGCTAATCAATAAAAATCAGTTTAAAGGTTAGCACATTATTATAAGATTTTACGTATACAGTTTTATGTCTAGCAAAATACTTTATAATTTATCTGACTGACGATTTACGACTGACAAATAATAAATATTTTCTCGGAATTACTCAAGAGGAAAAACGAACGTATTTACGGTTCTAAAAAAAACCTCGTGCTAAAAAACTGACACGAAATTTTCAAGTAGTGTTTTTCTCCATCACTTTCTTATTTCAGCTTTTACAAACAATGTTTTCAACCTATATTTTATATTAACTTCATTGAAACGATTAAAATGACACTTAAAATATGGTTTCTGTTGCCCTAACTTCTGGTATGTTTCTCGCATGGATACTTTCAAATACACAAAATTCTCCCAAGTGCTTATAAATCAACTCCCAGAGAAGAGAAGACATGCGTTTTCCAATGGGAATAAAACTTCTCAGGAAAACAGATTCGTTCGAGTTCGGTATTGCAAATTATTAAAAATCAGTTTTATGTCTAGCAGTTTACCTTGGGATTTTTCTGATACAGTTTTATGTCCAGCAAACTGTCGCTAAATATAAAGATTGGAATTTATCACGAGTCTCAAATATACTAATTATTCTCTCGGAATAATAAAAGGCGAAAATGAAAACGCGTTTTCTATTACTAAAAAATATCTTTTACTGTAAAAATGCGAAATGACGAACAAGGTGTGATATTGGATTTCATTTTATTGTTTTGTCTTTGGTTAAATTGTGTTTCTTTTCATTCTGTACTTACTCCATAAAAGAGAGATAAACTAAAAAATTGAATATATGTACTCTGAAAAACTCCTACAAAACTGCGAAATGATTTTCAAATGGCGAAATATTATTTTACTTTCAATTTTCATTTGGGATATAAGTTGTGTTCAACATTTATTCTACACTCACCCCATTGAAGTGATTAATATAATGTAATAAAATAATGTTTTGGTTGCATTAATGTTTGTCTTGCACGGAAATATTAAAATAAAAAAGAGTCTCACAAGTACTTATTAATTAACTCCAAGGGACTGGTAGACATCGAGAAATATGGGTTTTCTATTGTATGAAATACTTTTCAGGAGAAAGGAGCTCATGGAATGTTTTAGAGCTAATCAATACAAATCAGTAAAAAGGTTCGCAGTACACAATAAGATTTTACGTATACAGTTTTTTTTCTATGAAAATAGTTAAGAAATTATCTAACTGACGATTTACGACTGAGAAATTATAAATAATTTCTCCAAATCACTCAAGAGCGCAATCGAACTCTATTTTCGGTTCTAAAAAAGATCTCTTGCTATAAAACTGAGTTGTAACTTTTGAGTAGTGTTCTTCTCTATCCCTTTAAAAATTACCCAAATTGAAAAATTGTTTTCAACCTATATTCTTTTTTTACCCTATTGAAGAGTGTAATATTATATATGAATAAAATGGTTTCTGTTGCCATAATTTTATGCATGTTTCTCGCATGGAACCATTCAAATAATAAAAATTCTCCCATGAGCTGATTAATTAACACTCCCAGGATGGAAGACATTGGATAGTATGACTTTTCCTTTGCTAAAAACACTTCTCAGGACAAAAGAATGTTTCGAGTTCTGTATTGCAAATCATTAAAAATCAGTTTTATGTCTAGCAGTATACCATGGGTTTTTTTCTGATGCAGTTTTAGGTCCAGCAAACTGTTGCTAAATATAAAGATTAGAATTTGTCACGAGTCTCAAATATACTAATTATTTTCTCGCAATCAATAAAAGACGAAAATGTAAACGCGTTTTCCACTACTAAAAATGATCTCTTGCTATAAAAATGCCAAATGAGGAAAAAGGTGTGATAGTGGATTTCATATCATTATTTTGTCTTGCATTTAAATTGTGTTTCCCTTCATTCTGTAATTACTCCAATAAAGAGAGATAAACTAAATCATTGAAAAAATGTGCTCTGAAAAACTCCTACAAAACTCCGAAATGATTTTCAAATGGCGATTTATTATTTTACATTCAATTTTCATCTGGGATTTCAGTTGTGTTCAACATTTATTCTACACTCACGCCATTGAAGTGACTAAAATAATGTAATAAAATATACTTTTGGCTGCAATAATGTTTGTCTCGCATGGAAATATTAAAATAAACAAGAGTCTCACAAGTTCTTATTAATGAATTCCAAGAAACTGGTAGACATCGAGAAATATGGGTTTTCTATTGTAAGAAATACTTTTCAGGAGAAAGGAACTCATCAAATGTTTTAAAACTTATCAATACAAATCAGTTTAAAATTTCGCAGTTGACCATAAGATTTTACGTATACAGTTTTATGTCTAGCAAAGTAGTTTAGAATTTATCTGACTGACGTATTACGACTGACAAATAATAAATATTTTCTCCGAATCACTCAAGATGGAAAACGAACCGTATTTACGGTTCTAAAAAAATCTCGTGCTACAAAACTGACTCGAAATTTTCAAGTAGTGTTTTTCTCCATCACTTTCATATTTCAGCATTGACAAACATTGTTTTCAACCTATATTAACTTCATTGAAACGATTAAAATGACATGTAAAATATGGTTTCTGTTGCCCTAACTTCTGGTATGTTTCTCGCATGGATACTTTCAAATACACAAAATTCTCCCAAGTGCTTATTAATCAACTCCCAAAGAAGAAAAGACATCGAATAGTATGAGTATTCCAATGCGAAAAACACTTCTCAGGAAAAAAGAATGCTTCGAGTTCTTTAATGCAAATCATTAATAATCAGTTTTATGCCTAGCAGTATACCATGGGTTTTTTCTGATGCAGTTTTATGTCCATCAAAATGTTTCTAAAAATAAACATTGGAATTTATCACGAGTCTTAAAAATACTAAATATTTTCTCCTAATAATAAAATGATGTTTTGGTTGCATTAATGTTTGTCTCGCATGGAAATTTTAAATAAACCAGAGTCTCACAAGTACATATTAATGAACTCCAAGGGACTGGTAAACATCGAGAAATATGGGTATTCTATTGTAAGAAATACATTTCAGGAGAAAGGAACTCATCAAATGTTTTAGAGCTAATCAATACAAATCAGTTAAAGGTTCGCACTTGACCATAAGATTTTACGTATACAGTTTTATGTCTAGCAAAATAGTTTAGAATTTATCTGGCTGACTATTTACCACTGAGAAATTAAAAATATTTTCTCCGAATCACTCAAGGGCGCAATCGAACTCAATTCACGGCTCTAAAAAATATCTTTTGCTAGAAAACTGAGACGTAACTTTCGAGTAGTGTTCTTCTGTATCCCTTTCAAAAGTACCCTATTAAAAAAATTGTTTATAACCTATATTCTATTTTGACCCCATTGAAAAGAGTAATATGACATATGAATAAATTGTTTTCTGTTGCCCTAATTTCTCGCATGTTTCTCGCATGGAAACATTCATATAATCAAATTTCTCCCAAGTTCTTATTAACAAACTCCCCGTGGATGGAAGACATCGACCAATATGTGTTTTCCAATGCAAATAACACTACTCAGGAAAAAAGAATGCATTGAGAGCTGTATTGCAAATCATTAAAAATCAGTTTTATGTCTATCAAAATACCATGGGTTTTTTTCTGATGCAGTTTTAAGTCCAGCAAACTGTTGCTAAATATAAAGATTGGAATTTATCACGAGTCTCAAATTTACTACTTATTTTCTCCGAATAATAAAAGGGGAAATTAAAAACGAGTTTACATTACTAAAAAATATCTCTTACTGTAAAAATGCGAAATGACGAACAAGGTGTGCTATTGGATTTCATGTTATTATTTTGTCTTGGATTTAAATTGTGTTTCCCTTCATTTCGTCTTTACTCCAATAAAAAGAGATAAACTAAATAATTGAATAAATGTGCTCTGCAAAACTCCTACAAAACTAAGAAATCATTTACAAATGGCGAATTATTATTTTCCTTTCAATTTTCATCTGGGATATAAGTTGTGTTCAACATTTATTCTACACTCACGCCATTATAGTGATTAATATAATGTAATAAAATAATGTTTTGGTTGAAATAATGTTTGTCTCGCATGTAAATATTCAAATAAAAAAGAATCTCACAAGTACTTATTAATTAACTCCAAGGGACTGGTAGTCATCGAGAAATATGGGTTTTCTATTGTAAGAAATACTTTTCAGGAGAAATGAACTCATCGAATGTTTTTGAGCTAATCAATACAAATCAGTTTAAAGGTTCGCAGTTAACCATAAGATTTTACGTATTAAGTTTTATGTCCAGCAAAATAATTTAGAATTTATCTGACTGACGATTTACGACTGAGAAATTATAAATAATTTCTCCAAATCACTCAAGAGCGCAATCGAACTCTATTTTCGGTTCTAAAAAAGATCTCTTGCTATAAAACTGAGTTGTAACTTTCGAGTAGTGTTCTTCTCTATCCCTTTAAAAATTACCCAAATTGAAAAATTGTTTTCAACCTATATTCTTTTTTTACCCTATTGAAGAGTGTAATATTATATATGAATAAAATGGTTTCTGTTGCCATAATTTTATGCATGTTTCTCGCATGGAACCATTCAAATAATAAAAATTCTCCCATGTGCTGATTAATTAACACTCCCAGGATGGAAGACATTGGATAGTATGACTTTTCCTTTGCTAAAAACACTTCTCAGGACAAAAGAATGTTTAGAGTTCTGTATTGCAAATCATTAAAAATCAGTTTTATGTCTAGCAGTATACCATGGGTTTTTTTCTGATGCAGTTTTATGTCCAGCAAACTGTTTCTAAATATAAAGATTAGAATTTGTCTCGAGTCTCAAATATACTAATTATTTTCTCGCAATCAATAAAAGACGAAAATGTAAACGCGTTTTCCACTACTAAAAATGATCTCTTGCTATAAAAATGAGAAATGAGGAAAAAGGTGTGATATTGGATTTCATATCATTATTTTGTCTTGCATTTAAATTGTGTTTCCCTTAATTCTGTACTTAATCCAATGAAGGAAGATCAACTAAATAATTGAATAAATATGCTCTAAAAAACTCCGAAAAAAAATCATTTACAAATGGTGAATTATGAATTTATTTTTAATTTTCATCGGGGATTTTAAATGTGTTAAACTATATTTAAAACATACGCCTATAAAGTTATTAACAGAGTATATTAAAATATTTTATTGTTGCATTAATGCGTGTCTTGCATGGAAACATTAAAATAAGCAGTAGTCTCACAAGTACTTATTAATCAACTCCAAGAGAAAGGAGGACATCGAGAAATTGCGCTTTCCTTTGTAAGAAATACTATTCAGGAGAAATGAACTCATCGAATGTTTTAAAGCTAATCAATACAAATCAGTTTTAAGGTTCGCAATTAACCATGTTATTTTACTGATACAGTTTCAGGTCTAGATAATAGGTTTAGAAATTATCTGACTGACGATTAACGACTGACAAATAATAAATATTTTCACCGAATAACTCAAGAGCGCAAACGAACTCTGTTTACAGTTCTAAAAAAGATCTCTTGCTAAAAAAACTGAGACGTAATTTTCGAGTAGGGTGTTTCTCTTTTCTTTTCAAAATTACCCTATTATAAAATATGCTTTTAACCTATATTCCATTTTTACACCATTGAAGAGAGTAAAATGAAATGTAAAATATGGTTCATGTTGCCCTAATTTCTCGTATGTATCTCGCTTGGATACTTTCAAATAATCAAAATTCTCCCAAGTGCTTATTTATAAACTCCCCGAGGAGGGAAGAATTCGACAAATATGCGTTTTCCAATGCGAATAACACTTCTCAGGAAAAAGGAGTGCATCGAGTGCTGTATTGCAAATCTTTAAAAATCAGTTTTATGTCTAGCAGTATACCAAGGGTTTTTTCTGATGCAGTTTTATGTCCATCAAATTGTAGCTAAATATAAAGATTGGAGTTTATCACGAGTCTCAAATATACTAATTATTTTCTCGGAATCAATAAAAGACGAAATAGAAAACGCGTTTTCCATTACTAAAAAAGATCTCTTGCTCTGCAAATGCAAAATGGGGAACAAGGTGTGATATTGGATTTCATGTTATTATTTTGTCTTGCATTTAAATTGTGTTTCCCTTCATTCTGTACTTACTCCAATAAAGAGAGATAAACTAAATCATTGAAAAAATGTGCTCTGAAAAACTCCTACAAAACTCCGAAATGATTTTCAAATGGCGAATTATTATTTTACTTTCAATTTTCATCTGGGATTTCAGTTGTGTTCAACATTTATTCTACACTCACGCCATTGAAGTGATAAAAATAATGTAATAAAATATAGTTTTGGCTGCAATAATGTTTGTCCCGCATGGAAATATTAAAATAAACAAGAGTCTCACAAGTTCTTATTTATGAACTCCAAGGGAATGGTAGACATCGAGAAATATGGGTTTTCTATTGTAAGAAATACTTTTCAGGAGAAAGGAACTCATCAAATGTTTTAAAGCTTATCAATACAAATCAGTTTAAAATTTCGCAGTTGACCATAAGATTTTACGTATACAGTTTTATGTCTAGCAAAGTAGTCTAGAATTTATCCGACTGACGTTTTACGACTGACAAATAATCAATATTTTCTCCGAATCACTCAAGAGGGAAAACGAACCGTATTTACGGTCCTAAAAAATATCTCGTGCTACAAAACTGACACGAAATTTTCAAGTAGTCTTTTCCTGTGTCACTTTCATATTTCGGCTTTTACAAAAATTGTTTTTAACCTATATTTTACATTACCTCAATTGAAGAGTTTAAAATGACATATGTAAAATATGGTTTCTGTTGCCCTAATTTCTCGTATGTTTTTCGCAAGGATAATTGCAAATAAACAAAATTCTCCCAAGTGCTTATTAATCAACTCCCAAAGAAGAAAAGACATCGAATAGTATGAGTATTCCAATGCGAAAAACACTTCTCAGGAAAAAAGAATGCTTCGAGTTCTTTAATGCAAATCATTAATAATCAGTTTTATGCCTAGCAGTATACCATGGGTTTTTTCTGATGCAGTTTTATGTCCATCAAAGTGTTTCTAAAAATAAACATTGGAATTTATCACGAGTCTTAAATATACTAATTATTTTCTCCTAATAATAAAAAGCCAAAATGAAAAGGCGTTTTCCATTACTAAAAAATATCTCTCGCTATAAAAATGCGAAATGACGAACAAGGTGTGATATTGGATTTAATTTTATTATTTTGTCTTGGATTTTAATTGTGTTTCCCTTTATTCTGTACTTACTCCAATGAAGAATGACCAACTTAATAATTGAATAAATATGCTCTAAAGAATTCCGAGATAAAATCATATTCAAATGGTGAATTATGAATTAACTTTCAATTTTGATCGGGGATTAAAAAATTACGCCATTGAAGTGATTAAAAGTGTATATAAAAATATTTTATTATTGTATTGATGTGTGTCTTTCATGAAAACATTAAAATAAGCAATAGTCTCACAAGTACATATTAATCAATTCCAAAAGAAAGGAAGACATCGAGAAATTGCGCTTACTATTGTAAGAAATACTATTCAGGAGAAAGGAACTCATCGAATATTATAAAACTAATTAATACAAATAAGTTTAAAGGTTCACACTTTACCATGTTATTTTACTGATACAGTTTCAGGTCTAGAAAATCAGTTAATATTTTATCTGTAAATATGCTCTAAAAACCTCCTACAAAACTCCGAAATCATTTTCAAATGCTGAATTATGAATTCACCTTCAATTTTCATCGGGAATTTCAGATGTGTTAAACTATATTATAAACTTACGCCATTGAAGTGATTAAAATTATATATAAAAATATTTTATTGTTGCATTAAAGTGTGTCTCGCATGGATACTTTAAAATAAGCAAGAGTCTCACAAGTACTTATTAATCAACTCCAAGGGAAAGAAAGACATCGGATAGAATGAGTATTCCATTGCGAAAAACACTTCTCAGGAAAAAAGAATGTTTCGAGTACTGTATTGCAAATCATTAAAAATCAGTTTTATGTCTAGCAGTTTACCATAGATTTTTCTGAAAAAGTTTTATGTCCACCAAACTGTTGCTAAATATAAAGATTGGAATTTATCACGAGTCTCATATATACTAATTATTTTCTCCGAATAATAATAGGCGAAAATGGAAACGCGTTTTCCATTACTAAAAAATATCTCTCGCTATAAAAATGCGAAATGACGAACAAGGTGTGATATTGGATTTCATTTTATTATTTTGTCTTGGATTTAAATTGTGTTTCCCTTCATTCTGTACTTACTCAAATGAAGACAGATCAACTAAATAATTGAATAAATATGCTCTAAAAAACTAAAAAAAAAATTATTTTCAAATGGTGAATTATGAATTCACTTTCAATTTTCATCGGGGATTTCAGATGTGTTAAACTATATTATAAACTTACGCCATTGAAGTTAATAAAAGTATATATAATAATATTTTATTGTTGCATTAATGTGTGTCTCGCAGGGAAACGTGTTTCAGGCCTAGAAAATTAGTTTAGAATTTATCTGACTGACGATTAACGACTGACAATTAATAAATATTTCTCCGAATCACTCAAGAGCGCAGACGAACACTATTTACGGTTCTAAAAAAGATCTCTTGCTAAAAAACTGAGACGTTATTTTCGAGTAGTGTGTTTCTCTATCCCTTTCAAAATTACCCTATTTTAAAAATTGTTTCCAACCAATATTTTATTTTTACTCCATAGAAGAGAGTAATATGACATATGAATAAAATGGTTTCTGTTGCCCAAATTACTCGCATATTTCTCGCATGGAAACATTCAAATAATCAAAAATCTCCCAAGTGCTTATTAATTAACTCCCCGAGAATGGGAGACATCGACAAATATGCGTTTTCCAATGCGAATAACACTCCTCAGGAAAAAAGAATGCATCGAGTTCTGTATTGCAAATCATTAAAAATCAGTTTTATGTCTAGCAGTACACCATGGGTGTTTTCTGATGCAGTTTTATGTCCATCAAATTGTTGCTAAATATAAAGATTGTAATTTTTCACGAGTGTCAAATATACTAATATTATTCTCGGAATCAATAAAAGACGAAAATGAAAGCGCCTTTTCCATTACTAAAAAAGATCTCTTGCTATAAAAATGCGAAATGAGGAACAAGGTGTGATATAGAATTTCATTTTTTTATTTTGTCTGGATTTAAATTGTGTTTCCCTTCATTCTGTACTTACTCCAATAAAGAATGTTAAACAAAATAATTGAATAAATATGCTAAGAAAAACTCCTACAAAACTCCAAAATGATTTTCAAATGGTGAATTATTATTTCACATTCAATTTTCATCTGGGATTTCAGATGTGTTAAACTTTATTATACACTTACGCCATTTAAGGAGTTAAAACTGTGTATAAAAATGTTGCATGGTTGCAATAATGTTTGTCTCACATGGGAACATTAAAATTAGCAAGAGTCTCACAAGTACTTATTAATCAACTCCAAGAGAAAGGAAGACATCAAGAAATGTGCGTTTTCCATTGTAAGTAATACTTTTCAGAAAGAAAGAAGTTATTGAATATTTTACAGCTAATCAATACAAATCAGTATAAAGGTTCGGAGTTTACCATGGCATTTTACTTATACATTTTAATGTTTACCAAAATAGTTTAGAATTTATCTCACTGACGATTTACGAATGACAAAAAAAATATTTTCTCCGAATCACTCAAGAGCGCAAACGATCTGTATTTACGAATATAAAAATGATCTCTTGCTACAAAACTGCGACGTAATTATCAAGTAGTGATTTTCTCTATCACTTTCATATTTCGTCTATTATAAAAGTTGTGTTCAACCTATATTCTATATTTACTCCATTGAAGAGAGTAAAATGACATATGAAAAATTTGATTTTGTTGCCCTAATTTCTCGCATGTTTCTCGCATTGAAATATTTAAATAAACAAAATTATCCCAAGTATTTATTAATCAACTCCTCGAGAATAGAATACATCGACAAATATGCGTTTTCTATTGCGAATAACACTTCTCAGGAAAAAAGAAAGCATCGAGTACTGTATTGAAAATCATTAAAAATCAGTTTTATGTCTAGCAAATTGTTGGGAAATATAACGATTGGAATTTTTCACTAGTATGAAATGTACTAATTAGTTTCCCCGAATCAATAAAAGGCAAAAATTAAAACGCGTTTTCCATTTCTAATAATTATCTCTGGCTATAAAATGCGAATTGAGGCACAAGATGTGAGTTTTGTATTTCATTTTATTCTTTTGTCTTGGTTTTAAATTGTATTTCCCTTCATTCTGTACTTACTCCGATGAAGAAAGTTAACCTAATTAAATGAATAAATATGCACTTAAAAACTACTACAAATCCATGAAATGATTTTCAATTGGTGAATTATTATTTCATTTTCAATTTTCATCTGGGATTTCAGTTGTGTTCAAACATTATTCGTCCATTACGCCATTGAAATAATTTAAATGATATATAAAAATATTGTTTTGGTTGCCTTAATATGTGTCTCGCAAGTACCTATTAATCAACTCCAAGAGAAAGGAAGACATCGAGATATATGCGCTTTCCATTGTAAGAAATACTTTTAAGTACAAAGGAACTCATCGAATATTTTGCAGCTAATCAATACAAATCAGTTTAAAGGTTCGCAGTTTACCATGTTATTTTACTGATACAGTTTTATGTCTAGCAAAATAGGTTACAATTTATCTGACTGACGATTTACGACTGACAAATAATAAATATTTTCACCGAATAACTCAAGAGCGCAAACGAACTCTGTTTACAGTTCTAAAAAAGATCTCTTGCTAAAAAAACTGAGACGTAATTTTCGAGTAGGGTGTTTCTCTTTTCTTTTCAAAATTACCCTATTATAAAATATGCTTTTAACCTATATTCCATTTTTACACCATTGAAGAGAGTAAAATGAAATGTAAAATATGGTTCATGTTGCCCTAATTTCTCGTATGTATCTCGCTTGGATACTTTCAAATAATCAAAATTCTCCCAAGTGCTTATTTATAAACTCCCCGAGGAGGGAAGAATTCGACAAATATGCGTTTTCCAATGCGAATAACACTTCTCAGGAAAAAGGAGTGCATCGAGTGCTGTATTGCAAATCTTTAAAAATCAGTTTTATGTCTAGCAGTATACCAAGGGTTTTTTCTGATGCAGTTTTATGTCCATCAAATTGTAGCTAAATATAAAGATTGGAGTTTATCACGAGTCTCAAATATACTAATTATTTTCTCGGAATCAATAAAAGACGAAATAGAAAACGCGTTTTCCATTACTAAAAAAGATCTCTTGCTCTGCAAATGCAAAATGGGGAACAAGGTGTGATATTGGATTTCATGTTATTATTTTGTCTTGCATTTAAATTGTGTTTCCCTTCATTCTGTACTTACTCCAATAAAGAGAGATAAACTAAATCATTGAAAAAATGTGCTCTGAAAAACTCCTACAAAACTCCGAAATGATTTTCAAATGGCGAATTATTATTTTACTTTCAATTTTCATCTGGGATTTCAGTTGTGTTCAACATTTATTCTACACTCACGCCATTGAAGTGATAAAAATAATGTAATAAAATATAGTTTTGGCTGCAATAATGTTTGTCTCGCATGGAAATATTAAAATAAACAAGAGTCTCACAAGTTCTTATTTATGAACTCCAAGGGAATGGTAGACATCGAGAAATATGGGTTTTCTATTGTAAGAAATACTTTTCAGGAGAAAGGAACTCATCAAATGTTTTAAAGCTTATCAATACAAATCAGTTTAAAATTTCGCAGTTGACCATAAGATTTTACGTATACAGTTTTATGTCTAGCAAAGTAGTCTAGAATTTATCCGACTGACGTTTTACGACTGACAAATAATCAATATTTTCTCCGAATCACTCAAGAGGGAAAACGAACCGTATTTACGGTCCTAAAAAATATCTCGTGCTACAAAACTGACACGAAATTTTCAAGTAGTCTTTTCCTGTGTCACTTTCATATTTCGGCTTTTACAAAAATTGTTTTTAACCTATATTTTACATTACCTCAATTGAAGAGTTTAAAATGACATATGTAAAATATGGTTTCTGTTGCCCTAATTTCTCGTATGTTTTTCGCAAGGATAATTGCAAATAAACAAAATTCTCCCAAGTGCTTATTAATCAACTCCCAAAGAAGAAAAGACATCGAATAGTATGAGTATTCCAATGCGAAAAACACTTCTCAGGAAAAAAGAATGCTTCGAGTTCTTTAATGCAAATCATTAATAATCAGTTTTATGCCTAGCAGTATACCATGGGTTTTTTCTGATGCAGTTTTATGTCCATCAAAGTGTTTCTAAAAATAAACATTGGAATTTATCACGAGTCTTAAATATACTAATTATTTTCTCCTAATAATAAAAAGCCAAAATGAAAAGGCGTTTTCCATTACTAAAAAATATCTCTCGCTATAAAAATGCGAAATGACGAACAAGGTGTGATATTGGATTTAATTTTATTATTTTGTCTTGGATTTTAATTGTGTTTCCCTTTATTCTGTACTTACTCCAATGAAGAATGACCAACTTAATAATTGAATAAATATGCTCTAAAGAATTCCGAGATAAAATCATATTCAAATGGTGAATTATGAATTAACTTTCAATTTTGATCGGGGATTAAAAAATTACGCCATTGAAGTGATTAAAAGTGTATATAAAAATATTTTATTATTGTATTGATGTGTGTCTTTCATGAAAACATTAAAATAAGCAATAGTCTCACAAGTACATATTAATCAATTCCAAAAGAAAGGAAGACATCGAGAAATTGCGCTTACTATTGTAAGAAATACTATTCAGGAGAAAGGAACTCATCGAATATTATAAAACTAATTAATACAAATAAGTTTAAAGGTTCACACTTTACCATGTTATTTTACTGATACAGTTTCAGGTCTAGAAAATCAGTTAATATTTTATCTGTAAATATGCTCTAAAAACCTCCTACAAAACTCCGAAATCATTTTCAAATGCTGAATTATGAATTCACCTTCAATTTTCATCGGGAATTTCAGATGTGTTAAACTATATTATAAACTTACGCCATTGAAGTGATTAAAATTATATATAAAAATATTTTATTGTTGCATTAAAGTGTGTCTCGCATGGATACTTTAAAATAAGCAAGAGTCTCACAAGTACTTATTAATCAACTCCAAGGGAAAGAAAGACATCGGATAGAATGAGTATTCCATTGCGAAAAACACTTCTCAGGAAAAAAGAATGTTTCGAGTACTGTATTGCAAATCATTAAAAATCAGTTTTATGTCTAGCAGTTTACCATAGATTTTTCTGAAAAAGTTTTATGTCCACCAAACTGTTGCTAAATATAAAGATTGGAATTTATCACGAGTCTCATATATACTAATTATTTTCTCCGAATAATAATAGGCGAAAATGGAAACGCGTTTTCCATTACTAAAAAATATCTCTCGCTATAAAAATGCGAAATGACGAACAAGGTGTGATATTGGATTTCATTTTATTATTTTGTCTTGGATTTAAATTGTGTTTCCCTTCATTCTGTACTTACTCAAATGAAGACAGATCAACTAAATAATTGAATAAATATGCTCTAAAAAACTAAAAAAAAAATTATTTTCAAATGGTGAATTATGAATTCACTTTCAATTTTCATCGGGGATTTCAGATGTGTTAAACTATATTATAAACTTACGCCATTGAAGTTAATAAAAGTATATATAATAATATTTTATTGTTGCATTAATGTGTGTCTCGCAGGGAAACGTGTTTCAGGCCTAGAAAATTAGTTTAGAATTTATCTGACTGACGATTAACGACTGACAATTAATAAATATTTCTCCGAATCACTCAAGAGCGCAGACGAACACTATTTACGGTTCTAAAAAAGATCTCTTGCTAAAAAACTGAGACGTTATTTTCGAGTAGTGTGTTTCTCTATCCCTTTCAAAATTACCCTATTTTAAAAATTGTTTCCAACCAATATTTTATTTTTACTCCATAGAAGAGAGTAATATGACATATGAATAAAATGGTTTCTGTTGCCCAAATTACTCGCATATTTCTCGCATGGAAACATTCAAATAATCAAAAATCTCCCAAGTGCTTATTAATTAACTCCCCGAGAATGGGAGACATCGACAAATATGCGTTTTCCAATGCGAATAACACTCCTCAGGAAAAAAGAATGCATCGAGTTCTGTATTGCAAATCATTAAAAATCAGTTTTATGTCTAGCAGTACACCATGGGTGTTTTCTGATGCAGTTTTATGTCCATCAAATTGTTGCTAAATATAAAGATTGTAATTTTTCACGAGTGTCAAATATACTAATATTATTCTCGGAATCAATAAAAGACGAAAATGAAAGCGCCTTTTCCATTACTAAAAAAGATCTCTTGCTATAAAAATGCGAAATGAGGAACAAGGTGTGATATAGAATTTCATTTTTTTATTTTGTCTGGATTTAAATTGTGTTTCCCTTCATTCTGTACTTACTCCAATAAAGAATGTTAAACAAAATAATTGAATAAATATGCTAAGAAAAACTCCTACAAAACTCCAAAATGATTTTCAAATGGTGAATTATTATTTCACATTCAATTTTCATCTGGGATTTCAGATGTGTTAAACTTTATTATACACTTACGCCATTTAAGGAGTTAAAACTGTGTATAAAAATGTTGCATGGTTGCAATAATGTTTGTCTCACATGGGAACATTAAAATTAGCAAGAGTCTCACAAGTACTTATTAATCAACTCCAAGAGAAAGGAAGACATCAAGAAATGTGCGTTTTCCATTGTAAGTAATACTTTTCAGAAAGAAAGAAGTTATTGAATATTTTACAGCTAATCAATACAAATCAGTATAAAGGTTCGGAGTTTACCATGGCATTTTACTTATACATTTTAATGTTTACCAAAATAGTTTAGAATTTATCTCACTGACGATTTACGAATGACAAAAAAAATATTTTCTCCGAATCACTCAAGAGCGCAAACGATCTGTATTTACGAATATAAAAATGATCTCTTGCTACAAAACTGCGACGTAATTATCAAGTAGTGATTTTCTCTATCACTTTCATATTTCGTCTATTATAAAAGTTGTGTTCAACCTATATTCTATATTTACTCCATTGAAGAGAGTAAAATGACATATGAAAAATTTGATTTTGTTGCCCTAATTTCTCGCATGTTTCTCGCATTGAAATATTTAAATAAACAAAATTATCCCAAGTATTTATTAATCAACTCCTCGAGAATAGAATACATCGACAAATATGCGTTTTCTATTGCGAATAACACTTCTCAGGAAAAAAGAAAGCATCGAGTACTGTATTGAAAATCATTAAAAATCAGTTTTATGTCTAGCAAATTGTTGGGAAATATAACGATTGGAATTTTTCACTAGTATGAAATGTACTAATTAGTTTCCCCGAATCAATAAAAGGCAAAAATTAAAACGCGTTTTCCATTTCTAATAATTATCTCTGGCTATAAAATGCGAATTGAGGCACAAGATGTGAGTTTTGTATTTCATTTTATTCTTTTGTCTTGGTTTTAAATTGTATTTCCCTTCATTCTGTACTTACTCCGATGAAGAAAGTTAACCTAATTAAATGAATAAATATGCACTTAAAAACTACTACAAATCCATGAAATGATTTTCAATTGGTGAATTATTATTTCATTTTCAATTTTCATCTGGGATTTCAGTTGTGTTCAAACATTATTCGTCCATTACGCCATTGAAATAATTTAAATGATATATAAAAATATTGTTTTGGTTGCCTTAATATGTGTCTCGCAAGTACCTATTAATCAACTCCAAGAGAAAGGAAGACATCGAGATATATGCGCTTTCCATTGTAAGAAATACTTTTAAGTACAAAGGAACTCATCGAATATTTTGCAGCTAATCAATACAAATCAGTTTAAAGGTTCGCAGTTTACCATGTTATTTTACTGATACAGTTTTATGTCTAGCAAAATAGGTTACAATTTATCTGACTGACGATTTACGACTGACAAATAATAAATATTTTCACCGAATAACTCAAGAGCGCAAACGAACTCTGTTTACAGTTCTAAAAAAGATCTCTTGCTAAAAAAACTGAGACGTAATTTTCGAGTAGGGTGTTTCTCTTTTCTTTTCAAAATTACCCTATTATAAAATATGCTTTTAACCTATATTCCATTTTTACACCATTGAAGAGAGTAAAATGAAATGTAAAATATGGTTCATGTTGCCCTAATTTCTCGTATGTATCTCGCTTGGATACTTTCAAATAATCAAAATTCTCCCAAGTGCTTATTTATAAACTCCCCGAGGAGGGAAGAATTCGACAAATATGCGTTTTCCAATGCGAATAACACTTCTCAGGAAAAAGGAGTGCATCGAGTGCTGTATTGCAAATCTTTAAAAATCAGTTTTATGTCTAGCAGTATACCAAGGGTTTTTTCTGATGCAGTTTTATGTCCATCAAATTGTAGCTAAATATAAAGATTGGAGTTTATCACGAGTCTCAAATATACTAATTATTTTCTCGGAATCAATAAAAGACGAAATAGAAAACGCGTTTTCCATTACTAAAAAAGATCTCTTGCTCTGCAAATGCAAAATGGGGAACAAGGTGTGATATTGGATTTCATGTTATTATTTTGTCTTGCATTTAAATTGTGTTTCCCTTCATTCTGTACTTACTCCAATAAAGAGAGATAAACTAAATCATTGAAAAAATGTGCTCTGAAAAACTCCTACAAAACTCCGAAATGATTTTCAAATGGCGAATTATTATTTTACTTTCAATTTTCATCTGGGATTTCAGTTGTGTTCAACATTTATTCTACACTCACGCCATTGAAGTGATAAAAATAATGTAATAAAATATAGTTTTGGCTGCAATAATGTTTGTCCCGCATGGAAATATTAAAATAAACAAGAGTCTCACAAGTTCTTATTTATGAACTCCAAGGGAATGGTAGACATCGAGAAATATGGGTTTTCTATTGTAAGAAATACTTTTCAGGAGAAAGGAACTCATCAAATGTTTTAAAGCTTATCAATACAAATCAGTTTAAAATTTCGCAGTTGACCATAAGATTTTACGTATACAGTTTTATGTCTAGCAAAGTAGTCTAGAATTTATCCGACTGACGTTTTACGACTGACAAATAATCAATATTTTCTCCGAATCACTCAAGAGGGAAAACGAACCGTATTTACGGTCCTAAAAAATATCTCGTGCTACAAAACTGACACGAAATTTTCAAGTAGTCTTTTCCTGTGTCACTTTCATATTTCGGCTTTTACAAAAATTGTTTTTAACCTATATTTTACATTACCTCAATTGAAGAGTTTAAAATGACATATGTAAAATATGGTTTCTGTTGCCCTAATTTCTCGTATGTTTTTCGCAAGGATAATTGCAAATAAACAAAATTCTCCCAAGTGCTTATTAATCAACTCCCAAAGAAGAAAAGACATCGAATAGTATGAGTATTCCAATGCGAAAAACACTTCTCAGGAAAAAAGAATGCTTCGAGTTCTTTAATGCAAATCATTAATAATCAGTTTTATGCCTAGCAGTATACCATGGGTTTTTTCTGATGCAGTTTTATGTCCATCAAAGTGTTTCTAAAAATAAACATTGGAATTTATCACGAGTCTTAAATATACTAATTATTTTCTCCTAATAATAAAAAGCCAAAATGAAAAGGCGTTTTCCATTACTAAAAAATATCTCTCGCTATAAAAATGCGAAATGACGAACAAGGTGTGATATTGGATTTAATTTTATTATTTTGTCTTGGATTTTAATTGTGTTTCCCTTTATTCTGTACTTACTCCAATGAAGAATGACCAACTTAATAATTGAATAAATATGCTCTAAAGAATTCCGAGATAAAATCATATTCAAATGGTGAATTATGAATTAACTTTCAATTTTGATCGGGGATTAAAAAATTACGCCATTGAAGTGATTAAAAGTGTATATAAAAATATTTTATTATTGTATTGATGTGTGTCTTTCATGAAAACATTAAAATAAGCAATAGTCTCACAAGTACATATTAATCAATTCCAAAAGAAAGGAAGACATCGAGAAATTGCGCTTACTATTGTAAGAAATACTATTCAGGAGAAAGGAACTCATCGAATATTATAAAACTAATTAATACAAATAAGTTTAAAGGTTCACACTTTACCATGTTATTTTACTGATACAGTTTCAGGTCTAGAAAATCAGTTAATATTTTATCTGTAAATATGCTCTAAAAACCTCCTACAAAACTCCGAAATCATTTTCAAATGCTGAATTATGAATTCACCTTCAATTTTCATCGGGAATTTCAGATGTGTTAAACTATATTATAAACTTACGCCATTGAAGTGATTAAAATTATATATAAAAATATTTTATTGTTGCATTAAAGTGTGTCTCGCATGGATACTTTAAAATAAGCAAGAGTCTCACAAGTACTTATTAATCAACTCCAAGGGAAAGAAAGACATCGGATAGAATGAGTATTCCATTGCGAAAAACACTTCTCAGGAAAAAAGAATGTTTCGAGTACTGTATTGCAAATCATTAAAAATCAGTTTTATGTCTAGCAGTTTACCATAGATTTTTCTGAAAAAGTTTTATGTCCACCAAACTGTTGCTAAATATAAAGATTGGAATTTATCACGAGTCTCATATATACTAATTATTTTCTCCGAATAATAATAGGCGAAAATGGAAACGCGTTTTCCATTACTAAAAAATATCTCTCGCTATAAAAATGCGAAATGACGAACAAGGTGTGATATTGGATTTCATTTTATTATTTTGTCTTGGATTTAAATTGTGTTTCCCTTCATTCTGTACTTACTCAAATGAAGACAGATCAACTAAATAATTGAATAAATATGCTCTAAAAAACTAAAAAAAAAATTATTTTCAAATGGTGAATTATGAATTCACTTTCAATTTTCATCGGGGATTTCAGATGTGTTAAACTATATTATAAACTTACGCCATTGAAGTTAATAAAAGTATATATAATAATATTTTATTGTTGCATTAATGTGTGTCTCGCAGGGAAACGTGTTTCAGGCCTAGAAAATTAGTTTAGAATTTATCTGACTGACGATTAACGACTGACAATTAATAAATATTTCTCCGAATCACTCAAGAGCGCAGACGAACACTATTTACGGTTCTAAAAAAGATCTCTTGCTAAAAAACTGAGACGTTATTTTCGAGTAGTGTGTTTCTCTATCCCTTTCAAAATTACCCTATTTTAAAAATTGTTTCCAACCAATATTTTATTTTTACTCCATAGAAGAGAGTAATATGACATATGAATAAAATGGTTTCTGTTGCCCAAATTACTCGCATATTTCTCGCATGGAAACATTCAAATAATCAAAAATCTCCCAAGTGCTTATTAATTAACTCCCCGAGAATGGGAGACATCGACAAATATGCGTTTTCCAATGCGAATAACACTCCTCAGGAAAAAAGAATGCATCGAGTTCTGTATTGCAAATCATTAAAAATCAGTTTTATGTCTAGCAGTACACCATGGGTGTTTTCTGATGCAGTTTTATGTCCATCAAATTGTTGCTAAATATAAAGATTGTAATTTTTCACGAGTGTCAAATATACTAATATTATTCTCGGAATCAATAAAAGACGAAAATGAAAGCGCCTTTTCCATTACTAAAAAAGATCTCTTGCTATAAAAATGCGAAATGAGGAACAAGGTGTGATATAGAATTTCATTTTTTTATTTTGTCTGGATTTAAATTGTGTTTCCCTTCATTCTGTACTTACTCCAATAAAGAATGTTAAACAAAATAATTGAATAAATATGCTAAGAAAAACTCCTACAAAACTCCAAAATGATTTTCAAATGGTGAATTATTATTTCACATTCAATTTTCATCTGGGATTTCAGATGTGTTAAACTTTATTATACACTTACGCCATTTAAGGAGTTAAAACTGTGTATAAAAATGTTGCATGGTTGCAATAATGTTTGTCTCACATGGGAACATTAAAATTAGCAAGAGTCTCACAAGTACTTATTAATCAACTCCAAGAGAAAGGAAGACATCAAGAAATGTGCGTTTTCCATTGTAAGTAATACTTTTCAGAAAGAAAGAAGTTATTGAATATTTTACAGCTAATCAATACAAATCAGTATAAAGGTTCGGAGTTTACCATGGCATTTTACTTATACATTTTAATGTTTACCAAAATAGTTTAGAATTTATCTCACTGACGATTTACGAATGACAAAAAAAATATTTTCTCCGAATCACTCAAGAGCGCAAACGATCTGTATTTACGAATATAAAAATGATCTCTTGCTACAAAACTGCGACGTAATTATCAAGTAGTGATTTTCTCTATCACTTTCATATTTCGTCTATTATAAAAGTTGTGTTCAACCTATATTCTATATTTACTCCATTGAAGAGAGTAAAATGACATATGAAAAATTTGATTTTGTTGCCCTAATTTCTCGCATGTTTCTCGCATTGAAATATTTAAATAAACAAAATTATCCCAAGTATTTATTAATCAACTCCTCGAGAATAGAATACATCGACAAATATGCGTTTTCTATTGCGAATAACACTTCTCAGGAAAAAAGAAAGCATCGAGTACTGTATTGAAAATCATTAAAAATCAGTTTTATGTCTAGCAAATTGTTGGGAAATATAACGATTGGAATTTTTCACTAGTATGAAATGTACTAATTAGTTTCCCCGAATCAATAAAAGGCAAAAATTAAAACGCGTTTTCCATTTCTAATAATTATCTCTGGCTATAAAATGCGAATTGAGGCACAAGATGTGAGTTTTGTATTTCATTTTATTCTTTTGTCTTGGTTTTAAATTGTATTTCCCTTCATTCTGTACTTACTCCGATGAAGAAAGTTAACCTAATTAAATGAATAAATATGCACTTAAAAACTACTACAAATCCATGAAATGATTTTCAATTGGTGAATTATTATTTCATTTTCAATTTTCATCTGGGATTTCAGTTGTGTTCAAACATTATTCGTCCATTACGCCATTGAAATAATTTAAATGATATATAAAAATATTGTTTTGGTTGCCTTAATATGTGTCTCGCAAGTACCTATTAATCAACTCCAAGAGAAAGGAAGACATCGAGATATATGCGCTTTCCATTGTAAGAAATACTTTTAAGTACAAAGGAACTCATCGAATATTTTGCAGCTAATCAATACAAATCAGTTTAAAGGTTCGCAGTTTACCATGTTATTTTACTGATACAGTTTTATGTCTAGCAAAATAGGTTACAATTTATCTGACTGACGATTTACGACTGACAAATAATAAATATTTTTTCCGAATCTCTCAAGAGGGAAAACGATCTGTATTTACGGTTCTAAAAAAGATCTCTTGCTACAAAACTGCGACGTAATTTTCAAGTAATGATTTTCTCTATCACTTTCATATTTCGTCTTTTATAAAAATTGTGTTCAACCTATATTCTATATTTACTCCATTGAAGTGAGTAAAATGACAACAAAAATAGGTTTTCCATTACAAAAAAAGATGTCTTGCTATTAAAATGCGAAATAAGTCTCAAGTAGTGATTTTGTATTTCACTTTCATATATCGTCTAAAATTAAGTTTTGTTCACTCTTTGGTCAAAAACTACTCCAATGAAGAAATTATAAATTATATATATAAAAAATATATTGGTTGTACCCTTAATATATATAGCATCGAATCATTCAAATTAACAAGCGTTTTACTAGGAATAATAATCTACTCCACGAGGAAAGTTGACATGGTGAAACATTTGCTAGAAATACTTCTCGCTATAAAATGGGAAAATCAGTTTCAAAAATTGAATATTGGAATTACGGTAATAATTTATCAGAGATTAAAATTGAGATCTCACATAACTCTCTGTATTTTTACCACGAAGAATGTAAGTGATACTCAGGAGAAACGAGGACATCGAGTTTGTCGTAGCTAGTCAATACAAATCTGTTTTAGGTCTTGCAGTTTACCATGGGATTAAGTCTGTTAAAATTTTTTGTCAAGTTTCAAAGGTTTGACTTAATAAAGACTATCACAAATACAAAATAATTACTCCGAATCATTTAATAGGTTAAAAATACGTGTTTTCCATTACTAAAAAAGAACTAATGCTACAAAACTCCCAAATCAAGTTCAAGTAGTAACTTTGTATTTCACTTTCATATTTCATCTGTGATTTAAGTTGGGTTCAACCTTCATTCTATATATACTCCTGTGAAGAGAGTAAAATCATATGTGAAATACATAGTTTTTTTGCTTTAACATATGTCTGGAATGGAAAAATCCAACTTAACAACAGTCTCACAAGTACTAATTTATCAAATCCACGAGACAAAAAGACATCGAGAAATATTCCTTTTTCCTTTGCTAGAAATACTTCTCAGGAAAACAGAACGAATCGAGTATTTATACGTAATTAATATAAATTAATATTATGTCTCGCAGTTTACCACGGGATTTTTCTGATATAGTTCTTTGTCTAGCAAGAAAGCTTCAAATTTATCACGAGTCTCACAGATACAAAATATTTCTCCAAGTCATTAAATACGCAAACGAAAACTGCGTTTTCCTTTACATAAAAAGACCTTATACAAAACTGCGAAATACGTTTTGAGTAGTTATATTGTATTTCACTTTCATATTTCGTCTAGGATTTGAATTGTGTTCAATGTCCAATGAAGAAATTCAAATTATATATATGTAAAATAATACATATATCGCATGGAATCATTCAAATTAACAAGAGTTTCACTAGGAATAATAATCAACTCCACGAGGAAAGAAGACATGGAGAAACATTTTCTAGAAATACTTCTCGCTATAAAATGGGAAAAAAAGTTTCAAAAAATGAATATTCGAATCACATTAATAAATTATCGGAGATAAAAATTGAGATCTCACATAACTCTCTGTATTTTTACCACGAAGAATGAAAGAGATACTCAGGAGAAAAGAGCACATCGAGTTTTTCGTATCTTTCTTTCATATTTCATCTGGGATTTCAATTGTATTCAACTTTATTCAATACTTACTCCATTGAAGTGAGTAAAATTATACTTTTTAAAAACTTTTTTGTTGTATATATGTGTCTCGAATGGAAGCATTCAAATAAACAAGTCTCATAAGTACTAATTAATCAACTCCACGAGAATAGAAGACATCGAGAAAATCAGTTTTTTATTTGCTAGAAATACTTCTCAGGAAAAATGAACGTATCGAGTACTTTATAGCTAAACAATACAAATTTTTCTTATGTCTCGCAGTTTACCATGGGATTTTTCTATTACAGTTTTATGTTCAGCAAATTCTTGCTAAAAATAAAGCTTGGAATTTATCTAGAAACTCACAACTACTATTAATTTTCTTCGAATCACTAAAAGGCGCAAAAGAATACGTGTTTTCCATTACTAAAAAAGATCTATTCCTAGAAACCTGCGAAATTAGTTTTTAAAAATTATTTTTTATTTCACTATCATATTTCGTCTAGGTTATAAATTCTATAATTACTCCAAAGGAGACAGTTAAATAGCTAGTCAGTACAAATCAGTTTTATGACTCGCATATTACCTTGGGATTTAGTCTTCTTCAGTTTTATGCCACGCTAAAAGGTTTGACTTAATAACGAAGTTGAACAAAACTAATTATTTACTTCGAATCATTAAATGGAGCTGAAGAAGACGAATTATCTATTACTAAAAAAGACTCTTGCTACAAAACTCCGAAATCGTTTTCAAGTCGTGAATTTGTATTTGACATTCATATTTCATCTGGCATTTTAATTGTGTTCAAGCTTTGCTCTATATTTACGCCATATGCAGAAGGTAAAATCATATATGAAAAACATGGTTTTTGTTGGAATAATGTGTCTTGCAAGGAAATATTCAAATAAGCAAGAGTCTTACATGTTTTTATAAATTTTTAATTTTAATTTGTTTAGTTTAATGTGCGTTTTCCATTGCTAGAAATACCTCTCAGGGAAAAAGAACAAATCGAGTATTTCTTAGCTAAATAATACAAATTAGTTTTATGTCTCACAGTTTACCAAGGGATTTTTCTGATACAGTTTTATGTCCAGAAAATTCTTGCTTAAAATAAAGCTTGGAATTTATCACCAGTCTCACAAATACTAATTAGTTTCTCCGAATCACTAAAGGTCGAGAAATAAAACGCGTTTTCCATTACTAAGAAAGATCTCCTTCTACAAAACTGCGAAATATATTTCAAGTAGTGATTTTGTATTTCACTTTCATATTTCGTCAAGTATTTAAATTGTGTTAACCCTTCATTCAGTCTTACAAGGACTTATTAATCAATTCCACGAGAAAAAATACATCGAGAAATATGCGTTTTCCATTGCTATACCCACTCCTCAAACTCCAAAACGGAAAAAATTCTTTTCGGCCATCTTTACATCTTCACACCACCACTGTGTTCGTTCATTTTATGTGTTCCTATCCACTAAGATATGGTTGTTTTAGCCTTAATGTTTATATCGAATGGAATCATTCAGATTAACGACAGTCTTACAAGGACTTATTAATCAATTCCTCTTATATATATTATTCCTCTTATATATATATATATATATGTATATATATATATATATATATATTGGTGAGCAATCAGTTTCGAATGGTGATTTTGAATTTAACTTTCATATTTCGTCAAGGATTATAATTGAATTCACCTCTAATTTTATGTTTACTCCAATGACGGAAGAAAATTTAATATGAAGTAGTATGCTTTTATTTGCATTATTATGTCTCCCATGGAGACTTTCAAATTATCAAAAGATCTCACCAGGACTTATTACTCAACTCCGAGAGGAAGGAAGACATCGAGGAATATGCGTTTTCCATAGCTAGAAACTCATCGCTACAAAACTGAGAAATCCTTTAAAAAATTGATTTTGCAAATCACATTTTTGTCTTTAGAGATTTAAATAATTTTTTCACATTATTCTCTTTATTTCTTCAACGAAGACAGACAGTGATTCTCCAGAAAATAGAGGGCATCGAGTTTTCCATAGCTAGTCAACGTAAATCAGTTTTATGTCTCGCTGTTTCCTTTGACTTTTTTATATGATGCAGTTTCAAAAAGTGCAGAAAAACTTTGAATTTATCATGAGTCTCACAAAGACTAAAAATTTTCTCCGAAACACTAAATTGCGAAAAAAATACGCATTTTCCATGGTTAAAAAAGAACTCTTGCCACAAAATTTCGAAATCTGTTTCAAGTAGTGATTTTGTGTTTCACATTCATACTTCATCTGGGATTTAAAATGATGAGTTCACCCTTTATTCTATATTTACTCCAATCAAGAAGGAAAATTATACCTGAAAAATATGTTTTTTGCCATTATACAAGTCTCGCATGGAAACATTCAAATTAAAACGAGTCTCACCAGGACTAATCAATCAACTTTGCGAGGAAAGAAGGCATCGAGAAATAAGCGTTCTCCATCGCTAGAAATACTTCTCAGCTACAAAACGGACAAATCTATTTCAAATATTGATTTTTCAAATCACATTTTAATTCTTTCAAAACTTTGAATATTGTTATTTAAATAATATTAAACATATTATTCTGTTTATTACTTCAACGGAGAGAGAAAGTGACTCTCCAAAAATAAGGCAATGAGTTATCCTTAGCTAGTAATGCAAAATATGCTTTATGGCTCGAAATTTACTTTAAGGTTTTATTCGTAAGCTGTTTTATGTCGCACATAAAAACTTTAAATTTGTCAAAAGTCTGACAAAGAATACTATTATCATTCCGAATCACGAAAAGGCGCAACAAAATCCGCGTTTACCTTAACTAAAAAGGAATACTTGCTACAACACTCCGAAATCAGTTTCAAATAGTGTATTTGTATATCACTGAAGTGATAGTGTATTTGTATATCACTGTAGTGATATACAAATACACTATTTGAAATATAAAAATAAACTTTCATCAGGGATTTAATATGTTTTCACCCTTTATTCTATTATATTTATTCCAATTAAATAATAAAGGCCATATGTAGAAATATGGTTTTATTTGCTTTATTATATTTCTCGCATGGAAAGGTTCAAATTATCAAGAGTCTTACAAGTGCTAATTAAATAACTCCACGAGGAAAGTTGACGTCGAGAAATATGCGGTTTCCATAGCTAAAAATTCTCATCGCTACAAAACCTGACAAATTCGTTTCAAAAATTGATTTTGCAAATCTATTTTATAATCCTTCAGAGTTTTAAATTGAGTTTACAGATTACTCTTTTTATTTCTTCGACGAAGAAAAAAAGTGATACTCTGGAAAAAAGAACCCATCGCCAAAGTTTGTCATTGAAAATCAGTTTTATGTCATGCAGTTTACATTGAGTTTTTTGTCTGGTACAGTTTTATGACGCGCATAATAACTTTGAATCTTTTAAAAGTCTGACCATGACAAACTTGTTAACTCCGATAAACTAAAAGGTGCAAAATTCTCCTTTTTCCATACTTAAAAAAGAAACACATAAGTATGTTTCAATTTAGGATATTTTATTTCACTATAAAATTTCACTTGGGATTGAATTTGTGTCACCTTTAATTCAATATTCACTCCAATGCAGAAAGAAAGAGTTATGTGAATAAATATCGTTTTATATTTATAATATATGTCTCGCATTTACAATTTCAAATTATCTAGAATCTCACAAGGACTAATTAATTAACTCAGTGAGGAAAGAAGACATAGAGAAATATGAGTTATCTGTGGCTATAAATAATTAAGATTAGAAATACTAATACCAAAAATAAAAAAGCATCCAGGTTTCCATAGCTAGTGTGTGGAAATCATTTTTATATCCTGCATTTCACTTTGAGTATTTTGTATGATACAATTTTATACTGCCCATAAAAGCTTTGAAAATATCCAGAGTCTCAAAAAGAACAATTATTTTACACCGATATGCTAAAAGGAGAAAAAAGCAAAATAAAAAGAGCTTCCAATGGCTGTAAAAATTGGCACCACTCGTTAGTAAATCATAACAATTGCTTTGTTGGTTTGTGGGAATGGAAATTCCACAGCAGAGACCAACCGCAACCTCTCAACCAGAATACCCTCCTGTGGTGGTCTACGGGAATGTTACTTCCTTGCCAGTGACCACCACAGACACACACACTCAACCCGATTGGAATCTTTCACAGGGCTAATGGGACCCTTCTAAGGATGCCTGGTTATGAACACAATCGTTCATTTACGCATGCTCGTCTGGATACCTGGTGCAGACTAAAAGCCCGGTCAGGATGACAATGTGCAGTGCGACCAGACACTAGGAGGGTGCTACATTAACGACAATGCTACCATTCAGTACACTATTGAAGATGCAACAACTGGTTGTTATCATTATTAGGCAACTGATAAATTGTAACACAAGGTAATAAATTATGCAGGAGCTATATCTTGCTGGAAATTGTATGCAGGGTTAATTGCTAATAATCCTGTTAAGATATTTAGCACAAGTGCAAAACTTACTTTGCCTAGTGTGGGTCGAAGTTTCCCGGAACTGATCTATCACAACAATTATGGTCCCTTATTGTACATGGAATTTTGGCATTTTCTACAGTCCATGTCCTTGATTTTATGCCTGTGATCATTTCTACCGTAATAGTTTGGCTCAAGCAAAAAAATGTTGAAAGAGATAGGACATATGCTGAGCTGAAGAATAAAATATGTAGTGTAATGAGATGAGGTCTGTGGAGGTAAAAGATTAATATACGTATTCCTCCTTCCGCTTAAATCTGACTTAAACCACGTTTAAAATAGAATATTCTGTGAAATTAGTTCAGGTGGTATCATCACATTCTCTCAAAAATCCAAAATCAAACAAAAATTTCATATAGTATTCCATGGATAATTCTACTTTCTCTGTTCTGCTAAAGGAAATTGGCAAACTAAGTGCACATGGACAAAAAGCGATTGGGAATATTTTGGTGCTTCTCAAGATTTAGAATGCTTAACTATTTAATTGTACAAGGGATTTGATTATGTGAGGAGTTAACTGACACAATCAAGTTATGTTGCTATTAAAATGTTTAACAATGAGACTATCAGACATGAAGCATTACATTTTATGTAATAATCCTTCAGGCAAGTAAAGTCACTGAACCTCTCTGAAATGGGAAGTTCTGAATTGAAATGTAAAAATTATTTTACCATAAACTGCGGCAGAAACAAACAATATTCAACAATGATTGTAATTTTGAACTGTATTTATTGATTCTTTAAGGAAAAATTAGTGATTTGCAATTTGATCACTTGAAGAGATTCATCACTTCATCATCATTCACTCTAGAAGAAAGGCTAGAAATGAAAGCATCTCAGGAGCTTGATACCCGTTCCTTGATAATGTAAAGACAGAGAATATATAAAAATGTACCATGTAGGAAGCTCACAGAGAGCCAGGTAGTGAGGAGTGATCTCTGTCAATGAATGAAGTAGAGGCTTTCATCAGCACCAAGTATGCTCATGGAGTGTATTGTAGTAATTGCTCAGAGCATAAAATGTGGACTTTTCAGGAGTAGGTATACTTCTGTGTAAATATGGAAATCACTCACAGAATTTCCGCATTATCTAAGAATTGATGGAAAGCACACAAAGTCAGCTCCATGCTAAAATGCTTGCTCCATGCTCCGTGCTAATTTGCACATATCTGTAATTTGGTACAAATATACATAAATAATAGTATATCATGAGATAAACATTTATGAAATATCAAAGTGGACAAAGGTAATTGCTTGATGATTTTAGACCACGAGGACTACCTTCAGAAGTGTCAGCAGTTCATTAGCAATGCCAACACAACACCCCTCCCCAGAGACTGCACTCTAAAACTCCATCAGTCGGTTAAAGATGTCATCTGTGCCTCAAATGAATTGCTTGCCCAAAAGAATACTTTTCATTTATGCCTATTGAATCCTATTCGAGGTGCCTATTTGACCTGTTGTCTCCTGTATTGGAGCTCCTGCTCACAAGTTGGCCCAGGTCCTAAATAAACTCCTCGCGCAGTACACCACATTTAAACACACATATAGCATTACTAATTCCCTACAGCTGATAGAAAAAAATCAAAGACAGTTGTCCCCTAGGGTCAAGGCCCTATGATATAAAAGATCTCTTCACCAACGTACCACCCAGCAGAACTATAGATATAACCACTAGACTACTTAAAAAATCTGGGGCTCCAGACAATATTATTTAAGAAATGCCCTTCACCCTAACAGTTGTTCTGGCTCAAAATTATTTCAATTTTAACAATCAATTTTATCGTAAAATAGACAGCTTTGCCATGGGTTTACCAATTTCCCCAATACTGGCAGAAATATTTTTATATAACTTAGAAAGCAATCTTTTTGGTTCAGGAAATAATTTATTAAAATCTATCATGAATTGGTTTAGATATGTAGAGTAATTAATTAGAGGCACTCGGTGGAACTCCTTCATAATGAATGAAAAAACACCTGGTTATGATTCCACACTTTATTTGAAGCAGCACAACCTACCTAGGTTTCAGCATATCATGACATCATCAGGTTCAGGCAGCTGGGTGGCTTACACTTATATAGGTATACATCGGGGAAAGGGGGGAATTTGAAAACAAGGAGGAAGGGGAGCATAGGAGTAACAAACAAATCTGTTGGTGATGTGGGGGGGGGTGCTTGCATCAGAGAAGTAAAATCAAAACAATGGTGGGGGGGAGGTGAAGAAATAGACTACCATTAGGGATAAAAGACAAGAGGATTTAGAGGTTCAAGGAATTAGGATTGAGAGTCATAGGAGTATGGTAGTGTGACGTAAAGGAGAGGTGAATGGGAGGGTAACATATGGTCATTACAAAGTGTAGCAAGGGATTGTGGGGGAATTTGAAATTGTTCTAAAAAGTCCTGTTTACGCCATTTATTCTTACAATGTAAAATTTTACTCCTTACAAGTGTAAGCCACCCAACTGATTGTACCTGATGATGACATGATATGCTGAAACCTTGGTCGTGTTGCTTCAATTAAAGTGTGTAATCATAACCAGGTGTTTTTGTTCATAAATTTTTATAGAGTTTTTAAATCAAACTCACCTAAATATATCCTTCTCCTGCAAACTTGATTCAGACCATTCTCTGAAATTTCTTGACCTCAATATTTCTCTTATAAAAGACTATCAGGCATTTTCTATATACCACAAGCTCACATATACTGACCACGTTATTCTGTTCCATTCGAGACACCCTTACCCACATAAAATATCTGCCATTCAATGCCCTAATGCACTGCCTCCTCAAGGTTTCTATGACAACCGATAATTTCATTACAGAAAACAATATTATCAAACAAATAGCCTGAGTTAATGGATACAATCCTAGATTATTTGATAAATTGATTCTAAAAAAGCAAAGGAATGCCACTTTGAAACTAATATACTTGGGTGATTGGGATACAAAGAAGTAAAATGGTGCTTCATCCAATTTTTAGGTCCCATATGTGAAAGTGTTAAGTTCTGACCATTAGGTAATTATTTACAGCCTCTCTAATTACTTACTGCCTTAATTAATGATCACAGGCGAGTAAACAGTCAACAACTGAGAATAGTGACCTAAAAACCAGAGAGGTGGGACATATGCCTATCAGCATAGTACAGTTAACAAAGAGATTCAACCCTAATGTCACCTAAATACATATACTCTTTTGAATATTACACTGGAATTATGTACTACATTTACCAATCAAACTCAGATCAATTTAGCCGGTTCAGCGGTATGGTAAACACAATGGGCTAATGGGATCGCAATGAGAAGCAGACTAACTCGGCCTGCATTCTCTGCTAGTCTGAGATTTCAAATCTATATTTCAAGCGATCACATTGGTGAACCAGGCGATCCAAGTTGGCTGGCTTAGAATGTTCAGATCAGTCCGAGTTCATATCAATCTGAGTTCGATTGGTAAACGTAGTGATTGGTGTATGTGGGCAATAGAAAAATTTCTGAAATATTGCTGTAGTTATAGTAAAGGTGACCTAAATAGAAAGAATGCTGCAATATTTACACAGCTTTGGTACACAAAAGATGAATACATCCATATTTTCTTACAGCAATCAAGTAATACGATAACTATAGGAAAATTATTAAAAGTCACATAGTTACAAATCAAAACTTTGCCACCAAAAAAAATCACAATACTAAGGCTTAATTATTTTCAGGGCTTCTTGTGAGACAAATGAAAAACATTGCATGAACAAAAATTCTGCTACACTTTTCTTGACTGCACATTCTTTGCGCTTTAGTGATGCATTTATTTAATTTCCTTAATTTCTCAATAAACAATTTCGAGCTGGCGGGACAAGAGCAAACATTCACCGAAGTTCAATGCATTTTCTAAAACATATAAGAGCCAACGAAACTGAAGTATGCTTTTAAAGTGTATCGCTAAGTAAGTTGAAACTATACCTGAGTTTGATTAACTTCAAAATCTACGACGCAAACATTAAACTTAACATTTCTTATAACACATCGTTTACACAAAGAGGAGTCATTTCTATTAAAGTAAATCTGACGAACGGGCGAATTAAAGTCATTTTAAGGCCCTGCCACAGGAAAAACGCTTTCAACGCAATCGCATTTACTCTTCTTTCCGTGTGGTTTGAACGAGGCTCAGTTACCACCATCAACTAGAAAAACACCGAACTAAGCCTGAAATGACATTGACATCTTGATATCATGTAGCGCTTTCAGGTAACTCAATTCATCCATCCCTCCATTCTTCGTTGCTGTGGTTCCCTGGCAACGTGGTCACGTGATCATTATTCAGTCTTACCAACCGCTCGCACTTGTTTGCGTTGTGCGTGTGTCTTTCGCCTTCATCATTAGTTTGCTGTCTATTTCCGATTGCTATGTACTTGTAGATTTAATTAATCTCATGAGCAGTGGTAGGATGGTGGTGTATTGTGGGATGATTGATGAAATATTATACAGGCATAAACTCTCATTTCATTACATAGATATGGTTGGTGTACTTTGTTAGACGTGATGTTGTGGCTAACTTAACGCCTGTTATGAATATGAGCGTAACCGGGAAAAATGGCTGTTGAATGCTTGAGAGCGGAAACGTGGACTAAACTACGCCATGCCTACCCGATTATAGCAGGAGAGGTATGTTAATAATACGCACAGTTATTTTTTTCATTTATATTTCATTTGTTTGTAGTTTTTTCTTAGTACCCTCTAATGCTTATATGCTCCACTCGCCCCTTTGATAAACCTTTGATTTCTTGTTTTTACTTATAGATTAGTGACTGCGGGAACGAAAATACTATAAATGATATACTTCAAAGTATAAGTAAAGAAAACATCTGTGTCGAGGAGCTGGTTTTCGAAAGAATAAACTGTTACCTGCAGCAGAAGATAATCCCAACTTTCTGGAGCTACTTTAAAACGACAGAATCAGATCTCGAAGGGTTTGATAATTTCCGGGATGCAGTGGAAAATCTCTACAATTCGCTCGCACTATTCATTCCCCAACTTTCTAGATTAGAAATACTAAGATCCCTCAGAGGAAAGCATGACTCTGATGTTGAAGGAGATTCTGTGATTTGTGTATTTAGAGATATGGTGAAAGCTGCTTTACACTCAGACCTTCCTCTTCATACCAAAAAAGTAATGGAAAGCTTTTATCGCACTTCATTCAAAGTTTTCTGCAATGCAGATAAATCACCTCAAGGTAGAGTTTGGTTCTTGGGAGGATAACGTAGTGAGCTCAGTGATATATCATGTTGAGACAACCTTTACCATTGGCTACTAATTCTTCTTTACTTAGATGGAGACGAATCTGCTGAAGACTTTCTACATTGTGGTGGCTGTAATCATGAAATAGAACAGTGCCAATGTCAGGCAATTTTACAAGTCTTCCACCAAGTTAATAGGTAAGTAATATGTAGTTTTTAGTGGAAAAATGAAAAAGATTGCATATTTATTTCCTCTGCTGTCATTGCTGTGTAGCACTCTATGTCATAATTCTCTTTCTCTGCATCCCCATTGAGATTTTATAAGAAAATAATTGCAAACAGAACAGAAGTCTCAGCCAGGCTTCACCGTGACAATACCTTCTAAGGAAAGTTCGATTATCCTAGTTTTGCTTATCAAGCTTAATTGAGTACATGCCTCTTTATTCAGATTTTTTGTGTTTGTACACAAAACTTGTTAAAATAGATTTATGCTTCCTGTTACACAAATTTATGAACGTATCAACTTTATTTAATTTATTACTTATTCTCTAAATTTTATCTTCAGGAAATTAGTTGAGCTGGAATTACTGGAGTGTCTTGCTGGCGAAGTTCTTACTTCCCTTATACATGTCAGAATTGGGAATCATGTTCAGGAATCTTGCAAAGGAAGTTTTGATATGTCCCACATTAACTCATTACAGAACGTAAGATAGTGTTGCTTATTTTAATTCTTTATTTTAATACTCATACAGTCATATTTGTTTGCCTGTCAACCAATTCATGATCTATTCTGAACTTTAGTGGCTCAAGACCGTGGTGATGGGGTGGCTGTCGCAAATTTATTGTGAAGTCTCAGATCAAAATGCTACGGCAAAAATCAATCGACAAAAGACCATTGAAAAATTTAATCACAAGCTAACTCATTTCCTGTATGAGATATATACCAGGACTAGGATAGAGCAACTTTTCAACATAATAATAGGTAAGTTGTATCTATAGCAGCTACACTAAATTGAGACTGGTTCTGTGTGACATGGCATTCCTTGTTTATAGCAGAAGATGTATGTTTGAAGTATGTTCAGTGAGATAAAATTTCCCTTAGTTTGAGAGAGTTTTGGGCATCTTTTAGTGGAAATGTTCAACTTCTGTAATGCTGAGAGAAACCCTCAAAACATTCATATGCACTTTATCCAGAATAATTCCCCCTCTCCAGGCACAATTCTCCTCCCCCCTCTGGTTCTGAGTTCATATCTGTGCTTTAGAACTCGCATCTGGTATCTTGAAAATATCAAAATCATGGTTGGTAATTCTTAAAAAAGTGTGAAAATTTTACCGCTGTTGTCTTTCAGTATAATGGAATAGGTAAGTACCTCTCTTCTAGCCTCTTTAATCAAATGTTTGTGCCATTCAATCTTTTATATTACTCTTACCTCTTCTGAAAAACTTGCAAAAGGGTTAGTGGTCTTTCTTTAGAATAGTACTTCTCATTTATCTGTGGGAAATTATTAATGTAGCATAACTAAGATTATGGAAATAACTTGATGTTTTAGTCATTATCTCTTCCCTTTATTCCTCATTGGATTGAATTTTGGGGAAGCGACCAAGAGCTAAGCTCATTTGCGATTAGGGGACAAGTAAGGGAGGGTAGAATCCGGGCGTTGGCATTAGCCTGCTCTTAACAAAAGTCACCAAGGGGACCATGGTTTAACATCTCATCCAACAGATGGAGTACTGTACTTGAAGTGCCCTCCACAAGACACCTAAGTAGGGATCGGATTTCCTCTGAAAGACCTCCTCTGCAGGGATTTGAACCCTGGCCATCTGTATTGTTAGCCAGTACTCTAGCCACCACACCAACCCGATCCTTATTTTGTCCTCATTAAGTTGTTTTATTTCTCATATTTTTTAGAATATCCCGATTCTCAGCCTGCAATCGAGGATTTAAGGATATGTCTTCAAAAAACAGATTTGCGGCCTTATTTAACGCAAAAACTTCAGCAAGCCTTGGAAACGAGATTACTGCATCCAGGTGTAAACACCCCTGATGTGCTCACTGCGTATGTTGCTGCCATCAGAGCCCTTAGACAACTTGATCCAACTGGCGTGCTTTTGGAAACTGTAACTGAGCCTGTAAGGTATGTTTATGAGTTTAATTTGTCTTTGCAACTGAGGATGGAGTGAAAGGTTTTATAACTTAGTCAAATCACTTCCCTCTTGGGAGACAGACACCCCATGTGAAGGGAAGCAGTCCAGTGAAGTGGAAAATTGAGGATGTGTTGCCAGTGTAAGCAAAATAACATTCAGTGAGTGAGATTTTCATGTACATATTTTTACAATTAACCCTTTGAACGTGGCATGACGTGAATTCACATCATGGTATTTTTACACAGGTGCTGATGATGTTATATCATGTCATGGGTACCATGAGTGTTCCAACTTTCACTAGGGGGCCTAGTGAAAGCTAGAACACTCGTGGTACCCTTGACTTGACATCGCATCATCAGCACCAGTTTAAAGACAACCATGAATTGCTATCACATCATGCCGCATTCAAAGTGTTAACCATGTTCTGAAAAACTGGAGCTCCCCTGATAATGGTAAAACTCATGGAAACCATGGTCAGTTTATTCTAAAATGTTGTGTACACTTCAAATATGAATTTTACTCTTTCATTTTGATACATCAATTGTGAAAATGTGAAACTGAATGAAAAACAGAAATACATGTTTTATGGTGATGGGAGGGGTATGCTATAACATAAGTAATATCCACTATCAATGACTTAGCGAAAGACAAATACATGAGCCTTCCAGCCATGATGACCAAGAAACTGTTGGGAGTTGTGTGACACTCAAATGTATCAAATAAGCACATGGTACTGTGACCTGTTGAACGACTGCTGTCGTTATGCATTAACTTTATTGTCATTGATGTAACAAGCTGCTAGAAGGATGAGATTGATGTAACTGCATGTATCTTTTGTGAGTGTGAACAAAGACATCAGAGAATCAGAAAAAGTTCATGTTCTTTACCCAATTCCATTTGAAAATAACAGAAACATGATTGTTGTCACCTTAAAAACCATGCTGGGAATATTGACTGGCGATGAACTTCCTGAATCCTAATTTCAAGAGTATTAAATAATTTTGTTTTACAAAATTAATAATTTTGTAAATTCTTCTTATCACCAGACTTTACTTACGTGGCAGAGAGGATACAGTTCGTTGTGTAGTGAGTAGCCTCACTGAGGAAGGACCTTGTGACTTGACGGAAGAGCTGGCACGTGCTGGTGGGGATGAGGGTAGAATGCGTCTTTTGTGTTTTGACAATGAAGCAGGCCATTCAGATGATGAAACGGATGCCAACTGGGAAACCTGGGAGCCTGACCCTGTAGAAGCTGATCCCAGTAAGTATCCTCAAACTTTTTAAAAATTCACTAGCCCTGTATCGAGTTGCTGTTTAGAAAATCTTTCTCTCATTACTGAGTAAGCACGTCGATAAGAGAGTGCAACCCATGTATGCTTATTACAAATGATCCTTAATTCATGGCAAACTACTCTTGCTTAAAATATTTTACGTATGCATTTAGCTCTTTCTCACATCGACATATTTCTTTAGAGCATACTGTTGAAGCTAGTTTAGCGAAGACATTTCTTCTCTGTTAACGTTTTATTTTCTGTCCATAGCAAGCACATCAAAAAATCAAAGAACATCTGATATCATCTTAATGTTGGTAAATGTCTATGGAAGCAAGGATTTGTTTGTGAATGAGTATAGAACTCTCCTTGCGGACCGACTGCTCTCCCAGCTAAGTTATCACACAGAGAAAGAAATACGTTACCTGGAGCTTTTGAAACTGCGGTAAGTTATGGTTATGCTATTATGTTCAATGAATATACTTGACGTTCTGCTGGTTAAATTTAACCTTTGGTATGATAATCTTTTTAGGTTTGGTGAGTCACATCTACATTATTGTGAGGTTATGTTGAAAGATGTTTATGACTCTAAGAGAATCAATGCACATTTGCATTCTGATGGAAATTTCAAATTAGACAATCAGGTAAATATACCTTTTTAATGCATATTCAACTATGTTTTCTGTTCCTACTTTCTTGATAATTTAGGGGAGATCAGAGTGTAATATTATTTAAAGTTGTGTTCATCAGTTCTAATGTAATCCCTTAGTTTAATGTTGCAATTCCTCAAGTAAAAAAAATATGCTTGTTGGTCATATTTCTTTGTGGATATTCTCCCTTCCCTTTCTTAGTGGATATTCTCTTATGAGTTGTCTTATCTATAATTTTCTGGTTGGAATATTCATAGCAATTCCCATGCCGAGCAATGATACTCTCAGCTCAGTTTTGGCCACCTTTTAAAGAAGAAAATCTTGTGTTGCCACCTGTGGTCACCGAACACCTGGATGCTTACACAAAAGCATTTGAAACTTTGAAGGTAATTACAGAATGTGGGTGTATGTATATTTTATGCATGAATGCTGCAAATTGCTTCAAGGCTCTTTTTTTAACTGGCAAACTCTGTGCGTGTTGTGTTTAGTATCATGTGCATTGACCATCAATCTCTTATCTATATACCTATCTCTTATTAAATACATACACACATACCCATCACACCATTCCCTTTCAGGGTAGGCACAGTCAAAATGATTCACTCATTAATACATAATTGTACCCCTAACTCTGCTTCAATAATTTCCTCCATACTGACCCATCCTTGCAAACCTCTTTTGCTTCATATACCCCCTACACTGTTTCATACACACCCTCCTGTTTTTAAGACTCCTAATATTCCTCCTCCTCAGAATTTCCTCAACCACATTCAACCACAACTTTCTCGGCTTACCTCTACCTCTCACACCATTCATTCTACTCTCATATATCTGTTTCGTTATTCTACTCTCATCCATTCTCTCAACATGGCCATACCAACGAAGCACACTCCTTTCAAACATATCCATTACTGGAGCATTTAACCCACATTCATTCATGACCCACTCATTCCTGACCCTATCCATCCTACTTTTGCCACAAACACTCCTCAGATAACTCATACCCATGGCATTTAGTCTAATCTTATGTCTATCCTGACATACCCATGTTTCACTACCATCCAACTAAGTGGGGAGAAGTACACTTTTGTACATGGCAATTTTCGCTTCCTTAGACAAGCACTCATTCCTTGATATGCTCCACATGCTACCTACCACTTTCCTTCCAGCATTCTCACGTCTCTTTATCTCCTCATCTATTCTTCCGTCTTTCGCATACATCCTACCTAAGTACACAAATTAACTAATTATGAAAAATAACTATAGTAGCTTGGAGTCCATTGAGATGTCTATTATTTGTCATTTATATTTTTTATTTTAATTCATTCAAATGGATTTGTGTTCTTTTTTTAATAATTAGTGTATTATTCGAATTTAAGAGTGTAGATGTATATTGGCTGTAGCTGTAATGTAATTTTCATTATTTCCTCTAGGGTAATAGAACATTATGCTGGAAACCACATCTTGGTGCAGTAGTAATTGACATTGAACTTAAAGACCGTACTCTGCATCTAGCTGTGACTCCAATTCATGCCACTATCATTTGGCACTTCCAATCTAAGAGTGAGTAGCTATTACTGTATTTTCATATTCTTTTTACAGTCATTATGGTACAGTCGAATTCAACAGATGTGTTGCTGTCTTTGTTCAGTAAATCCTTATCTACTTTTGGGTGAAATCATCACAGTCACAAAAACATAAATCATTATGAAAGTAAATTAAATGCCTGAAACCTGCCTGCTGGATATTATAATTTAACTTCCATTTAGAAAACCTCAATTGTGAAAAGGTCATACTTAGGTGATCATTTCTCCAGGTTTTTCTGTTTTGTGAAATAATTGTAATAATGAACGGGAAGGGACATCATCTGTACCACATCTACTCTTTTATTGTTAAATTGCTGCCGCAAACTTCAAGCTCGGTTTATCATTGTGTCAAATTTCAAGGATACATGCATTGTTTTAATGATGCGACTGTTTTTTAAGTTCACTGTAGGAAAATTTTTCCGTTTTTAGCTGTGAACAGGAGTATTTTCTGGCTCATAAATATTGTACGATGAATTGGTTAAAATTCAAAAATAAGATTATTGTTTTTGAATTCATTTTATGTAAAAACTTCCCACTTAGTGACATATAGCATTTACTATTTCCTCCTCTCCATGATGATCTCTGTAGGGTAAAAAAATGGAGGCCTTATCAATCATGTCATTATGTTTAGGTAATCAAAGGATTTGATCACCTAAATATTGTCCCATTGAGTATTTACAATGTATGTGCCATTTTGCTCAGATTACCACCATCAAGTTTACAATTCACAAGCCTATTTCTGAATATTTTGTTCCTAATTTGTTTCAGGCCAGTGGACCATAGAAGAGCTAAACCAGGTTATGCATGTACCATCCACAATGCTACGCAGGAAAATAGCATTTTGGCAATCACAAGTGAGTTCCATAATTAATCAGTGCAAAATGCAATGCTATCATGTTTGTTAATGAAGGGTCATTTTCTGTGAAACCAAGAGACAACCTTATCATTACCTACAACAAGTCTAGCCTTGCATATATCCCTCTTCTTTCGGCAGATTAAGTATTTTGATACTTTTACTACATGGGTACTTGGGAGGTATTTAATTTATGTAATCTGAATGAGTAAAATGAATGGTGTTTCATAATCCAGTGATAATGATTAACTTGGAATCTGTGATTAAATGAAGTGTTATTCCAATCTAGTTTGATAATGGTGTCTCAGCTTTGTGTGGTACCTAATCAGAGTATGTACAAATAGAGATTACTTCTCTCAATCTCTTCTACATATTTTTTTAAATATTTCTACAATATTAAGGTTCAATAGCTATCTAATTTGTGCAAGTGTAATTTATAAAACTTATGAGAATGAGTGAAATGGATATGAATTACCCTGAAGAGTCATTTCTGGGACTTTAATGTGAAAAATGCTCCCACTAATGATGACGATAAGACTACTTGTTATACATTTGTATGTTTTGGGATATTTCCATAGGGTGTGCTGAAAGAGGTGTCAACAGACACTTTTGTTGTTGTGGAAGAGTGTCCTAACAAATCAAAGACATCAACATCAGTAGTAATCTCATCCGAAATGATGTGTGAAGATGAAGAAGCTGAGAGTGCAATGGCATCTGCCCATGATCAGAGGGAAGAAGAACTACAGGTGAGATACAATTTGTGGACCAATGGAGTCACAGGCTCCTTCACCATCAGTGGTGTTAATGGTATGCTGTAGCTCCTTCCAGTATTGTTTCCATGAAGCTGCTGTGTCTGAGTGTGTGTCCAAAAGCTTGGTTATTCCACTTTGCAGATTTTCAGTGAAACTTCTTTTTCCTCTCCTCTTTTGGATTTCTTCATCCATGGTTCTCTCCATCATCTGGATGTCCATTGTTCTTCTGTAACCCTGAATTTCTCTTGCGTCTAATGTTCTTTGCTCAGTGGCATCTATTGTCCAAACTTCACTGTCACAATAGAGCATCTTTCGTGCATGTTTTAATGAAGTTTTTCCTTATTCCAAGCGTGTGTTGTTGGTTTCCCTTCTTTTAATTTGAATATATTCTAATAGGCTCAGATTCTCATCTCTTAAGTGCTACCAACCATCCTCATTTTCTCAGACATGTTCTTACATTTTGCACATCGCAGAATGTGTGGAAGGTTTAAATTCCCTGAATGCTGGCCCTTAGCTCATTAAGTGTGTGTGAACATTTCTGGAAGTTTTCCTGTTCATTATGTTTTTGGATGGATTTCATCTCTCCGATGTTGTTATTAGGATTACTTAATGCCATCACTTATATGATATAGGTGCCCATTGCTGGTGATGGATGTGTCACTAATGAGTGACACTCACCCTCAATGTGTTAAGATGTAGAATCCCTTCCATTGGGTGAATTCAGCCCTGGCATTTCGAATCAGAGGTTTGTAAATTGATGCAGATACCCAATTGTGAATCTAGGCGTGCATTTTTATCATGTCCACCTGGGAAGTTATATGGTGGTTTTCACATAGAAGTTGTGCTGGAATGATGCGACTGTTTGAGAAACAAGAAGCATCACTTTCATGTGAGCTTTCTTCATGGTTATCAAACACTTGGGAAGTGTTTTGCTATGTGAAGCCAGGATTTTTTTTGAAGGCTTACAAAAACAAATGTTGCCGTGAGGAGCAAAGATTTGTAAGAAGCTCAAAATGAATTATGTAAATACTAGTATTTTCACTTCTATTATGACAGTTATCTCCCCAGTGAATGTGAAAAAGAAAATGCGTTGCATTAAAATGTCAAGAACTTAAGACAGAGATGAGAAATAAAGTGAAAGAAATAGAGAAGTAAAATAATATACTAAATGTATGCCCAAACCTATCACTGTAAAAATGGAACAAAAATAGGAGGCTGGACTCTTCAGCAACCAAGGATCACAGAAATTGTAAAAATTAAACTTTATATTTAATAAATAAATTCATGCTGCCACAATCTTGGAACTTACTTGCCACTACCAAGTTGTTCCAACTAGTTGCGGAAGGTGGGTTGACTTCTACAAGTTAGCTGTAAAATTAGCGATAAAAAAAACCATCTTCACATTCACTATATTTTGCTTGCATAGGTATTGTAAAGAATGCTTTGCAATGAGTGGTTTGCTTCTCATATTTCTCTTTCAGGAAAATTTTTTCCCAATGAAAATCAGGCAATTTTTCGTGAAGATATGGTGAAAAAAATGTAAATGTGGAGTGTTGTTTTGCAAATTACTATTCAGTTAGCAAAAAAGTTTTTGTTCATATATTATAGCAGTCATGCTAATGCAAGAAGAAAAAAGAAATTAAAGAATTAATGGGCTCACAAGGAATTTATGAGATGGAAAAACCAAACAATGAGTAAAACATAAAGATTTGAAGCTAGAATTTTACTTTCGATTGATGGAAAATTTGAAAAATGATGAAGTTGAAAATCACTGTGTTCAAAATCTAATTGACAAAACATTAAAGAATACGGCTGAAAAAAAATTCCATGTTTTGGTATTGAAACTAGTTGGGTAGCATGCAATTCTATCCTGTCACTAAGAACCAGGTACCTCTTTAAACTCCTTTATCTCTTCTACTATTGGCGTATGGAATCTATGGAATTTTCATCAAAAGCAAGAAGCAAAAGTTAGAAAAGGCGTGAGACAAGGATGTGCTCTCTCTCCTCTTATATTCAATGCTTACATCCAGGAAGCTATAGACCAAGTTCGTGAAACTACTGAGGTGGGGATTAAAATTAATGGACAGAAGATAGATATGCTGCGTTATGCAGATGATATTGCTGTGATCACAGAGACCAAAGAAGATCTAGAAAGGATGCTCAACACAATGGGTAGGATTTTCTGTAAACAGTATGGCATGAGAATAAACAAACACAAAACCAAGGTGATGGTTTGCAGTAATGAAGAACAATATGAACCCCCAATAATGAGAATTGGAGGAGAGAAGCTAGAAGTAATAGAGGAATTTGCCTACTTGGGAAGCAGAATAACAAGAGATGGTAGAAGCCAGAAAGAAATTGTAAGGAGAATACATCAGGCCAAAATTGCATTCGATCTTAGAAAGAACCTACTCACCAGCAAGAACATTAGTTTGGAAATAAGGAAACGGATGATGAAAGCATTTGTTCGGAGTGTGGCCCTATACGGGAGCGAAACATGGGTAATAAGGAAACAAGAGAGAAGGCGGCTAGAAGCCCTGGAGATGTGGCTCTACAGAAGGATGTTGAAGCTCAGCTGGAAAGATAGAGTCACGAATGAGGAGGTACTGAAAAGAGTTCAAGAAACCAGATCCCTGTGGAGGCATATCCAAACAAGAAGAGACAAACTCGTAGGGCACATTCTAAGACACGACAAAATCGTTTTAACAATAGCAGAAGGAGCTATAGAGGGAAGGAATCGCCGGGGACGACCAAGGATGTCATTCATGCAGCAGATTGTGAATGATATGGGTTGCACCACATACACAGAAATGAAGAGAAAAGCAGACAGAAGAGAGGAATGGCGTACTGCTGCAAACCAACTCCAGGGTTGAACACTGAAGAAGAAGAAGAAGACTATTGGCCATCTACACCCATATTGGGGTATTTTTGTAACCAGAGAGTGTTGAAGAATCTAACTGAAGTTTAAGTTCAATCAGCCTCTTATGAGCTGTGACCTCCCATAGTCAGACCAGAGCAAATGTAGCTTTGGTGATTTCCTATCATTAAGTACTCAAAGAATTAAATTATCTCAGTGGCATGATTTTGGCTGGCATATCTCTCCATATATTTTATTGATAAGAATTGAGGAGGTCTTCTATTTTGTTCTTATCTATGCTTGCGGTGAGTACCATGTTACATGGGTCTGAATTTGTTCTCTGAGAAAAAAGTATTTGTTCACATGAAAGGATCTTCATATTTGAGCTGAAAGAAGAATGGAGGAAGTATCTGAATCAGATAATAGGACAGTTTAATAAGTGAAAATGTTTGTTAGATGAAGGAAACAGCTGTGGAAAATTTTTAGGAGAAAGAGATAGGCAGTAGGATGTTGAAGAATGCAGTAGTTGGGATATTGTTGAATAATTGGTAATTAAGAAAGAGGGAAAAGAATTGACTTTTTTGGAGAAAATCAAGGGTGATAAGAAACATGGAAGATATGAAAAAGAAGATACCACTGGGCAGAAAAGTGCTGTGTGAGGTGGAAAATGCCGCATTTCACCTGGAGGTGTAACATTAATGTTATTGAGAAAGTCTCCATTTATATTGTGTAGTATCGTGATTTAGGTGGTTGTTTGATTGTCCTCTTGCTTTTAAAGATAATTCAATATGTTTTACACTCATAAATAATTTCCTAATTAGAACTAATAATGCATACTTGTACCCATATATTTCAGGTGTTCTGGTCGTACATTGTTGGCATGCTGACCAACCTTGGCTCCTTGCCCCTAGAAAGGATACATCAGATGCTGAAGATGTTTGCTTCTCAAGGACCTACTTCTGTTGAGTGTAGCCTTCAAGAACTTAGACACTTTCTTGACAGAAAAGTCCGTGAACACAAACTTTTATTTAGTAATGGCTTATATAGGCTTCCAAAGCCTTGATGTCAGAATAATTTAGGCACATACTAATGAGGGAAGCAAATGGGTTTTTGATGCTGACAGTAATGCAAGGTTAAGTGTTTCCTGTGAGTAATGAGTGTTTTTGTTGTACTTTTACCCCTGTGAAATAAAATTGTATATATTTTTTACATATTGTGTATGCTAAATTTTTTAGCTAATTCACAAAAAGACGGTGGGAGTGAAACATAAACCTACCTTAGTATTTCAAAACCCTACCATCTGCATTTATCGTCAGGAGGAAATAATTTTATTTGTAGGAAATTTTCTTTTTGGCTTATTTGATGCTAAATAATTGTTTGCTGATAAGGAATGTCAACATTCAGTAAAGTCTCTTTTTAGTGAAAGACTATAATAGTGAAATATACAATATGTAGAGTAAAATCACTTTTACAGCCCCAGACCTCAGATTGTTAACTATAGAGAGAAATGTGCTTCAATTTTTCCCCAGATTTTAGTGATGGCTTTAAGCAAGTCTTTTGATTTGATTGAATGGGGTGCAAAGAAGAGCCAAACCAATGGATGACTATTTGCCAGTTTCACACTCACATCCAAGTTTTTCTTGTCTAAGCATCAGGTCCAATGTAAACAATAAAAAGCACCCAAATCAGAAAACTTAGCCAACTGAATTTATAATTCTGAAAAGTTTTAACCATCAAATATTTTTTAAATGTGAGCATTGAAATGTGTATGCATGTTAGCCTCATTCGCAACAACTTAGCTGTGTGTAACTTGGCTAAGACACAAAGATGTAGGACTATGCAATGATTTATAAAATATAAGAATAATCACCAGTTTCAATTTAAGTTGCCATCACCCATGATGATGATGTATGCTATTGGATGGAAGGGGTCATTATTTAAGAAAAAAGCTGAGAAATTTGATGAAGTTTTAATCTTTTTTGTATCTCCTTGCTAACTACACAGCAGTCCTATAAATGTGGCTTGCTTTTTTGTGGATAGAAATGTTTCCAAACCCATTAAGTTAATAAAGTTTACCATTATTCAACTTATGGTTTCCAAAGGAGGATGCTATATACTCACAGGGTCTAAATTCTTTGCCTCAGGAGACCTTTCGACCTGATTTGCCCAGAGGATTTTAGCAGATTGCCGATAACGCATACCCAATTATAAGAGACCACATTATGCAAGTTGGCAGCATCATTGGGAAATGATAGAGAGGAATGTCTTTTCAGAAGCATTTCAGGGGAAAATTAAATTGGCGAAAAAATGATTTATGAATATAATTAATTTATCCCAGATGGTATGCTGATCCAAGTGAACAGATTTTGTGTAAACATTTTTCCAATCAGTGAGAATAAAATACTACCTATGAGGAGGTAAATGAGTGTGTCTTTTAAAAGAAAACTGAATGAAAAAGAGAAAAATGAAGGGACATCAATAATATTCAGCTGACGATTGTTCTTGGCCACTTGAGCTCCACATGCCTCACATTCCATTAGAAGAAATATGGGCCATTCAAGTATGTATTACGCATGGGCGGTAGCACACGGGGGTGGAGAGCGGGAAATATGACCTCCAAGACGTCAGGGGATCAAAAAAAAAGTATCGGACTTGATATTAAAATTCATTGTAGTAATTTTTGGTGAAAAGTTGCTTTGGGCACTTCGAGTTGGACATTGGAAGATGCCCGAGCCAGCAACTGACAGAGAGGAGATGAATCAGCAGAGGCTACGTTTATTTCTATGTTAAAAAGCAACCTGGAACATTCATAAGGTTTCACCTCTTTGGCATCTTTTTAAAATCCTGTATTTTACATTACATTTAATAAAAAAAATTTTCTAATTGTCATGCAAGCATCTTACTACTGTCTAATACTAAGCATGGATTATGGTGTCCTCCAATATGATTGAAGACGGTGTAAGCAAAATTGAGTCGCCCTATGGATTATGGGAGAAGGAACTAAGTTACATTTGGATTTATCATTTAATCAGTGTTTACCTGTTTTTCTCCAATTAGCCTAATCCAACCTCCCTGGTCACAAGATGCACCCAACGGACAGCATAACAGTGACGTCACAAAGTATACATATATATTTTCTGTGTTGCCAATCTCTTATCACTCACTCCCTCTCCAAACCCAGTAAAAATGTGGCTAATAAACCTTGTAAATGTGTATATTCCTTGCTCTGAAATTATAACAAACATCTCTGTTTTACTGGCAGACACTGATAAAATACCTGTCGGTGCAAAAAATATGCAACTCTGAGTTAGTGACCTAATATTAAGAAAATACCGAGGCCAGTTGTAATGGCACAATTGTTGATACATAGCACATTTTTTTTTGTTTAATGGTTTTGATCACCATTTTCAACACTTTTGCTGAAATGCTGAATTTTTCCAGATTTTTTTTTTCAATTTTTTTTTTTTATTTCAATTTTTATTTCAAATTTCCTGCTCATTAACAATAGATTCAATGGCCATCAGGTTGTTATACAATAGTATCTCAAACTTTGGTTGTGTGTTCTGAATTTTCATTTAATTCCTCTGAGAATACTGGCAGCCTAATGGGCACCATGAATTGCTGCTATTTTATAAACCCTATTAATTTTTGAAAAGGTCAGGGAATATGTTTCCACACACCTGGAAAACCTTGAAAAGTCAGGGAATATAAAAAGCCATATCCTGTGGCATCTCTGAAGTATTTTAACCCATGCAGGAGTATTTCTCCTATACTCTCCCTAGTGAAAAAATTGTGTACAATTTTTTATGTGGGGAGTTCTGTGGAGTATATACATTTTGTACACATTTGTATAGGGTTTATACCAATACATACTTTGGTTGTTTTTTTTATACAATGTATACATTTTGTATAAAGAATTACACAAAATGTATACATTGTATGAATTTTACAAAAATTGTGTAAATTATACACATTGTATACAACTTGTGCATCATGGTTGCATACCATACAGCATGACTGTAAAAGGGATAATTTCAAGAATTCTGAGATGCTATAAATGAGAAAACAACCAACCTGTAATCACTCATAGAAATATACCTGCATCAGCAAAAAAAAGTAATTGGAAAGGTGTGCCAGGCGCCCCCTCATCCCTCCGCCTCTCCTCTTGTCTGAATGTTACTCGTTGTCCTTATTTTAGGAGCCCAATGATTACCACAAACAGTACTTAGTATTTAAAAAGTTGGAATATCTCCAGATATTAGAAGAGAAATGCTCTGGTATATTTGCAGGTTCCATGGACTAAATGTAAACATTGTGAGCAACATTGTTCACATTCAGTCGATGCTACTTACAAATAGATCACAGCATTTCATGCAATATGCGTTAAATTTTTAAAAACTCAATGAATACATTGTCTACAAATTGTACACATTGGGTAAAAATTCTACATTGTGTACAAACTGTACAAATTGTGTACAAACTACACATTGTGTACAACTGTATACATTTTCTACAAATTGTGTACAATTTTTACACAACCAAATTTGAACACATTGTGTACTAAATGTATACAAATTGTATACAGGCTTATCTTATACATAGAGTACAATTTGTATACATTTTTTTCACTGGGGCTTACTTCTGGGAATGTTTTGTATATTATAGAAAAATGCTTTCTGGCGGACAATACTTTTTTGGTTTTAGCACTACCTACTACATGGTCTCAAATCTTAATCAAAATAAGGGCTTCAAAAATGAAATTTAGTAGTCATCAGAGGAATATCCTGGCCGGGGTATTTCTCTGATAACAACTGAATTTTATCTATGGAGCCCTTTACTTTGATTACCAACTGCTTCGTCAGTAAGCATTATTTCTGTAAAATACCAAACTTTCCTAGTGCATCAAAATAGATAGACACTGAATGAATAGGGTAAACTTTGTTTTTCCTCAATGAATTTTTAATGACTTACATCTAAATACTTTGCTTTACTTTCTGATTTCATATATTTGCTGATGATACCTGATTGAAGAACGTGCTTATTGGTAAAAAATACTTCATCACACTCTTAATATGCATAACCACTAGGGCTTGACTCTACGTTCACTAGAAAAGAGTATTGGTCATTGTAAGGGCATTATTGATAAGCGAGCTTTAAAGGGCTAACAGAACTAAATAGATTCTTTCACTTTGACTACTTTGAACTGAAATGGTGTGATGGATAATTAAGTATGCATTATTATAACAAAATGTTGTTACCTAATAGATAGAAATTAAATTCAAGTGTATTCAATCATGTCCAGTTCATGTAGCATCTGGCAGTAGCAATTCAGAGTCCAAGTGGGTTCTTACATTTTAGCCTCTAGACAAAAATTATTAATTGAATGTTTCCATTAATAATGAATGTCATGTTGCCGAAATTCGCGCTTCTCCAGCGCAGGCAAGAGGACTGACAACGTTAGCCTGGTAAATATAACAACAATCGACTAAATTTTACTTGATTACGTTTGACCGTAAAAACTTCTGGAAAGAATTGAGGCTAAGGGGAGGGGATGAGCGGGGTTGAGAAGAAGGTTGTGGTGGGGAATATTATTTGGCCATGGTAAAAGATGAAGAGGATAATGTACGATCCTTAAAATCGGTATAAAAACATCATATTTCTAAACTTACATCATAAAACTGAATATAACTTTTCCTTAAATTGGTGTAGCATATCTCTATTAACATCTTCATACACTTTGGCCGCTATTGAATCAGTGGTCGTGAACTCCATATTTTAGTGTGAGCTTTTCCACATTTGTGAATTGATATAGAAGTAACGTAGCCTATAACAATTTAATTTCCCGTTACAACTCACTGGCAGACGGGTGGAGGCGAAGAAAGTTATCCAGGAGTAGCGAGAGCACAAGTGGTTGACGGTTAAGGGAGAATAAAGAGAGGCTTCCGTAAATAGATAATTCGTTGATATTACTACCTTTAAGATTCGGCGTGCCCGCGGCTATACATAGGCGTCTCCAGATCGCGGATAAAATTTTATTATTCATTAATGAGCGGAGAAGGTTTAACAAACCATAATAAATTATTTTAAATAAATCGCTAACTGGCATAAAAAAGTATACAGGTAATGTACTAGTACTACCACGGTTATGGGCAAGTATAAGATGAATGCAGTAATATTTACATTAGCACGAATTAGTACGATACACCCATACGTTCACCAATAAGCTTTCAAATTCCCCCAATCCCCCACGATTGCTCCTTTGATCCGTCCCTGGTTACGAAAGGTTATTTGTGTGCAGAAGTGTCGCGCTCTGACTACATGTTATCGTTTCATTATCCAAGATTATCTAATGAAAGATTCTTACTCGAGAGATGGAATTTATATAAGTACATAGTTTTACAATTGTCAGACGAAAATTCGTTATTCCTAGCACTTAAAATAGCGCGTAGTTTTCAAAAGGAAAGTTTTGTAAAAGCATGAACATTTTTTTAGTCGAGCATTTTCGAAGTAAAACAAACAGCGGTTGTCGTTGGTCCATCGGCAGCATGAATGCTGACAGTGGATTTGGGCGATTAATCCCTCCCGCAATAGGTAAAAATCACCCAATCTTACGTTTTGCGCCGTGAGCAGAAATAATATCCAGCGGAATTGACAGAATTGATATCCTCAACATGTCTTGAATTTTCCCAATTTCAATACGAGAAAACAGTTGTGAAATATTAAATTGTCCAGATGTCCAAATTCTGCATCTGCCATAGGCATGAGTAAATATGCGCACTTCCGAACCGTCAAGTGTTTCATGTCGGTTGCAGGTTACGCGTTCCTTCGCTACCTACAGAGCGCCATCCCTCAATAGCTTGACCTCAGCATTTCCATTGGTAGCCAACATCGCCCAACAAGGCTTTAATTGAAACGTTAATCAATTCGCATTCTTCCAGAAATCTACGATTTTTTAAAATATTGTACCGGTAAAGGTAGCTAACCTAGGTTTTGTTGAATGTCAGAGAATTTCCTCCCGGTTATGGTCCCGTCTAGTATATCGTTTTTCGCCTTAGCATACGATCTACCCTTCTTCATCCCGTCCATAAAACCAATTCTCTTTCTTCCCCTTCCCCGCTTGCCCAACATCCCTCCCTTTAGCACACTCTTGAGCAACCCTTCGCCCTTTATTACATCCTCCAGCCATCTACCCAGCTTGTCCCAAATTTCATTCAGAACTTTCCTTTCCTAAGCCCACCATCTCAAGCACCTCCTCATTAATCTTCCTTTCCGTCCACTTCACCTTCTTCATCCTTCTCCACACCCACATCTCAAATGCCTGCAGCCTATTCTCATCCTCCTTTCAGATGGTCCACGTTTCTTCCCCATACAACGCTATGCTCCATATAAAGCTCTTCACCAGCCTCTTCTTCACATCCTTACCAATGTCCCAGTAATCAGCTCCCTTCTATTACAAAACACCTCCTTATCTAGCGCTATTCTCTCCCGTATGTATTCGCTACTATGTACGTTTTCCTCTAGTGTGCTACCTAAGTAATTAGATTACTCTACATGCTCGATATTGTGTCCTCCGACTTAAATCACAAGCCTCGCTTTCTTTGTCCTAGAGAATCTCATTACTTCTGTTTTCTTATGATTTACTTCATTCCGAATATCCCGCACTTCATTTTTAAAGCATCTACCAAGGCTTACAGTCCCATCGAAGATCCAATAACCAACGCCTGATCGTCCGCGAATCTAATCGACTTTATCAGATGCCCTCCTACTTTGATTACCACCTCAAGTTCTTCCCATCCCTGTCTTACCATTTGATTACTCAGGTAATATTGGGACGCGAGGGGTTTGATTAAATTTAGCATTTCCATTAGAGAGGAGGGGGTGGAGTTAGAAAATATTCCGAATTCTCCTCACATATGCGCTACTCGATTGACATTTAGGTGAGTTTCTACATGTAGTGACTAAATTTTGAGTCTTGATATTTTATGATTTAGGCTCAAGACAGTGAGATACTATGAAATAGTTCAGACCCTAACTTTGTAAGAACTCTTAACCTGCATCTTCAGAAGAGAAAAACAGCTGTACACTTCCCCGCTTCATTTACATCCGACCCATTTTTCTGCACATTGTGCCATCATTTAATTTCATTCAATTCTTTATTCACCAGTTGATTCAATTTATTTGATGATAGCATTTATTTTGACATTGACATATTTGTATTGTATGTATTTAATTAAAAACAATACTTTACGTATTAATATTTAAACCAGGTATACTTCAACATTGCCTTCATAACGTACCTTTTTTAAACTTTCCCAACCTCTTTCTTGCTATGACAGCTGAAACTATTTATTTCACTATTTATTTCATTTATATATGAGGACCCCAGAAGTCAAGGGGTCTAAGTAACAAAATCTTTGTTTTGAGAAAACTTAAGTCACAGTTGAAAATGTTTGGTACAACCCACTAAATAGTTAAGAGGCATTGAGACACCTGTCAAGAAAATCACTTGGATCCCTTTACCACCTAAAAGATTTATATTTTCACGTCCAATTCCTGAACATAACTTGCTTTTTTTAAATGTCACTTAGACCCCTTGACTTCTGGGGTCCACATATATATTCATAACATAACATATGACAGCTGAAACTATATATATATATATATATCTATAGAGCTCCACCAGGCACGCCATCGTCAGTGAATAGCGTCACACATTCATCTCTTTATATTGTTTGACAAACCGCCGAAAGAAACGTAACTTTTCACACACTATCTGAAGCGCTACAATTCTGTCTAGTGCAGCAACTAAATGGAAAAGCCTCTTAAAAAGTAGACATTTCAATGATTTTGAAACGTAACAAATTTGACTCTCTCGTCCGTAGAGGGTTAAGTACAATGGAATTTTGCTGAAAATTGTGGTCCCACTAGCTAATGGACTTCTCGTATGGAGAGTAACATGCATACTTGAGGAGTCTCTTTCGGAATAATAGTGAATACAATTGTTTAGACTACGTAAATGATGGTTAGATTTCATGTAAATAGACAATAGAGTTTCTTTTGCATTAGATGCACCTTGTTTATTTTTAAAAATATTCTTTTAATGTTGATTAAACTTTTTTTTTGTTAAATGTAACCATTTCTCATTTTATTTCGTTTATGGAGACTCACTTTTTAATTTTCGATTTACTGTTTATGATTCATTTATTATTATTTAGTCATATTTATTTTATTTTCTTGAGCCATCTTTGTTTTATTCATTTATCGATCTTTACTTTATTTGTTCATTTACATAATATTTTTTAAAATTTACTTTTACTTTCTTATAATTTATTTATTTTTATTCTCTTGTTACTTATTTAGTTATTTTTAACTTTGTAGTTATACATAAATTACCCTTTTCATTATTATTATCACTCATGTGTATTTCATGGATTTTTTTGTTTTGTTTGTGTTACATTAGCTTAATCTGTCTGTAGGTTTTCGCTGGTTTTTCCACTCCCCTTCGTGTGTTGGTGTTTTCCTGCAGTGGGTTTTTTCGTCAGGGATATTCCCTTTCTTAATTCCTTACGTTTTTCCCACAAATGAATACATCTTTCTTCACACTTATTTAATGTATTTATCTTACGAAGGGTTAGATGGAAGAAGGGGCTACTTTAGTCTCAATCTCCCCCCAATAAATATGCCTTATTATTATTATTATTTAACATTGTCGGAGAAGAGCCCGTGAAAACAATTCCATAGTTTGCTTTTGCCAGAAAATTTGACTTATACATTATCATAAGTACAATTAGGATATTTTTGGCATTTGACAATAAAGTAGAGAGATTTATTTTACTGCATTGGGGTAGGATATCGACAAAGCCTTGGATTCAGCTCTCATGGAATTCCGTTTTATCAGCACCTGATACTCAACGACATCTTATATTTCTGACGCATGTAAGCCGCTTCGTTTGCCGAAAATATGGTCAGACGTTAATGAAATGAAGGAGTATAAAATTGTAGTTCTCTTCTGAAGATGCAAGTGGGATACTAAGCAACCATAGAAGCGAGTATCAAGGCACAAAAGCGATTTCAACCCCTTGAATATGCGCCCCACCTAGAATGAAATAGAAGATGTTTAATCGCTGTTATACGAAGGTGACGTCTTTGTAGACAAAGTAGGGGAGGAAACGAGGGTTTGGGGCAGCGGATCGAGTCAACAGGTGCGTGTGTGTTTGAATACGCATTTTATGAGTGACCAAAGCGTTTTATGGCCGTATTCACGTATTCAAAACCAGTATAAACAGCACTTAACGATCAGAAGAAGGCGTCATCGATTGGCGTAACGTACTGATGAGTGGGGATTGCAGGGATCCAGTTCCGAGACATCTCTTTGCAAATTCCTCCCCCGAAGCATTTTTTATCCCGAGACCTTCAAGTATTAGCCCCACCCTGACAGCCAATGACTTCAATGCAATCTGTGACATTAACACCAGCAATCATTAATCCAAAGAATTTTCTGCAGCTCTCCACTCTTCTCTCCTTTCAGCCGACCGTTCTATCCCATCATAAGTCATCATTTTAGTGTCCATCATGAATTTCTCCAAGTAGTCCCCCCGTACGACTACCTCCATAATTATTCTCGTCCATTTTTACGTACATGGCTATTCTCAAGAGGCAAATACCTCAGACTGCGTCCAATGATTATAAGCCTTGCATTTAGGAGATTTTTCATGATGCATCGTAGTTTATAGCGACAAGATTCAAAGATCTGGAGAGATAAGACCATAATTAAAGGGTTTATGGAAACAATTGCATCATAAAATACTGGAGTAGTTCTAGTATTCATAAATGATCCTATGATATTTTCCTATCGCATGGTATTCGACAGATATATCTGTCGAATACCATGCGATAGGAAAATAATATTTGAATACTCTCAGGCATATATATATTTTACTGCATTAGGGTAAGATATCGACAAAGCCTTTGATTCAGCGCTCATGGAATTTATTTGATCAGCACCTGATACTCAACGATATTTTTGATGCATTTAAGCTGTTTCGTTTAATTACTTCAAATTTCATGCAGAGAAAAAACATGGACAACATAATTATTGGGTGATTTTCGAGACTTAACGCGCACTTTTCTGTTCTCAGCCTCGCGCAATCGTGTCATAAATGTATTCGATACAAGAAAAGTAGTCCACAAATTAATGAAGTTGAGCTAATGAATGAATGACTATTTATTTATAAAAGAAACGGTTGTTGACTTCACGTGTTGGAAGTTATTCTTCACGGAAGAATTAAATTAACTTCGGTATTTCCACTTGTAAGATTTTATTGACCCGACTCGAGTTTCGACACCGTGTCACTTGAAGATGTAATCCAATAATTATCGTATCTAATTCTTTGTTCTTTGCACTCAATTTGACGTAATTAAGCAAAGCAGCTTTAACGCGTGAACAATATAAATATGACTGAGTATTAGGTGCTGATCCTAAATAAAATTCTCTGAGACCTGAAGATGACAAAGGGCGTCGAAACCTGGGTCAAAGTCTAAATAAACAGTCAACTCACTCCCATAAGCCCCATGGGAAATCGCTTTCCGCAGCCACGCCCCCCTCCAGCAGCGCTTCAACGTTGCCAAATTGACCTTAGCACGGCAAGAAGCGTTGCAACTACGCTTATTAAAAATTACCCCGCGTTTATTACTCGAGGAGGAGAAGCAAATGCTACTTTTTTCCAACCAAAGAGTGTGTTTATTCGATATATTTAAGATTCCTGTTTATTAAAACTCAGAATAGGCTTCGTAAGGATGAAGTTAATGGTGATTTCACTAAATAAATATTTTTGTGAGATTAAAGTTGAATGTTTATTTTATTTTTACTTGGTACATTTATGTTGATATGATGTTAATCTAAACAATTTATCAAATTATTTCATAAACAGTATGCATTATCATTCAAAATTTTGCAAAAAACTTATACATAAGTTATCATAAGTGTACATTCATTAGACTTAAGAATACCTTTCTCGTGAATAATTGTGGAATCTAGGATGAGCAATCACAAGAAGTAGCATTGATAATGCTCTTGTAAAAAATCAAAACATTAAAAAGTCTGTAACATTTATTCCACTTCACCGGATCGTGATGAACAAAGTCCATTCTGCCGGCGCACTCCAACCACAGCCTCCCTCGTTGTGGATCGGATGGAATGCGATAAAATCGCAAACTGTTCATCCAGGTCGAGTTTTTGCATCGCACTGCACAGTAAAAAGTACCGCCGCCTTTTTTGGCTTCTTTTCAAGCGAATCCAACGCCTTTATCTCATAAAACTCGAAACAGGAGCGGTGTTGTATTAGTTAATGTGTTATATTTGGATGTTACAATGCTAAAGTTACTTGGTAGTTATCAAAGATTATATACACAGGTAGTTATGTACTTCACGCATAATAAGTTCCCGTTACCTACGAGTGCCTCCCGCCGTGAGTCATACCATTGCTACCATATTAGTAAAACAAGAGTGTGTGTACTCATTTATTCGTGCGTATTACAATTAAATAACATCACTCATTCTTTAAAAATCAAAATAAATATACTTCCATAGTAAATGTCTCTTTGACTGTCTTTCTATTCAAGGACAATACTCATTTTGACTTGCGTCCTTTCAGCCTACTGATTTCCATTTTTCAGCTAGCCGAGAAGACTGTTTATTTAGACTGTGCCTGGGTCGTGTCAATAAAATCTTGAAAGTTAACAATGCTATTGTGATTCTTCCGAGAAATATTTATTTGTTTAAAAAGGACATAATAATTAATTATGTTTACTTTCCAACCCTATTAAATCAATCTTACTGATATTTATAGAAAAACTTCAGTAAAGTGGCACTGTCTCTGACGAGAACAACTGCTTTTCACAGATTGAAAGTTTTATAAAACGCTCGTTAGGAGGCTTCCAAAAATGGTCGATCCACTCAATGCCTTGAAATAGGAACAAAGAGTGAAAACTATACCCATAAAAATTATTACCAGTGAAAAGTAATTCTAAACTGGCCTTTTACCTTTGAGGAAGTTACTTGAACGGCCGAGGCCACCCGGCGATTCTCAGGAACACTTTTTTTGTTCTTACTCAATGGACTCCATGAAACAGCATCAAATGGAATTTCAAACTACCTGTGGGTTGACAGCGGCGGCTAAGCGAGCAGAATCTAATAAGCATTGACTATCCGAATCAGATTCTGTCCCTCAGTCGTTAGTGAAGTTAGTTAACGATCTGAACTCGGACCAATCTGAAAATTCCAAACTTGCCGACTCAGATCGCCAGGTTTACCAATACGGACTGAAAATATCGATAGTTAACGATCGAATCCATCAGTTGAAGCACGATTGACCCGCTATGTAAACGAGTGCAGAGTTGGAAATTTTCCTTGGCATTCCAAGAGAACAAAATTACCCAATGGAGGTAGATGGCGATGATATTCTGTGATATCATCAATGTCACTTACTACACTCTTGTTACAAGTTGTGACAATACACGCCATGAATAATAACGATTGTAATTCGTTTCCCAATGGCAACCAAAAGAATAACGCGGAGCGGGCCGATCTTCCGCTTCTCAGGTTGATCCCATTAGCCCGCGTTGCGTTTATCATACCGATCTGAGATCGACTGGTGAACGTAGCGCATGAAAGTTACACTCCTATGTACTGCAACCTGTATGAGGTGGGAGGGCCTGCACACCCGATGACTCCTAAAGCTGAACCGACGAGAGCTATGATGATTGCTCCATAGAGGGCCATCCATACCAGATGAATCAAATGGTAAGCCACGGTCGGAGAAAATGTTAGGAAGAACGGTCGTGTACCGGCTCTACCACAGAGGGGCGACAGCAATATTGAGTCTGACTTCATGTGTACGGCCTCTTCGGTGATAAAGTCTCTTTAAGAAACTATTGTGGAAGAAAACGAGAAAAAATACCCTCGACTTATTGCCAAAGTACACACTAGCGCACACAGTAGAGAATGAATCTTAGCAACTGCGGTACTCGGCTCAGTATGGAGGGAATTGTAGCTAGCAATAGAGGATGCAGGCCTTTGTCGCTATAACACCAAATCTTTGCTCAGCACGCGGATACAAGAAAAATAAACAGAATTCTCCTAAGATAACAGTATCAGAAAAAGTAGGTATTCGGACTGTAAGGATAGTGAGACGAGAGTCCGTAAATTAAAGTAAAGGAAGCAAGAGGTGGGAAGAAGGAACGCAAAAAATACGGTTAAATGGAGTGAAACTCCAAGGTAGCGGGGAATACTGGAGAAAAATTTACCATGTAATGCAAAGATTTACGCCGCAGTTGCAGATATAACGCATGATCTTCAACAGCGTGACAAGAAATTGACTGTAAGATGTTTGTCATATCATAAACCGTAGTCACACCGAACCACGTTATCGTTTGGTAAAAAACCCAGATATTTTTTCTCTAAAATGACACTAAAGCGATTCTGCATGTTACTATAATAAATTTTTTGCTCGAAGTTTAAGTTGTGAAGTTCATATTAATGAACCCGTAATGGCAAAGGTGATGTTGTGTCCTTCTGAGTACGCTGTTATATCAAAATCAAAACCTGTAGATAAGGCAAGTTAGTACATAGCAGATGAATTATTAATAACTGACATATAATCAGACGCAACCAATTTAGCTGTCGTTTGTGTCTTTGCTTACCAGTAGTCTCAGAAATGAAGAGGCATTTACAAACAACTAGATGAAATAATCTGGGAAACCTGAAGGAATCTCTAAAGCCAAATTAGCGAAAAAAAGACTTCTGGATCACACCATACCAAATGGTTCAAGTTGGTAGCTCGACCATTTTAGAAAAATTAATATTTTTAGAGTCAATAGCCTTAAGTTTTGAAATTTCGGCACAACTTCTATTTTGTTTATATTTTTCTGTTACCATTTGGAGGCCATTTTTTAATCTCGGTGCAGAGGGTTTTCTGGGTTTGCAAGCATCGGAAGAAACTTCTTTTTCTCAGCTGTGGTCTGTTCTAGGACAATGAAGTAAAACTATTTAATTTATTTGATTTAAGTTGGACATATTAGTATATATGTCTATAGTTAGATTATAGATAATCCAATAACTATTTTTCCCTTATAACCCTCAAAAAGAGGCATGTCAGACTAAAATTTTAATTAATTTTCCACAACTTTATAATTACTATCTATAAATCTCATACGAGTTAATCTTAAAATTGTGGTTTTAACCATTTATCGTTCTTACGCATATATTTAAATTCTATTATTGGTATATTTTTAACAGCTCTTCCAATGAAGGAATTTTAAATTTTAATCAATTTTCCAACAATTTACAATTACTATAAATCTCTTACGAGTTAATCTTAAAATTTTGGTTTTAACTATATGTTTTTCTTACGCATATATTTAAATTCTATTATTGGTATATATTAACAGCTCTTTCAATAAAAGAATTTTAAATTTTCATCAATTTTCCACAACTTTACAATTACTATAAATCTCTTACGAGTTAATCTTAAAATTGTGGTTTTAACCATATGTTTTTCATACGCATATATTTAAATTCTATTATTGGTGTATTTTTAACAGCTCTTCCTATGGAGGAAATGAAATCCTGAAATAGTTGATTTTGAGCGCGTTAAAATTTTTGCATCTTTAACTGGCTGTAACTTTGTAACTAGATATGTCAAAAACTCAAACCTTTAAATACGGACACACATTCTAAATTTCTTCAATTTCCTGTTTATATTAAGTTATTTAAGAATTATTCACCGGAGATGCATGTCCATGAAAATTACAAAATTTTCCAAACACATTTATACGGCGCTGAAAACAAGAATGTATGCAAGCTCCCAACTTCAAATGGTATCGACATGGAGTGTTGATGCACGGCTAATAGACAAATATAAACAATTTCACAAAGTGCCTTCTGCCTCAAAAAAATTCAAAGAAAACATTTTTGCGATTTCAACGTCACAATTTGGTTGTAAAATGATTTCTAAAGTATGAATAAGTCCCGGTTACTACAATTTAAAACTCCAGTATTAAACTTAAACTAGTGGAACGTACCCGTTGAAATTCAACGGGTGCAAAACACATTGAACTTATTTTATACTATCGATAACAATCGAAATATATCGATATATATCGCGCACAATGTATTTCTTATTGCTTATATGGATTCTTCTATTTCAATTGATACGTTACAATGTTGAAAGCGCGTTATATTGCAAAAAATATAATAATATGTATCTGAAACTAAATTGGTATCAATTAAATATCCTGAAATAAAGGTTTGCTCTGCACCATGGAGCAAGTGCGTGACGTCAAGATGGCGGATCGCCTCATCCCCTAAGAGAAATATCAAGGGCCATTTTTTAAAACCAATTTTAGGAAACAATAGCAATATTTAGGAAGTAAGATATGCCGTCGCATGTTCTCTGGTAAATTCTGTGCATTTTGGTACCTCATTTGTAGAGTTTGGTTGCGTATAAGTTGAGAAAAAGGTATCTATACAGTACAAATAATATAGGAGATGATAAAACAAGTTTTACTTTATTTATCTGAAGCAGACCACAGCTGAGAAAAAGATGTTACATCCAATGCTAGCAAACACAGAAAATTCTCTGCCCCAAGGGTGAATCATGGTCACCAAATGATAATCAGAAGAAAATACAAATATAATCTAAGTTATTTCGAACTGCCAAAACATAAGCCTATGGACTCTGAAAAGATAAACATTTTCTTCAATTGTCGAGTTACCAACATGGATCATTTTGGTATGAATTGATCCCTCTGGGGACTAGGCTAAAAAATAGATTAAAACGAGAAAAGTTTTGAAAAAACGAGAAAAAAGACTCCAAGCACGAAATAATACTTCAGGGAAGAGGAGATCGCTGAGAAATTTAAGGAATAAAGAGGATAAAAATCCATGAATTCATGAATATATAAAATACACTTTTAAATTCCGCATCTCGGGTTAGAGTTTACGAGTTTACATTGGAAATTAAATTTTACAAAATGGTTTTACTCATCAACCAAAAAATGCAATTGAGTATACAATACGGAAGATCTTTATTCCGATATTAAAAAAGACACCTTTAATTGAATGCTGAACTATGCCAGTAGGGTTCATCTGAAATACTGATAATTTTTTTCTGATAACAAGAGAGATTTGAAACTTGAGAAGAAAAATACATAACTTTTGGGCGAGATTAGCAGGCAAATCCTGACATTTATTCGCCGGCAAAAGACGACTATCGTCAGGAAAACAAAAGAAAGACAATTTGAAAAATATCGTTGTTCGTAAATTCGGTTGTGCGATGGAATACGCGCCAGTAAATCTTGTTGCGTGTGTTTCAAGTTTCCAATTTACTACAGATTAAACAGGTTCAACGTCACCATAGCGCGGCAGGTCGAACCATTTTCCGTAGTTGCCGACAAATTTTTAGGGATAAATATTACAGAAAGTTTACAAATTACACCACCTGAAATTCTGAAAATTATCACGACTGTTCAAAGTAGCTTGCAATCACAGGAGTCAGGTTCGGGAGAGTAATCTATCGCTTGAAACCCACATAGCGTTCTTTGGTTGCGTGCATGTGGCATCGAAATTAAATTGAAAATGAAAATAAAATTATCATACCTATACTTGTAAAATTATTATAGGTTATTTTTCACATAATGGTGATTTGTTTTTCGATTCATACGGTTGTAATAAACATTTTGCCTTGTTAAAATATTATTAAATTTTCTTAATTTTAATTATTTGTATTCTGATTCTTGGGTTTGTTTTTAATTACAGTGAGGGAAAGTTACAATTCGTCTGAAAGGTTAGCTGATCCCTGATTTAGATGAATAATGGCTTTATTTATCTACGGTCTGTTTTATTCATACACCCTTTATAAAAAGGTTCAATATTTTTTGCCTTCAAACGCCGTCCAATGAGGTGTTGCTTCAAAATACTAGGTTTCATAATGTCTACGTCAAAAGAAACGCAAAAACAGAAAACATACTGCAAACCAAATGCTATTCCTTAAGACGTGACTCGATACAAAGTAAATCGGCGAAGTTGCATCTCGCCAAATGATCAAAAATATCATGGGTGGATGATATTTTGCGTTTACGTTGCTCATGCTCAGAATGAGGAGAAGATGATTTTCCCCGCCAAGAGGAGTAAAAACTGCTCTGAATATTTCCATTTATACACACCCCTCCACGAACAGGCGTAAGGGCGTCTAGCAAAGGCTTTAGGATACCAGTCTTCAAATGAAGGGTACACAGTAAGGATTTGGTCAAAGGTAAGGACTAAAATTAAGGTAAATTTCACTATCTGTTTTTATGGTAATAATAATTGGTAGCCCAGGGGGAAAGAACTCTTAAATCTATTATTTGGCAGAAAACTGATCTTACTGTTCCGCTTTTGTTTTCCCTACAGCTGCAGTGCTGGGAGAAAATATTAGTCGCTGCGTCGACACGAACTCTTAAAAAACGAATTTTTTAGCACCTGAATCCCAAGGTTTGAGTCTTCGAGCCTCAGCCTCCACAACTTTGAGTAGTTTTTATCACGCATTTTTTTCGCTCAAGACAACTCTTATCAAAACGCGTGGCTCTTCTTTGTTTTAATCAAGCGCGTGGACTAAATCGCTTTGTATTACATGCTCGTGGCGTAATTAAGATGCGAACTAAGGAGAGTATAATGACACTCTGTTTGGTCATTTTTGCCTGAGGTCATTCCAACTGTCCGCTTGATAAAGCCCAATCTCTTTTATGCAATTTTAAATTACATTTATAATAACAAAAATTTATCGGGAATAATATAATAATAATTTATACAAACTTTGGAGTCATCACCACTTCCATTTAAGTTCACTAATCCAAAGAACCGTTGAGTCAGATAAACTTATCGCTTGGCAAGGAAATTTACTTGTTGAAGATGTATTTTGTTTTCACTGACTCAATAATTTACTAATTCCAAATTTTGGAAATATTGGAAAATATCCTTCCCGTAACTCCTGGTCCGCACTCGCGGCTTCTTTCAAGTATTAGTTGCAGTATAAATATTACAAGTCGTAAGTATCTCAATGTCTTTCAAATACGTGCATCGGGGTAATCACAAAAAAACTCCCTCGCTTATGGAACTAGATGAAACCCAAACGCCTGCCTGAACTCATCCATGCACACTCAATAAGAAGCATGCTTCAGGCCAAATGACTTCTCTCTTGGGCGATTATATAAGGAATCTCTTTTTGTAAAGTGTTAATGTGCATGGTCAAATTTAGCGAGCGGCAATGTGTTTAAGTTTCCTAGCAGTATTTTAACGATAACTGTTATTTGTGATACACTTACTTTCGATATTGAGATGAAAATGCCCTGGGATAATACATTGGAAGGAAAAGATTACTAGAAATCATAGGACAATGATAACGACCAGAGCACTTACCACAGCAATAGATATAATTTTATCCTGCAAGCTATATGTTCATGATCAATTCTTAAGTTATACTGATTGCATACTTCAGGGCGTAATATCCTGTGCCGGCTACATCAAGTTTCATTTCCCTAGTTATTCTACGGTATTGATCTAACATTAAATGAAGACACCCTCGTGGCGCTCGAATAAATGCGATAATCGCCTGTGTGAAAGCTAAACCTTGTCAAAGGTGAGCGGTCCGCTATAACTCTGATATCCCGAGATAATATTTCTAGCAGCAGTCGTTTAAAAACCATGAAGATAAAACTTAAGAGATCTATGAGTGGTTACCAAAGATGATTTTTAATAAACAAGTGAAGGCTTTTATGAAGTATAAAATTCCCCGAGCTGATATCTAGATAAAGCCTTACTGGGAAAAAGAACCTCCTCCGGGAATGGAGCATATACAAAATTCTCTATCATGTTATAATTGAGAAGTGCAAAAGCATTTCGATGTCACATTAAGGAACTTCACATCCGCTCTAGGGAAATACTTTGAAGAAGGGCCGACGCGCGCACTTTATAGCAATAAACCTTCCATTATCTCATATCATAATTCCAACAAAAATATCAAAACTCCGATTTTAATGGCTGAACTGATGTTCTTTAGTTACAAGATACCCAAGAAAATGAGTCATTTAATTTATTTACCCTCAAGTGCTTTTACATTAAAATAAAAAAATTTGCGAGCGCTAAAACCGGAACTATAATCATATCCCAGAGAAATTAATGTCAAAATTCTACAAGAATTATGAAAATAATAAATATAAATTTATTTATAATTTACAGAATATCATTAATTCTCAAAATGCACTTGGCATGAAGCCACACTATATAAAGGTCCGACAAGGCATGTCGCTACTAATTGCGAAACCTTAAAGAAATTAATTATTTAAAATGAGACAATACTAAACAAACCTCGTATATCTTTGCAATGAAAAGATATTTTTGGCTTATGTTATTGGATTTTTAACTATATGCCAGAAAAAGGATGATTAACAAAGAGTATCAAAGATTTATAAGAAATCCGTGGAAGTTCGTTCGTCCGTGATTACTAAAAATAAAATAATAATTCAAATAGAGAAAAGCTACCGATAAATAAAGGGAACCAGATCATCGATGACTGCTTGAAGCGGTTTCCTTGCAGGATTTTTATGGATAGTAATTGAAATGAACGGCTTGGTAGAAACGAAAATTTATGATGTTTTGACAACTTTGATTTCATTTGAAATTTCATGGCGTGAGAGAGCCCCATAAATTTAGAAGCATAGCTCACGAGACCGCAAATCTAAGAGCACTAGATTGAAGATTTGCTGTCATTATAATATAGAATTATAGCGAGAAATCACCTTACCATTAAAAAACTGAGAACAATTATAATCTAATTGACTTAATCTGAAAACTGGAATTATAATCTAATGACTCAGTTGCCTCACATATATGGAATTAGTGTGAATTTTTCCGTAAAAGTGAACTGCACCTCATTCACTAATATTAAAGTCGAGTTTCCATTCATGACACCAAGAAATGACGTTAAAATGCAATAAGTCACCTTCAAAGTCCGCTTTTGTGGCAATTTCTCGGTGCATGCTAGTATCGGTTTTGAACCAAAGTTCGAAGGTGAGACGAGTTGTTTGAGTTAGATATGGCTCAAGAGAGAAAGAAAACGTAGCGTGAATGAAGAGCTTTTTTTTAGAGTGATATAGGGGGAAATGGAACGGATTGACAGGAAACGACACGAGCTAGGACATGTTGCTTGCGCAGGGCAGAGGGGAGAAATGTTTCTCCTCACATGCAACGCCTATCCATTTTCACCGAGCCACCGTTGTTTCCGAGCTATTTCACTGCTCTCGTTCACATTACCACCTGATAGACCACGACAAATCTCAGACCACGGTATAAACCCACCAACCACTGATCTTTCTTGATATGCCATAGTTTGCATTAGGTGAGCACGGTCCATTGGAAGTAGTAAACGTACTGATGGTTTAGATAAAATAAAGAAAAATAGCAAAACAATGCCAAAAATAAGGCAAAAATGGGCATCATAGGCACATCATTGGAAATAGCTATAGATATTTTGGGAGCGGTAAATTCATTAAATGTTAATTTTGGAACAATGGTGTAACTACAGGCTCTAATCTTCTACCAAATACATGAAATTACTTCAGCTGTAAACTTTGACAGCTATAGTGAGGAAACAATACAGAAATAGACATTAGCGAGGCATAAATCAATGCGCTTCAAAAACATTTCATAACTCGGAAACTAACAAACCTACCAGGAGATATAATAATGGCTTTAATTATAGTAGGCACACAGCCCTTGAAATATTTATATTTGTACAGATTTTAAAACACTGAAATAACAATCCGATTCATCCAAAATGAAATAAAATAAAAAGAGAAAAAGTTATAAACAAAGAAAACATTTACGTTGGTGAGATTCAATTCTACAGATAGAAAACGCAGCAATTATAAATATTTACATATAGTAACAAATATATGCTTTTATTTCAACCGTTAATTTAGGTATTAAAAATTTGTACATTAAAAATGTTATAATCCGTAAAAATTGCATATATACCATATATATCTGTAACTTACATTTAGAATTTTGAATCGTTCAGTTAATGCGTTGATCTACGTATAAATCAGTTCACCGTAGCACAATAAGACAAACAGCCCAGACTACATTTGAGTGTACTTACAATTTCATCATATTCAATTGAATGGAATACAGGCCAACACTCTCAAGGACCAGAAAAAACTCATTGGATTTAAACGCTCGAGTTAATAGAACAAATCTGACCTAAGGTGAAAGCTCCACAATCCGTCAACAGTCACCGTGAAATTTTTTTTTTGCTTTCCGTCGATTCTTGTTGGCCCAATGTTGGAATCCCAATAGGCTTCTAAGCCTGTCATCAGGTTTTCCAGGGACCGGACCAACAGAAATGATATCCTCCCATGCCCTGGGTGGTGAAAAACCCACCCAGGCGGGACTCGAACCCGCGACCCTAGGAATAGCAGTCGAGGACTTTGCCCCTCCGCCACTGGGGCCGGCGTTGAAGTTGTTTACAACAATTTTAACATATTATTTAACTTTACAAAAATGTAAACATTACTTTAAGTATTAAAGACCGTCCAAGTTAATAGCGCAATTGAAACATATTAATATGGCTGAAAAGAAATGAAAAGTAAACATTTTGTTCGCGATTGTTTGATTTGAACGATGGCCACTACTATCGATTTTTGGCCTCGTAATGCCCTTCCCCAAACAGCATTGGATGTATTGAGTGATAGGCTGCATCGCTGTCAGCTGCATTATCATCTAGGAAAAACCCTAGACTTTTTGTCAGTCAACATCCAGCGAAGATTATGCATGCTGACGTGGTGTCCTAAAACCCAACACGCCCCTACGGCAGCCAGTAGTGTAGTGGTTGTAGATTAAGAAATAGATGAACTGGTACGGAATATTTCGCACAAATTATAAGACGATATAAAAATATTTCACGAATATTAATATAAGCCCTATTCCTGACCCAATCATTCCTTTAGGGCAACACATTTATTTTATTTTATCCAATCATTAATTATTAAATGAAGAGCTTGATAAGTGCTGGACATAGAGGTCCTTTAAAGGCTCTCACCTTAGGAGATAATGGAATACGGAACACAAAACTCCTCGACCTTAGCTGAAAGGTTGAGGAAGTTAGTAAAAGAATCTCTACAGTGGATATCATAAGCTGAAAGAGCTTTTGATGATAATTCGTTCATTCAATGCGAAGATTGGTTGGCTGCAGTCCTCCATCATACCTTATTCAATGCTAGTTCACTAACTACCTGGTAATTGTTTTATCTACTTTTTCTTAATTTTTCCTATGTATTTATCCCATTCTCTTAATAGGTACTTTCCTCGTTATTTTTCCTTCAATTACATTCTTCATAAACCCATCATGCTTCAGAGTGCCTAATTAATTTGAATCTTCTTCTAGAGGTGAAATTCACCATGAAAAAAAATCACTTGAGTTGACCGGGAAGCCAGTCAAAGTCAATCGATTTTTTCATGGCAAATTTCACCCCTCAGTGTATTTCACGCGTCCGATTGCCATCGTACCATATCATTTGTACATGCAATGATTGGAAACTGATTCTTCTCTTCTGTACATTTCATTTGGTCCTTTTCTCTTATACTCTTCAGTAAAATTCATCATTTCTTATTTTTCCCATCCATTTAATCTTCAGCATCCTCCTTCAGAACAGCATTGTGAAAGCTTGTAGTCTGCTTTTCTCGTCTGCCTTTCCGATGATTCATGCTTTCCATCCATATGGGTGCTAAGCTCCACTCAAACGTTGACAAGTACTTTTTCCTCATTTGGAATCCAATCTCCTTTAAGCATTATAGTCAAATTTCCATCATGAGCGTTTTCTTTGCTTGGGCTCCTCTTTGCCTGATGTCCGTCGTATTTCTTCCGTCCCGAGGTAGAAGGAGGAATCCACTAGCTCCAGCATCTCAGTGTGACTTCTGCCCTCGGCTTCTCTTTTCCGCATATTAACATTTTAATAATACAAGTTCTTTGGTAACTCTGTGGTATTCCATATTTTTTCTTTCAGAGGATTTAATGGTTACATTTACAAAACCACACCTTAAAAACACACACAACCCGGGTTTCAACGCTTAAGCGTCATCTTCAGGTGGCACCTGAAGATGACGCTTAAACGACGCTGCAAACTTAAGCGTTGAAACTCGGGTCGTGTGTATTTTTAAGTTGTAGTTTTGTAAATGTAACCATTAAATCCTCTGAAAGAAAAAATATTAGCATTTTTGTCTTCGTCTTCCGCATATTTGCATTTTATCTTCGAGAAACTTTTGGAAAACTTGGTCCATTGCGTTGAGTGAGCTTTGAAGATCAATTCGTGTATATTTCTCAGGCTCGCCACCGGGTAAGAAATTCATAGGCAGTTGACGTTTCGGGTTCCGACTCGTTACCCATTCTCAAGGCTACAAGATGAAGATCAAGTTTGCCTGCTGTGACTGAGATGTCGTCTGAAAAGTGGAGCACATTCATTTCTTCTCCATCAACCATCATTCCGTTCTATCCTTTTTCTTGTACTTCTCTTGTTGCCCCCTTCAGGTACATTTTGAACAGTGCCGGTGTCAGTTGAATGATGATCATTATTAGTGCTTTTATTATTGGTCCTTGCCAAGCCCTCCGCTCCCATCTTATTCAATGTTGGCTCTCTAATGCGCTGACTGAGTTCCCGTCCAGCATTATATTTAATTAGTGCATGTCACTGTTCCTGTCTCTTTCTCCCTGGGTCTCCTCTAAGTTTTTACTCTCCATCATATTTCTTAAGAATTCAGTGCGTCTCAAAATGTGCACCCAATTATCAGGTTCTTCTTTCAAGGATGGAGTTTCATATGATTCTCTCTCTTTCAATTCCACTGCATATTTTCTCATTTCTTATTGTGTCCGTTCACTTCAGCTGCCGCCTCCGACACCAAGTTTCCTCGGGTTAGCTTCTTCTCTGGTGTCTTTTTACAATAATCTAATATTCTCATTCACATCCACACTCCACACTTATGTTCCCATAAATTCAGATGTATCGGAAACTTAAGAAAAATGGTTGAAATTCACCCCGCTCTCTTCCAACAGGGCTTTAAAGCAAAGTTAATGCTTCAAAACGTGGAAAACTGCTAAAATAATATTTTTTTCATCACTAAAAAGGGACAACATTTTCGTTAATCTTGATGACTTATTCGTTGGATTTATACATTTATTTTTCCAATAAAATATTTCCTTTTACATGCCGTACTTTTAACATTACTATCATAATAATTTTTCAAGTTTTTATTCCCCCCTAAGGCAAGATACGTTTTCTTTATGTAGCGGGTTGAAGTACCCTCATAAAATGATCCCTTCTCTCTATAAGGTTTAATCTAGACTATTTGAGTCGATAAAAATACTTACTACCATCTCACCATTTGAACTGCCACAAAAATAGAGCCTTATGGTGACAAAATTTAGCTCTTAGATATCAAAATTAAGACAAAATATGAGAAATTTACAACGAATGTCTTTTTATTCACATTTTTTCAGACGTAAGAGTCGAATATTTGCATCTTAAAAACTATACATCGCCAATAAGACATTTATTTTGGACTAAAAAATTATTTCCATAGGTTTAATCCATTCTTGAATGTAATACCATATGATCATAAGTTCAATTTACAGAAAACTATCGTAAAAAATACATTAAACAGAGGACAGGTGTTACTGACAGGAGCCAGAAAATGAAGCAAATAACATTTGGACCATTTTACTCTGTTACCCCCTTAATCAGCGTTCCAATGTCCCTTTCGAAGTACCTCCTCGAAGGGGGGAAACCACAGTCTTTGCCTATTGATAAGCCTCTTAAGGACGAGCCTCCACATGTTTCAAGGTGGAAGGAGTGGGAAGGAGTGAAGGGCGAGGGAGAGAGAAAGGGGATTTGCGGAGTTGGGTGAGGATGTTTGCCATGAGGAGAGGGGGAAAGAAGTTTGCAGAAAGGGTATGGGCGCGAATAGAGGGAAATGCGGGTTGGGGGCAGGGGGGGCATGGGCGCTTTGGATGGAGAGGGAGAGAAGCAGCGGTGGGGGAAATCCCCGAGAAAGGCAGGGGCCGGTTCCGCGAGTCCATATAAAGGGTCGGCCGATCATCTATGGGTGATCTGTCGATCGTACTTACTCAAACAGACCAGGGCATTTTGACGCGATAACGCAACCTTTGTTGTTTTCAACGCATCCGCTCCGTTACTTCCTACTCAGCTGTACGAACCCCAACGGTAAAACTTATCCAGGGATCGTGAACGGTATTTTCATTTCTAGGGCGAGTCAAACGTAAACCCCTCGTCTAGGACTAGGAAGAGGAGATTTGAGAAAGAGCCTGAAGACCGTTCAAATCGACGCAACCAGTCAGCAGGTGAGTTGTCTCCATTACGTTAATATGTGACTGTGGTAAGTACCAATTACTTCTATTAGTACTGTATCGATTGACATTGTTTTGGAATGACTACTTCAACACTTCCGTTTCTCCTCTTTCTTTATTTAAATACTTATTTTTACCCGATGAATTTCTTAAAGCGCATCTTTCGTTTTTAATTATAACTTAACGAAATCTCACGCAATGCAAATAATATTTTGTGTTACAGTATAATTTTGTTCAGAGTCGACTCACTGTGAATAAGTTTAAATATCTATGCTTTTTAAGAGATCAGATTAGACGAGAAAACTCAAAGTATGTGTTCGGCTCGAGATCTCCTGTTTTTTTTTCACTCATGCCGACACCGAATCAATCCGACTCGGAATATTCACTTGTCTGAAATAGTCCCGGACTGATATGATTTTTTTGTAGCCCCGGACATTTAGGGAAGTTCTCCACCGGAAGAAACTTCCCGCAGGTTTTATGAGTCAGCTGGTCCTTTTTTAAACAACCGCTTTATCTAAATAAATTTGGTTTGTACTTCTCCGGACTCATGTATGAACTTTCCTGTATCAAGGCAACGGCCAACGGGTCAAGGGCATCTTCGCCCAATCTTCCCAGTGCCAAAACGGCTCGCGCAAAAACGGCCGCGCCTAAACGACCGTGCCTAAATGACCCATTCCCACGACAGGCAGAAGCGACCCAAATGTGTATTCACGTTTTGATTGCATGTCGGGTAAAAGGTAGTCTAGACTATTGTATTGCTTATTCAAACAAGTCGTTGTATGCAATATCTGTCCACCATCCTCCTTGAAGTAGCTGAAAAGTGGTGCTACTCACGGCATTAGGCATTAAAATCGGGAAAAAGCAAGTAAGAAACTACTTCGTACCGCAAGGGTCATATGCTTTCAAACTTTCTCTTTTCTTTGAAATTGTTCCTTTATAACGCTTTTCGATGTCTAATCACCAAAAATTATCTTACATTTGAACGAAAGTTGCAGAATTGCTAATTCGCTAATTACTGCCTCAAAGTAAGAGCGGAAAAGCGCATGAAAGGAACAAGTATGACATTTTTTGACTCGGGTAGCTTCACTCCTTAAAGTACTGGGCGTATCAAAGTACGTGGGTTCGAGTCCCGAACGAGGTGGATGATTTCTCCACCGGGAAATTTTTCCGTGTATGTGCACTGGCGGGTGACGCCGTTTAAGTACGATTCTTTAAGTCCGAGGTACACAAAAAATGGAAACCTGTTGTCCATGTTTGCAAATGAGACAGTGTAGGCACGCCGAAGAAATGTCCTTAGCATCCTCTTAGGCCGACACAGCTACAGTATTAGATGACCGAAAATTTATTGGAACAAAATTTTTACAATTGGATAGATATATAATGTCAAGACTATTGTCTTTCTCAGCCTGTCTCTGTTGCTTTCCTCAGTGCTTTGGAGTCACTCTGCAAATAACAGCTAAAATGCAAGTCCGTTCACTCCTTTCTTGATCATGCGTTATGACCAGAAGTCAGTAGCTGCTTTACATATCACCATTTTGGGTAATTCTCGTTAGAAAATTATGTTATTAACGCATGTATTCTAGCAACATCCAAAATATGTCATATAATAAATAATTATTCACATATAAACACTTTATAATTATAAGAATTTCATACGACCCGACGTTTTGGATCTAATACACTGCTTGCTTGAATCTCGAGGGTTAAGGGTACAATTGGCTGATTAAGGTTGGATAGAAAAATCGATTCAATCAACTTCTAAAACAATGGATATCAACACGCGATCGAAAATCAATTTATGGTGATAATCACCGCCTGCCGCCTGATTGTGTACTTTATTTGGCCCTATAGAGTGAGTTCTATTTTCTTTTCCGGTGAATGAATGCCAATTACAAACGAGACGGAGAGCTGTAAATCAATGAACCCATGTAACAGCATCACTTCGATAAGATCGATGCAATATATCCACTGAAAATTAAGGAGAGAAAATAATTATACCAAGAATAGGAAGTTTGTTGAATTTTCTAACTTTTTCGCGACAGGATTTTTTCGTATCCCTGATGATAAAAGAGATCTAAAAAGAAAATATTAAAAAATGAATTTTTTTCCATTTTATGTCACGTATCGTCGTAAAAACTTGGACAATAGGCATACATGACGATAGGAAAAGAAAGGTAGAAATGCAAAGAACAAATTGGGCAAGTTTCATTTCATAACTATTAGAGTGATTCATTCCCTTCCGGTGTTTTCATGGTAGCTGCAATATGATTCCGGCAAAAGGTTTCCGGTGCCGTGACTCGGAAACTAAGGAGTAGCTAATACAAAAAACGCTTCGCGCCACCTTCACGTTTTTCACCAGATACTCTTCTTATCGGACCGATTTGACAGATCTGTTCACCTCAAAGTGCCAAACCGTGGACTAGGATCGCACTCATTTAAGATTTTTACCAACAGGATGCCTTCTGCGATGCTGCTACTTCTTCTTGCCTGCCTAGTGGGCAGTGGAATCTGCATGCCAAGGTCGTCATTATACGATCTGGATCAAGAACCTCCGACCATCTATTCGCAGGATGAAGGCCCGTCGAATGAAGTTGAAGAGTATCAACCTCAAATTAAGACGGTAAGTCGGCCATAACCAGTCCCATTACCCTACAGGATATCATGGAGGGAATGGTTATACGGTTGCGTCCACTTATAGATCAAAGGAGGGGTGAAATCACGGAAGGGGGCAAAGAGAGAAATTTTCTCCTCATATCCTCACAGGAGGCCATATGAAAAACAAGAAAAAACTTAGGACTTGATACTAAAAATTTAATGTTACCAACGAGTTAATAACATTCATAGGCGACTGTCGGTCATTATGTTTCGAACAGCGTCCCCTGATCCCTTGAAAAGCTCGCTTCTCTAGTAGTTGACGCGGGTTAAGGTGGTTGGAGCGCGAATCGTGTGTCATTGAGAGCATATTTTTATAACTTTTTATGTAAGTCGAAAAAAATTCTTGGATCACTCTCCACATAAGTACGTCCGTCCATATGGTACAGAGAACCTAACAATTAGTGTTATATATGATGCAAGAAATATATTTTTGAAATTTCGTGTTCGTTAAAGAATTCTAGTGACTAGGATTTACGACACTGAATCCGAAATTTACGCGAATTTCACATGTAAACACGTGCTTTTAACTCAGGATGCTACTTTAATATTTACTAACCACCATAACAGTAGATAAAACGTATTATTTCGTGCTAGGAGGAAACATGTACACATAGACTTATTTTGAAATACATGGGAAGTGCCATTAGGCTACGTGTTAAAATTATATTTAATAGGAAAGAAACCATCCCGGTAACACACCATTTTTTCACCTCCACCTGCACATATAACTAAAAATATTCCACTTTTTTCCGGCAATGAAATTATACGAAGAATTTCGTATTTTTGTTGGAACCGTTTCATTGGAAGGGTAATATCTATTATATCAGTCTAGGCCGCACTGATCTACCAGGGAATACTGTTTCAATGCCCTTAAATTAAGATGCTGCCCTTTAAGTTCTCTGTAATCACTGCGAATACCATGCATGACTCTTCTACTGTTCACAAAATCGATTGAAGCACGCTTCATGAAGCCGTTTGCAATAAATTTTCCCTTATTAGCATACCCTTCGGCAATTTAAAGATTGAAAGAGCAATTTCTAATGGCAAAATCCTATTCAGGTTGTCTCTAACTAATTGCAACTTAGTTACACCGCATAGCGCTAATACACATTGTGAGCCTGCCTGAGGCACCGACGAGTATTTTCGTACTCCGGATATCAAAAGTGATCAAATTTTGTGAGACCTACCTTTTCGTTTAGATGCCTATCAATTTCTTGGCATGAATTCTTGTAAGTTTGCGAAGCAAGTCTGTTTCACTTGAAGATTATTTCACCTCCTCAACACACTTTTAAAACATTCCAGGGGTATTTCTCTCACAACTGCTGAATTTTATATTTGAAAGTCCTGATTTTGATTATCCATTGCTTCATCGGAATTAGTTTTGCATTGATTTTTTCTGTAAAATGCAAAACACTCATTGCTCAAGTATAAAGTACTCTATTATGCTGATGAAATAGGCTGAACGTTACTTCTCGAATTTTAGCATTACGACGTGACTTTAAAGAACATAAAAATTATAAACTTTACATTAATATCATAAAATGAATTCTTACTTTCCCTTGAACTGGTGTATCATCTCTCAAATTTCATCTTCGTATACTTTTTCTGCTACTGAATTGATGGTCGTGAAATCGGTGAGTTAGGTTCAACTCTTTCACATTTTCCGAGAACTGATGTAAATATAACTAAGTCATAACAACTTAAATGCCTATAACAACTCAAGGAAAGAGGAATGAAGGTGATGATATATATCTGAGAGTAGTGATCCTGGTCAGTGGCATGAGCGCAAGTAGGTAACGGGTCGGGGAGAAAAAAGAGAAGCGAATGCAGGCAGATGATTTGTTAAACATTGCTTCCTTTTCACTCTGACTTTCCCTTGATCAAATATTGGAATCACCAGATCGCGGATAGAACGGGGAAATGACAGTTAACAAATCCGTAATTAATGATGTTTTATACATCGTCCACTAGCACGATGAAAATATACTGTCATAATAATGAGTAAATAGAAAATGTATAACATACGATCCACATAAGCAACCACACATCGACACACTCATGCAGAAATCCCCCCCCCCTTAAATATGCTCCCTGGATCCAAGGGAATACATCAGAGAGCATGAAAATTCATTTAGATAGGAAGCGGTTTTATGCTTGATTTTGAGGTAGCATCCATCATGGAGAAAATAATAAACAACTTAGTGTGCCCCTCTTTAAGAATTTAATGACAAGACCTGGGATCCGAGACTTGATTAATGTCATCTTCTGGCGAAATAAATACTTTTGTTTTATTCTATTTACAAATCCATGGGATATTCATGAAATATTCATTTCCTCTCCCTCTTCCATGGATTGATATGTGTAAGTCAAAGGTTGTAATTATCGCGTCGACACCCACGTCATCTCAATAAAGTCTTAAAGAGGAATTCAAAATTATTATATTGCTCTGCTACCTCTAGTTTATTCCCTCCTACTTTTCTAACTAGTCACGCTGTCTTTGACCATTAAATCTTCATTTTCTTAAAATTTATCCTTGAATCGTATCCCCAGAACTGCTTTTCTAATGCATCTTCGAAAGCTTGCAATCCCTTCGATGATTAAATAACCGACACCTGGTCGTCCGCAAATTTAACCTACTTTAATTCCCACATCTAGCTCTGCCCACGTCTCCCTTACCATTTCCTCGGCGTAGATATTAAAAAGTAAAGGGGATGACATGACCCCTTGCCTTGCCCCGGAATCTGTAAATGCTCACCCCGATTCACCGTCAACCACCCTCAGGTGTGTCCCGCCCAAGGTGCGGTCACGTGAATCCGTCCATTATTGTTTGTCAACGTTGCTGCGTAATTTCTTATTTGTGACATCAGGAAGGCCAAATATATCGAGATCCGGCCATTAAAAAGCCACTTTTTCCAAATCAAAAAGGACATTTGAACAACAAATTTGCAAGTTTTGAACTGAACGATAAAAAAATTTACTTTGATACGGTGGTTTCTTTGGAGCCAACAGTTTGTCAAGAGACCAACGAGAAACGCGTAGAACTACGACGAGGTATTTTTAATTGTATAAAACAAAAGATTAATCACGTTTTTTTGAGCGAAATCGGTTATTTATTTACCTACCTTACATTTAACTTACTACCTTACATTTCACGACACGTAAATAGCAAAACTCAGAGTGGTGACCCAGGTAAAACTCAAATCCCCGGATTTCCAAACTAGGATGCCACCCTGCTGCCACCGAGCCCGATCTAAAGGGAGGATAAATTTTTCTTCATTTGAAATCTTTTAAGTTACAAAGGTGAAAGATTTTTTTCATATAGCACGAAAATAAAGGAAGATATTTTCGATAGAGATTTAGACAGAACACTGTTAATCGTTTAGATAGAGACGAAGAAAATGTTGACAACTGCTACGGGAGAGGACAGGCAATTTTGTTATTTGGTGATTAGTTTCAATTAAAAGCTGTTGTACATGTTAACTCCAGAGACCAACATAATTTGAATCCAAATTTTTCAGTTAAAAAACTTCAGTTATAAAACTTTGGGAAATAAGATAACTCTCGTATGAACTCTGGCGGACCTATTATCAATTTTATATCCCCGGAGTATTCTTTGTCATGGTGAACATCTCATAAAACTGTATTCGAATGCGCATTTAGCCAAAGAGTTCAATTTTCAGTTCCCTATAACATTTGACAGTATTAAGCTTGGACGCTATGCACAATATTCTTTCCTCAACTTGGAGATTGATAGTATAACTCGCCAGGCCGCCCTGTCATTCCCCTAATTAGTCATAAGTACGCAAGTCATAGCAATTGAATTCCTACCCACGGTTCGAGTTGTAACAACAAATTGAAATTGAAAAACAATTGAACGGAAAATTAGCAAGACTTCAGAATATAACTGAATAATTAATGATATGATAATTACGTTTTCAGCAAGATGATGACCAAAAAAATGCCATGCTGTATCAATTACTGAGGAAGTACTATTTGGAGGCAAGAAAAAATAAAGTACTCGGCCAAGGATATGAGAAGATAAAAAGGAATAACTACAGCAGGGGAAGTAAGTACTCCACGTGATGTTGATCACTAAGATTAGATGTTCTTCATTGTTTGTTCAATGAACTTTATTTTATTATGATAATGCATTTAGTAAATAGCGACGACATCAGGCTTAACTTGGTGGAATTTGTCCATCTTATCTTACTAATATATGCATAAAAATCTAGTGGTGTCTGTCTGTCTGCTATTCAATCACTCATCAACCACTGAATCGATCGAAACAAAATTTGGTAGGAAGATATTTGATATAACTGGTTCGCGCATAGGCTATAGAACAAGGGCCTTGGGGTCCTATAAGGCCCTCAAGTGGGCCCTTTTATCGCCAAAAATTGGCCCTGGAAGATAATTCTTGCCTGTATTAGAAACACGTAAAATATATCTATACAAAAATTACCACAATCATGGGGTCGTAAGTCACGCTGGGGCCCCAGGGGGCCCAATGTTCCAAAAGAATGCTTTCTTAAAAGCCTCATAAGTAATGAACGAGTGAACCGATTTTAGTGAAATTTTCACACATGGGATCAGGAAAGCTTTTTTAAGGAAATTGGGACTATAAGGAAGGATCCTGGGCCCCAGGGGCAGCATATTGGGCCGTCTGGTGTCTTATGTGTTTGAAAAACTCAAGTCTCAACATTTTGGTTCAAGTGCAGAGATTTATCTTTTTGCATATTTTTATTAGTTCTACTACAGATAGAAGGCTATAGTTTTCGCCATTAGATGGATAAAAGATTGCAGTTTCTTATTTTTTCATTCAATTTTCTTGTACGAATAAAATTTTCCTAGAAATTGCGTTTTTAATGTCAAAATCATGAATTTTACTTCTGTCAACAATAGGATATTTCCTTGATAACCGTGGAATTAGCATCAGCTTTATAACGGAAATGGGAGCTTTACAATGGCGGCTGAGTTTTTTATCTAGAGATGGGAATGACAGTGGAAATCTAGGCTGTACACTGAAATGTTGCTGATTATGATATTTTCAAGGATATTTTTGCCTATAATTGGCAAAATGCATTTCAAGTGGATTAATTTACGTTGGACCCATGTAAAACAGGAGAATGCCACGATGTTATATTAATGCGGAAAGCCTATGGAATGCAAATGGCCTGTAGTTTTGTTTCCATATGTTACTGTAAAAGAATGTCAAAACTCGGTAAACATACTGTAATGCGGTTTTCATCTGCTGGATTAAAACATAAAACTAAAATTATAGCTGAGTAAAACAGGAGAATGCCACAATGTTATGTTCTAACGTTTCTTGCCCATTATAAAGATAGACATAATAGATATTTGAATTATGATCTAATAGCTTTCTGCCAGTTCATTTCTTAGCGGCAAATGATGAGGTATTAATTCATTTATTTTATTATGCCCTGTCTTTCTTTCATCCCCCGTTGTATTTCAACGGGTACCTTTGCTAGTACTTAATAAAATAGACATATTTTGAACTTTTTCACACGTTATTTATTTCCTAACCGGTTTCAACCCGTTCATGTCAATTTCAAGGGACTCCGTGACATTTTCAAGGTTCGTTACATTTTTCAGGGAGGTTGGGAAATAAATAACGTGTGGAAAAGTACAAAGTATGTCTATAATATTACATATGCATTTAGTTAGCTAAAGCAGAATCTATAAAAGGTTACCATTATGAAATTCTTGCCGGCATGACACATCTGTATGAAGTTTCTCTGTCTCCCCCTTCCTTGTGACATCAATTCCGTAGCGATGAGAATTTCTGACCAATTTGAACACGTATGCACGTAACTTAATATTGATTTAAAGTCCTCTCTTTCATCAGTCCTGTTCGAGCGCACCCCCAAATGAAACTGCATCTGATGTCCATACATCAGCGGAAGGGATGCAATTTCCACACTCAAACACCTGAGGGTTTTGATCTGGTTCCATCGGAAAGATATAGGTTGGATTCAGATGGCTTTGGGCGATATGCTTAACTCAGATATCCTGGACCCCTCAACAACAAACGGCAATATCAGAAAACATACCACAATTTTGACTCTGGAGTTTTTTGTTGCCTAAAAATAAGGTATATTAGCAACTTTCTCAGTGGCATCAAATCTTATTCGAATTCGACTAGTAACCTCGATTCCATTGGATCTATTTCAATGGAAATCTAGACAAAAAGCAGTTTAAAAAACAGCAGAGCACAAGTGGCTCTTGAAGGAGGCCATGGACAGAGAATGGATATGGTAAAAGGTTATGAAAGGTTGTCCGCACTTAGCAAAGGAGGCTTAAAAAAGCCTAATCCCATTCACTAATAGAAGATAACTAGCCACATTAGCCTGTATCAACTACAAATAATGAATTGATATCTCAGTGAAAATCTACTATACAACAGTTAATCCAACATTTATCCACATGAAGAACAACATCCGTAGCTTACAGCTACTGGTTATTTGAGTGAGTTAAAAAATTTAAAATAAATGAAGACTAAAATCTTTCTAAACAAGATTAAGTTTAAGTTATAATTTATGCTGATACTTAATAAGCTTAATCAAGCCCTATTTAACTTTAGTCAACTCTTCCCTTCGTGGAATTTTTCTCAAGTCGGATCTTTTCAAGTGCATTCCGGTTGAAAATAGAAATAAGTCATTATTCAAGTTAATGAAGATATTTTTTTACGTCCCAAAACGGGTTTTTATATATCATGTGGTAATTAAATATAGGCGTGTCTCATAAATTCGTGCGGCGTAGACTCTAAAATAGCAGTCAGACTAATTTTACTTCATTTTTTCAGCAGCAGTTTTCTGCCCCCTCAAGTCCATCAACTGCTACAGCGGTCGTTAAGGAATGGACAAAGGATAAAACTACCACCATAACATAAATATTTTTTCCCTCATTTTTGGGACAAGAAAGAATTACCATGCAAAAATACATTCTTTTCAATCACAGATATTGGTTCAAATACGAAGTGCCTTTTTTTGATTTTCCCACCAAATTCCCTCGTTGCTGATGTATTCGCCGATGCAACCATGCTGAAGAGCGCAGAAACTACAAACAATGAATGCGGTAAATTTGTCTTCTTCGATTAAGAAAGAAAGGAGGACTGGAAAACCCTAGTGATGAAGAAATGACATAGCTTGGGACCTTTGGGAAATGTCAAGACAACGGTGCTAACTTCGCACATTAGACATTGGCCACAGTCATAGGTGTAATTCGGGTATGGAGACATGTGGCAGTTGTCCCCCACCCCACAATAATTTGAAGGAAGAACATTTTCGTAATATAACTAACTTTGAAATACTAAGTTCACAGGCACATTTTTAGTTACTTTGTTTACAGGCACATATTTAATTACTTAGTTACTTTGTTTATTTATTCAATGAAGTTATTAAATTTAAAAGATTAAATGGAATCATTGAGGTAGATGGAGAGGGCGTTTGCTGTAGTGGCCTTATCTAGAGGCTGTAACATTGACATGGCTTGTCCGCCATCTTTGTTGACCCAGATTTTTTTCTTTAGCGCTAATTTAGAAATATTATCATGTTTTCCATCGATAAATTACTAGAAAATTGCATTCACTTGCTTCTTTTATATGCATTCTCTCACATATATTTTTATTTATTTAAATATATAGTATCCCTTATTCCCGGTGAAAACTCAAGAAAATCCAATAGAAAACTTTGCAATGAGTAGCCAATATGTGTTTCAGGAGTTAATGACCTAAAATTTCAAATTGATGGTGGGTATTATTTCTTTATATTTGCTTAATCTTCCATGCCGTCGTTCTATCAAATGAAAGTATGTAAAGAGCAGGGATAACCAATATGATTGATATTACGGTTGCCAGGCTATAGTTTGATGATGTAATGGCCTCTCCATCTACCTCAATGAGTGGAATTTTATAGAGAAAATATAGAATATTATCAATAATTCTGCAGTTGCAAATTGCCCTTAAAGTGCTTAAAAATTAACTTATCTACCAAAAGCCCCCAGTAATCTCTGTCCTTCCTCCAATCGTCAAAATGCTCCAACTACACCCATGACAACAGCTTAAGTACTAAGGCTGTATGTAGGTCACCAGTGCATGCCAGCCACGGACGAAGGACTAGTGTTCACGAGTCAAGCTGAAAAAGCTCAGATAATGGGAAAAAAATGCTCCCAATGTGAAGGGAATGATCGAATAAATTGTATCTGCACTCCAAGAGTAAATAAATATTATTAACAAAAATTTCTCAACGCTAATTGCATATTACTTCATTCTGGTTGAGGTTCACATCAGGTTGGTGGCATTTTCCTTCGGATTATTATAAAGAAAAACTTTCAAACATTCAAGATGCCTCCAAATGACAAAATAAACGGTAAGAAAGCCTATTTTCACGAACCATTGCTAATTGAATATACAGTCCAAAGAGATAATAAAGAATTGATAGCTATTCGATAGCTATAAGATGAGCGTAGCCAGGGTGAGGCAGCTGATCACCTCCTGCCTCTTCACCCAATTGGACGAGACATCTCACGACAAATCTGCTATCCAGAGCCAGACAGGAGGATTACGAGTGACGTGCCCCCAACATAAATCTTGGCGACGCCCATGGATAGAGGTAGATAGAGAACGGATAGCATTGCTGGTTATTTTCGAATCTACACGAGATTAATTAACTAAAATTCCAAGAAATATTCCACTGCTTTCAAACCTGTCTGTGATGTTTTTCTACTGTTGTTGGAGTCCTAGTGAGTTTGGTGTAAAGGGTATAAAACACAAAAAAGTATTGAGCATTTCAATAATATTAATACTTTTGAGTGGAATGGTGAAAGTTTATCTCTGTAATCCAACAGAAAAATTAACAGAAGTTACTGAAAGGCAAAAATCACTAAGGATACAGTCATTATTTAAAATATGAAATATAACAGAATCATTTTTTTAAGTATCATTTTATCAGGCTTACTCAAATACCCACGAGCCCACCGAAGAGATAACGAAGGGAAAAAGGAAGAATACCTGAAACTGAGACGCATATGACAGTAAGGCAGAAATGAACCTGGGAAGAGGTAAATATTCTAAAACTGTGGGAAAAACAGAGAGATCAGAAAGAGTGCGAAAAATCGACCACCTGTTGATCTAGGTAATTCTAAAACGATGGTGTTAAAATATCTGTATTTCTAAAACATATAAGTCACGAGAAAAAGTCCATCTTTAAGGTAGTTGGGGCGATATTTTATGTAAAGATTTGCGTAAAACTTTGTAAACGAGTTCTTAATGGTAAATTGTATTGAAAAAAGATAAACACATTGGATGTTCTCGATAGGGTTTCTTGGCAATTCAATACCATTTAAAAGCGTAGCCTTTTGGCAATCGACATATAGTTCAAAATAGATCGGATACATGAGCACAGTTGTTCCTCTATAAGAAAAATAATAAGTTTATTACACCGAAAAAAATTATTCTTAAAATTAGTTAAATCCTCTATCAATCCTCTATCGATTTTCCGCTACTATATGGTAACCAAAGTATTCCTCTAAGCGTTACATGAATTTCCTCTCCGGTGAGGAATCCTCTCATACTTAGAGGATTATCTATATTCAGAATAGAAGGTAACTCCCTCTACATTAATGAGGATTATTCTCAAAATTTCATCTACAATTCTGAGGATCCCTCTCAAAGCAAAAGCAATCCTCTAAAAATTCCTCTACTTTTAGGAGCAATCCTATCAAAATTTCTCTACTTTTAGGAGCAATTTCCTCAAAATTCCTCTACTTTTAGGAGCAATCCTCTCAGAAAGTCCTCTTATTTTAGGAGGAATCTTTACCATTATTCCTCTTATTTAAATGACATTAATCTTTTATCAATGGAAAGGAAATTAAAAATGAAAGGTAACTAAAGAACACTCCATTTATTTCAAGCATTTGGAACAACATACAATAGAAAACACTATATCGAAAATTACAGCAAGTCTTGTCAGTATAGGAAAAAGTTCAGTACAGTTATGAACACACTTAACTACTCAAGTAATAAAGCACTGAATGTTTTAAACGGATGGAAAGCAAGATGGATTTAACGAGCACGCCACGGTGAGCCAAAATATAACCTAGTGATTATCGTGTTAACCTCAACGATACGATAGTACGTACTTTCGAATGATGCGATGTAGTGCCCAAAATCAAGCCGTTCCAGGATTTCACGCAGTCTGGACTCCATCGCAAACACCTCTGAAGAAATAATCTTTGCTCAACACTTTTAATCCGTACACCAGCGAAATGAACACACGGACACCGGCACACGAGCACGTTGCACGTGGGTTTGAGCGATGTGTTACTCCGCGTCGCCACAGCCGGCCATGCCGCTCTAGGGCCAGAACCTGTTAAGGCCTCAAGTCTATTTGTAGTCATTGTAGCACATGAGACGATGTTGGGTTTATCCACCGCGACAGTGGCTTTGTAAGCACGACTTCATCTCATGTGCTACAATGTAGACTTGAGGCCTGAACATCTAGTTCGCATAAATCCCCCTCGAAATTCGCCTTGAAGGAAGATGGCTTGGTAGTGTAACTGGCATGTAAGATCGGCTTTAATCGATAAAATTATTATAGTAAATAAATAGTTACCCTCCTCAGATCATGAAAAAGCATGGCTGCTAAATGTCTTTTAATATTAATTATGTAACAAAGATATAAAAACTAAAATATGTAAAATATATACTGGTATGTTTCTAAAAAATACTTTAAACAAAAATGTATGTGTCTTTGGAGTGGATCTTTTTTTACTCTGTATGCTAATGAATGTAATGTAATATGATATTGGTATAAAATAAAAACATTGGAACAACACACCTGACCGGCAATTGGGAGATCCGGGTTCGAATCCCGGTCAAGTCAAATGATTTTTTCATGGCGAATTTCAACCCTGGTGTATATGCACCCGTGCGAGTGACTTCGTACCACATCATTTGTAAAATGCAACCATTGGAAAATCACAGTGGATCGTATTTCATTACAAATAACTGTTCGGACCTGTGGATTACAGATGATTAATGTAGTGATGAAATGCAAAAGCTGCCCAAAACATATTGCCTACTCAAGGCGAAAAGAACTCTACGGCAAATGGGCAACATTTTTTAATTAGCACGCTTTTTGCAGCGATAAACTTTCATTAAAATGCACCAATTATCATTCATTTTAACGAACTCGTAATTGAAAATATTTCATTCCCTCATGAAGCTCATCCCCACCAGGCCAAAGGTAAAGGTACACAAAAAATCGTAAGCAGTCGACTGATACAGAGGAAAAATACGTTCCACACTAAGGAGTTTTAGAAAAGACAGTGATATTAGTTTCAATGATAACATTAGTAACTGTTTGGATTTCTTATTTATTCCATTTTGGCAGCAAAATGCAGAACACGATGCCATTTTTCACGTATAAATGGCCGCTCGCGGCACTCGCTTTATTTCCCCAATTTACGATATAAAATGCGAGACTACGGCACTTGTGTTGATTTTTGAGGCAGCTACAAGCACGTTTTATTCTCTAAAATCCTCGATGGACTCGATAAATTCACGACTGAGCCACAAAAAAGCCACGATTGCCACCAGATTTTAATACTTTTGCATTGTATCATCCAATATTTTCATTGTCACAACATGGCTAAATGTGCAAAAGCGATCGTCTTTCGGCTTCAGTTCTCCCCGTTGGAGAGAGCTTCAAGGCCACCCCTGTGCTTACTTTCCACTTCATACGCGACATCTTACTTTAAGATTACTAATCTTGGATTAGGCGGAATATTGGGACAGAAACTTCATCTCAAAAGGAAACATAGATCCTCTAAAGGAAAGACAAATATTCCCAAATTAAGAGGAAATTCTGAGAGGATTTGAAAAGAGGAACTGTCCTCTACACTTCAGAATACTTTTATTTCGGTGTATAATTGTAGCTAGCAAATATCATACCAAGCAAGATATCATGCCAAGTAAAAAAACACGTATTCAAATGTGAATTTCGCATGTTTCGAATTCCGCACCACAAACCCAAGCCATAACATTGCTCAGAATGCTTTAGTTAAGGTGAAATTTTTAAAACATAATGCTTGCATTATTTATACATACGTACATACATATCAGTCACGCCGTTCCTTTCCAGGGTATGTACAGTCACAAAGTTTCACTCGTAAATACATATTTGTACACCTAACTCTGCTCCTATAATTTCCTCCATACTGACCTATCCTTGCAAACCTCTTTTGCCTCAACAACATCCCGCCCCTTGCGCTTAGTTTTACATACACAAAAAACATCCATTCGTCTCACTTTCATTTTATTCAACAATTCATGCTCCTTTCCATATACTCCTCTCACATTCCAAGTACCGATAGTCAAGTCCGTATCTTGATGGGTCAACCATATTCAGCTTCCGCCGCCCATCATGGCTTCGGCCGTCCGAGGCTACTTCGTGACTATTATGAGTAAGTAGTAATAGAGTATGCAAGGTTACCAGCCTTTGCAATACCCTCACCACGAGCAGCTTTCCCTGCTAACGGTTACGGTGCTCTACCAGTCAGTTTTGGCACATTTTCGCCAGTATGCCACAAGAGAAACCAAAGCATAGTAATACCCTGGGCCCGCTTTCACTATTCTACTCCTCTGAAAGGACTACGTTGAGAGCCAGCATGCCGTTGCCCGCGACCCACCACTAGGAGGTATATACACATCGGGTCAAATAACATGCGCTTCTAAGTGAAGTGCAGTCAAAGGATTTTTCCGACTTAAAAATTTATAAAAATTTGCAATTAATGACTCACGAATACTACTCCAGCCACCTTTTGCTCTAACTGTTGCTCTAACTAATCTATCCCACTACTCCCGCTAGTCTGTCGCGTAATTCAAGGTTCTCGTCCTATCAAAACTATATAAAAATTTCACCATTCTCAATTATCTGATGTCTCTTTCAGAACGCCGAGTAAGCAAATATTATAAATGAACATATTGACTCCAGACTTGTAGTGATAAGTTAATTAAAACCTATCTTTAGAACGCCAACACTTGAGGTACTACCATGCTAAATATATTTCAAGCGAGAGAGATCGTGTACAAAAGGGTGTCTCACGAACAATTTTTAGATGGTGCCCTTCGATCTTCATTGCTTACTAGGATCTTAAGCACAGCGAGTGACCTCCTTTCGGTTTTGTGGGCAATTCTCACCTACTGCTTATTCCATTATTATGTAATGGAGAATGTATTTCAAGTACATAATTGCCTTCCTTGCACAATTAAATTATAGTCCATGAGTGACAAGATCAGTACAAATGCAGTGCAACATGGGATACCTTCAGAAATTTTTATTAAAAATCTAAATGTGGAAAAATGTTGTTAAAAATTTGGATAGTACCCTAAGGCCGATTCTCGTCAGTGACTTGTGTGAGTATTATGGAATCGATGGTGAAGAAGTGAATGTATTTAGTCAACTGTTCAAAGTTAGCTACCCAAGCATTGATTTATCAGATGTGCTGAGCTTCAGTGACGAGAGTCTGAGCCAAAACAATGGCGATAGTGACACCCAAGACCCTTGTGACGACAAGCCTGATGGTCCAAGTACATATCCTAATATAACAGAACAAATATTTCTGGATCAATGGGTCAAGAAAAGATTCATTGGGCCTTACCTAACGATGTTATACCAGATACTTCTGGCTTCTGACGCGTTGCTCAGCAGAGAGGTTTATGAGCTGATTAAGAATTGTAAGAAATAGGCTGAGAAGCAGCATGGGAGATGTCTGGCTCTCCGACATGCTTATCCTTTCTTCCGAAAAAGACATTTTAAAATCCATTCATAACAGTGAAGTTATAGAAAATTTTGCTTTGTCAAGTGAGCAGAGAAAAAAACTTTTACTGTATAAAGGACATCAAGGGTAGGGTAGTCAAAATGGTACCACCACCAGTACTGATTTAATCTGTATTATTTTATCATTATTATTCGTTACTTAAGTAACATTCCCCTCCGAGTCCTCGGCAAGCATCGGGTTTCATTGCCGTCATAATGGCCGAGGACTCGAGAGGGGTTTGGCAGTTATCGCAGCCACGTCCGACGCCCAATGGATTTGTGTCTACGTTGCCGTTGGGTCGTGCGTGCGGAGTAGACGGAGGGACCCAAGTATTACGGCCTTCTGAATGGGAGCTGCAAGTGACTCCGCCTGTGCCACGCAGGACGGACTGCGCTTGATGCTCCCCAGCAGCGAGCCCTTAACTCCATCGAGCACACCTATGACACCATCCTGGCATGCGAGGACGAAACCCTCGGTCTCTGACTTTAGACCAGCGGATCGGAGGAAGGCAAACGTCAGCTCCTTCGATAGCCTATGCTTCTCCATGTTTCGATAGAAACATCAATGCATGGGCTTATCTGTATGTGCCTTGAGCAAGGATTTCTGCTCGGCCTTTTTAATTTCGAGCTTCAGGACGTCTGCCTTCAACGACAAGATAGACTTATCGTCGTCGCTACCGTCTGATGTCGGGTCAAAGTCCATACCGGTTTCGTCCAATGCCCTCTTGGCCGCCTGGAAGAGAAACGCCCCTACTCCGGCTGTTTCGTGATCTCTTACGAGACTGAGCTGGGGGTTTCTGCTTTTCTGCTTTTGAGCACTTGACATGCTGTTCCAAGGGCAACTCTGTTGTAGATACATTCCAGGCTCAACAGACCTCTACCACCTACACTGCGAGGGAGATGCAGTATGGCGACGGAAGATTTCGGATGAAGACTTCTGCAGATGGTCATCATCTTCCTCGTTCCCCTGTCGAGGTTCTGTAACTCGTTGACGTTCCATTTCATGTATCCGGAGGTGTACAGCAGTGTGAGAACCGCGAACAAGTTCGTGGCAAGAACCTTGTTCTTGCCAGACAGCTCAGAACTCCAGATTTTCCTGAGATTCTGTCTGTACTTGGCGGTGACTCTTTTCTTCACAGCTGCAACCTCCTGCATTCGGCTTTGAGGGACTCCGAGATATTCGTAGCTGTCATCGCCGTCGAGGTGGAGAATGACGCTCCCGTCAACGAGGTGTACGTCTTCCTTGTTCTCCGAAAATCTTCTCCTCGCCAAGTGGATGGATGCACACTTGTCCAATTCGAACTCCATCCCTATAGCCTCACTGTACTCGAGTACGGCGTCCAGGGCCACGCGAGGGTCTTTTGCATTGGAAGCGTGGAACTTCAGGTCATCCATGTAAAATAATGCGTGGCCTTATGTTTCCTGTCATCTGGCACTCCGCACATATATCCTTTAATTTGTCGCAGCCTTGGCGAGAGAGATAGGAGGGAAATACAGAACAGCAAGGGGATCAAGCTATCGCCTTGGAAAACGCCACGGTGGTATGATACCAACTCTGTCGAGACCAACCGCTTGCCAGCGGTCAGGACGAAGCGCGTTCTCCACAGTGGTAACAGGCGTTGGATGCATGACACAACCACTGAGTGGACTTCAACTTCAACATGGTTACAATGAGCTCATGTGAAGTAGTGTCAAACTCCTCTCTGTAGTCCACCTAGGCCATTGATAGATTGCGCTTACGCTGGATGGCATCCTGGCATATGCATCTATCAATGAGCAGGTTGTCCTTACATCCCGCGATTCCACGCTTTGAACGCCTCTGCTCGACACCTCCTACCAAACAAGATGGATCAGGTGGAGGATAACGTTACTCAAGATGGAGGTGAACGCCTTGTATAGTGTTGAGTCAGGTTATAGGGCGGTAGTTCTTAGGATCGGACAAGTCTCCCCTCTTAACTATTAGAACCGTGCGTCCCTCAGTCAGCCACGGTGGAATTTCTTCTCTGCCCGAGAGATAGACCGTGAAGAGTCTGGCAAGGTGATGTTAGGTGGAAGTGAACTTCTTACACCAAAAGTTATTCACGGCATCCATTCCTGGAGCCGAGAAATTCTTCTTGTCAGAAAAGGCCTTCTTCTCGTCCCTCTCTGTGACTGAAAGAGGTCCATCCACTTCTTGTAGGTGGCAGTCGCAAAACTTTTTAAAGATGTCTATGGCCGGAGTGTCTCCGTTGAATGGCTTCGACGTTTCATAGATATCCTTCCAGAAACGTTCCACCTCTTGGACGGGTGGCGGAGATTCGACGACAGACTGAGGTTGTCGAAAGAGACGGGACGGGTGGAGGAGGAAGGTTGAGTTCTCCCTCATGGCCTTACTCCTCTTGAGGAGCTTTTTCCGGACCATGGTGAGTGCCGGAACTCTATCAACCGCGTGCTGCTTAGTGGTAAGCAGCACGTTCTCATTCCGTGTGTAATGGTGACATTTGAGGCCACGTGCTATACGCCGGTCTTTGGGTGTGAAAGCCCGCCTAGATGTAATGTTTTCTATCACATACTGAATCCTCGAAGCCTACCGTCTCGCCAGCGTGATCTTGGCCTCCAACTGTTCAAGCCTTTTTGCTGCTTTGTCCTTCCAATAGGTGGGCTTTTGGGAGTGAGCCATTATTTTGGCAGCAGCGTAGACCACGCAGTAGACCGTCCAGAGGTCCGACGTCTCCATAAGTATTTCGTCGATAAAGACATTCAACCTGGTCAGGACGTTGCTCGGCAGAGAGATCTTCCGATGGATATCTCTCTGTCTGGTTTGTCCTACATCATAAGTTATTTCGTTGAACAACCGCGTTCGGAGTTCAGAGTCGGCCTGATCTACTTCCTCCCTACTTGTCGGCGGTACCGACGGTGCAGTGGCTGTCAAAACAGCCGGTGGAGAGACTGCTGTGTCGGGGAGGGTGGTCTGGCCGGTGGTGTATTTCTCTGAACACGCGGTTGTTGGGGAGATTCTTTTTTTCGCAGGTGGTTTGCATAGTCGCCCAGATTCTGCTGCGACAGGTGGTTATGTTCAGGATGCATCTCACACCACAAAGAGTGCATCCTTGCCTTAAACCCCCTGCGATTGAGCTCGCTGGCAGCATAGCATGAGAGGAGGTCACCCCTTAGGGATTCCGTCCACTCTATACGAGCTCCCTTCTTGGTGTATTGTTATTGCCACACCCAACTCCACAAGGCCCCTCATCCGAGAGAGGCCGGTTGTGGGTGGCATTTCTGGTACACTTTCTTGGAACCAGTAGTCCTGTCTGTGGGGTGGTTAGCCCCACACACAGACGTCCACCATTGGCCGGCAGAGCCGTTACCAGGTACTCCACGCGAGGGCTGGTGGTCCGCTTTCGTACCCTTATTATTTTATTATCATTATTCGAGTATTATGTATGTATTACCTTAATATTATTATTCGAGTTTTTAACCATTATAATTAAAAATATGAGCTATGAATAATGATGTAAATGGGTACCATTTAATTAAAGACAACTCTTAATTTAAAATGTTTAGTTTAGTTAGATGTCATTTTGCACACTTTTGCAATTTTTTGCACATTTCACTGGTATAGCTCTGGCAAAAGCTTATGGTGTTGGAATGCACAGAAGAAGACGTCGTGGAGGGTTAAAGTTTGGTGGATGGGGAAAAGAAAAGGGACGTAGGGTAAAGCGAAAACATAGCATTTGTGCCATGCATGAGTGCATTTCAAAAAATGGAATTTGTGTGATGCAGAGAACACAAACGCACTGTAGGATGTGGTATAAAGTATTACAATAGTGTCTCTGTAGTAAGTTGACCACCAATTTTGTTAGATGCGGGATCCAGCTGTATAATTTTAGGAGTGCAATATTCAATATATTTCCCATATTTTTTCTAAATTTGAAATATGAAAGAAGCCTTCAGAAGCTTTAATAAAATATAAGAACAAAATGATTCTCATTTTTACAATTTATTCCTTTTTTAAGCATGCTATCATAAAAAATAAACTCTCACATCCGTAAGTTTTTGTGTAGCATTGTAATAAGTTTTAATTAGTTTCGGCACATTTAATTAGTTTAATAAGCGCAATAGTTTGCTTAAGATTTTATTTCTATTTTTTTAAGTTAGTTTTTGAGGGTTTTGTCAAAGAAATGTAGCCAAACCCTCAAAACTAACTCTAAAAATATGGATATCACAGTGGTTGACAACGTGTATGATGATTTAAGATTTTATTGCCAGAAAAGTGTTTAAAACGATTATGTGAAGCTAATAATTAAAAAAACTTCCCGAATCATCCATTCCCCTCGGCGTTACTCCATACTACCTTGGACAGGCTATAAAATTATAACCTGGTAAGTAGCTATATACCGGCAGGGGGGGGGAGTTGTTGGTTTTGGGAGGGGATGCGCCATCAGTATTGGGGGGGATGGGCACCCCTGTATGGAGCTCATAAGCGCTCTACTCTTAACTTTTATGGTGACAACCAAAATCAATTCCCAGCATCATTTACTCATCACATTTCACCATTAACTCTGAATTAAAATTCCACTACCATACTACTCTCTCATATACAGGTGTGCAATTCTGAAAATTACCACGGTAATTTTCGTAAATTACCTTGGTATTTTACGTAATTTACCGCAGCTCCTGAAAATTACCATAATTTTGGGTAGCATTCTACACCGTCTCAGATATTTTTCATACCAATATATTCCAAACATATTATTATAAGCCATGTCTATTTGTATTTAATGCAATCTTAATCATAAATAAAGGCACTTAAAACTCATTTGTGGAATATTTTTAACTATGGAATATTTGTGGTGCTATCGTTTTAAACAGCTTGAACGAAAATTTCTGATATCAAACATAGAACGCCAAATTGCGTGTGGTCTATCGTATGTGTTTTTAAATTTTCTTTATTTTTAATACATTAATGTAGCAATAGTAATTGTTTGAATGCCGTTTACCCCTTGATATTGCTATTGGCTTTCCTGTTAGATCCTCTATTAGTTATTAATTGTAGAAAATTAAAAATTACCAGAAAATTACAGTAATGTAGTATACTACAGTAATTACCCATCTCTACTCTTTATCTAACCCTGTTATTTATCAGGGTGATTTATTGGTAATGGTAGTCATAGGTGGTAGAGATTTTAAATACACTAGATAGAAAAAAAACCTTTTCTCCCAAGATGAATCCTTTCCTCAGTTTTGCATAAGTCCTAACCCTTATCATTCTTCTGACCAAGAAGCCTATTCTCTTTCTTTTCCTTATCACTTACCCAACATTCTCCTCCATAAATGGCTCTCAGCATCCCCTCATTTCCTGTCCTAAACTCATACTTTGTCTCTAATCTTCTCTTACTAATTTCCTCTCCTCAACCACCACACACCAAGAACTTCCTCAGTCATCTTCTTCTCTTTCCACTAAACTTTTTCCATTCTCCAACTCACACCTCAAATGGCCACACCCTATTATCATCTTCTATTCTAAGTGTCGGCATTTCTGCTCCATATAATGTCACTCTTCATTTTGAAATCTTTGCCTTTCCTTTACATACTTGCATAAGGTCCCCAATATTAGCTCTCATCCTAAGCTGAGATCCTATTTTGCAAACAGAATTCTCCTACATATGTGCTTGCCACTAAACCCAGTCTAAATCCAACACACTGCCCAAGTAATAACATAAGTCATTATGCCAGCTTCATCTTTCCAAACTCCCAATTTTTTCAATAGCCTTGTTCACTATTAAAAACAAATCTTCTAGCATCAGGTTTCATGTGATTACTCTTCATTCAATATTTCTCGCACTGATTTTGTTTCATATCTACCTACCTCCAATACTTTGGATGAACAGCGAACCAACACCAAGTCATTGGCAAATCTAACCAACTTAATCAGCATTCATCCGACTCTGATTCGTACAAGTATCCTACAAGCATCCTATGTCTTTCCTATGATTTTATCAGCATTTATGTTTTGCAGCAGCTATTACCTTATCCCAATACCTATAGCTGCTCACCCTGATTCTCTGTCAGTCACCCTCACCTAAGCTCCCAGGAGTTCATAGGAGTCTCAAAAGACTTATCTCTCTCCAATCTACTCCTATTTTCATTAAGTATTGCCATTAATTTTGCCCAATTCACCATAAAAATTTCTCTCCAAAGTCATTGAAACATGCAAGTATTTTCACTATTATCTACATTTCTTTTGAACCCAAACTGGTCATCACTGAAATAATTTTGTATTTTCTCTCATTGCCAACATCCCATGAATTATTCTAAGAATAACCTTTACCACCTGTGAGTTAGAACTATAGTTATAAGTATTTACATTTTGACACTTTCCTCTCTGTCAGGGTAGAGATCACAACTGTTGTCAGAAAGTCTTCGGGACAGAATTTTTCTTTCATAGACCTCCATACTTAGAGACTTTAATTTCCTTATTCCATATTTCTTAAAATTTTCAGCAACTTTGAAGGATTATTATACCCTTATCACAGCTTTTCTAGTCTTCATTCCCATAGAGCTTCCTCCTCCTCTATTTATAGATCCCATATCATTGGATCAAGGTTAACTTTCTCAAAAGAGCTTTCCTATTCTTTAGCAAGGTTTGCAGGTCTACATATTACCTCTCATCATATGGCTCTTCCATGTACACTCCCATCTTTCCAGAATCTCTTCCCATCCAATTGTTGTCAACCCCATCTATATTCATCATTCTAACCACTCAACATTTTCACATTATCATCGAGTCCACCCTTTTCTACAGCTTTTTCATTGCAACACACTTCTCTCTCCATCAAGTTTTCCTTGGCCCACCTGTTATTAACCAGGGTTTACTGTTTAATTTCTTCACCTCCTCCATCCTTGTTTGGTGTTCATCTTAATCCAATTACTTCTCTCCTATATTTTCCAAATCATTTCTTACATGAATTATAGCTTTTTGTTTCCAGTGATCTTAATTTTACCCATCTCGTCCCCGACCTATTCCTGTTTTTACACCCTCCCCTCTCTCCTCAATAGTTTCCATTTCCTCATCTTCAGTTACATTTCTGTCCACAACCTACCAGCGCCTGGTATTCCTTCCAATTCACCCCAAGTCAGGTGGTGGGAGCAATTTATTTGTGTATATATTTATGTGAAACTTTGCTCAAGTATTCTCAATAATGTTATCAAGATATCAAAATGAAAAAAAAATTAATTAGATTTGGTTTTTTGGCAATTCAATGCTTTTTTGACTAATAGCTTTATGACAGATGACATATATTTAGTAATAGATCAATAGTAGATCCATAGGTTTTCTTCTAAATGCAAATTAATACATTTCTTAGTTGCAATATCTGCTAAACTTCCAATCATTGCATTGACAAACATGTGGTACGAAGTCACTCACATGGATGCATATACACCAGGGTTGAAATTTGCCATGAAAAAATCATTTGACTTGACTGGGATTCGAACCCGGATCTCCCAATTGCCAGTCAGGTGTGTTAGCCAGTTACACCGCCAAGCCATCTTCCTTCATGGCTATTTTCGAGGGGGTTTCAATATCAATATCTGCTAATAAATACCTTTGTGTGTGTAATAATACAATTTTTTTAAGATTTCCAATGTAATTTCTTCTAAATTTCCAATGCCACACCAAAAATTTTGTTGTTGCATGCTTAAATAAAGGAACAAAATTCAAAATACCATTCTTGTATCAATTGCATCAATGCCTAATAATGAGTTCTAAGGAAGTATACAAGAGTCAAATGTAGTCCAGGAATTCCTTTTACTTCTTCAAAGAAATTATACAACTTTGCCCATGATAACCACTCCAGCCACCTAAAAGCTTCCATATTTCACCTATTCATCCTTCTGGCTTCACTTAGCCCTATGATTGTAACATCACATTTCATAACCCATAGATAAAATGTCCTGAACCCATATCTTCCCCCAGAAAGCTGCACACATTGAGGCACTATTCCTAAATCTCTGCCCAAGCATGATATGCTATCAATTTTGTCTCCCAGTCATTTCCATACCAGCAGCTATATTTAAACCATGTGAATGCATATATGTATTCATAAATGTATCTCTCCAACAGAATCAAACTGCCTTCTCAAGGCCAATGCCCCTTAAGTTTCTTTTGGTGGCTTTGTTAATATACTCACAGAAGAATTTCAGAAGCCCAGATTCTCCCAATTACTCATAGACCTTTACATTTCTTTCTACATACATACATACATACATCGACATAGACTAGTCAACCAATGATGAGAATGGATGTCACACTCCCACAAGCAAATGTCTAGAGCAATTAAATCTTGAAAGAGCAGTGATCCTATCCAGACCTCAGAGAGAGATATTATCTGATTTTTTTTACAAGTATATAAAATGCATAGGAAACATGATGAAATAGGCACTCTTATCCATCAAGTTGATAAATCTATTGTTTGCCTTGGCTTATCATTATTCTTTGACTCCAAGGAAATGAGTCACTTCTGACGAAAAATGCCCATTTTGAGCCTCAGTTTATGCAAAGCAGTTTCTACTTTCCAGCCGTTTGAATTTAAACTGGTTGCATTATTTCTTTTGAAGTGAAATGAGCATATATTTTAAGAGCAAAGCAAATTGGTACATTTAAATATCTTTCTCGGGCTTCGCACTGGGTAATGTTTTCATAATCTGCCAACGTTTCAGAAAATGACTTGTTTTCTATTTTCAAGGCACATGTTATTTCCGCTGTGACCACTATAGCACTATGGTTATAGTGTTGGTTATGGTTATAGTATGCTTATGGTTATAGTGGTCACGGCGGAAATAACACGTGCCTTGAAAATGGAAAACAAGTCATTTTCCAAAACGTTGGCGGGTTATGAAAACATTACCCAGTGCGAAGCCCGAGAAAGATATTTAAATATAATACACCGGAAAAATCTTAAATCATTTATTAAATTGGTATATTTTTCAGTAACGGTTTCATTGAATACCTTCACGATATGTATAGCGAGAATTGTACCATGTATCTCACATTATTGTTCCCAGGTATTCTTCCTGAATTTTAAATTATTTTATCATGATTAACATGTAACTATGTAACAACTATGTAACACAGTAACAAAATTACTGTGTTACATAGAAGTCACCGGAAATTCTGATGCTTAAAATATATGGAGCCAAAAATTAATAAATATTTTTATGGCTCTCAAGGTAATTTTACCTATTATGAGAGCAATATACTTGTAGGTTAATTACATTTGCCCCCTTACATAAATGAAAATGAATTTCTCTTTTCCTCAACACGTTATTTCCATCAGTTAAAATATGACTATGGGTTAGGGTGGATCATGAGCAAAGGAGAAAATTACCATTTTATCACAAATCCTGATTGCCAGCTGTCTATTAATGTTCAGAGAAATCTTTTCATGCCAAGTCTACATCATTTATACCATTCTCAACATTTTCCCTCATTCAACCAACATCCTAAGCTTCTTAAATGCTCCTATTCTGTTGAGTGCCTTGGAATAATGAACAATAGTTAGACAAAATAAATGGGGAGAGTGAAATGTGTAGAATTGAAAAGGCTGGTGGTTACAAATAGATCGTGAAATAGAGTCTGTTGAGCAAGACAAAACAAAAAAATAATTGATTCAACACGTACTGAGGGCACAATAAACTGAGATTATATATTCCGAGTGAAAATCCTGATTCATCTGAAGGTTACATGATTCTGTCCGTGATTCCATGAGAGAGGTTCAATGAATCAGTCAATGATTACTACCATGTTGATATGTCATAAGCCATGGGTGGTTGTTTTTATTTTTAGGAAAGTGTGTAACTTCTGAGCTTAAATTATTGTAAAAACAAAAATAAATTTTCAAGCACATGATATTCATAGAAAAAGGGAATAATTAAAATTATTTTTCCTTTACAAGAAGATAATTGCCTCTTAAAACCATCACTTAGGCATGCCTAAGAGTTTAAGAAATCACCGAAAACACAAGTTCCTCTGACTAAAACTGACTGCAACCTAACGTTTGGCATAATAACTTTAAAAAACATCAAAACAATCACTCCAAGTCAACTAATCAAGTTCCAGAATCTTACTAAATATGTCATTGGCTGCAAGTATAAGTCATAAGACATTTTTATGTTCCAAGTAAACATATCTGTAAAATTTCTCCAATTAGTTTTGATTTCTTATTTGATCATAAAAAAAAGTTTTAAGTTGATAATTCACAACCCTTTCAAAGAATATTGTATGATAAAATCTCATGACTGAACTTCTAAAGAGGTAGTTACCTAACACATTCAATGCTCACAGGCAACAATTGCCATCTGCTGGGTGCTATCTAGAGACTGTGTACAAAGATCACAGTCTAAAATTGATTTCTTCACCTAATTGCCCAAGGCATTTAAAAATGTCACCAATCACCAGTGAAATGTTAATTACCACTGACAATAAGCCATTTATTGATTGTAGATCCATCAGGATGAATCCAGGAAGAGGAGGAGGAAATAAAAAAACTTACCACCTACGCATGAATGAGTAATTGAAGGTAACATATAAATTCTCTCCAAAACATGGCCATAGCCAGGGGGAGGCAGGGAGGGCAGCTGCCCCTCCCTGAATGAGACAATTTCAAATCTGCTGCACAGGGCCACACAGGATGATATATTGCTCCCCTTCTTCCCCCAACAGAAATTCTGGCTATGCCCATTCTCCAAAATATTAGCATTTTGCCATAAGCTGGGAAAGATGTTATGCCAATATTTTGGAGAAATATTAGCAAATTGATCCATATTTTTTCTGGCACGTTCGTTTGAAAAATGCTAAATATTTTGGCATATTTATATTAGCCCCTTGACTGCACTCAAATGAAGTTTAGTGGCTCATAAAGGTTTGTACTCATTGAAAGGGTGCTTCTAATCGTGAGGGTTGCATATCCACACCAAATTCGTGAGAGCCTACTATCCATGGTGATTAAGTTAGCCCAGATTGCAGAACATCAACATAAACAAACTTCACTGAATGGAATGCGGTGCCAAGTGAAACCTTTTGTAATATGCCCGTATTTTGTGAGTGCACAACAGTCATAGTCTAATGTTTCGAGTACAGCCTTTGAGTTCATTCAATTTTTACGTATCAAAAGTGCAAATAAGAATTAAAAAATGTAAAATTTTTACAATAGAGTAATTATGAACTTTCGAATAGCCATTTTTGGCATAATGGCTGAAAATACGCACAAAACAACAATCATGGATGCAATTGTAGAAGTTATTCAGTTATTTTATTTAGCACACACATACTCTCCTTCTGATGTGTTTTGAAGAGCACTGCCCAATATTTGGGGTCAGAAATGAATGAAAGGAAAGTGCTCAGTGGTATAGCAAATTGAGCAGTGCACAAGAGCTAATGGAAAGTTTCCTGTATTAATAGATTTCAAAAACCAATTTTATAATTAAATTTTGTAAATTAATAGAAAAACCTATAAAAAAATAGCCCAAAATGCTGCATTGAATTCTAGGCAAAAGACACTCAATGCCAGCCAGGAAAAGATGCATATCATTTGCCTGCCATGGGGGCTAACACCAAAGGTGACAATCAGATCCCAGCTTTCATCACGAGCCATTGCTGTGTGGCAGTAGCTGGCAACCTAAGAATTAAGCATGGGCCAAAATTTTTTAACGACTCATCTGAACATTTACAGAGACTAAAGGAAAAATAGTGGAAAAAGGAATATTTCCACGCCTCATGATGTGATTTTCACTTCTCCTTCCTTCACCTTTTAGGCAAATACAGGCACGCCAAGTATTATGCAGTCTCATAGAACTTATTTCAGATTCATATGAGGCGGTAAAAAGAGTTAACCATGAAACATGGCTGGAGAATCACTGTCTCCGAGGCACAATGGCCCAGTAACAGAGAAAGAGCTTTTAAGCCACCGCAACTTCCTTCTCAGAGAATTGACCCTCAAGAGTCCATAATAATGAAGCTAATCAGAAAACCACCACACAACTCAAATAAAAGCTCAACCTTCCTGAGGTAGGATACAAAACATATTTAAGAGAAATGAACAAATATATATACGCCCATGCTGCAACAAATTCCTCAGTCATAACCCAAAATAATGATTAATCATATATATTTCATACAAACAGAAATACTACATTCCTTTCTCATAATCCTTCTGAATATCATTTTCATTAACAATTTCTGTACATACTTATCCATTTTATGAAGCACAAACTTTTGGACGAAGGCTCACTTCAGTTAAATTAAGGTGAGGGATGTCAGATGTTCACATCTTCTCATCCCAAATATCTATGCATTTCTGCACATGCATGTATACACATATTTCAGTACATACACACATACATTAATAATTTAAAAGAGCTATAGATACCAACACATACATAATGACTTTACCTGCAGAGATTGGTCCAATACGTGATTCAATGTGAATAGCAAGTGTACCTACAAACCATAAGCAAAAAACATGATTGGTTGATCAATTCAATAAGAAAACATTAGGATACCTCTTGTCATACTGAAACTGTTTAATCTAGCCATATCTATTTCAGATAAGTTTTCTCAGTCTTCTCAAATTTGATGTTTGTGAATTTCCCTTTTAAAGTTACTTTACAATAACCCAATTAACAGCAATAAAGCATCTTATGTTTTATCCTTTTAATGCTGCAGCCAATATTGATTAGTTCTTAGGCAATGATTACAATTTTTCACAGTAGTAATTTTTAATATCACTTTTTTGGACATAAATATTCACTAAGAAAAACTGAAATATTTCATAATGGGAACTTAGGTATGTTCAAATTGAATTAATGCCCACAATTTGACAGGAATTCATGTAAACCCTTGTTAATGATTTGAATAAAGTAAAGGAACTCATAATGATCACATCAACCATTTACAGGCAACATGCTGCATTAAAGTTTTCCTAGAGTATCAACTGGTTCCACTGCAATTTAATAAGAAGTTTATGTTTATACAATTAGACACAAATAAATTCATGAAGTTCAAATAAACTTATCCTACTTGGGGATATTACTCCAATGCAGTGAAGCTTAACCTAGACACATCATCCATAGAGCCATTCTGGTAAGACAACGGAAATTTGTCTCTATCAAATGTTCACAAGCTACCACAATATAGCATACAATTTATCACAGGCTAACTTTGAAGTCCACAGATTTAAAAATAGGAGGTATTAACAAGGGCTTACACTGTCTACACCAACCCACTTGGCTACAAGGTGATAAAACCAAATTAAAGACACAGCAATAGAGACAGTAACACCAATCTTGAATAACTCAATTGAAACAATAGTACACATATACTGTGGCATGGCATAAACCATTTTTCAATGCTTTAATTTCAAATATTTTTTTATGTATTAGAATAAATAATTTTTGTTATCGTGCATGCGTCTACAGCATACACAAACATTTTATATAGATGCGTATTCTTATATATACACAAACAAATACACATATATACACACTCAACCACTCAAATCATTTATTCTCTCACTCATACCAAAGACACTCATAATCTAAAAAACTATTTTTGTTGTGAAATTTTACAATGTTTTAGTATTTACATTGAATTGACAAAATGATGACAATCTAGCATTATAGAGGAATAAACATCCAATATAAATCATCACAAGAGAGAGATTGTATTTAAAGGTTCAGTGTGTAGTCTATTTCAGAAATATAAAATTTTATATTTTTTTATCTTTCTAATACATTTACTTGAGCAACAGCTTTCTAATTTAAAAAATAAAACTTTAATCTGCAGGCAGCCAGGTTACAATGTAATACAAGTATGCTTGCTTGGATTCTGGGTGTTACACAAAGGGATCTACACTTGCTCTTTCAAAAACCATAGCTTTGCCTCCTTACTAACATAATGAGGGTAATGTAGACAAGCTTGTAGGCAAAACATTTAGACTGTATATGATATCCTAAAAATCATCACCAGGCAAAGTAAAATTTAAAAACATTCTGGGAAAAAAGGGGAAATTAATCTACTTTTCCAGCTGAATTTATTTGATATGGATTCATACAGCAGCAACTTCAACGGTTGATGACTTTGGGCAGTTAAGTTGCAACAAGAGGGCCTAGCTAAGCAGCCACCTGGGCGAGGCTAAATAGCCTCAATGCTCTAAAGTTTTAATTTTTTTTAGTATCACATATTTGTGGTTGATGATGGTATAATGATAATTATGAACTGGTGCATTTGTGAACAGAAGTGATAAGGCAGATTATTAGGTATGGAAGGCAAGGCAGTAAAAAACCACGTGAGGAATGCACTGATTTACACCTCCCTTGGCACCAGTAGGCAACGCTACTGCATTTTCGACCATTGCCTCCCTCCTCAAATTTGATCATGTAAATTTGTGTCATGTGTGTATGGCTCACTTGTTCTGGTGTATAAAGTTTAAAATGTGGCTGTGTAGGTGGATATTATGTGGTCATGAGTTTTAAGTTACATGTGATTGTGTATGTGTTCATCAAAAATGAATTCGTGTAGAATGATGTGCCAAGATACACCAATCAATAGGCTGCAGGCTTACCTATTCTCCGAGACCAGAGCTTGCTGGGAGAACTAACAGCTTATGGCTTATGGGAGGCCAGATCTGCACAGATTTATCGGTTCTCTAGGCCTTTCATTGTCTCAAGGCAGTGAATTCATGGCGAGGAATTGAACATCTAATGCCGTTTTTCCCACACACTCACATTGCTTTTTTTTCCTCAGTACTCTTTGTGTTAAAGCAGGCTCTCTAAGCAGTCCAATCACAAGTAAACATTTATGCTAAAGTCATCTACCATTTTATTTGTCATATAAATTCATTAAAAAAAGAAAACCTTCTAACTGATCCAACTACAAAACATAGCATTATCAAAGATGGAAACTGAAATAGGTAACAGCATGAAAACTCAGTCCAAATTTCTTTAAGAAAAAACACAAGAAACACAAAAGATTGCATGCAGGAAAACATAAGATTGTCACAGAGGTAGACATGACCCATTGTTTTTGAAATAATAATTTCTATAGACTATTTTTCGAGTGCTATAAAAGAACACTCAAGTTCAAAATGTTTCAAAACAAGAGAGTTAGTTGTTCATTCATAAAAACAAAAAAGACAAAGCATTTAAAACTGAGACAGTTTTGAGTGTAAAAAAAATGATCCACAGATTGAAAGACTAGAACGGGTTTCAATATATAATGTCCCCAGCATACTGGCAAGGACACACCAACGTTTCACCATGTACTCCTTCTCACAAATTCAAGTTTTAGTGGCAAGGAACACTCCTGCCCCCAACTGTCTCCTCTTTCACCACAATCCCTAACCCACATCTGTTCTACCCCCAAGGACATTAGAAAACTAGAGTAAATGCCATACATTAGCCTGGAGGCCAAGCAAAGAATTTAAAACCCCAATGAAAAGCTTACTCAAAATAAATAAACACTAGGAGAGGGCAAAAAGCAACGATGCAGGGGATTTATTCTACTTCTTGTGAGTGCTTTCTGCCTGCATACGCAAACCTCTGGCAAACAATTGAATGAAGGACCATAAGCCACATTGGATTGGCCCCTCAAACCATTGCAACGAATAAAGCAAGAGGTGGAACACACCTCTTAAAACACCCAATCTCCCTCTCCTATTACAGCCAATCTCACAATTAGGTCTCTCACTCCATCAGCAATCAGTTCACTAAAGCACACCCAGAGCAAAACGAAAGCAGGCCTCACACCAAGATGGCATCCAGCCTCAAGTATTTATATGGCATCCACGGCCCACTCAATTCTCCTCCTCGTTTAGTTCATCTTTTTTCTACAGTTTGCTGGAGAAAAATCTCTTTTCTCATTTTTAAGGCTCTTCATTTTAATTAGTGGCAGTGGAGACAAGTCCTTCCTCTGCAAAAAGATACAGCTAACATTTAACGGCACTGCAACCTCCTTCAGACCAACAAATCTTCAAAGAGGAATCAGGACACCGAGCACAAAAATAATTATGGTGATGTATCTTTAAGTAATACAGGCCTGTGGCATAACAGCCGATGAGCACTCTTTCACTTTCCATTTGGCAGGGATAAGATGAGAAACCAGGACAAAAGGGGGACCCCACGAGGAAACCATTTTCCCTCGTAATGTCAGTCCACTTTCATTGAACCCCTGCCTTCTGCCACAGGCCAGTGAAATCCAGCATTCAAGCCAATCTATGGCTAACCCATTGATGGCACTTGTAATAAAAATTTGCAGCCTAAGGACCTCCAAAACTTCACTAACACCATCCATCAGGAGCTGTTCAGCACTTTTCAACAACAGCATATTTTTTTTTTAATATTTTGAGGCACGGAATCAGTGACACACCTGGGATAGAACAGGGATCATAGAATTGGACATTCATCGATGAGGATTTAAGGGGTCAAGATATTCTTTTTAAAACAAGCAGAGAATGCCACGCGTACTGTGGTCATCCCTCTCCTTCTTCCCCAGCTACATACTCTCTGCCTCCCTTTCAAGCCAAGAAGAATGCAATGTTCGAGTTAAAACAATTCTGGTGTTAAGTTTCCATCACTTGAGTGGCCATTTCAAGTCCAGTCCAGCGTAAGGTTCCCGTTTGCAGGGGACTGGCGATGGTCAGTGGCAGTGTCGTGAGACAAGGAGCACAGGCAGGAAGGTGATTCAGACTCTGCACATGCGATAGTGAGGAGGCAGCGTAGGGTGGCGGTCGTGGTGGCGGCACATCAGGTGTGTGGGGGGTCGGGGGGGCGGGGCGCACGCCACCGCCACCCCCACTCCCATCAGTCCCAGCCATTCTCCTTGATCATGTGGGCCAGCTCGATGATGTACTTCCCTTCCTTGTACTTCTGACTCGACTCAAAAGCATGCTCCTGAAAAGCAACAACCAAGAGTGAGAGCCTAACCAAGATTCACATTTGAGACAGATCCAAAATATTCCCCTACAAGTTATGACACAATCTTAGGCTCTACTTTGAGAAATTCTTCCATGATGTAACAATGAAAAAATACTTTGCCACTGCACAATTTTACACACTGACACAGATTTCCACAACTCTAGCTCATCAAAGTCCAATTCAAAGTTACAGTTAACCTAGACACATATATTTTAGGCATTGATAAGCCATTACAGAAAATGTTCTAGGAGATCATTTAAAAAAAAAATTCAAACTTCCAAAACCTATTTAATGCCATAGTTTTCTAGTGCCAAAATAATACACAGACCATGCTGAAAATACACCTGGTGATACTGTCAGATATTATAAATGATCACTTTTCAACATATGAGGTTGGATTTATGGCCTCAGTCAGAAGAGATTTAACATCCATATACTGAGATGCCCAGCATATAATTTAAGCTATGACTCAACTCTTACCCTGTAACAACTGTTACTGATTTCACTTGGCAGTGCCTTACCTAAATGTATACCTCATCATTCATTTGAAAATATTTGCCTAAGGGACACTGCATTTCCAGTATTGACACAATGAGACAATGATAATCAAAATAATGATACAAGCAACATCTCAGAAGTACACAAAATCTTATGTAAGATGATCTCAGATCCCTACTGCGGATGGATCACTGGATAATCTGACTGTTGGATGATCAAATATTGAATTTCGGTGCTCATCAGTAATACTGAAGGGTCCCTAGCAAAGCTACAAATCAATTGAAGTGTAAACCAAGGATGTAAAATGAAACCAGAACCAACATATAATCTCAGTTCATTATGAAAGATGTAGTTAACCTAGACACCTACGTCTTTTGCATCAATAGGCCATTACAGAATTTGTCCTTGGAAATCATTTCAAAATGAACTACCAACTCACAAAAGCTATTTATTGCCATAGTTTTTATGTACCAAAACAATGCACAGTTGGAGCATGATAGAAATAAAGTAGAAGATGAATTAAATACAGCACTCTGGAACAATTCATACTTTAGTACTGCTTCAGTAAAAGTTTAGGAGGGAATGCACCTTTAGTTCATTCTCATGATTCAAGATTCCATCAAGAGGAACATTACCACACTTACCAGGGATGTGATTAGGTCATACTTTAATTGTTTGTAGTTTTAAGTCTGTAGTTCTATGCACAATTCGTTAACTGCCATTATCTTGCTTTAAAAAAGAACTTCTCACTCCAAAAATTTAGAAAGAAGGCCCCAATCCTTCACTACCTATTGATTCCTTTCCCTTAAACCCATTCCCTACAATCCTTGTCACTTTGAAGGCTTTTCAAAACAGCAAGGTATATTAAGTGCGATTTCTTAAGCACTGAACAGAACAGCACAAAATTGTAAAACTGATATAAAATTTTTGTCGTAAATATTCTAGAACATCACTCCGATCCCTAGCATGTTTAAAACAGGCAGGTCTTCCAATTTTGGGAATAAAACACAAGTAGGAGTAGGTAGAAAAAATGATAGACTAGAAACAAACTTAAGTTATCATGTGGAATGCTACGTCAACACAGCTTAATTGTAGTGAATCATTAATGAAAAATTAGTAAACATACTAGGACTAAAAGATAACTTTTTATCATAAGGTGTAAATAATTACTGACAACCTAAGTTTGTAATTGGAGGCATCGATTGGATGTGTCAGCTAAAATTTGAGCCAGCAGCATAAATTTTATCATAATTTTCAAATTATGGCAATGAAGCAATTACCACTCAACTTACATATTTCCAGCCTAAGGTGGTTTTGCAGCATTCACAGTATATGTCAGCCACAGCATGGAGGCCAGTCAAGAGGACTCGCTCTTCTGCAGGTCCACACCCAACGTTTACTCTGTTTGCAAATAAAATTGAATGATTACATAAGTGACACTGAGAATAAGTTAGATGACACATGAAAGTGAGTTAGTTTATCCACACTGACCAAGAAAAATGATAAGTTACAGAGAAATATTAGAATACACTGGCAACCTGATGCTGTACATTCACTTATTTACCACATTCAAAGTAAGGACCAGAAAATAATTATACAGAGACAGGGACTCAACCAAGCTGAAGGCCCAACTTGTAGAGACTATTTTTACATGACAGCCCAAGGCAAGTCAAATTATTTCAGCATAAAGCAGAACATCAAATTATGTGCATTTAAGGACTTTTAAGTTATCAAATTCTACCCACAAGATCAAACCAAAAGCCTAGGGATAGTTACTAATCAATGAACATTTTCAGCCATAATTAAGGTAGTTTGAGCATTAGTTCCAGAGTTATAATGGGGATCACATTCAAATTATACATTTTTATTTCAGCAGATGCAGTAAGTATGAAGTAAATACTGAATTATTAATGGTCCAATAATAGACTTTCATAAGACTGAAATATTAAGTAATAAAATTAAAAATATGAGTCTTCAACTAGACTAATTTTCATCGCGCGGTACATTTAAAACTCATTCACAAAGGAGAGTTTTTCACAATTCTGAAAAAATTACTGCAGAAGCTATATGATTTATTTTCACAGAGAGTTGAAATCGTACAAACTACAGAATTTTGTGACAAGATCTAGGCGTTAGAAAGGCCTCATTTTTTTAAATTAGGTCTCTCTGGAGTGCATACATACACCATTTCCCAAGTAAAAAGGTAGGTATTTTTCATCAAAAATCTCTGTAAGTAGCACGGTGAAGGTATGATATTTTGGTATTTTTGGAAGGGTCAGATATTTTTCTTTAAAATGAGACTGAATTTAATGATTTGTAGACGAAATGATAATACACTCAAACTACCTTTCGTGACTCATATAGCATTTTGAAAGATTTTTGTGATAAGAGACATTAACTAAGAACCGTAAGATGACAGAACCTGCAACACTGGGTACCATAGATGAACCCCATTTCCTGGTCAAAAAGATCCACTTTATTTTACTCAAAAATGAAAAAAAAATTCTAGAATCAGCTAGCATCATGTGGGTCGAGGGTGATGCTATGTTTTTATGTATACAACTTTGAATTGCTGTTCAAGCAAACCATCTCTCCAGTTTCACAGCAACGTGCTTTGTGGCAACTAACTAAAGGTGAGCTTTCCATTATTTATTTGTCCAGGTATTGTAATACAAATAACCTAAATAAATAGCTATTTTTTTTAAGTAAACATAACCAATTTCTTCCTTTAATTTATTAGCATTAAGAGACCATGATTTTAACTTTTTTCTAATAAAATTCAACAAACAAAAATCATAATGAATCTCATGGGCCAGGAAATAAGGTCATGAAATCCCCACTAGCCTTTAACATGTCCTCTCATAGAATGAGAATTTCTCTTTAAGGCATTTTGATTCACTTTTTTGATATTAAGCTGCAGGTTGCTAGCCAGCACTAGAAATTACATTCGGTGTCTCAAACTAGGCAGAATATTTTGCTCATTCTTTAAACACATGACAACTGTCACTCAAAATGAACAATGTCATAAGCAAGATGTAGGCATCAATTTCTTCAGTCTATCAAATTTATTCTCTTTCAAGTTTGAAAATTACATGTTCAACCTAAAAGTAATCATTATGAAGCAAATATTGCCAACATCAAGAGCAGTAAGTCATGCCAATTGAGCTTAAACCTTGCAGAATTCTGTGATTGCATGCATTAGTATTGTACTGCAGTAAAAATAAATACAAAATAAAACATACAGACAAACTGTCGGCTAAAAAAAATTGTAATTTTGAGTGTACACTCCAATAAAGTTACACATCCCAAACCACCAAAACCATCTCAGCAGTACAATATGCAACGTTTCACATATTTTTTCTACCTCCCAACACAAAAAAATAAAGATTTTACCCACAACCCAGGAGAGAGGAACAGCTTATTACAAGGTAGAACAAGATCATCAGGATGCACTTTGATGATAACCTTTTACCAATCCAAGTAAAACCATGTTAAGACCCAGAAACTTGGAAACTTTCACAGCTAATGTACAAATGCAGACTCCCTGCATTCCAAATTCAAGCTGGGGTAGATTCCAGATTTTGTAAGGGAAAGTAGCAGGGTTTAGTTATACAGTATAAGTGACCAGTGAACTGAAAGAAGAAAGTGAACAGGAAGAAGGATAACAGCCCATTAATGATAATTATAAATGTCCAATTCACTTAAAAGTGCACAAATTACATGGAATGCAGTGACATACACAGGGGCAAAGATACACACTAAGGGGATGAGACTTTCAATGAAAAAAATCACTTGACTAAACATAGATTTGAACATGGATATCCTAATTGCCAGTCAGGGGTGTCATCTAATGATACTACTGAGCCACCTCTGTTCAAGTTCCATTAAAGTAGTATGAGTTAATAAGAACTAGAACTAAGATGGCTTAGCAGTGCAACGCAGGCGGGCAATTGAGAGATCTGGGTTTGAATCCTTGTAGTGCCAAATGATGTTTTTAAACAGAGAATTTATCCTTCTTATGGCCAGTTGCAGGTACAACATATGTATCCATTGACTGTTCCTTTTTTCGGGATTCATTCCGCAATGTATGTTTTAAGAAAACAACAATATTTCGCTGGTCCTCCTGCCAGCTTCATCAGGTTAACTGAACTGATAGTTAAACATACGCTACATAAACATAAGATACATAAAAGCTCGATGATACAGCATTCTCATGACTGAGGCTTTCTAATGAGGGTGGTGGTGCGATGTGGCATGTAGGTAGCCATCAGTGTGGATACTTTTCCGGTACACAGAATGACCTAATGTCCCATCTACTTTTTTCTGGACCATAACGTCTAAGAATGGAAGGCGGTTGTCCTTCTCTATTTCCATTGTGAATTTAATAGAGTTGCTTTGTTCATTTAGATGTCGCAGGAACTTTTTCAGCTCTTCTCTTCCATGAGGCCAGATAGCGAAAGTATCATCCACGTATTTTACAAATAGTTTTGGTTTTTTGTCATAAGATTGCAGTGCTTTTAGTTCTAAAACCTCCATGAATAGGTTAGCTATCACGGGAGAAAGAGGTGAACCCATTGCAGCTCCAAATTTCTGTTTGTAGAAGATTTTATTCCACAGGAAATATGAGTTGTTTAGGCAAAATTCGACCATTTTTGGGATGTCTTCTGGGAGGCTGTTGGATGTGAGAGACTTGATGATTTCTACTGCTTCATCCGTTGGTATATTGGTAAAAAGGGAAACCACATAAAAGCTTACAAGAATATCTTCCTTGGTCACCTTAGCTCTTTTGATGATTTCAGTGAAATGCGTGGAGTTTTGAACGTAAGTTTCCGTTCTTCCCGAGAATGGAAAGAGTTCATCAGCAAGATATTTAGCTAACTTATCAGTAGGGGAATCAATGGTACTTATGATGGGTCGCAGTGCAATGGCGTTTTTGTGTACCTTGGGTAAGCCTTGGGTAAACCTTGGAGTTTTAGGTGCAGTTTGAAGAATCCAACGTCTTTTTTCTTCCGGAATGGATGACTGGGTGATGATGCGCTTATTTTCTCGCTGTATATTAGCTGTCAGGTCTCCTTGCAGTTCTTCATAGGCTTCATCGTTGAGAATGCTTCGAATTTTATCGCTATAATCCTCTCTCTTAATCACAACAGTTGCGTTTCCCTTGTCTGCCCAAGTTCAAAACTCCACCCATAAGGTCATTCTGTGTACTGGAAAAGTACCCACCCTGATCGCTACCTAAATGCCACATCGCACCACCACCCTCAACAGAAAGCCTCAGTCATGAGAACGCTGTATCATCGAGCTTTTATGATCTCTGACGCCGATTCCATCACCGGCGAAAAGCAGCACTTATTAAGGGCATTTGAGAAAAATGGTTTCCGACGTGACTACATCTTAAAAACTGCACGGAAAGAAGAAAGAAATTCTATCGGGGTCCGAAATACAAATCCCACTGACCCGACGGAAAACAGAGAGAAACCAAAGGCATATGCCACTCTCCTTTATGTGTCTGGAACTACGGAGAAAATCTCCAGAGTTCTATCGAGGTACAACGTAGCTAGCAGATTCACATGCACAATGAAGACAGGGGACGTACTTCTGAAAGCCAAAGACCCGCTTCCACGGAAGCTCTACGGAGGAATATATGAAGTTTTGTGCAGCTGTGGACAACCATATGTAGGCCAGACATGCAGAGCCCTAAAAAGACGCCTCCAAAAGCATCAACGGGCAATTAAAAATAATAATTACCGCATTCCTGCAATAGCCGAACACCATCTCAGCTCCACTCATAATTTCAACTTTGAGGAGACAAGATTAATAGCTAGGGAAATACGCTATTACCCAAGATTAATCAGGGAGGCTATAGAAATTGCGAAGAGACCGGAGAACGTCAACCGAGAAGACGGTTACAAGTTGAGTAGCAGTCTAAAACGAATTTTTTCAAATTTAAATTCCGGCAACAATGGGAGTCCAGACTCATATATATTAAGATGAGCGAGACAAAGAAATCAGTTCAGTTAACCTGATGAAGCAGGCAGGAGGACCAGCGAAATATTGTTTTCTTAAAACATACATCGCGGAATGAATCCCGAAAAAAGGAACAGTCAACACTGCATCCACGGAAGCCTACGAGCTAATTTGATGTATCCATTGAGTTATGGGACCCATAAGCCATGGCAATCATTCAGTAAGTGTTGCAGAAACATTTTATGAATTTATTGGTTTAATAAATGGCTTCATAACTTATAGAAAGGAATAATGAGCTCCATTAAGTAGCCAAGATGGCGGAAGCACAATGAACCTCTTGGAGTTTTAATTACTAGATAAAATAATTGTTTTGAGACAAATAGCCAGCTTGTTTAGTCTGCCTGAATAATTATTATGTGCATTACCAATTATACATAAGATAAACCACTATAAATTTTATCCAGCAGTGAGAGTGGAGATCAAACATTCAAAGCAGTTAGCTATTGGTTGATAGGTAATGAAATCTATATATGTGTTTCTGCAACCCAAATATTTTTATGAGTTCCATAACTGAATGGACCTCATAACTACTGACTCCATAACTAAACATTCTTGCTACCAGCCATTAGCTGTATATCATCGTTACAAATATTTATATGTGCCCTCATGGGTTGGGAAATGGTATTTTAACAGACAGTTTTAACACAAATTATCCTTCTTGTTTCATTCCCGAGATTTGTAAAATATAATACACCTATTCAGAGAACAGATGAGTTCTTCCTCCACCACCACATATGTTAGATCTCTCACCGTTGGAAATTGACATTCATCAGGAATTCAAAGAAGAAAGAAGCAGTCAGGAAGATACTTGCAAGATGTTATGCAAACTCTCCTCAATGCTGGTCATGAAGTTTACTTTTGAGTGGCAAAAAAGAGTATTGGAGTAAATGCATGGAATACATTCAAAAATAGAATTTTTTTATTCTGAACATCAGAAGAGCAACTGTGTGATGAGTATTGAGAATAAAATGATAGAATACATGGAGGGGAAGGAATGGGTGGGAGTCAAATCCCTAAGAGACCCCACATTAAAATGACAACAGGAAAGTGACGACAGGAAGGTTACCAGCAGGAGAAGGTAAAAAGCATCATTCTGAAGATATTATAAATAAGGAGTCCAGTGGGCAGTACAACTAGATGATCCAGATGATGATGTTAGTTGTGCTCCCATATCAGAATTTATGTATTTTTTGAAGTCAAAAGCCACATTTCAATACATTAAAAGTAAAACACAACAGATCACATAAACAACCAACTAAAGACCATACTTTGCCAGAGGGAAGGGGATACTGGGCAATTAGAATAGCAAGATGGATAGAAACTATACAGATTAGAAGAAGACAATAAACCAAAGAAAAGGCCATTGGTATTGTCCCAGAAGTTTATAGGATACTCTGACAAGTGACAACTACTTTCCCAGAATAATCCAAATTCTTCCTCGACTAAGTAGACCACGTATGACATTGATGGACACTAGATGAAAACTTTCAACAGAAGAATATAAAGACAAAAATTATGAGCATACAACCACAGACACCCCAACGATCAAGCAACATTAATGGCATATATATACATATCAGCATTCACCAGCAATTCCAATGGTAGCCTAAATGAATCCAAAACATTGGCCAAAAAAGATAAAAATAAAAGAATAGTTTCCGGTAACCATAAAAATTATAGAGGCAGCCACATCCATTAAAAACAAAGCACAATGCTATATGCCACATGCACAATTTCAATTAATGATAAAATTTAGAATAGATAAATATATATTATATACACCGTAATTATAATTTTAACATGCTCTTCCACAGCAGTTTAAGTTTAAAGAATACCACTGTAGTTGATTTTTAAAACTACTTACACAGAATTAAAGAGATATGCCCTGCCTTGACTCCCCTGGAATGACTGAAATAGAAATATATCCAATGAAAAAATTGAAAATAAAATTTCACAAGTAACACATTTTCCTTATATTATTATGTTTCATGAGTAATTCTTTTAATAAGTATAGAGAATTCCAAAGTAGTTAACCAATTGAATGCATGAAAGTATCATAATAGCATTGGGTAAGTTTGTTACTTGAGGTAGAGCAGGCATATTAATTCAAGACAAATGAAAAGCATATAAATTATCACACTGACTCATATTTTACAAGCTGTCAATTTCAATAGCACTTCTTAATAAATCAACTATTATAAACACATGAGGTGTACTAGAATTAAAAGCTTTTGAACTCAATTCCTTCACTAACTACTGACCATTCGGAACATAAAAAGTAATCTGCTCCTAAACTGGAGAATTAGAGGGAAAACTTTCCTCATTTTGACAGCATCTAAAACTTAAAACACTAAAACACCGAGGCCATAAGTTCTAGAGTTCCAAAGGATAGCGAAAATAAAAACAAGACCTATAAAACCTTCTAAATGGAGCATCCTCATTTTATGACTTTCTTTTCTTCACAAGATGCTCCTGGTGGTCTGCATCCCCTATGATTCCCAAAATGGCACTATCGGCATGTCATCAGTTTCCCTGGGAGTGAACCACCAGAATTAACACAACCACCCCAATTCAGGGTGCTAAAGAAAACCCTCTTAGGTATGACTTTAACCAATAACCCAAGGATTAGCATATAAGGACTTAACCCCAAAGCCGGGGAGGCTGCAATCTATTATGCTAAGTAATCCTATAACTAAAATTTTCATTTTTACAGAGTCAATGAAAGTCAAAAACAGAGCATAAATATTTTATTTTAAATATGGTATTCTTCAGAAAATAGGATTTCATCCCAGGCCAAAATGGCTATTTAAATATTGAATGGCTGTTTATTGCAGTGAATGGCCATAGCCATGTAGCCAGGGGCCATTTGTTATCTCCACTTCTCCATTTGCAGCCACTCGCATCTGAATGGCCACATACCTAGGTGGCTATGCTCATTTGGTTTTTTGAATGGGCATAAGTGACTGTTTTCACCAGGGGTTTCTCATCAATCACAGAAAAAATTAAACCACTGCCAATACTGACATTACCCAAGCAAGCAACAAGTATAAACTTTTTTCTAAAATGGTCAAAAAAGTTTTCATTGCTTGATTGGCTAGCCATGACTGTGCACTTAACAATGTCTGCTTTTCATTCAAGATGAAAATGCTAAGTTAACAACAAATAATTCAAACAGACAGATACAAATACAATTTAAAATGGAGAAGGGCTAACAGACCACTTTTTGCATGGCGTTGATGATCTTGAATAATCATCACTCGAGCTATTTTTCTTCTACTCTACGTTTGTGGTATTTGAATGCAGAGAACAAGGGGTATAGAGGAGGTGAGACGTGTGCTAGGGAAAGGATAACAGGATGAAGGGGAAAGAGAAGGGGAAGGTGAAAAGAACACTACATCGCGAGTCTCATTATTTTTAACCTATTCCACAGGCCATAACCATGTGGAATGGGACATGTTGCAAAGTTGGCAACAAAGTTTCTTGTTCAGGGTTATAACTACCAATGACATACAGCTACAGTTCTTCACCAAGATGAAACTGGATTTTACAAAAGTTAAGGCCCAGTCCCTAAATTGGCTAATGTCGACAAGCTACGAGCAACCGTACTTGTCAGAATCAATGACATATTTTTTGCCTAAAATAAGTCCCTCAAAATTTCAGTGTGCCATCAACAACAAAGATTCTAGAGGAAAATGTTTAGCTGAGAATCAATTCAGCAAAATAATGAATGTTTTATATCATTTCACGCAGTGGCACGTGTAGATAATCAGAGATCCTGGTACTGAAGTTTCCGCCATGACTCACCAACATAACTCTCTTGCTTTATAATCCAAATAAGCTGTTACTTGTAGTCATGCATATCTAAACCACAACTAAGGCTGTGGTGTCTGCTCTTTCAACCACCTACTAAACTCAAAAGGGTAACCTGCTTTATATTCACCAATCTTCATCTTAATCTTCAATTCCCAACATACTGAACTCCACTTTGCTTCCCTCCTTTTTTTATGGTTAGTAACTACCCAGCTTTGGTAAGAGTCCAAATATTATACATTCCTATTTCCTATTCCTATTCTTATTTCCCTTTCTTTCTACGTTTCCCCTGTACCAGCTGCAGTGCATGTATTAAGTAGGGTGGCAACTGCTGAGACCTAGCCTCCCCTACAGCAGGGAAAAACACCAGCCCAAGTGGGCCAAGAGCCCTACATGCCAGGATTTAATTCTCTCAGCCTCCATCATACATATACGAATGGCATTTGAAGTGATTTCTGATTGCCTTCCTGAAAAGTATTTTAATTAACACCTTTACTAAATAGGCTACCTGCCCTCCTTTGGCTAGTGCTTTTTTTTGCAGCCACTTCACAGAGGAACAGATGACGGATGAATTAAGTTTCATTTGGGTTCCATCTTTCAACCTGTCCAAAATAGGTGCCTCCACCAGCAGCAGTCGAAACAAAATACCTTAACACTTCATGAAGTCCAACTAAATAGCACCATTGAACTCACAGCTATTTGGACTACTGGTGGGCACTATGGCTCATTCAATTATGAAGATTATACCATGATTATAGTTATTATTTGGAAACTTATCTTATTGACTGATGTAGTTCCTAAAACAGATGCTAATCATCATTAATCTGCATTTCTTTCACTTCACTTTTTACAGGTGCTTGTGCACTTTTTACATTCTCTTTGCATAACTCCATGATATCATTCATTCACACCACCCCTTAAGTTTGTATTAAACAGGGTACATAACTGCACAATCTGATGTATAGACAAACTTGCATTTCAAACTGCATTGAGTTAAGTGGTGAATTACACAAACACATGCACAAATATATTTTCCCAAGATGGCAAAATAGCCCCTGCTCTAGCTCAACAATTATTTCACACCAGGTAGAGAAGAACATGAAGTTTTGAATTGTGCAATTTTGTGCCCCATGTAAAATGGGCTTCTGTTTCTCTCCCCATTTTCAATCATGTTTCCGGAAAAAACCACATATACTTATCCCTAGTGACTAGAAGCAGAGATATTCTACCACATGTTTACACTTCATACAGTTTATTATCATAATAATTAATTCTGAGGTACTAGGCAAAATTATAATTTCCTAAGAAAAAAAATCTTCCCAAAATGAGCAAAAAACTTTTTAGCACGGCCGAGGTGGCCTCTCCATCCAAATTTCTTCACCCAACTAGGTAAGCAGTTGATACCTACATGCTAGTGCAGGCAATGCAATCCACCTCATGTCTTCTGAATCAGCACCAGCTGAGGATTTATGGGAAAGGGCAATAAAAACTGTTTCCAAAGGGCAATAAAAACTGTTTCTTCTTGCCAGGACCCACGTTTTACTAAATCTAACACAGACAAGACCCACCAAGTTGCTCAGATATGCAAAGAATAATTTGCCATTTATGTTGAGGAATTTTTCACAAAAGAAGATTAGAACTGTCAAGAAGCTGATATACATATGTTGGAAATAAACTTAAAATAGTTGCCGACCTAATCATCTAGAATTCATTAAAATTTCGTGAGTACTTAAGTAACTCCACAGGTATTAAGTGTTGATGAGAGTCAATTTAACTGATGAAAGATAGGACAAACTGACTAAAGAGATAGGACTACACTTTGAATATATAAAGCCATATCAGAATGTATTAAAAAACCATATACCAACACAGGAAATCAGTAATGATCTTCTTGCTCTATCCTGCCTCACTGGTCACAAGTATAACATAGAATTCCCGTAATGTTAATGGCACTGAAGCCACTATGTCCAATAATTATATTGAGGTGAACATTCTGAACGCAGGAAATTAGTTGGCATTCCTTTGATTTTAAAGCCAATAAATTAATATTTTCCCCATTTCATGTGATTGCAGCAAAGCTACCCATCCGTCGGGGAAACATACTCTTGGCATCATTGCTACATATAACATTCGTACTCAAGAGTGTTAACAGATACCTATCTCAATTCATACCTTGGAGATGAGTTCATCGTGGTTGGCCAAATGTGCCCGACAGTGTATGCAGGAGTACGTGCGGTGGCATGCTGGAAGGTATGCCTGGAAGGTCTTCACCATGTTGTGGGGCCTCGACGGGGCCGCTGGGCTGGCGATATCAGCCGTGTCTGGTGGATCTAAAGGATCTCTTTGCCCGGGTGGATGATCGACGTCGGGCGACTCCGGCCTTTGGCGACGCAGGCAGGGCCCTAAGCGACGCCGCAGGCAGAGTCTTAAGCGGTGCAGGGGCCTCAGGAGGACCCCGAGCCCTGCCGACAGCGAGAGAGCCGTGGGTGGAAGGAGGTGGAGGAGGAAGAGGAGGAGCAGGAGGAGGAACACCTCCCTCTCTGCCTCCACCTCGGCCCCCGCCGTGGACACGTGAGAACTCGTGGGAGCGGTCGTCGCCAGGGGGGGCGGGCAATAGGTGAGGCTCGGAGGCCTCTCGCGCAATCCGGGGCGGGCAGTCGTCTGGCCCACCTCTGTCGCCGCTGCCTGGATCGGAACCCTGGATGGAAGTCCGGCTAAGGCCGGCGCCGCCTCCTCCCACCTTCCCGAGTCTTCCAGTGGGTCCTCCACGACTGGTCCGCCCAGCGGCTCAGCCGCCGCCGGGGCCGCGGCCGGCGGGGGTGGGCTCACCCCGCCCCGCCCCCCGCCTAGGGGGACTCCACTTGGGGCACTCCCAATCGGGGCCCCTTGCTCCCCTTCCCCGGTGACAGCCGTGGGCTAAAAAAAATTTCACAACAACCGCCTAGCCTCCGATGCACTTCCCTAACAGCAGGCAGGGGCAACTTGTTGCACTTTCCGGGGGGCAAGAAAATTCAGCTAACTGTAGGACACCACCGTCACAAGTCAAGGGATAAAAATTTTCGTGATCAGCTGTTTAAAGGAGTGCACGACCTCCAGCGTAGCTGGAAGGCCCCAAGGATGCATTTAGGGGGCCTATTGGGGTTCACTTATAGTCCACACAGTCATCCGGTGACGATAGATCTCCAGTTGGATTAAATGTCTTCATTCCTGAAGGAAAAGCAGACAATAATGTTCAGAATACTTAAAAATACATCAGATATAACAAACATGTAGTTAAAAATGGATAGCACATTGATTTCCAACTTTGTAAAAATAACATTTGGAGAGGTTTAACGAGCTTTTAAATATACAAATGAGTGTATATATACTAAATTCATAACAGAAAGGGTTATTTATTCTATGCCTCGAACATATTTCTGAGTAGTTTCGGCTTTTTACGACATTTCTCCGAGTTCCTTAACACTTTAATTTTCTAGCATACGCAATGGGAGTCTCTATTTATGTTTGGCATAGCGACGCAGTCAAGGTAACATACACTTTACAGACAGATTGCAACACGTCTTCGGAAATATTGTTCGAACTTTCCCCACAGTTTTCTAAATGAACACAGTAAAAATAGCTAAATTTCACCACCACTATAACCACAAAGAAACCAGAAAGTTAGGAACCGTTAAAAATGATAGAGCGAATTAACATTCTAAATTAATTTTCGGGAAACTCATGAGAAGATGCTTCTTGTTGTAATTCGCCATTCAAAAACATTCTGACCGAGCAATTTAATCCAATATGAGAACTGGTATTGAATCACGAACCAAATGCTCATTTCTCAAAAACCTAGCGAGGAGAGAAAACATTTCCCGCGTTTGCAAAAATATCGCGGTTACTTAAGAGGAGGCAACTACCCATGGAGGTCACCACGCCTATTGGACACGATGAGCCGTTCGTAAATTTCCCTTTGCAGGCGAAGCATTTTCCCAAACCGCGGTTACGTCCAAAGCATAATTTTGATTTTTGGAAATCTACCACGAAATAAATCTAATACGTCCGGAGTTAGTCCCAGCACATCAGCTAATTATTTTTTGGCATTAATCACCGCGAAAAAGTATTTGAACTCCTTTATCACCACTCCACCACATTTATCCTTAACTTTCGCATGAAAAAAATGCTCCAATGTTCATAGACGTTAAAAGACTTAATCGGAAGCATGCATAACCTGGATAATAATATAATACCTGAACATTTATGAGATTTTGTCAAAAAAATAATTATTAACCGTTTTACCAGTATAAATTGATATCTCAACGAGTCCATAGCCGAGCCTTGGCCGAGGGGAAGAAGGGGCCATTAGGCCTCATCTGGGCCACGTAAAATAAAACACAGTCAAAGTCCATCATAAAATACTAATCCTGCCCTCTGTAAAAATAGCGATGACGGTACTCACAATTTTTGGAAAAAATGAAATTCAATGCTGAAATGGCATCATGAATGACTTTCTCGACAAAGAAACGTTTCTTGCATGAGGAAATCGAGCACAGGATATCCTCTAGCCGGTCGCGCTACCAGTGGCCCACCAGTAGTTGGAAGCTACATCCACCAAAGACTCAGCCAATGACGGAGTCCATCACGATAAATAGTTTACATTTTTACGAAGACTCTCGGAGGAAGTTATTTATAAATCTGCAAATTCCGAACCATAATTCGCAAAAATAACTGCATGCATGAATAAATTACCATACTGATGCGTAATATTTGGAAGCAGACATTTTTCGGGCCCACCTATAAAATGTATTTCCAAAAGCAAATATCGACGTAAATACTCCTTCGAAAGAGTATTATAATTATTAATACTGAAAAAAATAGTAGTGTCATTAAGGCATTCCTTAAGTTCAACGAATATGAAGACTAGGGACGACAGCTCATGGAAGATACCCATGTCTATTCCGAGGGCGTAAGAGTGCATTCGTATTTGCCCGGTGTAAACACGCTCTTTCCTCGTCCACAACATCGCCGTGTTCCAGGGCGTTATTGCCAAACTTGCAAGGGCACTTGGGAGCTGGCAGCGAAAACGAAGGCGACGTTCCGTTATACATCCACGCGCAGGTGGAGAATCGCATTCGGACGACAAACATCGAGCGGAATAAGTTTCACTGCGACGCTGGGCCCGCGTTTACTTTGGTACAGACACTCGCGCGATCAATCGCCCGAAACCAATACTCCCGAATTTCCCGTTAATGGCGATGAGCGAGGGCCGTGGACGACGAGAAAGACAAGACAGGGATGTATTTAAGAGAGCAGGAAGCGGGAGTCTCTCTCGGGCAAATGCAAGCGAGCAGAAGGCACGGAGACCCACGGGGGATTTCGAGGCTGAGTTTCTGGCAACACTGGCGAATTGTGAAGTTCGCGCCGAGCGGGCTCCACGAGGCTACGGGGGAGTGGGGCGGTGTGGGGAGGGCGTGAGGTGGGTAAAACTGGCGGCTGGAGGAGGGTAAGGAAAGATTGAGGGGGAGGGAGGGGATGATGAGGCAGACGGAGCGAACAGCCAGCCAACCAACAGGTCCACACGCGCAGGACGGAGAAGCAGAGTGAGTCACGGCGGCGACGGCACAGGCCGCGAGAGAGGGACAACCACCTTCCTTCCCCGACAAATACTCTTGCCCCCCTCCCCCCCCCCACTCACGAGGCAATCGCCGCACACTTTGGGTGCCGCAACACCCCTCGCTCTACCCCACCCCTCCCGATTCGCTCACAAACGCCACCCTCCCCGATTAACCAACGGCGATGGAAAATCAAATAAAAATTACAATCTAAAAATTAAATATCAGTAAAGTGACCTTCAAACTACCTCAAGGCAGTGTTGTGGGAAGAGGCGAATAATCAACAACATACAATACATTAAATTCCACCAATGTACGAGAAACTATGACTATTACTGATGTATTTTTCAACTACAAAATGCATATAGAAACAACAATCATATGGGAAGCATACAAGAAGTTAGTGCCATTTAGCATCATTGCACTAATGCATTAGAGAGCAAATTAACTTATGAGCTACCAGTCGAAAATGCAAATAATAAAGTCTCAATGATAGTTCGATATAGAATACACATCAAATAATAAATTTAATATAATTAAATTCCATTAAATATCAGAGTATCAGAAGAATTTCAATGCGATAGCGAAATATTAACGGAAAAAAATTTTCTCCACAGCAAAATGCTACCCAATAATAAAGGAGCTGAGTGAAAAATAAAATCTCTCTTTGATTACGAGTCCTCCGATTTAATTATCTCCTAAGTCACTTAAGAAATATTCTCTGACCAGTGCACGTCTTGTATTGATGTCCCAAATACTATATACAACGCAAGTTACAAGTTTCAATCCACTTCCATCCTCCAAATATCTACTCTAAGCCTTCTTCTGTAAAGTATTTGAAGATTTAAGTGACGCATCAAATCAATAATCGAAAAAAATTATCGATACATTCGAAAATCCAGAAAACTACCAAACGATAGCCATCAAATTATAATCGAATGACAAACATTGATATATTCTCATACCAAATACACATCACATAAGGACCATTTGAGAGTCTACTCATTTCCCTCTCCACACTTGCATACACGGACGATCATCACGAAAACCAACGAAGCCACACGATCGATTTTAGCAAAGCATCGATATCTGAGGGTCGATAAAGGTCCCATCGATGTCAAAACAAAGAGCGTAGAATCATTCATAAAAATTCTCGTATAAGGAAGACTTACTGAAATTTAAACCCTCAAAGCAGATTCATGGAGCAAGTAAAAAAGGGGGATTAAAAGCAGAGGGCTGATTTGAAAGGAACAATGCTGGATGAGAAATACATGAGGGCAAAGCATCAAGTATTTCGGATTTGTGAGGAACGGTAGAGAGAAGAGGTGCTGAACTGAAGTGAAACGTCATCTGCGGTAGCAGTGAGACAACAGCAAAGGAAATGTGCGAGTAATAATGAACCATCAAACCTTACCTAACCGGTAGATAAGCGCAGAAAGTGATGCAAAAGGCTATGGTCCCACGAAGCGGTTGGGAATAAGTGGACGAATGTTTGGCACTTTCTGTATAAACAGCACTGCTTAGGTAATTTCTGCTGTTTAATGTTTAAAGGCTCATGACGCTATAATTGAGAATTACGGAAATTGAAACTTCGCTTAAACTCTTTTCACTACACTGAGACGTGGTATGCCTGATGATGCTGCGATGAAGTGGAGCAAATTGAAGTAATACATATATTTTCCTGAGATATGCGTATCTTTAAATTTGATTTTTCTGTATTTGTTATCTACATAAATGTTTAGGATTTGTTCAGCGTATAATAGAAAGGTCCTCGGATGGACAAATAAAAGAGAGATGCTACTTCGCTCTGGTTATGCCACACCACGAATAAGCCGTGAGTATTCCGGTCCCCTGGACAGAATGATTTAACCAAAAATATTAATAAAATATAAAGAAAAAATGCGCGCTTCGTTACAAACCGCTACGAGCGAACATATAGTGTCTCACAACTTTTAGAGGGATTAGGGTGGGAGCCCTTAGAGACTCGGAGGCTACACGCTAGGCTTAGCTTGCTTGAGAAATTCAACACTGGTGTGTTTCAGAGTGAATCAGAATATCATCATGACGCCACACTACATCTCTTGGTTTGACTGAAGCGATAAAGTAAGAGAGATACATTGCCGAACAGATAGGTACGAAAATTCGTTCTTTCCGAGCACAGAATGCGACCACAATAAAAACTGAGCTTCATTAAATACACTCCCATAATGCATGTCACCATTTCACCTTCCAAAACCTTACATATTTACACGGCTGGTGTCCTAACATCCCCTGCCACGCGCCCACTCGCAGGGTAGTATGCATACGTAGATGAATTTTTATTCAAGGATCCAGAAAGTGATACAACAATAGATGTTAGTGTTACTGACCTCTTGCAACAACTTGGATGGGAATCGCATTCAGACCGAAGATTGAAAATTACACTCAATATTTTATGTAAATTTTCAACCGAATTATTTTCTGACGAATTTTTCAATATCCTACGAAATCTAAAATACTATGGTAGATCAGATCATGAGCATAAAATACGGGAAGTATATTTTAAAACAGAAAGGTATGTTAAAATGTCATTTTTCCCTCGTACTATAAGAGAGAACAATAGGCAGCGTAGCAAAGGGATAGGTAGGTGAAATATAGTTAGAGTAGTCTGTAGTGCATGATGCATGTAATAAGAACCAATAATCCCTTCTTTATTATGTAGATACTAACCATCTAGCTCCATGTGACCCTATTATCTAGCATATCTCCCTTAAATATCCTACTTGCATGTCAATAGTGCATGTTTGGTGATCTTCACCCCCTGCCACACACCCTCGTGGTGGCTCGCAGGGTATCACGTAGATGTAGATGTATAAAATGCAGTTTTTCCCGCGATCGATAGGAGACCAGAATGGCTGCGTTTAATTTCAAATTCGTTCGTTCCAAATAAATATGTTGCGGAATTAGGCTCATGCATGGGTATTTGAATAAATTAAGGTTTATAAATAAGTATATGTTTAATTTTCCAATTGAATTTCGTATAGCTTTAGCTTGTGTGCATAAATGATAAGTATGTGTACATAGAATTAGGGAAATGTGTAAATAAAATTAGGGGAATATATTGCAGAATAGAAAGGTTTAAAATGTCGTTTTGCCCGCGATCGATAAGAGGCCATAATGGCTGCGTTAAGACTTTGAATTAGGTTAGTTGACAGGTGTAGCTGATTAATTCATGTGCACACTAATGCATGCCACTAAATCCGCCGAGTAGTGCTAACACCACGTTTTGCATGTTCCCTGCATGGCTTTTGTGCCACGTTTTTTAAGTTACATTATAGATTATTGTAGCAGTTTCTGTAGTGTTTGTAGCATACCCAGAATACCCATTATGGGGTGCTTGTTGGTGAAAGTTAATTTCTTCACTGTAATTCATGATGGTGATAAGTCATCCCCTGCCAAAAACCCTTGTGGTGGCTTGCAGGGTAGTAAGTATGTAAATAAGTATGTAAATAAGTATGTAAAGTAAGTATGTAGATGAATAGTCATCGCGATTGCACTGTCGAATAAGTTCATAGACGGCATGAAAACGACGGTGTCACTGACGGCAAGAATATATCGGCCACAGGAACACAAAAATCGATCTCCACGGACCATAGATCGCTCCCAGCCCCAGTCGCATGCATCTCCTCCCTCCACGGGTGCAGCACACGCAGGCTCCCGTGCAGCGAGCAGCTGCGAGAAGCAGAACTCGTTGAAGAAATACATGAATTTCCCTGAGAAATGCGTAGCTTTAAATTTGATTTTTCGTAATTAATATCTACACCAATATTAATTCAAAGATACAGTAAATTATAAAACAATAGCCATCGCGATTCCACCGTCGAATAAAGCCATCGACGGCGTGAAAACGACGGAGTCACAAACGGCGAAAATACATCGGCCATCGGAACACAAACATCGATCTCCACGGACCATAGATCGCTCTCAGCCCCACTCGCATCCATCTCCTCCCTCCACGGGTGCAGCACACGCAGGCTCCCGAGCAGCGCGTTTCCTTCCCAGCGTCGTCGTTGCGGGCGGCGGTGCTCGGTGGTCGTGCCCGCCCGTGCTTTCTCCTATCCATCTCCCTCTCTCACCCTCCCCGTTTGTCTCTCCCTTCCGAGTTGCCGTGTGTATGTGTGTGGATGCAAGGACAGGATGGGTGAAGGGGAGGGAGAGAGATGGGGAGGAAGGTGGAGAGAGGTGAACGGCCGTCTGGGGAGGTAGGATACCCCCCCTCCCCCGCACCCGAACACACTCTCTCTCTCTCTCTCTCCCTCCCTTTCCCCATTCTCTCTCCTCTCCTCCCTCTCCTTCCTTTTCGTCTCTTTCCTGTTGCCCGCGAAAGAAAAACTTCATACCAAACACACCACTCTCCCCGTCCGTCTGCCGAACCGTACACACACGGGGTTCTCTTCCTCCCTCGAGTCTTCCGTGATTTAAATGCTCACCGTCCCAAAGCATGCGCTGCGTCTCCACAACAAAGGGCCGTATGTAGAACAGGGCTAATGCATCTCTCCTTCCCTAAGAGCAAGCTAATGCTTCCTTTGGATTGCATTAACATTTCACTTTCACCGACGAATTGAAAAGAAAAACACTTCGGGTAAACAGACTGGGTGAGTAAGGCGAAACTTTGTCGAACTTGCTTGAAATTGTGATAAGAAAGCTGTAACTTAGTAATTCCACATATGCTTTATTAACTACCTAGTTTTCGACTTCTGAATTCATAAACTCGATTGTTTCAGGCTTTACTTGGTGAAAATCCATTCTAAAGAATGAATTATTCTTATGAATTCATCATCATCTTATTCTTCATCAATTCATTCTTATGAATTCATCATCATCAACGATTTACGAAGTCGCCATCATTCATTTTCACTCCAGGTAAATTTTTACAACATGATTCATTTCCTTGAAATTTCTTTGAAGGCTTCCGCGACTCATATACTTGTTAATATTGCTGTTTTCAGGTATTCTCGTCGCGTGTTTAGTTTTAGGAATTATAATTACAAAATGTCCAACGGACCTGAAGACGCCCCCAGGAAGAGGGGAGAAACTGTAGCCAGAAAAACTAAACACGCGACGAGAATACCCGAAAACAGCAATATTAACATGATTCATTTCCGTACAAACTAGTTTTCATTCTGCGTTGACAACTAGATCTCATTCCTGGCCTTCCAAATGTAGTAATACGCCTACAAACTCTTTGAAGAGAATAAGGACCGAAATTTTCCCTGGAAATTACAGAAACACGGAAAATTCTACCAAATTATTTAATTCTGTAGCGACTAGTACCATCCTTCACTATCTGCGTTAAAACTTATTAGAGCCGAAAATAATCTATTGGTTGATATTCACAGTGTTTGTAACATTCCATAAAAATGGATTCACATAGAGTGATGGCCGAAACAGGCGGCAGCATTTTTCCAGCTCCCCGAAAAGCAGAACTTAGCCATGCACAGCCGGTCCTACAGCTGACTCATACACACGCGTTCTCTCCCTCTCTATCCGTCCGTGATTCAAGAAGCTAACCTGTGCGGCATTTCCTCAAACGAAGGACCAAATGTAGTACTGCGCTCATCCCTACGCTAAACCAATAATAAGTAAACATTTTCTTCGTATTTAAACGCCGTTCATTTTACATCACAGTCACTTATTTTCACCCCGGAAAAAATTTATGGCTGAACACTACAAATCGGTAAAAAAAATTCCCCCAGAAAAAACAGGCATGCCTGACTAATTATCTTGATTCTCAAGATTAAGGCGAGCGGAAAGATAGAGCACACGCATTTAAGTCTCACTGGGAGAATAATCAAAACTTCGAGTTTCCATACCTCCGATCATGGGACACTCAATGCAGATATGTATATACATTGTACACCTCACTGAAAGAACAAGCAAGATGGACAAACAGGATAAAAGCGCACGGGAAATTCCCAAGAGTTTTAAGTATTCCCTCTTCGAATCAGGATGCCGCGTTCCCAAGCCCCCAAATTCGTATTCCGTTTGTTTCCCGTCTCCCAGATGGAATCTCACTTTTGACTGCGTACGAATGCAGACGGCGTTGGGATTTATTCACCAGGAGGGGTATGCACAGGCAGGTTTTCCTCCTCCGGTTGGCACGAGACCAATGACAGAAGTTAAGGTGCAAATAATGGGTTGAATATTCTGATTACCGCGGGAGAACACGGCGGCATACCCATTCCCGTATCGGCGACGCAATCAACTCGCAAAATAAAGAGATCAGAACACAGGGTTGACCAGGAGCGGGGGTGGAAAAGAACCGCGTTTCGCGGCCTTAGGCATAAACTTCCTGCGTTGACAATGGGTATCGATCGCGGCTGACGTCAATATCATATCTCTGGGGATATCCAGAGGCATTCGATTGCCTTTCTAATTTTGTTTCGGCCGCGTATTTACCATGGCATCTAGAATCTATCCGATAAGGAACAGAATAAAAGGTCGGGAGTGATGTTAGCTGTGAGCTTAGCAGAGGGGATGGAGAGAATTAAGGCAGATTCACACTGGCCATAAGAACATGTTGCAAGATGCGGTTATCTCGTATCAAATGAAACAGACAAAACGCGGTATTTTCCTCTCTTACTAAGGTTGGAGGCCTGACGGCGGTTTTGCGTGTTTTCACCGTACTAGGGCGAATGCCACAGGCAGTATCTTCCCGTACCAGTGCTATATAATTACAGTGATCACATATAGGTATGTTATTCGAACCCCGAAGAGGCGCCAGCCTACTAAGTAGAACGGGGTCCACACTTTTTGTTGCTGTTCCTTGTTATTTCTTGTACCTTGTTTAAGTGTGGAAATAAACATGTTATTGAATTGAATTGAATCTGTTACTAATTTAAGGATGTGTATTCATAAAAATAACTTTACGCTTCAATAAATGGATCAAAATACTGAAGAGAACCAACCAGTTGACTAATAATCTCCACTGAAGAACCAAACGAATCCCACCGAATAACATTATCGAGGTTTCCTAGGATATACTTGTATCACCGATCTAATTAATTATTATATATCAAAAGGGAATTCAAATGTGACTTTAATTTCCTCGCAGCATGAGATACTTTGCAACAATATAAATAGATATTAATTCAATTTATGTCGATAATAAAATAAAACATTTGCTAATAATAATGTTTTTATGAAATTTAACTATTGCTACGAATACATTTCATTACTAACACATGGCCAGAGCATTCGTTTCGTCCTTTTATGAATAAAACTAAGAAAAATGAGGTAAATATATGAATTCTATAGTAGATACGAGCACGAGTCAGATATCGAGTGTTAACGACGTGACTTGGGAAAATAATGCAGAGGGTTCCTCAATCCTCACGTCCCGTCGTTATGATGGTCATGATGACGAAGGAGTGTGATGACTTCCACTGGTCAGTCAGAGAACACCTCGGTAGGTAAACATGGAACACCAGCAATGAGAAAAGCTTATGCAGAGATCAGATAAGTGTTTTATTATGAAGTCTCATCTCGCTTAGAAGATAAACGAGCGGATTGTTTGCAAAGCTAATGGACCGCAGTTCCGAATATTCCAAAAAGCAGATTCATTGGGAGGACACAAAGGGTTGAAATTCGTCATGAAAAAATCATTTGACTTGACCGGGATTCGAACCCAGATCTCCCTATTGCCGGTCAGGTGTGTTAACCAGTTACACCACCGAACCATCGTCCTTCAAGGCGAGTTTACACCTGACCGGCAACTGGGAGGTCCGGGTTCGAACCCTGGTCAAGTTAAACGATTTTTTTTCATGGCGAATTTCAACCCTTGGTGTATACGCACACGTGCGTGTGACTTCGTACCACATCATTTGTCAATGCAATCATTGGAAATTCATGGGGAGGAATTGGGATTCCTCAAATTTATAAAATGATAGTATCGCAGCTCACATATCACCGAAAGAAAACAAAACTATTAGCCAACTAAAGCAAAGAGAAGTATTCTCTTACACCGATTTCAATACGAGAACGATTGCAGCAACGATGGTCATGTATTCTCCAGTAAGATTCTGGTGCTCGCTTGTGAACGGGCCTCAACAACGGCTCTGCCGTCTGACTGGTCTGAAACCTACTGTACCGAGGGGCTGCGGCTTCCACGCTCTGCCTAGTCCCGATTAGAGGCAGATCTCCTCTCAATACCCACTCCCGTCGAATACCCACTACAACGCCCCGGTAATCCAGGGAAGGGAGGCGTTTCGGTTCGCCGACCGGCCGCCTCCCATCCATCTCCCGGGCGGATGCGTTTACTTCACGCCGCTCGCCTCTTGCAAACGGCGCAAACACGGACGACAGAGCGGATACCAAGAGTGGCTGGTCGCTAGGCACAGAGATTAGAGTGGATCGATTATCAATTTTTTTTCCAAAATTTCCAACGCCCAGGGATGAAAAAACTTGTCACTAGCGATGCTGGTAAACCACAACAAATTACACCGACATAAAAAATGCACCACCTTGCCTTCATGCGATTTTATTTCAAAAAGTTGCCAAAAATCGGGCGAAACACTGCTACCTCTTCCTAAATAACTCTGGCTTTAAAATAATAGAACTCACCGGGAAAGAATTGAATTACTTTACGCATTAAAATTTGAAACTATAAAATTACGTCATAGAAATGCCAGCCTTCCCGTATAGTTGTTATGATTAATTTTCCACCACATCAAGCATTAAGGTCATTTGGCGTTTCATCGTCACCTCCGAAGCATTTAATAGGTAAAACCGGCACCTACCAGCCCCTTGAGAATTTTTCGTTCTGTTCTACGTGAATGTATAAACATGTCTATTAAACATAGCGTCCCTTAGCGCCATAGCGCAAGCAGTGCGATGCTGCATCCAAAAAAACACAGACAAACTCTGAATCGATGTAAGTTGAGATGGTGCGCAACACGGAACACCTTCGGTTCTTTTGTACCGGGCATACAAGAATGGGCATGGATATATATTTCGAACAGAAAAACTCGACCGAAAATCTAAGGCCAACATGAGACAGGCCGACATCCAAGGAGTTTTGAGCAATGGTACAGAGAGATATACAAACGAAATCATTATGTAATGTAATATATGTTTAAGTTTCACTTTCTATGAGTTCTTTCTTGAGCATTCTTGAAGTCACTGCGATCACGGACTTCCGTTTTCCCGGATCAAAAGTGCTCCCCTGGAATAAGGGTCGTGTAAAAGAGAATTTATGCATTGGATATTAGGATGTCATAGGGAGGGTGGAGAAGCACTGAGATGTCAGCTGACTCCAAGCAGAAAAAGTGAGGAAGTTTACGTAATTCGCTGTTACACCCTGAATACACGCGAACAAGTATCTCCACACGGACAGAAACCAGATAGCTACAGATAGCCGCTGGTGACTGAATTTATCGAATCCCGGCCGTCTTGGACGAAGGCAAGCAGTAAAATCACCACTTATTTGCGATAAAATCGCCATAGAGCCGGGAAGGGTAAAATTTTCACGCTAGAATAATCGAAAAAATAACCAATCCTCGTTCCAAAGATCCAAAGCTTCAAAATCCAAAGTTCCTTTGCGTGCAAATGTTAATTGGAGATGACGTGCAAAGCATTAATTTCCTCGCCATGCTTGGAATGACAACATTTGACATCATGAAACCAAAGCAACTTCTATTGCTTTTCACCGTGAACCTGATGTTATCCTCTCATAAGTGATTGTTCCGACAGCATTTTCCTTCATTAGCATACATGTCATTTAAAAGAATTAACGCTCAAATGAAAGCGTTGTTTACTTGCATGGCGTGCCAAGCGAAATATTGCGTGCCCGGCAACTGTCTGCAACTGGATCGCTACCACTTCATTACTGAATTTTTTTATTGCACACAACACTGGGATTTCTTTATTCTTGCAAAAAAAACATGCATTCACAGTATACTACTTTACCCCTGCCACTTCAGTAGAAGTGGCTGAAAAACTGTTGAACTTACAGCCTTCGGAAATAGTCCAAGGCGTACTGGAGCCGGAAGGGCAGAATGGTTCAGCCGTTCCATTCGCTTAACATGTTCACCGACTTGGGGTAATTCTACCAGGTCATAGGTAGGATTTTAGACAGTTCCCGCCCTAACTTCGCATTCCCGGAGTCACATTATTACTTCCATACCAATAGCTCAGGTGGCTCACCATCAAGTCCATCCTTTTGTGTAACTCACACTTTTTGTCCATCCTTTCATTGTCCTAAGTTCCCAACCTCTTCCTTTCCCTTCCATGCATACAACGCACTCTCCCCTATGCTGCCCCCATCAAAGTCCTCCAACCTATTATTACAACCTCCAACAAATTTTGCAAACATTCTCTTCATCTGCTTTTCTAAAATAATTATCATAATATTGTAAATGAAAGAGCTTCAATCAATTCTTATTTCCCTATAATTTTGTCTCTTAAAAATAAAGCATGAAAACGGTCAGAAAGTGTCGCAATTAATATCCCTTCACAATATATATCACGCAGTAAAAGAAAAATTACTTCATTTTCCACACTTTGAATTAAAATCGGAACTGGTTAGGAATTTTAACTAAAAGTATGGAAAACACGAAGTCATTTTTCTTTTACAATGTCTAAATTCCACTAAGCACAATCGTCTACAATCACGTATATATCACGATCATTGATCCGAAAATAAGCAATGCAATGTAGGAATCGGGACAAGCGTTGACTGAGGGAAGAGAAGGCAAGAGAAAAGATACGAAGCGCTGACATACTTACCTCACCTTTAAAACGAACACCAATAACCAATTCACATTGGAAGCACAAACCGTAGTATCACGCCAGGGTTTTTAGAGCGCAAGCAATATTTGCGAAGGCAGCCTGAGACAGCAGCGCAGCTCTGACGTAATTTCAAGCTCCACCCGTAACTTCGCCCTAAATTACTTCAGAAGGAAGTTCTCCTTTCGAGATCGGTTGACCGGTAAATCTCCGAATATTAAGAAAATTTAATACTCCCGGAGATTTCTCGTTGTATGAAATCCTTATTTCTCCTCTTCCCAGGCCTTTAACCTCTTCGTATCGTATGACAAGCCTACTCAGAGCACTTTTAATACCTTAGGGTCAATGTAATATCATGACCATTGACACGGATCCTCTTCGCAAAACTTTTTGAGAGGGCAATGTTTTTCAGGCTTTCCACCCCATTATGTCGAAGACTCGAATAGAGTCCAGTCAACAATGATTTCCTAGACATCTTCTCTCCTTTGGCGACCTCAACAAGTTTGAATGTGGAGATTCGAAATAAATTCTACACATAATACGTCTTTAGCTGGAGCACATAAGCGAGGTCAAAGGAGACAGTATAAATGGTTTTTTCCCGGCGAACATGGCTGATTTTCTTGCAGAAAGATTCATGTTACATTATTCATGTATCATAATCTTATAAAACGTTAACTATCTCTGTAAATTGCAGTGATCCTCATCAGATTCTGTTGTGTGTTTTTCATTATCAATGTTTTATTCGATTTTCATTTTATTATTGATTATATTTTTGTATCCCCCAAAAACTTTTATAAAGTTATTTGTCATTGGCGGCTTAGTGACCGATTTTTGTTTTCTACACTGATGTAATTTTGTTAGACAAAAAAGAGTCGGTTAACCCCAAACAGGATGTTATCCGAAGGGGAACCTATGCCCTTCACTTTGAGATTTTACAATTTGAGATTTTTTATGTACTTATACGAGGAACAAATAAGTAAATAAAAATAAATTCTTCTCGGGTTTCCACCCAGGTCAGGATGCAAAGACCAGGCAGCAAACGCGATACTGGACCGGCTGGAAACCCAAGAAGAATTTATCCGAGAAATTTTAAGTGTATTTACTATGAGATAACAAAAAAATGAACGAGATCCCCAAGAAAAGGCTAGGCCACGTAGAACAATACACGGGGGCCATGATCACGACAGGTGCAGCGCCTGACTGACTTAATTGGTAATGAGCAGGGAAATGGGCATGGGGGTTAGGGCATCGGAAGGAAGATCCACCACAGCACCCAGCCACAAGGCTGGATTAAAGGAGGACATCGTCAGCAAAAGCCCACTAACTATACGTAGAAATATGATCACATTAACCTAGAGGGAAACCGAAAAAAATACAAACAAGCGAAACTGTTTCAGGCGTTACTTTGTGGAAGTTTTGGGTATTCATGATGAAAAGATACAACTTTGTTACCTTGGTCAACTAGGTCAATTCTGCACTAATTTATAGTAAAACTGACCCGGGTTTCAACAACTGAGTGTCATTTTCAAGGTACCACTGACCTTTCCACCTTTACTGTACAAGCCTATATATACTAAGCCACTCAAGTAAGTTGTACCTTGAAAATGGCATTCAGTTGCTGAAACCCGGGTCGGTTTTATGATAAATTAGTGTAGAATAAACCAAGTTAACCAATGTGCGAATTTCCACAGAGAAAAAATCATCCGCCTTGACTGGGATTTGGGTACTTCGGATTGTTTGAACTAATCGTATTATCATCCTGTAACTCCATTAACTCGATCGTATTTTCGTTGCCAAGCAGTAAAAGTGTACGTCACAAAAGCATGTGGACGTAAAGAAACCTAATCAGAGACAAAAATGAAAATCTTCTATAAATCTTCTATAAATCTTCTATAATATACAGGTCACTCGGCGTAATAGAGGGTTAAATAAATAAAAAAATACACACCAGAAGAATGCGTACTATGAAGGCAAATGCACACTGATTTCTGTTAAGTTATCGATTGAAAACATCGTAAAGTTGCAAAGTTAGTGCGTCAGCCCATAAAGCGCTTAAGGAAAATCAGGGTTAACAAAGATGGCAAACAGACCACGCCCACGTTATAGCATCTAGTTTTGGCAAACATAGGGAGCGCCCTCTCCATCCCCATCAATGGCGCGACCGAATGATTGAGAACTTGTTCTCTTATGTCGTTAGGGAAGAAAGTAAGAAGCCGGTGGAACACGTCGTAGGAAATTCAACGAAGGTACCAAAAATTGATAAGAGCACATGAAACTGGAATGTTCGGGTCTGACAATGAGAAGGAAACAATAGACGGTATTAGAAGGAAGAGGAATACCTTAGGATACCCGAGGATGGGATGAGAAGAGAAACAGCACGGAGAACTTAAGAGTGAAAGATAGATAAGTACTTTAAATGCCAACAACGTAATTTCACACCAGTTTAATGATCCATCAAAAATTACCATGAGGTGTTACGTAATCGCAAATATAGGCGTCGGTGAGTGTCCTACATAATCCACGGTAATCTCACCTTTATTTAAATACAACTGGACAAATAAAACTAGTACAATTCCTCTCCGATTTATGATAAATATTTCTGAAGAAACAACTAAGAAATTCTGGTTTAAAAATTTACATGAATCTCATTCATGGATCCATCCAAGCTTCACCAGCTAGATTACTATTCGCTACTAAAATATTGCCAGCAACTAACTAATTCATACTCATTCAAATGTTAAATTTAGGCAGTAATTAATTGTGTGTAATCGTTGATCAAGTAAGATGCTAGATTGCACTCTTGATGGGAAAAAATGAGAGGAAAACGCTAAATTAATTTAGAACCTAGCTTAAGGATCGACGTCACTATTTGAGAGGTCATTTATAATGAGAAAAAATTTTTTTACGAACGCCCGCTTGAAGCTTGGCGCGCAGTATTTTACCGACTCAAGTCAACACAAAATCAGGATGATAATATTCATGGCTTCACGATAAATACGTGGAGTTAATTGATTGATGTATGCTGCTGATTAGTCCCCCCGCCCTAACTTAAAACACTACTCCTGTCACTCCTCAGGAGAAGGCTAGAGACCGACTCCCGGAGGAATTTCAACGCGGACGGCATCACCTCCGCAGAGGAGTTAGCGAGCTTAACATTTACGCGCTAACAATCGTTAATTTGAATAATTGAGCGTACATATCTGCGTTAGTTTTTTGCAAAGGAAAGTGATAAATTTTGAGCTGTTTTATTAACGGTCGAGAATAACTTGACTCGTGGAAAAGGAACGTAATAGCATTTGAACACGGAAAAGTTGACGTCCTACAGCATGAGGCAGGCAATCGCAGGCCGTCCTTGCTTTAAGCAGGGTATTATTCACCCGCTTCGAATGCCAATCACTAGCATTGAGACTTCACCTTCCTACCATTTTTCATTGAAACAATGGAAAGAACAATAAAAAAATTACTCCTTGGAACAGACAAATGAACAAGAAGTAAATTTTTCACGAGCACTTTTTCGATGAAATGTAACTCAGGTAATGCTAAAATTATTTTAAAGCTAAATAAATCAATGCAAAACCTACCACGACCGATGTTGCTATTGTAGAGGTTGCCATAGTAGTTCCTATGATTCGTTAAGCTTTCCGAGAGCTTTCTCTGTTTCGGCGATAGAAAGTGAAATTTATCAGAAAGAGGGCAGATCGAACTCGTAATACCGGTCATGAAACTTGCAGTTTCCTCGTCTAATCCAACACTTTACCTGCGAATGTATCACATATTCTATTTTTTTATTCCAAGCAATACCCGTATGTTACATGATACGTCAACACGAGAAAAAAAATCCGTGAGGCCAAGTGCAGCACGGGAAGTATTCTCCGCATGTCGGTTTCATTGGTGATCGTAGCCGAGCATCGAGCCTCGTTTACATTTCAATGATTTGCTCACACGAGGTATGTATATACTAGAGCCAGTATATTTGTATGAGTGTCTGCAAACGAATTCTCAGAATAAGAACATTCATCATTCTATAAGTTAGCACATTTGTGCAAGTTATCTGGCTAACACGATGTATATGTGTAGCAATGCCTACTCACTCGCCTATTAGCGCAGGTAAGAGCAAGTGTAAACGGGCTTTTAGGTTGAATTTTATGCGATCTTCATGAATACTATTACTCCCGAACCTAATTTGACGATATTTAAAAAATGTTTTTTTTGTATGCAGGACCAAAAGGGTACAATTTTTAACCCCATTCATGCACTGAAACTAAATCTGCAAAAACACTAAAAAATGTAGTCTTGGCTTCTCGCTAAAGAGAGTGTAGAGGAAATATTACTGTAAATGAGTTTGAAATAACTCTATAAACTGTCAATTTGTAGCTTTTTAAGGTACGCACTAACATGGTTCAGTAATTGTCTAGGTCTCACCATATGATCTATAGGTATGTTTAAGTGTAAGCATAACATGTTATCATTTGATGGTAGCCTTAAACAGGTTCTCCTTCAAGGCTACCCTAAAGTTACTCGCAACTTGTCATTGTGAATGTAATTTGCGTTGGAGTAATAAACATTATCATTATTACCATTATGATATATAGTCGCACCATGAAAACTTCGGTGGGTGAGCCCTTTCGCGGAAAATGATCGAGACCACTAAACTCAACGGCTCCCAGCTTGAGTGATTTGTGTATCTTACCGTAGTCACTCCCGTACCCACAATCGCGCCTCTACCGTATCATAAAATACGTGATATTATTCATGTTTTTTTTAATTTTCAATATTAAATCCGCCATCAATTTTGTATCCCACGTACCTCAAAACCGCCAAGTAACAAGCCTTGGGGATACGCGTACCACAGGTTGGGAAACGAGGCACAAATTGGTGACATGATGCGCTTGAAAGAACCTCAACTGCGAGTATCCGCCATACACCCTCAAATCATTCAACGATTAACGCTGACCAAAACATTACAAAAACCAGGTATGTTGGGTTTCTGCTGGATTGGGGTCTACCAGATCAGAAGCCCGCAGGCCCAAACCCAATGGGCTATTATCACTCCGTCGTCGAACACCATCCGCGGCAAATCAAATGGGCCAATCAGGCTCGAGTTATCGCACATCATTGGGAAATGCGGAGGACGAAGAGGAGGCCCGGTCAGGAAGAGGAGGCCCGGTCAGGAAGAGGAGGCCACCGACACCTCTTCCTGACCGCACTTGGCGCCATTTTCAGGCGCTGATTAAGCTCTCTCCTCCCCCTCCTTCAGAGAGAGAGAGGAGAAGGGCATTTCCGCCGCCAAAGCATCGCACCATCCGACGTAAACATTGCACTTGCGGTCTCAATTCCGCCCCAAAACAAATCGGGGGCGCCTCTCTCCCGCCTCCGCTCGTCCTCACCGCACGGCCGCCGCCGCCTCCAGTTCTTCCGCCTCCTCCCCGTCACTACTCCCCTCTTCTCCCCACTGCAGCTCCCTCCATTTTCCCCGTATTAACTTCCCGCTATTCGCGCCGCCGTCTTGCCGCCTCGCGGTTACAGCGTGTCCCCCTCTCCGCCTTGGCGCGGCTACCGCGACAATTACGTAGGAGAGCGGGGAGCTAGCGACTCGGCGAGGGCAACACAGATTCATGCTCCACGATGCCCTGTTCACACTCGCTCATACAAGTATGGATACAAATAAAAGGCCAATATCGATATGTTCTCAAACAACTTCCCGAGTTGCATCCTCTAGCTCACACCTCACTCCTACAACTACGTGCAGCCTACCTCAGGAATAACACCAATTTATCTTTATTGTGAGCGAATTTAGGTCTATACAGTCCTCTCTTACAATTCACTCATTTGACGAACACAAACGCCCATGCCCTGGGCAGTGAATGCTCTACCCAGGCGAGATACGAACCCGCGACCCTCTGGTTAGCAGACGAGGGCATTACCCCGCCGCCACCAGGACCGAAGCGCTACCAACAGGTGATAAGCAAGCACCTACGATCAAAACGAAAGAGGAACTCTGGCATTCCCGAGATTTTTGCGAGTTTCGAGAATATTTAGAAGATAAAAGGAAATTGATCTAAAATCAGTTGAACACTTCTCCATTTCACTTGACGTACTTGATTACCTTTCATTTTCATAATAACACAATTCGTTTATAAATTTCTTCGAGCCAAATGCCCGATTCGTCCGAAATAATTCGAATTACGCTGAATTTATTAGAATTTTAAGTCGAGTGAAATGAGAACTCACTTTGTATATTCCACACTATTTTATTTTCACCGGTGAAATCAATATCAAATCACCGGTGAAGTAAAAAATATTTTCACAGGTCAAAATAAAATAGTATGGAATGTATATACGAAGTGGGTTCTCACTTCCAGTGTCGCTTTTCCACAAAGTAAAGCCTGAAATTTAACTTTTATTTAAATCGAGTGAATTAACCCTTTCTGTCACTCAATATTTCCACAGCTTGTAGCATTAGTCAGTACTGAGCAACTGTATTTATTGATGAGTGATGAGAGATTGTAATTTTGCACATAATTAGCTTTATGCACCACTAGTCTCCATGCTTTGAATTATATTAAAGTCCATAAAACGATTTTCTGTCAACATCTTCTACAAAAACCTGTGCTTATGTTAATTTGGCGGCAATCGTTTCGATTGTAAACCGACCTGAACGTTGGTCCGTTCAATGGTCGGAGTGCTGGCAGGGTGAACACGGTGCATATATATCAGCGAGTCGAGAGTGCGCGCTCTTCGGGAGCCCTCGCAGCCCGCTGAACCGCGCCTCCGCCGCTCGCCGCCTCCCCTACCCTCCTCCCCCCCCCCCCCACCATTTGAGGGCCACGTGAGCGCCGGGCGGGCGGGAGAGACACTTGGGCGCGAAGGCGGGAGAACCAGAGCGAATAAGGAGGAGGAGGAGAAGGGGGGTGTGGGGGGAGCGACTCTATAGCGGTTGGGATATCACGGGGGTATGAGGCGTGGGGGCTCGAGAGCGGAGGGGTGGGATGGGGAGGGTGACGGGATAGGGGGCGGGAACGGGATCGCGGACGAGGGGGAGTAAAAAAAAAAGACATACGTGGTGGGGACGAAAGAAGGGCAGGTGGCTCCTCTCTCGTGATTTCCTGATACGCGCTGTTTGCCAAAGATGCAAGAGGAGAGTGCGCTGTACTCGCGTCACTTATTTTTTTCCTCCCACCTCTGCCACCAGAGGGGGGGCGCGTGTTTCCTCGAGGGCGCGAATTCCGGAGTCGACACAGCTCGACGACTCGATTGTGCCACTCTCGAACACCTAATAACGTGAGCGTGCACCGAGCCGAGGAAGTTAAAAATAGTGATTGGCAAATTGTATTTGAAACTTAGTGCTCTCCCCTCTTCAAGAAGATACAGGCGGGTGGCCGTACGTGCAGCTTCCACGTTATGATGGGTCATATCTCACAGGAATCACATCCACTCCAGACAGATGACTAAATTACGATTGGCGAGAAGAGCACATATTGTGTGATGCATAAAGGGCATCAAGCACAGGCATTCCAGGAATGTTCAAGAACATGAGTCGACAGTCAAGTTTGAGGAAGGAGGGTGTCGAGCTCAGGACTCGACTCGAATGAGTCCTTCGAATGAGCACTTAACAGATATGACAGGCTTGTAAGGAAGTCATGAATGGAATTCAGTGGAAGAGTTTACTCATTAAACATCCGTATTAAGGGTATTGAGGCACGAAATCGTAGCACCAATTCTGAAAATAAGAAAACGAACAAGAACCAGGAGTGAGAACACGAACGGGAAACCCAACGCTGGAATTCCCAGTATCTGTCACGAAACCCGCAAACAAGTCCACAGCGGAGCAGGTCTTATTTATAACCAATTATGCGCTATGAAACTGTTGTCCAATCTTTTTTCTGGAGTGTTCTCGTCAATAGATTATTGGAAACTTTAGGCCTCCTATTGGGGTAATAAAAATACATTAAGATGCTGGCAAAATTTAAGCAGAACATAAATAAATAATAAAAAATAAATAAATTAAGCAGAACATAAAGCAGGGCGCGAATTCTGGAGTCAACAAAGCTTAACGAAATCGAACCCTTGATCTCAGAATGAAACGATGTTAACATCGCGAACCATGAAACAACAGCTTTGAACGAAATGAAGACGACACATGGCCTTTCACAGATTCCCGCATATCCAAGAGAAAAAAAATATGCTCGAGAAGTAAGCCAGCAGGTCTGCAGCAACTTTAAATCGGTAATTATTAGTAACATCGCAATAAAAACAAGTCTCAAGAGTGTCAAGGTGAATCCACTCCACTCAATGTAGAAGTTAGAAGTACTTTACAAGTAACCATTAGCAGCAAGAGCCGCTATTGTACAGAGATCTGCTTTGGGACAGAGATCTAACCGTACCCAAAGAAAAAAGTCCAATAATTAGTGAAATGGCGTTCGCATTGATTTAAGGTAGTCCGAGCGAGATAGTTCCCTAGTCATAAGAGAGACCATATTCGAATTATACGTTTTAATTTCACCAGCTGGAGGAAACATGAATTAAATATTGCATTATTAATATTGCCATATTATAGTTTTGTATGATAGAAATGGTAAGTGATTAAATAAAAATCAGTAGTCTTCAACTTGATTCATATTATGCGCGCGGTGCGCTTGAAACTCCTTCTAAACGGAAGGTTTTTTGTGATACCCAAGAACTTATTGTGGTGACAATATGATTAATTTTCAAAAATAGTTGAGAAAACATACATACTACACGCTGTTAGTTTTTTTACGACATCTAAGTGTTCGGAATTCCTCATTTTGTAAATAATGTCTCTCTGGAGTGCATACACGTACCATTTCCCATGTAAAAGGGCTGGTATTTTTTTGCAAATATCTCCAAAAGTAATGTGGTAAGGGATTGAAGGGGCGGCAATTGATTTCTAGGTAAAATGATATTTTGCTCAAACTATTTTTAGAACGTATACGATTAACTAATTGGCTTTTGAATTCGGAAAGGCCACTGAGTGAATTTCAGTGGTAACGGCTTTTAAAGGTATCAAGAGTAACACCAATACCAACAGAGCAAAAAATATTATTAAATACATCATTATCGGCCATGTATGATTTTACTGCCCCTCATACGTTTACTGAGTGAAATGCGGCTTTTCAAGACAGGTTGTGGACGCTAGGTGCTACGCGATAATTTTTACATGGGGATGTGTCCATTCCGATTTGAGCTGTGTAACACACAATATCCCTCATCAGCAGTGTTTAGTTTTCAACGTCTCACTTCGATTCGACATTCTTAGGAAATTACAACACGTTCATTCGTCGGAAGGCGGGATGGTAGGTGTACGGCTAGGATCTTTGGGACAGAGATCTAACCGTACCCAAAGAAAAAAATGATCACCGTTGAAAACGGTAACCTCTCGAAATTTATATTTAACACGAACAGAGCACCGTGAGTAATTTCCTCTGGCCCACTGGGATGCAACTTGGCCCACAAAACATTTCAGGAGGCGTCGGTGACAACTGCTTACGCCCCAGCTCGAGAAATCTGCAAACTTTCCTCATTGAAACTTTGTACTGAATTTGATTTCCCTCAAGAAATCCCTAACTAAAGCGTACGATTTAAATTTTACCACTAAGTGAATTCCTCATTTTAGTACGTAAAGCTAACACGTGACACATTCCTCCATTTCCTATCGACTTTTTCTTGGAGACGTGAAATTGAAGTCGCTCGGAAAACGATTCTACAGAAAATTTTTTTAAAAATCTAGAATTCAACCACTTACAGGGACCAATGCTGAAGACGAGATTGGGAAATTACGTGCAGCTAAGAGCGCTCCACGGCTTGTATTGAATTGCGTGGTTGAAATTTACCCAGCCTTTGGATGAGTGAGGAACGGACCATCGCCACAAAGGTCCACTGAAATCCGTATGGGCGCTCGAGGAAGGCAGAGTCACTACACACTCCTCGCCGCAGCAAGGGAATCACGTTTTTCAGTTCCCGTAAGCTGGAAAAAAAATCCAAGTCACCTAACAATGCAATCCTCGAATCTCCTGCGTAACCCTCCCTGAGCTTAAGTCTTCATCCCTTCCATTAGCACACTCAATTCGATACCCCAAGCGAAAAAAATTAAGTACTGCCTTGGGGTGTTCATACGCAAACATACTGTTTCAACTCGAAAGGGAGGCTCACCAAGTGAGGAAACATGAGAGCTGTAGACTCAACTCCTAACCACGGATTTGTACACTTAATACCTACCTACCTTGCTCTACGAGGCATTATTGGATGCATCAGTGTTCGTGAGGCACCTGCGTGGAAACACCCAACCTCGCCCTCTTTCAAAAGGAGTTTCCAAGCGGGTTGTTGGGAATTTCGTCACGAGAGCGAAAACGAAACGTGCCATCTCTCCTTCGCCCTCACACGGGTTGAGTTGCGAATACCGCGACTACTTGCCATTCATCATCGCTATATCAAATTATAGGGTTCGATTCGTAAAAGAATTTGTGAAAGAACGCCCGAGTGCCACACAATGATATGCGAGAGCTCTCTAAAAACTAGGAAAGTTCGAAGGTAAATAAAACCAAAGCCGTCCCTGCTGTGAACTAAATCGTACAGGCGAACTCAAGGTAGTTTGAGCGAAATATCAATTCATCTAGAAATCAATGAATTTGGTCTCATTTTAAAGAAAAATATCTCACCCTCACCCAATACCGTGCAACTTTCCGATATTTTTTTTAATATAATGCCTTCCTTTTGACACGGGAAATGGTAAATGTATGCACTCCAGAGAGATATTATTTAGATATTCGGTATTTCTAACAACCTACAACTCGTCTAAAAATTTACAATGTGCAGTTTGTATGTTTTCTCAACTATTCTTAAAATGAATCATATTGTCGCCACAGTAATTTTTTCAGGATCACGAAAAACCTTCCGTTGAGGAGGAGTTTTAAACATACCGCATAAAAAAATGAGTCACGCTAAAGACATAGATATTTTAATTTAAATACTTAGTATTCCAGTCATATAAAAGAACGTAATTGCACAAATAATAATGGAATATTTAATTCATACTTCCTGCGGCTGCGTAAATTACAACATATACGGTCTCAATATGACAAGGTAACTATAACGCTCAAAATACCGTAATTCGAGGAATTCCGACATTTTAGTAAAATGTAAAGATGTAATAATACCTTCGAAGCCTCTCGTGAACGTTGCGTAAACGTTGAGATCGATGAAGGCGAATGACAAGTGAGAAAAATTTCACCCACGTATTCACAGCAGCAAAAGTATGAAGTATATAGCGCTATCATGAGTTACGAAATCGCTTGCTGAATGCTCAAATAATAGACAAATAAAAGGAGCGTACTTCGTCGGCAATGCCATGCAGAGATAATACAAGGTATAATAATGAGTAGTCGATAAGCGAAACAGATTGGTGACAGAGGAGTGAATGGCGTGAAAGGAAGAGGTATAGACCCAAAAAGTTATCGGTGAATTTGGCGGCAAAGATATTGAAGAGTAACATTAGTAGCCTAAAGAACAAGAGAGCGGGTATGACGCATGCAGGAAGAAAAAAAACGAATGGAAGATATAATTTTTAAAACAGCCATTTTCCTTGGCCTGACATTAGTATTTACGCTCTTCAGACAGTCTGCCAAGGAATATTATAGCGAGACAAATACGTATGCATATTACGAGTGAATCAACTCACCCCCCTAAACCGCCATATGGCTTAAGAGCATGGAAACCAACTGCGTTACATCGATATTTTATTCATCAACTCCGTAGTCATAACTAACCTCCGTGCGTTCGTTGGCCGCAAACGGGAGAAGAGATAGGTGCGGTCACCTTCCAAAGAAACAAATAAAAGGAGTCGTTCCATTCCCTTTACACATTGCCTCCACCATTCTAGTGATACGCAGTACGAATTTCTCATCAGAAAAAAGAAATTCATTTCCCATTATTCCCACTGCATCTCTAATCATAGAATAAGTCCTAAAACTGCCCGCATCTCCCCTGTGGTGTTGTTGGGTTATTAGTATTCAGGAGCTACTGAGCAGCGAGACGAAAATGGAACCACCTCCTCCTTGCCTCCCAAAGCCTTTTACCGACTCCCTAAAAAACTAAGTTTCCGACCTTTTCGTGCCCCGCCACCATCTGCAGCGGGGATTGCCGCCGCGAGGGAACCCCATCCCCTGAAGAAAAATGCCGGGAAAAGTTCCAGGAAAATTAGGAGAGGCACCGCTATGAGAGGCGTATAAAATCAATCAGCCTAAATGCATTTTCCTCATCCAACCGCTGTTTTAGAATACAAGCGACTAAAATAGTTCTCGTGTTAACTTTTTTATTAAATGCGCTAAAGTCAGGAAAACGACAAACGCCCAATTTCCGATTGAAAAAATGCATATAACGCCTGAATAAGTCCTCCATGGGAACGCAAGTCACGATTGGCGAGATGTCGATTTTTAGATTCTTCCCGAAACACTAACTCAGATTGCTTTGAAATATTGAAAAATTGAAATAAGACAGTCTCTGGAGTTACTCGGTGGAACTCCTACATTATGAATAAAAAACAAGTACTTGGTTATGATTACACACAGTATTTACAGCAGCACGACCTAGGTTTCGGTATAACATGCCATCATCACTTATTAATCAGATGATGGCATGATATGCTGAAACCTAGATCGTGCTGCTTTATATGAAGTGTGGAATCATAACAAAGTACTTGTTTCTCAGATTGCTCGTTCGCTCTAATTATATATGTCACTTTACCCACTTTGAACTGTGACAGACTGCTGCCAAGCTAAGATTAAGTTCAAGAAAAGTGTAGCAGAAATCAAGCCTGCGACAGTATCCACAATACATTAACATTAAATATAACACATTACAGTAATATTCAAGGAAAGTTAACATTTCGTTCACCAGGCCATACTCTTATAATTCGCCCGAAATAATTATCTATCTAAAGACATATTTTTAAATTACTAAACGTCAAATACAGTAGGAATAAAATAGCTCGGTAGAAATTTCCACCCTCTTTTTAATGTCAACCGACCATAGTTTCGACACTTCATGTCAATTTCAAGGTCTTAAGGCAGTTTGACACGGTACATTTTACAGTACAAACGAATGCATGAACTCTTTCATGCAGAAAATTGTACCGGGTCAAGCGGCAAATTGATTGATTTTCTGAATAACATAACGGGAAATAGAACCTTCCCTAATTCAATCCATTCTCTAGTACAATCTATGATACATGCGTTTGTGCAATAAAATGTACCATGTAAAGAGGTCTTTAGAACGAGTGAGGAAATTACTACCGAGATATTCTAGTCTTACCAACATTGACGTTTAGTAATCTAAAAGAATCGATGTCCTTAGAAAGTTAATTCTAGAAGAAGACCTTGGAAATGACCAAGTGTTGAAACCATGGTCGGTTTACATTGAAAAAGAGTGAAAATTATCACTGAGTTACTAAGTTCATACCATCATTGATATAAAATATTTCCACCAAGTAACGCCTGAAACTCTTTCATGCGTTTCTAAACATAACTTATTCTCTTCAGCTGTCTTGTCATCATGGCACTTAGTTGAATACGGCCCCAACTGTGAAATAAATATTTCTACTAATATTTTCTCATTACAATCTCTAAACCTACAGTCACCGTTTCTCAATCTGTACTGTTCTTAATATTTGACATTACTTTCAGGAAATTCTCGTGATTAAACTTAAAAACCCACAAATAAGCATCGCAGCACACCGATGACACACACAAATGGATATTACAGTTTTCTCCGAAGCACTCATTTCCTCCTCTTCTTCGGTTAAGTAGGTACGGGGTTGATTAACCTGCTAAGAACCTCGAACTATAACTCGCCGTCTTCAGTTTTATGCTATCTCACACACAATAAGATCCACAATACCTATCAAAACACATAATTATGAAGAGAGTCTTCGCAGTATCGGAAAGGGCGTTCTTGAACCAGCTAAGAGCACTCCATGCGTTAAATCTCGTAAGTATCTTAAGGATAAGTTTGTAGGGGGGGCTTTTCCGTTAATTGCCCCTTATTTCCTCCAATTGATTCGAGGAAAGCGGAGTCCAATATCGAGTCCGCAGTCTAAACGGCATTGTGATGCGTCAATCTTTGCCTAATTACAGGCATTGTGATGTACAAGCCCTTACCTTTCCATAATGGCGCAATTATGGGCGGTGCTCAGACATCTCCTACCAGAGTCCCAGAAAACGGCTTACGCGTACCAACTCGACGGCACAACGTGCCCGCGGCGAAACAATGAGGTTAACTCTTCCATGAACACAACTGCCCAACTTCGCAAAAATACGTCTCAACATTTCGCTCAACCGTATCTTTTTGTTAATTCCTTCGCGGACATTGGTCGGCTCTCAAATCCTTAAATATTTCCTTGTCGCTCTCTTTCTGAAACGGACACGCATAACAGGAGAGGAGAGGGGGGAGGTGGGGAAGAAACAAAGGCCTGTCGACGGGCGCAGAGGTCAGTCCACCGATCAGGATCCCTTTGTTTCATCCGGGAGCGGAAATGGTCTCAGCGAAAAAAAATACCTCGTCCAACCATGAGGAAATAAGAGCCACTCACAATGCCGAGCTAACAGTTTCGACCAAACGCATGAATAGGAATATGAGTTGACTGCGTTTGGTTGTATTAATCCACTCATGGTCACATACATAATGAAGATAATCACTTGCTAGTTCAGAAAACTTAAAAAAAATACGTACTCACTTCGTTTTCAGAACATGCCCAATATTTGACTGGATGTCAGATGGTTCAGTTGATTGCCATAATTATTTACCCTCACGGAAAGTTAAGTGTTCATGAGGACTCCGCGCATAAGATGCTGAGCGCAACAGTTTACTCAACAGATGCTTTCAACTGGCATATAAAACGAATGAAAGATGCAATTAGAGAACTAAAGATAGACTGGCGAAATTCTTCTAATTCTAATACAGGTCGCTGATCGGGGAACAGCACCTAATGGTGCGCAAATGAGGCTTAAAACCGACTAAATAATCAATTACGTACTTGGAACACGCAATGTCAACTAACAAATATAATCTCTCCTCTGTTTACCGGCCCGGAAGCTTTTACATACGCGTAATGAAGCTCAAAAGATTTCGTACTGTCTACTAATTTTTATTTCACCTCTTGCTACACGTGTTTCGACTGCCTAGCAATCATCAGTCTTGCCTGATGATGACTGCTAGGCAGTCGAAACACGTGTAGCAAGAGGTGAAATAAAAATTAGTAGACAGTACGAAATCTTTTGAGCTTCATTACTCATTATGCTGTTCTGCGATATCTCGCCTGAGAAAGTGGAGTTTTTCTACATACGCGTTAATCTGGGATAGAAAATAGGGGCTCCGTGATGGAAAGTTTAAAAGTTTTCAGGGAGTGAGGGGGCTCAACATTCCTTTTCCTAACCGGGTAATCGATAATTACGTTCACGGAGCGGCAATGGTTTAATCGGTTTGGTAAGGCTTACCAGGCTGAGTTAAAAGCGAGGGCGGATTGAGTGTACAATGCATTGTTAATTCTTTACCATTCCTGCTTAATCATCTTAATGTGGCTCAGGTCGGTGAGTGTGAGTGATGGGAGCCGCTCGACACTTTAAGATTACTTGAGAGATTCGATCCCACTGGAAAATTCCAAATGGTTCTCGTTTAATTCCGTAAACTAAGGCGAATTTCTATCAAGGGAGGTGCCCCACGCAAGGTAGACGGCCACAATTGCCGGTGTCAAGGATAGAAAACAATACAAGCCTGTATATAGGACTTCGCTGTAAGAGGTGGTCCAATATCTGACTGCACATTAGGCCCCACGTAAAGCATGTGGTCGAGTGATTGTAAAAACCGACTAAATTAGACATATTTCACTAATCCAAAGTTAAAATCACCAGTTAATAAATCGTCCTTTCTTTTTTATCCATGGTCAGAGGACTCAATGTCCCCTGAATGCCCAACTGAATAGAGAGGCGTCTAGCAAAATAAAATGAAGGAAATTCGAAAGCATATACTGAGTGGTTTTACGAACCGTTCTTAATGGTCCATGAACTCTGTCTAGAGACCGAATGTCTCCTCTAATTTTAAGAGCGAAGCAACTCATAAAATTAACGCAAATAATTTATAGAAACGATTAGCCTGGTTCACCATTTACATTTGGTCACTCAAACACATGTAAATATTAAAATTAAGAATTACTTCTAAGTTATGATAATATAAGTCATATAATTTCAAAGGCAATTAAATGGTCCTCGTTCATCACCTTTCATCAAATCGAAAGCTGGTTTACTGTAGCTCTAGATACTACGTTTGCTACTCGGCTCACTGGTTCAATCATCTATAGTTTCTCAATATCTTCCGATTTATGCCAAAGTTATCCCAATCTTAGTTTCCGCGGAAATTCCGCTGGCCATCAATGTCCTCAGAGAACGTTACAGGGGTGAACCAGAGCGTTTAACGTGAGGTGTAGTTTAGCGCAGGGCATTGTGAAAAAATACAGCAAATGAATAAGAAAACTAGTAGTTTTCAACTTCATTGATTAAATTTCAAAAGAAAATTTATTTTTTCTTTTCAAATTTACAATCATGTTCCACAATATCACGCCGGATAGCGTTGAATATATTTATTTAAAGTCTACGTCTTTTGACATTAAAACGTTATTTCCAGGCATATATTTGGCAATTCAAATAATCAAGGTGACAACAAACAACAAAATACCTAAACTGAATCAATAATTTAATTTTGTAATTTTCACATTGGTTTTACTTCCAAACGACCGGTTTCGTCACATACATAGGCAACAACCCCGGGTACATTTCCATGGATTCATTTAGGAATTGATTCAAGATAGTTCCAGTTTTGATTCAGTTCCATACATTTTCACCAAGATACGCCTGAGAATATCGATTTCATCAAACGGACAGCTTAATTATTTATCAATTTTGGAGACTGGTAATTCTATAAGATTTCCTCTACTATTTACCAGGGTTATAATTTAAATTCTCCGTAGGTTACACTCAAAAAGACCGCCAAACCGGCCATCCGGGTATACGAATAAAAAATACTGAACCATACCCAAGACACAAACGGACGAGGCTCCCTAAACGTAGGGCTTGAGGACTCCTATGGCTCACATATGTACTCGGTTCCATAATCCATCACTCTCCCGTGCATGGAAAAAAACATCAAGGGTTGAGTTGCTGTCAAGTGTGCTCTAACTCCCGCTCAACTCCGCACGCGGCTCGAAATTTCAGAAGCAGAGAATTTCGTGGATTACCTTCTTCGGGAGGAGAGCGATGCATATATTCGCCTCCATCGCGATGGTATGGTCTCTCGGCAGGGGAGGGGCAGAGGAGGGGAATGAAGCCAGGGACAAGAGGGGAGAGGGATAAAATTGCCCTCTGGGTCAGGCCCTCGAGCCACCGGGTTGTCGACCCGTCCGTGGGCTTTTTTTAAGTGCCGCGACCACGCGCCGTTAAAAGGGTACCCCCTCCACCCATAATCTCTTCCCCCCTTTCCTCCTCCCTCCTAGTCTTCTCCCGAAAATCTACCACATGCGCCACACGGACTTCCTCCGAGTCTCTTTAAAAAAAAAAAACCTTTCCCCCCCTTACGACCAACAACCTCCCACTGGTTTCGGTGTCCACCCACGTGAAGCCCCTGTCATGTGGGGGAGGTGAAGGGGAACCGGAGAAAGATGATTACTTTCCTTGAGGACGGTGAGCCGCACGCAAAAAGGATGATGATTACTGCATATTGATAAATAAGTGGTTTTCCTATTTTCCAAAACAATGGTATACATCAGGCAGATTGTGACGAACGTCAAAATAAGACTAATAGAGGAACAAAATGGAAAACGTAATGAAGAAGCGTATGAATATCTGATGTAAAACAATCTTTGAATTTATGAAAGCAGACGGCGATACATTTTAAAAACAACTAAATTTCACATTCTTGATCTTTGGATTTATGACAGCTGACGACCAAATATATGAAACACAAATCTATTTCACATTCTTGATCAATTTTCAGTAGGAATACCGATTTAATATATTGAAGTGCAGTCCTGGGTGCCTTTTCCTTTGAATGTAAGAAGATTTATTTCCTTTTGGAGACCTCCAGAAAAAAGAATGATTATTACTGCATATTGATAAATTACAGGTTATCATATTTTTTCTAAACAATGGAATGCATTAGGGCATATGACGCCGAATGTCAAAATACGACGTATGAAGGAACGAAACGGAAAAATGAGGAAGAAGTGAATGAAGAACTGCAGCAAAACTCTTCTGATTTATGACAGCTGACGACGAAACATTAAAAACATATGTATTCCACATTTTTCAATAATTTTTTGGCGAGAATACCGATTTAATTTAGGGAAATGCAGTCCTAAATATATTTTCCCTTAAAGAAAGACGATTAATTTCCTTCAGGATGGAGTGTTCTACACACTAAAAGGATGATGATTACCCCATATTGAGACGTAAATACTTTTATATATAGAGACGGTATACTTTTCTAAAAAATAGGATGCAGCAGACAAATGGTGAAGAACGTTAAAATGAAGAGTAATGAATGAATAAAAAGGATACCATAAATGACAAGGGAGTGAAGAACTGATACAAATCAATCTTCGAACAGATGATTATTGATTATGATAATTAAAAAACAAAAATAACCCATAATTTTGACTGATTTGTGGGCGCGATTATTTCTTATAATTTACCTTAGAATAAAGGATTGCCGAATAACTTATCCCATAAGTAAATCTCACAGTTATATTTTGGCTGTAGGTATTTTTTCCACAGTATAACAGTAAACTGTGGCAAGTCTTCTTTTTACATCATGATTAATTTATGCTAAAACATGCTCGGTGAGAAAAGACTCATTGCTTCCTCACCTTTTTCCACTTTTTTGTATCTACCAACCATGATTTCTACACTATATACCATTTTCAAAACACACCGTGCCAAAAATTTATTTCTGGTTCCAAGTGGCGCCTGAGACATCCTCTAATGATCGCTCTGCCACCTCTTCCCATCTGTTTAAGTTGAAACACTGCCATTATTGTCAATTTTGTATTGACTCTTTTATTAACCATCAAACATCTTATATTTTTCGGACAGTACTTGCAACACGCACGAACTCGCTTGGCATTTGGCTGCTCAGCGTATTTTCTGAATTCAGTGCCGGGATTTTCTGGTCTATGTAACATTTCGCTATTGAAACGCCTTCCGCTCCGAGTGTGAGAACAATTTTACCGCAAGACGAGCTACTTGCTAGTTCAATGCAAAGTACACCATTTGATTTCACCTCGGCAGGCATACCTGTATGCTCATGGCTTGTCTAAGTATTTTATCGCGTCACGTTGTGTGCCGTTTCGAAATGGTAACTTCACAGCATGGTTTGAGAATTCCATCACAAGTTTTTACGAATTTCTCTATTGATTGTTGTGATTGCTCTTTCGTCCTCTCGAGTGTTATCTGTCCGGGTCGTTTCCTGAGGCAGCGTCAATTATGCATGAATTTCGGAGCTTACGCTCCAAAATGGGGGCTATAAGACGTATGCCGATAAGGTAGCAATAAAAGAATAATCGCTAGGTCTAATGGAAAAGCACCGTCAAATCCATCAACTTCGATTTTTCTTTTCTAGCGGCGATTCCGGAGAACCGAAGAGTTCGATATCTTTTGAAAATGTTATTTGGTAGCCTTGTTTCGGCCCTCAATAATCGTTGGTGTTGTTCCTCTCGATACCTCTCGTACACGCAAAGGCCCTTGACCCAATCGGAATCCCATAAAGATTTTTTTTGCCCCTTATCACTTGCCTTACTATTGAAAATCTAATCCCATTGCCTTCGGAAGTCAGATCAGTGATCAGATGCTCCTAATTTGTCCTCTGTGCATCCCGTGCTCAGCTCTTGATGATTAATTGTATTGAATTTTTTATTGATTGAAACATATGGATCAAAATACACTTGATTATTTATTCAAGTATGTATTTAATCCATACACGTTCAAGTCAACGATTGATGAATAACAACATAAAATCAATCAAATCAAGTTTTAGGCGGAAAGCTCCGAGATCCATGGCCTCAATTGAGTCACCATATTCGCAATAGATGCATGTATTACATTTTTTGCGATATAAATAAGTAGAATAAAACCGATTGAAAAACATGCAGTTAAACATTTGGGGCAATTAACCGTTTCGATCATTTGCGTCACAAGAAGTGACCTTAAGGTAGTCCGAGCGAGATATGTAGTTCCCTAGTCACAATAGAGACCATATTCGAACTATACGTTTTAATTTCACCAGCTGTATGACACATGAATTAAATATTGCATTATCAATGGTGCAATAATATAGTTTTATATGACAGAAAAGGTAAGTACTTATATGAAAATATCTAAATAAGTCTTTAACAGGACTCATTTTTTTCGCGCGGTGCGTTTGAAACTTCTTCAAAACGGAAGGTTTTTTGCGATACCCAAGAACTATTGCGGGGACTATATGATTAATTTTCAAAAATAGTCGAGAAAACATACAAACTACACGCTGTCAGTTTTTTACGACATCTAAGTGTTAGAAATTCCTCATTTTTTAAATAATATCTCTCTGGAGTGCATGCACGCCCCATTTCCCATGTAAAAGGGCAGGTATTTTTTTGGCAAATATCTCGGAAAGTAATGTGGTAAGGGGTTGAATGTATGGTGTCATTAGAAGGGTGAGATATGTTTCTTTAAAATGAGACCAAATTCATTGATTTCTAGGTAAAATGATATTTCGCTCAAACTACCTTCAAACGTAGACCTAATGGTCCTTCGCGCCATCATCCTTGGATGACCAACAGAAGTCTATGACCTTACTGAAGGATAAAGTGCCTCTTATGAAATGCCTCAGAAATATCTCCTTGGGACTCAAAATGGTGTAGTCGACTCTCTCCAACCGGAATGCACTCGTTTTAAGATTTGTCCGTTTCGAAACCAAAGTCAATGTGCCTATCAATGGACAGAGATCATGAGCCTGGCGTGTTGAACGCCGACTTGAGTTGAATGCTCAACACGTGTAAAGACCGGTGATAGTAAATTATGAACAATAGTGTGCCGTGAGACCGATACGGGCGAATAAATACTCGGAAAGGGCAAAGTTCGAGGCCTCCCGACGGGTCGCCCGAAGAACCGTATTTAATGGTTGCACGTAGTACGTCGTCCAAGTTAAGTCCTGCTTGTGTACTGGTTCACCGCCTTCGGTATCGGAAATGAACAACAAAGAGAAGGAAGGGAGGTGTGATTAGCACGCGTGATATACGAGGAGCCATTTTTAATGCGCCCCCCATCCCATTAGTGAGTCTTGAAGGAGGGGGAGGGATTGTGCGTTTGTTTACCGATGATTAAGGGCGACGAGTGAACGAGGCTCACTTCGTTACCGGAGAAATTTCGGGCGCAGGAAAATGAGCCAAAAATAAGCCTCTCCCTCCCCCCACTCCACCCCGCTAGTTATTTCTTTTTTTAGTTTTATTTTCTCGAATCGACACTGACGAACATTTTTCCTCTAGCCGTCCGTATTGTGCGTCCTTTGGAACTCGTGCCAACAACTGCGGCAATCTTCATCGGAGCATGTGGACGGGGTCGTAAAAAATGAGACATGGAAGTGAAAGGAAAGGAAGGATAATAAGGAGATCCTTCTCCGTTTATCGTAGAGTGGGATAGCTAATGACCGGAAACCTATGTAAAGACGGGAAGAGAAGGTTAGGCCTGATGTAGAGCGCGGTGCTATGTTTTAGTAGAACTTGAACCTTGAGGATAGAGAGCGAGAAGAGACGGAAGAAGTTTGGTATTTGACAAGGATAAGCCGTGAGAACTAACTGGTTTTCAGATATTCCCGGGAATGCGAATCAAAGTTAAACGAGTATAGAAGGGAAGCTACAAAAATATCACTTTGATACTCCGCGCAGACTCATTTTAGAAAACGACCCGTTTCGTGACGGAGTGACATCTTCAAGTCGAAGATGTAACTCTATTACGACTACGATCGATTTTTAAGGAAGTATGTGTGGAATTTCAAAGTGATATTTTCATTGTTACGTACTATAGTGATTCCATAAGGGAGAGCCTGAGACGCTGTCCTACGGTAGTATATGAGCATAATTTAGAACGCGTCGAACAATTCCGATACATGGCACATGAATGGACGCATTAAAAATGGTAATGGAACGGGTATTCTACATCTAAATACTACCCTGCGAGACGCCGCATGGGCGTGTGGAAGGGGGTGTTCGGACACCAGCCGTGTAAAGATGTGAGGGATAGGGCGTTGGGAGGTGAAATGGTGACGTGTATTTAGTACTGCCTTAGCATACGTTTCGTTTGTCAATAGAATCGAGTTTAAATTAGGGATCTTGAGTTAAGGCGTTGAGAAAAGGTTATTTAAGCGCCCGGTATGGGATGTCATAGCATACATCTACACATACTTATTACTCTGCAAGCTACCACAAGGGTGTCTGGCAGGGGGAATTTCTTGGATTTCGGTAAAACTTAGACCATGAGGAGGAAGGACGAGAAGAAACTGGACGTGGTAAAAGATGAGGATGTAAAGGAGGATGGAGATAGCATGATGGATGGAAAAAATATAGAAAGACAAACAAAGAAGTGATCGTCATGATGAGGGAGTAAGGAAAGCCTACTGCTTGAGTAAAAATAGATGAGGCAAAGACGGCAGTGGGAGGAATCAATAAAGAGAAATGGGATGGTGAAGTTTGGAAGTTAAAACTCCTAGGAAGAGGGAGAAGAAGTATAGTCGTTTATGATGTTATGAGGAGAGGGAGGAAGTATGCTGAGCTGAAGAGAGGAAGTATGAGAGGAGGTAGTACAAACAGGCGAGGAAGAGTTTTTGTCATGACACAGCGATGCTTAAAGAGTAATTTCGAATATTCAACATTAGTAAAGGGCAGGAATTTTGTGCTACATAACATAGGATAGGAAACAATAGCACATCAAGTATGTCTAATTCAACAGAGAGATGGGTTGGGTTAGTACAAGAGTCTTTTTTCACTCGCACGATAGTTAGGAATAAATATCGTACAAACAGAGCACGGGGATCTCAGATAAATTTAGAAGAGAAAATGAGGAACATACTATTTTGTTAGAGAATTTATTTCGCGCGTAATTTGGTCATTAGAGTAACGCAAAACTTCAATTCGTGTACCTATCATTTTCACGTGAACACTAACCGTTGAAGAGTTATCGAAGATCTCTCAGGCGGCTAATGGAGAATCAAGCAGAATGTGCAGCGTAACCTTTCGAGTGTCTCGTCTAGATCCACCCTGCCCCGTCAATGGAGTCAACCCTCCCGACTTCATGAATACAATCCCTATTTTCACATCACAGTCGCGAAGAATATTCCTCCGTCGCGAGCAAGTCACGACCCACTGAGCCAAATGACAAATTGCGGGGCGATGCGAGTTAAACCGGAGGTCAAAGTTCAGCAGTCGGAAGGTTATATAAAGAGCACATAAGGCAATAAATGGGCCATGGAAGAGGGAGTCGGAAGCCGGGAAGAGGGGGGGGGGGGCTTTCACTCCCCTACCTCCGACCACCCCTCCCCTATCAGCCCCATACCTTTCACTTCCCTATCCCCTTCCCCTTACCAGTGCCTGACGCCTCTCATTTGTTTTACGCGGCCATTACCAACATTCAAACAATCTCCAAAGGAGGGTGGGGGAGGGAACCCTGGCAACTTGAAATATTTGGTATTCTCGCGGTGAACAAGGCTGACGAAGTTCTCAAAGGTTTCCGGCTCATCTTAGCGCAAGCACATACATTTTCACTGATGGAAAAGAAAACTTTGTTTTATCCCAACAATTTTTTGGGTGAATGGCTATAGAATATTTTGCTTTCCTCTCTTTTATGTTTTCCTCCCATAATGCACCCGAAATTAAAAGAAATGTCAGACAAAAAGTACTAAAAAATACCACACACTACACGAACAGAATACCACTCGCTTTCTTTCCGTAACGTAAAGCGGGTACAAAAGCGAGTATAATTATATATGAGGCAATTTATGAAAAGGCATTGGCAGCTCACGCTAAGTCCACGCAAATATATTTTTCCAATCAACCGTACTTGATGACTATCAGAGGTGGATGCGCACCTACCAAGCTCTACAGAGACCGTATGAAGCATAAGAACGACGTCGAATAACGAGGGCGGACATGAGCTCACGCACAATCAAGCGAAAATTCAACTTTTGTAAAAACTAAGCGTACACAAAAAGTGTAGTGCTGCGACCTGAAATAGAACGAACGACAGAGTGTGGGGTTATCTTCACCACAAATAAACCATATACCAGAGTATTTGGTTCGTCAAGGAGGAGGGTAGATTTTTATGAACTGAATAAGACGGTCGACCAAAAAAAACTCCATAATTTGACCACTAGAAGTAACTCAAGCCGAGACAAAACTGAAGAACACAACTGAACGAGGTAAATAAAAAACATCCGCGAAACGTTACCGAAAAATGAAACGCAACGAGAAACAGCTGATAACTGATTTTTTTTATCGCTTTGGGCCTGAAGTTTCAGGCAGGTGTTGGGACTGCGAAGGCCGGCATCCAATGACGAGGGACATTGGGACAGCCGAGGTATGTACGATAGAACCAATTTCAAGGCAGCTGTAATTTATAGATTGACGTACGTCTCAATCTATCAACTTCGCTAGTGTCCGATAATAATTGATTTCAGTTTGAATCATCTCCGAAATTTTACAGCAATAAGGTAGAAGCGATTGCTATGGATTCAGAGAGGAGAGTCATGATTCCTCTAACTTAACAAGAAAGCATCAAAACTTTTATCAATGGAAATCACAACTTTAATTAATGTCATTCCCTCAATAATATTTAGGGCATGGTTTAATTTATATTAAATATTGCTTATCACCAGTCAACAAATTGTGAACAATGATAACGCACATTCAATCCTTTCTAATACATAAAAATGTCTGTTTGGTAATACATAAAAATGATGTCTGTCCGTCTGTCTATTGCTTCATCACGCAAAAACTATTGGACCGATTAAGCTAAAATTTGGCTTGTAGATATAAAATATATCTGGTTGTAACTTAGACTATATTAAAAATCCCTCAGGGCTCCCGAAGGCCCCCCCTGGTGGTCCATGCAAAGCATTGGGTTAGGTGCAGTGGTTTCATTTTTTGCTTTTTTAAAGTACTTTCTCTCAAGATAGAGGGCTGGGATTTTTTTATCGGAAGGCTGCAGAAATGGAGTTTCTAAATAATTTAATCGATTTTTTTACGCTTAGTATTTGCATGAAAATCATGTTTTTAGCTCAAAAATCTCACATTTTTCTCTAAAATCAACAATAGCATAATTCCTTGACAACCAGAAATTTGATCCTCAAATGACCACGCTGACAGCATTCTTCAGGCTTTGTGATTTTCTTATAAAATAAGCTCAATGATTATCACAACCATTGAATTTCAACGGGTACCTTCCTCTATTCTAAAATAAAACAAATTTCATCCCGACATTATTTCATCCGCATGGCACTGATGTTATGAAAAACAATATCTTCAAACGACGTAAACAATTAGATGTCATTTGTCGTCGCACAGACAGCCAAAATAAGAATACAAGTGTAATACCGGTCTAAAGTTCTCTCTGCACTAGAAATCCCTTAATTTTCAATGCACGTCGTTTTCCACGAAAGGCGAATCTAAAAGTTTCATTCCCTTGGAAATAGAATGCATCGAAAAAGTTTGAACCCAGCCGGGAGCCAGGGTCGAAGATACATCAGCCACCCGCCTCTTTAAGAGACCATGCATTTTCAATGAAACATCTGCATAACCCGCTTCACTACCTCCATCTCCGTGGCATTTGACGACCACCCATGGGAATGGCTCGCGTACACAACGACGCCAGAATGTTTATCCCTTCGCGGAAACCGCGGATTCCCGGAAGGCCCTACGCGCTTCTGGCGAATCTCCGCATTTAAAAACCACGGCATCAAACTCGCAGGCGCACATTCCAGGATTGCAATCTTACCCTGATTCACGGAAACCCTTGCTGCAGGGTGGAATCCAAGGTTCAAAATCGAGGAGTAATCCAGATTCTTCGGGAGAAAAAATAAACCACTTTTTTCGAGGAGGTTGCACTGCGAGCATATTCACGCATACATGCGCAAGCGTAGAGAGAGTAAATTTAAAATATTTAAGCTTGTGGAGTTAAGTCGAACCAGGATGTCAGCAGATGAAAATTTTCATTTGAAAATATACGAAATACGCAGAAAAAGGGTTCATGAACTCAATCAAAGTAACACTTTTGGCAATGTAATCTGATTCAGCTGAAGTGAATATTGCGGCGGACACCTTCATACAAGGAAAATAAGTCAAAGTGCAAATCATCACGGCTGAAAACGGATCGCAATTTTCGTCATATTCTTGGCCAGGCAGAAAAAAAGTACAAATCGGAATACGGGCTGAGGTAAAATGAAAGATTCTGAATCCCGCCAAACTCTGCATGAGAATAAGATCGCTAGTTACGATGTTAGAAAATTCGGACAAGTTAATCTAAAGGTATGTCATAATCCAGGAGACTTTTGAGCTTACTCAACCCTAAAGCGCATTCAAGGAGTTTTGCAGGTTTTCAATTACTTCAAAGAAGGGGTCGGATCTGGTGGATATTTTGTCAGGTAGTGCGAATAACAAGCCTTAAGCGAGGCTAGAACGGAGAAAATTCGCGCAAAACGAATAGGTTTCGTAATTACTCCGCGGCTAACCTCGGTGGGGCGAAAAAACATGGCGTCCGCCGCACGTCATAACTCACCATCCGCCGCGCAACACATGGTCATCTTCATGACGCGACGGCCGGTTTATCTCGATGAGTAATGACGGTCATCACACTCGGAAGTGCATTTGCATGACCTACATACGGTATGCCTCCCAGGGGGAAATCAAAATCAATACAAACCGAACGAGGAGAGCCCATGACCCCTTTCTGCAATTTTATACATAAAATTGTGTTAAGCTGCCGTCAACTTTATCCGACGCATGCGTCCAAACCGAGCTATTTGTCAATTTTACCACAGTGTTGACTTTCATGGATAACCAAGGAGGTTGAATTCTTTTGAGAAACGCTGGGAAGAAATTGAAAAATATTTTTTGGGGAATTCACGGCACGAACCACGATATTTCTAACCAACGACCAAATAGAAGGACTAGAAATAGGACCGCTAATAATAGGATGAACTACGAACCACATGGCGAAGCAGATTCCAAGGCTCGGAATCAAGTTGCCTGATTCTCAGCAAGTTCACTCAGTATTTCTGCTCCTTTTCACAAAACAATACGTCGTAAAATATCTACGACAGCCAACGGAAGACGTGATGACATTGATAGACTTAATCGTTACAATAGAATAATTAGATTAGGCGGCGAAATAAAATTTTACCACCATCGAAATGAAAGAGGCCAATTTCAGAGTTTACATCAGTTACTTGAAAGGGGAAATACATAGCTATATCATGATCACAAAAAATAGAACATAGTTATCTTCCTAAACAATTTCCACCAATGAAAATGCCATAGTAACGTCGAAACCTTGGTTAAAAAATGGGCGGAAATATAACAAAGTTCTTTAAGACATTTCCGAGATCATGCTATCTGTAACAAATTTCCAGGATATATCGCCTGACGTTCCGCAAGAGATGAGAGTTTCTGGAGGTGAATATTTCAGTGCCATATATAATCATATCCTGTACTGAGTACGTCTGAGGTAAAATACTCGTACTGATATCTTGCTGAAATAACATCATTTAGAGTAGAATAGCTCAAAATATAAGTAGCCTAATATGGCTGATTTGAAGCAGAGCTGTTTTCCCTCAGCTAAAATGAATAATATCTGATATATCTCACTTAACCCAATGCATTTTCTTAGCATACCTTTATGGGCGGGTTATTTTTACTTGCTGGCGGATAGAGGCGCTACCAGCATAAGCTGCAAGTTAGAATCGAGATATAATCAATGGGTATCGTGACTGTATTTACTACAAGGTGGTGTTAGGGCACCAGCCATAGGAAGCGAAGGAGAATAGGAAAAAAGGAGAAGAGACAAGAATAGTTTGTTGAAGTTTTGTCTTAAGATACTGACACGCTGTTTCAGTTGTAACTGCCAATGGTGCGAGGAAATAAAGAATTTTCGTACCCGTCAGTTCTGCAGCGAATCTTCCTTGTTTTGCCACTTCTATCAGCTCCAGATAGAGAGCGCAGGGATAAAACAATATTCTCGTGTCGTACTTAAACTCGCCTGATTGAAGTTTTTCGAGCAATCCATCCCTAGCGTGGAGCCAACGAGTCTCCAACGGCTCCAAACCTTACTCCTTCGATCAACTGAGTGAATCTACTCCCTGAATACTCGAGGCAGTTTTTAACAAATCGTACGACTTTCCGTGGGATTTTTTCCAATTTTCGAATTAATTATTCCCGCACAAATGTTCCCAGCGTATTCTAAACCTAGTTTACATTTGATTTACGAACTGAATCAGGAAATAATGCCCCCCCGTATACATTTATAAAGTGTTAAAAATACTATTTTCCATCAGTGATACAATGGGCAGAGAAAAATGTAAAACTGGAAATTAAGATCCAACGACAAATAAACGGTAAAACTGATTTTCAACCACGACCGATGCTGCAAATATTTTTAACGTACGCTACAAAAACTTCACTGCTACTATTAAAATGAAAATTGACACATCTTTCGACTAAGGATCCATAAAAAATGTAAATAAGTAACCGCCCAGTGGTCAGCAGTAAACATAAATTATATTTATTTTTACAATTTCACAAAGTTATCATCGAAGCCTGTTTTATCCAATGTGCCAGTCAACGTGCTGGTTAATCAAAAAGTAATGAACATAAAATGACGAGCGAAAAAACGTTGGTCGCTTACTTTTCCCATAATATGTAACAGATATTTGATATGACCGGTCAAAACTATTATTTTGGAAGAGAAATAACGTTTCCCTGGTCAACTAAACCAAAAGCTAGTTGCCTGGAAGTGCTTGTGAAAGCATGAAAAAAAAGAGAATATTTCCATGAGTGAGTATGGAAACTCTGTATGGATCATGAACATTTTTTCTGATAGGAAATCGAATAAAATTTACGACCGAGTGACGCGTTCAATAAGAGTACATAGTCTGTGAAAATTGAGTGAGAGCAGAGATTTCTCTCACATTACGACACGCTCCAGAGGAAAAAAGTTGAAAATCAAAACAAAAAACCTGGAAAACTACGGAAGAAATTTAAAGCACAAGGACAATTGTAATCGAAAACGATCGGTCGGGTTCAAGTTTACCGACATATTTGTTTCATACTACAATAACAAACATCACAACAACAATAACTGGAATTGAAGACAAAACAAAAACGTGATCCCCGCATTCTGCATTTTTTAAAGATCTTTTCATGGTTTAGAACATGTGTCGATTGTTCAATCTAAACATCGGGAGCGGTATCGGCCCGGTATCGGCCCGGTATTTGCCCGCGTACGGCGGGAAATACCCCGACACCACCGCGAAGCTTGCGAAAAAATAAATGAATTAACTACGAAAGGCCTAATAATAGATAAAATTCGTACTACGTATAGCAATTGCAATATAGGGCATGGGCTTTTACGTTACGTAATCCATATATATTTAATGAAAATAAAGAGACTGTGAAATGAATTAAAATATACTAAAGGTAATATTACATCATGCGTAACATCGAAGCTAAACACGTTTTTAATAAAGAAAAATAGAGAAACAGTATTTGAAATTTGAAATAAATTAAACGTCTGTAGTAGTTTTCTACGAGAATAATTTTTAATAAGACGCACTTCGTCGTGACTACGTAATCATTAGGTAACGACTGGTTTGGAGATCCGTCACGTATGATGATAAAGTAACATCGAAACGCGTCGTATTAAACTAAATGAAGATGGAAATTCCTAAATTCTCTGATTTATTTACTCAAGAAAAATTTTCAATGATTATCTGCCGAAATAGTTAATTTCACAAATATCATTAAGAAAATACAGAGTATCTCTAGATTACATCCGGTCAGCGATACTGCAATGAAATCAATGTTCAACAAGAGTCCGTAAAAGCGCTGCCCATCCACAACTATGAGGTGGTTCGATCGATCTTCGTTTATATTTAGATTTACGTGAAACTTTACATACCTACCTGTAGTTATTAGTAATGTGTATAAATAAATGTGGAAAAAATTTAAGTTACTGATACGGGTTCTTGGAAATTTATGGCAACTATAACACGCAGCGTTACGGCACGTGACACATTCTGAAATAATTCCATTCTTTAAGGACAGAATTTCCCTAAAACGCTATATAATACGTTTCATGCAATTATAATGGTTTCTAACAAACACTAGGGAACCATGTCGAGTAGAAAACACGTATTTATGTAAGTTTTTCGCTAAAATTTCTAGTTCCGCCAACTCGAGTCATAACAAACCTTTAATAATGACGAAATTGAAGAAAAAATATGATTCTTGCATCAGCCATGTGGCTACATGCATGGTTTTTACCACCGTATAAACTATACCTCAATGGTCAGTTTTAACTTTAAGGCATGTATCTCTTGAAACATATACTTACTGCTTATTGCTATGGATTCTACTCAATGTTACAATAGTTTTCATCGGGAATACGGATGATTTGTAATATGAATAAAGAGACAAAATATGTGGGGAAATTGCATATTAAAAAAGTAAAATCATGCTGGTCATTTTTCGATGGAAAACATCGCAAAATAGGAAAATTAGTGCGTTAGCCCGCAAGCGCAATAGGAAAATGAGGGTCAACGAAGATGGCGGACTCGCTTCAGCTTCTAGTATTGGCCTGCATAGCAAATGCCCTCTCCATATACCTCAAAGGAATAAAATAGATGAATATGGGTGACGTGTAGCACAAGAATTTTTTAAATACTTACTCGATAAGTTATTAAAATGTGCACTCAACGATTCCGATTAGCGCTCTAGCCACCTCAAGCACTAAGAGACTGCGAAATCTATAATAAAGAAACACTCCGCACGGCCGATAAGAGCACGGGGAGGCTAGAGAGACGGAAATGGATTCGTGGAGGAGCAGTCGTGGCTATTCTCCGAAAATCAATCCTCTCCGAAGGTCGGGCAAACAACGCGCGGCTCTCCAGAGGAATTCCCGAACAATCATTAACGCCGAGACTATTGTATGTGTGCTTGCAGTGAGTGTTTTGTGTGTGCACATACACGTCCCACTAACACTATCACGACCGAAGGAGGAGGAGGAGTCGTCTCGAATTTATCTTAAGTGGAACCACTTCTTTCGAGAACGCTTCGAGTAGACGCTATCGTCACATCCTTACGTGCGATACGAAACACGCGTTCTTTCGGAGGGCACGGGAAGAAAAATTCCTTCCCGCAACCGTCTCCCCGGACACGAGTATCTCCCCCAAACAGAGCCGAGCATCGCGTCCTTTCAAAGTGCCTTCACGACACCATTACGAGTTTGAAAATTATTGGGGGCAAACTTATACGCTCACATAAAATAAGAAACAGAGAAGTCTACTGAAGAGTAATAAAAGGCTAGAACCATATGAAGAGCTATATAAAAAAGAAAAAAAAAACGGATCGGGAACGCACTAAGGCACAATGCGGGCGTGAGGAACGAACTCGAATAACAATAAATAAATGGAGAGAAAAGTCCCAAGAAGAAAGCCAAGGGACAATTACAATAACACCTAGAAAGGTGAGTACACCAGACGATCGACAAGGGAGTGAGGGAACCAGTATTACATAGGGATGACAGGGATGGAGGGTTGAGCAACCAATCTTAACGTTGAACGACAAATGATAATGGGTACGGGCATTTAATAGAATCTATTCATAATGTTTAGGCTGCAATCACGACAGTGACTATTATAACAAACACAAATATGTAATCAATCTGTGCACGAATATCACGCAATTACGTTTTCCTTTAAATAGAGCATGAAAATATTCGAAAATTCAATATGATGTCTTAATGGTTTGACGTCAAACCATCGTTAACGGCACTCTGCCCTACACTTCATACCGTTCTCTGGGTGGATGCAGGAAGGATCAAATAAAATAGTTTGATTCTTCCCGCATCCACCCGCACGGCAGTTCGTAGAAGGAGTAGAAGAGGATAGGACCATCTGGAAAGCTATACAAAAAAGAAAGAAAACAGATGGATAAAATAAAGTAGACGTTTCGCATAAACCGAATCGTCCGAATTTTCATCAAAAAAATAAGAGTATATGCATTGCTTAGTCAGCAAAAACAATTGCAGAGTGTGAAGAGAAAATGCCGCGAGGGGAACGACAGCCACCGCGACCTCGTAATTCATATATGCTGCTATATTATGTCTTACTAGATGACCCGAGCGAATATTTCGCACAGTATGCAGCTTCTTCCTGTTTCTTCCTTCTTTCTTCCTGTTCTTCTACCTGTCGAATATTTCGCACAGCGTGCAGCTTCTTCCTGTTTCTTCCTGTTCTTTTACCTGTTTCTTCCCATGGACAATTATATGTTATTTATGTTTGTGTTAAAGATACATAACGTAAACGTAAACAGTAAATGGTCACACTGATTGCATGTAGAATGTAAACAATCTAACTAAACGATGTGTTAATAGATGGCGCCTCCTACAGTCTTTTAAGCACGTAACCATTACCGACATATTAGTTGATTATATTGTCAGCAGATGGCGTTGTATCATTTTTTTAACAAAAACTTTAATTTTAAACAATTTTTCTATTTTTCATCAATATTGGGAAACATAAGCTTTAAAACGATTTTTGAATCATTAATTTTAATGAATAATTATGGCAGTTATGGCGTTGCGACAAAAAAACACCTTTGAGAAATAATATATACGGATGTGTGGAGTCGATATACCTCGAGCGAGTAATCGACATGGAAAAATCGAAACTTTTAAGTCAAATTAATGGGTAAATAGTGAAATTTGAGATTGAGATTGTATTTTTCGTCAGAAGCCGGTGATTCAACGTTTAAAATGATACCTCATTTATCACTGTAGGTGCAGTATTAACGGAGCATATACGGAATGACAGAAAAAGACCTTTCTGTAATAATATATATGATTGATTCCCTTAATAGTAACGAAATGATAGTCTGAAAGGTAGAAGACTGCCTTTTATAGTTGAAAAAAAATTACTTCCGGAAAATTGGACGAAATAAAAGGAGCATCTTATGGAAACACGTCGTACTGCTACTGGCGATAACGTTTCGTGAAGTCATCGGATAGAACTCTGAGTACCTAATGTTGAGTATTAACCTCACCGTGCGTACACATTTTTAATTACCAATATTTTCACAAAACAAATTAAAAAGCAGAGAAGATTTTTGTCCTTTGCAATAAAAAGACCTACTTCAATAAAAATTGTGTAAAAATGGAATGTACACTCCAAATATCAACAATATCGGCGAATTGACGGAGGTACTCGAATGAAACAAGGTGTATGGAAACACTTGTACATCTTCATCCAATAGGAGATATCAGAAGCTTCAAAGACTTCCTTAAAGCCCGCCTTATCAATCACTACATTCAATCAAAGCATACGCAACTACACTTGACACGAGGAAATGCCGCGAGGGGAACGACAGCCAACGCGACTTCATAATTCATATTCGCTGATAACTGATGCCTTATTAATCCCCTTCAATGCCCTGAATAACCGCTCTCTTCAGTGAAGGACAAAGGGAGTGTTTTGTTCATTTCATTAAAAACACGTGCCATTGGCAGTCATTTCTGGATGACTCGCAAGGAATACTTGGATTGCTTAGTTAGTCAACAAAAACAATCGCACAGGAATAAAAAACAATGTCGACACAAAGGACACATCTGAAATGTCATTGTTTACTCGGTCCTTGATTGTTCCTCTAATATTTATAGTTCCTACCAATGGCGGAAGTCTTCCTTTCATCTTGCCCTCAATACACTACCGCATGATAACAATATTTTCAAAGACGCTATCGCATAAACTGCGTTTCAATTCAAGTCGAGACTGTCAACTCTGAGTATTGTTAACATTTAGGATGGAGGCACAATGGTCTCATTTCGAGAGCATTTCGTTTACGACGAATGGGGCCGAAGCAATCGGGTTTCTTCACAGAAGAGCAGAATTTCAGGTAAATTACAACTGGCGTAAGCAGTACAAAGCTGAGAAAAGAAACAAAAACATCACAGGTACATTTTAATTACACGAGGTCTGTCCGAAAACTACGGGAACTTTTTTATAGCACGGTAATGGATAGTACCTGCCATGTCTGGTTGGCGGCGCTACATCATTCACTACCTCCCGATTAACCATAGTTCACAATTAGCTAATATTTTGTTTAGTTTCCCTAATATACCTGTATATGTGGAGGGTGTTTTATTCATTCTGGCGATTTTTTGCAATGTCCGAGTTTCAGGACCACAATTTCAACGAGTATAATTGCGTGAAACTTCGGAAACCTTCGAACATTTGGAGGGAGATTACGGAGATAATGCTCTTAGTCGTATACAATGCATCGAATATTTTTCCCGATTCAAAATTGGTCGTCAGTCTTTTCAAGACGATCCTCGACCAGGAAGGCCTGAGAAGTCAACTGATGGCAGAAAAACTCAGAAAATCGAGGATCTGTTACACGCCAACCGACTTCTGACTGTCAGAGAACCTACTGGAGATTTTTCGATCTCGATTGAGGTATATCGAGACATTTTGACCGAACAATTGAACACGCATAAGGCTGCAGCAAAATTTGTACCTTGTTCGGCAACAATCGAGCAGAACGATCTTCCTCCACCACGACAACGCTTCCACCACTCCGCCTCAACAATTCGTGTGTTTTGTGCAAAAAATCACAAGATTATACACCTCCAGCCTCCATACACACTTCACTTGTTCCCGTGAGACTTCCTATATTTGCCAAATTAAAATTAGTGCTTCTAGGATGTCGTTTCGACACTGTTGACGGCCTTTAAGAGAATTCGGCACGATGCAATCCAGAACTGTATGGCTAAGAGATAATACCGCTACAATAAGTGAATCAACAGAGAAGGAGAGGACATAGAAGGACAAAAGGACCACTAAGTTATAAGTACCATAACATTAACTTTATACAAATAGTCTCGTTATTTATCAACAGATCTCGTAAAAGAATAATAATGGAGAATATAAGGCGACTTTTTGCTCAGCTATTCAAGTTTTCAGAAATGATATTGTGAGGTTAAACGAAAATCCTGAATATAAATCTTAAGACGTTTAAACACCAGCACAGCAAGGCCGGCGGGATCTCTCGAAACATAAAAAGAGCTAACAAATTCCTCAAGAGAGAAATAAAGAAGCTTCCTGGATGGAAGACATCCACCGGATTCGAGCAAACATTAGTAAAAAGTAAGACACCAAAGATAAGGACCAAAATTCTCAAGAATCGAGTACTTAATTACCATATCATCAAATTTACCGAGATTACGATTTAAACATAAAATCCTAAGTCATGACTACACGCACATATCGTTTTCACGCCGGCATGCAGTAATTCTGATGGCTATGGCTTGCAAGCAAACACTGGGAGTTCACTCAAGTTATATAAACGGAAGACTCTTTGCATTGATCCCAAACTTACCTCTCAAATGAGAAACCGCAAACGAAACACACGGCCAGGAAGGAATCAACAACCCACGCTTTGAAGGTTAACTGGCGGCTGTTGAATCCACCATGCTTACCCAGTCGATAAGGAAAAGATTTCCCGTAAATACGACTTTCTTAAAATAACAGAAAAGTATTTACACATGCAATTAATGTGAGTTGGAGCGATAGATACGTAACTGGTATTATTCACTTCTCGTCACATCTTGTTTGAAATAGGAAATGAATAAATGTTATTTCAAAACTGTGTTAATATTTTATATACTAGCTCATTCAACTTTTGACGGCTTTATAAGACTATAAATACTAAAAATAAATGCCTTATAACACAACTTAAAAGTTTGAATTCGATATTAACATACGTTCAAAAATATCGTCTTTCATGGACTGACACCTAGCTCAGTACCTCGAGGTGTTGGATTATTCCAAGCCATTAAAGAAAGAGAGATATTTTGCGAGGGATGAAAAGAACTTAAAATGTGAGAGCATTTCAGACGGAATGCATATATTACGTCTGCCACGACGGAAAATGAACGCAAACTAATGAAAATGAAAATCAATGAATCTCAAAATCTTTAACACTGCTACATAGTAATCTGCTCGGTCTTCAACGCACAACCAGGAAACTACCGCGTAATTAAAGCTCACATTTGTCCTGTCCTGAGATCCAGCAAGGGGGACTATACATCGCTATTATAACCAAATCACAGCTCGATCAGCGCATAGAAAGTCGAAAGAGGGTGGAGAGAATACAATTCCCTACGTATGATATCGTAATCACGACAGAGAAATCTGATTCCTCCATTCGAGAAGTGAATTTAAATCCGGGGTCGACCAGCACCGCAGCCAATTACAAGGACGGAAACCGTCAACCTAGAGTCGGAGACTGGTTTACCAAGTGCAATCCGTGGGCAACCAATAAACGTTGGATAACTTAAACAAAGATGATTACATAGTTACAAGAGACTATCCTCAACGGCACATCAGCGTATATCAGCGGAAGCTTGACTATAATGCAAACTGATTACAACGACATATTTGGCACTAAAAATAAGGAGATAATACCGTATACGCCCGATCATATTGCAATATCTTTCACGAATGGGCCCCTTCATGATTAACATTCGAAATATTCGAGTAGTGGTAACTTCAAAATAAAATACTGCCCTTCACCGCAAGCGTTTATCAGCTTTTGCTTACACCATTGCTACATAACAATTACTTCGGCGTTATTCTTACAATGCTTCGGTAAATGAATATACTATACAATAAAATCGATTGAAAAATGTATGAAAGATCAAATTACAAAGCTATTATAAAATGATGTTCCCTATCTCATAATTTTACTAACTAACCTTGTGGTCGGAATGCATTCGCGGTCGAATTACATTTGGGCCAATACTATGAAAGTCTGACGCTTTGATGAATATAAGGAATTTTAAACTATCATCCACCGCAATTCTTTGAAGACCACTTAGTCTGGTATATCATACACAATACGCAGCAAAATATAATTATTTGAAGAGTTTCTCACTTGATCAAGGAGTGGGGAGTCTATGTTGTGAAAATCAGTCACCGACTTGTGGATGCAGCAATGCACGTAGGCACGATTCCATCTCACTAAAAAGCTCTTTCATTCCCCAATAAATTTCAATTCGTTGTCGAAATCTTTCCCGTCTTCTCGCACATTTTTAACTCTGCCAGAGATCCTGAAACTGAGAAATAATCCTCGGTAAATATGTCTACAAGATGGAGGCTAATGCTTACCGGACTGAACTGCACTGGATTTCTATTTACATGGCATTTGACGGGAAAACCATACAAGTTATAAGCCTTAATAGCGGGCAATGTAAGAGACGAAAATCGGCTGGATTCGACGATGAAGCGCGCTCAAATTAATGTTGACAAACGGATACTCGACGCCGGTAATGGTTCTAATTAAATTTCCGACATGAGGCCCCACTCTTAAGGAGATAAGAGGTCATGAACATAACCACTGTATTCCTGTTCCGTGTTTATAATGCGACACGAAATCGTTAAGGAAGACAGAAAATCCCGACAGATTATCTTTTACTACACGACATTTTTCTAATGAAAGTCGTTCAGTGACCTTTTCGAGACACTCGACGCGCACGTATTAATTTAAGGTGGAAAAGATTGTCATTTCAAGCAACTTCAATTGTCAGACAACTCATGATCTCAGGTTCTCTCAGAGATGAAGTATTTTTGAGTAAGCAAGCATAAGCCAAAAATAAATACGCCCTTCATTACCAAAAAATGAAAGATTACCGCAAAGTAACAACCGCAACAACTTCAAGATCACCTGAGTTGATTTCACCGACAAAGAGAATGTTGGGTAGCGGAAAATATCATTCCCTTCGCAATGGCCTTCATTAAAACAGCTGCAAGCTTAAGCAGCCAGCTGTTTCCTTTTCATGGCAAAATTCGCGAGTGGAGCTTATCTTGAGTACACTTCCGAGAATCCTGTCTCGATACGATAGTAAGACTGCAAAATATGGCTAATAATCGCAACACTAAACGAGAGAAAATAAGCCTACACTCAAGAGGTAAATAAACAATGCCTCATTAAATCTCAAAGTAACGAGATAACAAGTCATGGAAGGAAAAAAAATATATGTTGGACTCAAAAGGTGTTCTCCACGAAACGATAAAACCTAATGCACACAGCATCAAGGCACATTTATATTTCACTAAACTGATCCCACTCATGAATAATCGCGTTTTAATTGCCACTTAACGCAGAGTCGAGAGGACTTTATACAGCGCCGGGAATAACCGCTCACAGAGCCTGCGGTCCTCAAGAGAATTCGAGAACAGGTTGCACGGATGGGGATAACATGCTTAGGACTTTAAAAATGCAGCAAGAGGGGGGATTGAGGAACAAGAGCAGAGAATACGTAACAAGAAGCGTCCGTGTGCTTCCGTCAATCAATACCCTGACGTGCAGCATGGTCGTGCGGAAACGAATCCCAAGGATTCCGGAATAGCTTCTCGATTCACTAATTCTTTGGAGGAGCCTAATCCACCGTCACGCCAACGACGTTACGTGAACCAGGACAGGTATCACAAAAAAACATACCTAAGGCATAAAGTAGCGACAACATTCGAAAATGTCACACGCAAGCCGACTAAAGTCGCTGATCAAACGGAGAAAATTACCTATGAACCAAAGCGATACACACCTTACACGATCAAAACAATAACTACGGGAGAAACCGTCCTCAAGACATTGGCCGAGCTCAATTTGGGCTTTAAAAGCGGTTACTCAAGCTGGGGTTTTTCTCAGTCAGCTGTTTATAAAATATTTGGCTACAACATGCAATAAAATACCACAAACCACATTTTAAACAGCGAAATAGTACATCAGTTGCCACTTAAACACAAAAGACCTTCACGTCCAATTTTTATCAGCGAAACACTATATTTGCACACATGTCTCAATAGTCTTCATGAGAGAACATACCTTTAATGTTCAAGTTTGACGATGACATATTACGGATTTCTTCTACAGCCAAAATTGGCTCTCTCTCCATAATTAAGTTTTGCTTCTTCATATTTTTTTCTATACAGTTCAGCATTCTAGTGAGATCCTCTGTATTTATCCAAAGCTGCTATTTCCCCAGTAAAACTAGGCCTGCTGATTTTTCTCCGAGCACGCGTATCCTCATTTTTAATTTTTTGTGATTCAATTCTTTACGAGGGGCATGAGGAAAATCTATCAACATTCAAGGACTCGCTGGAGCGGAACCATACATTGCAATGACAAGACACTTATTTGGAGAATGAACGAGAAAAATACGAGCAACAAACCAACAAGAGTATGACTGAATTTATTGCCTCCAAAACACGGAGAGACTGTTTCGTTTATTTGACACACTAACTTGAAAAGTGGACAGAAGTCGCCTTTCCGAAGCTTCGATTAGGCATCAAATCTGCCGCCTGAAAAATATTAGCGAGGATAGTAGAAATGTGAGTGATCACACTTCCTTCGTGTATGAGTAAACGCGATGAAACACTAGTTGAAATGCGATAAAAAATTAAATGATTGATTTTTCAAGCACACCGACCCACTTCACCTTCTGTAACAATAAGCAGCTGTTAAAAGATCCATAAAAATCACGGAATGGACTAAAAACGTTCATCTGAATTAGAAGATACTCCCAGTTTCCCCTCTTTTTCACACTGTTTCAACATAGATCCTTCCATTGCGACCTAAAAACTTTCACGCCATCCCTATATCACATACATACACTTATTAAGGCTTCCTCGAAAACACCCAAGTAACCCTGTAACACACTTTAAAGCTTACCTCCATGAAATAATCAACTCGTACATTTATTTTTGCTGGAGAAACCTTCGATTCAGTACTGCCATTCTGTGTAACGTGCTTATTAATGGTTACCCTTCACTTAACCTCATATATAGATAATTCATCGCTGAAAGCTTATGAAATATTCTAAATTTCTTCATCGAATAAATGAAACATTATGAGGTATCGGGGATGAAGGGATTAATTCACTATTTTCCATATTAGGAGAGCTTTAGTTCGAGAACCTGAAAATTGATATTTCCCCTTTTTCGCAAAGTTGCATGCGTCTTTTGCCGTTTTACAAATTCTGGAATTTACTTTTATCAACCTGAGCTTGGATTAACCAAAAAATAAACAGTAAGAATCACAAGTAACTATCATTTCACAGCATAATAAAAATGTCAATTAAGACGAATTTCGCATTAACCAGTAAATTGAATATTTAATCGGGGGCTACTTTTCCCTTGCCCTGTGTCAGTTTATATTTGGTCCGCTTCAATTAAACAAATATAGAGCCGAGTTTGACTGACAGTCTTGTTTACTTTTATACCAGCGGCGAAAGAGAGGCCACCTTTATTCTAACATTTGTTATTCCTAACACACAATTCCTAATACTTCAAATAAGACAAGGAAGTCGGACCAAAATGACGAAATTACTTAAGAGAATAGCAAATAAAAACAAATTGATATCACAGACACCAAACAGTAACACATCCACTAGGATTTACTTCGACCCAACTTAAAAAAAGCCAAGATAAACCTTCATTCAAGATGGAATAGCTCGGCACTGCTAGAGTGGTTCGTGGAGGTGATCAAATTACTCCATATAATTAGTTCCCACTTGAATCTTCAACGCCATAACATACAAGACAAACGATAAGAAAATATAATAATAATGCATCATCATTGGGGCGAGATTGAGACTAAGGCAGTCTCTTCTTCCATCTAACCCCTCGTCGGAAAAATTCATGAAATAAGTGTGAAGATAGATGTATACATTAGTGGGAAAACGTAAGGAAATAAGGAGGTGATATCCTTGAAGAAAAAATCCACCGCAGTTAAGCACTCGGGGAATATCGGAGAAAGTGGAAAGAATTGATAATTAGATCAGAACAGATGGCAAAGCCCAGAGAAATTATTATTAAGGAATTCCTTTGATATAGGGTCGGCAAGATGTCAATCCGACTAAGGGAAGTTCTCCTCAGGACGTGCCGCACTAAATAGAACCGAGTACCAAGGCTAGAACGGTAGCAATGTTCTACATAGATGACTAAAGAGAAATTATCAGATTTAATTCAACGACGAGATCCAGTGATTTACTATATTTTCAAGTGACGCCAAGTATCAAACGATTGCGATGTAAGTGAATCAGGGAGGGAACGGGAGGGATAGGGGAAGGAATATGAAGGTGCTGATGGAGTCAGCAGTACAAGAAACACGTTGCAGGGAAAAGCATGAGTCGGGATAAATAGGTGTCAATGGTATTACCAAGCGTATGCACGTATCTAGTAATGCGCTGATACTTCAACTTAACTTCAAAATGATGCGTATCTTCTAAATTAGAGGTGCAATTAAGTACTATTATATACTACAGCAAAACTGCCAACTCTTTTATTCTTTAAAATTTGCCACACACAAGTCGCATTCCACTGTTTCTCAGTCAAATTCCCTCGTAATTGATTACACTTACAGACTTTCGAAGATTCAAACCATTTGTAAAAATAAAATAAATTCCACTCCAAGGCAGTCAAATCGCAGTCCTCAACAAGTCTCTCCGAGCATCGGAAAACCGATGACATACAGTCTACGCTCGCAAGTTCCTCTCAGACCGAAGGCGGAAACTGAACAAAAAGTCAATTAATCATGGAAACTCCAAACGTGTCAAGCGAAGTTGCATGGCTTCCTTTTATTGTCTCACGCCAGGTATATCACGAATATTTCACCAACGGACTGCTTTCCTGACACACAAGAAATGACAGGGCACAATCGAAAAAATAGGGCGTATTGCGTAGTATTATCCGTTTCAGTTTTCGGACTCTGCCTCATCTCAATAAATGACAATTTTCCGACAATCCCATCCCCGTCTCACGTTTTAAGTGCCTAGATGCCTTTCAAACCTGAACAGGATTGTCGGAAAAAAACTCAAACAACATAGAATTCAGAGATTTTATCGTGAATACTCAACGGTTCCCAGTCATTTTCTTCAAACTTAATTCACATGGCCCAATCGTAAAGGGCTCGGCATTTTGATGAGATTGGGCCAAAAGTAACGATATCACTTCCACTTCAACGTCGAGTTTTTCTCATCCGGGAAATGCTGGTCGAAATTCGACCACAACCTCTGCGGACATTCTTTCAAGGTTCAAGGGTGTCGCAAAGGTGAACGACTATGGTCTAATTATATCATTATTTAAACAAGCATTACTGCTTGTGGTCAAAATGCGTTTCGTTGATCACCTCTCCGTAGCATACGTAATAGGCTTTCACACTCAAATATGCAAATATGGGTTGGTTAAAAATAAGTGAACCAATAGTTGACATGAATCCAAATGAAGGGACAAAAACTATGGCTAAGAACTAATCCACACAGTTTCTGGTAGGTTTATGGACTAAAAAGTAGCTTCCCATAGCTATTTATCATTTAATTACAAAAAGTTTTCAAGTTAAATATCCTACAATTTCACAGAAAAATGAGAATCGAAGCCGGTATCAAGTCCTCCATTATTTTTGTACTCACAGACATTTAGCGACAAAACGTAGGAACATTTTCGTTCTAAGAAGCTTGATATCTTTCCAGGAGATAACAGTGATGACCCAAAAAACTCTTAAATCCCTGAATCATTGCGAAGATTGCACGAATTACATGGCATGAAGTCACGCGCACAGGCGCTTCTGAAGTTTTACACTTATTTTTTTTTTTAAAGAGAGAAGAGACACGAGAACAATGAAATTTCAAACGCACTGCACTCCAAATACACTTACTGTCCATTAAAAAATCGAGTCCGTTGAGTTTAGGAAGCTGTATCTTTAAGTGAGGTCAACCGATTTTAATGAAATAAAATGCATTTGATAGAATCATCATTCATACGTTTATTTATGCATGTAGAAATTTTTTCTATCCTTATCTGAACTTTTACCATATTGTATTTGAAAAAAAGGCCCTGTTTTCAGCGCTCAAAATCCGATTGTCCGAATTAATGTCAGCGCCAATCTCTTAATATTTAGGTCAGAGATAGGAGATCCTGACAAATGACAAGTTAGCTAAAATGTTTTTAACATATTTAGCCAACTTATTTTAGTAGGTGAGCACTATGAGTAATCTGAAACATCTACGAAAATGTATTGCCTCCTGTGGACAGACAAAACCATTGAGTTGACACGTTGTCAAAAATTACAATTGACTAAGTTTCTGCAATACATCATCTCTTTACCCATTTTTGCTGTGGATAGACACAGAGCTATCAAAGAGAATGTTCGTGTAGTAACAGTGTAGGAGAGGTTTTCCATATATTACGGGATGAAGGAGGGTGGAACAGAGGGACAAAAGCTCTTGATAACGAAACTACTACTTTACACTCGAACTCATAACAATCTCACGTGGATCTAAAACATCCATTATTCACGAATGGTCACTAAGCCGACGAGATTAGGCTCTAGAGTCACAGGCTGCGGAAAGTCTGCGACGGTTAGAGGGAAAAAAATAGCCACCGATACTCCGGGAAATTAAGTGCGAGGGATCTCGAGGTAATGAGTCTTGGTACCGCACGAAACTCCACTGATTATGTGGGTCGGCACGGCCCTTGAGCCAAGATATTTCACGGAATTAATGACGGAATCAATCGTTTCGTAGAGAGAGAAAAGTCCTAATCTCTTCCCTCCCTGGCTTCTCTAACAAATGGACGCACACAAGAACACAAAAGGGTATTAGGCGGCGAGTTAGGATCACGCCGAAGAGAGAAAGAGAGCAGATGAATTGATGATCACGACCCGACTGCCACACGCCTCAATCTTGATTAATGGACCGGGAATTATGCAGATGTATCTTCCATGAGCGGCGTACCGGGAATACTCATTTTCCCACACCGTGAGTACGGGCTCCTACTGCCACATACATCTACATCTACGTAATACCCTGCGAGCCACCACGAGTGTGTGTGGCAGGGGGTGAAGATCACCAAACATGCACTATTGCCATGTAAGTAGGATATATAATGTAGACATGCTAGAAAATAGGGTCATAGTTTATTAGTTACTACAGTAGATTATTAGTTATTGCAAGTAATTGTAGTAGTTATTACATTAGGATATTAGTTACTACGGTATAGTACAGGTTAAAATCTACAACATACTGCGGGAGCACGGGCGTGGTTTCCAATAAACAAACCTTATTAGAAGTTCACCGGCACAAACTCGAACAAAAATTCCAGCCGCAATAATGGTAAATGGCAGGGGGTTTTCGATTATCAACATGGGTGATCCACCTATACTGTATGATTCTAGGATATTTTACCCTTATTACACCTTCACCTTAAATACAGCCTTCATAATGCACTGTCTGCATCTCTGATGCATAGCCTAGCAACGCACTGATTGAATGATACAAAGCAACAAATAATAACACATCATTAATCATCACTTACAATAAGATGTATCGATAATTAGGTGGCAGCTAGGATATTTTACACCTAATTACACCTTTACCTTGAATACAGCCGCGATGGCGAAAGGCAAGGAGAAAGGCTAGCTCATCACGAGGTGTTCTGACAATATCCGTAGTCAACAGGTCAGTACTAGAAGCTACACAGGACATTCTTACCTGGATTTCCACCACCAAATCATCGATACATATTATTGTATATGATGATTAATGATGAGTTATTATTTGCTGCTTTGCACCATTAAATCAATATGTTGCTGGGCTATGCATCAGAGATGCAGAGAGTGTATTATGAAGGAGAGAGTCATCTACAGAGATAAGGCTTTGTCTGAACGGTTCTACAAGATGAGAGTATATTACACATTTTAAGGTCCTTCATCTCGAATTACATGTTTTCATTACACCCGAGAGGATGAACGGCCAGTGGAATTAGTTCAATATCGTAGACTAGTTAAAGCCCCCATCATAGTTGACAAAACGAGATTTAAAACGCACTCTATGTCGATAATAGTTGAATTTATTTTTTAATAATGCTGTATATTTATATAAATGCTCAACGTTTGTTTTCCTACAAATTATTATTTTAACCCCAGGAAAGTCCGCGGGTAAAGTAATCGACGGGTGATAAATTTGACAGAGACAAAATAATAACACTCAAAATGCCGAAGAATCGAACGATACTTACTTCTTTTAAAACTGGAACTTCAAATTGATGAGACAAGCGGAAGTTCAATGTATGCACGCATTCAGAGCCAGCCAAAATGTGGCATTTGGGAGAGAGGGTTGTGAGAATAAGCTTTTAATCATTTGTGGAATAGTGGGTTAAATGGGGATTGAAGATATTATCATTAAAGTAATCTACTGGTTAGAGGTAGGTTTTAATGAAATTCGCAAGACATCCTCCATATTTTTAAGCTTGAAGAGCCTCTTCTCCCACTGCAGAAGACTGCGGGCGAATAAACTGAACTCGATACGTGTATTCCCTTGACGGAATTGGTATTTGCGGTCACAGACAGAAAAAAATTGCTTTTCATATTAATAAAAAATTATCGGTCGACGTAGTTGAGTTCTGGGACAGCTCTTACCCTATGTTCTACCATCATCATCATCATCCACAGCTCTACAGCCTGGTGTAGAGCTGTGGACCAATATACGCCCACCATCACCGACCCAATATGACGTTATTTGTCCCGAATCGATAGAAGTCTCATGATTTCTATACACTACACAGCTGAACTCTTCATGCGTCCCACCCTCCTTCAAGTCCGAAATCCTGCCTCATACCCTCTTGCCCAAGGTCGTCCCTCCACTATCCTCTTCAGCAGCCCATAACTTCGGGTTACATCTCTCAACCACTTTATCCGCAAGCAGAGAATCTCCCCATCCAGCCAACTTTGCTCCTCCTCCATATTTAACACCTATTCGTTTGTCTTCAACTCAACTAACGCCCTCCATTCTTTTCCAAACCCCTATCACTCTGGTGTCCTATCTTCACTCATCCTCTTCCTCACGGACAAGTTTAGGACCCATGCTCGCAATATATTCTACATTACAGTTTTCAGTAATCTTATCAGCAGGCTTTTACGTAAAAAGTACCTCTCGTCGATTCCCTTCTCTCAATAAACGTTTCCTGGCCAGAACTTACTTCTTTTCTCCTCGCTCCTCGTGTTGTTGCAGCCAAACCCAGTTTATTCCAAACTATGAGAGGACACCAGCGACGAAATGAGGAAGGAAATGGAACCTGGAAGGAAAAGGAAGTTGTTTTCTAGCATACAATGCTTCGTTCCGCCAGGGTTAACGTTGCGGAGAAAGTATGCTCACGAATATCGGATCAAAAATGAATCTATTTTAGAGTGTTCGCCAATAGTTATCGTTATCACACCTGACGTAAAAGGCCAATTTTGCTGTTTTAGAGGTAGAGGAGAAAATGAAAAAAAAATTATCGCTTTAGCCGAAATGACCCAGAGAATAAGATCAATTTTGTCCCACAACACACATACACACACATACATCTACATCTACATCTACGTCATACCCTGCAAGCCACCCAAAGGGTGTGTGGCAGGGGGTGCTTTCGCACCAGGCATGCATGAATGATATGGTAGAACACCGACATTACATTAAAAACCCGCGTACCACACATGCAAAGCGCCAATTACAAATCTAATACCCAAGAAACATTGTATCTCCAATCGTTCTAACATGCAAGGGATACAAAGACTACTACTACAGATTCAAAATATCATGCATAAATAAGAACATCATTATTTACATCATGCATAAATAAGAAAGAGGAGAATATAATGAGAAAGATTAACTGCCTGCCTATTGTCAATACTCGAACTATTCATGACGACGATCACAGCTGTTATGGTCCCGAATGGTACGCGGAAAAAATGACATTTTATACCTATCGGTTCTACAATCTAGCTCTCTAATTTTATTGGCGCGATCTAATCTGCCGTAGTACGAAGGGGTTAATAGTATGTTTTTTACGTCGTCAGTAAAATGATTTTCCTGAAATTTATTTAGGAGGTTAAGCCTATAATTTAATCTACGCTGTGATAGCGATTCCCATCCTAATTCTTCTAACAGTCCAGACACACTAGCCAACTTATCGTAGCATCGTTTCACAAACCTAGCTCCTCTTCGCTGTACGCGATCTAACTCTGATATCAAGCCCGTTTCGTATGGATCCCATACACTAACAGCATATTCCAGATGAGGCCTAACGATTGAAAAGTAACAACGTTCTTTCACTTTCTCATCACATTTTCCGAGTACTCTCTTGATAAAGCCTAGCTTCCTATATGCTTGACCGCATATTTCCCTAATATGTTTTCCCCAAGATAGGTCGTGACTAATTGTGACTCCTAAGTACTTAACAGACTCGGCGTGAATAATTTCTGTATTTTTAATTCTGTATGCCCTAAATGGCCAATTTTTCTTTTTCCAAAAGCTGACTGCTACGCACTTTTTTATGTTTAGTTCCATCTGCCACTTTTCGCACCAAGCATGAATAGCAAGTAGGTCGATTGTTAACGAGTCGCTATCTTCGGAATTGTTAATATCCCTATACACAACCGCGTCGTCTGCGAAGAGTCTAAGCTTACTTTTAACGACGTTACTAATATCATTAATGTACAAGAGAAATAAAAGTGGACCAATTACACTTCCCTGAGGAACACCCGATGTAACGCTAACTGTGTTTGACATGATACCGTCTATGACAACCCTTTGTTCCCGCCCATGTAAGAATTGATTAATCCAACTAATAATGTTTTTATCTATTCCATATGTTTCTAGTTTTGAGAGCAACTTAACGTGAGGTACCTTATCAAAAGCTTTCCTAAAATCGAGGAATATCGCGTCAACTTGGACATTATTTTCACCCGAGAGCAAGATGTCATGAACGAAGAGGGCCAATTGGGTTTCGCAAGATCTACCCTTTCGAAATCCGTGTTGGTTATTTATTAACAATTCCTCCCTATCTAAATGACTCATAATGGAGCTTACGATTATGTGTTCAAATACCTTACAGGAAATGGATGTGAGAGAAATAGGCCTATAGTTACTAGGGTCTTCCCTGTCGCCGCTTTTGAATATAGGTGTGACATTTGCTACTCTCCAGTCCTTAGGCACTACATGATCTACTAAAGATTTGGTAAATATTAATTCTAAGTAAGGCGCTATGTCTGATGCCATTGTTTTATATACGCGAGCAGGTATTTGATCTGGACCGGGGGATTTGTTGGGGTTAATATTTTTTAGCTGCTGTTCTATGCCGCGACAATTTATAATAATTTCAGGCATACATGTTTGGGAACGAACTGGCTGCGGATCGAAAAGATGTGGTGTATAAGTACTGAAAATGCTTTTGAAGAATGAGTTTAACGAATTGGCTTTTTGTAGACTGTTGGTTATCTTTTCCCCTTTGATATTCTTAAGCGTGTGTACTGTTGATTTATTTCCTTGAGTGTCCCTAACATACGACCAAAATGCCTTGGGATTATCGTTCAATTGTTCTCCCAGTAATTTACTTTTGAAATCAGCTAACGCCCTTCGGCACGCTTTTTTTGCTAAGAGTTTAGATATTTTGTAATTTTCGGTGACTGTGTATAGTTCTTCAGAGGATTTGTTAATTTTTGCCCTTTTTAACCTAGCATGACATGTTCTTTGGTGCTTTAATGTTTTTCTAACCTCCGCGTTATACCACCTAGGCTCTGCATTGGCTCTTTTCCATTTACTTGGTATGTATTTGCTAACTACTGATCGTGTAACGTTGAGGAAAGTATTCCACAAAACCTCAGTATTACTGTTGATACTTATTTTTTGAAAATTAGTAAATGACTTTTGGAACTCTCGTTTCATACCTTCGTAGTCAGCCTTATTATATAAGTAGATTTTTCTTTGTGGATTATGTTTCTTGATCATGCTCACGGAAAAATTAGCTTTAACTATCTTGTGGTCGCTTATTCCCTTATCCGTACCTATGTTTACAACCATGTGTGGAATATTTGTCGCTAAAAGATCAAGTGTATTTTTCCCTCTAGTTGGAGCAGTGACTAATTGATGTAGTGAGTGAGATGTGAATGTATACAGGAGTGACTCACAAAGGTCTTTGTCTTTCCCCCCAGTGATAAAACTGTACGTGTCCCAGTCTATGGACGGAAGATTGAAATCCCCACCGATTATAATATGACAGTCGTTTTTTTGAGTGGTTAATTTACTGAGTTGACTTTCTAGTTCTAATATTGAGGTTATATGGGTATCTGGTGGTCTGTAATATGCGCACACATAGATTGTTTTTGCTTTAGGATTTTGAATGGAGCACCATACGCTTTCTACCTGGTCGTCGGAAAATGACTCCCTCCTACTAATATAACAATCCTTCACTGCAATAAAAACTCCTCCCCCGGTCCTTTCCACTCTATCTTTTCTATAAACTGTGAAATTTTTTGGGAATACTTCATTATCTGCGATTTCGTTACACAACCAACTTTCCGTCCCTATAATTAAGTCTGCGTCAGTAGTTTCAATTAGATGGTAGAAGTCAGCTACTTTATTCCTTAAGCTACGGCAATTTACTACCACGACAGAAAAGGATTTATCAGTGAGCGTATTCCCGGAATGTGTATTCTCATTAGAACTCGCTTTCTTAGGTATATTCAAAGTTACATTACTGCTATTTTTTGAAACTGGCCTCTTACTGTTCTCTTTAGACTTAACACTTTCTTGGATATTTACCAATCAAGCCGTTCCCTTCCGGGGCAGGCACAGTCACAAAGTTTCACTCATAAATGCATATTCGTACACCTAACCCACATTCATTTATTACCCACTCATTCCTGACCCTATCCATCCTACTTTTGCCGCAAACACTCCTCAGATAACTCATACCAACGGCGTTCAGTCTACTCTAATGTCTATCCTGACATACCCATGTTTCACTGCCATACAACAAAGTGGGGAGAAGTACACTTGCGTACACGGCGATTTTCGCTTCCTCAGACAGGCTAAAAATCAATTTCATATAAATAAGTATTAGCTACTTCAAAGTGTATGATCGGACGAGAGACGTATATTTTCCAGCACAAAAAGTGTTATCGAATAGATCTATAGGTGCGATCACAGAAAGGTTTTGAATAGTGTGGTGGGTGTGCGTGTTCTTACGAGAATATGGAAATGAAAATCTATAGCTTTACTTTTAAAGTAGAAGTAGAAAGAGGAGACAAACAGTACAAAATACCCATAACATATCGATAATTTACGCACAGAGTACACTTCCCACCTGACCTGCAGCTAAAAAGAGCCGATGTTTTTCGTCTGTCTCTCAGAGGTTCTAAAGGAATTTTACATTCTTGTTAAAATTAGGAGATAGGCGGGCCCATTCTTATTTATATCCACGACAATCTTTCAGAAGCGAGTCAGGAGAAGGGTGGAGCGAAGAGCAGTTTGAAAACACGAGCGTGTGAGGAGAGGATCTGGAAAAGGCAGCAGATATCCTCAAGGCGTCACTATTGGGAACTCCAGCCGTCCTCAAGGCCGTCACTATTGTCACTTAGTCCAGCAGTCCTCAACATGCTGTGAGACGGGAAGACCAAATATGACTAAATTCACATCCTAAAGGAAACTGGTCAGGCTAATGTCCGGAGATAAGTTCCTAGCAGAGGAAGCCAGCGCTTTTATTTTCCGATTTCGAAGGAAAGTTTCCTGTTTTTATTCTACTGATACAATGTTGGCATCATCAACAAATTTAAAAACTAAACTAATGAGTATTCCAACAAGAGCGGCTACATGAAAATCTGAGAGACTAATCTGCCAAATTGAATCTCACAGTTAGTTCTTTTGCTTTGTTTTTTTTTAATCGTTTTTAATGTTTACCCGACACACAAATATAATTACAGGGTAAAAAATGAATAATTGAACAAAAATACAAATATTATGAACATTGGCTATAGCTGGTCAAATATAATCAGAGTTTCATGTTTTACTTATACTTATAATTTATTCCCATTTTTACCTCTTGTAGTTCCTCTAGCCTATTCCCTCTCTTAATCATGGCAGGCATAGCATTCCCTTCCAGACGCTCTTGCGGTAGCTCGCAAAATAATACATGTAGGAGAGCATCACAGAAGCTAACCAGACAAGCCATCTTGATGCTGTCTAGATTGTAAAAACCCTGATGAAATACATGATATATTGAATACCATAAATAACGGGAGAGTCGAATAACGAAACAGATATATGAGAGTAGAATGAATGGTGTGAGAGGTAGAGGTAGGCCGAGAAAGTTGTGGTTGAATGTGGTTGAGGAAATTCTTAGGAGGAGGAATATTAGGAGTTTTAAAAACAGGAAGGCGTGTATGAAACAGTGTATGGGGTTAAATGAGGCAAAAGAGGTTTGCAAGGATGGGTCAGTATGGAGGAAATTATTGAAGCAGAGTTAGGTGTACAATTATGAATTAATGAGTGAAACATTTTGACTGTGCCTACCCCGGAAGGGAACGGCGTGATGGGTATGTATGTATAAATAACGGATTCCGTGTATCGCCACCAGCGAACCAGGTTTGGCCCACTGGCTCAAGAACGTCATGAAATATCAAGTCATGCAATTTCCTTACAAGAAAATGGATCACGTTGGTCAAAGAAAGAGGGTGAATAAAGCGAATGGAGATGGAATACATCAAATGCAAAGTGAGAGTTGACAGGGTGAACAAATATCACTCGATGCTATGAGAATGACAGCATCAATACCAACATCTTAAATATAGCAATATAAAAATTCATCATTAAGGTACGAGAACCGGAAATGTGGCGTCAACATTGCTCGGAAAATAAAAATTCTTTTCGCACTTTACATTAAATATTAAGGCAATAAGAACACAGAAGATTCATCTGTCAGCGTAAAATAAAGGCACTCAATCAGTATTCGCCAAAAAACTTCATAAAAATAAGAAATTAGAGAAAAGAAAAAATAAAAAAAGAAGAATGGGATTCCGTTAAATTTAAATACGAACGAAATTCGTCACAGTATGTAAAAAGGATCATTTAATGTCTTCACCAGGTACATTAAGAGCACAGCCATCTTATTCATTGATTTTTTTAACAGGAGTATTAACACAGTTTCCGACATCGTTATGCATGGTTTCACATTGCTTAAGACAATGGATTTATATTTCATCAGGACCATTAACAAATGAAATCATTTTTTACGGACCTTCCGATAGCCTTTCGAAATTTTACTGAATTCCTTCACAGGGGTTTAAGTTTTGCTGGCAGGGAGAGGGAAGAAGAGAAGAGCCAGCCTTGAGGGCCAGTCACAAAAAAAAGGTTGTTTCGTACCACGCTTGGAGTGTGAGTGTACTTCCGCTCATAACTTCACCAGGATTATTTCTGAAATGTCCACGGAGCTAACACAAGTACTTCAAAGACGAGCATATGTTTAGACAGTTATAAGGATCCATCTTATGGAATGAGCTTGAGCGCTTATCTTCCAATCAAGTACCAGATTAATTAAAATTCATAGGTGATCCACACGCTGCAGCGCTATCCTCTTCATTTTGGAGATTTTCAACGAAAACTCAATTCCGGCTTATTTGTGCAATTGTTGTCCAACTTTAAGTCCTTGCATAATGTGAACGCGGAAGAATTATGAAAGATTAATCACACAACATCTGCACCATTAACGGGAGAGTCACTATGCCAAATTTCAACTTCCAGACTGAAAAAAAATCCATTTTCTTAATTTTGGCCAGCTTTTTTCGATATCAGCCCACAGTGTGCTGGTGCAAATAATGAAAAAAAAATACTATTCACTAGATTTAAGTCACAGACAAAAGGAAAATACAAATGCTATTTGAATTTTTGTTCTTTATAAGTTCTTGTACGTTTATTACTCGATGAAAATGTTTTAAGTAAATACATTTTTACAAAGCAAATTACCCACTAGTTCGAGAGACACGCCGAATTCTCCCTCTCATCACCCTCAGTTCGCGGGACCGACCACAAAAGAAAGGATCCATAAGCATGGAAGCGATAACGAGATAGAATGAAATAATCAGTCGATGTGAGTATAAAAGGGTGATGAGAGACGCCCGAATGCGGATGAGTGGGCACTCAGAAGCAATCTACGCGAGCGAGAGAGTGAGTCCGTCCCCACCTAGTTGACCGATCCACGGCCGGCGGGCGCCCAGATTAATCGCGCGACGACATGGCATTCGCTCCCATTCGGGTGCGCCACTGCCTTCCAACGTTTGACGGCGCCAACAAGGGAGCAATTTAAGCTGCTGCAGCGTCGGGGACGGCGGTCCGCACGCACCCGGGGAAAACTCACTTTGAGAGAGAGAGATGCATTTTGCAGATGTAGCCATATTCGCATATGCAACAGCAGTAATCCAAGGAATTGCAACACTTGTGACTGGTTCTCATTGGGAAATTTTTTATAAGTATTTTACCGATGAGGGTATGTTTTGTTGAATGTCAGAGAATCTCCTCCCGGTTTTTCAGGGGCCTATCTCGCTCTAGTATATCCTTTTCCGTCTCAGCAAACGATCTACCCTTCTTCATCCTGTTCATAAAACCTATTCTCTTTCTTACCCTTCCCCGCTTGCCCAACATCGTTTTTCAGGGGCCTATCTCGCTCTAGTATATCCTTTTTCGTCTCAGCATACGATCTACCCTTCTTCATCCTGTTCATAAAACCTATTCTCTTTCTTACCCTTCCCCGCTTGCCCAACATCGTTTTTCAGGGGCCTATCTCGCTCTAGTATATCCTTTTTCGTCTCAGCATACGATCTACCCTTCTTCATCCTGTTCATAAAACCTATTCTCTTTCTTACCCTTCCCCGCTTGCCCAACACCCTTCCCTCTATCACACTCTTGAGCAACCCATCGCCCCTTATTTTATCCTCCAGCCACCAACTCTACCGATCTAGAATTTCATTAAGAAGTTAACATTGGGCATTAGAGCATAATAATTAGAATCATCACAACATAATTAGAATCACAATATTTTTTGGATCCTGGACAGAAATATTTGACCAGAACAGGTGTGTTTCAGAGCGATACGGAAAATAGCATTTTGACGTCACATTTCTAGGTCCGATGGAAGCGATTAAACAATAGAGATAAATTCTAAACAGACAAGTACAAAAATTCGTTCTTTCCTCTCACAATAAGTTACCATAATAAAACAAGAGCTCCAATCAAAACACACTCAAATTAAACTTCTTCATATTACCTCTCAAAACCTTATCCTTCACTCCTTTACAAGGCTGGTGTCATAACATCGCATGCCACACGCCTATGCGGCAGATCGCAGGGTAGTTCGTAGACGTAGATAACTTAAGGAATAACATAACTTAGAAGTACAATCTCACACCCGTTTCACACGATACTTGATCCTGCACAAGTCCAAGGATACTCGCTAGCATGATAGCTTTCCAGTGTCGTGTGATATACAATCATCATGCTGGCTAAACATAATCATATCATACAAGATGAGCTACTTGATTTCAGAACTGATGCGGAACTAGTTAGCGACAAGCTCCCATTAGGACCCAATAGCGTTCGACCAATCATTCTCCAATGAATGATGAAAATTCCCTGAAGTAACACACGCGTAACTTCATTCATATCTGTCACATTGAGAAATATACCCAAGGTAACCTCTCCCAACATTCTCCAAAGTCACATGAAAACAGTACACCAGTTGATAAGAATATAAAAATTACGAATGCCTTTGTCGATTGTTTTCAATGGTAGTCATTCGGAAAGTGAGCTTATGGAAGACGAGTGCGGGGGATAATATGAACGAGAATTAATATAGGCAACTCAAAACATGCGTCTACGGAAAGAGTTCAGCAGATAAAAAGTAAGAGCTCCTTATCACACAATACAGGGATTAATGGGTATTTATGCAGACGTATAGTAACGTGTGTAATCGAGATTTTAACTTTTAGTGTCTCAAATATTTATCAACGCGATGAACCTTTCGCAAACCCACAGAATTGTAACCACATTTTCGGACCAGGATTTCGATGTCTAGGCATCATCAGGTGATTACCAAATGAAGCTCAACTACCTTAACTACAAGTAATTAACAGAACTACCTCAAATACTAACCAATTATTACTTTCTCGACCAATAAAATTAGATAATAATGTTACTAATGGGGTTATTTACTTTGTTACTGTTCAACAATAAGCTCAAAGGTAGGTAAATTTTAGTTTCCTTAATGTTGTACTAATAATTGTATAATTACCTGGATGTATATCTCCTCGTTTTGAGCTACAAAGCCCTGAAGATGTCACCATATTTGGCGAAACGTTGGCCCCGAGTTAAATATATTAATGACCAAATATTCAAGATTCTTAATATTATATAAATACTAACAGCAAGTGGAAGGAGAGGAGAAGAAAGGACAAAATTTGGGGAAAAGGGGATGCACGTATAATAGCGGATAGGATGGGGGAATCGGCGGGTAATACTTCACAGACGAATGTTTGTTACCTGCCAATTTACTTATCCAATTCGCTTTTGTACGAGCATTCCCCTTCTTCCAAATTTTTTACTTCCCCCTTCTCCTTTCAATTACCGGAAGTATAGAAGGGAATGTTGTACATTTGTTTATCACTTGATGTCAATGCTTACACATGACATCGGATCCCGGGTCGTGTTGGAGAGTGTTTATAGTTTCAGTAGTTTTGAAAAGTTTTATCACGTTTATAAATATTTGAGAAGGAGTACCATGAAGTTCACGAAGATCTTGTTTCAATAAGTTTCTCGATATTTAAAAGTAAATTTACATAGTCATTACGAAAACACAACGGCACTTGTCGCGGAGGGAGAGATGTAATTAAAACAATTGTCTTCCATTCCCCGTCACCTCTAGGATTTGGACTAAGCCTTGCCTCTCGCTTACCTTGAATGAGTAAAGGATCAAAATAGTGACGTGCCCTCCTCCGCAACGACCTTTATTTGAGATAAAATCATGAGCGTAGATTAATTCAGCTGCCAGACCGCTAAGCCGAAGCTTAAAGACGATGTATGTATCCAGGGAAAACTCAATTATATAGGGCAAATTATTAATGATATTCCAGTAGAAAAAAAGAGCTGGGGAAACGAAAATTTCACATAAATAAGCTGAATAGTTTATGGCATAAGTTGAGAGAAGTGTGAGATTTCTGACATCCAATAGCGTGGAAGCAGAATACTATTCAGTAATATTTATGATTCAGAGATGAACTACGAGCATTTGTTAGGAATTTGTGCGATTTTGAAAGGTTAGACCTCACACACAAAGGTCAGGTTTCACTAAGAATTATTCACGTCATTAAAATCAATAATTCTACTTTGGCATTAAAGAATTTCAAATTATATACTGATAGCGAAAGTGCCCAGACTTGTATAGTTACATAATTAAAAGTGAAGGAGTGCGATTGTATAAGAGTATAACTTATTTAGATTGCAAATAAATTCAACCAACTAACTTATCTACGATAGCATTCGGATACACTAAACAATTTCGGTAATATGTTTGGAGTTATGGATATTCAATATCAAACTGCCCTCAATAAAATATCAATGTGTTCCAAGATAACCGGGCAAGTAGTAACCCAGTAATCACAGCAACAACTTTCAAGGGCGGAAATTCTAAATATTTGTGACGAACACTAAATTCAACGAATTTATTGAAGATATTTATTGATTTGGAGTTCTCTCCATCACTCTCCACTGTTTCCAGGAAACAAAAATATCACAATCGATGAGAAGTTTCCTGAAGCCCTGGTCCATTCTCTTTTCAGAGAACCGCCTAGCGCCTTCGCATTATTTATTCAATGACAGTTATTATTCAATGACAGTTATAGGCTTTGCTTCTAGGGCGATTTGCTTTATTTTTCTCTGTAATTATTCATATCCATTGTTCCATCTACTGATCGTTTCAGAAGGCCGTTGTGTCTCAGAATGATTCCAATACGTGAGTCTCCTCTACTTCGCAGGCGATTCATTATATTTTCAGAGAATCCTTGAAAATAAACTTCAAAGTTGGTAATATCTGCGAATGCTGGCAACGAAATAAGCTGCGAGAATGAAAGTGAAGTTTATGCGGCGAATGATAAGAACGCAGGAGCGATGGGGCGGCATCGACCCGTCCTTACTACGCAGTAACTGGCTCAATGGGGAATCCTATTCAACGGCTTACTTACAACCGCCGTGTACTATTTCTCACACAATAAACACATACACGCTTAAAAGCCATTTAACAATGAGCATAAGGTAACATTGGGCGGGTTCACATTAAACACAACTCAGAGCGTAACTTAGGACGGTTGAACTTTAGCATGTGGGTCAGATTCCAACGCACCTTGAGGATACAATTTAAAGCATTAAATGATAATTATTGAACTCCAAATCGTTTGGTTAACTTGGCCAATCACAGAGAAGAGTGCACAAGTTGACACATCAAAAGCAACATGGGCGCGAATGCGAAAAAGTGAAATATTCAAGCAAGCAAGCAAGCAAGAGTCGAGACAGGTGGTTTGAAAATAGTCGCTCCTCAATGAGAGGGTTGGCAAGGGATCACATTTGCACAACGAAATGGACCCCAATTCAGAATTCGTGACCGTCCATGGAAATTATGAATTAATCAGCAGCAATCATCTATCCCAAAAACGGTTTGCTGATGCATCACAACCAATTATCATTACAACTAAACACTTGACATATCATTCTGAAATCCTCCATGATTTGCTCCATGTATTCCACTCTTGGTTCCATGCTCATTTCTCCCATTTGTCGCTCCTTTCAATATTGTGTTCAGGAGCATGAAATGTCTAAGAAGGTGTCCCATTAAAGTAAATTATAAAAGACAGAATCGGTTAATTTAAGGAAAGAAGGAAGTAGTCTCATTTGGTTCTAAGATGCGGTAGATGGACGCTATCGCTAAAGCTACGGTATGTTAAACTCGATATCATCAGGCTTATATTTGAGGAAATTCATGATTGAACGTCTATAATAGCTTCGAAATTTTTACAATTGATTTATTATTAGTTGTCGGCCGGATTCATCGCAAAGGCGGTAACTGATAAATCAATAAAAAGAAACATCATTATTATGGTGATTCAGTTAGGGTATGTTTTTCAGATATGATCCGGAGTTTGACGTGATGGGGCTTGATTGGTGTTTGGAACGAGATATCACAATGAATTAAATAAAATGCATCTAGCCTCGCTATAAAAAAATCTCTCTTGTCTAGTGAAATCAACACATCAACCACTTTTCGCACTAATTCAAGATATAAATGCCAAAATTAGAAATCGTTTTCCATTGGAGCTGGTAGAGCTGTGCGCTTCAAAGAAAATTAATTAAATACGAGAAGTCCTGACGCACAGATCGCGTCAGAAACATAGAAAGTCGTATGTTTTTGTGATTAACTTATAAATACATATATTACTCGTCGCAATACTTTTCATATAATATGAAAAAAACCTTCGGCGGAGAATGCTTTTTCAGGTCACGGAGTTCCGCAAAAAAGTTTAGTTAAAGCCTAAAATTAGTACGCAAATATTCATTCACAACTGAAAACATCAGCCATAAAAACAATTTTTATATCATTAATATTTATCGATTTTCTTTATGATCTTAACAGGTAGATAATTTAATTTTGAAATAAAGAACAGATGTGGTTGAATTACGACAAGAGGAAAATGTCACTCAAATCGCTAACGACAAATACTTGACATCCCAAAACACAGGTTCGCAGGTGGGAACTAACAAAGGCTCACACAGCTGCTTCGCCGCAGAGCAGAAACCTTCGGCTCTCTTAAAAACCCCACCCCGCTCAGCCGTTCTCCTTTAAGGGAACGAGATTAGCTACGTGATGTGGGAGGGGTGGGACGAGAAGATGGGGAGGGTGGGGGGGACGCACAGGGTGTGTGCTGCGGGGGGAGGGAGGAGGTGGATGGGATAGGAGGGTGGGAACTAAGGTGGGTGGGTAGGTGGCAGAGCGGGAGGTGAAGACGAAGAAGTGGGGCGTTAAGAGGAGGAGAGTGTGTGCAGACGAACGAGTTGGGGAACGCAATAATTAAGTCGAGTGAGGGGGGATTCTGGGAGATACCTACGTGAGGACTGCGTGGGAGAGGATCGCCAAGGCACTGCTTTAACTTCGGAAAGAGAGAGAGGTTTCCTCCGCCCGCCGTCAAAATTTTAACGCTTGCCGATCGCTCGCCAACCATTAATCTATCTGAACCGGTGGCGAGTGGTTTCCAGGCCCTTGCTTGCGTCTCCCGATTGTGCCCGCCAGAAATGTGGCAATTCCATCACCATTGGCCAGTCGACGAATCAATAATCTGCGGAGGGTTATTTTTGCTCTATCTCCCTCTCTCTCTCTCAACCTGTAACGAGTTCCTGTTGTGTGACGCGTAGGGAAGGAGGAAAATAGCATTCGACCCCGCAAATCACATGACTATGGGTGGGGCACCCATGCCTTACATCTTTTGTGCTCGTGCTCCCACATGTTGATGATTAATTGCAAGGCAAAACGAGCTAGATACATCTTCATCTAATAATTGCCCTGCAAGCCACCACAAGGGTGTTTGGCAGGGGGTGACGTATCACCAACATGAACGACAGTGAAGAAATTTATTTTCAACAACATGCACCACATAATGGTTATGCTACAAATGCTACATAAACTACCAAACCAATGGACAATGGAACTATGTAAACGTGACACAAGAGTCATGCGGGTAACATGCAAAACGTGGGGTTGGCACTGGTTGGCAGATTTAAAAACATGCATTTGGCTGCATATGATTAATTAGCTTCAATACCTGTCAAATAACCTACTTCAAAGTCTTAACGCAGCCATTATGCCTCTTCTCGATCGGGAAAAACGACATTTCAAACCTTTCTGTTCTGCAATCTATTTCCCGAATTTTATTTACACATTTCCCTAATTTTATATACACATACTTATCATTTATGCACACAACGTAGCTAACGCTGTACGAAATTCGATTGTGAAATTAAACAAATACTTATTCATAGACGTTAATTTATTCAAACACCCATGTATGAGCCTAATTTCGCAATATATTTACAAAATTATCGCATTATATGTGCGAGCCGAGCAGCCACATCTTACAGTCATTTAGCATCTACTCCATATTCTCTTTCGCCACATTTATCCGTTCGTAACCTTGGACATTCACTCATAAAAATAAATGAATAAATATATAGGTAAGTGACATATACCTACTCCCGTAAGGCCGCTTTAAACGGTACATTTTATTGTACAAAAGAATGTATCATAGATTGTACATGAAAATGATTGGAATATCGGGTTCTATTTCGCGTCCAGTCATTCAGACGATCATACAATTTCCCGCTATACACGGAACAATTATCCTCTCATGAAAGAGTTCATACATCCGATTGTACAATAAAATGTACCGAGCAAAGCGGCCTTTACAATAACAAACACCGCCGATTACAAGATGGAAACCGGCAACGATGTTAAATGAACAATATAGGCAATATGGTTCGCATAAAATCATACTTTGCGGAGTAACATCACTAAAAGTTTCGCTTTAACGGAAGCAATACAGGGAGTGGCAGTATCATTTGCTGATTTGAAGGGTCAATGAAACAAAATATGTTGTAGGTATCGTTTTAATTGTTTTATCTCCTTATTCTAAAACGTGCATTTCAAGCATAAAAGTGTTGTGCATGTCAATGTGTATACGTTGAAAAATGTTTCGTCACAGGATCGTATTTGAACCTCGCTTCCTGGCGCCAAATGCAAATCAGCAAGTTGTGCTGCCGCAACCTGCATTAAGAAGTCCTGCAAACACAATGATTCCATTTCCAATCATTGCAAAGACAAATGATGTGGTACGAAGTCAATCGCAAGGGTGCATATACATCAAGGAAATGATTAGAAACTCGTAAATTTCGTTGTTATGTAAACGACAATGTTGGGTTTATCCACCGCTACAGTGGCTTTGTAATCACGACTATCGTCTCATGTGCTACAATGTGGACTTAGCTAGGCGTAACCATCTAGTTCGCACAAACCCCCATCGAAATTCGCCCGGAAGGAAGATAGTGTAACTGGCAACACACTTGATCGGTTATTGGGAGATCCGGGTTCGTATCCCGGGCAAGTCAAATTATTCTTTTCATGACGAATTTCATTCCTTGGTGTACAATATATCGCAATGAAAAACCAATCGACATTGACACAACATCTACATCTACATCAACATCTACGTGATACCCTGCAAGCCACCACGAGGGTGTGTGGCAGGGGGTGAAGATCACCAAACATGCACTATTGACATGCAATTAGGATATTTAAGGGAGATATGCTAGATAATAGGGTCACGTGGAGCTAGATGGTTAGTATCTACATAATACAACAAGATATTCGGATCGCGTTCTAGAATTGGTTCACAATATCTGAATTGGAAAACTTACTTTTACTAATTACCACGACCAAGCTCAAATTCAGGTGACTACAACACACGTTTTCAACAAATATGCAAAAGAAAAACAACACGAAGTTACTGCAGTGGTGAGCCAAGCCTGTAATGGAGAGAGGGGGTAAACCTGTTTTTACCGCAGAACTACAATTGTCGCGAGTTGTTTCCACCTTTTTCTTATTCGCGGGTATTTACGGTTCCGGACACGGTTCATCGCCCGTTCCAACTGGAGCTCGTAATCAAGCATTGAAAAAAAAAATGGTGGGAATCCCACGGTTCAGCGCGGAGTGCAAAATTCCTACATTTTTTTCTTCTTTTTTAACGCCGCGAAAAACAGATTTTTTCCCTCTCCAGCGCAAAAACACAACCCGACCGAACGGAATGATTGCATTTCACTGTTCGACGCGACGAAGGCTGTACGAGACCGTCATCGACAGAAATGACGGTTTCCCACCAGCGCGCGAGAGAAGGGAGCATTGAGGAGGGATATGGGGGGAATGGCAGGGGTTCGAGGTGGGTAGTAGGGGCAAGCGGGGGGGAGTGGGGCAAGGAGGGGTGAGGGGGCGCAGGTATAATGGGAAAGACGGGACGGACGCACACGTCGAATTGGTACCGTACCCATCGAATGGCGAGGGAGGGAGGGAATGACGCGCGCGCGACCGTTCCTCTTTTTTTTCTGCTGACGTCGATAACATTTTACGAAACCTTAAACACTATGATGGAACAAATCACGAGAGTAAAATTACGAAAATAATACACCAGAACGTGCAGCGGGTTTAAAATGCCATTATTCCTGCGACGTATGTGACACCACAATCACTTCCAATGGGACAAAAACTAGGTTTGTCGTAAGGCAGTGTGAATAGCACAGCCCTGAAAATTTCAGTGCCTCGAATGAATTTTTCATGCGAGGAGCCATTGTACTACATTACCTTCATTGGAGTACCATTGCATGTAATTTGTATAAAAATTCTGCGTTGCTTGGCAGCTACCAACGACTTCACTGCAATCCACATAATAGGATTTGGGCGTTGGCTGAGCGCAGACTTGAGATGTAGCGAATGAGTCAATGTTTATAGTAATTTTTTTATGGACGTGTCAGTTTTGAGCCGTAGGGTGGACGATTTTTGGAATTTCACATTCAAATTTGCAGGTGACCGAGACCTAGCAACACCTGATTAATGCATTGAGAATTAGAAGAAGAGCAAGAGTGAGATGGCCAAAGTGTGGGTGGCGGAGTGGTAAGTGTGCTTGCGCTGGAGCATGTGCATTGAGGGTTCGATCCCCGCCCGATTGCTTTCGACTTAGAATGTTCAGAATGTGAATTTAGCCTGTTTATTTAGTATTTCAAAGCTAAAGATTACGCATTGTGAGTAGAATTAGAAGTCTTAATGAGTTCGATTTTTATGCATTAAAACGAGGGAATTCGACTTTTTGCAAACTATTTATTTAAAGAAAGGCAATACCAACGTGGGTTGAGCTGCAATCGAAGGTGGAAAATTGAGCTAGATCATCTTTACTGTTAACTTGAGTACACAAATTTGAAATTTAAGATACAGGTTGTGGGAAGAATAGCTTTTCTAGGATTTATAGTTGTATTCTATACATTTTATCTCACAGATTTCGAATCCGTTTGCAGAATAACTCTATCACCTTTGGTTTCTGAGATACCCCAGCTCGAAATTACCTACAAATTTTGGTGGTTTAAGGTTAGAATATATCAAAATCCTGACGTGATAGGCAATTATTTTGAGCACATTCGGATTCAGCGCACAAATTTACGTCTGGAACGGCCTTTAGCATCAAAAAAGCCTACCCTCGTTGGTCTGCGTAATTAGTGATTTGCTTCAAAATGCACGCATTGACGTATGATTTCCCCCTAATACTACTAATACTGACTGCTGGTAATGACTACTAGTACGTCCTGCATGTTTTCTTTTATAACTCTGGAATCTCTGCGCATGTGTATTGGAGCACAATATACAAATAATGAGTAGAGAGCACGTTCGTTAAATTTCACCTTCATTAGCATTTGCTTTTCTAGATAATTTAGCCAACAGTCGTAGTATCAATCACTTTATTAAGCCGGCGCATGTAATTGCTCAATTTAATGAATGTACGTAGATGAACTCGAATTTGCACCGCATAAAGCGGTGAATTGCAATAGCGTGTGCGAAGACGCATGAAAGCGAGATGGCCAAATAGCCCCTGCTCTAATTCAGCTATTATTTCACGCCAGAATGAGAAAAATATGCAGGTTTGCATTGTGCACTTTCGAGCCCCGTGTAAAACGGGCTTCATACATACTCGAGGCCACCTCGAGGGAGTTAGGCATGGGGTGACCTATCACCAACATGCACCACCCTATACGTTTGCTACAAATGCTACAGAAACTATGTAATAAATCTATATTGCAACTATGTAGCGAATGTATGTACTATGTGCAGCAAAGAGGAGCTAGGTTTGTGAAACGATGCTACGATAAGTTAGCTAGTGTGTCTGGACTGTTAGAAGAATTAGGATGGGAATCGCTATCACAGCGTAGATTAAGTTATAGGCTTATCCTCCTAAATAAATTTCAGGAAAATCATTTCTCTGACGACGTAAAAAACATACTATTAACCCCCTCGTACTACGGCACATTAGATCGCACCAATAAAATTAGAGAGATAGATTGTAGAACCGATAGGTATAAAATGTCATTTTTTCCGCGTACCATTCGGGACCATAACAGCTGTGATCGTCGTCATGAACAGTTCGAATTGTGACAATAGGCAGACAGTAAATCTTTCTCTTTATATTCTCTACGTTCTTATTTATGCATGATGTAAATATTGATGTTCTTATTTATGCATGATATTTTGAATATGTAGTAGTTGTCTTTGTATCCCTTGCATGTTGGAACGATTGACGATAGAATGTTTGTTGGTTATTAGATTTGTAATTGGCGCTTTGCATGTGTGGTACGCGGGTTTCAATGTAATTTCGGTGTTCTACCGTATCATTCATGCCTGCCTGGGGGGTGGAAGCACCCCCTGCCACACACACCCTTTGGGTGGCTTGCAGGGTATGACGTAGATGTAAACGTGCATAATATAGTGCAGCGCAAGCTGATGATAACCCACACCTTGCCACACTCCCTCCAGGTGTTTGGCAGGATATTAAGTAGACGTGTATCCCTCACGGGAAAACATCGCGCGTCACACCGACGACGGGGTGCGGCAGGCAGGCGCGGCTCGAGTGCCATTCCACTCAAGCTCTCCTCCGAACGAGAGAAAGAGAGGAAATAAAGAGAAAAGAAAAAAACAAAGGAAGCAGGCAGGCACGCACACAAACACAACAAAAGTAATCAAACGAAGGTGAGCGGACGACTCTCTCTCTCCCCCCTTCAGGAAGATGAGTCACAATTTCGGTTCCACTTCTGCCCTCTCCTTCCACCCCTCCCCTCCAGCGCCCCCCCCCCTCCATTCCCCCAACCAACGTCTCGCGTGACTCAACGGGCGACACGCGAGGGATAGAGAGTGAGCGGGAGCCAAGCGGCACAACCTCTGCGCGCCCCGGTCACTCGCATGCGAGACAGGGAGTTGAGGTATGCACGCGGGAGAGGGGCGGAGGAAGAGGTGGAGGAAGTGGAACTGGTGTGTTTAATTAATTAATCATCCGAAGGTACGCAGCACGAAATTTTCCATCCACAAGTTCAAGTGCGACAGCGGCGGAGCACGCAACTTTCCTTCCCCACCCCTCTCCTCCCCCCCATCTATTTGAGTGATTCGGATTTCCCGGTGCCGTCCGGGGAATTCTCCACGTGACGACTAGCACCTCTTCCTCTATAAAGATTTGCTCACTCTCCCTCTCTTGAATATCATTGGTGGGTGACAAACAGGGGGTACATTATTGTGAAATAATTTACAAAAATTAAGATTTAAACCCCAAGCAACGCGCTGATGATAATGATATGATAAGCATAGTAGTTATGATAAACATAGTAGTGTTACAAAATTATTGAGGGAATTAGGGTGGGAACATCTATCCAATCGAAAGGAGAAATATAGGTTAAATCTTTTACGAAAGCTTGATGTAAACCATTTTTTACCCGACGTGGAAAATATTTTGCTAGAGCCAAACTATTATGGTAGGAACGATCACAGGAATATGATTAAGGAAATAGACTGCAGAACCGATTGATTTAAAATGTCATTTTTTTCCACGTACAATAAGGGACCATAAAAATTGTGATAGATCAGTTCTAGTATACTGACTAGGTTAAATAGGTTTTTTCAGTAGTGCTAAATGTCTTAACATGAATTGTAGATACTAACCTCTCATGCAATCTCCGGCATGATATACTCCTGCATGTCTTAGCACCTTGTAGTGCTATTTATGTCACATTAATAATACTAACCAGCAGTTTTATCTAGAGTAGTATGCTGCATGGTAGCATGCTCTTCTTCGTATCACTCTCCTAGTTTGTAGTCTGACTGCGTACCGTTGTCCCGACTGCTTTGGCCAGTGCCTGGCATTCCGGGAAACGTGCGCGGTTCTGATTGGACTAGGATGAGTGCTGCATGCCTGGTGAGGAATCACCCCGTGCCACACACCCTAGTGGTGTCTTGCACGGTATTTCGTAGATGTAGATGATGAAAAGTTTAAATATTGGTCAAGCGAGTATATTTTGCATATAATAGACAATTTTAGTGTTAACTACGAAGGCAGGGTGAGCAGTACCTTTGGACTGAAAAACGGAGAATAATGGAAATAAGAAATTGATGAAGGCGTAACTTTGTGAAAGGTGATTGTGAAATATGCTGACAGTTAGTGTAGCTCAATAATTCAAGTGCGCCCTAATGCACGTTTCTAAATCTGCCAAGTACTGCTAACACCATGTTTTGCATATTGCCTGCATGACTCTTGTCTCGTAGTTACATTATGGATTGTTTTACTCACTGTTTGCCCACGATATTTTAGTTTCCGGCGAAGATAACATTCCAGAAGACGCGAGCGATTTCTCTCGACTTTTAAAACCATTTGATAGTGTCCCACAGCAAATTATTAATTAAAGTTAAACTTGGCTTGGACGACGGTGTAATTTCCCGGTTCAGAGAATTCCTAACCGATCGCGTGCAGTAAGTAGTATTAGACGGTGCCATCTCCAATGAGGTTAAAGTTACTTCGGGTGTCCCACAGGGAAGTTTCATAGGTCCACTTCTATTCCTTCCGTATATTAAGGATATTGATGAAGTAGTAGACAGTAAACTCCGACTATTTGCAGACGATGATGTAGTTTACAGGGAAATCCGTAGCGATGATGATTAGAAGGGACCTAAAGCCTAAGGACCTAAGATTAAGGAGGTACCTGAAGGTAATTCAAGCGAGTTGCAACGCGTGACATCTAGAATTAAATTTGAAAAATCATGAACTTATGTAAATGGAAGAACTCCTCAGAACAGTTATTACGCACAAAATACCCAACTAGATACTGTAGAATCTGTTAAATACCTCGGAGTTAAACTGACAAATTATCTCTCGTGGAGCAAACATATTCGGAACAAAACTGGTCAAGCTAATCGTAAATAGGGATTTTTTAAAGAGTACTTGGAAAAAGCGACGATAAAGTCAGAGAAATCATCTACTTCTCCCATGTTAGACCCCACTTGGAAAACGCTGCCAGTATTTGGGATTCTCATGAAGTACTCTCAAAAAGGGAGTTATAACGCGTCCAGAGAAGATCAGTAAGATACGCGAAAGGTCGTTATAATAGTCTTGTTAGTGTTACTGACCTCTTGCAACGACTTGGATGGGAATCGCTTTCAGACCGTCGATTGAAAACTAGACTCAATATTTTACGTAAATTTAAAACCAATTTATTTTCAGACGAAGCTATTAATATCTTACGAACTCCAACATACCACGGTAGATCAGATCATGAGATTAAAATACGGGAAATAGATTGTAGAACAGAAAGGTATAAAATGTCTCTTTCCCGCTATCGAAAAGAGACCATAATGGCTGCGTTAAGACTTTGAAGTAGGTTAATTGACAGGAAGAGTAGCTGATTTATTCATATGCCCTCTAATGCATGATTCTAAATCTGCCAAGTAGGGTTAACACCATGTTTTCCATGACTCGTACACGTTTATATAGTCACATTATAGATTAAGTTTAGTAGTTTCTGTAGCATTTTTAGCATACCCATAGGTAGGTGCATGTTGGTGAAAGTTAATTTCATCACTGTAGATCATGTCGGTGATAAGTCACCCCCTGTTAAACGCCCTTGCGGTGGCTTGCAGGGTAATATGTAGAAGTAGATGTGATTATCGCCAGGACACTGAAAAAATCACTGGGTAGATTCCAAACTAATAACACAACAAAAACAATCAAAGCAACTGTCAAGAAAATACTTTCACGACTACCCTGAGTATTGCCTTTCTTTACATCTGCATCTACTTGATACTGAACATGCCACCACTAGGGTGTGTGGCACGGGGTATTTCCACACCAGTCATGAAGATCTCATTTCAGCAGATATCAGAACCACGCACGTTTGTCAGGATACCAGGCGCAGATGAAAAGTAGTCAGTATTACAATACGCGGTCAGACCGGAAACTAGGAATGTGCTTCGTAGAACGAAAATACTACCATGCATAACAATACATAAGATACAACTACTGGTTTACATGACTACAGACACCATTGTGCACACTGAAATGACCATTGTCCCCCTTTCATGACACTAGCAATATTGCACGCTAATCGCAACTATAATCTACGTATAATTGTAGCAATTATAGCCTATATTTGCGTTAATTATCATCATAGGGAGTAAACCGGAGTGGTTTAATCAAATACTATTCACAACCTGAGAAGTAAAAGAATTTGAACATCGTGGGCTTCCGCAGCTATTTCAAACTACCCACATTTGTTCTTAGTCATTTCCCTCCTCATTACATTTCCCCAGTATGACTCTTTCACGGCATTCGATAAACGACTATCTCCCTCTCCCTGTCCAAATCTTGCCTTTGAAATGCCTAGTAAGAGTCAACATCCCACCATCTCTAAACAAGTAATAAATAACTAACTTTCTGTTTGAAGTAAGCTACAAGATTTTTTTTCTAGGTACGCACACCATTAATTATTTGTTCTGTGTATAAACGACTGGATCAAATGGTCTTTCCACGAATTTCTCGTTCTAAGAAGGCCATGGGCTGATTTTCATCGCATGCCTATTCATCCTTTCCCAAGAAACCCAGCTCACCCAGAAAAGAGACAAAATATGGCACTTCTCCCAAGATTAATTTCATTCACCAATCTAGCCCGCGGATGCAGTTTGCAAAAAAACAAAGCAATGGTTTGAAGACGCTGAAGCAGTGGCGCCAAGTGATCTGGCACTAATGCCAAGGCGGTCCAAAATTAATGAGGGGAACCAAAATGTAGCAAGCAGTTAGTCATGATCCGATGAAAAACAATATTATCAAGGGGGAGAGAGATTGCTTCCGCATGCAATTCTTTTGGCAGCAACTCCTCTGGATCGGGTACATTGCAAAACCTAGAAATTTTCAGTTAATTCAAAACAAGCCGAAATTCAGCAAAATGTCTTAATTTAGAAAATTCTCGGAATTAAATTTCCAGACTTTTGAAGTAAAAAGACTTGCTGAAATTCAACACAATGCTTGAATGAAGTTAAGTCTTCGACATCAGCAAACCTATACATTGCCTCTAAAAATCTGGATGAAATAATACTATGACACCCTTCCTCTACGTCCCGCTGGATACGGTTACCATTGTTTAATAACTATTTTTCGCAGTTTATTCACTCCTCCATATTTAAACATTATTAAGTCTTCGGGAAGATGTGTACTTGGTCATTGTTCTTTTAACCACTCAAAAACCTAAGTACAAGAGAATTATTTTTTTGCCTTAATATATAATTAATCCGGCAATCTTTTACATTTGCTTTTGAAGTTAAAATTAAATCTGAACGGAATATATTTTTAATTTTCCAATAAATACTGTTGGAAGTTATGTTGTAGCCTTCTTATTGTGTGTAAAACCCTATCCGAAATTTAGGTTAATAATTTTCAGTCTTAAAATTTTCAGGAAAAATTTAATGAATTTCATAAAGTTTTCCTAGCTAACAATTTTAAGCTTTCCAGATTGGCCTAAAAGTTGGTACAATTTCAGTCGAGGAAACCTTGATGAATTTCAGCAAATATGGGGGGAAATACTTTACGGTGTACGGACTACCCTCTCAGATTTGCGAACACGACATACGAGATATTCAAATTTCAAGAACTCCTGGACCTCCTTCGGCCCCAACTCCAGATCAGCTTTCCTCAAATAAGACTGACGTCAACACACGCAGTAAGTTTGAGTCGGATGTAATAGAAGTCCAAGGAGAGAAGGAAAACCATCTCGAGTCAACTGGATCGTGGATTTCCTCAGAAATACGTGTCAGGGAAAGGCCAGCATTTCTGCGTTGCCTTGTCCATATGACAACGATCATAGTTATCTTTGCTTCTCTAATCACTCACTAACGTGGCATCATAAGAGTCATTTCCAATAAGGTGTGTTTTATGCCAGACGATTAGTACTCCATTTCAACGCTTACACACTTTCAAAAGCATAGTTATCACTACATATAACGCAATAAACTCTCACCACCCATATTTTACGAAATATTCGAACACACACAATGGTAATGAGAACATTCAAAATAGTTTATTTAGCGTATTTATGTAGACATGGTCTTGCAATTTTTCTCGGGAATCAAACCGGGCGGAAATAATAAAATACCTTATTTTGGACAGCATTATTTCGACGATCATCCCAATACACAGCATACTCTGCCCATACCGTCACGCCGTCCCCGGATCAAGTTCAGGCTTCTCTGTGCTAAGGAGAAGTCGTCTACAGGGCCTGAAACGAAAGAAAGGGATACAGGGTCAGAATATATTTTCCAAGATACATTAGGTTTAAAATGATACACGCGGATCAAAGAGGGTAAGGCATATAGCTCATGGTAAGTAAGAAAGAATATGGCGGTGAGGAAAATGGTTAGGTTGAGCATTCTGTTGAGAAGCTTAACGAATCAGGCGATAATTGCGGAAATAGTTTACACAGATCATGATCACAAATAGATAGAGCTTTTTTATATTTCCACGCCAACCACGGTTTCGATAATACTATGTCATTTTCAAGGTGGAAAATTTAATTCCTTACCTTGAAAATTCATCAGTAATATCTAAATATAGGCCAGAGTGTGATAATAAAAATTGAGTGCAAATATAACGGTTTTGTCTTTTTAAGATCGTGATATTGTTAAAGCATAAATAACATAAATTTTATTCGCAAGAAAACTAAACCGTTCCGCCGCGTTTTCCAAGGCCATTCCCTGGTATTCTCTGGAAACTTATTCTAAAATCTTAGAAATCACCTGATTACCTGGTAACGGGGTTATATAACTCCGGACGACGCAAACTTCACTTAATTTCCAACACCTAGCCTTGGAGAAGAATACAACTGCTGCGAGCGCTCACTACTAAAAGTGATATTAGTGACAAAGTAAAAGTGACATCAAACCAGCATTAAAGCAAACGGGCTATTTCTTCCACACTTATGTCTACTAATTAACAAAATTCAGACAAAAAGAACAAGAATAGAATGTACCTTCATCTAGCACAAAAATGTAGCGAAAGTAAAGTAGATAAATATCTGTCAAAAAAATGTAGCGAAAGTAGATAAATATCTGTCAAACACGTAAGAAAAATAACAGAATAATAGCATGAAACTTAGGCTTATACATGTTACATTGCGTCACTTTGTAAAATTATCACACTGATTCATTCATAACAGTCCATTGTTTTGGATCATTAACGATTATACCACTTGTCTTAACCCTAGCATGTTCCAAATTAATCATCGTGAAAATTCACTAAGTTTTTGCATTTAATATGGATTTTTCACATATCATTATAGCAATTTCAAATACCAAAATCAAAACATGCTCAACGATTATGAAACATATGTCCTTCGGCCTCAGTAGAATTTGTTGATGGCGCATCCAATCAGCTGATATTTGGTAGTTAGAGCGCCGCCCACGAAATAATTCACCAAAAATTTGCTCTCCCATCAATTGGCTCCATCGGAATCGGCTTCATTTTCAATAAAAAGACGCCTCGAGCTATCGGACGCGTGAACTAGGAGGAAAAAAAGAACCAATTAAGGCCATTCGGCGGAGATTTTCCTCCCACGAAACACGAAAGAGGAAAAACGCTTTCCCAGCAGCGGAAAATTGCTCAACTGCGAAGAGTTTTCCGCAGCTTCACATAACGTAAACCTGGTAACGGGGTTATATAACTCCGGACGACGCAAATTTCACTTAATTTCCCACACCCAGCCTTGGAGAAGAATAAAAGGAAGTTACAAAACTTTAGAAAACTGGCGAATATGGGTAACGAACTTTCATAACGAGGGACTTTTCTCCATCGGCGAACATGGAAACATATTTTGCTGATAAATTTGCTACACATGGGAATATTTGAAAATTGCGATATACTCGGTGTATACTGTCAAAAGTTGACCTAAGTATCAAAAGAAGCATAAGGCGTAGGTTTGGAAATAGTCCCTTTTATTGCTATATCACTGGACACAAGAGAAAAAACATTCGTTTACAGAAATGGACAATATTCATTAGTTAATTTATTATCAAGTATGAAAGTACGAGCGAAAATCCGGGTACCCCTCATGATATAAAGTTGTGATTAAAAATAAGGGCGATTCTTACGAATTTTTACCTGTGAATTGCTAGCTGTTATGCAAAATGGCAAGAGAAACATCATATGATATTTCTGTGTCAGAGTCTCATTCCGAAAGTCAGAACAATTAAATATATGACTTTTTCATACGTAAAAGAGTTTTTATTTTTTGGCATCACATCGGAAAAATGACAAAATATATGATAAAAAATATCAAGTTTACCAGTTATCAACAACTTATAATTCTTCCTATGTTAACAGATACATAGATTCAAAGCATTCTGGTTTCACTGTCTTATTCATTGAAATGATACCCTCGGATGAACGCCAGCAGATAAAGAGGGTTAGAACGGCACGTGGTTAATTTATTCGAAGAACAAGACACCATCAAAGGAATGCTCAGTCACTCTTCTGAGACGTGACATTAAAAATTCATACAGCTCCATCAAATGCATTAACGTCATCTCAACTAAAAGAAACTGGGAAAATCATCCAAGTTTAAATGAAAATCATCCACTATGAAAATAAATAACATAATACTCTATACGTAAATTGATGGTAATATGGCATAGAAAGCCAAACCAATATAAAATGAAAATAGCTAGCATGGGACTACCAAATAATTGCATTACTTTCTAATTAATCCACTGACGAAATAGGAATTGCACCAATTTCTGATCAGCCCTTACGATTCGTCGTCCTCATTTTTTAATAGATATAGGTCTTCAATTGGAGAAATTTTATTCCATCGATTGAGACCTCTACCAGAATGAAGCTCTAAAGCGAGGCAATGATACATTAACCCTCTATGGACGGAATTGTGAAACCTCAGCATGCACAAAATTCTGCTACTATTTAAGTTTTTTTTAAAGTGCTTTTTAAGCATTTTTCAAAAAATTGCAATTTATTTGATAATAACATTTATTTTAAAATGTGACGTATTTGTATTTTATATATTTAATTTAAAGTAATACTATACATAATAATATTTACACAAGGTGTTTCATAACGTACCTTTTTTAAACTTTCCAAATGTTTTCTTTATATGACAGCTGAAACTATTTATTTCAGAGCTCAACCAGGCACGCCATCGCCAGTGAATAGCATCACACATTCATCTATTCAAATTGTTTGACAAACCGCCGAAAGAGACGCAACTTTCCATGCACAAAATCCGAAGCGTTACAATTCTGTCTAGCGCGGCAACTAAATGGAAAAGCCTCTTGGAAAGCAGATATTTCAATGATTTTGAAACGTAATAAAATTTGACTCGTTCGTCCATTGAGGGTTAAGCAAAAACGACAGCTCCATTCCATACACACTCCAAAGATTCAGGTTTCACTTCGTGGAAGTTAATAGTATCCATACTTGAAGAATACAATTTTGTACTTTTCCACAGAATATTATTTTGGATGGTACGACGCGTTTCACCGACTTGCGGCAACAAAATTCAGGCAATATCAGTAAAGATATATATACAAAAAGGCAGAAGGAAGGGGGAGTGTGTGGGTGGGGTTAAGGCAGGGGCTGATGATGCCGCAAGTCTGTGAAACGCGTCGTAACATCCAAAATAAAATTCTGTGAAAAAGTACAAAATTGTATTCTTTAAGTATGAAGCTCCATTCCACTAATTTCAAAACAAGAAGTAACAATGACGACTGCTTCATTGATTCAAATCTGCCTCACCAACCATTATTTCACAAGATTTGTGGATTTCTGCGCACTCCTCACCTGCTTCAACGCTGTAACCATGTGTTTCCTCCTTCCCTTCCACCTTAAATCCACGTTGTGCTATTCCTATCACTTGGCGTGACTCAAGCCACTATGGATCGTCACGAGGGCTGGTCATTCCAAAATTAAAGGAAAAGAAACCAAGCGTAGCATAGAATATCGATATCAAGCCACTAAAAGTGTTTCCATTCCGCACCATTTTTGCCGGGATGGAAGCTTTTTTCATCAAAATGTACCGAGTACATTTCAGAGTTTCTCTTTTTTCGGTATTATTCAAGATAAAAATGAATACACGGAGTATTGTCACTTTTAAGTATTAATTTTGCGGCGCAGCGTAGAACAAATTTATTAATGAGATGAACAAATATTCAATTGAATGCGCTTGGGTTAAGTGTCTATTCTAAGCGAATGTTACAGCTGTCTTAATCATTTTTCAGTCTTTTTTGTCTTAATCAGTAAATTTCAACATATACAGTATTTTTGCTTTTGGCATTCTTATAATTGAACATTTCTCCGTATCTTTTTACAAAATCTTCCGAGAAGTTGCAGCGAAAATGTCTGGATACGCCAGATTTTAGTGAAACATCATACGTACTCTGCTTACTTATGTATCTTCCTTGTCAACGATAAGAAAATCCATTCCACAGCGTAGAGAAAATTTAAAAACGATATGAACAAATATTCAACTGAATGCGCTTGGGTTAAAAATCGTTTTTTTTCAAAAGCGAATGCTACACCTATATTTATCAATTCTCTCATAAATTTCAACATATTTAGTATTTTTGCTTTTGGCTTTCTTAAAATTTAAAATTTCCCCGCTTCTTTTCACAAAATCTACCAAGAAGTTACAGCGAAAATGTCTGGATACCTCAGATTTTAGTGAAACATCATACATACTCTACTTATGTATTATTTTATTCCTTATTAACGGTAAGAAAATCCATTTCGACTTCAGTGGCCCATTAAAAAAAGACCCTCCTCCCGACGTCGGTAAACGAGTATAAGCCAGCCAAAGCGAGGAGAGGAGAAGCGAGGAGGGGAGGAACGATGAGGTAGAACATATGCACAGCGGCATTTAATGACAGCGCGGAGTCTAGTTCCAACCCGGAACCGAGAGAGAGAGGCTACAAATCACGGGGCGTCGGCTATTAACCCCCAAAGGAATCATAAACACCGCGCAGAGGGAAGAGAGAGACGTATTGCGAGGTGATGGGGTGTGAGAGGGGGGAGGGAATTAAGGAGACGGGGATGAGGAAAAGAAAAGGGAAGAGAACTCGCCAAACGGTTTTTGCACAATAGCGGGAAATTCTCTCCCTCTCTCTCCCGCGATAAGCAACTCCCCCGCCGACTGATTTGAGGGCGGCCGCCGCGGTGAGACGAGCACCGCGTCGCGTTACGGTTGACAGTGCGCTTATCGCCTCACTCGACGGTTTTTGCAGTCTCGATGCGACATATTACCGTGGGACAATGAAGAGTGGAGATGACAAATGACGAATGAAAAGGGCCTTCACCACACCATCCACGGGGGGGGGGGGGATGAAGGGGGAGAGGGGGCGGAAGATATCCGTAACACTCCGCACACATTTCCCGGGGATTGACTCATTCTTGAATCATCAAAACGCACTTCGATCGGAGTTGGATGTTCGGGTCGTCACTCTTCGCCGGGAGGCCTGCAGGTGTCACATTCCGAACTGGTACACCTGCACATTTCAAAGCTAGAGTCATAGCGCTGACAGCTACATCGTCCAGACGTTTCCCGAATAACGGAACAACAGATTACACTTATAGTAGACTTAAGCTAGTTTCCAGATGGTCAGCGAACAGAACTCGGGACTTTTGTGGAGTGATTCCAGGATATTTCAGCAAAAGCCCTTCACGTCGTTATTCACATACATTCCAACCAAGTTTCTTGCGACAACTTGGATGGGAATCGCTTTCAGACCGTCGATTGAAAATTAGACTCAAACTTTTATGTACACTTAAAACCGATTTATTTTCAGAAGTTTTCAATACCTTACGAACTCCAACAGAAAGGTTTAAAATGCCGTTTTTCTGGCGATCGATAAGTGACCATAATGGCTGCGTAAAGACTTTGAAGTAGACAGGTACTGGAGCTGATTAATTCATATGCCCCTAATACTTGTTTCTAAGTCTGCCGAGTAGTGCTAACACCATGTTTTGCATGTTCTCCGCATTTTGTGTCACGTTTACATAGTTACATTATAGATTATTTTAGTAGTCTCAGTAGCATTTGTAGCGTAGTGCTTGTTGGTGAAAGTAAATTTCTTTTCTGTAGTTCATGTTGTTGATAAGTCACCCCCTGCAAAACACCTTTATGGTGGCTAGCAGGGCAATAAGTAGATGTAGATGAACACAACACAATAGATTAGGCGCAAAATGTTAGCACACCTATCATAGTACTTTTCTCCTTTGAGATATTATCTCCAATATTTAGAGAGAAAACGTTCACTGTCAGTACAAAGTTCCGTGGTACACTAACGACAAGGCAATAAACCATAGAGGATAACAGAAACTATTAATGGATTAACATGATCTGAACAAGAGTGTAAGAAGAAGGAACGTTCCACACTGAACCACTCGAAAACCTAGGGGTCTCTACGAAAACGGAACTGAAAGAATAAATACTCAATACTTCGGGCAGAGAGAGGTTTTCCACAATAAAAAAAATATTTACTAAATTATAATATAACTGCACACATGGGCGGGATGGGCGAATGGATTTATACGGATGATCAAATAGTTTATTTCGAGTCTTCGCGGAGCAAAAAAAGAGCAAAGATAAAAATATTTCAACAGTTACGAATTGATGACGCGCAGCGATGATTATATAATGGTGGGTGTCATGCGATCAGGAATTTCCCCGACGAATCCGGGACGGTTTTTAATCGGGAAAGATCCACAACGAAATCCTATGAGAACGTCTGCGTTCGAGAATGGCGAGGCGGTTAAAATAAGCGAGGCTTGAAAATTACCCCGGCCTGTTACATACGCTGCGTAACAAATACTCCTCCCAATTACCCCTCCGCACTCCACAGAGGGGGGAGGGCATACGCAAAAACTAAGGCCGCTTAGGCCGCCTCGCGGGCAAATTCACCCAAGTCTAAATGCTTAACTTAGCAGCTCAGCGCCAGATAGAGCAGTGCGGTCTGCAAAGGCTCACTACGTGATTCCATTATCAAACAGGCACCGCACTCCTCGGGAGGCGGCAAAGGAAGCCTCTCTCTCTCTCTCTCGCATCTCTTGAAAGCTCTTCCCGCCTTCAACAGATCCCTCCTATACAACTCCGCACTCTCGTCCCTCGCCTTTCCCCGTCCATACGTTTTCTTCTGTCAATACCCGAGGGGTGGGCCGGGCGTACTGCGGAACGATCGGAGATTAAACGGAGGAGGGCTTGCGAAACTCTCCACACACTTTACCTGAGGCCAAATAACAGCCAAAAACATAAACAAGGATGAAAATAATTTCAAGACGAGCAAACGGAAAGTTCGCAGGCGCAGGATTCCGAAGATCGCGCAGAACTTCGGGCACTACGCTCCATATTTTACCATGTTCCGTCATTTCAAAAGATACACACGAATGTAGAGAATTCACTGCAAAAAAAAATCCGGCATTTTGAGTGATGCGATCACATTCGTCTCTTCTAACCAGATAACTAACGAAAGTTACAAGGATATGAGCAACGAGTTGGGTCAAATGTGATCCGATAACTCTGCGGCTTTGAACGCATGACATAGCATATCTCATTCGAAATCAAACGTGATTTCTCAGAATTCACGACTTAATATGCATTATTTGACTCTAATGGCCGGTTGCAAGAAAATTTTGCTATGGAATCAAAAGTTGTGAGATCCATAAAGTTACAAATCTTATAAATAGATGCGGGTTGCAGAAACAAATACACTAGTTACATATTTACCAATAGTTAATAGCTTCGAATATTTGATCTAATCTTCCACCGCCGGATAAAATTTACGAAAGGTCAGCCTACAAATAGTTGCTAATGCACATAATAATTAGTCAGTAAGAGAGAACAAACTGGTCATTCGTCTCAAAACAACTCATTTATCTAGTAATTCAGTCTCCTAGCTAGCATGGTTGCCATGGCTTCTGGGTCCCATAACTTTATGAAATACTTAAGTGTCGTTCCTGAAACTGACCATGAGCCTAATCTTTTTTATACTCCCACGTTTTTTTTTAAATAGAAAGCTCGGATGTCAAACTCATGTCCGTGCTTCTTCATCTCCGAGTCTCACGATTTAAGTTTCTGAATATGTCAGCGTGATTCTAAATGATCATGAACCGAGAGAGTCATTTGCGCGCTTTCACGGGCAGGATAGCAATACAGTATCGCAGGGAAAAGAACCAGATTTAATTTTTGAAGCACAACATCAATTTAAGATATGAAACAATTAAGATATCCCATCGGCACTTATATCATGCATTTCGTTGTAGACAAGCAACAATCATCAAAACACAAAATGGTTTCGAAAGTCATGCTATCATTCTCTTGAACTCAGAAAGGACCTTTTACAGGGTTAAAGATAACTATAAACGGCGTGTTTAAATACAACCGAGATACGGCGGGCCCATTAAGCAACAAAACCGTAATCTCTCACATTTAAGACTCGTAAATTTCCCAATCTCATTATTGGGGTCTGGAGATAACAACATTTACGATCACGGAAGAATCTTTTTTTCTGTAATTACTGCAGTTATGAAATGTGGGCCGGCACGTCCTTGGGATCATATGAGATTTCTCGGATGGAAAAAATTGACGAACGTTTGTGCGAGAGACTTTAATGGATACGAAGCGGGTCAGCCGGAAAATCTAATGCATGAGAGGGAGTGAACTGATGCAAATGGAGGAGTTAGAAACTCCGGCAACACTTTACCAAGGACCTTCGTCCTCACGCGCGAAGAACGGCGCAACACGTGGTAGTGCTAATCATTAGACCTTGAGGCGTAAGCACGCCTCAAAGCTACGCACGCTGCCAGTGTCGCTCCACCGTAAATTAGAACGTAGAATGCTCCACCGTGGAAGTTCACGACAAAATTCCCCAGCGTATATTCAAGAGCCGTGTCATCCAACCACAGTCACCATATCGAAAGGCATAAAACGGCAGTTACATTCGAATTTGAATATTTCACGCAAAAGACTTGACAAGCTGGCAAAAAGAGAAGTGTCAGGCTTTATGTGATGGAAATAATTCATCATAATGAATGAGAGTAAGGCAATTTTCCACTTAGATACATTTTATTCGACCTAGGTTTCGAAGTACTACATTATCACCAGACCTGATGATGGCAATGTGATATATCGAAAACTTGGTCGAATAAAAAGTGCCTTACTCTCATTCATTATATTGACAAGCTGATGTTTTGTCCCAATTAAATGAAAAAAAAACATTCAAAGCCTATATTTCAAAATATTCATAGTATTTTCACTCTCGCAGTTCCATCCCTCCTCCCGATGAAGGAGACAAATGCCACGATTTTTTTAACAAGTTAATTTGCGCCTTTTCAAATGTTTGCTTGTAAGATTTTTAAGGAATGGATAGGAAAGGATCCAGACATGAATTTTATATTGTAAAGCAATGTTGGCACTTTTGGAGTAAGGAGTCAACAGTTTCACCAGGTGGTTCATTTCCGGAAAAAAATGCGATTCGCATCAAAACGTCTTTTTTTTCACAGTGAAGAGGATTTCTTGCAGGTATTAAGCAAGCTCAAGTAAAAAGCTTCGACTTTTTTATAACGATAATCCTCCATTCCAGCCATCATTTTGGGAAACCTGGTCAGAAAATAAAATAGTAGTGAGGCTCATGAGTATTAAAATCATTTTAAATACGAGAATCTAACATTTGTCCTCGATAGTACATTTTAAGTGCACAGACCATCGAAATTATATCCATACAGGAGGCGCTAACTAAATATTAGCCCTCCACTTGATAAAAGACTGAAAAAAAGGAAAAAAATATGATGTTGTAGAGTACTGGATCGGAAACGTGCCAAGTCCCCCACTCAGGATTACTCGCAACGTCACGCCAAAATAGTCAAGGACGACGAGGATCACCATCTCCGTAAACCACGGGCGGTGTTCGAACCGGATGAAAGGCGAACAAAGTGTTAACTCTACGTTAATGACGCTTTTAACGGCAAACACCCAAATCTCCTTGACTTCCTATTTTCGGAGCAGGAAATCACGCCAGTCAGCCACGTGTTACGCGTGAGTAATGCCCGCACGTGCTCGCCAGCCTATCACACACACGGCCTTTCTTGTTACCCACGATGCATCGAGAAATCCAAACATACACAGATGGCAAGGGGGAGCGGCGGCGTCAGTGGGGTTTTGAGCTGGCCTTTATGCCGCCTGTGCCGAAGTAGAATTACACGGGGTCATCTCTGCTCAGCGTCACCTCCTACCGGGGCCATAAATCGATGAGATCCCAGCCAGCAAAGCCCATTTCCAAGGCAATCTGAGGGATTTTTTTCGCTGGGCGGATTCAGGGGAGGAGAAAAAAAACAAAGAAAAAAGATTGACGGGCTCTTCCAATCTCCTCCTTGCATGAGGCACAGGTCATCAATCTTAATTCTTCCACTTTTGCACCAACGCCAACGAAAACAGGTCACTGGAGGAAACAATCGGCGGGCAGCTTTCGACCGATCTTACGGGGAAGAGGCACCGACGACGCAGTCTCTCCTGAATAAATTGATATTCGCCCGAAGATTCATGAAAAGACTACTGCCGGACGTTCACAGCTTACATCGCCAATAAATAAAATGAAAAAGGTTCAGGAAGTTATTAAAAAAAAACTTTGAAAATTAATAGCTCTTAAACGTGGTAGAAGGAAAGAGCCGATTAACATCTCTGGCAGACGAGCCAAGACCTTCCAGGAGGAAGAATATTCTAGAGCAGCACTTCGGACAAAATTACGAAATAACCAAATAAACCTTTTCTCTATTCTAAAGAAGCTTCATTTAAGAAATATGCGTTGTTATAAGGTATGAAAAAATTTTATATAAGAAGCGGTAATGCGCCAAGAACTCTGTAGAGTCACAAAATGCTTAATCTTCGTAGAGGCTACTGGGTCCCTGTGCCTAAAGCATATTTAACTCTATTTAAAAGATCTTTTTTATGCATGCGATCGAAATTATATAATCAAATATAGAAAAAAATAAAAGAGGTAACAAGTTGTAAACATTTCCTTTGATTAGTTAAACAATGGTTTATGTCTTAAAACAATATCGAAATTTTGCTTCGTTGAGAATGTTTTATTTTCTACCAAAGTCAAAGTTGTTTGTCTGAAAAAATCTTTCTGTAAAAAAACTTTTCTCTCATTTTTGCTCACGTGTCTATTCGATATATATATACATACATATATATATATACATACATACATACATACATACATACATACATACATACATATATATATATATATATATATATATATATATATATATATATATATATATATATATATATATATATATATATATATATAAATATCAGCAATACATGTTGACTAAAATTGACGGTACCCTAAAAACAGGCCTATTGCCTAGTAGGGTACGTAACTTGCGAATTTGCTGATGAATATATCAATCTATTTGTTTCTGGAAAAAAATTATTATTATTACAAATCAAATATTAATTTTTTCGTCGTCCTGATGAAACGACAGTCGTAAAACTCATAAAAATCCACTAGAAAGAAACAAATGAAACAATGGCATAAAATGGAGCTAATAAATTTTTACATCAACACTAACTTCAAATTGAACTTTTGCAAGCATTTAACATGATTTTATAGAAGTCATAGAACTTATTACATTGCCATTAAATCCTTCCACTACGTAAAGCCTGACCGTAGAACTTACATAATGCCCCAAAGAAAACTAGGAACAGAAAAACTTGGTTCTTTCTCAGCTATTAACCATGATTATAGCCACACATGATTGCGGCTGAACTAATTGTATCACTTCGTTTCGAGAAAGCTTTTTTTGGACAGTCTTATTTAATTTATAAAACAGCAGCTCTGAACTATTTAGAATTAAATATTCCATGGGGCCAAAAAGCATAATTCTATTACAAAGGGAGGCAATTTAAAATAAGCGCGAAGAAAGCTTTAGCCAAATAAATTGAAAGAAGTAGCGAAAAAAAAATTTTTTCAGAGTTGGGAGAAGATGCCTGGAAAGCCTCACATAAGCAATCCCAATCCCTCTTAACACAACCCAGAGCGCGGCTTCCTTGCCCTTGAAAATTTACATATTTCGATCCACTTATTAGCCGACGGTCTTGGACGGATACGAGGCTTCGCTTTAGAAGGAATACGACAAAACCTTGCCGAATACATCACCAAGCGGGATCAAATAAGTGGTGGTATTGGGGGGGAATCGAATGACCAAGGGACCGGATAAACTCCGGGCATGAGTATTGAAGAGAATCGCCAAGTTAATGCTCCATTGCGGGCTGTGGCCTTCAGACGACGGACGCCAAAAGCTTTCCAGCAATGTCCGGGCTCACGCGTAAGTTACATGGAATTAACCCCTCGCCGGAGCCTCCTGTCGATTCTTGGCGATGTCTACCGGGCGGGAATATAAGTCCTACACCAGGAAATATAATCCACTTTGAAAAAATTACAGACATAAATTTTTCGACGTGAACCTAGGAGAAATTATCGACCAAAGTGCACTATCATACACCTTTTATCAGATCACCCATTTAGGCTACTTCTATTTCATACATGTGCCTATATTTTGAGACTAATCTCGATTTTATCAAGAACAGATCACGGAAGTTCTCTGAATGAAATACATTAACTTACGACATTATTCATTCCATAATAGTAAGATACATACAGATTTTATTATACATAAAGTACGATATGAAAATAATATATAAACTTGGTGTGATAAACTACCTTTATTTAGTAAAAAAAGAGGGAGAACATACAGCTTGCTTAAAATCTGGAATAAATATGTCACAGGGCTTCAATGAGAGACATGAAACTTCTTTAACTGTAAAGAAAAATTATAAATGTTCAACTATTAAGACACAAATACGTTGAAGAAATTATATTTGACAGGTCTATCACGAATCAACGTCCTATGCCACAAAGATTATTTTCAACATAGATAAGCTGGAACAAGATGTAATAAAATATTGTGAACAAAAAATGATATATTTACCATGTCATGTAATAAAACCATACGAACGCACGCGTTATGCAGGTCGATACACGAATGTTCAGACGGGAGGAATTTTCCGGTCGTCTGCGCAGCAAGGCATTTTATAGGGGCTCAAGGTTTTCTTTTGCCAGAAGCGTGTCTCCGAAGGTTAATTGGCGCCTCGCGAACTTCCCAAATCGGAATTGGTAATGTGCCTCTCCTCATTCATATTTTCTCGTTCCAAGCCATCGCTACTGACCAGCTGCGGTGCACGCCGGGTAATAGGCTTAGTTTGCTCCACGATCGTCGTCAATTTGAGGGTCAAGGAGGATTATATATAACGTTGCTATTCATGATGCATCCTAATTTATTGTGCCAACAGACCTCGGCCAGATCCATATGGACTTATAAATATCATGGTGTCATTGTCCATCGAGACGTTTCTTATCGCGTGGCGATAAAATATTTCCAGCTCTGATGCGGGTAGAAGGCATCGGGGCATTTCGACTTCTGTACTTCAATTTAAGTCATATACACTATACATGTACAATATTCATGAAGAAATTTACCAGAAGATAATGGGACCACAGTGAATCAGGTGATGATGATGACCTCTAATGGATTGACGGAAATTGCATTTTCAACCGTCTCTTAAGCACCGACGACAGCTGGCAGCTGATTGAACCAGGACACTGACCCCTACGAAAGACTGAAGATGGCGAACCCATGAAGCCAGATAGAAACGTTCGATAAAGACGGTTATAAATTGAGGAAGTAAGACCGTGGGAGCACGAAGTCCTATAAATTGCGGAAAATAGAAGAGTGAACGGTTCAAAACGGAGACTGCGAAAAGTATTAGACGGAGCCCTACTACAAAATGGCACATAGGAGCACTGAAACCTTCAAAAATGAGAAATAAGCCACTTCGAGTAGTTCAATTATGAAGGTGACAAACTTAAAACAGTGGCGATACCTGGACAATGTAACTGGTTATCAACTTATCTTATCAAGACAACTTATCTAGATGAAAGGGAATAAAATAAGATATCACGAAATGATATTGCGTTTAATTCAGGAATAAAACTCGATCTTAGTGAACTATGTGGTACTCCATCACTTTATTGATTTTATTAGCTATAAACTTCGTGACTTTCACAGAACACAGAATAATTCACACTTCAATACGACCAGGGTTTCGATGGGTAAGCATCATCATTAGGTGGTATGGTCGTGGTGAAGTGTGAATTATCTTGTGGTCTGTGAAAGTTAAGAGTCAATTAAAAATGCATTTTATTCACCGATAATGAAAAACAGACGAACTATCGGCATAATGCGTTAGATCATTTTCCGCCAAATTAACTGGCTTCAGTATCGCCCAACTAGATGCTTGCTATTACCCAACTTAATCTATGACCTTAGGGCTTCTCAAATAAATTAAAAGGAATTTCAAAACCAGATGAGTATGACGATTACATTTTCTTAATTTCCTGAGGTACTAGAAGATCCTCCAGTATTTCAAAGAACTGGAAAGCCTAACATGTGGACGATATTTCAGCTTGCTCGCTGATACCACCACATCACTGCGAAACAATGATAGTCAAATGCTGTGGCCGATGAGAAGGGTAGACTAAATGCAAATTATACATACAAAAACATTATTACAACCAAATTTATCTCACGCATTTTGGGTTGGAGCAAAGTAGGTTCCTTTAAAGGAATAGGCATTAAAGTGGGAGGAATTCAACGCGTCTCTTCCAGTTGGATTTCGTCCGGACGCAGACGAATGAAATAGCCTAAACCGCTGACACATTATCTGGCCAGCCCCTAATCTGCCAGGGAGAAGGCAGTTATCGCACTGAACTCGGACCACCCACTTAAACTTCCGGTTTCCGTAAGAAATGTCTCCTTGAGTCCACATAAGAGATATAAATGAAAATCCCCATCACAACAGGATGGTAATAAGCAGTGACGGTAATTCAAATAAAGTAATTCCCAGAGACCCACTAACATACCGAGCGTGGGCTTTCCTTTTCGAATAAAATCGGCCGCATAAACTTATAAGCTGCGATCAAGTCAAACTTCCTCCATCTTGAACTCTTGGGAATGCTGCGGTGAATTATTTAACGCACAAAATTTCAGCTCTTACTCAACCACAATGAAAAAACAGACACAATTTGGGTTCAACAAAGAAGCATCATCTTAAACTGTACACGGAGCTGACGCCTAATCATTGAAATCTGATTTGTGCTAGTTTCCCCTTGTGATCGGTGAACGTTGGAAATATGCGTAATAAATAATTCACAAATAACGTGAATAATTTGACAGCATGTATATACCATAAAAATTTGCAAGAAGCTAGTTACCCTAGCCTGGATCATGAGAACACCAGACACATTAATCAAACGAAGTGGAATCTGATAAAAAGCTCTTAATACCCTATTGACCCTCGCAATGATTTTAACCCTAGGTATGAAGTCCCGCAAAACATAAGAATAACAAAATGGATCATGAAATATAAATATGAAGCAAATAGAAAGAACCAACCAAAGCTTCGCAGACCAAAAATAACTAATTTTCGAAGCAGAAACACAAGGTGAATATTTCCACGAGAAAATCGTACGTTTCGAAGAACCGGTCGCACAAGAATATCACCAGTATCAGTTGATGTCTCCATTGCATTAACAGTAAGACGCACCTATATACTCCAGCAAACTACTAGATACGGGAAGCATACCTACCGGACTAGAATCAGAGAACCCCTCACTGGGTCAAATACTGCACTTAAATCACATGGAGCGATATTTCGTGTTTACGCTGCCCGGTTGGACCAAAAAAACGTCCTATAAAGTGCATATGGAGCGGAGACCTCGTTCCTAATTAATGGAGGTGTGTTGACGACGCTCTATTTGCACGCGATTCAGGGTATGTCCCCATACGGCTCCGCAATATGATACAAATATCCAGGGAAACATTTGCCATAAGGAGCGCAATCAATTTGATACCCTTTGATACCGTAAAACAGGCGTGTCACATGCGAAAATTTTCTGACGCAATCAAAAAACCGAGGAGCGAGGTATCAAATTCCGCGACCGATAAGAATGAAAGGACAATAAAGGAATTATTTAGCACGTAAAAAACAACTAAACCACCATTTGCCATATTTATGAGGAAATTTATCGCAACATTACGTATTTTAAGGAGGGGCCATAAATCGAGCGGAGTCAACACGGAGTAAATAGGGTCACACCGCTGACATATTTTCTGGACAATCGCTTATTGGCCACGTGAAAGTCAGTTAACGAACTCTACACGATCCACCACTCAGGTTTCCTTGATAATTCGTGGAGTAACAATTTCAGCGTTAATATTCTGAAGGCACATTGGAAAAGCTCACAAGAACAGACTAGAAGCCTTCGAAACCTGGTACTGGAGGAGGATTCTAAAGATAAAATGGACGGACACAATAAGAAATGATGAAGTGTGCAGAAGAGTAGAAGAGGAAATGACCCTATGGAACGCCATACAGAAAAGAAGAACCTCATGGATTGGACACATCCTGAGACACATAGGGTTTGTGAAGAACATAACTGAAGGCAAAATAGAGGGAAAAGACCCCAGAGAATAAGTTCATGGACCAAATAAAGAGGAAAGTACATAGGAAGAGATGCCAGGAGGTAAGGGAACTAGTACTAGATAGGAAAGGGTGAAGGGCTGCAGTCGACCAATCTTAGGACTGAAAGACCAATGAATTCCAATGTCATCGGAACATACGAGGCAAACACATCATCAATCAATGACAATAGTAGAACAATGATCACTCTAGTCTACATCAATATTTATAATAAACTCACGGTGCTTCTAGCTTAGACCAAGGTGGCTTCACACAAGAATATTTCAGATATAAAGCATCGACTACCTTCACCGGTCCTCAAGTTATCAAGGACATAAAGGAGCTCGGCAAACCACTAGGAGCAACAAAAATGTTACCCATTCTTTGCTATTATAAGATAAAATATACATTTCAAGTAGATCAGATATTCCAAAATAGGGATACAATTAGTATAACTTTAATATAATTAATAAATAATTAATATAACCCCACCAGTAATACAACCACGTCAATCTGCTCGATGCCGTGTAGAGGGAAATGTCAACTAAAGACAAACTTAAGCAGATGCCCACCCGTATCGCCTGATACCATCCGAAGAAATCGAACAAAACAATTGTTTCCCACCTCGAGGTGTGCGAAACACAGAAATGAGCTACATAAAGGAAAACTCGAATACATTTTTTGTACCATGACCTTACACGCAGTAGATCCTGCAGAGTTAACTCTTCATTTCTTTCGAAATTTCTCTTCATTCAATGACCGACTTGCGCTAGAGTACGGTCCAAACAATCCGCATAAAGAACAACTTCATATCATCTACACGAATTCAGTAAATGCCCCTTTTTCTTAGGCATAGCACTGACTGGTATTACACCTGTGATAACGCTTTTAAAAAACCACCTCTCTAGGACTGTGTTTGAGACACGTCACTCAAAGCTCGAGCTGACCCGCTACATATCGACAGATTTCTATACTTCCGATATTTCACACAATCTTGGAATCGATACTTTAGGAAAAATTGGTATTTAGATTTCTACAGGGAAGAAGGGAATAATTTTACGCTTTACGGGTTAATGTGAAGACCGCGACGCTGCTAAAGATTCCTGATATTTAAGGCAAATTCCTTGGGATCAATACGATGGGATAACCAACTTTTTAACTTTCGAACCATTTTTCACCGAATATCACTCACGCTGGTTAGCTACTTCTAAACTTTACTTACTTCGAAAATAGAATACGAATGATAAGGATTTATTGGATGATATTTAAACTAAATCATAAAAAATAAACATGCATTCAATAAAAATGTCGATTGAATAATGGCGAGTTTTCTACACATCGTTAACATTCCTATTTACTGACGCGATTCTACAGTTCAGCTTAGCCTTTTCCAGGATAAACTTGGAGACGTGTAAGAAGCACGGAAAAGAATGAAGCAGTGAAATATTTTTTCATCTCCTACGTGGGCCGCGTCGAATTCACTAATTGAAGGAGGCCTGCGTATCCACGATTTGTAACTCTGACGTCAAGCGCCATCCCCGTCCATCAAGCATGGTTGTCAGAAGGCTAAGCCATTCCTCGTTTTGATTTTCCTCACACGCATTCTCGTATTATTAGCAGCTTTTATAGTGTTCTTGGACTAAGTGGTGCCGAAGATTTAAAATTGAAATTAGCACTAGAGATAGGGATACTAGTTAGAAAACTGATTTGAGCAGCTATAACTTATGATGAATTAGATGTTTTATAAATAAAATACATTTTAGTTGGTACATACTGCTTATACACCTTATGTAAAACACGATTTTGCGTTAAAAAGTTCACCACATGGGGAAAATTAACGATTTTAAGCAATTAGCAGAGGATTTTTTTCAATATGGAACGACTGATTTGACGTTTACTTTTCACTAAATTTAAATTCCTTAAAAAGTGATTCGACGACAGTCAACTTCAGGTATCATGACAGGAATGATTTACGTGAAAAATCGTAGATTGAATGCTGTGTTAATGGATATCAAATTCGTGGACCATCAGTATTGTATCGGCGGCATCGCACATCGAGACGTAAATAATCCACATCGGATTACACCGGGAACAATGGTATCGGACCTTTCGTACACTCGAGAACATTAGGAACCCGCTGTTGACACATTCCCATAGGTTACGAAAGAAAAGCGCCAATGAGCACGGTAGGAATTCCTTCGAGGCGGAGCGCTTGTGGAGCGAAATGAAAGCGATTCGACAACAAACACTCGTAACGATCCGGAATGAATTCTCCTCATAAGCAGTCGAAGGCAGATCCCAACGTGGTTGGATGCGTCAAGGACGTGAGCGTGAAAGCGGATAAATAAAAGCTATGCCCCATCTTTCTGAATGAACGAAAGCGCAAGTCGTCAGCTAAGCGGTCGCATGATAAACATGTCGAGAGAGCTTGGAGTGAATAAATCAGCAGAAAACGAGGCAGTTTTTGGAGATTGCACAAACAAAAAGAGCTCGTCTCGACACGCGATGCCATAACTTGCAGTTTCAGGGCCTTCCCTCTTAGAAATCCCATTAAATTAACGAAAAAATAACGCGGGCCCTCAATCACGCAATCCACGCATCATTTCTTCTGAAATTCACACCCACAAACCTGCGTTCGAATAAGTACCACGACGCATTCAAAACCAAAAATGACCCATTAAAAATACATATGCAGCAACGACGAATTCAATTTTTAAAAAACACACGGGATTTGTGTACCGTCAGTGAATATAGAGGACTGACTGCATTGGCTTGAATACTCGGACCACATCTTCCAGAAGTCTGGATTCGGTAACGGATAAACCGATACCATTACTCAAAGATTCATGAGGGTCCGGTTGGTATTGTCTCTCGAGTACCTACCCTACACCCAGACCCAAGAATTCAAACCGGTGCACTATTGTGGAGGTTCAAATTCCAGTAGTGGCGGACAATTGCCAGTAGAATACGGATTCCTGCTTGAAGGCTAAGCAGATAGCACTCAAGTACATGACTCCGTCTGTAAAATGGGTTGTTAAACTGTGGACACCTTTGCGTTTTCGTTAAGGCCTGGTCGCAAAGCGGATGTACTACTGAGATCTGAATAGAACGGCGTTCCATGTGAGACGTCAAGCGGAGGGGTTCCTATTCAAGCTAAAAAAGGACTACTTAACGCATTTTCATATACAGATAACCTAACAATACCGTCACAGCATTACGTCCGGCACACACGAGTAATGGATTACTAGTCATTTCTGCTCCTCCATGATATTAGTATATGGGATCCCTACGAGGAAGGTATGATAAAAGAATTAGAGCGCGTGCAAAGGAGATCTGCTAGGTTTGTTAAATGTCGTTATGATAATTGTATTAGTGTTACGAGTTTAATAGAAGAACTAGGATGGGAATTACTATCAGAACGCAGGTTAAAATTTAGGTTAAACCTTTTAAGTAAATTCGAAACCGATTTGTTCACAGATGACGTTAGATATATACTAAGAACCCCTGCGTATTATGCTAGGTTTGACCATATTAACAAAATTAGAGAGATAGATTGTCGTACCGATAGATTTAAAATGCCATTTTTCCCGAGTACCATAAGAGAGAACAATAGGCAACGTAGCAAAAGGGTTAGGTAGGTGAAACATAGTTAGAATAGTCTGTAGTGCATGATGCATGTAATAACTACCAATAATCCCTTCCTTATTATGTAGATTTTAACCTGTACTATACCGTAGTAACTAATATTCTATTGTAATAACTACTGCAATTACTTGCAATAACTAATAATCTACTGTAGTAACTAATAAACTATGACCATATTTTCTAGCATGTCTACACTATATATCCTACTTACATGGCAATAGTGCATGTTTGGTGATCTTCACCCCCTGCCACACACCCTCGTGGTGGCTCGCAGGGTATTACGTAGATGTAGATGTAGATGATAAATACATCACTTTACCGAGAAATGGACGAGTTCTATCCTCTTTAAATTCGACGCAACTATACCGCTATTCCTCCAACACGCATATTTACGAGAGTAAATTCGTGGTCACCAAGTCCATCAAAATGCCATTTCATCATCATTGGTCGTTCAATCATAAGATTGTTTGACTGCAGCCCTCCACCCTTCCCTGTCAAATGCTAGATCCCCAACTTTCTGGTAGCTCTTCCTATGTGGTTTCCTTTTTATTTGATCCTTGAACTTATTCCTAGGTCTTTCTCTGGGAACTTCATCTTCTTAGCTTGGATTCTTCTCTTGATGTCCATTGTACTTCTTCCGTCCCACGTGTAGTACTTCCGAGATAGGTGAAGGAATCCACTTGCTCTAATTTCTCTCCTCTTTGTGTGTCTTCTGTATTAAGCTTTTCTCTTCCACATATTAGGATTTTAGTCTGAGTCATATTTATTTTTGTTGTATTCTCCGTCATTTCATATACTCGTGAATTTCAAGGAATACGTGAATAATGTCCCTAAAATAACTTCTGATTAAGCATGTGTTCTCGAGAATGTTCACACATAAAATCGCGTGGACTCAAGCATCGCGTTAAATGACCCTAATGAGAAGGAAGATGCCAACACCGGGTTTCTCTCCACCTACCATCCTCCATTCCCTAAACAGTGCTTCCCTTGCCGTCCGACCAACCAATCCTTGGCGGCAAATGACCCCTTCCGTCCCACGTCCTCCAAAAAACCCTTCTAACATGAAAGATACATGGGTCGAGGGGCATGTGCTACACACAAAGACGACTTCGAGTTCCCATTTCGGGAGAAGGGGGGATAGGTTGAATGCTAAGCATGATGGGCTGGTGGCTATTATGTTTCCCTTGCCAGGAACTGGGAGCTGTTTTTGATGAATTATTCAAGCAGCGACGTGAACTTCTGATACGCTTTTTAACAAGATAATGGACTTCGGGGAAATTCACAGCGAAGTCAGGCATGTGACTCACCTAAAATGAGTAATTCCAATTAAAATGCAATACAGGACCAACGAACCTTGGGACATCGTCACCTGAGGCTCAGTTAAGGTCCACCGCACCAGTCAAAGAATCGATCGTTGATATATCAAAATATACCTTTTGAAAATAAGGGATACTAGGAAACATATCGTACCGCACCGTGGTGAGTAAAAATCAAAACAGCATATTATCTCATGCAAAAATAAAATATAATCCACATAAAAACAGTACATCACTAACAAGAAAATATAAAATTATCATATAATGCAGTGGAAAGCACTCTCAAAAGAACCAATCTATGAAGAATATTTAACTAACAAAACTTTATTCTAATTTACACTTAGTGCTGGAAGGTTACTTTAATTGTCATGTGCTCCAAAACCTAAGATTAAACTGCGCCAGAGACCCTTGATATCCATTACTTGAATTAATGCTAGAGCAAGCACATCCTTGGTGTCCTAATCTCGAATTAGAAGAGGAACACAGCAACCTTGGACCATTTACATGGCATTTTAGCATACGACTGTAGGTTACCAAGGAAAAGCACCTAATTTTTTCAACTACTAACGCCGAATGCTTCTCGCCACTCATTTTACCACACAGCGATGAGTTCTATTCTCGAGGCATTAATTAGTAACACCGGTGGACGAACGCATATTGAGGCAACATGCGCAGCCAATGAATTGGTGCGTGCTTACTGTGAAGTTGAACCTCGAAAAGGGGTGTTTTATTTCAAGTAATGAAACTATAATTACGAAGAAGGGAGTATTTCGGTCCGACATTTGACTAAAATGCTACATAAAACACTAATAATCCGCTGCCATGGTACTATCTATACGACCATTCAATTTTGAGTGGCATTGAAACGATGGCGCCTTTCCACCGACAAGTGTTTATTCAGGCCCAGCGAAGCGACCCTGACCATGTGAGCCAGATGAAAAGGCGCCAAACGTTCCTAAGCTTCTAACGGAACGACTTGCAGTCTATAAAATATGGCATGCAACTCCTATTCGGGTTGCGAGGCTAGCACTTCCGCCGCTCTACAAGCTGATGCAGGACACAGAAGCGGGCGAAATAATTCACAAAAAAAGGCCCCTGGATTTTTCTGAGCAAGTTGCTTCGACATGGTAACTGATATGCGCTTATTTTCCTTATGGCCCTATTTTTAAGAGCGGGAAATTCACAAGCCTGAAGGGCGTCGCAAACTGCGTATTCAAGGGTTTCATGGGTCCCATTGGTTGAATGCGAGATGAACTCCAAAATCAGAGGTCAACGATCATCGGATTAATTTTCTTAAGTTACTGTCATGATATTACCTATGTTTACTTTAATAGGGAGTATTTCGTTCATGAAAGTTCCCATGATAGTGAACAAAAAGACCTTAAATAATAATACACAACTTTATTCCGGAGGCTAGGATGAAAACTAAACACTTAGTTTTAAGGAAAACTACACACACATTTAATAGAACCAAATTTATCCAGAGATATCCTTAAGTTAATACTAATTTTATTTCTAAAGTTATATAGCCGATAATAAAATTACAAAATAACATGTCCATTCTAAAACTATAGATTATACTACCCAATTAGGTTGGGAAGAGAGTAAAAATGTTAATCCCTAGTGCATGAGCTAAGCCAACGGGAAATGTCCCGTGAATTAAGTGGGAAAATATGAGTTTTATATTGTTTTAAATTTACTTTGATCATCAGTTGGTGGAAACCACGCTCAAAAATAGTCGTTTTATCTGACCCTTGAATTCGCCAGGAGTATTGCCAGTTAGCTAAAGTAATAGGGATCACATTGACTCTCCAGTCGTACTATATCCACACAAAATCTTCCAACTTATCTCATTAGATAACAACTGAAATTCGATAATTACTAGGTAACCCAATAGGTGTCGCCCAATAAGAGGAGCCAGATATAAGGGTATTTAAACACACATTATCGAATTGGCTTAAACTCGTGCACGCTGATTGTTCCTACGTAAATCTCGGACACATTTGTCAGCGTAAAATTGAGATAACTTTATACTACAACAATCAAGGTGAGATAACACATGAGACCAAGACCACTGAATTCTATTAACTCAACAACGAAGTATAACGTATCAACATGGAAAATGATTTAGGACATCTGCGAATTTCCACAGAGAAAAAATTCATTCGCCTTGACCGGGATTCGAACCCGGATCCCTCGATTTCCGGCCGAGTGCTTTAGCCAGTTAAGCACATTTGTGCATTGCGGGTGACTCCGTAAAAGTGGAACTCCGTGGCTAGTCCCGGATAGCTTAAAATTTGTCAAATAAGAGTGAACACCTCTCTGTGTTCCAAGTACGATCTTTCTTCGTGGGCAGTGGCGCTAAGGGCTCAGTAGCGACTGATTTCTATACTGTATGTACGGCAGTCGAGAACATCTAGTCCCGTAAAGGTCACAAAAATCCACAGGGGAAGAGGACGCCTCGGTAGCTTAACTGGCTAAAGCACTCGGCCGGAAATCGAGGGATCCGGGTTCGAAAGTGGAACTCCGTGGCTAGTCCCGGATAGCTTAAAATTTGACTAAGGACATAAAATAAAAACTAAATTCATTCTAAATTTAAAAAAAAATCCTCTTTGACGTTAACGCATCTGTTTTAGACGGTGGCTATTTGATCGGCCTTTGTTCTTTTCACGCTACAGTATGATTTTCATCGCTAAATTTCGTTAAATTTAGCGATTTTCGTTAAATTAAATTTTTATCACTAAATAAGTTTCCCACCAACGAAAGACACTTCGGGGCAATAGTAGGGAACGATTCGACACGGCCAAACCTCGATAAATCCGTTGACGTGACGTCAAAACCCCCGACAAATTCAAAAATTTGAAGTGCACAATTGGAAATTTTGGTCGGTGTTACGTCAAAATTTCGTCACCGCCGAGGCTCGAACATCCCGAGGTCATACTGCACGTATGAGTCCCGCTTCACACTCTTCGAGATGTATTAAACAAGTTCCTTGTTTTGTTCCAAGTTGTACAAGACGTCTTGAACGCATACACCGTATTCAAGGATATTCGAGAAGGCTGTTCAGGAGTGGTTTTAAAATAGTTCATGAATGGACTGAACGGCCTATCACACCTTCAAATAAAGCTGGAATGTACTTTGACGGTGATTGTCAAAGTAAACAAGAGACTAACACAAAGATCCTAAGGAAGAGATGTCAACACTCGCTTGGAAACAAAACATATTACTATTGTACATTCAGTCGAGTACTGAATTACAAAATGAATATTCGAATAAATGAGGTTCGATCGCAAAGAGTCCTTCCCCAGGACACTGCATCACCCTCTCCACACAATACTGCTGGGCAAGAAATTCTTCCGAGCTGGCTTGCAACCGACAGTCGTGAGGACGTCATTATACTTGGGCATGACCTCGCTTTCCCGTCCAGGAAAGGCAACTATTATTGTCCAATGCACATTATGAGTACCGTGGTGTAACACCACCGCATCCAACGGCTGTGGCGCCGTTAAAAGGCACAGTGATGCCAAATCCCTCTTTATAACTTACGTTAGCGGCATTTCGCGGTTTTGTGAGCGCACGACCAAGTATATCCTGCTCCTTTGATCAAACGAGATTTAAGGGACTATTTATCGAAAACGGTTTCCTTTGAGGTTTCCTTCGGTACATCATCCGACCATTACATCCGGAGAGAAACTCATTTCCTGAGAGATTACTATTTTAGGGGCCTGCTGCTTTTTGTTTACACAAACAGTTCGAAAATGCGATAACCAGACATAACGGTTGCCGAGGAAACGTTACAGAAGGTACAAGGGAGATAAATGTAAGTTTCAATAAAAACCACATAATAGGTATAAACGATGGCAAAATGGAGTCCTCTTCCGTACCTAAAACCCGTAGCTACGAGGTTTCCTATGAGATAAGAAAAGTTACATAATGCGGAGTCAGAATAACACCATTGTTACGAGTTCGAGGATTATAATGCGTTTTAATGATTATGTAACCAATTCCCAAAAAATATTCGCTACCTAAGAGTGTTTCTACCTAGGTCAGGGTAAGTTCATGAATAAATAGCGCTCTATACACCGCACTTACGAGTGTAGCACGCTCACATTTTTCCCAATAAATAAAAATTAAAAAATCAGGTAAGCGTGCACTCAAGGATATGCGAGAAAGATCGATACTGTTAGGACAGGGCAACAGGCTTCTTGCCAAAATACTTTATAACGCATACAATATGTTGAGTAATGCGCAGAAAGAAGCACTATTTTCCTCCATAGATGTCTATGTCGTAGTCACTCGAAACTCTCCCGCATCCAATGCAAGCACAAAGAGCGGGAGCAATTTGGAGAGTCTCCGGTCAAAATGACATGGCGAATCTTAAACGTGGACGCGTGGTACACACGTAAATACAGAAGGTATTTGTAATTTTGACGCCTTCCACAGCTTGGTCGCTACGCCCTAGTCACCTCACGGTCCAACCAATGCGCGATGCAGGAATAATTATTAGAACCCACCAAACTTAGGCGTCATCTCGCAAATTTCATTTGATAGGCCCAACCAACCGACTGGGCTCTAAATAATCTCGTCAGCGTCGGAAGTAAAGCAACTATTTCTAAAAAAAACAAGCATAACCCCCTCGACCTTTCCGTCTTCCCCCAAATGTGACGAATATAGATTCAAATGTTGAAGTTTTCACTTGGTGGGAGGCCGACATTGTAGTAAACCAAATTTAGTGTCTTCCACAGATATGTCGAATACAACCGGTTTCGGCAGGTACGCCATCATCAGATACACCTGATGCACTTCATAGGCGTGCCTGATAATGGCGTAACTGCCGGAACCGGTTGTACTCGTAATTATAAATCAGTGGAAGACACGAAGTTTGGTTTACTACAGTATCGAATATGTATACACTTGCAGCACATACCAGAGGTCGGCCGACCAACATGAGACAACATCTTTTCTCGACTTTCGATAACCTATGCACCGTCGATAGGGACGAAACATTCTTCACGCGTTGCCTCGGAATAAGCGACCACCGACAGCTGTGCGCACGACGGGAATTCGTCACAACCAACTCGGAAATATAGGTAGTAAACACTCCTTGACATTTCAGGTCCCACCTCATCCTCTTCCACTTGCGACCATGAAATATGGTCCGAGTGCCAAGGGCGGAGGGATGAGGGCCTCTCCCATATGCGAATGCTTCCGAGAGAGCGAGCCGACAGCTTTGCGTCTAATGAAAACAAAAAGGAAGCGGGCAGAAAAAAAAATAACTGACAGCAGGGGGGGAAAGGGCACTGACCTACCCTAAGCGGCGAAAAGAGAGCGAAAGCCAAGTTCCAAAAGCGTTAGCGGCGGCGGCGGTATGAGTGCGAGACAAGAGGCGCGCGGGGGGCAGTCACAAGCGTTCGCTCAGAAAGGGGACTGAGGAGAGAGGGGAGAGAGCGGGAATAGGAGCCAATAGGCTAAACTATTTTCCATTTTCATTTTTTATTTTTCAAGGTTTCGGGGGTTTTCGTGGCGACCCCTTCCAAGGCCCTACACCTCCCTCTGAATGCCAGCGCCACTTGATCTCGGCGAAGGTTAAAGGAGTGAACTCAAACTCCTAGAAACATTTTAAACAATAACAAGCCGGAACCCGCACGCAAACAAACCTCTTACGTAGTGGTCCGAGTGACAAAATAACTCGCAGAAGAATTAAAAATACTCGCGAGCGAGCGTTCAAATCCAACATGTACCCGAGCGCGAAACACTAGTTTTCCCCCAACGGTGTGCGCCCGCGAAAGTTTCCGATTGGCCAAGACGCTGTCCGCGCGCGAACGGGCCAACTAGCATTTCACACCTGGAGATTGGACCCGCGGCAGGCAATTGAAATCGATCTGAGGTGGAATATGGTCATATTACACGTAAATACATCCATCACCAAAGCTACGATCTTCCTTTTCCTTAGGCAAAGAGGGTAGACAAAGAACATCAGAATCGAAGGCGGGCAAAGTTTGTCAAAACTATGCGAACCATTGGCAAAAATGTTAACCCGCATATTAGATTTAAGCATTTTCAAAAAAATTGCAATTTATTTGATAATAACACTTATGTTGAAATGTGACGTATTTGTATTATATATATTTCATTTAAAATAACACTTAAAATAAGAATATTTACACAAGGTATATTTCAACAGTATCTTCATAACGTACCTTTTTTAGATTTTCCCAATTTTTTTATCCAAATGACAGCTGAAACTATTTATTTCAGAGCTCCGCCAGGCACGCCCTCATAAGTGAATAGCGGCACACATTTATCTATTCTAATTGTTTGACAAACCGCCGAAAGAGACGCACTTTCCACACGCTTAATCCGAAGCGTTACAATTCTGTCTAGCGCAGCAACTAAATGGAAAAGCCTCTTAGAAAGCAGATATTTAAATGATTTGGAAACGTAATAAAATATGCCTCGCTCGTCCATAGAGGGTTAATTCAGAGAAAAGGTAACGTGAACCACCAGTTAAAAATCAAAGGTAATCATTAGTTTTAAAATGCTTAAAAACCATTCTATACAATAACTCATACGAAAGACTGTGAAGGTATGCTTAGACCTGAGCCAGAAACTTTTTCGTGACAAAAAAAAAGATTGACGCATGCTTCTGCTGGTGACCGTACAGGCTGTGAACAGCCGCAAGGAATTTCAAAATTATCAATAATGCTGCTATAATTACTGCACCTTATATATCGTGCTATCTATCGTAATTGAGCATGTTTGCTTCACATGCTTGCTAGAGCGTGGTGTTAATAGATCGACCTCTCAAAGCGCACGGTAGATTGTTGCTATGCTGGCGGCGATTTAACAAGCTACTCAATAGAGGGAAAATTTTCTCCCGGTCCGCTTGAGTCCTACGAGTTAAAATGCATAATTTATCACTGAGTTAACGGGAAGTTATTAATAACGAAGTTAATGAATCCGATTAGATAAGAAATGTTCAAGTAAAACAACGAATCGCATTAATCGAGTCAACAACGTAAATCATCGACCACGAGTACCTGCTTAAGCTGCCGAGCAAGGCTAGTTTTCCGAATGAGACCAGTGAGGACACGTGTTGACAATTAAGACTCGAATTATTCGAATTTCCACGGTTGTGAAAATTTAAACAGCTATCCAATCTTCGCTCGCACATGTAGACAGCAAAAATGATCTTCGGCTTAATAAAGCGTATTTTTGTCGTCTTTTAAACAGCACGTCTTTCGTTCACGTGTCCCAACCACTGATATCGGAAGAGACAGAGGCAAGCGGAACTCATTAAAGCCCTTATCTAGAATAAAGAAACACCTGCCTCCTGTATAGCAGATGTTCTGAATAAACAGTTATCCAACATTTTCACGGAACGAAATTCACGAGCAAACTGCGCCTTAGTTCCCGCAAATTCGAAGGTGAACACCTTTCATTGCTTTAGAAGGACTAGATGTACGTGATCGCAGACATCTGGGAGGAGCCAGTTCTTTTTCCTTGCGTAAGTGCGCTATTATGCGGCGTATGCCATAAAATCTCCAAGAAAAAGAGCTAGTGCACAATAAATGACTAAATAATATCATTACGAACTACTAAACTAAAACTGACTTCCGACTAGAAACATATCGTCAAAGCCATTCACTTTTTCATTTCATTTCACCGTTTGTAGAGGAAAGCACCATACATTTTAAAAACTGAAGAGAACTCTAAGAAATGGCACTTTTTGAGACGTTATTTTCACTTAATTACATAATTACATCCAGAGAATATCCATTATTGCTTCATAAGGTTATCAAATTGTAGACAAAAATATGACATGAACGAACGCGCGCACAATCTTTTTACCTGCTCACCCAAGATGTCTATGTTGCCATGCTGAGTTTTTCCAACCATTGCGTTCTGTTCTGTACAGCAAAAACGGTGTGCAAAAACAGATCCTGATATGAGATGGAATGGAAAATAGCTCTAAGGCGTAAGCTTGCAGTGAAACTCTAAGGCCTTAATAGACATAGTAAAGACTAGCTGAGTTCAGCTACCCAAGTCTGTTAAAAAAAATACCTACTTGGTTTAAATTAATTTCATCGGCATTTAAGTTGATTATAAATGGTTGGCATAGGATAAAAAGCACATCTGTCAGTAAAATTAATTTAGATAGGACCCGATGTGAATACAACTTCTACGTACTTAGGGGGATAAATGCTAGTGCTGTTTCAGAAGTATGCCTCGGTTGATATTCTAGGAGCCAATGAATTCTGTAAAGCCAAACGAATTTGAGGGCATATAAAATACACTCGCGCAAAAGAGTACAAGATCGATGGCATAGATATTATAAATATCATCAAGAAATTAACAAAACTATCATCCTTATAATATCCATATCCTTTGGCCAATTTATGTTTACATTTATAAACACCCATGAATCTTAACGAATATTTATATAATAATTAGGATATACAGTGTAGGGCATGCTGGTGATAACACACCCCACGGCACGAACTCCGGAGATGGCTCGCAGGGTAACATGCAGATGTAGGTATTATTTACCAAGATAGGGGGGCAGAAATTATTTTGATTTTTCCAGCAACACGCTAATGACGAGGGGAGGGTGCATTACAATACCTGGTGAGTGAGACTGGCTGAATCACGTGGGAACACGAACCTTCCACCCCCACCCCCACACCCACCGGCAGGCAGCTGGGGCTATGACGCATAAATAGGGCCGAATCGCCATGACCTTCGCCGCCGAGTCTATCGTCCTCGCAGCGAGGGGGGCGCCACCTTGCAATCATCAAAGATGATAATGGGGCCGCCCGGACGGGAAAGTTTGGCCGAGGAGGAGGAGGAGGTTTCGGCCAAGGCCAGCGGAGTCGTGGCAGGGGTGGAGTGTTAAAATCTCACTTGTCGCGTGCAAAATCCGATGCCGAAAAAACCAAGGACATGACTCAGAATCCGCCCCATTACTCTTTGCATTTCTTTCCATCGTCAAACATTTTGACAACACCGTCGCCGGAAAATTATTCCCCTTCTCTTTATCATGCCAGCGCACTTTCTTTCTTGATGGCGCATTTTTTTGCAAATCTATTCTGCAATGTTTCGAGTACATAAATATTGAAAAAGCAAATGTGTGAACTTTAACGCAGTTCATCGTCACGGGAAAAAATTCTCTAATAATTAATCATTTAAGCCTGCTACTACATTACATTACAGGCAAACTAGCTGAACCAATCTTTATAAATCTTGTGCTCGTTTTATTACGTCTTTCAGAAAGCAGAGGAAAATGGCGGAAGGAGGGGAATTTCCGGCGTCTAATATGGTAATAATTTGGATACATGCCAACCAACACTATCCTTAAACCAGAAGTTAGAGCTCACCGGATAGTCTGCTCAATGAAATGTGGACTTCACATTTCAAGAACATTTCCAATCATTTTAGGACAAGATTTCTTTCCCCTTTCAGTGGGACCGCCAAAAATAACACAAAAACATCTCTTCCCCTGCTATCATTAGATATGAAGTACCACTAATACGTCATACCTTACCAGTGACAGTGTTAATTTCCAGAATTATCAATTCTATATGCCTATCAACGTATCCTTCAAAATAACATCTTGCCTTAAATAGCACAGACCCGGTAATTAACCTTCTGTTTGATATTAGCCGCAAGATGACGTAGCATTTTTCGATAACTTGATGATTACACGGTGCTTATTTATGACATCAGAAGGTTAGAAAGTTGATAAGAGTGTTATCGTTAGGAGTACGTATTTAATCAGTTTGATTAAAATATAAATATTTACCCAGATACTATAAAACCGGATTTATGAAAGCATATCGCGCGACGGACCAACTGTTTTTCTGACCGCAGGTCGCAGGCAGGCTAACGTAAAATGTGATCGCTAAAACGCTAATGTAAAATGTAATCACAATTGTTACATATACATATTTTTTGCGTCTGTAAGGATCTAATTGAAGTCAAGAAATTAAATAACTATCGCCTCACGAGCGCTCCACAATCGAAGGAAACCAGAATCAGACACTTAAAACAAACTACGTAACATTTTGCCATTAAGTAATGACAGTAGATGCTCATGTATAGATCAACTTTAAGATTTATTGCAGTCAAACAGAGTAAACCATGGTTTATGATGGAGCGTTGAAAAGTTCTACAAAATATATAAAACGAACTCCTTATTCGGGCAGTATTAGTTCACTAAATAAATGAGAAAGGACGAAAAAACCACCATCTCGCCCATCTTCTACCCTCTCAAGATTCTTCGTCCGAAGAAAAACTTAGATGAACCCCATTTTAAACAAAAGCGACCATAGAATCATTTTCAAAAATACTATTAAAATTTCTTTGAAGGCCTCTACAAAATGACCAACGGACCTGAAGACGCCCCCAGGAAGAGGGGAGAAACTGTAGTCAGAAAAACTAAACACGCGACGAGAATACCTGAAAAGAGCAATATTAACTACTATTAAAATTGTTCACGAAAAATTACGATAAATAACCTTAAGAAATTATGAAATGTAAATTTCGTGGATGTACGATCACACTCATTCAAAACACTAATTTAACACGGTCGATTTACAGTTCTTTGACGGCTCAACACGACAGGGCAGCTGATGGGAAAAACCCGACACCTGGTTTAATTTTAAAACAATCGCAAAAAAAAAGACATCGATGGCTTTACGTTTCAGCCTGTGCCCAAGGGGGTAATTTTCCTGGGCTCCGAAGGAGCTGCCGCATGCTGTTCACGACTAACACGGCGCACCTCGCTGGCCGTCTCTCACGTGAGATGAACACAAAAAGCCGGCCCAACCCATCGCCAGGTGTATGGGTGCTGAGGCGAGCAGATGACTCTTCTCAAACGATCACATTCTCCCTCCCCCCTTCCTGAACGATACACGTCTCCTCTCATCCCAGAAGTAATGTATAAACTAATAATATAACAGTTAACCCTATAAATGCATGTTAAATATACTCTGGTGTCACGTCCTACTCGCTCCTCTTTATCCACACATTCCCTGCCAGCTCAGGGTAGACAATCGTGGTTTTGTCGAGTGACTGCGAAACGCTGATGTCAGAGATACCACAGTAGAAATAAATCCCAGAGAAAATTCTACCATGGGTGTACTCTGCATAAACTTAAAATGTCCTAAACTCTGCTCTCAGTGCAGTTCCAGTCCTAACTGTACTGGACAGTACTTTGGTAGAATTGTTAATGAAGATTTGCACTGGAAGTGTAACGTAGAGGCTAAACTGTGGAGAGGGCTGTACTGAAAATGTGGTGTATTGCAGTGAAGGGACGTTGCAATGGTGAAAACTGTGCTCGAAGTGTACTGTTGTAAAAACTGTACTGGAAAAATGCAGTGTAATGTGGCAAACTATATGGTTTGTTTCAATTTAAGTATAGTCTAGGGCACACTTCCAGTACAGTTGGAGAACAGATCCACCTCAGATACAGCACAATTTTTTCTCTCTGAGCTGTAGATGAAACCACCTGTCAATCCACTTGGGTGATCAACCAGCTGGTTAGTTTGACATGTATAGGTAAAATGGCCACGTTAAAGCGAGTGAAATTCGTTCGTTCAGAATCTGAGGATAATTCATCTACGGATTTCAAGAGGTTCTTGATACATTTACAGTCGTTTAGGAGTAGGTGCGTTTCATCGTCTGAGAGACCATTGTCAGCAATGACTTTTAAAAAATGCTTGGCTTATCCGAACTTCCCGTCGCACGTTTTATAGCCTCTCTTGACACTTCCTTTCCTCCTACCACGTCTCATAATAATATATGATATCGAAGATTACTTCCGGCCATATACTTTCGCACAGGTTTTCGGGTTACTACGCGGAAGAATTATATTTAACCCAAACTATCATGCGAATGTATTAATTTTTGATATTTTTATTAATATTATTGCGTATGTAATTGATATTCGGTCTTCCTGAAAAACACATAAACACGAAAAACACTTATGCCTTCGGCTTCCGTGATATTTCAAACCCTAAATTCCGGATCTATCCTCGTGGCGTCACATTTTAATGAAATAGTCTATGAGAAATGCATCATTACATTTCAGTACAACGTAATTGTATAAACACAACACTTTTTATAATTAAAAAAATTGACCCCCTCCGCACATCCGTGAGGAATTCCGCGGAGATCAGAGCCTCTCACAATCTGTACGAAATTCGTTTAGCTAATCCCAAGAGCTTTGGAGCGGAGAAATTTTTAAACACTCCGTTCAAGCAAACAGTCAAAGTTTAGACATGCATGCACCTCGAAAAAGTTGAGTTCATGTTTCAGTGGCCCGCCAGAAAAGGGTTCACGAAATTAAATTTTAATATGCATGCCGGAAATGACCTTCAAAAAGCCCGCGGGTCCACTTCAGCAAAATAAATAAATAAATGAGCATCATACCCAGGTGCCTGAAGTGCTGACACAATCGTTCCACCCGACATGATCACTGGCACGTGATACAAACGGCTCGATCGATCAGTAAAATTTCAAATCCAGATATTTTACAGAGCCCCATTGCCGGCAAAAGGATTTATGCCGGGAGCATACGGCGCACACCGCACCGGGAGGGCTGGCCGACACAGCTCCCGAGGATATAATGGGAGAAACGGAATTGCCCGCCCGAGATACATTGCGGGACGGAATGGAATCGCTCCCCGAGTTTCGCATCTCCAGGACTCCAAATGTGAGCAATATTGGTAATACCCTTATCTCCAAACCATGGAAATAAGATTACAGCGAAGGCTATGAGAAGAGCCGAGCCTTTTTTTCCAGCTGAGCAGCAGAATTATATGATAGCATCAAAGTTTTCCCACGACTTGAATATTCTACCAGAACTATTAGCCATAATATCGTTCCAAATTGGCACAGTCAAGAAGCTTTTAAGTTTTTATCATCCGATGATGACCGAGTTTCGAAAATCTTAATTATCACTTAAGGAAAGCAATTAGGTAGCAAGCATACCGGTTTCAGCCTAAAATCGATAAATGAGAGATTACACAAGAGGGAAATCTCACCTTGGACTGAAATCATAAAAGCTTACACTGATTAAATTCCCACAGGAAAGCCACCACCCTACAATGGGGAAATACATGTATAGAGAAAATAACTAACATTGAGCTCAAATTCAAATTCAGAATACCTCTATTACACCATAAAATGGCCGACTCCCTTATCTCATTAAAAAGCATCCACAATTAGTGTAACAGGATGACAATTTTCACAACCATAGCACCAAACTTTGAGTGTTTTGAACAGCAAACGCAAGATTGAGCAAAGAAATTACCCAAAATATTTCTTCCCACTTAGTTTAAGAACGTCAGACGAGCACACAATCAGATTCTCAACAAAGTATAGAGAACATTTCTAAACCAAATAGGAAAATTAGCATGCCTTACATTTTTCTTTCGAAGAGCGCAAAAAATATTTTAAAAATTATTTTTAAAAGTTCATGGCAATAGGAACCTAAGAGAATGTTACGCTAGTATACGCAATTACGAGCATAATGTCACACCAACATTATAAAAGGTTATTAATAAAGAGAGGAGAGGTTTTTAGGGGCTAACGGTCGGTTGCAAGAACATTTAGTTATGGAATCAATAGTTATGAGATCCATGAAGTTATAGATCTCATTAAAATATTCGGGTAGCAGGAAAAAATCTACTACTTACGTAATTTATCTACCAGTAGCTTCGAATATTTGATCTAATCTTCTACCGTCGGATAAATTTACGAAAGTTTAGCCAATGAATAGTTGCTAATGCATACAATAATTACCCAGTAAGAGTAAGAAACTGGTCATTTGTCCCAAAACAACTCATTTAACTAGTAATCAAGTCTCCAAGCGGTTCATTGCGTACCCGCCATCTTGGCTACTTACGGGACCCATAACTCCATGCCATAAGTTATGAAACCAATAAATTTATCGAATTTTTCTGCAACGCTTATTGAATGGTTGCCAAGGCTTATGGGTCCCATAACTTTATGGAATAAATGTGTGGTTCCTACAACTGGCCGCAAGAGAGGATTTCTCATGTACTTTATATCCTAATTTGCATGCAACCCACATTATAGCTACATGCAACCAGCTACAACGCATAGTAAACTATTTTCATCAGTGACTCTCCCTACAAGAGAAAATAACTGAATACATACAGGATTCATAATGCCGAATTACATACACCAGCATGTCTTTAAATAGATCCAAAACGTCGCTCCTCGATTCACTTCATTCTCAACATTCTCGATGAGGACTCTGAAAGAGCTTCGCGCTAAGCCTACCCAAAATGGGTTTTCAGCCAATGAAATATCGTTTGTAGGCTTATATGAGCGTTACAACTACTTAGCAGACTCATTGGTGTCAACGAAACGGCGAGCCCTGAGGAACACCACAGTTTGGACTCTGATTTCTGGTAATAGCAACATCATATGCTGTTTTAGAATAGAGAATACGTTTGTAAAATCGTTCCAACTAGTAGTTATGACCATGGATGTGTCAAAACATTGAAACTTAAATTACAGACGAGAAAGATATAGAGGATTATGGATAGAGTAGATTATTAGCACATACATCTACACCTACTTATTACCCTGCAAGCCACCTCAAGGGTGTTCGGCAGGGGGTGACTTATCTCCAACATGTACTACAGCGTAGAAATTAACTTTCACCAGCATGCACCACACCACGGGCATGCAACAATTGCTACGGACTCCACCAAACCAATCGACAATGCAACTACATAAAAAAGGAACGAGAGTCATGCAGGGAAATGCATGCAAAGCATGGTGTTAGCACAACTTGGCAGAATTAGAAACATGCATTAGGGTGCATATGAATTCATCAGCTACACTACCAGACAACTAACATACTTCAAAGTCTTAACGCAGCCATTATGGTCTCTTATCCACTGCGGGAAAAACGACATTTTAAACTTTTCTGTTCTACAATCTATTTCCCTTATTTTATTCTCATGATCTGATCTACCGTTGCATATTGGAGTTCGTATGGTATTGAAAAGCTTGTCTGAAAATAAATCTGTTTGAAATTTACATAAAAGATTGAGTCTGATTTTCAATCAACGGTCTGAAAGTGATTCCCATCCAAGTTGTTGCAAGAGATCAGTAACACAAACGAGACTATCACAACAGCCTTCCTTATGTTATTTTAGAATAGGAATAGAGAAAACGTTTGTAAAATTATTACAACTTTTAATTATGAATATGGATGTGTCTTACCATTGAAATAAAAAAACTACAGACGGGAGAGAGAGAGGACCATAGAAACAGCTTATTATTAGAACATAAACGTAGTTACGTTATAAGAGCATACAGTGCGATCATGTACGTACAAAGTAAGAACACGTTCAATAAAAAATTAATTCTTTCGGACAGATGCTTTGAAGAGTGTAGAACAGTCCTCAAAGCAGGGGCGCATCGGTCTCAGATTGGTAACAGAAAAGGTGAATCCCTTGCAGGCCTATGAATGAATGAAATTGTAACAGAGTCAGTGAACTGACGTGCACCGGAAGTTTATGGAAGGTACCGACGTATAGTAATTGATCGAGACTGATTCAGGCGACATTCCCCAGTAACATCCGATGTACGTAAGATGAAAACTGCTTAATGTGATCCTTGAGTTGGCGTAATTGACATGAGAATTACCGTTCCTGCGGTGCCCTCTACAGACTTGAGCGGAGGAAACATTCGGTTTAATGAAAAAACATTGCCTTCGTCCTTGTTAAGCCCCCGCATATAAGTCCCCATTATCACACACTTGCTAGAACGTTTATTACGATGAATGTCCAACAAGAGCTACGATGAAAAAGTATAGCTACGCTAGTCATGCGGAAAAGTTCGAGCAGGTGACTTAGCACAGCGACCTCACTGAGACCAAGACACATGGAGGGCATTTATATAAGAAAAAATATGTAATTTCCTCGCATAAAAGACGCAGTTGCCCTCATGCGGGAGGAACACAGTGGCTACACTTTTTATTATTCGCTCCAACGAAATAGCAGAAACTTTACGTTTCTAAGAGAATAATATCTATATGAAATACCGAGCCTAAGCAATCAGGTAAACCAAGAGCCTGAGTATCATGGAATTAAGACCCAATGTTTATATCATCATTACATATTATTTTTATAACTACGGCACGGCGCAGTAGTTTATAATGAAAAGAAGGGACGACTCACGGTGTTTCATGTACATCAACAAAACATCCCGAAAGCCAATTCAAGCGCGGGAGGCAGGGACTGTATGGGTGTTTGACGCAGTTTCAAGGATATGAAGGGTAAAGATGAGATTGTAAGGTGAGAAACGTGGGTAAAGACGATTTGAATAAAAGATAGAATAATTTATCGCAACAACCCAGCAGTTATTAAAATAAGCACGTTGCCGATGATGCAAGATACTTGGGGGTGATTAACCACAATATTCGAGTATAAAACAAAAGGTTTAACTAACTTTATGCTAAATAGATCACAAACTGAGAACAAATATTTAGGCGCACCACAGCAAAAGCTGAAATACTTTACCCCCACTTAATAATCGTAAATTCTAATGGCTCGGCAAAGTTGCACCACTTTATTAGCGGAAACCTCACGAGTATGTCCGTCGATTTTCCCAATAGTTAGCCACAACGAAGAAAGAGAGATAATCTCAAAAATCTTTACAACACAGCCTATCTGGGATATCAACAAACGGAAGAAACTGTTTTGCAATAAACCTCGCCGTACGCACAGCCTTACACAGGCGAAAAATATGTTAACAAAGCGTTTCCTGTCCCGAAGTTTCACGCGGGTTCGTGTCTTGACGGCACAAAGACATTTTCCCGAGCGGTTTATCGCCCGCCACCAACCGGGAGTTGAATGACTCCGCTTCACCCCGAAAAAAAAATCCTTCACACTTGGATAAGACATGGAAATCACTCAACCTTCAACTTCCCGCACGCAAACGATCCGATCAGGATCGGATGAATACAGTCCTCTCACTCACTCACACACACATTGGGAATTCCCCCTGCCACCGCTCATTATAAAGTTCGGCGAGAGAGCCATGGGGGAGGAAAGGTGCCGTGGCCGCCGCGGGTGACCTTGACGTGCGGCTCGCACAAAGACTTCGCCGACGGCGGAATATCACCGCAGGGTCTTAAGACAATTTGCACGACAAAAGCGAAGAGGAATTGGGAGTTGATGCCGAGGTTATTACGGAGAAACCACCTCCTCCTCCTGCGAGATTCTACCGAGACGACAGTGGCAAGAGTAACAGAGGAATAGTCAAAGACTAGCATTAACCGGTTATCTTGGAGGTGAGCGAGAGATACAACACTTAACCCGCATGGGGGACGTGAAAGCATGAGCTCTTTGACACAAATGGATTCAGGAGTCACCACGTGGAAACTTTCTGACGCGCAATGAACGAAAAGCTCCACAATAGTTAAAATAATGAACCCTAACAACTTGGCAATATTCTAACCTTGGGTACTGCTTGTCTTTCAACGACTCAGTATTACACTAAGTTGACACCTTCCTTAGATATCCCGGTCACTAAACAATGGTATTAATTCACCTATCAATTTACCCACAATTTGTCGAACCGACCTTTTCACTTGAAATAACGCGTTGTACAGGAAAGCCATAAAAATTAATGAACAAACAGAAGTTTTAGGCTTCATGTGGTGGAAAGAATTCATCATAAAGAATGAGAGGTAAGGCAATTTTCCACTTAGATATTTTTTATTTTTTATTCGACCTAGGTTTTGATGTATTAATCATCAGGCCCTGATGATGATGATGTAGTACATCGAAACCTAAGTCGAATAAAAAAATATCACATGGAAAATTGCCTTACCTCTCATTCTTTATGAAAATGAATGAAAACCGGATCGTGAATTTATTTTAACTAGGAGCGTATTATTTTCTAGTGCGATAAGTTTTTTAGGAGTCAATATTTGCCTTGCATTCCACTATATGAATATTGCATCTTTTAGGCACTTTATTAGCCAAATATGAATAAATAAATAATGTGTGGCATGAGCCGCAGCTTCAACGGGGGCCAGCGAAGACAAATCATTTAATAAACTCAATTTTGGCATATGACTCTAGCGCAGCGAGAAATATCTAAGTCTACTTTAACTGACTAATCAGATCGCTATCTCCATTTTGAAACTCGCAAACAGATAAGTCACTGACTTCATCAGCTAAAAACCAACACCAACCAAACCAAGGTTGCTACTGAAAAATCTTCAGCTACGAGACACTTTCCGTCACACGGTGCCCTAATATCAAGATGGGATTTTTGGATGGTCCAATAAGGTGCCTCTTCTTTCGAGAAATACTTAACAGCGGCGTGAATATATCCCATCACTTTTCAATAGGTATATTTAACATGAATAGACGTTCATTAAATCCAATTCATATCCCCTTTAAAAGACATCACACCGCCATGCTTTCAGACGAAATCTATGATCTCGGTTTCTCGGAATGTCATTCACGACCTGAGGAGACGGAGAAAATTATTTGAGCAAACAGACTGGCGACGCTCGAGCCCGTATGAGAGAGTCAAAAGCGCATTGAACCGAAACACTTCCACTCCAGCATGTTGCTTCAGGAAGGGTTGGCGACAAAAGATTTTCTTGAGTAGCGAATGACGAATTAGATAGACGGAAGAACTCGGGCCATTCTTTGTTAACTCATTTCTTATTCTACAACATTCCCCGTAAGTTGCCGCAGGGCTTCTGTCATGAGATGCTGAGGCTCATTGATCACGAGAATAAAATACGGGAAATATTTGTAGAAAGAAAGGTTAAACATGTCGTTTTTCCAGCGGTCGACAAGAGACCATAATGGCTGCGTTATGACTTTAAAGTTGGTTAGTTTACAGGTACTGTGGCTGTTTCATTGATAAGCACCCTAATCCATGTTTCAATATCTGCCGAGCAATGCTAACACCATGTTTTGCATATTACCTTCATGACTCTTGTGTCACGTTTACATAGTGGCATTGTCGATTGGTTTGGTAGTTTCTGTAGCATTTGTAGCATGTCCGTGGTGTGGTGGATGCCGGTGAAAGTTAAGTTCTACACTGTAGTGAATGCTGGTGATAATTCACCCTCTGCCAAACGCCCTTGAGATGGCTTGCAGGGTAATACATAGATGTAGATTCACACACCATCCATAAAATAATGGAATAGATAAATGCAAAGGACGAAAGCCGAGACGCTAACAGAAGGACCATAGGAAAAGCTGACCAGACTAGGGGACTGGGAGCCTTCGAAACCTGGTGCTGGAGGAGGATGCTGTATATAAAATGGATGAACAAAATAAGAAATGATAAAGTGTACAGAAGAGTAGAAGAGGAGAGGACCATAAGGAGCACAATAGAGAAAAGAAGAACAAGATGGATTGGACATACCCTGAGACACAATGGGTATAATGAAGAACATAATTGAAGGCAAAATAGAGGGAAAAGTCTCCAGAGTAAGACCCAGGTATAAGTTATTGACCAAATGAAGAGGAAAGTACATATGAAGAGATACCAGGAGGTAAGAGAACTAGCATTAGATAGGGACGTGTGTAAGGCTGCAGTCAACCAATCTTAGGATTGAACAACCAATTATTAGAACACGACCAAGACACTTTCATTCGATGACGGAGGCTATATTTTCAAAGGGAGGTAAACAGATTGAAAATGAATCTGAAGACAATGATTTCACGACCTAAGGCAACATAAAATTCCACGCTAAGAGGTATATTACAAAAAATACCAGACGGTGAACTGACCAACCTTCTCCGATTGCGTTACTCTACACTCGTTTAGAGAAACTATGCAGACTAACCCAAACCATTTCCAGTGAGTGAAACCTAAACATCCGAGAAAGGAAACTGAACGCCGTAGATGACTGGCATTATACTCGCATGATTGTTGTCGCAAGATACATAAGCGCGAGGTCACACGACCGCAGCGACGCAGGAATACGTAACCTATGTAACCATACTCCTACGGAGCGGAAGTCCGTGCCACTTGCAAGGCTCTCTCGCAAGCCCACGCATCGTGACAGCCGCAGCACGCAACACGGCCAAAGATCATCGCCACACTCCAGATGCATCCGTGTAAAAAACACACGCGCGACACGAAACGTATTATCTCGGGAATTCAGGGGCAGCTCCAGTCCAGAGGTTCGGGGGATATGGAATACCCCCAGGAAAAGGGGAGTTCGGGGGTCTCGCACGGGATATCCGTAGCAAAAATGAGCAAAATAGCGTATTTCAAGATGTTCTGGAAACAGAATGTTGACCTCTTAAAAGAGAAATATTTTATTCAATACGCCTTCCCTTTTCCGATACCACCAAGTTTCGGCTAACAAATTATTTTCATTAAAAACTTGTAAAATGAATATAAAAGGTCTAATTCATCTTAAAACATGGGCCTACCATTGTACTTCACCACAAAAAATATTTCGCCTTTTGATTAAGGTGTATAAAAAAATATGTAAGTACGAGGTACTGCGCACCACAAAGTAATCACTTTCGTGAGCGTGGCACTATAGTTCAAGGCCTTGGCCATTCACCTCGGTTAAACCTACTTTAGATGGCGGAGAGCTCAACAGTAATGTGAACATGAGTACAGGAAACGCAAATAACGCCAAACACCGAACAAAATCAGGAACGAGCCAAGTGATTTCCAGGAAAAAGACCAGGGAAATTTTAATCGGAATCGACATTCCTTGGGGAAGAAAAACGAAAATCTAATGCTGAGATCCTCGAGACGTCTGCCGTCTAATCGGATTATACATGTAATCCAATGAAGAGTCTCCAAGAAGATCCTCCGATATTCGTCTTCGCTAAATTCTGAGGATAAAAGGTTCAGTTCCATAGTTCAGGAAGTATATCTCAAAATTGCCAAGTTCAAGCACCATTCCACTACTAAATACAGTAAGCAGAGTGAAAAGGAAAGTGTTTTTAATCATCTCTCCATGGAAACCAAGTATTGTACCCCACTCACTCACTTTTACGCATTCACTTGACGTCGAGCGCGACGTCAACGGGTGAGGGGAACACGAGGCAGTTTAATTAAAGTAGGAAAGCGCACGTTCGCCCGGCGATATGGGTCTTTCGGCGAGGAAAACCCTAGGTTGCCACAGTCCTGAAAGAGGGCCCAGAAAAGATGAGAATATCCGCCCCCTCCCTAAAATATTTGGAGGGGGAAGGGGAGGGAGGTGGCTGAGCACTTGATCACACCCGTAAACTGCTTCTACGCCCTTAAGCCGCGCCATTTCCGCCCGGCGATAAATGTCAGGGTTGGCAGGGGTAGAGGGAGAAGGGGGAGGGTAGGGGGGGGGGAGCGACCGTCACATCAAACTGCCTCGATGTCTCGAAATTACTCCAACCTGGAATGTCACTTCTTGCGCGACTATAAAGAAGAGCGAGGCCCAGAAGATCAGCCTTTCGGTTACAAGGCGCGAGCGGAATTCCACGTTCAAAGCGTACACTTGACCCTAGTGAGTCGGGCACAATTAAATATTATCAGTAGAAAAAAGAAACGATAGAGAGTTTAGGGATGAGGAGGAAATAGACGTTATTATTGGAGTAAAATGGGGAAAATCTTGGAACAGGTCCTAAATGACACCACTGTGGATATCAACGGTGTGTCAACTTTTTTAAGTTTTACGTAGTCCTAGCAATAAATAAAAATAATTTCAAGATATTATTTTAAAATGACCATTATTTTTCATCAAAAATCAAAGTTGAACATTGGGACTTTTACCAATGATGTTTTGGTAAGGGAATTTTATCCGAATATAACTGTAACCTACTAGTAATATCAATACGAATTTCTCGGTTTAATGTTTTCGCATAAAAATTTGAGCATCTTGAAGAATCTCAGGTTTTCCCGGCGTATCTGATGAATAAAGGTTTCTCGGGTTTTCCACCGGGTGAGCAGGTCCATGGGGCCCAACGTTTCGGAGAACGACTTGTCCTCCATCATCAGGGGGGTTTCGGCTCATCAGGGGGGAAGGCGGGAAAACACACAGACACCACAGCCAATCAGGTGGCACCTGACCCAGGAGGAGGAGTACATATACCGGCCAAAATTGGGGAAACGGCATTCGGAAGCTGAAACCCCCCTGATGATGGAGGACAAGTCGTTCTCCGAAACGTTGGGCCCCATGGACCTGCTCACCCGGCGGAAAACCCGAGAAACCTTTATTCATTTGAGCATCTTGTTTTAATTACTCAACAGGTGACAACCAAATGTGTTCCAATTACTATATTTATTTTAAATATCAACGATAAGGGCCAATCAAGTATTTGACAGAAACTATCCCATAAGAAAACTGCTGAAAGTCATGCATGCATTTACGTATGTAACATTTATTTTGGTGATTGAAAAAGATATTCAGTTCGAAATGCGCCAGCAACTAGCTTTAAAGCAATTATACCAGAACGAAAGAAGGGCATGAGGACAATTGCGGGATTAGGAGGGATCAATACTGATTTCTACGACCTGCAATACTTATCCAAACAAAAATTTTGCCTCAGTTCTCAACGAAATATGACCAAACGTGATTGCATTATTTCACATTTATTTAAATTAATAATAAAATCGGTTTTACGAAATTAGTCAAATGGGTACCTATTTGAAAAGGTTTGCCACAAAAGGATTCCAAGGTACAAGAGTATGCTCGCCCTTAAGAAATTATGGCGGTTACAGCAATTTTTGTACACATACAGAGCCATTACGATTGTCGATATCTATATATAAAAGTGCGCTATACTGATTTGGTGTAGAGGATATTACTTGATATTTTACCAGGTATCCTAAAGGTACATGACATGTAATTCGTAATTATTCGATTGTATAAGCACATTTTCTTTTAAAGGCAAAATTTTGAGTGTATCACAATGATAATAGTATCTAACGAGCATCAAATTGTCACGCAGAGTCGAATAAATGAAAGAAATGGCAATATAATTTGGTCTAAATTTCTAATACCGCGCCGAAAACTCAAAATATAGCGTGCATTATATGAGGAAAATTAACATAATTCTCCATTGATCTGATTTATAACAGCCTAAATGGATGAGTGGCTAACGTACTCGTCTCTGGACCAGAGGCCACGGGTTCGAACCCAATACGGCATATTTTCTTCTGTCGGCCCCGGTGGCGGCGGGGTAAAGTCCTCGCCTGCTCACCCGAGGGTAGCGGGTTCGAGTCCCGCCTGGGTAGAATATTATCAGCGCAGGACATGGGCGTTTGTGTCTCGTCCGTTGTTACTGTTATCCACCAGACGTAAATTGGCACATTGTGCTGCATTCGAGATAGTGAAGATAAATAAAATAAATAATAAAATAAATTTACCTGACTGCCTGCATGGAGAGTCGCAAGGCATAAACTGATACAGAAAAATTCTTGCACAACATTTCATTACATAATGAAATGCGGTGCAATGACTGCACATTGAAATAGGAACAAGAATAATAAGCGAGTTTAAATTTTATGAAAACGTGACTCAATGACCCGCGAATTCCACTACTAATGTCCTCAAGCAATGCTTAAATTACACAATCTGTACGAAGTGCGTAAAAAACAAGAAGAATCTTAAATTAAAGCCTCATAGGCTGAAAACGTAATAGCACTGCTACGTGACAACATGCGCGAGCCCCAAAGAAAAATAGATTGCATTCAAGAATTCCATTGCACCTTTGGTTGACCAATGTTAACATGTCTACACCCTCCCCCCGCCCTCTCCTTTTAAACATCGTCTCTCGACAGCAAATTTGGGCATAGGGAAATAACACTTTCCTTTTTAAGCCGCGTAATTACTCAAGCTCACGTGACTTCTCGGCACGAGACAATCCCCCTCCTTCGTCATACTCTACGCGAATTTCTTAATAATTCGCGACTCCATTCCGGGTAACGATTTCAAAATCCCATTTTCCAAGCGAGAGCACAAACATGTACCGATAGTCGAAAATCAATCGACATTTGTTACTAAGTTAGAAGACGTTCTTTCACCCTGTTAGGAGCGTTAATGCCGAGAAGACGTCAGCAGAGGGCAAGATATTGTTAAAAAACTTTTGCTAGACGGCTTGTCACACGTGTTAAGGCCTTCCTTTATTAATAGAATTCTTCAATTTAGATCTTCAACACCTAGACCATGAGGACTAGTTCAGTCTTCGCCTTGCCTTTTGTGTTTCATTTAGCTCTGTCATATTTGGAAATGTGAATTAATTAAAACCATGAAGATTGAATGACTGAAGAAAATCGCCAATGAAAAACTACCACGGAGAGTTGAGAATAAAAAACGTTTGATGAAAAGGCGGCGAAGAAACAGAAACAAGGTTTTCTGCCAGGTTCTGAGATAAAATACACTCGATGACAGAAACTCACCACAATGACGGTAACATACATTCAAACACTTCCCGTTTTCCACAAAATTACAATAAGATTTCGATTAGTTTTTACGTTACTGCATGTAAACTAGTGGAAACTCTTGAAGATGGCGTAGTTACGTCGAAATTAAATCTATGATTTGTGGAAAACTGCAATTGTTTGAATGTATGTTACCGTCATTGTGGAGCGTTTCAACCACACCACACCTCAATCAGTGCCTACTTCAAATAAGGGAATGATAAAGATGAACGACGGAAAATGACGGTCATATTTCATTTCTACTGCTGAATACATGTGGCTTCGCTTCTAGGAAGATTTTGATATCACATCCACTTCGTCAAACGCAGTTGCATCTATACAAAAATGATCCCAATCGAAATTGAAGGCTGTTCGAAGAGCAAGAAAAAAACACTCGCGCGGCCAGTCATCCGTAGTACTCCGCGCCAAGTATCGAAACCTTTGAGGGCCAAGAACGATCAAAACACGACGCGCGCGCAAGGAGAATGAAAGTTCGCGGAAAACGAAATTGACGGCTGCCTGAGCGGGCGACCGTGGGAGAGGAGGTGGGGTGATGGGGGGAGGGGGGGCGAGGAAGAGGTGCGGGGCGGGAGGTAGAAGGGGAGGGCGGGGTGAGGCGAGGAGAGCGAATGCGACACCGGGGGATGCCACCGACAGTCGCTCGATTTCCAAGAAGCCGCCTTACGGAGAAGATGCGGCGCGGTTTAAAGGGTGGGCACAATTGTGCACCCTCGACTTCGATGAAAAACCACTCACACACTGAAGACACAACCTACATACATGATGCCCCCTCGGGTTCCCTTCCGAAAACAAAAGAGGCTTCGGTCACTACCAACTATAATGAATGGACTGGCGAGAAGTCCATTTGCGCTTCCGAGAAATGTTCCACCTTTCCGACAAAAGCCTCGTCTCTCACCGGGTGATAAAACGATGAGCTTTAATCAAATTAAAAAAAAAGATCTTCTGTGCCGGCCACGGAAGCTAGGTTACAAAAGCGCCGACGCTAAGCCCTATTCTTCGTGGACTCGAGTTCCGCCAAGATGACATCCCACCCAATATAACCCTAATAAATGAATGAATGAATTTATTTCCAACAAGTAAATACAAAATAAATACAAAAATAACAATCTTTAACATGCGCCCCATGCGAGCCTGTTTTTGGGACAATATCGTTTTTCAGGACGTCTAACTGTCACTATAATTTCATTATATGAAGAATACTCGCCATAAAAACGTCAAAAGTACAATAACAAAAATAAACAGCAAATTTACACATTTCCATCACATGAATAATAATCGCGATTAAAGTAACAGAAATAGAGAATACCAATAATAAACAGCAGAATATACAGAGGATCAGTTGGCCTCAAAAACAATTAAAAACAAGATCATAAGTGCATATATCATATTTATATGAGAGACATGGATGAGATCGAATTGAAAATTAACCAAATATCAAATTTTACTTTACCTACTACCAGAAATGAAACTGTTCCTGGTACGAAGTTGTTATTCGTACAAAGATTTACTCTTTTCCATGCCAGTCAAGTAGAAAGATGGTAGTAGTCATTAGTGAACCATGGGTACATCTGACGCTATGTACAATATTTTGTATAATTTTGTTTTACTTAGTTTATTTTCAACTTATGTTCCAGGTATATCGCCTAATATTCTTTTCTTTCCTTTCTTTAGTAACATCCTTATTTCCAGCAATTAAATGTCACAGGATGATGTAACATATTGCCTGAATAATTAACAGTGAAGAGTCGGCAATCCCAAAGCAGGGCAGTTGTCCTAATGGGTTGCATATATTCCTCATATTCTTGTACATGGTTGTGTATATTTGCAGCTATGTATCTATGCTATAAAATTATTATAATTATTATATAAGGAATAAAAATCATCTCATCGAAACAGATTATCCACAGATTAGGAATAAGGTCATAGCTTGGACGATGCGATATTATCTTTGAAGTAGTAGTTTAAGAAGAAGGAGACCCTGATATCAACTTTAAAAAAGCTCTATCATCCATTGTCATAATCTCTAAACAATGCCTAAAGACCTCACAATTACAAATTCAGGTACAAGAAAACTTATTGCAACTTATTAAAGAGATCAAAAGAGCCATCGGTACCATTATGAATTAGTGGCGCAATATAAGAAGATGTGAAGGAATCGAGAGGAAAGAAAACCTACTACTCGAATTAACACGTATCTAATTAATACTCCGTTCATCAAACTTCAGAACTGCAACAGAAAACCACATTTTTTACTGACAGCTCATTCATTGCGGAAAATGTGGATGTCTGAAGAGCTGGCAAGACTGTAGAAACTCGCCTTATTCACATTCATACTAAAATTTCCAATAATATCTCCAAAGAAGTAAATATTCAAGACAAACCATCAAAATGTGCGCGGAAAGGAACTACGCAATTGAGACAACTCCGGTGAATACCCAACGGACCGAACCGAATCGATCTCATAACCCCAAGGATTGTGAGCCACACAAAAACGACTGAGACCCCTTCCCTCCCTTTCAATCACGTTGAAAACCGTCGCTTTTCTCTCAAGGACTACGAGAATGACCGATGCAAATCGCCACACCGGGGTGTCTATAATACGTTTTTCACTTCTTTTCCCCCAACGATTAGTTCCACCAGGTGCACCGGACACCTTGAGCTCGGCCGCTAGACGATTATTCAACGCCCGATTGGAGAGATCTCACCGCTTGGCTCCACTGCGGTCATATAGTCCATACCTACTCTCACTCTGATAATACACAGCTGGACTTCGATCCACCTCGGACTGAAAAAAAAATATTCAAGCACGAAAATATCTAGATGAAATATTACTCAAACTGCACACAGGATTCGACGGATACCTAAGCTAATTACATTTCCCACGAATAATCGAATACTTGAAAAATCCCAGTAGTCCCAAAAAGTAAAAAGAAATGGACTTCTATAAAAAAGAATGCCATATATATGGGTGATCTAGGTAGCAATCTACCGGGAGGATGGGATGTAGATTAGCTTCGATAATGCTACACACACGTATGAGCGTGACGTGTACACGCGACGTATGCACGTGAGCTTACACTCCAGTGTAGTGGAATGTTTAATTCCTTTTGTACTTCATTGGCTAATTGGGATCTAGCCTCAGTAATTAAATCACAAACCAATTAAGCTCCCTACTGATTTACAACGGAGATTTGAATTAGCTTGGTGAGAGATAAGGTAAGTTTTCATGCCACTCGACTTTGCGTCTCAGTACGCGACATGCCGCCAACAAGGGACGTCAGCAACCTTTGCCCTTGGATTTCAGATCATGTTCCAGGAAACACATGCCTATCGTCAATGCGCGCGTTCGATCGAAGAATAAATATCGCCCTGAAAAATTACTCGAATGGAGCGTGCCTTCTGCTCGTCGCCGCAACGCAGCCTGCGGTCAAAGCTACAGGTGAGAGAGTGGCTATCCCTGCGGCTGCCCAGGCTGCGTTAGTTTGCATCATCCCCCTATACGCACAGTTGTATGCTTGAAATCGTTGATCGTATCGCAATGGCATATAATCGCAAGGTGTTCGACTGTGAGCTCGGCTCTCTCCCAGACAATTATCGCCCACTAGACAGCCGACACTCGTGGTACGAAAAAAACATGTCCAGGCACATGAAACTGTCGGAATCGATGGGGTGTAAGGTCTTCCAACAATTTGATCGTCTTCCTCTTTCGATTGACATCGCTCGAACGGCCCTAGCTTTACCGGGGATCCTCCGAGTGATATCGAGGGAATGATATACATCGAATCGAACAGCCCAGCGTAAACAGGGCAGATCCAAGCCAGCGAACGCGGAGGACGAGGCAGACCTTTAGAGTAAATATAATACTGATATTTACTCTAAGGGCAGACCAATACAAACAGGACTGCGGACGGAGGACGCTCGCCGTCCGTCAGGCAGCGCTGGAGCAGCAGGCAACAGGCTTGCGCGTATTCGAGCGAGGAAATGTGGGAGGAGGATTGGCGGATGGAAACGAGAGGGGAGGGGAACGAAGGAGGAGACGGGGGAAAAGAGGTGGGAGGCGGAAAGGAAGCGAGAGATGGAATGGGTGGGGGAGACGTCAAGGTCCTCCTGCGGACAACGACCCCCTCCCTTCCCGCCGTGGAAGAAGAGAGAGGGCGACGGGAAGAAGCGGTCTCTGCCTGCTGGCCTGCCCTGCACCGCCTGCCACCCCTCTTTTCTCCAACCAGAACCACCACCACCCGATCCCTTTAGAGGGAGGGTATGGCAAGGGCCCGGAGGGGATTCGTGTCTTGGTGGGGCGAGGAGGAGGGAGAGATGGGAGGAGGCGGTGATGGGAAAGGTGGGGAGAGAGACAAAGGAAGGGCAGCCCTCAGCCGACCCACACCACACAAAACACAACTTCCCACCCTTCCTTGGCTTCTTCCCCGACAACCATCCCTCTCCTTCCCCTACCAATGCCTTCCCTATAAACGAAACATACACACACAGGTGTCCTTTGTGCCCCTAACGTGGTGGTGTAAAAGGCTCCGACTGTGTCTTCTTGACCGGACACCCTCCACGGCTTGAAAATGGAAGCGAGGGGTGGTTTGGTTGCCGGGGGAAGGTTTAGAAACAAAGATGGGACTGACTTGGAGCGCTCTTTAACTTCTGCGCGAGGGGAGGTCAAAATCGTGCCGTCTTCCCTCTGCCAGTCGAGTCATGCCCGAGCGGAAATGAAACAGAAACTGCGTCTCATACATGCGATTGAAAGCGGAAAGTTTTGAGAGACTGAAAAGAACAAGACGAAGGGAGGAGAGGGAATGTCAAACGTGAAATCACTCCAGTACCCTACACAAGTGCACGTTGCATGGCGCAGATAACACGAACATTAAAATGATTACATCCACTTATCACCCTGCAAGCTACCACAAGGGTGTTTGGCACAGGGTGACTTATCAACAACATTAACTAGAGTGAATATATTCACTTTCACAAAACATACACCACACTATGGGTATGGTACAAATGCTACAGAAACCTACAATGTAACTACCTATGAAAACGTGACGCAAGAGTCATGCAGGGAACAAGCAAAACCGGTGTTAGCACTACTCGGCAGAGGTAGAAACAAGCATTAGGGGCATATGAATTAATCAGCTACAATACCTGTCAACTAACCTCCTTTAAAGCCTTAACGCAGCAATTATGATCTCTTTTCGATCGCGGGAAAAATGACATTTTAAACCTTTCTGTTCTACAATCTGTTTCTCTTATTTTACTCTCATGAATGGATCAACCTTAGTGTTGGCGCCCGTAAGATATCGACAACTTCGCCGGAAAATAAATTAGTTCTGAATTTACACAAACTATGGAGTCTAATTTTCAATCGACCGTCAGAAAGCGTTTGCCATAATATTATTTTGGAAGTAGACTGAGAGATTCTTGCGATCTTTTTGCGGTTTTTCAGTGTATGAAGCATAGGAGCAATCTTTCCAGAATGATGGACAACTCATATTTCCGTAATACGTATGAGCCTGGAGTATAATAAGAGTAGTGGAAGAAGTATTTCATATTTACAAGCATGGAAGTTTCAGTTCATTCCGTGCTTACTGTCTGCCATTAGCAGCTGGGCTACAGCACCCATGACCCGAGATTCACCCGTATCCCAGCCGGGACCAATAATACTTCTCAGTGATCGAGCGAAAAGCGGTGATTCTATCGCCGCCGACCGTAAAATAACAATAACCCTCCCACCATAGGAGTTCCAAGTATTTGATTTCCCAAGTTGGGTGGCGGTGTTCCTACTTGTATTAAAGACAGCGATGCTAATCAGACGCTAATATAGTCAAACCCTTGACAAATTTTGAGGATACCGAGACTTGTAGCTAGATTAGTTAAAAATTGTTACAATAAACATAGCAGTGCTAGTGACTTGTCGAGGAAACTAGGGCGGGACCTCTATCCGATCGAAGGGAAAAATATAGATTAAATTTTTTACGAAAGTTTGATGTAGACTATTTTTGCCGGACTTTCAACATATTTTACTCGAATCAAATTACTGTGGTAGAAAAGATCACAGGCATTTGATTAAGGAAATAAGACTGCCGAACCAATAGATTTAAAATGTCATTTTACCCTCGCACAATGAGGGGCCATAATAGAAGCAATAGATCAGTTCTAAAATGCTTTGACTCTGACTGGGTAACATAGGTCTTTGCACTTGTGCTAAGTATCTTAACATCATTATTAGTTACTAACCCCGCATGAAATTTCCGGCATGATATACTCTTGTATGATTTACTACCTTGTAGTGCTATTTATCTGTCGCATTGATAATACTTACCAGTAGTTGTATCTTAAGTAGTGTACTCCTAAGTAGCATTATCGTCCTTGTAGCACTCTCCTAGTTTCTGGTCTGACCGCGCACTGTTGTCCTGACTGCTTTTGGCCTGCGCCTGACATACGGGGGAATGTTCGTGGTTCTGATTTCAGCTGGGACGAGGGCTTCATGCCTGGTGTGGAATCACCCCGTACCAGACACCCTAGTGGCTTGCATGGTATTTCGTAGATGTAGTCACGGTGTTACCTTCACAGAGTCACCCGCCAAGGACACATAAGTGCGGAATTCCAGAGGAAAAATTATTTGACACAGCGCGGATCCCTCTCGAGGCGTTCCCTTCAGGCGCTCAACCCTCGGGGGGTTCTCCACGCGGCTTCAACCACGCAATTATTAACGGTTTCCTGACACTGTTTTCGAAAGCCGATCAAGATCACAGAGGCTATAACGCCAAATTTTATGCGCAATTTACATAGCAGCCTCCACTCAAAATTTATTTCCGAATTTATTTGCAGAGAAAAATTTTTGAATGCATGTAAATTTTAGGAATATAATGTTTATCAAGCCTCACGCACTTAACACACTCGGCAAAGTACGCTATATATCTAGGTTGTCATCACCCTTGCTTATGTACGCACAATAAAAACCTGGGAAGGTCGCGAACGCAGTAATGGACGCACCCTAAGCACTTAATCCTGCACCTACAGCCCGAGACAATCAGCGAAGTGAATCAGCCCATTGCGGTAGGAATGCATGAAAAATAAGGCAACCACCGCGCCACGACTCCTGACGGGGAAGTTCACCTCTGGATAACACAGCCTTCACTTCCGCCAGACAATGGGCACTCAGGCAATCCGCTATGAACTTTCTTTCACACATGCATAACGTTGATAAAATCTCGGTTCAAACAATCTCAATTATAACGGAGCGCCGATGGTGTTTTGATAAAAAAAAGCATTGTGCGATAGAATAGCCGGTCTATAAAAACGAGAATTGCGTGGACGACTCAACTTTGACTGATATGCATCTCATTAAAACACACATCTGCGTTAAGCGGATCGCTGAGACCTTTGATCTCTAATGACTATGAAAAGAACACGAATGATGTTATTGAGGGCACACAATCCCGACAGAATGATTATTCAGGATTAATCGTATCTCCCCTCCGTTATTAAGCACTAACAATTTTCATTTGCTCGTGCAAGTACAGTTAACGATAACACGAGATAACACGAATGCCAGGCGGCCGCGAATATCGACGTCTACGCATATGTGGTACTCCACGAACCATCACAAGGGCGAGTGGCGCGGGATATTTAGGTACCAACAATTTTTGGGTTCGTGAGAATTAATATTATATCTTCATGTGTATCAAATTTTAACCAAATCTATGGGGGCTTTGCAGTAGTTTTAAACTGTTTACGAATGGCGTTACGGAAAATAGAGTTTTTTAACCTATCAGTCCATGTAACTTTCTCCCGTTTTCCATCAAGGTCTTTGAATATATCTACACGTGTAGAGAAGAAAATTATTAATTCTGTCCTCAGAAGTGAACTGGTTCCACTGTATCTTATCAGAGTTCTAGGCCTATCTAGCTATATTTGGGTTTTTCGGTATTCAAATCCAACTTCATTCAATCATTAACATACCAAAAAATTGTCCTCATTCCCGTAATAGTCCTTGTTCACAAAACCGCCTGTTTGTATTGGGCTTTTTCGAATGCCTTAACCGACACCCCCTTCAATGGGTTCCAAATAATTGCTCCAAATGTTAACTGCGTAAGGGATGTTATTTTTCCATACATACTCTTTCTTGGATGTATGATCTAACATCACCGTTAGGCCTGGTACTCAAGGCAATAATGCACAAATTAGCCCAGTTACACTTCCTCATGGCGCATGCGGAGTGGTTCTTTCCTCTTACGACCTCCTACCTTCTGAACTCATTATCTGATGGCTTGAGGAAACATGCTACTCATTCTAATTCTGCCAAAGTATAGTAACACCAGTCTCCGGTTTTCTCATACCACTCACCTATGGCCCGATTACTGAACCCAGACAATACGATCCGAGTACAATGGACGAGAGAGAAAGAGAGTTGAATGCCTTGCGATCGACGTCGTATTAATAACAGTTGTCATCACTCCCACGAGATATCATTCACCGCGGAGGGTCAAAGATTTTGCGACGGCATCCGCGCGTTGTGACAAGTCCGGCGAAGAAATGGCCAACCCAAACAAAAACTCGCCAACAGTAAATAATTGAAAAATAAACCCTTGGAGTGCCATAGGTGTGGAGCACGATATGAAGTCTTCGAGAAGGGAAGAGACGACAGAAAGGGAGAGAGAGGTAGAAGTGGCGGAGGGGGTTGAAGGGGGGGGGGGAGAGAAGTGGGGGAGGCGGATGGACAGTGAGTGATTGGAGGATTGGAGGAAGAGAGGGGAGGAGAAGCTCGCACGTGACCGTCCGCAGGAACTCCCGGAGGAAGACCGGGGGGGAGGGTGAGCAGGGAGGGTTAGTAGAGAGGGGAGAGGTGGCGAGAGGAAGAGCGCGAGGAGGATCGGCGACGACTACAGGGGCCGGCGGAGGAGGTGATTTCAAGGGGAATCCGCACTTGACGCCGGAAAACCTACCGTCCGTTCGCGTAAACGTTTCGTAGGATCGGGAAAACATTTTCGGGAATGTTTTCATTTCCTAATCGTGTCTTCCGAATCTTTGTTACAAAAGTGCGGGATTCCACAGAGGAAAAATAATTCGCCTTGACCGGGACTCGAACCCGGATCCCTCAATATCTCGCCCAATGCCTGCATTGCTACCGAGACGTTCGATTTTTGGATACCCGTGGATTTTTGCCGGCATAAACACTTGAGGGAGACTCCGAAAATGTGACGCCGTGACTAGTTCCGGTATCCTTAAATTTGGATTGTTCCAAAAGACTGGCTCCTCTCATAATTACCTTCGTCCAATTCCTCAACATGAACGTTGAACGTCCATTCCAACCATAAAATATTTCCACAAAGCCATGCCTGATTTCTAGAATGAAGATTTTCGACTAATAAGTGTTTTTTTTTAATGAATAGAGTTAACTTTGTTTTTCAACAATGAATTTAATGATTTACGACCATGGTTTCGACGATTAACGTCATCATCAGGTGTTAATCGTCGAAACCATGGTCGTATATCATAAAATTCACTGTGGAAAAACAAAGTTTACCCTATTCATTCACAATGTTTAGCAAATTCCACAAAGTATCGCCGAAAACCACCAACGTGACAAATAAGTGCCTCCGACTGTGAAATTTTCCCGTCTCACCACCTTATTCTCTCGCATTTATCCAAACCTCATCAAGACAATGCATCGATATTGGGAATATCTATCAGGGGTATACAATAAACGTGGAAACGATCAAGCAAAGAGAAAATAAACGAAGAGGTGCATGTTGGGGAAAACGAAGCAGTAGAGTTGGAGTACGTGAATTGGGTTTAAGGAGGTTCCACCGAGAAACGAATTAAATGTCATTTTCATGAAAATTTCAAAATAAGCCCTTCTTATTGCACTCTACCGATTGCCGTTGAAAAAAATTAGGCTTCCCACGTTATAGTTCTCGGATATCGCATTTAAAAATGAGAAAATTTCTATAGTATCTTAAGGCAATGCTTGCCTATGAGTAGAAGAAATGTAGATTACTATTAGAATATAAATGTCGTTTTGACAAAAAACTGATATAAGGTGCGCCACAGTATAAGAATCATGATAGAATTAAAAAATATACCATTACCACGTTGGTTTAAATGATATGAACATATTTTTGCAACAAAAATAGCAGAAATCACGTAGTTACTAACAAGTGGCACTGCAGGTTGATTCCACATCGACAACGCTGTGCCGTGAAGAAACGAGAGACTTTCGAACAGACGGCAATTTACAATGAACTTTGTGGAGCTGGAGTTCTTGTGCATGGACGCTAAATTAAATACATTTATAAAAAAGTATTAGAAATTGTCGATACGAGAGCGGGAAAACAAGTAAACGCAGTAATTGAGCAATGTTGCACTTACCACGGTTGCCAAATCGTTCTAATACATGATTTTTACCCATAATATTTAAATAAGGAGTTACATTTCCATGTAAATATTTTAAAACTTATTTTTAAATTATGGAACACGTTTCAGATCACGAAATAGCGGTGATGAGCAATTTATTTTGAAAATTTATTGTCAGAGCAATTTAACGAGGCAACGAGTTGCCAGCCAGAAACCGAGATCAAAATAAACTACTGTTGAGTTTTAAAAATTGTTTCCCACTTCTAAGTGCTTCGATGCAACTTATTCACAAAGTTGTTAAGTACTTGTTTAAATACTATACGTGACAACGTAAGTTAATGTTTTTTTAATCGACTTCTTAAAACACTTAAGAAGATGGATTTTTCACCGGCTTTTGACGCACCGAGCGGCAGAGGAACCTCCTTAAGGCGCTTCAACAGCTTACGTTATGTCGAGTCGTACAAACTAATTTTAGGGCGCATATGACATCCACGCATCCAACTTCGAGGGAGGAAACAGACTAAGGGAAATAAGCGAGTAGCAAAGATCTGCCAATCCCGCCTTGGCTGAAGGTATACCAATCTATATTTTGCAAACTAAACTTTATGGGTGAGTGGGATGGAGTGACTCAAAAATATACATACACTACCAACAAGAAAATCACTCGAGCATTTAATGTCAAAGACTGCCCTTTCAACGACTCATCCTAGAGCCTTTATCCCACATAAAAATGTCGATTAATCCAAAGAGTAAAAAAATGTGCGAACCTATAAATTTGGTTGAATGATAGAGTAGTCCAAGTGACAGTAAACTGCAGCACAGAGCGGCCACTCGTACCAAAGCATTTATGTTTCGACGCATACGGTTGGGCAGGATCATAACGATCGGCGACTAATGCGATTTTCACAGCGGTCGGATTTCTTCGTCCAGGGTCTGCCTTATTGGTCTTGCGGTCTTTCCGCGACTATTATATTACGTGCGAATACAACCTCGCTTATGGCGAATCCATGTCCTTACTTCGCTTCCTCCTCTTACCAGTTGCCTCACACCCTTAACTTTCTCTTCTCTCGCTCAGCTCGCTCTCCTGTGCGCCTCCTCATTTTTCACTTCCCCCATTCCCATTTTGCAAAGAATATGTATGACGTGAGCGGAACGGAGAGGGAAAAGAATAATTGTATACATCTAAATCTACGAAATACCTTGCAAGCCACCACTAGGGTGAGTGGCACGGGATGATTCCACACCAGGCATGAAGCCCTCACCCCAGCTGAAATCCGAACCGCGCACGTTCCCCCGAATGCCAGGCGCAAGCCAAAAGCAGTCAGGATAAGAGTGCGCGGTCAGACCAGAAACTAGGAGACTGCTTCATGGACGAACAGGCTAATATGCAGTACACTACTTACGATACGACTACTGGTAATAATTACTACGAGGGAATAGTTCTACAAGGTATTAATCATGCAAGAGCTATATCATGCCGGAAAATGCATACGAGGTTAGTAACTAATTATCATATTAAGACATTTAGCACTACTGAAAAAACCTATTTTACCAAGTCTCGGTCAAAGTATCCTAGAAATGATCTATCGCAATTGTTATGATCCCTTCTTGTACGCGGAAAAAATGACATTTTAAATCTTTCGATTCTGCAGTCTATTTCCTTAATGTACCTACATATAATATGTCGCATATACGGCCAAGAAAAGGGAAAACATATAGAGAGGTTGAAATCATTTACGTACACGCGGACAAAATTATATGCAAAAAAATATTATACGGGTAACAAAAACTTGCAACATATGAAGGTCCACTAGCTCATTATTCGTGGATATTTCTCGCCACACACTTCAAACGGATGCTCCTGAAGCACCGGAACCGACCGGGACGGAAGGAAAATCTCAACTCACGAGGCAGTCGAAGTTCCCTCGGCCTCACATGAAAGATTGAGGGTGGCTCACAAGGGTGGTTTTCCGGTGGGTTTTAAAAGCCAAAAGGGAAGGGAGTGAGGACGAGGGAGGAAGCGGATCGTGTAGCACATGTGGGAGGAACAACAGGGAGGGAAGTGGAGGGTAAAGTGAGGAGGAGATGGAGGTGCGCTGTGAGGCCGAAAAGAATAGAGGGGAAAACGACGGGCTCCACTCGCGTAGTGGGAATGATGCGACAGCGAGGTCGCCAAAGAGGATGCCGAGTTGAATGGGAGGGGGGCAGGGAGGGAGGGAGGCGGGGGCGAGGTGTAGCGGTTGAAAGGCGGACAGAAGGACGCGCGGATGAGATAAGGGGAGTAAAGAAAGGAAAGATTGCAGGAGTGGCGCAAAACAGGCAGGCGAACACACAAGTTTCTTACACACGCGAGAAATTGCAGCTGGGCGCGTCTCCACTTCAAATGCGAGGATGAGGACGACGTCTCTCCGCATCACAGTGGTCGGACGGACCCCGTTTGCCGGACAAAATTCGTTGGGTGGATTATTTGAAGTTTCAATCCACTATTTTAATATATTTTTCGTAACGATAGAACCGAGTAACAGAATAACTTTAAAAAACCTAAGTTAGGTGGTAATTTGACATGAAATTATTTATCCCATAACTTAAACACAAGAATTCAAAATATTAGCGTTTGCGGGCAGAGACTGAGGGTACAAATTTGGAGCAAAAATAGATTTATATGGACAGGTTAATTATTAAATGCATCGCTACATAAGCTACTAGGAGTACAAATGTAGAAAACGATAGAACCGAGTAACAGAATAACTTTTAAAAACCTAAGTTAGGTGGCAATTTGACATGAAATTATTTATCCCATAACTTAAACACAAGAATTCAAAATATTAGCGTTTGCGGGCAGAGACTGAGGGTACAAATTTGGAGCAAAAATAGATTTATATGGAGAGGTTAATTATTAAATGCATCGCTACATAAGCTACTTGGAGTACAAATGTAGAAAACTAAGATAAAATTGAATATTTTTTTAAACAAAAATAAATGCATGCTTGACATATTCTTCTGATTACCAGCAATCTTAGTGGGTCTTTCTTGGAAACGCAGTAATTATAAAAAGGATATATCAAGAGCATGACAGCAACTAACAATTATACAAAGTATTCTGAAGTAAAAACCAAAAGGTAACGTTAAAAATCCAAGTAAACTTCTATCATTGCCCACAGGGCATTAAGCTGTAAAGCTTAATGAAATCAGGCTACACGCTATCTAGGCGGGTGCACCCGCTAGCGAAACGGAGACGAGCTGGAGCTCCCGCGAGGTCCCGCATGAACCACAAATCACGGAGGCAGCTGAGATTTCGAGGCACGATGAGTAACCACCAGTGTCTTGAAACAATGCACCAGAGATGAGGGTCGAGGGGGTAAGTGAAATGAGGAATTTTGCTTCAAATGAGGAAGTGCGGTAGCAGACGACGACGAATTCCCACCACCCCCCTCCACGCCCGCCCCCCAGAGAGAAAAATTACAACGGCCGGATGAAAAAAATTAAGGCGAGTACGCAAGTTCACAAGATTTTCAAAGGACGCGACTGAGAGCTAGTGAACTGTAAGAACAACTCAAGCACCAATTCATAATGCACTGAACGCAGAAGATAATGAGTAGAGATCAAATAACTCCCGGAATGTTCGCATTGCGAGTACCAAAAGAAATTGCATATTCCACAATGAAGAAGAATGATTCGACGGGAGGGAGATTCGAATACAGATCTTTATTCGGGGAACAACTCTCAAAAGATCACAGCAACTTTGAAAAGATTCACGAGTCAGACTTTCCACGCCATGGGTTAGAACCACTCCAAAAAAAAGAAGAAGGAAGGTCCCTCAGGTTTCCGCCGGCTAGGGGGTTCCACGTTGGCCGATGTTTCAAAGAACGATTCTCTTTTCATCATCGGGGCTTCAGAATTCATTTCGTTCGCCAAAGAGAACAGTTAATATTCCACTTTATTCTTTTTTCCCCGAAATCAACACAGGTAGATAACCATTGACGCGAATTCACGGAAATACGCACTGCGCTTTCAAAACCTTTTGCATTCCCTTTCGCAAGCTTTCCACCATGAAAGCTTAAATACCCGCCACGTGAAACTTTAAGCGCATCGCATCGGCGATGTGAATAAAGAGAGCCCCATTCAGAGCGAATGAAGCGGCGAAGATCTGGATAAATTGGGATGGAAAACCCGGCCGAAAAAACGATTGCTTTGAAGAGTTTTGCGATCGGCAGGAATGAATCAGCCGTGGGAGTGACGCAGACGCTCGACTCGTCAAAAGACCCGTCTGTCTGAGCGGCGGTGAAGGAAGGAGGAAGAAAAAAAGGGCGAACGCAACAAGAGAGCAAAACGAACGAATCGGAAACGGGAGAGAGGAAAAAAAACTAGAAAATAAAACTCGGGAGATGGAGATAAGGGGTTATGGGAAAACGCTGCCGCTGCTTGGGAAGAACCAGGCGAGAGGCCTTCCCGGCAGGAAAAAAAATTAACCCACGCAGTCGGAGTGCAACACCTACGCGGTGAACGGACGGCCGGCGGAGGTGTGAAGAGGGAAGAGGACAAGCAGGGAGAGGAGGAGGAAGAGGAAAGGGTGGACGCACGCATTAGAAGAATAATAGGCAGTTTCATGAAAAAAAAATGAACTCCAAATTTCCACTGGCTAATACTTAGCGTGAGAATTCAATGCCCGTCCGGAAGAGGCGGTGTGATAAATGATATTAAAATAGGGCTTTGAATTAAACCAAAATAAATCACTGTCATTAACTCCTGGGAAGGTAGTCTGAACAATGAGTCACATTAACCTCTACTTTGAAGCACACACATGAAGAATGAGCGGATCAACCTTAAAAACACTTCGATTCTTTTCACAGCTGAAGGGAAGATGTAATGAGAAAGATTTCGCAGTACTTTGTATTATCTAAGCTGCTAGAGTACAGAGTTAATAGCGAGATAGAACTTAAAATTGTGATGCAAATCATTGGAAACATTCAGGGAAGCGTACAATTCAAAATCTAAGAGTTCAATTACGATCCGCTAGATTTGCGAAAAAACTGCAGGGAAAAAAGAATATCGTTCACCGAGACGTTGGGAACCTAATTTGCGAGCATAGATGTATCCAGAAGGGGAAAGGGGGACTAGAACCTCAAAAACAAAACCTCGAAACGTTAAATGAATAAATTGCTTTTTAAAGAACTGTGCCAAATGGTGCTTAGAGTTAGTGCACGAAGGTTAGCTGCTCAGCAGAAAAAAAAATTCGCAACCGAGATGTAGATACTTACAAGAAAAACTTAGCAGAATCACATCTACTGATTACCCAGCAAGCCACCAAAAGGGTGTTTGCAAGGGGGTAACTTATCACCAACATGAACTACAGTGAAGATATTTAATTTCACCAACAAGCACCACACTACCGATACACTACAAAAGCTACAGAAACTACTAAAATAATCCATTGTGTAACATTGAAAACGTGACTCAAGAGTCATCCATGGAACGTGCAAAACATGGTGTTAGCACTACTCGGCATTTGACTCCGTCACTGCGAAAGCGAGATTAAGACGATCTGAACACTCCTTTTCCCCCGGGATTATTTCGCGGTCGGAGCGAAGCATAGAACATGTCAGTAATAACGAATCAAACACTTTCCATTCATGATATCGCAAAAAAAACAGCTGGTGCCGGAACGTTCGACGTCATATGTCCTTGCGGAGGCCAGCGACCAGTGGCACGGACACGTGGGCGTAAATGAAGGGAAGGGATGAGGCGAGAAGAGGAGGAAGGAAGTGAAAGGAGAGGAGGAAATGACGAGAGAGAGGGAGGGAGATGGAGGGAGAGTGAGAGGAAACAATTAGCCCAAGTTATTAAGAAGTTGAAGACGGATGACTCAGGTAGTCTAGGAAGCCCAAGAATCCCCCGGATCGAACAACTTCCCAGAGAGAACTCTAGTGGAAAGGAGAAAAACAAGACGGGAGAGAAAGGGAGAGAGATATGGGTGGGACTAAAAAGGGCCCCTCTCCCCTTCTCCTCCCGACAGTAAATACAACTACCCAGAAGTAATTTGAGAACTCGTGCAAAATTACGGATGGAATACGGAAAAGAGCCCGGCTAAACGGGGGGGGAGGGTTGAAAGGGGAAGGCCACAATTAGGGTGGTCACCACACTGGGAATAAAGGAGAGGAGGTGAGTGGGGAGGGAGGTCTCCGGTTTTTACGACCCAATTCCCTCCCCATCCTCCTCCTCGACATCCGCTCTCCGTAAATCTTCAAGCGGCAATTTTCCATCGACAAACAAGACCCAAAATTCTCGGGATGCGAGCACACTCGACCGATACGAGTGTGCGGAGATCAGCTCGAAAATTTCCACCCCTCTTCGGATGCGGGGCAGAGGAGTTCTTCTCTCGTGTGCTCGTATGAATAATATGCGGTCCGGATCGGCTATTCATCTGAGGCCCGACAAACAACAAACATAGGGTCATTAGCGAAACGAAGATTGGAGGCTACCCTCTCTCTTTAGTCGTCAAGACAGAGGGTAGAAATCAGAAGTAAATCAAGATTAAACACCTTCAAGCATATGATAAAAGGACCTTGTCGTCGTCCGTCTTTCCTGATAGGAGCAACTCGCAGTTTCCTTAAATTGATGAGGAAAACTTATCCTAAAAGGCCACAACGGCGCGACTTGGCGGCACCGGAAGATGAATGAGGACAAGACATCAAAATTCTTTCTTAAATCAACAATTACACCTCAATTTATGGCTTATTCAATTGAATATTCTGAGGCCCCCCTTCACTCAACCAGACAGCGGGTAGGGATCACAAGTATATCAAGATGAGACATGCCCACGCTTATGATAGAAAGATCATGCTGCCATCCGTCTTTCCTGTTGATAGCACTCCATAGAACAACCTTGCAATTGCTCTGATTTAACGAGAAAAAGTCCAAATACGATACCATACACCGTTTCGGTGTCACCAACAGTCTGATGCGAATATAAGATCAACATCATTTCCAAAAAAATCAAGAATTTTAATTCATGAAATGGGTTGTTCATCTTATTTTTCAACAAAAAAACGAATTTACCACACAAAAATGAAATATCTCCATGTCTTCCTATACGTTCTCACTTTTATAAACTCTACGTAAATGAGACTCTCCAACTGATTGATTCATACCTGCTGCAAAATCAGCCACAATCGTCTATCTTTTTAGGTACTACACAATTGTAGGCCTAAAATACAACTTAAATACGCTAAGTAATTGAAGAAGAGAAGATTGTCTTCAACGGAGGAAATATAGAATAATAAACGCCACCAACTGGTCGGACAGCAGGATAGTGAGGGCCGGCTCACCATGATTTGAAGAACGAGTGGTCATCAGCTAGCTGTTAGAAAAGTGTTTAAACTATTATAGGCTAAGAGGAGGTACGAACTGGTTCGCAAATGCACTGCGAACAACATTCGTTCACTAGAAATTTTCTTCTTAACATTTGTGTCGCAAATACACAGTCGTTCTTCGGTTTCCTTTTCCGACGTTTTGACGACGTATTCCGTCATTTTCATTCAGGAAAAATAATAAACTATTCACCCTAAAAAAGATCACAGGCTAAGCCGTCGAAACGTCGGTAACGGATAAACATCATCACCCGGTGTGAAACCTGAGATCTTAATATGCTAAGCATTCGGCAAAAAAGCATCAGATATTACACCACTGTATGAACTGCATTGTAAGTAAAAAGACATGCATGGTTCAGAGGATGGTTTAGAATGTTTCTCGATTACTCTTTATGACAATGGCAGATAAAAATCAGCAGATTACGCAACGGAGGCATGATCTATATTTATTACCAGGCACGATGAAGGCCACCAACGTTCATTATTGCAAAATATCCACCTTCGGATAATTTTTCACCAGCTTGTCTACTCGGTGACAGATCAAATCGATACGATTTCCACCCGTACCCCAGCTGGACGAGGGGGGGGAGGGTGGGGAATATAGCGCAATCTGGGGGAAAAGTTGCGTCTATCACAATAAAGTACAAACAAACTCCCTTTCACTCGTAAAAGCGAAAGTCGAGATGGAAAAAAATTAGAACTCTTGCGCGGTTTTTCCCCCTCCCGCTCTTCCCCTCCTCGCGCAAATCGGCCACCGGGGAGGGACGACGAAAGCAGAAGACCACCCTCATCCGAGATGCGAGCGTCATTATTCTCGGCGTCGCCTGCCCAGAACGACCCCCGTGGGGTTCTCCAACAAACCCTTTAAAAAGTTCGAGCCCTGCCACGGCCCCACGCACGACTCGGGTTGAATGAAGTTTAAACAGAGGGAAGGAGATGACTGCGGGCGCAAGAGTAATTTCAATACGAACACCAACATCTACATACTACACTGCGAACCACCGTAAAGGCGCGCGGCAGGGAGTGTTAGAACATCAGCCATGAAAAGGGGAAAATTCTGGAGGTGGGAGGACAGAGGGGAATTTTATTTTAACGATGTGTCCTACGTTGGCGTTACATGGTTAAGGTTACAATCACCAATGGTATAAGGAAAGAAAGGTTTTTTAAATTATTTAGGTATTGTATATACGATCAACTCTCTTGTATTGTTGCCTATTTTAGCTCTAGAGATATTGCGAGGAGTCAAATAATATCTGCGTGTCGTCCTGAAATCCGCATGATCCCAATTTTTCAACTCACGCTTTCTACGCCTTGTTTAATCCACAATAACACATTGATGCATAACAGGATCTTGGTGGCACTCGACATCGAAGAGTTTGAGGTCAGTGAGGGTGACTCAAGCGTTGATGAGGGGATAGATGTACCGAAGTACTGTGGATCTCTGGAGGGATCCTCGCCTCCTTGTGCCTTTTTCACCGAACGTTTTTGTCTCCTAGGCGTCATGCTCTTTACAAGGGAATGCCAACAATTTTTGCCCCATAACCTATCTTGCACACACCCGTATCTTATACTATTCTGACTGAAGTTACTTCAAATTCAAGCCATGTCTGGATCTCAACCTTTGTACGCGCCTTTCCCATCGCGAGAGGGCAAGTGCGGGCGCTCAAGAGAATTTTATACCAGGCAGCTGTACAGCCCGCACCCGTCGCAATGAATCGCTTTTGAGGATGAGGCAGCAGATAAGTTATTCAGAGTAATTTAACTATTTTTCATTCCAGAGCTTTAAAAAAGTTGAAATTATCTTACGAGCGACATAAAACTTGTCGTTGATGATTGATTTGCTTCACCGACCGTTTTCTCTTTGAATTCCACGGTGAATAACACCGTCAATAATCCCTTTGGTGTCTTCTTCGGCAAAATCCTAAACCCTACGCTAGTTGTGATCGACTTCTATGGTATGGGGTAAACATATATTTGCACATAAGTGGTAAATAATTTGACCTAACACTTTAATTACACTATAGTGAAACATGCCCAGAAATCGTGATCCCAAGGGGTATCTTTGTGTAATTAGAGAAATGCTGCATTACAATACTACTCTATCACGTACAAATACCCAATTAGAGACTGTAGAATCCGTAACATACCTCTGAGTTAAACTAACTACTGTTGGCGCAGAAATTATGTGCACTCGAGTTTGGGTACAAATAAAAAGTTAACGAAAAGACTTACAGAATACATAATGACACCATCATTTTTCTCATTCATTTCTACGTTATTAAATGGCAAATTTTAATTTTTTTGATGAATTTTTATATTTTTTACCACAGTTATAACGTAAAAAGTACCGGTTATTTACGGCGCGCGGGAAAAGCTTCGATATCTTGTAACTCAAATACAATTTCTTCAATGACAACTATATTTCTCTAAATGAAGGATAGATAAGATTGCTATAGATTGTGCGAGTTTCAGCTTTGTATGTTTCATAGAAATAAATTTATTATTAATTTTTTTAAATTATTGCTTTTCAAAACTGGGGCATCGTAAGATTTCGTTCTTGGTCTCGTTGCTATTGGCATGCCTTGAACGTTTCCAATATGTTATTGTCCAAACCATCTATGAGCGCGTTTGATTTAAATCGAGTGATATTTATAATGGACGAAGTGAGAGGTCCCGTTAGGCGAAACGCCTAGCCGAATCGGTGCTGTGTTGCCGTGTACACCCGCTCGGGCCGTCCGAGCTTCATCGCAGAGATCTCGAAACACATTTTCCCAGTTTCCCTTCTCGTCAGCATTAGATCGATTGACTTTTGCCACTTTATTCTTAACATACGCCCATATCAACTCGATTGCGTTTAGCTCACAATGTGCCACCGGTAGCCACACCAATTCCACATCGGGCCAATTCCACCACTCCTTCGTAATACGGTCAAGTTATAGTACATAGTAATGATCTCTCGTGGAGCAAACATATTCGGGAAATAACTGGTCCAGCTAAATCGTAAATTGGGATTTGTTTAAAGAGTACTCGGAAAGTGCGACGATAAAGTTAGAAAAATCAGCTACTTCTACCTTGTTAGACCCCACTTACAATACGCTGCCAGTGTTTGGGATCCTCATGAGGTAGGCTAAAAAACAGTTAAAACGTGTGCAAAGAAGATCAGCAAGATACGTGAAAGTTCGTTATAATAGTCTCGTTAGTGTTACTGACCTGTCATAAAATGTCATTTTCCCTCGTACTATAAGAGAGAACAATAGGCAGCGTAGCAAAGGGATAGGTAGGTGAAATATAGTTAGAGTAGTCTGTAGTGCATGATGCATGTAATAACAACCAATAATCCATTTCACATTATGTAGATACTAACCATGTAGCTGCATGTGACCATATTATCTAGCATGTCTCCATTAAATATCCTAGTTGCATGTCAATAATGCATGTTCGGTGATCTTTACCCCCTGCCACACACCCTCGTGGTGGCTCGCAGGGTATCACGTAGATGTAGATCACGTAGACCTCTTGCAACAACTCGAATGGGAATCGATTTCAGAATGTCGGTTGAGGATTAGACTGAATATTTTAAGTAACTTCAAAACCAATTTATTTTCAGGCGAAGTTCTCAACATCTTACAAACTTCAACATACTACGGTAGATCAGATCATGAGAATAAAATAAGGGAAATAGATTGTAGAACAGAAAGGTTTAAAATGTCGTTTCCCCCGCGATCGATAAGTGATGATAATGGCTACGCTAAGACATTAAAGGAGGTTAGCAGACAGGTGTTGTAGCTGATTAATTCATATGCCCCTAAATATATGCTTCAAAATCTGCCGAGTAAAGCAAACATTATGTTTCGCATGTTCCCTGCATAACTCTTGTGTCACGTTTACATAGTTAAAATATAGATTGTTTTAGTAGTTTCTTTAGTATTTGTAGCATACCGATAGTGTGGTGCTTGTTGGTGAAAGTATATTTCTTCACTGTAGTTCACGTTGGTGATAAGTCACCACCTGCCAAACACCTTTGTGGTGGCTGGCGGGGTAATAAGTAGAAGTAGATGAAGATAAAAAACTCCTTAACAACTTAAGACTGATTCAAGGGCCCCAATCACGACAATCACATCTGATTCCAGGTGTTTCTTTTTTTTCAAACCAAACCGGCTTTGATCGCTAGGAAAGAAGTTGAGCCACCTGTTTCCCCATATCGGGGTTCGAGTCCCAAGTTGGGAACGAATGCTTTGCCAACTCGGGCAATGATGTGCATGAGAAATCATTCTGCAAGAACTCTTGTCAAAATCAAAGTATTCGCCACATTTCCTTAGCGATAAAATAAAAATAATGTTGTCTATAAACACTTAGGGTGACAACGCCAATACTCCGCGCGTGAAATGGGAAGAATCGGACATGTGCACAGGGAGGTTGAAACAAAAAAAATAAACCAATAGCCAGCTCCGTCAGCGGATTCAATATATTATCGCCGGAGATAAGCATGAGTGCGCTTGGGAAAATGGCCAGCGGAAATACGGTTTCCCCCATAATTTTATACCAGAAGAAAACAGTTCACACTTCCAGTCCGGTCGATCCGAATGGCCAGCCCGTTACGCAATTTTAAGGTCAATATACCTACAAAATATTCACAGCCGACTGCTGTGAACGAAATAGAAAGCATTTAAAACGGAAATGAGTACACGTATAAATCGTCCGGGTAATTCTATCTTTAATAACGAAGACGCTCAAGGGTCACTTGAATAATGCGTAATTCCTTAGTCATTAAACTATTACTTGGGAGCTGGAAACTATTGTAATCAGATAAATGCATTATTTTCCAACATAGACCACTGAAAAAATTCTTGTCTCTCTAATGGCCGGTTGCAAGAACATCTAGTTATGGAATCAATAGTCATGAGATGCATGAAGTTATAGATCTCATAAAAATATCCGGGTTGCAGGAAGACATCTAACTGTTACAAAGTTATTTACAAATAGATTCAAATATTTCATCTGATCATCTACCGCCGGATAAAATTTACGAAGTTTAGCGTTTGAATAATTGCTAATGCACATAATAATTAGTCCGCAAGAGTAAACAAACTGGTAATTTGTCTCAAAACAACTCTTTTATCAAGTAATTAAATCTCCAAGCGGTTCATTGCACATCCGCCATCCTGGCTATTTACCCATTAGTAATGAAACCAATTAATTTATCGAATGTTTCTGAAACACTTATTGAAAGTTTACCATGGCTTATAATATAGTAATACATATATTACATAGAGGACACTAGGACTATTATTTTTTTATTGGCCCATTAGAACACAGACAAAATACACGAGTAATATCCGCTGCAGAATAAATCACCCCACTGGGGTACACCTTGCGGTGGCTTGGCTTCCAGGCAATTGCGTGGAGGTGGAAGTACAGAATCGAATCTCCCGATACACAATCACCCTCCTCCTCCCCTACCTAACAACACACGCAATGGTGCCCGTGCATCGGAAACCGGGGGCGGATGGGGAACGAGTTTAATGAACACGGTCGAGGGAGGGGGGAAGAGGAGAGGGGGAGGATGTGGATGGATGGATGGAGGGAAGAGCAAGCTAAAGGAAGGAAGAGACGAGGACACGAGGTCCTCGCCCCGTCGACTCACCTCAACGCCCGACATCCATCTGACTCTCTCCCTTCCCCTCCCTGCCTTCCTCTCGAGAATCACCTCAACGTCCTCTCCCGCGGCCGTCGTGAGGAAGGAGAGGGGGAGGAAGTGGGTACAAAGGCCGCTAGGAATTGAACTAATTTGAGCGAGATTTCACTCTAGTCATTTGAGGGATGATATCACAATTGATTAACAAATTATAGCTGCGTAAGAAGCAAGAAATAAATTTAGTAACATCAATGACACAAGAACTTTAATTTTTAGGGCAAAATTTCTACGTAATTAACCAAACATACATGTTTGTGGCCCTATCTGGACTGAATGCGTCCTCACAAATTTAAGGTTTGCGCGATCATAATTAAGTATTACAAATATTGATAAACTGTATTTTTAATAAATATGAAAAAATCATACGAACCGGAGAGGGAGGAAGTAAATACAAAGGCCGGTGGGAATTGAACTAGTTTGAGCGAGATTTAACTCACGTCATATGAGAGATCATATCAGCATTGATTAGCAAATTAAAACTGCCGTAAGACGCAAGAAATAATTTTTGTAACACCAATGACGCGAGAACTTTAATTTTTAGGGCAATACTTACAAGTAATTAACCAAACATACATGTTTAAGGTAGCTTATGATAGATATGTCCCTAGTCATAACGGAGATCGTATTCGAAAAATAAGTATTAATTCTAGTAGCAGCTGGACACATTAATTAAATATTGTTATATTAATGGTGCAAACCATACTATTATGCGACAGAAATTCTACTTACCTGAATAAAAATATCGATAAAAGTCTTTAACTTGACTCAACCACAGTTTAGGGTGGTTTGAGCGACATAATTCCCCAGTCTTAATAAATATCACATTCGAATTATAAGTTTTAATTTATGCAGCTGTATGAAGCACGGATAAAATATTACATGATTAATGGTGCAATAATACACTTTTCTAAGATAAATAGTACGTAATTAAATAAACATATCTAGTCTTTTGCTTGGCTCATTGTTTTTACACGGTACATTTAAAACTCCTACATAATCGAAGGTTTTTTGCGATTCTGAAAAAATTATTCCGGTGACAATATGATTTTTTCGAATTAGTTGAGAAAAAATATTTACTACACTCGCTCAAATTTTTAAGAGATCATGGTGTTAAAAAAATTCTTATTTTCTAAATAAATCGTCTCAGAAGTGCATAGACGTATAATATCCCACGTAAAAGGGCTGGTATAATTAAATAAAAAAAACCGGGAAAGTAGTACGGGGCTGGTATTTTGGTACCTTTGGAAGGGTGAGATGTTTTTCTTTGAAATGAGACCACATTCATCCGTTTCTAAGTGAAATGATATTTCTTCCCTAATGAACTACTTCCCTAGTATTCATGGAGGCATTATTCAAATTATAATTTTAAAGATCAGCAGCTGTACAGTGCATGAATTACACATGGAATTATTAAAAGTGCAATTACATAATTTTATTTGACTAAAATTCTGAGAAATTAAATAAAAATATCTATAAAAGTCAAAATTCCTTCACAACGGAGGTTTTATGTGATCCTGGAAAAATTAAAACAGTGACAATATAATTCATTCGCAAAAATAATTGAGAATACATACAAAATACACAATGTTAATTTTTTGACGAGATCTTGGTGTAAACAATTCTTGGTATTACAACATTTTTTTCAATACATCCTCTGAGAAGTGCATAGACATACCGTGTCCCTTGTAAAAGGGCTGGTATAAGATAATAAAAAAATTGGGAAAGTAGTTCGGTAAGGGGCTAATATTTTGGTATCTTTAGAAAGGCGAGACATTTTTCTTTCAAATGAGACCAAATTCAATGATTTCTCCTAGTAGGTGAAATGATATGTCGCTCAAACTACCGGAGCGAGATGGTTGCATATTCATAATAGAGGTCACATTCGATTTATACGTTTCACTTTCAGCAGCTGTTGGAAGCATGAATTATACATTAAGTATGTTTTTAATGGTACAATGATATACTTTTATGTGACTGATAATTTCAGTTTTAAATAAATATACCCTTAAAAGTCTTTAACTTGACTCCTTTTTTCGCACGGTATGTATAAAACCCCTTCAATGCGGAAAATTTGTGATTCTGAAAACATTACTGCGGTGACAATTCGATTTATTCTAAAAAATAGTTGAGGAAACATATAAACTACACAGTGTTAACTTCTTGACGAGATATAGGAGTTTTATATTACTCATTTTTAAAATAAGCTCCCTCTGGAGTGCATACACGTACCATTTCCCATGTAAAAGGGCTGGTTTTTTTCGTCAAAAATCTTGGAGATGAAAAATACTCTATGCTCTAGCTTTTACGACACGTGTTTCGGCACTTCATTTTGGCAAATAAAGCACCGAAACACGTGTCGTAAAGTTTGAGCAGTAAAAAAAAGTGGCCAGTACGACATCGAGTTTTTTTCATTTTCGAATACGTAGTTCCACAACATCTCACCCAAAACAGTTGACTTCAAAAATCTCGGAAATTAGTTCGGTAAGGGGCTGATATTTTGGTAGGTGGTTTGGTTGGTTAGGTATGATTTTGAGTAAGGGTGAGGTATTTCTCTTCAAAATGAGACCAAATTCATTGATTTCTAGGTGAAATGATATTTCCCTCAAACTACCACAAGGGTTAAGTTCCATTAAGTTGCCTGAGCTCCACGTGAACCGACCTTCCTCAGTCTTTCTCGGCGGGCAAAGCGGCGGCGGCAGAGAGAGGGGGCGAAAGGGAGAGGGAGCGCTCGGTCGGTGAGAACGAAGCAGGAGGAGAATCTGGGTGCGGGAAGGAGGGGGGAGGGAGAGGGGACGCGAGGGGAAATTAACAAGAGAGGGATGGAAAAAGGAGGGGGAGGGCATGGTGGGGAATGGGGAGGTTATTGGGAAAAGTGTGTGGGGGGGAAGGTGGTAGTAGAGAAGGGAGGGGCAGGTCCGTGGCACGTGTTTGAGCGAGCGCCTCCGCACAAGACTTGTTTTAAATACCACACACCGCAAGTGCAAGCGAGGAATCCCTTTTCCCCACCCCATTCCACGAGGCAAGACTGAACGATCAACAGCGACATCGTGGACGGGAGGTGGGTGGGGAATGGAAAGAAGAGTTGGACACTGTATACCATGATCGCTTCATACAGGGAAGAGAAAAGTTTCCTTTTAAAGACTTAGGAGCGACGTAATTGTTCCTTTTTTTTACTTATTCGAAGACTTCACTCTTATTCCTCCGACGAGAAGAAAGGCATGCGAGAGCCCCGCTGCCAAATTTGGAATTTCGAGCGGGTTGACTGAGCACGGAGGAAAAGGAAAGGTACGGAGTGGTCCAAGAAAATTGGCAACACTGGTTAACTCGCACGTGACGACACACTATTTAAAGATCGAAAAAGTCACGAACGGGCCAAATAACTAATTCCTTTCCGCGGGTATTAACTGGTAATGCAAAAAAGAATTTGCGATCGAAGGTGGCAGTAAACTACGGTAAATGCAAGGTCGGGTGCAGCCAGTGGACAACGATAACACCATAGAATATACAAAAAAGCAAACAATGCCAAAATACAGAATTAAACAACGATAAATCCTCTGCTGTCGGAGATTTTATACACATGGCATGAAATATTAAGAGGGAACTCGTTCTCGCCGGCATCTCCGTAGGTGAAATTAAAAGAGAGAAACTTTGAAATGTTTACTCATTTATTCGTAAAACGCGTTTAAACGCTTAAAGAGTCATCGTTAAGTACGAATAAATAACAGTGGGAATTCTAAGGTTTCTCTCTTTTCACTTCACTATGATGTTCCACAATATCTCGCCTAATTCCGTTGAGTATATGTATCTCAGTAGGTGTTCTGTCAAATGCATGGTAGCTCCATGGAAAACCATGATCTTAACTTCCCCCACCATACATCGACAATTTTAACGCATTTTCATAAATTCATCTACTTTCCAGCAATAAGTCCTTCCTGACTCAATGCAACCTTTCCCTCCCTTCATACCGCCCTCATTTGTACTCTTCCTCCCTCTCTCAAGCTGGCTCTCTCATCCTCCTTCCTAACACTGTTTAGCATGTCATTTTCTGTTTGTCCTCCAAAACCATTTTCTACCTCCTCCGAATTTCTCCCATTACATTTCCGACCTATTCCATCATATCATATACTTCCACATTTGCACGTCCTCCACTCCTAAGCGCACATAACAATTAGTGGATAATAATGGCAAGAGAAAATAGGAAAAGATCCGTCGGTTTGTCAGTTCATTACGGCAAACCAATTTTCTTAGAAACCCCCATTGTTCCTAATAGATTGTTCTTAAAGGAACATGCCAAGGTGTAACACAGTATATTAGTGAAATCTCACGAAGCTGATTTGTGGCAATGCTCCGTTTTCCTCTAACTCGAGAAAAACCTTAAAACTTTCACTTTTTCTGCGACCTTTAATAGACTGTACGGGAACTAAACAGACGAAAAGACTTGGTGGAAACCAGCTGGTGGAAACCAGCTGGTGGAAACTCAGGAAAATATCTGAAGCCGCTATTGTCGCCAATGGGGGGGGGGGGTGGAAACCTAAGAAATAATGGCGCTTCTTGCCCGAAATTAGTTACGGACTCTATGAGGATCCGTGATGAAATACACGTACTTATTGCATAAGTTTATGAAGTCCAATATGCATGCCTTTGTAATGTGTTTCTGCATAAGAATAAAGCGAAGCGAACTAAATTGGCCGGCATTAAAAAAACACGGAAAAATGCCCTGACGATCCCTGAAGTTTCCATTCATTAGCGACATTAAAGGCAATAAAAAAATTTAATCGGTAAATTGGGAAAAAATCATCCAGAGGAAAACAAGGCAGAACATCACAGCCTGAACGGGAACCAGCGGCCAAAACAACCGGCAATTCCTTATTTGTCACTCATCTTATCCGAAATGCCAATACGTCTACTAGAAGGTTAATGTCTTACAATAAAAGCATCTAACAGTACGTAATGTCAAGGGAATCATCTATTACCTCATAAATCGACTCTATAGTAACAAAAATCGTAACAGCGGAGGTCGGTATATACTATTTACATGCGTTAATTGATTTTAATGCTGAGGCCAGCAAATTACCCACTATTACAAGAGAGAGAGAGCTGCAGTATGTGATGCAAGCCACGGCGGTGATGGAGAGAATAAAACGGAGGCAAGTCCCAACTTCCGGGTAGCGAAATATCGGAGCTGAAGAGGGAAATCTAGAATTTGTAAGCACAAGTTTGAACTAGTGTTTACTGTGAAATGTCTCATTCCAAGGATACATCCTTGAGTCCAGCAAGATAGCACGCCCGCCTCAAAGGACAGCTCCGTAAACACTCGCTTGAAGGAAGAAAGGCTGTTTTCTTAGGCCTCATTCCCTGGAACTTCGTGATGAAGTACGGATGCTACTTCACGACGAATGAACGAGTGCATAGCATCTAAAAAAAAAAACAGGGAAGACGATGGAAGAAAGGCCAACCATCACAGAGGGGATCAGGGTCGGTTATGGGCCCACACTGTTCATGCGTCTCCATCAGTAAAACAAAATCCATCAAGAGTAAGCGAATATACCTGCACATTGCTCTCACCAAATGAAGCTGATTGTGATTTTTATGAGACCCAAGGCTAAATGCTTCCAAATACGCACATAAAGGCAGTGACACACCTCAATGAAGAAATTAACCATAAAATAATAGCGCTATTTAAGGTTCAACTAGACAATTTACTTACATACCTAATATAATAATGTTTAACTTCGGCAAAGCACAAGTGTCTCTTCCACGGGGTCAACGCGTCTAAACTTGCCACGTCGTAATGAGGCGTCGCAATTATATAAGAGTCGAAATACAAGTTTACAAGGCTTACATGAATCAAACACTCTGAAATAAACTCTGCCGAAAAAAGAAGCCTACATGCACTATAAAACAAAATGGCTGGAACAGTGTAGAGCAAATACGACAGCATTTAAAAAGGAGACCGCCAGAAGCTTCAAAGGAAGCCATAGATGGAAAGAAAGCAGTCGAACGAGTCCCGTATTAAGGTGGAAGTAAGGAAGGGCTAATTGAAAAGAGGGGTAAATACAACAATTTAAGAAATAAAAAATGCAGACTTGGATATTAAAAAATTTAATTGATTTAAGCGAGAAGACAAAGTGGATTAGGAAGGACTTAATGAAGGGCATAATTTAAGATAAAACATGAGAATATCGAGCAATGAAAAAAATGAAGCAAAAGTAGGTAAAACCACATAAATGGACGTAATTTGGACAAGTGAGTCGGACTGAAAACAGTGGAATACTAGCAGAAGAGAAATTAAAACGAAGAAGATTAGTTCGAGAAACACCACAACAAAAAATAATTCTACAACAAACAATGAAAGCACTATACATATTCGACGAATGCGATAAAAAAGACAGTTGTGAAGGCATAGTTTGCAGCCTCAAAGACTAAAAATTAAGACATTCAGGAATCGAAAATCTGTCAAATTGCTGTAAATATTACACATGATACTCGGATTAATTTTCACTTGGGCATTCATCAGCTGATTGGTAGATTTTTGGACAGTCCTTATCCCAGCATCCCAAATTCTGGGGCATCTCGACTTTCCTCCAATAGATATCGCCATAAGATCTCTCATAAAATCTTCCACTATTTATATATTCTTAAACTTTTTTGGATCATATGACTTCTTATTTCGTCCAGAACACCTGTCCTCTTCCGTTCTCTTCCATGCTTCCCTAATGCTCTCCCCTCATCAACTTGCCCTCCTCTTTCAAAACTTCATTAAACTTAGGCCTTCCCCAAGTCTCCGCCACCAGCCTCATCTCATCCACAACCATACCCAATACCTCCTTCGTTCGTTCTTCTCCCCACCCAACTTACCCTCGTCGTTCTTCTCCAGACCCACATCTCTATCGCCTCAAGTCTAAGAGTACCCTCTCTTCGCTAAGACCAAGTTTCTGGCCTATACAGTACCACGCATATAAGAGTTTTCAGGAGTCTTTTCTTTACGTCTGTTTTCCGACCCCTCAGCCCTTCATCATTTCATTTTTCTCTGAAAATGGTTCTCTGGTCAAGGAAATTCTGCATCCGATTCCCTTAACACTAGACAGCGGAGAACAAACATGGCGATCGAAGATAAGGCAAACAAAATAAACGAAGGCGTGCGCAGACGAGGAAATGTAGAAACAATGTAGAAGGATGACGCGATCGTACTACATCTACGTAATACCCTGCGAGCCACCACGAGGGTGTGTGGCAGGGGGTGAAGATCACCAAACATGCACCATTGCCATGCAGGTAGGATATATAATGTAGACAGGCTAGAAAATAGGGTCATAGTTTATTAGTTACTACAGTACATTATTAGTTATTGCAAGTAATTGCAGTAGTTATTACAATAGAATATTAGTTACTACGGTATAGTACAGGTTAAAATCTACATAATAAGGAAGGGATTATTGGTAGTTATTACATGCATCATGCACTACAGACTATTCTAACTATGTTTCACCTACCTGATGGCGGATAGAATGGCTGAGGGCGTATAAAGGAGTGGCGATAGAATGATGACGGAGATAGGGGATAGAATTTTTAAGATCATTCGGGTATATCAACTACAAAGAGAGATATGGTAAATTTGAGAGTAATTCAATGCTGATAAAATTGATACTTTGAAGATGACGTTTGCAAAGGGTCACCATAAAGGCAATAATGGAAACTACAGGAGAGTCGATGCGAGAGTTCCAACGAAACGACGCTGTTGACTGGTGCCGTTCAATGTTGATGACATCCAGGCTTCTACACAGCGCGTCGCAGGAGCACGCGTCGTCCGCATTCAAAAAGAAATCCCTCCCGAGTTCCGCGATATTTTTGAACGTGAGGGTGTGGGTGGCACGGAGTACAACCGCCCTTGAGAGGCATTGACACCACGACCGAGGAATTTCGAGAGGAATCTCACACCACGCCGCCCTCGTCCACGAAAATAGACTCCTCGCAACCCTTATAAATTAGAAAAAATTAAAAATAAGTATCACTCCGGCGCCCTTTGATCGAACGACACTTTCTATTCCCACGGTAGCGTAAGTGATAACACGCGTCTCAGTTCCTCTTCTTTCCTAATCGTAGAAAAAACTTCTGACCGCCAACTGCGGAGATATCAGTGCAAGTTCTGATGAGCCTCCGAATACGTGTGATTGCTTCCCACAGTGAAAACAATAACGACACTTGGTGGTTTCCAAAATATATCACAGATTTAACAGGGCATTCCATTTTTTTAACATGAACGTTTCCACTATATAAGGCCTGAATCCAGAAAACTCGTTCCATAATTACTTTTAATATCAATTCTTTTTACTAAAATCGCGCATTTATTTCAATTCATGACCCAACACCATTTGTTTGCATCACGTTTGTATTCTGGTGGAGGAAGTTATAGTCATGGTCACTGAGTAGGATATCCTACTCCGTGGTCATGATTGTACATTGAGCTACCATGCATTTGACAGAACACCTACGGAGATAATGGCGAAGACTAGTTCACACTTAACAGACGACTTCATGCCATATCTATAAAATCCTCGACCGCAGAGGATATTATCGTATATTCATTGTTTATTTTGGAATAATCTGCTTTTTTGTGTATCCTATGGTGCAATTGTAGTTATCTGGATGCACCCGGCCTCGCATTTACGGTAGTTTACAGCCACTTTCAATCGCAAACTCAGTTTTGCATTATCAGTTAATACTCGCGGTAGGGAATTTGTTATTTAGCCCAAGCGTGTGTCTTTTTCGATCTTTAGATTGTGTGTCGTCACGTGCGTGTTTACCAGGGTTGCCAATTTTCTTGGACCACTCCGCACCTTTCCTTTTCCTCCGTGTTCACTCACGCCGCTCGAAATCCCAAGAAAATATAATGGACAGCTCAGCAAAATAATAAGAAAGGCAATTACGCGTTAACTGCCGTTAGCTGAACCGGAACTTGTGGGATAATAAGCGAATATTTTTCAAAATATGGATCGATTCTTTCTCGCAAACCCCAAAAAAGGGAGTTACTCATCCCGCCGGCCGCACCTCGAAGATAGAGGCATCCTCGGAACCAGGATTTGCAACAGTACAGATAAAATACGGAGAGGTCTAAAAGAAAGCGAAGAAAGGCTTGGTGAGAAGGGGCAATAACTTCGTCATGAGATCACAATATTGAATCAAGGTTTTTATTTAAATCGGCAATATTAAGATTGGAGTACCGCCGGTGAAAAAGATAAGAAAATACGAGATAGCGGTTTCCACAAGGATCTGCTACGTTTTTAAGTGTAATCGGAATCCATAACATATTACGTGGGATAAATGAACCACGCAGCAATTTCCGATATCGTATCTCGCGGAAGTGGAAAGTCATTTACCTTTACAGGGCCAACACAGATAAAACACATGTCACAAGTTGTCGCAATCACAAGATTATCATGCTTGAAACATTTCTCGGTAAGCTCATCCAGATATGCCAATGCGACACACAATATATACATACGTTTCAATCAACGACTTTGGTTACCATGAATTTAAACTGTTACAGAGTAGACCATAAAATACGAGACAGCTTTGAATTTTATTAGTTCGGATCTCCGAAATCGACGAGATCAACATTGTCAGAAGGTGATTCTTCTAAAGCCCGCTTTGCACGTTACATTTTACTGTACAAACGAATGCATCATAGAATGTACAAAGGCCGCTTTACACAGTACATTTTCTGCACGACCGAATGTATCATAGATTGTACAAAAAAATGAATGGAATTACAGCAGGTTCTATTTCCCATTCAGTCATTCAGGCAATCACACAATTTGCCGCTTTACACTGTAGAATTTTCCTCATGAAAGAATTCATACATTCGTTAGTACAATAAAATGTACCGTGTAAAGCGGCCTCAAGGCAATGAATGAAATTAGATCAGATTCTATTTCCCATTCAATCATTCAGACAATCATACAATTTACCGATTTCGGCGGTATAACTTTTCGCATGAAACATTTCATGCATTCGTTTGTACAATAAAATGTACCGAGCATAGCGGCCTCAAGAAGTAAACTGGAATGAAAAATGACTCCTACGATCAACATTGGACAAGGTAAAATCCGGATGATGGAAAATGACAATCACAAAGTTCCTATAAACTCCATCTGTGGAGGAAGTAAATTACATAAATACAGTAATGACATAAAAAAATCCCACACCAATACGCTTGCGATCAATTCCTGCGATTCAACGCTGCATGCATGTTGAATATCGAGCTGCTCACCCTATTCACACCGCGAAGGAAAGGAAAAGCGGGAGATTAAAGAATTTAATGATACCAATAGACTTGACGTCACCTCTCAGCATTGAATTACCTCAATATATTTACAGTGAGTGTCGATAAATGAGTGAGTGTTGATAAAGGTTCCCAAGACAGAAATTTACACCGCATTGCGAACCATCTTGAAATGAGATATCACGAGAACATCACGTATCACCATTATCGAATATTGCGAAATAAGTACTAAACTTACGCACGAGCCAAAACTAAGTACGAAGGCAGCCAGTACACAGCGGCCATATGTGCCTCGAAGGCACGTAGAATTACTCGCCGAACCTTGGGAGCTAAAATTACGCAGTACCACCCAACGTCCCATGCAAACGCGAACGAACAGTGGCGTCAAGAGAACAGTGGGTTCAAGATGTAGAGGGAAAGGAGTGGGATGGGGATCCCAAAGGGAGAGAGGGAGGGAGGGAACGGAGGAGGTCCATTGTCCTTGGCCGAAGACTGAGAGGGCCAAGGAAGAATCTCAAAATTCTTCGCCACCAAAAACGCTCCACACAGCGCGCGAATCGCTAAGTGGATCTGGGGGCCCTAAAAAGGCGACTTGAGGACCCAGGCAGGCCAGCAGTCCATCAGGCCACAGGGGCGAGTTCTAAGTACATATTCGAAGTACATACTAATTGTAAGGTGGTAAGAAGATTGGACAAAATCAACCGCTCAGCTAACAAAACATGATCCTCGAAAGGTGAATTACATGCGTGCACGTGGATGAAACTATCAGAAATCCGAATATCTCGGTAACCTGACTGCGTCTAGCGATAATAGAGGGAGAACTTCCTAAACTCTATCCAATAAGTTTCTTTCGACTAATTTCGAATCTCACGACAGTAACTCATTTCTTTTCTATAATGGTTAAACAAAAGAGTCCCCTACCTTCACAATATATTCTCTGATCCTAGTCTGCCTTCAATTTTCATTTCTAAACGTCACAACCACAAGCTTAAAACGGACATAAAATTCATCCATAACACTCGAAACCGATCGTGAACTGTCCTGAACTCTATTCCCTCGTCAAAGTCAGAATACCTACTTGACGTGCATGAGCACACATACTCCTATTCCCATGCTATCACTTACCAATTGCTCACTTTTATTCTGCCACATCTCTCTACAGAATTCCCTTCCCGACTACATCGATGCTTTCTCTCAATCATCCAATATATTTGCCGGCAAAGATTTATCCCCCTAAAAAAATAACTTGATCTCTTGTCTGACTATCATTGCTGGGCAATGTTATGTTAACCTATTGTTGCTAGTAAGGGTTCGGTAATTTAGGCTTGCAAATCCACCATAATGAATAAGCATCATTGGTGTACGTGGATAACTTTCAAAAAAATATTTAAAAACTTATAAATGCACCTGAGTTTCAAAACAAGGTCAATGAAATTAGGGCGCCCTCTCATTTGACTTCCCAATAATACCCTAATTTACTCAAAAGGGCCTGTAATGGAATTGAGACGACAGTGTTCACAGAATAAGCAAAAAGGCCACTGTAAGATACTATACATTCCCCTAGTGACAAGTAGGCTGATTTCACACTGAAACATTTCAACCTTAATCCAAAAACACAACTCAATACGTCATATACCATCATCTGTCACAAACACAACTCCCAACAATACAAGTGAGGAATTGAAAAAAAATATTCGTACCATTCTCCAACTTCCCCAGAATCTTTATAGTATTTTGAAAATTATAAGAGCAGATATAAAAACACACAAGACACACGAATATGGCATAAAGACTAGACATACATACAGCACTCGCCTTAGAGTGGAATGAAACCCCTGCAATTGATTCGGCTTTACAAAGTAAATCACCACGGCAAACCAATTATCGCCCTAGAGAATATGTACACGAAAATATACCCGTTGCCTTTTTTCAGTTTCAGAAGTTATCTCGTATCTTTCCAGTGACGTGATGATATACTGGAGGGTCTAATATCTAAATACTGAAGACTCTACAATAACATGATAAAGAGACATGCAACTCTCGTACATCAGGGGAACAAAGACTTTGAAAGGAGTTCTTCTTTTAACGTCCATCTTTGCACACCACATATCACTCTTTAGAACCAGTTTGAACCAGAACTGATGAATTTGTTTCCGACGGAGGTGAAGTAAAAACTGTACAGAAAAGAGCGAGTTTTTTCCCCTCGAAGTCCCATCGGAAACGCAGGACATAAAAATGCAGTGAAACGCGCAATGTGCCCGCTAACAAACGCCGGTTACTTAACAGGAACGGCACTATTTGACCGCAACAAAACGAAAAACAAAAGAAGCCCGATCGAAAGTCTTTATGTGCTCGAGATAAAGCCTCATTTCGCAGCCATTAGCGGACTTTTCGATATCAGATACGGATCGTTTTATTTACGAGTCGGTCGATACGCGGGTGGGCAAGACAAGAGAGACCCACAAGGGACGACCGCTGAATACGATCGATTCCCCACGCTCCATAGACTCGGAAAAAAAGGCACTTTTTAGAATTCCTTTGCGTTCTCAAAACATTTTTTTGTCCTCACTCTTGACCTAAGACCGAGCGCTCTGGTCGGCACGACGGACTTTACCTCCAAACCCCACTCCCAACGGCATAAAATAGAAGAGAGAACTACGCAAATGCGCAAACAGAAGACGGAGAGAAAAAGGCTGAATGGGCGAAGAGAGATATAAATTAACAAGGCTTGTTTAACGCGATACATGTTACCACGCGAGTTCGTGCGCGAACACTTGAGATAAAAAATTAAAACGGGCTATTTTATGGTGGGGTGTTCGAGCATTGTGGGGCGCATGTTGGCATCTTTTAAACGATTTCATTTCCATGAAACGTTTTTATGAGACTTTTCTCGCATAAACAGGGGAATGCATTGGGCAAAGAGGTTCTATCGAGGGATTTATCTTGAAAATCGGAAATTTGCACTGACTATGAATGCTCAATTCAATGTTAGTTTAAAAAAAATGTAAATCACCTTTTGGAGAATAAACATGCACGCGTTGTAATGACAGTTTTAGAAAGAAACTCATTTTTTGCCACTTCACCTCGATAAACCTGACAATACGCGAGTGCGGAAAAATGTTTTTCCAGTTTTGCGATGCCAACAGGGCACATTTTACATTATCGATATATTTTAGCAATCTAAAGAGGTAATCATTCATTTTATAATCTGATCATTACTTTTCAAGGATTTTACGATGTCAAACAAAAATTATAAAATGGTGGGGAATTTATTTTTATTCAGTGAAAATATTTCAGGAAAATAGAGCTGGCTTTGATCCCAGCATAAATTGGTAGTTTTAGAATCTCTTGGAAATGCATAAACATCGTGGTGCGCTGTCACGTGCGTGGGAGCAGAGACATGCACCACGGGATGAATTTCTACATGAAAAAACTATCCCGGTAGGTCAAGGCATACTTTGTATTCTCGGCGACTTTCAACCCTTTGGTGTACATAAAATAGATTTTTACGCGTAGGTATGAAAGGAATGATTTGGGTAAATTAAAACGACGCAATGAATAGCAAAAATGCGAGAAGAAGAGAGAAAAAATTACTGGTTCGAATTTTTCACCAAAGCGCTACAATAATATACAATACAATAGAAAACAACAATACAAAAGAAAAGAAACGCAAGAGAGGAAATGGGAGGATATCGACTGTACGAAATCCGCCGACAACTAATTACCACCACATTTCGAAAAAACGTAATAATAATGGACGAGAGAAAAGACTTCGACTTCCCGCGGAATACGTAACACACACTGCAGGCGCATGGGAACGCAAAAACAAAACGCCCCGACATGAAGTCTGGCGGGGAAACCTTACACAAGCTCCGCGGCGACGACAACCTCCTATCCCTCCCACCCTCCTCCCTCGCCTATCTCCCTCCCTCCCCTCCTTTCCCTGTCACTCCCCCTCCCATCCATCCATCCCCCTCCATCCCCTCCCACTCTTTCCGCGCGCCAAGCCATTCTTCAACCCACTCCCACCGTCAAGAGGAGGGGTGCGGGGGTTCATACGGATGGTGTGTCCCCAAAGGCTGCATTACGAGAGGTATTTCCTGGCGCAGTCGATTGCATGGACAAATATGCAATGCACATTTCATCATGCAAAATGTTCGTAACTAAAGTATATACCTATCACTGAGAAAATGTACATCAACGTTCACCTTTTGTACCGGATTAACTACAAAAAAACAACAACCACCCTTAAAAATTGAATATTCCCCCGGTACGGGGTGCCGAGGGTTTATTGGCTCCGACTTTATTTACTTTGTTACATTTGCATCATAAGGAAATATATTCAGCTTCGAGACCTTTACGACACTTCGAAATTTGGCGCACCCTAATATGCCATCAAAATATAGCATTGTATAGATAACTAATCTTATCAATACGGGAAAGCATGAAGGACAATAAAAGGAATAACACCTAATTTTTCAGCGCGTTTGCGGATACATGAAGTTCATTTCATACGACACGTGATCCGGTACAAGGCTTAGTATACTAGCTGGTACTTCACATTGAAAACGGAAACCAGCCTCATTGGAGCCTACAAGGATTCAGGCGATCATTGAACTAATATCGTTGAAGAAATCATTTCATTCATATAGCAGTCCAGGTATATTATGAATTAAAATTAATCAATGCATGGCAACATGAGAGCAGAAAAACTGTCGGCACATATTTATTAATTGTTATTTTCACGATCAGATAATTAATACTCGTCATTGCATCGGAGAGAGATTGCGCTGATCTCAAAAAATGAAGATCACGCAGGGGCTGCAAAGCGTTAAGTTTGGACGACGGCCGCAGGGTTATAATGGGAGTTAGTAGCAAACAAATATCCCATAAATTCTGAATTCAAGTATTCCCACCACTGTGATAGCGATTAAACTTGTTGGCCAGCATGCTGGCTCTATACTAGACGGTGCTGAAAAGCTGTCAAACTAGCGAGTATTCTCGAACTTTTGCTGGACCAAGTATTGGGTGAAATAAGCCTCATTTTCGGCTAACCCTTGATAATGGTGTACCTATACAAACCCAGGACCTTTGGGTCGTTAAGCCAGGTGCTATCGCGGTCGCGGTCCTACGACTGGGAAATCAAATCAATGCTATCGAAAAAACCGGAGAAGTTAATCAGTATGTGTAGATAAAATAGTAGAACCTTACCAGATAAAAAGTATAGACTCCGTGACGTAACGAATCAACAGGATTACCAACATTTAAAGAGCTTATTTACGAAATCAAGATTCATGAATGTCACCAAATTGATTGTCTCCTCGCCAAGAATTTTTACTCGATTAGTACACATATTAATTTCCCTACTCTTATTCATACTATACCACATACTGCATATAATATAATACCACATACTCTATGTACATATATCTACACCCCTTTTCACCCTAGATACTCCCAAGATTATCCACCCTCCCGATAACACCTTTTCTAATCCATGTCCGCCCTCCTAATATTTACTCCAGGAATTATAACATAAATAAATCACTCTCAAAGATTGTCACCGGACTTATTGAAACAGGATGGCACACAGGATTACCTTTTTCAAAGTTAAGGGTTTTTTTCAGGTTATCCAGGGGGAATAGTGTGTTTTACAGGGAGGGGTAAATTATGCCAGCATTAACTATGATCTCATTTACTAAACAGCCTCACTAAAACACTGAGGTCATGACGTTCAAACCCACTTCTTATGGACCGGAAAGACCGAGAAAAAGCCTTATTACAGGCAATTGTCAAAAGTTATTTAAAGGTTTTATTGAAAGGGAGACGTCCTACAAGTAGTTAAGCCTAATATCTCCTAAGTCTCACTACAACAGTTTAATTACAGGTTTGGTATTCGATGTAAATCACTTCTTTGAGAGGCCTACCTTTCGCCTTCTGAGTTCATAATCCAGTTTCTGCTAAGAGCCGTGGGTAAATATGATGAACTTACCTGAAAAGAAAAATAATTTAAATTAACAACTTGCCATGTTTATTTCACACAAACACAAATAACAATGGCATTTAGAAGCTTATGACTATTACTTCAGCATGAAGTGGTCCTATGAGCAGCATCCTTACTCATTAGCTTTTATGAAATATTATTTTCTTTAACCATAAAACTTTTCTGCTCGAAGTACTTTAGCGCTAAAAACAGCACGGAGGTATTTGGGCCAGCAAATACCTCACTTAGTGATTGGTTACTAATACGCTAGTTATTGTCCATTCATGACATTTTCTTTCGTCATATTATGTATCACAATAATAACAGAAGAGTTAGAACGGACCAAACAGTAATGCCGAAGAGGAAAAAATGGTAGACTAGGGTATTTATCACTTTGAAAATCTAAGAATTTCTAAAGTGAAAAGATAAAAGTTCATCGTCCACCCCGAAAATCAATAAACAGTTCCCACGATACCGTTCGTAAAGCACTCAGCAACTATGTACGTTATTGTGACTACTCACACTAGTATGTCACAATTTTAAGGAAATAACCAGCATCTGAGATGCTTCGAAGCAACCATCATGATAATCATTACCACCAGTCATCAAACCAAGGACTGGCTTGCTGCAGTTCTCGATCCATCTCACTGATATATATCTTCACAGGTCTCCATCTTAACTTATAACAGCATTTCAGACGTTACTTTATGGAAATGTTCGATATTCATGATATTAAAAATGAAATAACTCAGTTGTAATTTCCACACAATTTTAATATAAACCGACCATGGTTTCCACACTTTGTCATTATCATTCTATATCCATGATAGCGCGAATAAAATTACTCAGTTGTAATAACTCAAGGTACTTGGCCATCATAATGACAATGCTATTTATGTACTGGACAGTAACATATTGGAAACCTTCAAGTCGGGCGAATTGCAAAGAGACCAAGAACGAAATCGCACGATGCCCCAGTTTTGAAATGCAATCATTTAGCAAAATTAATATTAACTTTTTTAATGTTAAAAAAACAAAGCTGAAACCGAAAAAATCCACAGTAAACATATCTATCCACCATTTGCTGAAATATGGATGTCACAGAAGAACTTGTATATGAGTTACGAAGCATCAAAGTCTGAGCTTAGCCCGCGCACCGTCTAATACCGGTACCTTTATACGTTACACCTGTAGTAAAAAATATTAACATGCGCATAAAAAAAGTTAAGTTGACGATTACATAACGCAGAATTAAATGAAGAAAATTATGATGTGGTTAGTTTTGCAGAAGGTCTTTTCGTTATTTCTTTATTCGTACCCAAACGCGAGAACACACAATTTCTGCGCCGACATGTTGAAACCATGACCGGCTTGTATGAAAAAGTGAACGGAAATTACAGCCAAGTTATTATATTCGCTCCATTTTAACGTTCTTCGTGCATTCCACCCCACTGCATGCCATGAAGCAATGCTTATGGCTATCAGGATTTCTTCAAATACTACAAAACTGCACCTTTAGAATGCGCATACTGATTCCGAAGAAAGATTGCAGACTTATACCTCGTGTAAAACAGCCCTTTTCCGACTGAACTCCGATGTACGCCCTTCCATTCCACCCTCGGGTAGTCCTTCTTCCCAAAGAAGTTCCCACCCTAGCTAAAACCTCCCCCCCTCACGGGGGACACACCCACGCTTCCCGATATTTCCTCACCCCGTTCTCCCCCCCCCCCCCGAACCCTCGCAGTTGACAAGAGGGGAGTAGTAAGGGGTTTCCAAACCCCTGGGGGAGGGAGGAGGGAGGGAAGGTTTTGAAGCACGGGTGGATAAAATCTTCATCTCATTAGCCATGATCGCGCACCCCTCCCCCCTCACTCCACAATCCTCCCTCGCCCCTTCGACGATGAGCGCGGTCGTGATCAACGACAGGTTCACGGGATCTGAACCCTCGAGTGTTTAAAAAATATAAAAATAAAGGGTGATCCGCATGGAGGGATGCCCCGACGAATTGTGTACCCGAGCAATTGCGCCCCGACCCCCCAACCCTCGAGGCTTGCGGTGCCCCCGCTATGGGTCACGCACCGCAAGGATTAGGTGAACGGGCTTCGATGCATTGTCTCCGGGGGTAGTATTAGGTTACACCAAATGTGACTCCATTACCATAGAAAAATAAAATGCATGGCTTCATTAGTGTAAGATAAACACAACGAGGAGGCGAGAGGGAGGAGTTCATTCACACAATTTGGATTGGATTTTGGGGAGGCGACCGACAGCTAAGGTCATTTGCGCCATAGGGGATAGGTAAGGGAGGAAGGGTGGATAGAAACTCGGCGTCAGCATTAGACTGCTCTTAACGAAAGGCGCCAAGGGGGCCACGGTTTAACGTGTCCTCCGTACTGTACTCGAAGTGCCCTCCAGAAGACACTCGAGTAGGGATCGGATTTCCGATGAAAAACATCCTCTTCCACACAATTTGGACCGCACCTAATCTGAGTAAATGAGTACAATACGAAAGGCGAAAGAGGATCAACAAAATAGCTCTGAAGAGTTCGCCATAGACGAAGAAATATTTATGGCCTTGCATTGGATCACTAAACAGTGCACAAATATTAAATCTGCACAGGGTATTTTAAGCAGCGCCCTATCTGTACATCTACATCTACGTGATACCCTGCGAGCCACCACGAGGGTGTGTGGCAGGGGGTGAAGATCACCAAACATGCACTATTGACATGCAACTAGGATATTTAATGGAGACATACTAGATAATATGGTCACATGCAGCTAGATGGTTAGTATCTACATAATATGAAATGGATTATTGGTTGTTGTTACATGCATCATGCACTACAGATACTGTAACTATATTTCACCTACCTATCCCTTTGCTACGCTGCCTATTGTTCTCTCTTATAGTACGAGGGAAAAATGACATTTTAAATCTATCGGTACGACAATCTATCTCTCTAATTTTGTTAATATGATCAAACCTAACATAATACGCAGGGGTTCTCAATATATATCTAACGTCATCTGTGAACAACTCTGTTTCGAATTTACTTAAAAGGTTTAACCTAAATTTTAACCTGCGTTCTGATAGTCATTCCCATCCTAGTTCTTCTATTAACCTAGTAACACTAATACAATTATCATAACGGCCTTTAACAAACCTAGCAGATCTCCTTTGCACGCGCTCTAATTCTTTTATCATACCTTCCTCGTACGGATCCCATATACTAGCGGCAAACTAGACTAGAGCGACATGTTGATAAACAGGTCCTGGACCACTTAGGACGCTTGAATGGTAATCATAAATGAAAACTTTGAGGGGCAAAGGATAGAATATTCATCAACGAAATCGAAGTTGCTCGTATAAGAAATTGTGAGACTAAGAAGTCTAGTTATCATCACCTAAGTAATTAAACTTAGAAGGAATAAGTCCACTACTAAGAACGACTCGCAATCGGATGAGGAGTTGGCATTGACATAAGTTTTGAAGGATGTCTTCTTCCTCCGCTACTGGTATAATCGAAGGGGCAAATTTAAGTTAAAAAAAATATATTCAAAATATAAACACGTTTGAGCACGCACAGTTTCCTTTAATCCAGCAGTTCATCATGTAATTCGCATTGTTCAAGTCCCAAAGCCTTTGGTCAGCATTACATCCGAGTCTGAAGCGAGAGAATGAAATGAGTGCCATGCCTCAGAAGAATGATAAAAATAGAAGTCAGAGATAAGGGCCAACGAAGGTCTAAGTAGAACTGAGGAGGAAAAATTCGGAATGAAAACTGCTCGAATTATTAGCGACCGATTTACTGAATACATTCCAAGAATCAAAAGAGAGAAAACAATAAAATGCGAAAATTACTATTTACCAATTACCAGTCGAGAATGAGGAAGTTTTGGAGGAGGAAACTCGTAAAGCCTTTTTTTATGATTTTTTTCTTTCTTCCCTTTTCACAGAACGATGCAGTCGGCAACACCAAATTTTACGAGACATTTTCCTCGAGTCGAGAATATTTCCATTACTTAACCAAGATTACTGTCTCACGATAAAGAAGAAAAACGTGCAAATGCCAATACACACCACCAAGATGAAGACATCAACAGGATTGGCAAACGAACAACTATCACTTCCTTAATGAAATGCGCCAACGGTAATCGATGCCAGCCACCGCGACGTACGTGGAATGATTCCCACCGACTCGGGAAGCACATTCGTCTGATGTATTTTCTTTAATTCAGGCAGATTCAGGAGCGTGCAGTTCCTTTCTTTATTAGCGCCGATAGTAGGACGGCAGACACGAACAAGAAAAGAGCCACTGACATTATACTTACTGAAAAGAGCCGATATAACAGACAAATCGCGCTACCGCTTATATAATATATATCAACGATTAACAAGGCAGAATATAGAAACAGAGGTAGATAATTGTAAGGATTCACTCATGGTAGAATCGAAACTAAGACTAAGATTTACGGCGGTCGCTACGGCCTTCCGTCGCAGCTGAGTAAACCGATAATGTCGAGAATATCGATGAAAATGTCAAGCGATGAAACCATCGCCAGTAAATACTTTCAAAACTAATAAGGTATCAATATAAAGCAAAAGAGAAAATTGTACGCATATTTACGTCGTAGATTCGGAAACACTCGACAACCATGGGCATTCGATCAAGAAGACCAACGAGACTTACGGAAATGAAAATTTACAGATAAGATCATATGAAGATGTGTGGACGGTAACTTCTATTCCTATGGAAATTCCAGATGGAAATCAAATTACCTCTAATGATGTTACATATAATTGCAGTACACTACCACTCCACACGATTTCTTTCCTCTACTCTTGCGTATTCCTACGCCTATCTATGCCACCCACAAAGCCTATTAGTCTCTTTCTCCCCAAGCCTCACTTACTTAGCATCCTATGTCTTTGAGAGTTCGAAAAATATTGATGTTTGAATTACACCAAGGTCTCCACAATTATTTAAAACAAGGCAGTTTTAAGATGAAATGACATGCGCCCAGATAACACCAAAAATAATACACTACCTTATTCAAAGAGTGGAATCGTAAGACTGGATATCGATCGATGTCCCTAGAATTTTTCGTTATCATTTCGTTTCATTTCGCACCGCTGGAAACACACCCCTGCGACGAATACACACCAGTCCGGCAACCTTTTTTTTTTTTAAAGTCCCGAGAGCAAATTCCGCCCCGAGCACTGATGTTGTGTCTGTCCTTGGGACTCCCCTACTTAGGTTGAAGGCTTTGCAGTCCGCCGGAGCATGTAAAGCTGAATCCACCACTACTCTCCTCCCCCCTTCCCCTATCGTGTGTTTTTCTCCCCGTCGAAGGAAAGGCAGGGAAGGAACGTTGAAAGAAGCAGAGAGAAGGAAATGCGGCGGGTAGTGGATTTACAGCCCAACACTTCACGAACAACTAGAGCGTGGCGGGGCATTGCTTGTCAGGGAAAGGCAAATTTCCGAGAATAGCACAAAAGCAAGACCAAAGAAAAGATTTAAAAAAAACAGAGCGCAATTCATAGTATATCTAAGCAGAAACCGCCGATAATATCTAATCATTACAAACAGAGAGGGACAATCTGCACGCATATTAATAATACTAATGGGGCTATATTAGTGCCTCACGATTGATATTGACGGCATAGGTCGTGTCAATACAACGTCTTCCCAATCCTAAGGTCACGAGTTCGAATCCCGTCAGTGCATTTTCCCGTCATCTATGGAACGGTTGTGTGTGTTTGTCAAAATAAAAATAACACTGCTCGTAATTGGCGGAAGCTGGGGACTATAAAAATATTATTTCCATAAAATAAAGACCGGCCCAAAAGAGTAATAATTTCCCTTTGAAAATAGATCGTACTCTTGAAATTTAAGACGTAGGTTAATTGTAGGCTGATATGACATGCCTGGTATCCAGTATCCGCACAATATGTTATTCAAAATACAGATTGGTGGCAGACAAAAAGACCTCGACATTATCATAAAGTATATTACGAGGTTAGGCCGTGCATATACGAAAAAAAGTAATGAAGAAAACGAAGGAAAATCAAACGTTGCGCATAAACAGCACTGGAATGATGCCAAGGAGGGAGGTGGAAAGATGTTACATAATGATTAAAACGTTGCAGCGGGAAGCTCAATAAATAAGTATTCTGATGTAAAGCGCATAGAGTATTTGCTGTAACGGTATGAGTAAAATAGCAAATATGAATTGAAAAAACACAAGAAAATGCTAAACTACGTATTTAAAGCTGGCTGAATGAATTACAAAAAGTTGAAAATATTGAAAAATACGACAAAACTTCAAAGACTTCCCAAAACATTATCTTTCCGCATATCTGCCCTTCGATATTACCGATTAACCAGGCAACTCGGCACCCTCTCTTCTCAGCCAGACCAAACGACAAGATATGAAGGCGAACACGAGTTGATTCTCCTCCATCTCCCAGAGAAACACCGAGAAAAAAAGACGCCCAGCGGAGAGTAACAGGTCGAATACCTTATATGAAGCCTACCAGGAGTTGTGTCACGTTAAGTAATAGGATAACCTCACAGAAGGACAGCGGCGTACGCCGTGGCATGACTGCACGTGCCTGGAACGAGTAAACACCAGCTTCCCAGAATGCGAAACAGTTGAAATTAACTTGCAAGTTAACCATCAGCAGTACGACCAGTCCACGATATCGTCATCTCCTAGTTCTTCCATCTTCGAGAACTAACACAAACTCCCCCGATTATCACTTAATACGAGGACAACATTTTTATCACAGTGGTTTACAATTGTGCGAGACATTTTTTAATTTTCATTAAGATGTACTCCTTAGTCAGACTTTTAAATGTCCGTCGATGGGAAGAGTAGCTAATTCGTGTATTTGATCCCTATTCTCATATCCTCATATGCAGCGTAGCATCAAAAGTATGTCTTGCACATTCCTAGTATAACTCGTCTAACTCAGAGAATTTATGTAATTACAAATTACATTAAAACAAACAAGTCTCTCTAACATTGGAAGTATTCACTGTTTCGATGTAAGGCAGGTTTGTGAAGTAGAAATAAAAACATTGCAATTATCCACAGAAATAAATTTCACTGCGCTCTAGGTTGCGATGTTTTTACATCATCATCAAGTGAATGTCAGGTAAAATGTATTTATGGGGATAAATGTAAAATTCTTATTTCTGCATCATGCATAAATTCAGCTCAATATCGCAACGATCTTCGCATTTTACAGGTTTGTGAAATTTCGCCACCTGACAAATATTAGCAGGATTTTACTGATGTATCAGAAGTTGTGATTACATTAACTTCAAAAGGGCTTAATGCATAATGGTGATAAATCAACGACTGTCACACACCTTTGGGGAGGCTTGCAGAGTATTATGTCGATGTAGACTAGAAATAGGAATCTAAGGGCACAATGAGCAGATTTAAAAAAAATAATTTCTGTGAGTCCATTCAGAACTGACTAGGCGGGCTCAGGCATGACCACCTAGACTACACTGTACTCTCGGTGGTCATGGCTCAGGCGGACTAGGCGCTTCAGGCGGGCTCGTTTAATGTGGGATGATGCTTCAGTAACAGAGGATTTAAAACGACAAGTCCTAATGCCATTGCACTCCTTTTCATTTGACTTCATCGATACACCTTTCCAAAGAAGCAGAAGAAAATTAGTCATGCTTCCTAAACGGGACTATTAGGGGAAAGAAAGGGCCATAAAATATTAATTAAACGGCCATTCGAAGGAGATCAACAAGAATGACGAAATAGGACACAAACGATTCCCTCTCGTGAAACTCATCATTGGCAGAGCATGCGCCTGTCCTCTGGTCAGGATTCACCTTAATGCAGTTCGCTCCCGAGCTGTTTCCAGGGGTGAATTTACTACGATGACAATATGATTAATTTTCAAAAATAGTTGAGAAAACACACAAACTACTATCTGTTGATTTTTGACGAGATATAAGTGTACGAAATGCCTCATTTTTAATATAAGATCTCCCTGGAGAGCATACACGTACCATTTCCCATATAAAAGGGCTGGTATTTTGGTATCTGTTGATTTTTGACGAGATATAAGTGTACGAAATGCCTCATTTTTAATATAAGATCTCCCTGGAGAGCATACACGTACCATTTCCCATATAAAAGGGCTGGTGTTTTTTGGCAAATATCTCGGAAAGTAATGTTGTAAGGGGTTGAATTTTAGATGTCAATGGAAGGGAGATATATTTCTCTTTAAAGCGAGATTCAATTAATTTATTTCTAGGTAATGATATTTCGCTCCAACTACCTTTAGGTAAGTTTTGTTGAATGTCAGAGAATTTCCTCCCGGTTTTCTACACTTTTAAAGGCCTATCTCGCTCTACTATGTCCATTATTGCCTTAGCATACGATCTACCCTTCTTAGAAGAGCTTAAAGGAACAACAATTATTAAATCATGACGATCCTGCATTGCGGGTACTCTTTCCAGTACATTGTACCTAGTTTTTGCCACAGATATTTTAAATTAGTGTACCTAAATGTTTCCAACAACGAAAAATACCTACATACTGTCCAGCGAGCCGTCAGAGTCCTGTAGCAGGGAGGGGAGGGTGTTGGGAAACCAGTCATGAAATGGAAGAATGTATGATATCATAAGTTATGAGATGAGAAGGAGGTTTCCTACAAGACGTAAATAGTGCCTTCCCAGCCACCACAATGGTGTATGCCGGGGGATGAATTTTACGCATTTATGTACTAGTCGTGAGAAGAGATGACGTAATAGGCTTCAGGTATTCGAGTGTGGAGGGTATGTGACTGTGGAGGAGGATGAAGAGGATGCTGTGGACCGAAATAAAGACAAAAGAGGAAGTGCTAGGTAAGATGGGTGAGATATGGGAACTTTTAGATGGGATCAGGGGGAGGCAGGGTAGGTGGCTGGTAGAGGTAATGAGGAGCGATAGGTTGCTCAAGGCCGTGATATTAGGAAGGATGCTGAGCAAATGGGGAAGAGGAAGAGAGAGAATAGTTTTTCTGGACGGGATGAAGTAGGATAGAATGGCACGGAGATAAAGAAAGAAATACTGGAGGTATATATGGCCAAGTACATGAATAAAGCTAGAGGATTATTAATCACTTCCACTTAAAACTTCCTTAAATGGTTGATTACTTTATTTTATGAAATATGCACTAAATTACATGCCAAAACATTGCAGGAACTAAAGCTGTCAATGGATTACTCAAACCCCCCGATGAATAAAGAACTTACTTAGGTTACACCGCCGCAAGAGCATAAAAAATAAGGGAGAATAAGCGAGGAGAGAGGGAGGAGAGACCAGCTCGGTCGACGAAGGAGAGGGATGAAAGCAGGAACATAAAGAGTGGCAATCGTGTTGTTCCATATCGGAGCGGCGAGAATAGACCGGCGAAGAGAAATCAATTGTGTCGAGCACTCACCGGCGGGGTCGGGTCGCGAGGCGCGATGCTTTTCAATGCAGATACTCCCATAGCCACCCAGGAATACAGACACCAGCCCAAGCAGACAGAGAGAGAGAGAGAGACCCACACCAAAAACAAGCCCACACAAGACGATCCTCACCCCATATTAAGTGCGGTACCCCTGTTGCCTACCGGTCCTTTAAAAATGTACATTATGTCATGCATCTAAAACTATGAAAAAGAGGTCATAATTTGAAAAACTAGGGCAATATATAGGGACATCAGGGTCCTTTGAAGCACACGTAAGGGCGTGTATCAAGCAATGCATGGGTGTAACTGAAGCAAAAAAGGTATGCAAGGAGAGGGCAGAATGGAGGAAATAATTAAAAGCAGAATCAACAAAACATACCAATTTCCGAGACATTTTTAACTGTGCCTAACGCGAAAGGTAACGGCGTATTAAGTACGTACGCGTAACATTTTCCATTATTTCAATTCGCATTTTTTTATTTTCCGATTCTCTTTTTGTTTAACATCGCCATTAAAAAACTATAATTATTATTTTAACAATTATAAACAAAGGCATAGAACATATTGAATACGAGCAAAAAAATACCGAAGTTCTCAGATGAAAATTGGGATAAATATAACTGTTAAAATGGCAGATAACAAAACGAGATTAACACACTGGGTAGATTAAAAAAATTCTGACAACTGAAAAAACTAAAAGAAAAACAAATGAAACTTAAAAAGAGACAGAAGATAATTACAAAAAGAAGAACATAGAGTATATCCGGCATGTACCGAGAAAGTAGACGACATGATATAACAAAGGAATTAAGAGGTGAGAGGGAGACAAAAATGGAGAATCATAGAAAATTAATTTCCTTTGCCTACACGCCCATGACTGTTCGTTTTTCAATGATGGCATGAATAAATTTCAGAAATCCTTATAATGAAGTGTTCATAAAGTTTCTCTCAACACGTACCATACGTCTCTGATGCCCACGATTTACTCACCCCACTGCAGGGAAGTGTAGTGGGCTTCCTTTTCGAACAGGATTAATCAAAATCTATTCCGCTCCGCCCCATGGGGTTTCAATCAATCCCAGTCTCAAGGGGCTCTCCCAGAGGTCAGCAACGAATGAAAAAGGGTACAATTATATTACACGTACTTCCAAGACGCGCTTTAAACATTCTCCTATTGCGATGAGAGAGAAAACCCTAATGAATACACTACCTCTCGGATGTCAAAATATATCCACAACATCTGTGGATGAAGTGACGCACATAAACTTAATTAACTAACCAAAATTGATGCAAATTAAGTAATGTGATCTTTTTAAGGGAAAAATGTTGGGCATACCGATTTCAATGTTGGCAAAAAATAGCCATATTGTTACATTAGACAACGCGCTTACTTTGAAATGTGAGCGGGGAATGGACGAACACGCTAGCATAAAAAGGATCACATAAATTTACATAAATGTCGAAACCACAGCAATGATACAGGCAGGCGCCCACCGTACATCTTTTAAGAGACTAATAAAATGGTTTTACATTTACTCTCATGAAAAAGCTACCAAATTATAGTTAAAAACGATATAAGAGACGCTAATTTTGGATACATGACTAAATATCCAACTCAATCCACCTTCCTTAAATAAGTAATAATGTGAATGAGAAAATAAATATTGAGAAAAGTTTTATTAGAGTTATCCACTTTTGCTTTGAACCAAAGGATGCATATACTTACGTCAAATCTACAACATCAGATATACATACGCATACTAAACATCTTCGGCCATCACTGCCATTACGGGCGTAAATTACAATCATGGGAAAACAATTCGATAAACTGAGCTCGAGCCCTCAAAGCCACGAGGCCACACTTACGAAACCGCGATCTCCAAATTCACGCTTGAACCTGAGCCAGACTAACAGACATTAAACATACGATGCAATATACCAATCCGTTTCAGACGGTACAAAAATTATTTTAAATGTTTCATTCTTCCCTGAACATTGAAATACAGTGGTGTGTGGCGATTAATTATTTTTATTATTTATTAATTAATTAATTAATTATTTTTACCAACAATTTAACCCTTAATTGCTGTTGTCGGGTCTTTTTGGACCCGAAGTAATTTGTTCATTATTTGGAGTGGTAAAAAGGCCGCTCACAGCAAACTTCGCTACAATGTAATCGTAAGGGAGAGGGGGTAGCGAGCCAGTTGAACTCGAGACAGTGCGGGTGACGGTTGTTGTTTACGAGCAATTCGAAAAATTGGGTCAAAAAAGACCAGAGAATAGTGTGTGCGTGGCCAAAAACCACGATAGTAGTTGAGGGTTAAAAGGGGAATCCGTCTCGTCCGCCCCTCCAACATTCTCACCTAACCTTGAAAAAGTAAAGGAAAGAGCGTTCGCGGAAAAACTGCGACGAACTCCGCCGGTCAAATCCAATTTGCTCCCGTTACTCTTCGAGAGAAATCCCACTCGCCGCTCCTGAATAACATCATTTCGAATCCGACGGAGGGGAATACACGAACGGTGGCACCGACAACACGACCCAACACACACGCCGCGCCCCCCGGGTGAGAATTTCATCCACCGTCGTCTCACACCCTCCTTAAGCGAGCCGCTTCACCCCTTTCCCCCAACAATACAATCCAATCCTCGACGGCTGGACCCTTTTTCTTTAAACACTCGGCTTCCACACCGCCCACTCAACCCTCTCTCTCACCGTACCCTGACCCGAAAGAACCCGCAGAGCAGACCAGAGGGGATGGGGGTGGGAGAGGGAGGGAACAGGACTAGGGAAGTCGGGGGAAGACCTCAATCGTGCCTCACATTAATGAAGTCCAGAGCCAACCAATCACTCAATCTTCTTCCCAACTCAATCCCCCCTTCTTCGCCCCTCCACGTCCTCCACCTCCCGCAAAACTCATTACCAACACTCTTCCTTTCCAAATAATCCCGAGCGAACCACCCACTCAGCCACCCGAAAAAAACAGGAAAATAGAGTGATTGATTTCAAATTAAACCTACGTTCGTGAAATTTTATTTAATCCAAGTATAATTAAGTATTGTAAAGGGAGTATAAGCCGGTCGACATTCGGCTTATCCAAAGATTTGAACTTTATACGCTAACTCAGTATACCATAGGTTTTACTTCCTGCTGGTACTAACGCCGGTTGGCGCTTACACAACGTTACACAGCGTACCTAATGACTTGTACACTTCGCTCGGTGCGAAACGATATTACAACTTAAGCTACGTCGAGATGCATGGTATTAAAATAATTTAAATCGAAAATTACAACATATTCCACTTATTTATTACAGATTAATTATACTAGATCAGGCCTGGAACCCTTACTTTCATTTGAGAACTGTGATTTGATTTTGCACACAGCATCTAAGTTACAATGCGACCTGCGTAGATTTTAGACTAGAGAATATGACGTCTTAGTACTCGAACGTTAAAGCCTTTTTTCTTGCGAAAATGACCCAACCAACCTGTCACGCCAAATTAGACCATGGACTCTTTGTATTGATATATATGTGTACAGTGTTTAGCCCGAACAATCGTAGTTTCTCGACTATTCTCTAATTAATACCAATGTTTTACGCGAAAGGGGAAGTATCAGGCTTGATGTGGAGGAAAGAATTCATCGTAATGAATAAGAATAAATCCAACTTTCCACTTAGATAATTTTTTTTATTCGACCTAGGTTTCGATTTACTACCTGATGCCTGATGATGATGTAGTACATCGAAACCAAGGTCGAACAAAAAAAATATCTAAGTGGAAAATCGCCTTTACTCTTATTCATTATGGTTTTACGCGAAGTCGTTCCGCAACTATTCCTATCCACACGGCCAATTGTTAATGATAATTCTCCGGTGCTATCGCGCCGATGGGCTCGATCTGTCATCTAATTTATTCTATGGGTGACGTGGCTGAAAAAATCGCACGCCGTGCACCACCGTCTTGCGAGTAAGCGACGCTCCATAGCCACCCACGTTACGAAACGCGCAGAAGTGAACGAGAGAGGGTTACGCACACGACCGCATGCACCTTTCTCTTCCGACCACCATACTCCTCCACCTCCACCTCCCGTATGCGGGGCACACGCAAACACGGGCGTGGTGCTCGCTCTGTCGGGGAGAAGGGAATCGTCCCGGACACCACGAGCAGCGTGGGGCGGGCGGGGGAGTGAGCGGCCTCGAGGACTTCTGCTGCCCCCACCGGGGTGGCGGCGACGGCGGCGCCTGTTCCCCGTCGCTCTCAAGGAAGCGTTCCGCCTCTAAATGGGCAGGAAAACAAACGACGGTGAACGCCCCATTGAAATGGGGATGTCCAGCCTTGGCATATCCGCCACACCATTCCTCAGTCAACCGCCGATATCAAGTTTCGAAGTAAGAGAAATGCACCTCAGTCAGTGAGGTACTGCACGTCAAAAACTTAACCGTCACAGTTAAGGTAGTCCGAGCGAGACAGGTCCCTAGTCATTATAGAGACCTTATTCGAATTATACGTTTTTATTTCACCAGCTACACGACACATCAATTAAATATTGCATTAATAATGTTGCAATAACATAGTTTAAGATGACAGAAACTAAGTAATTAAATGAAAATATCTAAATAATCTTTAACTTGACTCATTTTTTTCGCGCGGTGCGTTTCAAACTCTTTCAAAACGGAAGGTTTTTTGTGATACCCAAGAACCTACTGCGGTGACAATTTGATTAATTTTTACAAATAGTTGAGAAAACATACAAACTACACGCTCTTAGTTTGTTTACGACATCTAAGTGTTATAAATTCGTTATCACAGTTGATGTTATAACTCCGAAAGTAATGTGGTAAGGGGTTGAATTTTTTGTTTCATTAGAAGGGTGAGATATTTTTCTTTAAAATGAGACCAAACTCATGGATTTCTAAGTAAAATGATATTTCGCTCCAACTACCTTAAGAAGCATAATTGACAGCAAGTTTTCCAACGACCTGAAGTATACAGTCCACATACAAATATATGTTCGCAGCAGGCATAAGTGATTTCCTTTTAAAAGGTCATGGATTTTTGAAAAAGGCACGTGACCCTAAACAGCATCTCAATTGTTTGACTTCACCGCACGTTATCGCTTCCTTACAGCACATTAACTTCCAGGGAAAAGATGTAATTATAGTCGTCATTTGCCTTGCACAAAGGAAATGAGAATAATTATTTTCGTCGAATTAGGGTACACAATGTATCCATAGTTAGTTGATTGCTGAGAATTTCAATCTCAGTAATTAACTAAATCGATCAATAGAAATAGAAAACTAAATCGAAATAGAAACAATATTTTTGCGTCACCAGTGCCAAAATATTTACTTCTTTACTCCAAGGTTCATACAGCCACTAACATAAAAAAATGAAATTAGAATATAGCGTCATTTATGACCCAAGGGAAAATCTCGCCCAAATTACCCAGAGGCGCCTGGAGCGCTAATCTAATCGTGACTAATTGAGTGCACATTTTACAAACTTTTCAAGACGATAAAAATTCTTGAAGCGCACTTCATTTAGGTACACCTGATTATATAGTATAAAAAACCATACATGTAGTAATATAAATGATGCAAGAATTATACTTTAAAATGTCGTCTTGATTCAAGCATTATTATGACCTTGGTTTACGTGAAATTCCAAATTTAGCGAAAATCACACGTAAATACGTATTTTTCCCCTCGCTAGATTACTTGATTTTTTTGCCAACATTACAGTAATATGAAACAATACTTAGCATTTATGCGATCTGAACATAAAGAATCGAATACTTTCGAAACAAATATCGTGCCATAAGGTCTCCGTGAGAAAATAGCGTTTAATGGCCTAGCAACAACAATCCTAATATCGCTGTGAAGGACAGCGTAACTAAACAAGAAATAGTGTCTCATTTCTAGAATATATACCATTCCATGACGTCATCCGCCGGAATCTCGGGCGATGTAACATTCCGACGCCGCAAAGAGTGCGTAAATTTTGAGAAGGAATATCCTGACATGGAAACGTTGATGGAATCCCTAATTTATACCTATTTATTTAAGGATATGAAGTTCACGAGCAAATATTTTTTTAAATACTAGCATGTTCCCTATCCATCTAAACCAACCCCGCAAAAGCTCACGGTCGAGGCCCAGAGGAGGATTTTGGGACTGGAAGGGTGTATTTGTGAAACAGACGGTTACTATCTATGTTACAATGGTTGTTACTATGGATGACTGGGTAGTGATGTGCGTACCTTCGTTTACGTTTGCCCGCCAATCGCGCAATTCTTCTCTCGCCTAAATAGTAAATCAGATTTTCAGGGGCAAAAACTCCTCGCTTTCCTCTTCACTGGAACGACTCCCTCCAGGAAGTAGCGTCCAACAGATCCGTCAGCCACAGGCTTTAACTAGAGCTATTTTTTACATCTGATAGGATGCCGCAAGGGCAAACGGCAAGGGATATAAGAACACCACTCATTATTTAAAACCATCATCGTAATACAAAAAAAGTTCTTCCAGCATTTTTTGTTACCCCATATTTAAATTTTTAGGCACTCTTCCGCGATTCTCTCGTAGTCACGAGTATTTATACCTTTGAGCGCTGGTGATCATCCATCCTATTTTTACCGAGTGATCATTCTTTAACTCAAACTAAAGAAAAAAATTATCTCTTCACATAGTTTAAATGAAATCCACATAATATATACGCAATATATAATTGAGTTGTAATTTAATCGAAGTATACTTGGCTGAGGTTCAGTTATGATCAGAATTTGTGAAAGATTGCTGGGAGTTTTTCAACCTGTTAGGGCTAGCATTTATTCCCCTCATATTACAGCGATGATTATTCATCTCCGTCAAAATTAAGGCGCACGCCGAGATAAGCTGCTGAGAGAATGCGTATTACGACTACTGAGAGAATGCGTATTACGAATACGATGTCGAAAAAACTACCCCATAAAAAAACCAGGAGAATAATGTGGGTTAAAGGTCAAATTAAGATAAATCCAAAAGTTCGATGCATCGCGGGGTAGTCAACGCCAAAGGATATGATAAAGAATATACACACGGAGTTTGTCACCCATTACGGACAAATGATAATACATAGCATAGACGAAACAATTAGATAGGGAAAATTATGATGCCGAGTTTTTACGTATCACCAGTTCTAACTAGCCAGCAAAACATTTTAAAACCACAAAATATTAATCTAAGTTAACATTGCTTATAAGTCTGTTCTTCGGAGTACATCGAGGTTTTCCCACCAGAATGGTTTTTCATCCCTTAGGACAACGGTTAGTGCTAGTGTGCACGTGAGTGCGTGTATTTTCTTCAGTGCTGAATGTAATGAAGGGCAACCATAATCCTAATTTCACTCGTAATATAGCTGCCATTATTTAAGACATCTCTAGTTTCAGATTCACTCGTTGCAGATTTTCCGACAACTCGAATATAGCACCTTTAGTGTGCATTTTATAAACTGAGATGAAAATAAAATAGGGTTTTCAGACTTGTACTAAATGGAGGTTATTACATGGGCTCTTATGGAGATTGCACGGATTACATCAGACAATGCAAACTTGAACGAGAAAGCATATTCAAGCTTTTAATTCAAAAGGTTAATAAGAATCGATAAGTCCCGAGAAATTTAATGAAAATAAAATATAAGAACCTTACTGCCTTTTTTTTAAGCTATTAGCGAATTACTGCCGTAATCGGAGTCAAAATGCGTTAGTTCCACGCAAATTACGCTGGTATCGCCTCTTTTAGCTGGACAAATGCGGTTAAAAAAAATATTTTCTAGAAATAAATTGCTTATTTTGTGCCATAATTTCAGTTTTCAATAAGTAACCCAATTCAGGATCGGATGCAAGATTTTTTTGAACGAATGCATACAAAAATTGTGCAACTTAACCTCCTCAGTTCCGAGAAATATCCAGCATTATTTTTTGAAAATTCTTCACACTTACGTTTTACGTTGTAAGTCATGTTTGCAGAGTTAATATCTACCAATCAAGCTTCTTAATGATGCTGCCATTTATCAGCAAGTGGCATTGCCAATATTTTGGGTTGCTGAGCGGGAAAAAATTCAAACGTCTGTGCATTGTACACAATACCCCAGGACCGAGGAGATTAAGAGTTGTATTGACTCACATAGTCAAGGCACATCCACCTTAAGTTATATACCCGCGGCATGCAGGAAGGAGAGGAGTGGGGGAAAATCTTCATTTCCAACGCCTCCGTTCGCCCTTCGGGACATTTTTAACTGCAGACGCTAGCCCACAAAACGACGCAAGCGGCTCAACTACGAGTAGCCAAGGTGACAATTGATCTCTTAAACGACCCCTAGTGCAGAAGAAATAACATTACCAACGCTTTCCGCAAACCGGAAAGTGACGTCAATCCTTCCGTCGTCGTTCGCATCGCGGACTCTCGAGATGGCGAGTGCGTCGCGTTCTTGCCTTTGCATCGAGGAACGGAATGGAGAGGAGTAGAAGGAAGGGTGAAGGAGGAAGAGCATGGAAATGTCCACACAATCTCGCTAGCGAGCTGTTGCCCCGTGCTGCTAACTCTTCCACCCGACTCTCCTCCTCCTTCTCCCCTCCCGCCCCTCCTCCCGCATCACCGTCTCCCGCCCAATCCATCCGCACTCACGTCCAAAGACGACGCCTCGCGACTACCAACGAGATCTACGAAGAGCCAAACCGACAAGGCCGTGACCATGGACTCGGCTCTCCCCGCTGTGCACTAGACTCGACGGCAAACTAAACGCTTATCAATTCCGACACCCACTGACCAGCGTCCGAGAAATCCCGCGGATAGGGTCGGTGGGAGTGGATAGGGCACCGGCTGTCCATCTTGAGGGCCAGAGGGTTCGAATCCCGGAAAGGGCTGGGGAGGACTATTCTCAAGAGGGACCCTACTTGGTTGCTCAGAATTTTCTCGGGCTTCCGTCCGGGTGAGTGGGTCCATTTTGGCCGACGTTTCGATGCTCGAATCAAACCTTCCAGCCAATCACCACTTGATCTCGCGCTTGGCCTCCCTTTCGGTACATATAGACGACCCTTCACCAGACACGGCATTCACCCCTGCCCTCGAAACGTCGGCCAAAATGTACCCACTCACCCGGACGGAAGCCCGAGAAAATTTCCAGTTAATCGTACGCCGGGAAAGCACCAGATCTCACTTCCTCCTTGGTAGCCATGTATCCTCGACGTATGATAACAGTGGCAGAAATTGTGAAGAGTTCACAGCGGCAAAGACATTCGCCTAGACTGAGCGAATCCCAGTCCAGGCTTATGATTTTCCCACTGTGAATTTCACACTATTGTGTGACCACAAGTGGTTGACTCCGTCAGTTACCGCGCGGCCTGCTCCACAGATATTTGAAATAGTGGTAGGTAGATCGAATAACGTGGGCTGTGGCGTGCTAACGGGGATAAGGGGGCAAGGGCTCCCCCAACCTACAATGTAGACAATTTTTCCGGACGTTCAGCGTATTTTGCAACAGCCAAACTATTATGGCAGAAACGATCACAGGCATAACACTTTACTCACTGAGGGTCGGAGCATCATAGAAATAGAGTCAAGACAGTGTATTAAGGAAATAGACTGCAGAACCGATAAATTTAGAATGTCATTTTTCCACTTACAAATAACGACTACAACAGTTGCGACAGATCAGTTCTATTATACTCTGACCCTCACAAGGTAAAGAGGATTTTATACGTGTGGTAAATATCTTAATATCATTATTAACAACTCACCCCGCATGAAATTTCCGACGTGATTTTGTACATTGTAGTATTATGAATCAGTCACATTAATAATACTAATCAGTAGTTGTATCTTAAATAGTACACTGCATGGTAGCATGCTCGTCTACGCAGCAGTCGCATAGCTTCTGGTCTGACCACGCATTGTTATCCTGACTGCTTTTGGCCGGCGCCTAACAGCTGCAGGTAGGTGCGTGGTTCTGAGTGGAGCTGGGATGAGTGCTTCACGCCTGGTGAGGAAACACCCCGAGCCACAAACCCTGGTGGTGTCCTGAACGGTATTTCGTAGATGTAGATGTGAATGTTAAGGAGTCGTGAGGAGTCTCAAGGGGTTTAATTCAAACTTCAGAGAGTATTTATCTGAATACACTAGAACGTACCTGGAAAAAGCTGACATCTTAAATCAAAATCCTCAATTTTTTAGTCTAAAGACAAAAATACTAAATTTTAGGAGTTTTTGAAGTTATTAACAGTTTGTCGGTAGCGGAAGTGCCAAAAGGCTTGACCTTTTGCAACCTTCCCTGCGTTCGCAACACTGTTACGCCTCTGCGCAAGGGTGACGAAGAAAAAATTGAAACTTCAATCCCATGATATACCGATTGAATAACGCATTCCAAAGGTTATAAAGATGAAGCATGTCAATGAATCACTTGAGCTTAGATTATGAAATAAGATGTCATAGCGGTCACGCATGCATGCATGCATACAACAGAATAAAACCCAACCTTTAGATAACTAGTTTCGACTAAATTTACTTATCATCCATAAGACGAAAACAAAAGTATGTTTATGAGAATCAAAGGGCATTATCGCACTTGTAAAGCTTAAAATTGCTCGTGAACGGATAATTCTCAAGGCTTTAAAGAAGTAAGAAAAAAGTGACCAACTCTGGAAATAATAATCGTGGCCGAGACGCTCCAAAAATTGCCAACAGACGCATTTCAAATATAAAGATATCTTTCAGTGATTCGACTGGAGATACGCATAAAATAAAAATAGTTTCGTTTGAATTTGAACATTTTGACTCGTTTGACACACGAATACCATCCCACAACACATTCTTACCATTACTCTTCGTGGACAATAATGGAGAAGTAAAACGTCGTCGAAGGACCAGTTCAAGCGTCTTGGATATTGTTACGACCACTACACCATGGTCTATTCATAGCAGAATGAGACCTCAACGACCGTCAATGGCCGAATCAAAGATCGATTCCGAACGAAAGAAGCGACGAAATGAGAAGATTCCTATGCAAAAAGGAAGGCACCATCTCTCACATGACCGCCCTCCGTTACCAATAGAAGAGCAGTCTAGACATCGTCCTCCAGGATCCGCCCATCGTGGTAGCTTCAAGACAGCGCACGCTTCTCGAAATAGAGGAGATAGCACTCGCCAAAGGTTACAAATGAGGCGATAAGAGGATCCATTCTCGCGAGGGCAATGCAAAAAAAATAGCGGGAGGGAATCACAGGGCGATGCAAGTTTACAAACAGGTCGGAACCGAGTGACGTCGTCGCCGTCTCCCATTGGCACCTATTTATTCACATTCTCCGACGCAATTACACCGTTTCCTTGTGGGTGTGAGACTGCAGTTCCACGGTACACCGCGAGGGAGCGAGCATGGCGCTCAAGAACACACGTACAAAAGCCAACGTCGTAGTCGCTCCTCTCTCTGATCTCACCATCCCTTCTTTGACTCCTCCGGCGTAAAAACCGATGAATCCTGTTACTCGCCCACACCTCTCTTCCATACTCTCCTTTCCTTGAAGGAGAGTAAAAAAATGAAGAAGCCGGGGCATCAGGGAGGGAAGAACTGCATTGTCTCTGGCCGCGTCAACGGTTAAGGTTATTAGCACCAATGGACGGACGGACATGTGGGTCTGTGCGCTAAAAGTGACTGTGGGGAGAAGAGGGGGGAATAGAAGGCAATGAAACGAGAAGATGAGCTCCGTCCTTGGTTCACCGAGGACGTAGTGCGGGCGACAGTGCATCAACCCTTGGTCGCGGAAGGCCTCGTTCATTTGGAAGGTTCTCGGAACTTGCGAAAGAAGAGCCGAGTGATTACCTACAGTAATTTTTTTTCTCTCTCCGGTCGACCGCTTGACTTGCATCCATTTCCTCGTTGTGGGTGGCTAATCCAACAATCACCGTATCTCTCTTTCCCCCCCGCCAAGCGTCAACACGGCGAATGAAGTCATTCCGCGAGGAGAAAACCGTTAAACGACAAAGACACAAGCTCCAGTCTTTTTTTAATACGAAAACAACCACTTCAACGCCTATGACGCAGACACTTATCGTGAAAGCATTAATAATAACGATCACTTCATTTACTTTCAAATTCATAAGATTCCAACGATGATGTGTGATATTACAACATTATGTTTGAATGAAGATTTGCAATTTTCCACTTCCGAAAATGAAGAAGTCACATTGAAACTTAGGTATTTAGTAACTATAGAGTTATTTATAAGTGAAAAATTGCACATCTTATTAAGTATCATTTATTTTTCATAAAAAATAAATATCCTTGGTGAAATTTAAATCGCAAATCCACCCAAGGCCATCGTAGATACGACGTCAAGAACAAAAATGAAAACAGAGACGATTCAATACACAAGAGTGTTGTAGAAACTCCACCACGCCAAGCAACTGTGAGGATAAACACTATGACCTGCCCGGATAAACAATCATAATTGATGAATAAAGCTTTTAGAAAATGGGAAAGAGAAATTTATTGGTAAAACTTTATATTAAAGAGAATCCAAGCCTTTGGTGGCATTCATGTTGGCTACGAGCAAAGGTGGTGGGTTCAAATTTGTTTCAAGTTTGAATTACTTATAGTCCAACATTACGCCTAAGTTAGAAGGTACGACGTTTAGAATTAGCGAGAGGAACACCGCAAAACCAAGTCATCAGAACAAGAATCAAAACAAAAATTTCTACGGGCATCATAGCAACGAAAATATTCAGGCAAAACAATTGACAATAAAAAGCGCGCGCGTTTCCCATGTGTACATGCGCAGCACGAATCAATATCTCCACCACGCACGCGATAACTTCCCCTCAAGTCCGTCGCAATAGTGCAGAGGGATTGACGACAGCGTGGCGGAGCAGATAAAAACTTGGCGAATGCCTCATAAGTAATACGAGCATAAATTATTATTATTATTACGACACGCAACACGCGCGCGCATCAGCGACGACAATATTTATCCTCCCTCGCACGGCTAGCCGCTGGTCCACGGCTGATAAGTCGTCGTTCGATCGCTTTCAGAGGCAACTAATCAAACCGTGTCACACACACCACAAAGCATGAAAAGAATAGAAAATAAAAACTGAACTGAGGCCTTTCAACCTTGAGGGTGACTGATGCAAAACGTCCTTGGACATCTCGGCCTGCCGTCCGAAACAGCCAGGCGAAGGAACATTTATCCAGCCATCTTCTCTCCTTCCTCCCAGCTCTCCTCCTTCCCCCCGCGGCCGACAAGAAGTCTCGCCGCCTCGCTTTTTTACGATCATTATACGTACCAAAGGCACCACCCGACAAGCATGCTCACAACTTCTAGAGGCACAATCGCATTTCCCAGCTGCCCTCTCCCGATCGCAACAAACAAGCGAAAAGCAAGCAGCAATTTTCAAACGAAATAAGAGTTCCCGCGTCCCTGAAACATTTTGCAATATTATGAGTGGTTTTCAAGGTAAATGACACTCCAATCAGTTTATTGAACGAAATACTTAACAGATTATTCTTCACAATTTTGTTCTCTTACATGATCCTTACGTTTAATCTTTTCCGGTTTACCCCACTAACCATGGAAAGTTGGCAACGTATTACCCCGTTCGCAACCTTCAACGGTCACCATATTTGTCCATCATCATCTACCGGACACTTTAAGATCATTACAATGGAACACTTGACCATTTTAACTAACAAGCAATTGGATAGCAGAAAATAAAAATTTTATGTACAAGGATAACTATAATAAAAGCACTACAGTAGAATTTTTTTGAAATGAAACTAAAGTTGCCAATGCCGGTACCAACTGGGCGCTAGCATCACTAATTTTAACCCTTGTCAACGAATTGCCACGGTACCAAATTGGTAATGCGAACAGGGCATTACGAAATAAATATATACGGTAGTATGAACGCGCGATCACTCAGCATTTTTGCGCTTACGGTGGTAACACACGGTAATGCCGCGTCTACACTGATCACGTAGGTTGAGTATTTTAACTGCGTCTTCCACATAAATGCACCGTGTAGACGCCATCTCATTACTTGAGTGACGGGTCCACTTAGGTGGAAATCATCATCATTGGTCGTTCAATCCTAAGATTGGTTGACTGCAGCCCTCCACCCTTCCCTATCGAATGCTAGTTCCATTACCTCCTGGTATCTCTTCCTATGTACTCTTTATTTGGTCCATGAACTTATTCCTGGGTCTTCCTCTGGAGCTTTTCCCTCTATTTTGCCTTCCAATATGTTCCTCACAAACCCATTATGCCTCAGGGTGTGTCTAATCCATCTGGGTGTTCTTTTCTGTATGGTTTAAGTGGACATGAGAACCCCTAATTAAGTGGACTTGTGTGATATCGATAGTGTTCCATCTAGTTGGTCGAGGTCTCGTCATCGATAGATCGAGGAGTTTCGACAGTCATACGCATCGTACTTGTGTTTATATTATTCATATTAGGGGTCGAGTATTTGTGTAGTGTTACTCATTAGATTGCGCTGTTATACGTGATGAGAAATCACCGAAATAAACTCGAACATTCGCGCGGTGGTGTGTTCCTACCATGAAGTCTAGCTGTGGCAACGGTAGATTTAATAACTGCGTGTAGAAGATCGTCTGCATTTAAGGTAGTTCGAGCGAAATATCATTTCACCTAGATATCAATTAATTTACTCTCATTTTAAAGAATCATATATCTCACCCTTCCACTGACACCAACAATTCAACCCTTTACCGCATTAGTTTCCGACGTTTTTGACGCCCTTTTACATGGGAAACGGTACGTGTGCACTCCACAGATAGCTTTTTTTTAAATGAGGAATTTCTAACACCCAAATCTCGAACAAAATAACAGTGTTTAGTATGTATGTTTTCTCAACTATTTTTGAAAATCAATCATATTGTCACCACAGTAAATTCTTCGGGATCACAAGAAAAAACCTTCCGTTGTGAAGGAGTTTCTAACGTACCGCGCGAAAAAAAATGAGTCAAGTTGAAGACATATTTAGATATTTTCATTTAATTACTCACAATCTCTGTCTTGTAAAACTATATTACTGCACAATTAATAATGCAATTTTCAATTCATGTGTCCTTCAGCTGGTGAAAATAAAACCTATACGTCGAATATGGTCTCCATTATGACTAGGGAACAATTTCGCTCAAATAGTGAGTGAACGCAAAAAAAAAAAAACATAAAAGTGAGCATTTAACTAAACCTTTCACTTGAGGGCACCGTGTAGACGCTCTCTCATCAATTAAGTGACGGGTCCACTTTGGTGAATATTGGAACTATTAAATGGACTTCGATGATATTGATAGTGTTCCATCGAGGTGGTCGAGACCTAGTCATCGATAGGTCGAGGATATTCGATAGTTATAAGCAACATACTCGTGTTTACATTATTTATATGAGGAGTTGAGTATTTGTGTACGTGTTATTCATTTCTATCTCTCTACTACACTATCATTTATTAGTTTGTGATGCTATAAGTGTTTAGAAATCACCAAAATAAACTCAAACACTCGCACGATGCAGTGATCTTTCCATAAACTCTAGCTTGGGCAACGGTAGATTTAATATCTGCGTGTAGACGATCGTCTGCATTTAAGTGATACATTTAAGCACACCCCACTTAAGTGCACATGCAGTATAGGCGAAGCATAACATCGAAGTTTTTCTCGAGAAGCTGAAATTTTTCGACACTGCGGAATGACTGTACGTGCGATGGTGGTGTGAACGGGGCTTCTCCCTCCTTCGACCCTCCCCCCTCTCTCCTCTGCCTGGTAGATTTAATATCTGCGTGTAGACTATCATCTGCATTTAAGTGATACGTTTAAGCACACACCACTTAAATGCACATGCAGTATAGGCGAAGCATAACAACGTAGTTTTTCTCGAGATACTGAAATTTTTCGACACTGCGGAATGACTGTACGTGCGATGGTGGTGTGAACGGGGCTTCTCCCGGCTTCGATCCCCACCCCACCCCTCTCTTCTGCCTCACCAAGTCTCGCCTCCTCCTTTAGCAATCTCCCAATGCCTCCCCCTTCCTCCTCCTCCTACGCTCTCTCTCTCTCCCTCGGCTCTCCTCGAATCTCCCTCCCCCTTGACTACATACATACAGATACACGCCAGCCGAGTGAGGAGAGCTTCACTTCCTGGTGCTTTGCTCCGAGCTGTTGAGGGGGAGAGGTTGGGAAATGAGTAGGCTGGGGGGGGGGGGAAGGCGCAGGGCAGGGGAGGCAGAGAAGGGGGGAAAAAGGAGGAGAGGCCGATTTCCTTGAAAATGCAACAACAACCACCTCTCACTCGAAAGAGCTCCTCTCTTTCCAGATCCTCGGGTTTCCCATCCCATCCCCCACACATTATACACACACCCCGATTTCGCCCTCCCTCTTTCCTTTGCATGTAGCGCCATAAAGGAGGCGCCTAATACGGGAAGAATGGATAAAACGTCTCTTTTTATTCTCCTTTGGGGGCGAGATTTCCGAGAGTTTTTTTTTAAGAGTATATCCTTAACGCAGAGCTCCCCGTCACTGCTATCCGAAAAATGGTAAATTAAATCCGCGCCTATGCTTACAAGAATACGGAAGTATAATTAAGGGTTTGCTCACAGCCAGGAGCATAATTTTGCAGCAGATGAAACCTGGTGCAGGGTAGCTATAGTAATGCAATACATTGCAACAAATATTCCCTTCTAAGGGATCTACTCAGCTAGCTGTTCCGTCTCCTAAGTCTCGCTCCTGAGAAGTTTGTGCTAACCTCAGTGCATACCCCACCAATTATTACCCACGCAATAAGCCTGTATTTCACCGCTTGTCCACCACCTTTCTTTAATAAAGGTATTCAATATATCTACGTCTTTGATTTATGGTTCCATTTACCTACTCTGCCTCCTACTAATCCCAATAAGTAGCTTTCATCCATTTCACCGCACTAAGGCCCCTGCCAAATACCCACGAGGTGGATTGCAGGGAAATATGTACACGTAGACGAAGGACGCATGTGTCTCATTCTTCAAGTCACCGTAACTTACCCATTCGTCATTACTCCATCTGATTTCATTCTTCACAGTAAAGACTTCACTATTTGTTTCTTCGCGCAAATTGAATGCTAATGACCAAATAAAAAACACTTCAAAGGAGTAGGGCGATTTGAGAAATTTGCAAGGGTTACCTATACGCACTTACTCCCGTTGGACAAATCAGAAGCATCGGTCAACACTGACGATTTTCATTGGATGGCAGAGTGTAATTCTGTGATGACTTAATGAGGTAGGAAGTCTACAGGCGGCTTAGCTCAATTTTCATTAGTGAGATTAAGAATCACAGGGAATGGCTTCCAGTGAGACTTTAAATTAGATTAGTCGACGGGTAGTATAGCTGACTTGTTGATAAACTCCCTAATGCTTGTTTCTCAATCTGCCACTTAGTACTAACATCACGTCTCGCATGATCCCTGCATGACTCTTGTATCTCATGTATTTGCATTACAAATTAATTCAATAGTTTCTGTATCATTGGTTGCATACCTATAGTGTAGTTCATGTAGGTGAAGGTTACTTGCATATACAATGGAGTGTATGTTGGTGATAGCTCACCGCCATCCAAACACCCTTGAGATAGTTTGAAGTGTAGTATGTAGATGTAGATGAGGCGTATATTCATTTGCGAACAAAAAACACGGTTTAAACGTGACCACTCTAAGACAAACGTTATTCACAATCAATAATGAAAGTTTGTGTTGAAATTACATCAACGAAAGACCGTGCAAGCTACCACTAGGGAGTGTGCCATGGGGTGATTCCACACCAGGCATGCAGCACTCATCCCAGTTCAAATCAGAACCGCGCACGTTCCCCCGAATGCCAGGCGCAGGCCAAAAGCAGTCAGGTCAACTGTACGCAGTCAGACCACAACAAACAAACCAGGACAGTGATACGTAGAGGAACATGCTACCATGGAGCACACTACTCAAGATATAAATACTGATTAGTATTATTAATGCGACAAATAAATATCACTACTGGGTACTAAGAAATGCAGGAGTATATCATGAATTTAATTACCTGTTTTATAGACGGGTAGAAAAGTAATAGATAGAGTTATGGTATTACATTACATACAGAGCGGAGGGGGCGAGGGGCATTAGGAGAGGGTGATGGCGAACATGAAACGCGCACCCACGCGTGCATTATAACCAGCCTCGCGAACCACCTGCGGCTGGGCACAAACGGCGAGGGTGGGCATGTCCTCCCCACAAAGGGAAGAGACAAAAACACGCTCCCTTTCGGGAAGGAGGGGAGGGTTGCCCCACAGCTTCCAGCAATGCGACGAACGTGCGCGTGTCGGAATGAAACTCGCCACCCGTCACGGCGACAGCTGAAAAGCGCTAAGCGCAATCTCGTCCATTTGGAACGAAATTCTAAGACTAGCCGTCCACTCGTCCTTCGCGTTACGGCTCTTCAGAGATGCCCATTCCCCTCCTTTCCACCTTCCCCTCCCCCCACACGTACACACGCCTCAGTGTCCCTGGGAATCGATAAAGAGAGAATGCCAACAAGAATTGCATTCGTTAACAGCCTGTGACCTCCGTCCTTCTTCCCCGAGATGAATACTGCGAGAGAAATGGGAGCACCCTAACGGCACTTTATCATCGTGGTGCGAGCCATAGTTTTCTTAAACGTCATTCTTTATTCTTCTCGGACATCACGCGATGAGAATGCATTACCCCTTTGACAGTGATCACAAGTACACGGGGACAAAAACAAATTGGTGCGGGGAGTACAAATTTATCATATGCACGAGTCATTACAAACCCGGGTGAAGTTAGATGATTATTGCAACCTGCGATAGGGGAAACTAATGGGGCAGCAACGGTAAACACAATGAAAAAAACACATTTAACGTTACCACAGTATTAAACAGCAAAAATGACCACTAACACCAATAGCTAACCAAACGAGAGCACTTAAAATTGAGCTAAAGTTCGAGAGAAAAGAAAAAAAATCATATTTTCACATTAATCAGTGGTATCGCCCGTCTGCATTTCCCAACGGACATCCATATGATAAATAAGGTATTCATAGATAGATGTGATATACATCGACAGAGCCAGCACGCTGAACACGTAAGATATGGCATTGGATATCGAGAAGAGCGCAATAAAACAAGATTAGCGATTTTAAAATCACAAGGAATATCAAATTTAAAATATTTAAAAGCCTTAAAAGAGTTCGATGAACTTAATTCTCACCACAACCATTACCGGTATCAGAGGAAATAAGAAGAGGTAACAGACAGCAAAAGCTATTCCCGATAGTTAGGGGATTGGCTCTGAAGTTGCACGTGGTGAACGGAGGGAGACGGAAGGGAAGCCCCGTGTCGGCATTAGCGGCGAGTCGCCAAAGGAGTCCACAGTTCGGTATACGATTAGTCGTAAGGAGTACATCACTAATTTGCTTTGAAACATTATCGACATTTTTCCCCAATGGACTGAGACCATAATTGCAGCGGATGAGAATTTTGACAAGGTTTGTCGACAGGTATGGCAGCTAATAAGTTATTTGCTCCTTAAGGCTGGTTTATTTAACTGCTAGATAGAACTAAGGGCACGTCTTGCGTGTTTCCTGCAGAACTCCTGTATCTCTAAGCACTCAAGTAATTGTACATTACATCATTTCAAACTGTTTCGCTAGCATTAGTAGCATGCCTATTGAGTGGGGCATGATGGTAAAATATCACCTCCTGACAGATATTTTCATGTTTTTCCGAATGTATTAGTAGCCCCAGTTTCATTCACTTAACTTCTTAATGTGACTTGATTTAGAAAACATTTTACACAATTAATCTGAAGGATTCGTCTGGGAAATAAACACAATCGTATCTTGCCAATATTTCGCGGCGTTATTTCTGCTTCATCAGGGCTATAGAATAATTATTGACATAAGTTATGACATTATACTCATCAGTCATTGACATCAGTCCGTTCATGAACTCATATCAATAATTATTCTCAAGCCCCGATTACGCAGAAATAAATCTGAGTCGGCAAGAGACATTTATAATAATAATAATAATTACTTTATTTAGAATCTGGAATCTCATGTCCCCTAGGTTCAAGTAGGAAACACAAAAAATATGTAAATATTGACTGATAACATTACGTTGTGAATTTAATGATTTAGGCCTCAATAAATAATAACACCAAAAATGCAAAAAAATACAATGTTGGATTAACTGAACTCGCTCATGAACTGAATCAATTACCTAGAATAACATTAGAAATCAACCAAAACATAATTTAACATGAAATATAACACATGTAAAAATATCAGAGCTTAAATATAATGCTTGTCGGTTTACATATTATACTAAAATCTTAAACTGCATTAGGATATTAACAATTTGATTATATGTGGTTGATGAGATAGAGATTATACTCATTTCCCAAGACCTATCCTCCAGAATAATTGGGTAATTGCGTATTAACTTGATTAGAGTAGTGTTTTGCATGACGGTGATAACTCACCCTCTGCCACACATCCTTGAGGGTGCTTACAGGATATTACACAGATAGGTAGTACCATCAACCCGACTCCCGAATGCTGCGCAGATCTAAGGAGAAAGAGTGAGAAGACGTGCAACTGGTTCCGCAGCGTCGTTAAAAAATGACAAGGAAGGGATTCGACGACAAAAACGCAACGGGACGCGAGATGGATCCCGGGGGGATTGATAGGAAAAGTTCGCATATAGCGCGACGAACGACGCTCGCCTTACGCCGCGGATTCATCTCCGCTCGAAGTCGCGGCGAAGAGGACATCGTAAAAACAAGACACCTAGAAACGAACGCAAACGATACGATGTTGACATCGCCCGCCATGAAACGCAAGCAAATTGTGACCGTTGACACGAGCGTCTGTCTGACCGGGTCTGGGGGTTGAGACGTCAAGAGAAGAGCCGTCCCGTCCGATGGAATACGGACACCAATGGTCAATCGGAAGACTCGGTCACTCCGCAGCCGCCAATCACAGGCTCGAACCGACTCAAGGCAATAGGTTCCAGGAATTGAACGGCAAATCGCGAGGGTTTTAATGGACTCGAGATAGGATTGAAAAAGGACGATCGACGGCACGAGACCACGACCATCCGTCCAATTGAGGGCATCTGACCTCTTCCAAGGTTTTGATCTGCAACTACATACAGTGAAACCCCTCTCCACTACCACTCCTATCAAGCGACCACCCCTCAACAAGATCATTTTTCAACGGAACAGTCGGTGTTTGCTTAATTCAGGTTACACTGTATATGTGCACATCAAATTTATATGTACTGAAATTTCCTATGAGCAACTAAATTATGAGGAAATAAACGCCATCTGTACATGTTTCAACAAAGCCGTCGCTTCAACAGTTTTTCCAATTTTTTTCAAATCAGCCGCCCGTTCATTTGCATAATATGTACTCCTAGAAACTGAACCCCTGTCGAACGACCGCCCCTCTGAACGACCATTTTTTAACGGAACCATCGGTGGTCGCTTAATATAGGTTTCACAGCAGTACTCCGGCTAGCGGACGAATTGGCGTGTGCCAGGGGGAATTACAACAAGGTCACAACTCATGCATCTCGCACAATATTCCATCTCTACAAAAATGTTTATGATATTGAAATGAAAAAAATAACATTCCCTCCCCAAAAATCAATTAATAAAAGAACGTCAATATCCACCACGATAGGGTGCACATAGCCCTGATTACACGATACATTAACCCGTACAAGTTAATGTAAGAATGCATAAACGCGTGAATTAACGCGAAAATTCACCGCGTAACCACGCCAACTTGTACGAATGCATGAACGCATGAACAGGAAAATAGAACCTGCTCTATTTGGTTCATGCATTCGTACATGAACTTGTACAATAACACGTACGGGTTAATGTATCGTGTACCCAGGCCTTAAGACGTAGTTGGACATCCAAGGCCTTATTGAGGAGGGACCTCAGAAAATTCGTGAATATGACACATCAAACCCCCCGACAAATCTCAACTTTTGATTGTCCCCATTTAAAATATTCGGGGCTGTGATGTCAAAATTTCTCCACTGTTGAGGCTTGGGAATTCCGAGTCCATACCGAATAGGGCAACAGCTACGAAGAAGAGAGATGACATTGCGTGAGAGAGAGAAGAGACGAAAACTGAGAAGGGTTTTGAAGGAAACCATGCAATGACTTGTCACAACGTATTGATTCAAAATTGCTCAGCCTGAACCGTCAAAAAATCTGTTAATGACCTAATGCATCCCCGCCATAGCTACGCCAGGAAACAGTAACACTGTAATTCTTTCTCTACCACAACAAAAACTGTAGGTATCACAAGAAAAGTTCACGAGAGTACCGGAATATTTCAATAATTAACCATTTCAGCGAAGTAATTAATTTAAGAGGGTAAACAGATGATGAAAACAGGAGGAAATGAAAACGATTGAATTAAATGGCACATGAGCTAGGACATGGAGATCGCAAAATAGATGAATGCGAAACTGCCAACTTTTTATATCAAAGCTCGAGAAACATCATGCAAGCGCTGCATTTTGCGATCCCACGCGTATTGGAAAAAACGACAGCACAAGCTCAATAAATAGCGCGAGCGCCATCGGCATGAAAGACTCGGTCTGCAAAAGCCATAATAAACAACGGAAAATTGTCACGGAGGAATACCTTTAGATTTGATTCGAATTTAGTCAAAAGGGTGGTTTGAGTTGCATTCGGCACGAAAAAAGATTTAATTTATCACGACGAATAACTCTGACCTAATTTGTGACGAGGCACCTGTTACGTTTCGTATATTTGTTTTAATTTACTAGGAGAATAGAGAGCAAAATTTGTGCATTCCTATACAAAAATGTCACTAAGGTAAAAATCAAAAAGATACAAAATCTTACGGAATGCAATTTATGAAGAGATACGCATAAAAAGAAAACAGGAAGTCCATTGGGAGAACAGCCAGAGAGTAGTAAGAATGAGAACTAATCTAATACTCATCACGCATCTCCTGTAAATTACATACAATTAAAACGATATTAGAACGATTCCGACACAATTGTCATTGACGCACAGGAAAAAAATAAATCTCGAGCAGTCACTGCAACAGTAAGGCCGTTGGTCAACACGAACTCGCCTTGACGACTAAAAAAAACCAGAAGTTGAAGGCTTTGCAACAGCCATTAGGTGGCGGCGCGTCGACGTTTTGTTAGAACTACGAAATAAAATGAGGAGAGGCAAATAAAACTCAGCCGATGAAAGCATCCAACGCGAGATAGCGTTCAGATTCTCGCGATATTTATTCAGAAAAAGAGTAAAGGGAGAAGAAAGAAAATTAAGTGTCTCCCTTCCAAACCCCAGAGCGTCACGACGTGCGTCATACGACCAGGGCGAACCGCCGATATCCCGTTCCCTTCGTCGAGGACGCTGTTCAATCAAGGTGGGGCGCCCCGCAAATGAAAAGAAAAAAAACCAGCGACGCAAATTAACAGATCACATCGATGTGCTCCGAAAACGTAGAGGTTGACTCGCATAGGGGACGCCCGGGTGAAAATCATTACTTCCGTCGAGCGGCCCGTTGAAGAATATTGTCGCTTAGTCCATTTACCTCCAGAAAACCACCTTAAGTGTTCATGGCAGGGGGTTGATGTTCACTAAAATGTACATGAACGTATATAAGAGTAGCAAAACTAGGCGATAACTGCTTATGAAGCGGATGACGTAGGCTAGGATACCCTAGACGCAATCGGAATCGCAACAGAGATTCTCATCTACTTCCAGTATTCGAACCCTGATATTTCAAATGGATGTCTGTCCTCCATCAACCACACCAAATCTATTCCTTTTTACAGACAAATTTCACACGACGTGGCTGGCGCAGATTTTCAGGACATATCACTACATACAGTAGTGATACATTGGAAAGAACAGGCGGAGCAATCTCAATCTAGACGTATTTTCAACGGAAATGGACCAGATACAGGCAATATTAGAAGAATGATTGCGTGACAAGCAGGAACTGATTCAAAAGAAGGGAATGACTGATGACAAAAATATCAAGTGAATCCGAAATACGAAAAGGTCAGCGAACAGTTTGGTATGGAACAAGAAGTTGTTCAATTCTCAAGCCAGAGCCGATAGGAGAGAGGATAGAAATAGATTGGACGCTTTTGAGATGTAAAGAATGCGACTGGAGAAAATACGCAGGGCAGAAAAGAAGTTAAAGAAGGCAGGGTGGACGTGGTAGGGTATAGGAAAAGGAAGGAATTCAGGATTCGGGGAAAGTATACGAGAGCGGTGAACGAGCAAGTGGCATGTTGAAAGTAAATATACAGGACATGGACTGATTAAACGGGGAAGGAATATAAAAATATGGCACAATGAACGGAATGAATACAGACAGGAAGAACAGAGCGCTGAATCAGGGGGCAGTTAAATCACATAAAAACATATTAATAAGAATATTAGTAAAAACTTTAAACACCATTACTGATAATAATGACAGTATTCCGTTTGTGGAAGAAAACCACAGTTTACTTTAAAGCTACACTTTCCGATGAGCTGGGTGTCCGAAAAGTGACCTCTGATTAGCTCTCGCTACGCTGGTAGATAGATAGCCCCTCCTATTTCAATTGCCGGACGGTAATTCCGGGTGCTCTTCTTCTTTTTTGTCGTAACAAGAGTTCTCGGGTCTCCGTCCTGGTCCTGCTCATCAGGGAATCTGATAACGAGGGCTGTGTCGGACCTCGAAACGTCGGCAAATTGGAACAACTCAACCGGTCGGAGACCCGACAACTCTTCATACAAAAGATTCGCCGAGAAACACCAGATCTTTCACTCATCTTTTTCCCTTCATAATTCGTGTCAACATCAACACTGATAAAAAAATCAAAATATTCAGCACACCTTTTTTTGGCTATTAAATGCCACATTCGATTCCTTCTGGTAAGTCACGCGGTGTTATTTGCGTGTACACCCAACAACCGACATCAAGAACTCTTTCAAGCTGTTTTCTTCTTCATGGAATACAAATCTCCCTCCAATAAAAGGTAAAAGAAGGCATGAGGTGGCGCGAAGGAAGTCAACGAAATATTGACAGAGACCAGCAAAAAACTTATCCATGAGGAAAAAACGGAAATTACCCAAATCATTTGACTTAACTGAATTGGCTGAAATCGACGGATGTGTCGGGAAATCAAGTCCCAGGTTCCAAACAGCGCACGAAAGGCGCGCGCGCGACGCCAAGCATCAGGCAGGAGGCGCCCGCTCTTGATCTCCTGGAGGGGGGACCGAGGCAGAAATTCACTTCCCGGCTGGTAAACAAACTCAAAAGGTCAAGTTGATATGCTCGCCGCGAGAGAGTGTATCCATGAACCGACGCAAAAGGCGCAGCTTTGGCGAAGAGCGGGGAACTAGCCGAGCGAGAATGCCGAGTGGGACAGCTGGTAAAAACGACGACTAGCTCACTAGAGGCAGGTATGAGTCAGGATTTGCATAACGTTTCGAAACGGGACGTATTAACTTGCACACTTCATCGAGCTTCCGATACAACCCACGCGAAAACGTTTCACCCAAGACTCGTTGCGCGGTGGTCTGCAGGTGATTCAACGATAGCTGGGACGGACTTGCAAATTACAAAGAGGGAAAATTCAAAAGATTTCCATCCGCTATGTCATGCCAACTAGCATTTATACTCAAGCTAGCGTGAAGAGAATTGCAAAATAAGACGACTCTATGCATTAGTGGGTACAAGTCAAGTTTACTCCGTATCATGATATCCTCGTTCAATCAGCTCTGTCATTAACTAGAGTGTCGTAATCTTCTGCACCAGTTGATTAGCTGGTTTGAATAAGTTTTTTTTGCTTGCCGGACGATTCTGTTGTTTATTCCGGACAACATTAAAATGACAAATTACAAGGGAATGCACCGATTTAATATCGCTCTAAAACGTATCTGTGGCTGGATCCAAATGGAATCTAGGCTAGAAAATACGAAAAAAGACTTAAGATGGTGTTTTCTTCCAGAAAAATGGGGTCCAATCCTTTCGAACTATTTGCATCCACTTATTATGTGAGAATGAAGGGAGAAAATGTTTGCAGTGTCGATGAAAACAGTAAAAACAGTGGTCGAGACGACAGATCCGACGGACTACGGAGTTCCAGATGATTTAAAGAATGTAAATAGAAATGAACACAGGATGTGTAATGCCCCTAAGATAAAATATCACGCCTCACTCTAAGGGAACACGCCCTTTTCTTTCTCATCCAGACACGAAGACACTTCAATTCACTTCCCAACAGGAATAATTCGGCGGAGCACTACGCTTTAAAGCGCGCGCACACTAAGTGCATGCGCTGAAGAAAGTAGGTCGCCGTTTTTCATGCCGTGATTGCTCCGCTACAGAGATCACTCACTCTGAGATGCTCTGGGGAAACAAAACGCCATAAGCAGATGCAGAGTAAGCGGGAGCATGCGGCTGTTTAAACGCGGACAACACAATTAAAACATGCGCACCCTTGTGTGAAAAATTGGGTCACTTCACAGGTCACGTACCCGACTACCCTCATTAAAGCGGGGATCGATATTCGGACGTCGTTCATTCGGCATCCAGGGGCTCTACCTGCGAAAAATGCAGACTGCTCCCACGCCTTCCCAACCCGTCACACAAATGCGGACAATCCGGGACATAAAAATGGGCAAAGGAGACGCGTCTACGGCAGACATCATCCAGACAGAGAGTAACAACGAATTTCACACACACTTTGCAGGTCCGCGGACTATAAGGCTATTCAGTCACAGAAAAACAACTAGTTATGTCAAAATGTTCAGATGGCATCTATTCTCCGCTCACTGACGTCGTGTATGGTAATTTCGCCGTTGTCAAAGGCAGGAGTTCAACATTTTGAGTTTCCTCCGGTTTGAATAATATTTGAGTGACTGAGTTTCGTTCTCCATTAATACGCAATGCAAATGCGCTCTCCATTAATACACAATGCAAAGCACAAAATACAATGAACAGGAATGAGGTAACCTACGTAAAAGAATGTAATAAATACGACACAGGCGAAAGAAATTACCGAACAGCCGTCTATTACTAGCTAATACAATGGTCATGACGTGATCTTCGATATGATGCGATGTGACACATAATAGAGTCGAAGATGCTACGGTGGAATTTTATCAGTGGTATTGAGAGCATCGTCACATCTAAGCATTACGCCTGATGATAGTACCCACAATCCCTTGGTGAAGCTAAAGATGACCATTTCCTAACACGATCACACATTTCCATTGGAACATGGAGAATTTTTCATTTACCCAAAAACGACATGATTATGAAACACCACAGCAGATGATAACATCGTTCATTAATCACCAAAGCTGAAGGCCATAGAAAGAAACGGAAAACGAGGTCGCATGTCAAAAATATCTACGCAAATTTCAATCTTTTTCAAGTTTCGTCAAAGAGTCATTTGACAAAAAAAAATAGAGTTCCACGAGCACTGTATGATAAATCGGCTGTACAAAGATAAAAATGAAGGTCAAGAGGTCAAAAAGGCAAAAGGTGTAAAAAACCTCCCAAAACACGACGCAATCACTGAGCCTGTAGTAATTCACTCCACAGGGACGACGATAAGGAAAATGATAAAAAACCGAGGGAAAAAACATGTATGGTTAAAAAATATACTGAAGTCTAAGACTAAATTTACATAACGTTTAAACGCGAACGAATCATCAATTTAAAACAAACAACATTTTTCCTAGGGGGTACTTTCAACTGTAAAAACTATTCGGTCCTGACTAAGATAAATGCCGACTTATACAATCAACCGAAGTAGTACTGTAGAAAGATATAATGTAATAATTCTACATACAACACTTCCAAATCTAGAAACGAGATAGTATTGTCTAAATTAAACAAAGTTTTTCATTTTTAACTAATGCAATATTATAACCGTCGACCTAAGTTTGACTACAGCCCAAGCAAGGTGTAGTAACAACAATGAGAAGACTTCAATAATTCCAAATAAACTTAGCGGCATCATCTGTTTTGATAAATAGTCCATAAAAATAAGAAAAGTAGGAATCAACTTAATCCATTTGAGCAACATGTATTCCTTAAATAATTTTGAACAGTGTAGTAACAAATGAACATCACAGGATACGGGCATTCAAAGTAATTTTCCAAGATATTCTGAAATTATGCATAATATATGATATATTGTAAGTACTCATTTAGAGTACTTTTAGAATGTCAAACGAGGTAAACAAAGTAAACTTATAGTTAGCCGAGGGAAATCCCTAGAAAACAGTGGAGAATGGCGCCAATTAATTTTAAAAGTTATAATTTTTAAACTAAAATAACATTGAAACTAAGGGAGACCGACACGAATTTGACGGCATTTATATCACCAGAAATGAACAATATTTTAAATGCATAATTTTTCTAAAAACTACATGAATGATTTCACATTAAAATGCCCGTTTTTTCACTACCAATAGAACATGGCCGTGAAGATCTGCAGTATAAACCTCCGCTAGATATACACGCATAACGCAAGTGAAAATCACATTTCAATCACTGAACCAGATGAAACGGACAGAAAAGTAGCCATGGGTAATTTCGGAATTTCTCAACTCAACACAGGCTTGTACGCCCGAGGCCATTGCCACCTAAGACGGGGGCGCATTTGGAGGACCAGCTGATGCGGAAATTGGCGAGCTTGGCTGGTTATATGCGGGGAGGTGGCCGACAACTGAGGTCACATGCGCCTCGAAGGAGAGGTGATCGGGTGGATTTCATGGGGAACGGGGGATGAGCGGGGAGAAACCCAGTGAACAGCTACTAGCCTACTCTTACGGTAAAATGCCAAGAGATTCAAAGTATAACGACGTATCCCACCGACGGAGAACCCCTACACCATACGTGATTATCACCTGACATACCGTCAGTACTTTACCTCAAGTCTTTTCGCAGCACCTAACAGGTATCGAGACTCCACGTGAAATCTTCGAAACTGTCGGTATATGAACCAAGCCATTAGAACAGTATGTCGATGCTATTCGCTGTCCCCCTCTTTATCTTAGGCAGTGGTTATTTTAAACCCTTACAGATGCATTCACAATTTTTCAGACCAAGCGTAAGGTACACCGCAAGGCGCTACCAATAAATCAGCGTTTTTGAAATTGTTCTCTATCGGAACGACATTATTTCCGGCAGAATTGAATCGGAAAAAGTCCTTCCTACGACATAATAAGTTAATTTTTAAATGCACACTCCGAAACGTTATACAACTATTGCCCCCAACGGCATACTCACTTGGCCATGGCCCAAGTAAGACCTCAACCCTTTCGGTCACGGCATTCATAATAATGGATATGATTTTATGCCCGTTTTGTAAATCTTCTCATTGAAAAGACCAACTATAAGTCACGATCCTCCACACACACATTGGCCAACAACAGGTTCACCATGATGGACATCGTGAATAAAAGGTGGCATTTTGTAATATAGAAAAGCACAAGTACAACAAAATGCCTATTATAGTGGACTCCCATGACCGAAACGATTCTGACTTGAAATCTATAAACAGGGCCGTTTAAGACGGAGTCACGTTCAGAGAAGACCAGCTGATGCGGAAGTTAACGAAGGCGCTGGGAGAACTAAAAATCACTTCCTTTCACGATCGACTCGCCAGAGCTCGACACGACGCTGGAAGTAGAAGAGGGAGAAATGTAAGGAGAGAGAGAGAGAGAGAGAGAGAGAGAGAGAAGGGAAAAAATAGAAAAGACAGGCGGAGATATGAGGCGGCGCTAAGTCAAAACCAACACACACACACAAACAAGACTGCCCACACATTAGCATACACACACACCATCACGCCACATCTCCGCGGAGAGAGGCGCCTGCTCTCCGTTGACTCCCGTGTGTGTAGGCGTCGCCCGCGCTGCGCTGGAGCACAGGGAGAGATGGAATAAGAGACAGAGAGACGCCCGAGCTTAACCTAGTTTCTAAGCGTATTTACGTCTCTACGCAATCGATAATGAGCACTCGGAACGAATTTTGCGACCCAACGGCGCGTAAGCGGCGCCTTAAAAAAAATCGCAAATCCTTCTAGACATGAAAGGGGGTGGTTGGGAGAGGAGAGAGACACGCGAGAGGGTTGATCGCCTTCCGTGTTCCGTGCGCGATCTCAGTAAACTGATAAACATAAGTGTTTAACACAAAATAATCATTTCCATGAGTTACAACAACATGCATACAACTACCATCGACCCTCTACGGACGAGCGAGTCAAATTTATTACGTTTCAAAATCATTGAAAGATCTGCTTTCTAAGAGACTTCTCCATTTAGTTGCCGCGTAAGACAGAATTGTAACGCTTCGGATTAAGCATGCGAAAACTTGCGTCTCTTTCGGCGGTTTGTCAAACAATTTTAATTAATGAATGTGACGCTATTCACTGACGATGGCGTGTCTGGTAAAGCGCTGAAATAAATAGTTTCAGCTGTCATATGAAGAAAAAATTGGGAAAGTTTAAGAAAAGGTACGTTATGAAGGTAATGTCGAATTATACCTGGTGTAACTATTATGTAAAAAATTATGTTAAATTAAATACATACAATACAATTACGTCACAATTCAAAATAAATTGCAATTATTTAAAATGCTCAATGACCACTTTTAAAAACCTAATATAGTAGCAGTATATTTTCATGCTGATGTTTCATAATTCCTTCCATAGAGGTTAATGGTAACTTGCTTATGGAAAAACATTCCCCTTGAGGGGTTGCCCACAAATATTAGCGTCAATTGTATTTGTTAAGCGTATGCAAAACTTGAGTGAGTTTATCAACTCCTCCCCTCCGGCACGGCTCAGTGACCAGGCATTTGCTCGAGGTGCGAGGAAAACCAGAGGTCGATCTAGATGAATGGAGCACACGAGTATACTTCGGCATTCGGCAAGGCCCCACAAGGATGGAATATTCCATGCCAGGAGTGAAACCACCTGGTGCCACACACCCTGGAGGTGCCGTGTGCCATAATCCGCAGATGAAGGGTGCACGGCATGGGGTAAAGTTTCCCCAAAAGACGCACATGAATAACTACAAACGTTTTTAGAATTACAAATTAAAATGGATTGATTTGCATTTATATACATATATATGATTTCCGAAGTAGCAGCAAGCATAAATAAGTGCTGTACGTAATTTATTTTACCAATTCGGTTCATTAATGTGTCTTTTTATTAAAACTGACTTGCAAATCATTGAAAAGTAGTTTATATAGCTAATTCATTAAGGTGTTGAGCGGTAAACTTATTTATAACGTTTCAAAAGCATCTATCACGGTATCCCGTCGTATGCGGAAGTTTGGCAGCCTCATCCCTTGAGTTAATGCATATGAACTAATCGACTATCGAAGTGCACTGCTTCATACCACCGTTCATGCAATACCTATCACGTCAACCGCCCGCAACGCCCTCCGTCACGCCTGATGGTGGAGGCACGACATGGACGAATGCACACGAATCATCAGCTTCCCTAACCGAAAAAAACCACGACTCCACTAAGCGTAATGGGTAGTGAAAGGAAAAAAAAAGGTAAAAAGTTAGGGATTATAAGTTGCAACTTAAAAAGACCCGGATAGGTTGGTTGGTTAGTAGAACTATTAGGAAATTAATAAACTCGATCCCTCAAAAACTCAACAACTAGGAGAAAATACTCGAAATCGCGAGAATATATTTCACGCGAGAAAATAAGGCCACATTGTATCAGAGAACCTCAAAAAGAGGGCTACTCTTTCGACGGGAGCAAGAGGAGGAACGTGGAGACTGAATAGAGCGCTGAATTGCATTGTATCCCCGACAAATTACAACACATTTGATAAATGACGCACCAGCAATTGGCAGAGAATATTTGCAAGAAGACACGATGAAGGCGACCAAACAACCTGTTACGCAACATTGGCGAAAACTGTGTGGATGTGGAAAAGTAAATCTTAAATAGATCGGCGAGAGAGCTGTTCGATGTGAACCCTGAGAGGTGAAAGAGAAAATCTTGTTGGACACACAAGGAGATATAACAGCCCCCAAAAAACTACACTGGAAGGAAAAATGATTATGAAGGACCACCGATTAAGTCACGGATGGAATACTTGAAGCAAGTAAAAAAGGATGTCAAACTGAGGAATCATGAATGCATATAGTGTTCAACACCACAATCTTCCAGAACTCAATCCAAAATACCTGAACAAAAATTTTGGATCTCACTTCCTTTATCCTTGAAACTAAGTTCATCAGTTGAATCCTTAAAAACCAAATTATACGAATATCTTATGCAACAACAGAACTCTTGCAGTTGAGCATTTGGTTATCACACCTAAATATTAGTTATTAATGCAAAACAATTATGAAAAAGTGGGCACTAAAGTCTATGTATGTAATCAATAAAAATATTATATATATATATATATATATATATATATATATATATATATATATATATAAACGGCATTGACGAATACAGACTTGTAATTATGTACATAATTTATGCAACAACTTTTGTAAAAACCAAATGCAATTTTTTCATTTAATGTACTTGGTCTTACAGGGCAAGTCCAATATCAATAAACTAGCAAAATAAAAATAACATAAAATAAATAAAGTGGTAATTTGAAAAAACTTATCAGAGAGTTATAGTTAATCTACGTTCGCATAAAAGACAGCAGCTGCTGACGATGTTAATGATTTGATAATAAGCTTAGATTACATAGCACCGTTAAACCAAATACCTCAACCCTGCGGCGAAAACATCAACGTATGCTCTAGGCGAGATGCGAACCCGCGACACATGGGTTGACGCCCAGAGCGTCACCAACCTTGCCTACCGCGGCAGGCGAGAGGTTGGAATTGGAGGGCGGAGGAAGATGAGGAGGAGCAGGGGAAGAAGACGTGGAATGGCGTGTCGAGGGGAAGGGGGACAGGATGGAAAAAAAGTGACTTGACAAACATCGACTGCTTGTTTTTTGTTTTCATTCACCACCGTCCATCGGATCCAAAATCAATAACTTCGCCGTTTTCCGGAGGGACAGCGGGATGGGTGAGTGTAGGGCAGCGGGAGAGAGATGAGAAACCAGGGAACGTCAGCAACGAGGAATAAAGGGAAGAGGAATGGCTCCACATATCGACAGCCGGAGTTCGAATTCCACCATAGTCGGAGATTTATTCAGACTCATCCCGTTCCCAACTTGAGGCATACACGGTGAATACTCAAGTACAGCACGCAGTCCGTTGAATTGGACGCTATAACGTGCGACTCCGTGACGCCTTTCGTTTAGATCAAGCTGAAGATCTTGTAAATGAAGTAACTTAGTTATTCCACATAAATTTTATTTGAGACGACCCGGGTTTCGTCGTGGCATGGTAAGGTTACCTGATGATGATGTGCCCATCAGATGATCATCATTATCATAAGGTGGCCTAATGATGATGATGATCACCTGATGATTACGTGCCACGTCGAACCCAAGGTCGCCTTAAATAAAATTTATGTGGAATAACAAAGTAACCTCATTTACAATGTATAGTATATTCCATGAAGTCACGCCGGAGACAACCGAAGCTAAAGACCGATTCACCACGCCACTTCTCGTTTAAACATCCAGGGACCATTAGAGTTGGGCGATTCAATGATAAGGAAAAAGATAGTTGAAGCCACCAGTTTCCCTTGTACAAGAAACTTTTTGTTGTAACTTAGTGCATCACTTCCGTAACGTTAAATAACTCGTTTGAATAAAATTCACACGTGGAGCCATACTCTAACATTTGCTGCAGCGTGCTCCGATCGGCTGTTGATCAATTCACGTACGTGTTGAGGGACGGAAAAAAAAGGACGTGCTCAAGTGATGAAAAGGGGGATATGCATCCCCACGATGGACCCCATCCGTGAAAATGATCACTTCACAAATCCATCATCTGAGCTAACATCGCCGCTATCCCCGAGCTGGTACGTGGAAGAGATCCACACGAGTCATGCTTAATGCAGACGTAGAAATGAAAGGTGAATTTAATACGCTGCAATACCGATGTACTTCCCTCATCGCGACCACGGTTTCGTTACTAAGCAACATCATCCGGTGAAAGAATATGCATCAAGTGATGTAACTTTACCACGAAAATATGGTCGCGATCAATAAAATACATTGTGGAAATTACACTGCTTCAAACTCACCTTTCATTCCAACGAGGGAAGGTTTCCATATCGTCAACCCCGAGACCGTCAACTGTGCAAACGCTAGGTTTCTCTCCACCCTTCATTTATACCTCCAAAGTAATCTTTCCATCACCAAGCAACCCAACCCTCTTCAATGGCCCTACCAGCCAGGGGGACGGAAGAAGTAAGGACAAAAGGGAAGTGGAAAAATATCACTTTGAAGGGTGCGGTCCTCCTAATCAAACGACTTGGGGAAGAGAAGAAAAAAACTAAATTTTTTTGGCCACCAACTTTTTTCCCTCTCCATCCGTTCGTGAAAAAAGGAGAAGAATACTCGCCCATCCGCTCCCGAGGCGAGTTGGAGAGAGAGAGAGAGCCTTTTGTTCCGAAGACATATGTCTTCAAACGTCTCTTATCTCCTCTCCATCTTTTTATCTTCCATTCGGAGGTAAAAGAGCGGAGGTAAACGAATCGCATCGGGGGAGACCGGGAAGGGTACAGAGGGGGAGGCGAGGCAGGGTAAGGTGGGAATAGGATAGGGGTGGGGGAGGGATGGAAAAGGGTCCGGAGGGGTTTTAGCCGACTAGGGTGGGGTTAGTAGGGGAGTAGTGGGTGGCGCGCGCACCTATAACCTATTTCCAAGCTGGTGCTCATTTACCCCGGCGGCGAATGTAGAAAACGGAGCAGGTTACATTACACGGGGATGGGGTGGAGGGAGGAAAAGGGAGCCATTGGCGGGGAGGTCGAACCGATGGGGGATGGAGATGAATGCGGCATAACATTTAACTGTTATAATAATAATAATAATTATAACATTTCTTTTAAGGCTTCCGCGACTCTTAAAATTGTTCATATTGGTCTTTTCAGGTATTTCCGTCGCGTGTTTTGTTTTTTTGACAACAGTTTCTCCCCTCTTCCTGGGGGCGTCTTCAGGTCCGTTGGACATTTTGTAATTGTTATTCTCCTATCTCCTCTCCATCTTTTTATCTTCCATTCGGAGGTAAAAGAGCGGAGGTAAACGAATCGCATTGGGGGATAACAATTACAAAATGTCCAACGGACCTGAAGACGCCCCCAGGAAGAGGGGAGAAACTGTTGTCAAAAAAACCAAACACGCGAAGGAAATACCTGAAAATAGCAATATAAACAATAATTATAACAGTTACAAGTAGCCCATTGGCCTGGTGGTAATAATAAAAAGAAGCCGAGAAAAAAAATAAACCTTGTTAAACTTCTACTTCTTTAATCTATTATTTTAAATAATTAATTTTTTTTAGGAAGGGTCAAATAGTTTTGCTGGTAGGTCGTTCCAGTCCTGTACGGGACCTATTCAAGAAGGAGACCTATTATACATTCATCCTTTGTGATCGGCACTTTATCTTGAACTGGTGATCATTTTTCCCCACTAAGTTTGGCTTTACTATGTCTTCTCCAAATTCGTCCCATGCTTTTCCCTCAATCACAATTTTATACATCCCACATAGTCTGCTCCTTTTCCTCCTAACCTGTAAACTCTCCCATCCCAATACTCTTAAGCATTTCTGTAACACACACTGATTTATTGTGTTTCCCTAGCAAATAACCAGCCGCTTTTCTTTGCACCTTCTCCAAGTTCATCACCTCTCCTTTCTTGTGTGAGTCCCAAACAAGAGATGCGTACTCTAGTGTTGGTCGAACCAGGGTTTTACAGGCCCTCTCTTTAGTGGTCGTGCTGCTCTCTTTGCGAGGTTTCTCATCACTCAATGTAACATTTTGAAAGCCTTTCATAGTTCATACTTTCATCAGCAAGTTCAAACAAAACTTGGTGAAATTCAGCTAAATGCCTACATTGAAGTTACTCTCATACATCAGCAAACCTATACATAATTTGTCTCTAAAACTCTGGATGAAATGATATTATAATAATATATAAATAATAAATAATGATACCCTTCCACTGCGTCTCACAAGATACAATTACCCTCATTTAATAACCATTTTTGTCAGTTTATTACCTCCATATTTAAAAATTATTAAGTTTTTGGGTACATGTGTATTTGTCAATGCTTTTTAACCACCCTACAACCCAAGTAAAAGAGAACTATTTTTTTCTCTTGACATGTAATTTATCCAGCACTCTTTTACATTTGCTTGTAAGGTTATAATTAAAGCTGAATTGCATACATATTAACGTATTTAAATTAAATATTTTTGGAAGTTATGTTGTAGCCTTTATTTTTTTATTTATATTATTTTTTATATATTTTTATTATAAGCATAACCCTATCCAAAATTTAGGTTAGTAATTATCAGTCTATATTTTCAGTCTGAAAATTTTCAGGAAAACTTGCAATTTCAGCTATTTTCCTTTATAATATTTTACCGTGTATGTATTCCATTAAATGAATGATTGGTCCATGACCAGTCCTGCCCATTATTTCACCCACGACGGCCAGTTTTGCACAAGTAATGATTACCACTCCGAGCTACGAGTGACTTTGTAGGGAAAACCTGGGATCGGTATAATGCACACTGTAGTGGAAATTATTTCAATAATTCCACAACTTGTTAAAGAATTCACTTCTCCTGTGTGGACCAGGCCCACTGGGAATTATTTACACGAATTCTCCGTGAAAAAATCAACTTTTTCAGACTTAAATCCATTTTAAATTCTCAGCACCTTTTTGCCTACTTTAATCCGTCCTTGATTCCTATTCTCCCCCCCCCCCATCGCCAGATTTTAACCAATAATCAGCTTATGTCTTAGGACTTATGTCCTTCACTCTCTTCAGATTATACTCCCCAGCGTGTCCTCCATCAACATTCGCCGTATTTTTCGTAGTTATCCTACCACTCTTGTCCTTCCATTATAATACCTGGCATTTCCTTATTTGTTTTCCTCTTCAACCATCTCACCCATTTCATTCTCTGACACACCCACATCTCAAGAATATCCGGTAATGATTAATATTGTGATAACCAGCTAATATGACCAGAGATGGGTTTAAACTGTTCCACTGGGTCTTTCCACAAGGTTCAAGTTTTCCTACATCGCTGTCTTCCACACCAAAAACGCTACCTTAGCTTCTATCCCTAGTTAGTCACACATTCTGCTTCGAAATACTCAAAAGATATGTGAACTACCCTACGCACTCAAACTTATTCCCTCCGATCTTAACAAAATTTAAGCCGTCGCAATTCCACATGATCGCATTAGCCTTTGTCTGCTTGTGCTAAATTTTCAAGGGCACACCGAGGTAATCCAATTTTCTCGCATTAGGAAGGTTATGACTAAACGAGATAAACAAACTGAGACATTACTCAATAAAATCGAGCAAAATATTTTCCTCGCACTTCAATTCACAACCATGTTTCCGACATCAATTTCCATTTGTCTGACATTATCGCAACCATGATAGTATATACATAGTACGAATTTATTGATCATTATAAATAATATCGGATAGGTGCGGTGACCAGAGTACAGGCTCCCCATGCCAAGTGCACGGGTTCGAATCCCGCAAATGGCGGGGAATTCACAGTATAATACCGCTCTCTAATTAAGTGCCTTGAAGAGAACACTTCAGGTATAGAATGACGTAACTCGGAAGAGACGTCAACTCAAAGCCCAGATGGCGTCTTTCGTTAAGAGTAAGCTAATGTCGACGCCAGGTTTCTTTCCACCATCCCTAACAACCTAAAAATTGATTCTTCATGCCGCAATAGACTTCCACCGTCAGCCAGCCTTCCCAAACAAACCAACCACCCAACGAATTTATTGGGTGACGTAGTATGATTTTCACAGAGTTAAGCCGGAAACCTTCGCCGAGATAAAATAATTAAAAATAATTTATTTTTTAGGAGGAAGAGGGTGGATTACAAGAGGACAAGCCATTATATTAAAAAAAAGATGATGGATCAAGGAAAACTCGTCAACTTAGGTATTAGCGTGGAGAGGACAGGAGATATAGAGTAGAGAGGAGAGAGTGCACCTGTTGTGCTGTTCTGCTGCTGCTGACTACGGGGGCGGAGAGGGAGGGAGGGGGGGCGAGGGGGCAGAGCGAGAGAGAGGGATGATCTTCGACCGCTTTTGTTGCCGTGTTACCATGCACCACCCCCTCTCTCTGACTCCAACCAACCCCACTCCGATTCCCTCTTCCTCCTCCTCTCGCCACTCAACTCATCTATCCTGGAATAGCGGGCGGGAGGAGAGAGAGGAGGGTATGAGGAAGAGGTCTGTTTTGGGAGAGAGTTCGAGGAAGCGATGGGCCGGTGTATATACCCCCCAGGGGGAATAAGATGCGATATTGGGGAGAGCCACTGTTATCCCACCAATCTCTACCACTCCCATCTCTCTCTCCCTTAAGCGCCCTCCTCCTCTGCATCCACGAGAAACCTCTCTCTCTCCCTCTCTTCCTCCACCTCCGCGCACTTGTCCCGACAGTGTTGCCAAGGTGGCGACTTTGCCGCCGTGCCGTGAGTGTTTCCAGGCAACTTACGTCGTGCAGGGTGAAACATTGCCGCTCGAATAAATCTGTTGATTTCGAGCATGGCTTGGGCAGTTTTCCGTAAATTTTTTTTTATTATCCTAGTGTTACGTGAGGCGTTCCTCACCTAGGTGAGGAATCTTCTGAGACACGTGATTCATTTGAATTTGCCAGGAAATACCTCGTCCATGTGTCGACGGTATTAGAAATGGATTAAAACTTGAAGAAAAGTAAAAAATCCAATTAATTCAATCGACAGCGCCGCTAGAATTCTCTTTTGCTCCGAATCGCATTCATAAACTACGTCGCCACGGTGAACGTGAATGTAGCACATCAATCAGGCTAGTCATGCGTTGCGGGTTCCAATTCCGCCTAAGATAGGAATTATAAGTCTCTCTCATGTAAGGATAATTTCTTAAGATCGACGGTGCGATATGAGTCAGGAAACTAGAGAACGATAACTTGTAAGCCACTACTTCAGTAGCCCTCCGACAAATACATCTGCGTCAAGGCAGCCGCAATAACGGTGTATGGCACATGAGAATACGCAGAAGGAAAGAAAGAATGAATCCGAGAAGAAATGGAGGAAAAGGAATACTTTTGTAAGTTTTCATTAGCATATTAGCAGTTGTAAACGATGCTAAGGAAAAATTGGATTATACTGATTACCCATGAAGTTTTTGCCCTGATAAAGAAATATAATCGGATAATTGGCACACATCGACCAATGAGAGACTAAATTTAGAGTATTTGATGGCTTATATCAACTTCGTGAGATAAACCTAATGACAGTTAAGAGTAGCAATTCCCAAAGGAATAGTAGCAAAGCTAGTATTTCACAAATAAAATACAAGAGTCTATATAAAATTCTAAATGTTACCGGAAATGGCATTTAAAAAATTACCAGCAAATCCTGGATGAAATATAGCCAAAAATTGGAAATTTTTCGAATTTAACTCCGACTTGGAACAGTAAAAATATTAATAAAAACTTTCATATTTGCAAACCATCTCACACTGACACGCGGTAAACAGTCTGCAGTCGGATAGAAAGATGGAAGTGAATGAAAGGGGAGAAGAAAATAACGAGGAAAGAAAAGAAACGATGAAGTACATGCCTCCAAACATGTTTCATTCATGTTTTACTCTGGTATTTCGTGTTCGGAAACGGTGCGTGAGAAAAATTATATTTATAATCTTATAGTTCGAGAAACCATATTCGCGGTGATTTTTGCAATCGCATCGCGTTAGAATATAGCAAATATCTTATGTGTCGACAGCTAAATTGACACTACGGTCATAATCGACATTCGAGTCTCACGCCAAAGAATTAAAATGGTACACTCCAAAGGTACAAGGGGTACAAAGAGCTGATGGAAGAAAGGAAAAAAAATTGTGCAAGGGTAGAGAAATTTCCAAGAGATTCATTTTTGTTGGCGAGGTTAAGTTAGGATCGGGTTTAAGCCCACTCATAAAAAACATCCAAGGATCGAGGAAAAGAAAAAAACTGTAACCCTCTTAAAGACCCTTCCACAATATGACCTCGCGCGGCTTGCGGCGACCAAAGAAATGCCCGCAGTGAAAAGACGGAAAGCCTGCACTTGGCACCGCATTAGGTGAGTCCGAAAGAAGTAAAGTAAGGGAAGAAAAAAGGGAGCGAAAAAAAATCAACACTCCAGGAATAGTGCAGCCTTTCCCACGTCTCCCTAAAAAACTATGCTCCCAAAAGAATTTCAGACGCCGGTAAACGTACGTTATAAGAGGAAAGGAAACGCCAAAACGACGTCATACCAGCAAAGTCACAAAAAGGGGATTTATAAACAAAAAAAATCGGCTGTTTAACACACATCACGTCAGCTTTACGTAGAATCACCAACTACAAACTCAGAGGAATTCATCACTAGCTTACGTAATGCTCAGTGAAGCGTAATAGAAGGAATTCCTTTAGTGCAAGTGTAATCGAACTATTGCAAATGTACCACGATCTTGTAGGCCAAATCAAACGCCAAAACGACGTCATTCCAGTAGAGTCATCAAAAGGGGATTTTTTAAATAGAAAAATAACGGCTGTTTATCACACATCACGTCAGCTTTACGTAGAATTACCAACTACAAACTCAGAGGAATCACTAGCTTGCGTAATGCCCAGGGAAGCGCAATAGAAGGAATTCATTTACAGCAAGCGTAATAGAACTTTTGCGAACGTACCACGATCTTGAATGCAGACCATCAATCAGTGGAAAATAACGCGCACAAAAGCTCTATAACCACGACCTCGTTTTTTACACGTGCCAGTCTAAATATACTGCTCCTATCCATGAAGGTATGGATAAAAAAAATTACTGCCGAGTTCGAGCCAAATTCATATGCGATCTCACATACCCATCGCGGTAAAATAGTCATCTGCCACATTTCTCACGCTTGGCATTCGAAACTGGATATCCCATGCAACATGTAACACACTCATCACGGAGTTTCAAAACCGTTTATCAAATAAGCAGATCGAATACCCTGTCACAGTGATACATAAAGCTTAGTCACTAACAATAACATCAATTTGGAGGGTATGAACGCCATATAGTAGGCCCAAAATAATCACGGACGATAACGGTTAAGGTCCGCCTTAAGATTTACAAAACGAACACCTACTGAGATTTTGGGGTGAAGACAGACAGACAGGCCAAAATACACTATCACTAGGATGGGAATTACTATCAGAACGCAGGTTAAAATTTAGGTTAAACCTTTTAAGTAAATTCGAAACCGGGTTGTTCACAGATGACGTTAGATATGTATTGAGAACCCCTCGTATTATGCTAGGTTTGATCATATTAACAAGATTAGAGAGATAGATTGTCGTACCGATAGATTTAATATGTCATTTTTCCCTCGTACTATAAGAGAGAACAATAGGCAGCGTAGCAAAGGGATAGGTAGGTGAAATATAGTAGTCTGTAGTGCATGATGCATGTAATAACAACCAATAATCCCTTCCTTATTATGTAGATACTAACCATCTAGCTCCATGTGACCCTATTATCTAGCATATCTCCCTTAAATACCCTACTTGCATGGCAATAGTGCATGTTTGGTGATCTTCACCCCCTGCCACACACCCTCGCGGTGGCTCGCAGGGTATCACGTAGATGTAGATGTATAGCCATAGCATGGCTTTATGCAATTTAAAAAACTTATGCCACTGAGACAAAAAGTCTATGATCGCCAAAAGCGCACTTTTTACAATGAAATCAATCTACTGGGCATTAGACCACCAGCTTGCACTAAAAATGACTACTCCATGACCACGCTAACGAAATGCAGAATAATCTTCCGTAACTATATAAACATCCCAAAATAATCACGGACGATAACGGTTAAGGTCCGCCTTAAGATTTACAAAACGAACACCTACTGAGATTTTGGGGTGAAGACAGACGGACAGGCCAAAATACACTATCAAGCTTTCCATCAGTGAAAATATTTGTGAAAAAGAAGGCGCTTATGGTACTTGCGGTACGGGAAAAAGTAAGAGAAATTGGGAAGGGTAAGAACGCGTAAGATTAGTAAAACTCCACTAAAATTCTTTGAGACAGAAAAAAAACATGTTGCTGTCGAATTCATTCGCTCTATCCGTCGGGGCCAATGCTTAAAAGTATATTACGGGGGTAAAACAATTATTAAACAAAAAATTAGGTTGGAATTCCAAACCTTGGCTATTATTAATCACTCCACTTATCCGAAATAGTGATTACCAACATTCCCAGAATGCTGAATGAAAACAAATGATATAGCGTTACCAATTAGGGTCGCTTCTCCCACCGATTACTTCAACGGAATCTCATATTTCGAGACGGGGGATGCGAGCTTGGGTTCAAATTCAATGAAAAAGAAAAATAAAAAAAAACGCTACCTGTTTTCGATGAATTTCATACCACAGCCAATACTCCTAAGAAACTAAGATGATTTTCACCGCGCCGCTCCGCTCGCATCGGGACGAATCGAGTCGCGCCACAAACATACGAGCAGGTTGCCATGGAGACCACGAAGAGGACGGATATCAACGACGTGATGCTAAACCCGACCACCGCCTCGGAAACTTCCGCACCTAAACACCCGAGGATCCGTCCTTAGGAGGAGAGACCTCCGCTATGGCTGCGTTCAACTAATTTATTATGGCAACAATGCCGCCCCCACTTCCCACTGCGATTTACACTCCCCACCACCCCTTCCCTCCCCCTCACTTCACCAAAACATCCCACACCTCTTCCCTCCCGCGACAGGCCCGTCAACATTACGGCGCGCGCGGCGCCTCCCCGCCACTCAAGCGAGGCCGAAGTCCGGCGAATGCATTGTATATACGTCCGCTGGAGGGGGAATGACGGGGGAGAGAGGAGGACTAGGGGAAACTCTCACACACACACCCCCGCCGCCCCTCCCCTACTCTCCCCCTCCCTCCCGTGCCCCCTTCCGTCCCACACCCCAGGATTTATCGACCCGAGCCTTCCTCGTGGGTAGGGGCGCGGGAGTGAGCAGTGGGGGTTCGGGGTGGAAAGTAGGGGAACCCTGATGGCAAGTGTGTCATGCGGACACAAGAGCACAGTCGTTTCGGCGGGTTTGTTTTTCTCCCCTACTCGCACCCAAGCAAAGAGAGCAGGGAGGAAAGAATACGAGTAAAATACAGAGAAATTATACAGAGGGGTACACAACACAGCCTGGATTATTGGAGTCCTGATATACCGACGTTCCGCAATAACTGAGGTATTGATACTACGCTGTGATGGTACCAGTGCAGTTAATTTCATGCCAACGTCAGGAAACGGGAAAGGATTCCGATCTTCAAACACACATAGATGCTCAGCAGCAATATGACCAAATTTACCAACCTGGACACAATAAAACCAGCAATTTATCTCATACTTATGACAATTAATTAAAAGCTATCACGAGCATGTTAACTTTCCATATTGTTAAAGTTATGCTTCTACGATGTGGCCACTGTCTACATCACCTCGGATAATATTTTCCGTATTATCCTGATGGTAAAGGAATTAAAAAGAGCCGAGGAAGAAGAAATGGCTTTAGAGGAAAGGTTTAGGGGGCAATTTAATATAAAAATATATGAAGATACGAGATTAAAGTAGGGAGGGGCACAATGAGAGATCTAAATCCACGAAATACGGCGCAAAGATTCCGCAGACATACAATGATAGTCCCAGTTCACGAGCAAATCCCGGGCAGCGCATTCATGCAAAACGAGGGATCAAGTACAAAGGCCCTATGCGCCTGCGGTTGCAGAGGAGCAGGTGGAAGTACCTCTGCATTTATTCACCCAAAAATTAATCGGTACCTAGCTTACTTCTAATAACAAATAGCCAAACAGTCGGTAGTGGACAAGCTTAATGTATGATTCAGAATTCACTAAGGGCTAAGTGTCAGCAAAAATAATAAACAATTGTTAATTAGTCCCTTGTAACGTTCACCTAACAAGATTAATCATTATATAAAACACTATCACAGCTGTTCTTGTCCCCCAACTTCTTCGCGAAAAACATAACTCACTGCAGTTTATACCTGGTGATGGCGTTTCGTCTAAAAAGGCCGTAAGCGCAAGTCATAATATCGTACAATCTAAAGTATGGCTGGATGCGCATTGAAAATCTCGTTGAGCGATTGATTGCTAGGATGCACGCGCAAATGCAAGAACGACATAAGGGAAAATAGCCCCTGCTTTAATTCCGAGGCCGCACTCGTGCAAGTTCTGCACCTCAAATTGTCCAATAAAGTGTCTCTTACAAAACGGCATTATATACGGCGCGCAAAAATCAAGGCAGCTGTAAATGCGCCGAAAACTATAACTGAGTTCAGGAATGGTACCTAGAGAAATTAGCCAAACGTTATGCAAGCGGTACAAAATAAATTCCTTTGGTAACTCATAAAGTTAATCTTCAACATATTAATTATCGTTCCCATCGCGATACGTCGGAGTTTGTTCAATACGCCAAGCGGAAAGGAAAATAGGAGGAATGAGAGAAACGGAGCAAAATAATCCGAAATCTCCCCTCCCCTCTACTTCGACTCCTACCGCCTCCCCCTCTTTTCGACCTCCCCTCCACTCCCGACCTTTGCCCTCCCTCCCGTCCTCCCCCTCCCCTAACCCTCATCTGACCGACCGCAGCTGACTGGGAGAGAGAGGAGAGAGAGAGATTCACCTTTTATTTCCCGAGCGACAACGGGAGCGTCAGCACGTATACAGAGAGCGCTCTCTTTACGGGTCCAGCATCACGCGGGCGCGGGAGACTTAAAACCCTTTATATCTTTTTTTTCAGGGGGACCGTTACGCCCAGTTCACGCATCTACTTTGGAGGGCAGAATAAAGGTTGATTTAGCGGCTATAACAGAGCAGTGCTTGAAACGTGAGCTCAAAACGGGTCGATGATTCGCCCCGAGTACTGGGTATCCATCCCGTGAGGCCGGGTTCGACAATCGGCAGTGGCTGATATTACTTCTTAGAATACCAATCCTTACATTTTTACAATCATCGATTTCTTACAAAGTATTCTACCAGTTAAGGTAGGTTTTGCTGAATGTTAGAGAATCTACCCTCGGTTTTCTACCCTTTTCGGAGCCTATATGTCTCTAGTATATCCTTTTTCGCCTCAGCATACGATTTGCCCTTATTCATCCTATCCATGAAACCCTGTTCTATTCCTTCCCTTCCCCGCTTCCACAACATCCATTCACTCTATCACATCCTTCACAAACCCCTCGCCCCTTATTACATCCACAAGCCACCTACTCTGCCGATCTCGAATTTCATTCTAAAGTTTCCATTCCTCGCCCACCATCTCAAGCACTGCCTCGTTAGTCTTCCTCTCCATCCACCTCACCTTCTCCATCATTCTCCACACCCACATCTCGAATGCCTGCAGCCTATTCTCGTCGTCCTTTATGAGGGTCCACGTTTCTGCACCATACAACGCTACGCTCCATATCAAGCTCTTCACCAGCACATTGTCGATATGAGAAAGAAATTTCAGGTGTAGCACTCACTCCGCTGGTTTGGACGCTAAACTTGGGACCAATTGGTACCATACCTTAAATGTGGGCATATACCGACGAGTTTTTATCCATCCCTTCTTTATTTCCCAAATAATTCTTCCCTAATCAACTAATACACCTATCCTTAACGTCACTGATGACCTAAGTGGTCGCTAGCTTATGGTATAACGAATCGTTCCTAGTACCGCCAGGGCAAATGAGATAGTGACAAGAGAAGTGGCTTCTAATTCCAAGGACAAGGACAAGCATCCCAGGGATGACTGATATTTGTATCAATACAGATATTTAAACACACCGATTCCTACCGAGAATATTAAGAGGGTAGTATTTTCAAGTGCAGCGTCCTTTCGGGGTCATGAAATTTGTGGACCTCTCGGGATTTTCCGTTACAGTAGGAAAACACCCACGCTGTGTTTACATTCACCTTTCCTCGATTTCCCTTATATCACTCCCTTTCCCCAAATGACCTTAACTGTCGGTCGACTCCCAAAATAACCAACCAACTGGTTCAAACTTGAACGACGTAAAGAAGCCGGTGACCTTTGGTGGCAAGCAAAGAAATGAGGACAAGTGCGAAGGATGACGAGAGTTTTCAGTTTGCCGAGAGCAGTGCTTGTCTATCCAAAGATTGGTTTCCTGCAGAGCCCCGTTCTTTACACAAATCAGCATCATTTCCATGAAATTCCTCATTTTCAATACTTCATATCTCGCTGCATATATTTTATCATCGTTCAACCTCGAAGATATATCCCATTCGTTCAGAAATTCTTTGTTTTGACGAGGCTGACTCGTCTTCCAGGAATTTCCAAATTTCAGCTCCGTATTATCTCCGTTACAGAAATACCTCACTGACTCATACCAAGCATATAACTGAATTCACTGTACTTAAAACATCTAGTCTTCATGCTCAAATATCTTGTAGATCTTTCGTCCACTCCCTTGTGCGCAGATTCCTGCGTTTATCCGCATCCATTTTCTACATACATGCTATACGCCCTACCGATAACAAACCTCTGTTCGAAGGTGTAACAGACTCCAGAGACCAGCAGCAACGACGAAGAAACACTCGACTTTAAAAGGCTACCAGAGCCAGCGCAAAACCTTTGTTCGCACAGCTAATACAAGGCCATTGGCGTCCAAGTTACCAGCGTAGATGACGGCGGGATATTAGGGACAGGCCAAAATTTAGTGAAAATAAACAAGCACGTGATAAAATCAAAATAATATCGCCGTTGAGATGAGGGGGCGTGGACAAACGCGAAGAGGGCTGCGCAGTTGAGAGATCCCCGAGTCCGAAACGAGGGCGGAGACGACGAGGACGTAAGAGCGAACGCACCGCCGCCACGACTGTGCAACGTCCGCCGAAAAATTGATCTCCCGCCCGCTCTCCGCTCCCTTAGCGCTCGCGCCCACCCTTGGCAACAACAGCTGAGAGGACTCGGGAGGAGAGGGAGCCGCCGCCTCCTCGTCCGCTTTCAGTCCCGAGGTCACGGACGGCGCTCGGGAAGTTCCTCATGGCAGGCAGGCCATGGCAGCGAGCGAGGACTGGGCCCTCGGCGGCCTCAAAATGCTCGCAGCTGTCTCGGATCCAGTTCGAAAGATGGCAAGCGTAACGTACATACGTATACACAGTGTTGGATAAATTACTCAAAAGATGAAATTGGGGCGGATTGCAATAAATTCAGCAGGTAATTAATCAATTATAGGAAACATTCCAAAAAAGGAATCAATCACAATAACAAGATGACTACATGCCCTGAAGACGATGAGCAACTCGGTCATCGAAACGTCGGCAGACATGGACAACCTGACCCGGTGGAAAACCCGCATTGACTTCCTTGACTTCCTCCAAGATGACTACAATTACCTTATATGTAATCCGAAGGAGACGTGCGAAATCGCGACCTCTGGGACTACCACATCATTGAATCCACAGAAAGTGTTATATAAAAAGTAATTATATAATTATAAAGACAGATAAATTACGTAAAAATAAATAAAAAAACAGCGTTTCGGTGTACTGTTGCGCGAAAAAATGTTATTGATGGAGACCCAGTAATTTGTCGAGAGTGATACCGCTGACCTCAAATTTTAATTTCTGATGTGTGCTTTTGTATGTTTAACTATTTAACACTCTTGACGATGACTATTGCTTTGTATTTTGCGTAATGTCAATAAATTATTATTATTATAATTGAACGTACTGAGGGGGGAGATAATCGGAACATATAGTCGAAATACACCATTGCGAACTATCTCTTGCAGTCTACAACAGTCGAAAACTGTAGTAATCTACATTATCACATACTAATTACGCACCAATTACAAATTATCCCGTGAGTAACGATTACAAAAATGCAACTACTACTTTGGGGGTAGAATACAAGTTACATTTCAATTTGAAAAAGTGATGATTACAGGTAGAAGTGAGCCTAATGTAATTGGTACCGGTAATTGGATCCCTTGTAATAGACTACATTCCTTCAGTACGCAGCCCTTTCGAGGTAGGCAAAAAGAGCTCAATTCCTGGGGTTAGAATTAGAAAACTAGAATGGTTTTTACAAAAATATCCCCCAAACTGCCCTATTTCACCGATCCTTACGTTTTCTGTATTCTTGCATTTGTAAAATCACGATGCTGTTGTTTACAAAAAGTTGACCAGCGGTACATTTCCCAAGACTGTAACCAACTGTAGGCGTCGATCCTTGGCGGAGCTGACTCATGAGGCCAAAACAGTTATGAGATTGTCCTCGATTAATTGCTGTAAATTAACCAGAACAGTTTCCTGACTTCATCACATCCAAAGTACGACGACAGTACCTTGGCTAACGCTGATAAACATGGGAATTTGGTTGCGAAAAAAAAAATTCCGCGTGGAAAATTGTTTTCTTGTACTCTACGAAAACAAAGGGCGCGTTCCGAAATTAACGCATGCCGTCGTGTCGCATTGACACTTTCAATGACAACCATTCGAATTTTTTAGCAAGATGACAGGAGGCACATAGTAGTCATGGACGTAAGTGAAGAAGTGGGTATACATTTGCAAAACGTTCAAAAAACACGATAATATACAGCACATCGTGATACACGCTACTTAAGACACATTAACCAAACGCATGAAACTCAACGCAAACCATGCTCCGAATCCCATAAGTGTAGGCAACTTAATTTACAGCAGCATAAAATGGAAAGTGTACCCGTAAAAAACATACTAGACAAGTTCCTTCAAGGTGCCAAAATTGCCAACACGCGAGTGGAAATAGTTTTTATCTATAAAAAATGTGAAAATATCCATCAAATAACCGGCCCCTCGGCGATAGATTCCTCAGACGTCTAATATTTCGAAAGAATACTGATGAAAATTTCCAAATTACAGATGACTAACAGCTCCGCATTTCTATCATTTACAAATGGAACAAGACCAAGCAATTCCTTGTCTCGGGTATAACTTGGCGGAACTTTCAGCAGGAACAAATGAAAACAATTGCAATAGTTCTTTAGTTCCTCATAAAATTTATTGCATTAAGGTACTCCAAGCAACACCGAAATTGTCCATAGAAATTTTCCCAACTTTAACTTCCAACGTCAAAATTTTTAACTTGTATATAATCAATTTTACGAGGAAAACAAAAATCACTGCCTCCATTTCAATGTTTCGTACACTTCCATGTGCTATCCATTCTAGCAACCGGTTTTACCACCTAATGCATCAAATTGGTCGCATCTTTAAACATAATTTGGCATATCATTGGAATTTTATTTGAAACCTCGAGGGGTCCGAATCTGTATCTGTTTCATGGAGTCAGACGTGGCAGAATAAAAGTCAATTTTTTCGATACCAATTCATATTTCAGTTTCAAGGAACTTCAGCGGTAATTTACTGAGGGGCAATGACCGACACTGGAGGCCATCCACCCATTCAGGAACTCGAGATTAGAGTTGAGGGTAGGAATTGTTTCAAGCAACACAATAAGAGTGGACCAACGATGATAAGTGAGATATCTACAATGCATCATCCCCATCGACTGTTGGGGAAATAAATAAACTGAATCTTCTCTACGCAACGAGCCACAGAATTATGAGAGAAACCACCAAAAAGAATAGAAGTGTACGCAGTCCGGCACCTTCTCTTTCCCCAGCCCTAATATGTAATCCTTTATCAATTATTTTGAAGAGCACTGATTAAAATCTCCATAATTTAAAGCAATAAAAACACCATTTACGGGTCATTGAAGCGAGTTAAAAACATATTCGAATATTTACCGCAAGACATCAGGGCAAAATAAGAACTTAACTCCAAACCTATCAAAATCTTCGACGGGGATATAAATTTCCAATTGGTTTGGATCCCGATCCTGAAACACGATAAAATCTTCCCGTAATTGTTGTGCGTCTAAAGTTTTCGGCGAGACCCGAAGTGACCTCCAAACATTCCTAGAACGAACACAAAAAAACGTAACTGCGGAATAAATAAGGCTCGATGCCGTTATCTCTTTCTCGTTATTCGTTATTTCCACGAGAACAAGAAAAGTTCCAAGGCTTTGTTACACCGAATATTTCGCACTTCCCCACCATTAACCTAGCCATCAAGATAATTCACTGATCTACGGTGCCGCAAATTTGAAGGGGATATAACAAATTAGTGTATAAAATATGAGGCAGCACGCCCCCTCACCGACCTTAGGCACGATCACCTCTCCGACTCGGAAACCCGAGATAGCAGCAGCAGAAAAAGGTCGTCTGGGGGTCAACCTGAATCCGGCTAATGGGCAATGCGGCAGTTAAATTGAACCACCTCCGCCCATTTCGCCTAAAGTTAGGATATAACAACACCGTTCCCCACAAGGATGTCTACTAGCAGAGATCAATCAGGATACGATGAACTATAACATTACCAGGCTGAAGCACATTCGTTCTTCGGCCACATAAATAGAGGAGTCGGCATATCTTGCGAGGACGATTTTCGTATTTAATAGAGCGCAGCGAGAAGCAAAGAAGAATTGCTACAATAATATCTAGAATGTTACCGATTTAGAAAGGTATTACGTAAAAAGAGACGATTCGGGTTGAAAACACCTCAAAAAGCGCTCATCTCCTAGTACCAAAAGTATAATTCCAAGATATAATTGGTAGTTTCAGGCGTAAATTGGTGGAATTTGTTAACATTATAATGATACCTTGTAACTTTAATATTCCACATATCTTTATTTGGAACGACCCAGGTTTCGACGTTCAACGTCATCTTCAGGTAAAGACTTATAGTCCAGATTGGTCTTTACCTGAAGACGACGTTGAACGTCGAAACCCCGGTCGTTCCAAATAAATGTGGAATCACGAAGTAACGAGTTATCATTATAATTCCAAAACTTGCCTACGATCTATAAACTTATCTCATGAAAATTACACACGAACAGACAGGATCATGGCACGTCTTTCCCCTAAGCAACAGAGAAAACAATCAACACAAAACACTACCGTGACATTAATTTCCCAAAGTGAAAAAAAAGGGAAATAATCATCTACCCCAAGCACAATAAGTAAGAGACATAAAAGAAAAGGACATCGCTGAAGAGTCTGAACCAAATTCAAATGAAAAATACTTCATACATAAGAGAGATTTAATCAAACCAAACCACAGACACACACCGACCTGAACACAATGAAGATATAGAGATATTGACGACTGACAGTCCTGCCTTTAAACTCACGTCCACTGCTTACACAACCAGGGCACGTCAACACAATGCACTCCGGATACACCGTGCACCATCCTGACGCCTCATAAATCCCGTAAGAGGCCTTGGCTAAGTAAAGTACGAACCATAAAACTGGGAAAGAAGGAACACAAAACATGCCTGTGCACTCACAATTTCGAAGATGTTAGAATATTGCACGACCAAAAAAAACGAGAACTTCTACGACGAGCATCTGGGCTCATGGGGAAGCACACTGTTGTGATCCGAAGAGATAAACACAGCCGAATGTTGTTAAAGATTAATCAGATAAGCGCAAAACGATAGACAAACCGCCACAAAGGCGCGACACCCACAGCACTATCTTATCACAAACAGTACACGACATATTCCGCGATGACAGCAATACCTCACCTGAGGCCGCAATCGAAGCCGGGAGGACCGCCACATCCCGGAGATCCGACACAGAAGGGACACTAGGAAGTGCATGGCTGGGAACTTGCGGGAAATTCAATACATGCGCGCCTGTAAATAGGGCAACCGTGTAGTCTAGGAACCTGTGACACTCCCAGGCCAAGGACGACAGTAGCGCGCGCATCGGGATCATAAATGCAAGACCCTCCACCCAAACAGGTCGCATCCTATTTTATCTCCACTCATCCCCTACTTCCCCTATCCCTACCCACATCCACGAAGTAGCTCAAATATTGACTTTTCGCGACTGCTCTATTTTTTTTCTATGTTTTCTAATTTATAAAACGTACGCTTCCGCGATCCCGACCTATTTCCTGGTACGCGTTTGCTCCTTCGTGTTCTATTTTTTCTAATCCTCTCGCGTTCCATAAAATGGTATTACTTACATTTTGCTACGGCACACTTCTTTGAAGTGCATTAAAACACGGGCTTTTTATTACTTACGCAGTGCTGCTATGGAGATTAGCCTGATACTTCACTACACAACATTATGTCACGTTCCATATGCATGGGAGACGAAACTATTTTTCTTAATTAAAGAAATTAAAGAAACTATAAAATGGTATTACTTACATTTTGCAACGGCACACTTCATTGAAGTGCATTAAAAACATGGTCATTTTATTACATATGCTGTACTGCTATGGAGATTTCCCTGACACTTCACTACACAAAATTACGCCACGTTCAATTTGCGAGGGAGACGATATTATTTTTTGTACTTGAAGAAAAACTTAAATTTGCATAAAACAAAGATTTGCAGCGACATTTATTGAAGCGAATAAACAGCGCCATATCAACATGCATATGGCTGCTAAGGAGTTTCCGGACGTAAACTCATTCATTTCCACTCCCATCAAGTATGCGGGGTAGATTTTTGCAAAAAATTTTGTAAGGGGATGTGAATTTTTTTTTCCGGCAAAAGAAAATGTTTCCTGAAATGAAATAAAAACCAAACCGCGTTAATAGACGCATTGTACATACGGTGATATCCATGATACTACGCTACTCAACACAATGCTGTCAGTCACAATCGTAATTCAATGGCGAAGCATAAATGGCGAATTTATTTCTTTATCATCTTTGAACAAAGAAAAAAATTACGTACACTTTTTATGAGGACAAAATATTTTGCAGGAGATACGCAAGTAGACCACCGTATTAGCATGTTTCTTCAATTTTTTTACAGACTGGCGAACCGCACTGTAATGTTTTTTGTCTGTCTCTCTCTCTCTCACTCCAACTTGACACGGTTACCTGCCCTATCGGCATGACCCATTTCCCGTGCGAAAAAAGGGTCATCAAAACGAAGTGCTCCAAATATAGAGCATTCGGTGAGCGGACATACCTACTTCCCGCTTCACCTCCACCGCGCCGCTCCGCACGCAAAATTTTACTTCGCCCACCACCACCTACCCGAGGAGAAGGACCGACGCCCCCGACTCAACCCCCCCACCCATCTTCTCGCAGCCTGTACATGCACTTACTAGGTCAAAGACGGAGAGGGGAGACAAGGATAGCGCGGGAGTGAGAGGCGCTATCTGGGTTGGTAGATCGAAGTCCCGCGGCGGAAATCATGAGGGCCGGGGACGGCAAGGGGGGGCCGGGGGCGCTCCACGAGTTTTAGGCGGGAGAGCTCACAGAGTCCGCAAAACCTTGAGATCTGCGGATGAATGTAGGGGGAGCGCGGCGAAATTAGAACATCGCCCCGCGCGATGTTCTAATTTCGCCCATTATCGATGCGAATATCGAGAGCACAATGCGGCATATCGTACTGTCAGTATAATCGCTACGACACTCCAAAACCCCGAGTTCAAATCCCACGTCGAATTTAAATCTGCAATTCAAAAACATGAGTTTTAGGCGGGAGATCGGCTAATGTCCGGATACCCTGAGAACCGCGGATGACCGTAGGGATATTAGAATATTGCCCCTCACGATGCGAATATCGAGAGCACAATGCGGCATATCTTACCGCTACTATTATCACTACGACACTCTAAAACCCCATATATCATACCTCACGTCGAATTTAAATCTGCGATTCAAAAATATGAGTTTTAGGCGAAGATCGGTCAACGTCCGGATACCCTGAGAACTGTGGATGACATTAGGGATTCCGAGAAATTAGAACGTCCCCCGTGCGATACTATGTCTTTGTCGATACGCCAGAATCGTAATACGCGATATGGCAGAACGCTTTTGGCACAGAGACATTTCACCTCCACGCAAACGATTCATGCCGCCCCTGTATCCGTGATTTACGATACGACGATATTTGACCCCTCTGTTCAGACTAAAAATTATATCTATATGCGAGCTAAAGAGCGCAGAGAGATTATACCATTGCCAAGCGTGATGCAGTCGATTATCGATACAAAACAATGGTTATGCACGACTAATATCACAGAGGCAAACCAACACCTCGTTCATATCGCCTGTCGCATCTGAATCGTCAGGCGATTTAACATGCAAAATTGACATCGCATTACCATAATGAAAGCAGAATTCAGCACCAAAGCCCTATTTTAAGTACCTACATACTTTGTCGAATGGCATCATGTTACGATGCAATACGTCATCGAACGACATGCCATTTAAGGCGACATCAGGAAAAAGGCGGCTTTCGTTTAAACAACACTTCATTTCACCCTTGATTGCGTGAATTGATGATACTTCAAACGTTGTAGTATATTTTCAACTGTATCGTGGCATATAGATGTCATGCATGCATAATGCACATGTCAAGTTGCTAAATATTACGTCACGATACGATATTATTCTAATATCCCTACGGTCATCCGCGGTTCTCAGGGTATCCGGACATTAGCCGATCTCCCGCCTAAAACTCATGTTTTTGAATTGCAGATTTAAATTCGACGTGGGATTTGAACTCGGGGTTTTGGAGTGTCGTAGCGATTATACTGACAGTACGATATGCCGTTTCGCGTCGTTTCGGACACAAAACTCGTGCCGCAATTCGATTTTTAAACACGAAAAATACGATCATTGATGAGAGTAGGGTGCAACTATCGGCGCCTCTACATCACAAATACGCCAATGTTGGAATATCGTGATCTTCCGATCGCGATCTCGCGTGGTCAGTCAGTCTCACGAGTTTGGGCAAATGGCAAGAAGGGTTTTTCCCTCGCAAGGACACCGCGGGAAGAGAGGTGAAGAGAGATGAGGGAGAGGAGGTGGGGGGGGGAATCGGTGTACCTAGAAATAGAAGTCACAGGGGAGGGAGAGAAGGGGGAGGATGGAGGGAGAAGAGGTGTGGGGGGGGGAGGAAAAGAGGGGATGTCGGGAAGGAAACATTTCGGCGGGTCAAGGTGCTCTCTCTCTCTCTCGCCCCCTCCCTTCCTCCCTGCCACCCCTCCCCCTCCGCGGCGTTGCAGCGAGAGACAGATGCGATCGCCGAAGGGACGGAAAATCAATATCGGGTTGGTGGCACGGGAGAGAGGGGGAGAAGCGCAGGGAGAGGGAAGAATTGAAAAAGAAAGCAACAAAGAATCAACAAACATTAGTGTGTCCGCGTGTTTGTGGGCGAAGATTCCCTGTTGTACGCGCGGAATAAAATCTCACGGGGGGATAGCTCAACTACGGACCGCGCAGTGTTAAGTTTCTCGCTTGCCTGATTCCATGGCAAGGCGATGGCAGCCTCCGCGTCTGTCAGTAGTTTAAAATGAACATCGGAGAGAACTATTATCTTACTGTAGTGGGGCATATGTAAATAGAGGGACACAGCAACACGTACCTAGAACAATAAACCAAACTAATGTAGTAATTGCACAGGTGAATTTTCCAGCAGTGCGCGCAGTGTTAAGTTTATCGCTTGGCTGATTCCATGGCAAGGCGATGACAGCCTCCGCGTACTGTCAGTAGTTTAAATGAACATCGGAGAGAACTATTATCTTACTGTAGTGGGGCATATGTAAATAGAGGGACACAGCAACACGTACCTAGAACAATAAACCAAACTAATGTAGTAATTGCACAGGTGAATTTTCCAGCAGTGCGCGCAGTGTTAAGTTTATCGCTTGGCTGATTCCATGGCAAGGCGATGACAGCCTCCGCGTACTGTCAGTAGTTTAAAATGAACATCGGAGAGAACTATTATCTTACTGTAGTGGGGCATATGTAAATAGAGGGACACAGCAACACGTACCTAGAACAATAAACAAAACTAATGCAGTAATTGCACAGGTGAATTTTCCAGCAGTGCGCGCAGTGTTAAGTTTCTCGCTTGGCTGATTCCATGGCAATGCGATGACAGCCTCCGCGTCTGTCAGTAGTTTAAAATGAACATCGGAGAGAACTATTATCTTACTGTAGTGGGGCATATGTAAATAGAGGGACACAGCAACACGTACCTAGAACAATAAACCAAACTAATGTAGTAATTGCACAGGTGAATTTTCCAGCAGTGCGCGCAGTGTTAAGTTTCTCGCTTGGCTGATTCCATGGCAAGGCGATGACAGCCTCCGCGTACTGTCAGTAGTTTAAAATGAACATCGGAGAGAACAATATTATCTTACTGTAGTGGGGCATATGTAAATAGAGGGACACAGCAACACGTACCTAGCACAGTAAACCAAACTAATGTAGTAATTGCACAGGTGAATTTTCCAGCAGTGCGCGCAGTGTTAAGTTTATCGCTTGGCTGATTCCATGGCAAGGCGATGACAGCCTCCGCGTACTGTCAGTAGTTTAAAATGAACATCGGAGAGAACATTATTGCATATGTAAATAGAGGGATACAGCAACACGTACCTAGCACAGTAAACCAAACTAATGTAGTAATTGCACAGGTGAATTTTCCAGCAAGTAGCCACTGAAATAGTTACGCATAAAGATTGTCTGAAGAAATTCAGGGTCAAGATGCAATAATTTACCAGTGATCATCAATAGAAATAAGGTACTTAGTTACCCAAGAGATGTACAGGTTTCAGCAGAACAGGATTGAGTAGGAACGAAAAATTGTATTAGAGTTTTACGGATGAAATAAATTGGTAAAAATGAACATTGGCAAGAATCAGAAAAATAGGCATATGTAGGTTACTTTAACGGTAAGGCGACCGACAAAGAAGACACCAACCAGAAAATGAAGACCCGGGTTCATTTGCATACCAAAAGGCCAGGAAGAGAGGAGAGAAACCACGCAACAGAGTAAATCTACTCCAGTTGAAAGGCGTCTATACGTCAATTGAATTTCTTATCGCATAGCATGAAGCGATCGGGATTCAACAGAAATATCTCCTCCACAGCCGGGATCCAAACCCGGGAGCTATATACGGGAAGCCCACCGCACAGACCCAATAATTAAGGCTTACTCTCGGAGCCTCCCGAAAAAAGAAAAACGTTATACAGTAGGTCCTCGATTTACGTCGGAGATGCGTGTTGAAGAAGAGCGACGTAAAACGGATCCAGATATTCGTGACCACTTAAATCCCAAAATAAATCGAAACGCTAATTTCAAAATTCGTTTTTTGCCTGCATCTAGGAAAACAAAGTCATTTCAGATAGGATGATTAAATCTCAATCATCAAAAAACGCAAGCACATGAACATGCGATCTATTTTATTAGCATTGAATAGGGAAAAATTTTCTGGAGGCCCTTGTGGGCATGGACGTAACTTCGAATCAGACGAAAATCGAAACGACGCATACCGAGGACATAATATATCAGTGCTTGGGCACAGTGGGAGGGTCAAGAGGAAGGGAAGGGGGGTCGCAGGTGACCCAGAAAGGGATGAATTTCAAATACATCTCCCGTACCCTTCGACTCCCGCCCTCATTCCCGTGGGAGACGTACATAAAAATCGCGTAAAAGCTACGATCCGGGGACCAAAACAAGAAAGGGGGCGGAGAGGGGGAAGGGTGGGGGGCGGGGGAGTGGGGTAGAAAGGAGGGGAAGGCGGGGGTGGGCTAACCTGTGGCGCGTTCCGAGAAATCCGAACGCAGTTTCTGGTTGCGGATAGGATTAATAAGTAAGCGACGCCCGAGATGGTTGAGACCCTTCTACTTCTTCACCGTGTGCCATATCCGCGTCACGAATGTACGAAATCATGCTCAACACTATAACTTTATTTACAGCTGACCCGAGAATTGAGTTAGTGGCAAGTTCTACACCGCTCTCAGAGGCTGCTCAACCAAAACGTTCTCCGTCTTCCTGAACCCCGCCTTTCTTTCAATTTTTCCTCCAAGTACGAGGCTTAAAATAACAATTGCTTCAACGTGTCTCATTAAATTTCCAAAGTGTAAAATTTTCCTAATTTCCACGGCACTCGTGACTTCATTTGCCCCTCTTCGTTATTTTAACGACCTATACGTCGGAGAAAAAACCCATTTAGCTAATTTACGACACGTCTCATCGTCACTGGTCGTTCAATCCAAAGATTGGTCGACTGCAGCCCTCCACCCTTCCCTATCTAATGATAGTTCCCTTACCTCCTGGTATCGCTTTCTACGTATGTTTTCCTCTTTATTTGGACCATGAACTTATTCCTGGGTCTTCCTCTGGGGACTTTTCATTCTATTTTACCTTGAATTATGCTCTTCACAAACTCATTGTGTCTCACGGTGCGTCCAATCCACCTGATTCTTCTTTTCTGTATGGTGTTCCATATGGTCCTCTCCTCTTCTACTCATCTATAAACAAGATCGTTTCTCATTTTGTTCGTCCATTTTATCTGCAGCAACCTCCGCCAGCACCAGGTTTCAAAGGCTTCTAGTCTGTTCTGGTCAGCTTTTCCAATGGTCCATGCTTCCGAACCATAGAGTGCTATAGATCCACATCCATTCCGATCCATAGAGTGGCACGTGTAGATACCCAAATTTCTATCGCCTCGAGCCTCTTCAAGGGAGCATCATTAACATTCAGGACTTAATACTAAGCCCACCCAACGGAATCCCCGGCGTAGGTACGCGTAAACCACATAACCGCAAGTATCATGCAAACTGTATCCTGGCCAGAAGCATCCTCGAATAAGATTTGAAGGTTTGTTACGGGGTGCCAAGCAACAAGGATGGCCGGAAAATACACGGTACCAGCGGATGGTGTTCTAGAAGAAACATTGGTCACTTTCTCAACGCTCTGCTTTTTTGCACGCATCCTTTCTTAATAATCACACTTTAAATCGTTGAAACAATAAAATCAATCAAAAAAGAACAGACAAATATAAGAACTACCCCGTGTTATAACAGCCACTTACTTCCTAATACTGGTATTCGCAATAACTTCCATCAGAGTGAACCAAGGATTCATTAACGAATCGGTTGCCTATCACAATTGTCGTCATTCATTTAAGTAGTGCCGCAACAGCCTTTAACTATATAGGTAAAATTGGTACTCACACTTAGTAGCATGACGAATTGTGTCCATTGAATATATTTTAAATCAGAAAAGGAACACACAAAAATGAATAAAATTATACATTATAATTTTCGATATCATCGTCAACTTTTTAAACTTTTTACAACAAAAAAGAACATTATAACCAAGCGAATAAAATGATGAACACACATATATACCGGCGCCCGCTGATAAGCTACTCACCATTAGGTTGACTACGTTAATTGCAAGAAAAGATGTCCACCCCGAAAATGTTACTAAAAACAACTTTTGCACATCGCAAACGTTGATAAAAAGAGTGATGTTGACCAAAATAATGAAAAACCATTGTCCAAGGAGAAAAACATCTCGCAAGAATTAAGTGAAATAAAATATATTTAACAATATAGACGCAAACTAAAAAACGAGCTGTCAATTCTATAAATTGGGTGGGAGTCACCAATGGAAAATAGCATTAACTACGTTCAAACACATCTAGTCCCAAGTCTAACTCGAGATTGTTATTATTCCTTTTGAAGCGGTAACCTTTCCTAACAGAAAAAAATACACTAAGGTGTCATCGTACGACACAGAAAATATTATTTTGACGCCTCACTACACCTCCAGGTTAGACAAAAGCAATAGAATAAGATAGAGACATTGCCGAGCAAATAGGCAAAAGAACTCGTATATTCCGGGCACAATAAGCGATCACAATAAACACTGAGCTCCACTAAATACACTCCCATAATACACGTCACCATTTCTCCCCAAAACCTTATTCTATACATTTTTACACGGCTGGTGTCCTAACACCCCCTGTCACACGCCTATGCGGCGGCTCGCACGGTAGTATGTAGATGTAAAGGCCGAAAAAACCATGGATACGATAAACGAATACGTAACGAGTTTAATCTACATGTTTCTTGACTCGCCGAGAGACCTAATAGCCGCCATAGGATTTCGATAGACTTAAGTTGGATTTAGAGTTCATAACTGTTTAGCACGCTACATGACATCATCCGCTAACTACCAACAGCTCTGTTCCAAGGAAAATGGTGCTAACTTGAAATGTGCAGCAAGAAAAACCGAAGGAGTACACATTAACGCCATCTTTAAGAGAATTCAACTTGTCCATAGCTTATAACCTTTCATTTAAATATGCGGAAAAGATTGCTAGGGTGTAGTAAAATAAATTCATTCCCCAAAAAATTGCCCGAGGAAAAATTACGTTGCCTACATTTATTGAAAACCTAACACTGACTCTGAAATACGACGCATTAACCAACATGAAGTTCTGGAACCGCAGGGAAGTTGGTACTGACGCTAAATTGAATGTTTAATTCGCCCAAAAGTAGTGTCAATCCAAAAACGGCCAATGAGATACAAATAAATGAAAAGGGGGACTTATTCGACAGATTAAAAGGCATATATTTGAGAGGAGATGGAATTTCGCCACCACACGCATCGGAAAATGAAGCGACATGGCCATGCTCCCTTAAGAAGTACACATCAAGGTTGAAAATACTCTCTAAACATTTAACGGATCTTGAGATGGAAAAAAACTAGGGAAATGGAAAAAAAATGATATTCTTATCATCATCACAGCGATTATTGATGCAAGTTATAAACCAACCACTGGCGAACGTCATACAAGAAAATGGAATTACGCATTGAAAAAATAACGTAAGTGTTCTCTATAATGAATGGCGTTTCCTAAAACTCAAGACACTTAAGGGGGATGAAAGTTTTGGTACCAACATTCTTGATGGAGATCAATGAATGAGGTGAAAGGTATACATTAAACAATCTGGGTTACATGGGGAGAGGGTAACAATACGTCTATCATTGGTATCCATGTAGTTTAATCATCAAGAAATCTTCAACTAAATTCACAAAGACAAAATAGTTTCGAAACCAGAAAAATAACACACGCCATTTCGAAGTAGTGAATCGACTCCGGGGACGTAATCATAAAAGAAGTTAATCCTCAAGGCAAGAAAGTTATCCTCTTTACACAATTAACCTTAAACATTTCTTGACATACTGCTAAAAGAAACATGAGATGCAAACCGAAAATCGACATACGCCGAAGAATGAATGCAAATGGCGACCCAGGTATGAGAGGTAAAAGAATTGCCGAAAAAGAAATCCGTGAGATTAAATAACTAATTTTACCTCACCCAAACGGAACGCTTACGACGGAATGTTGTTGGAATACCATCGCAACTGATTTGATAGGGATTAAGGAGCAATGTTCTGCATTACGAGCCGTTAGTACGAAAGGAGATGTTTTTACGGCGATATAATCCATCGATAAATACATTAACCTTATTCTCCTTTGGGACAATGGGAAGATAAAAAAGTGAACGGTTCCCTGAATTATGCAATGAAATCACTCACGGCTTTTTAAGGGGTCATTAAGTTTCATGGAATAGTAATCCCTAACATTACAGAAAAACGTCAAACCATGGACAAAGAGACCTATCGACTGTAATTTAGGTCTATTCAAATCGCTTCCATCCATTAATTTGGAATAACTATCTATGTTGATTCCTTGATAATACGCCCGTTCATTACAAATTATAGGTACTAAAATGCATTAAAAATATGTCATACCACAAGGAGTAAGAAGTCCATTAATCACTCCCAGACGATACGCCTGATGATGACTTTCAAAATGATAGAACATGAGAATACGCCGCTGGAATATCCCACAGGCAGGATCCTTCCAGTGCCAATGAATTATTTAGGACAGGCAATACATTACCAGAACGGTTAAATGTTATGATCCAAAACTGAAAGATTAAAAAAAAAAAAAAATCTCGTACCTCAGCTAATTAGCACATAAGATAAAAGTTTTCAATATGATCCACCTCTATCGTTTCGTATATTGTGCATTGGCATATTTTTCGAAGCCCTTATGACATGCTAACTCTTCTCAATTTTGTACCACTGACAAATACACAAAAAGAGGGCGACAGCGGTGAAAATACAGTAGCTTTTGAACGTTAGGACAACTACGAAAGCTAGGAAGACAGAAAATATAAAGTCGAGGAAAAATTTTGCTCAAGTGAGGAAGCGGAAGAAAGAGAATATATTTTATAGACGGGATGACGTAGGGTAGGGCGTATACTAAGATGAAGAAATAAATATAATTGGTAGACATATAAACGTAACGATCCAGAAGAATTCTCCACTTCCTCAGGCGAGATATCGTAGAACAGCATAATGAGTAATGAAGCTCAAATGATTTCGTACTGTCTACCAATTTTATTTCCACCTCTTGCTACACGTGTTTCGACTGACTAGCAGTCATCATTCTTGCCGGATGATGACTGCTAGTCAGTCGAAACACGTGTAGCAAGAGGTGGAAATAAAATTGGTAGACAGTACGAAATCATTTGAGCTTCATTACTCAGAAGAATTCTGATTACCTCCAACTGAAACTGCATAAACCGGTAGATAACCAATAAACCTCATGGCCTACATTGCGCAATACCATTGGGGGTCAAAAATCATTAACGCACATTGAGAAGATAAAAAAGTACCTATTATTGATGGTATCAGCCATCTGTGTATTGACATATCATCCGTAGTATGCGGTGATTCATATTTGGAAGTTTAAAAAAAACTTAGGATTAACGAAGAGCACGTGAAAGACTCTTGGGAGTACTTGAATTAAAAAGAAGGACGTGAACTGATTCCTCACGAGCTCAAATACAGAACGAAGGCAGTGCTAAATTTAATTTTCGATAAAAAAATAACCCCCACGTCATTTTTACGACGGGACTCGAAGGAGCTCGAAAGAAGAGCTGGAAGAAGATGTGGGAAATTTATACGTGGTTAGCAAGGCAGTCATGTTGGTCCTAAAAGAACTAATTAAGAGAAGGAATAATTCTGGGAATAACGGGGCGATGCAACATCAAAGCCTCAAGACTTCATTACATGGAAGCGAAATATTATTCCCAGAAGACTTGGGAGATCCCAGGCATTATAAACGCAAGTTTCATTTTATTCACGCTTCCAGTTTCCCTGCTTCCACATAATTTCTCCGGATAAAAACAGAACATACCCTGGGAAAAACAGCACTATCTCACTACGAAACGTCAGTAACACATTCCAGTTTAATCAGGCAAATATTCCGTTGATACAGAAGAAAAACTGAAGGCGCTAGGATGTAGCTCGATCGCTCAAAAATAAGGTCGATTTAACCATATTTCCATTCTAGGAATCCACCAACCTAATATTAGTATATCAACGTACTGCCACGTGAGCCGCCATAACTACGTGAAGTAAGTGGTGTCAAAATATCAGCTATGAATGGAAAAGGATATCAGGATACGGCAATGGCGGGAGCAACGGATGAGCATTTCCATGCGTTTTTATGAATTGGTGTCACTATATTTTTTGCAGCAGTGGTAGACCAGCTGAAGAAATTTATCGATACATATGCACCACTGAAGTATCAAATCATGTCAGAACGATAACAGTATTCTCACGCACCCAAGATCGTCCGCCGAAGGTATTTCGTTGGGATACCCTGTTAAACGATGTTACGACCACTTCTTCCGAAAATCATCAAACGGGTAAACGTCAGAACTGCAATTTTAATGGATGACAGGAGAGATCATTCGCGAATACAACAGAGAGCGCTTCCGCCGCTTAAGCTCTCGGTGACGAAGCAACAAGGAGCTCTTTAAAAAGTTTTTAACGACTGGAGTAACGGGATTTCGATATCCCATTACGATCGCGGAATCGTAACGAGCGTGCGTGCAACCGACCCTTCCGATGGAGATGGGCAATTAAAAACAGCACGCAAACGCGAGAAACAAAACACGGGCTACACGGATGACAACGCTGCCTGGGGGCCACACGCGAAGACGGGGCAGCGGTGGGGGTTGAGGGCAGGGAGGCGTTTGGGGGCGGCTCTCGCAGCTGATGGGGGGGAGCGAGAGCGAAGGTGGCAGGAGGAGGGCAGGGACAAGGCAACAGCAAGCCCGTGTGTGCAAGCATAGCTATCCGAAGCTACGGAAGTAGGCGCAGCCGCTCTGACCCTGACCTGGGTCAGTTGCCAACATATTCCGAGTGATAAAACCCTAAGGCAGCCTCAACAGAACAACACTTTTCTAAAAATTACTCACAAGAAGAGTGGCGTGACCGTTTAAAGTGCGTTTCAGCATAGAAAGCAATGTGTACGTCCTTCATCCATTGACACACGTTAACTAAAATTGAGCTCGTAACAGCAACGATTTTTCCGGGATATTGCGCCTCATTGAATCACCACTTCGTTGATAACTCTTTGCAGATGTTGCAGCTACCGTCAACAGATCCGAATGTCACTGAACAATGCACAGAAGCACTCCTGGACCTTCGGACCTCAGGACGGCAGCTGCAATGCCTCCAAAACTGCATAGTAGACGCGGAATCAACGCCGCGGAATATCCCGGACTAACTGGGGCCCCCAAAACATCCCTGCGAAATCCAACAAGGCGGTTGACAGAACTCTCGCAAGAATGCAATGCTCTGGTGAAAATACATCAATTACCAGCCATACAACCCTTCAGATGGAATGCAGGGTACAACGCAGATCTCGATTAAATGGGCAGCTGACGGCGAAGTGAAATATCTTAACCCCAGGACCATATAAGAAAAGCATATCCACTTTTGGCGAGGTGTAGAAAAAGCAACAAGGGCATTCCCCATTGTATATACTTGACCCGAAGTGTTTCCTAAGAAATCCCAACCCACGAACTAACGAACGAGGACGAGGTAATTGATCGATAGCCAAATCAGATGACCAAACACTAATCATTCGCTGCACAGATAGCATTCTAAACTCGGGCATAAAACAAAATATGCGACCCCTTCTACCTCCCCAGTTTCTTGAATGCAATGCACTATCTTATTAATAAATTCCATCTGTTCCTGCCATTTGATTTGTCCGAAGCAGTCACAACTGCGTAAAACTACGTAACATCTCGTCGCTAGCCATAGGCATCAGAACATAAGAAAAGGGACAGTAATAAAAAAAATCTATCGAAAAAAATCACCGAATTCGGCAACGTATAACTCCCAGGAGGGCATATCGAACTATTCCGAACGAATCAGAGCAGTGAACGATCACGGGAAATACACTTATCACCATTCCTGAGACTGCGTGGCGGAAAAAAGATATCTCTCAGCACGGTCAAAAATATTGATTTTCCCGGGATGTCGATTGTTGCTATGCGAGGACGTCTGTCCCACTTCCGATAACATTTACGAAAAGTAAACAATCGCATATGGATCGGGTTGAGGCAAGAAGGCGCCCGTTGACTAGAGCTCTCAGCTGAGCCGACTGCCTGCCTGAACGGAGGGGGGGAGGGAGGGGAGAGGAGCAGGAAGAGATAAGCAGACAGCCGTTCGGTTTAAGTGGACTGGCTCACGGTCTTTTTTATTTCAATCCGCACTGCAAAAGAGCTCTCACACTTACGTCTCCCACGCATGCGTTTCCAAATAGCAGTAGGGAATGAATACAACAGAGGGGGGCCAGGTATGAACGATTACTCACTAAACACCACGACAGGTATATTCTCGTGAGGTTTTTTTTTGAGGAATTCACACTGCGGCTCGTTCCCTGAACAAAACCTCCAGACACTGAAGTGCTATCCAGAGATCAGTTTACGACCTCGCGCGAGTAAATGCATGAACACTTGCTCAAAATTAGAACAAGGGGCTTTCGCGCGGGCGAGTTCGGAAGTTCCCGCAAAATTGAAATGTATGTTTACACGATGCAATTGAGAAGGAAATAGCTCACGCATTTGCCCGCAGGTTACACGCATCGCGAAAACAGGGTCTGAGGCTGTACGTTCCGGGAATTGTTGAGGAAAAAATACGAAAAATCTAAGAAAAATTGTTAACAAAGCACACATTAGTTAAAACTACCTTATCGTTCACTGACTGCGCTTAACAATGAGATTACATATGAACTGACCGACATGTTCTTTCGTGAGTAGCGCCGCAGTCGAGATAGCAATAACAAGATAGATTAAGGTAAGGCCTTTCCTGATGAAAAGCCTTTAGTCCACTGCTTACGACTAATGTCAGCCTTGAATAATGTCATTTAGCATCAATTTGCCTCCGGGTCGGAAATAAGCACGCAAAAACGTAGAGGAGGGATCACATTCTTTAAACAATAGACATAACAAATTAAGATATCCCAAATATTTATTCCGAGTGGAGAATACGGATGACCCAACAAACGGAAACGGTGTATTGACACAACAGGACCTCAGATCCCCATGACAAAGGTTCAGCATCACAACATTTAATTTTGGAGCCGAGGTTGTGAAAGGTAAATGGTTTATAGGCCTATAACCCAGATTCATTACCCAGAGAGGAGGGTTACTCGTATATCCATATCGAACAGGAGCACTGATGAATCGATCGCGAGTTTATACTGGTGACACAAAAAACTTTTAAGAGTTTCATTGCAAAATGATTCGCCCGATTCAGTAATGACAACAGGACCACCAAACCCCCTGGGGAGAACCCGTAAAAGGGTTGACAATTATATAGGGCATAAATTGAGCCGAGTGCCATTCCCATTAAGCATGACAGCCTGGGGACGGGAAATTGGCCCAGAAGGTGAAGAAGAGGTGAGGCTAGAAAGACGAGGGTATCTCTATGTTGCATTTCCTCCGTCCCAACCGTGCATAGCGGGTATCATGTTATGAGGAGGAGGAGGTGGTGGTGGTGGTGTTGTTGGAGGGCAGCAAGCAGCCATCGAATGCTTGCAGTCTCTCTCGGCAGAGACGACGGCGGCCGAATCCGGTTTTCTAACCCAGGAGAACAGGGACGGTAAGCGAGAGAGGAAGAGAGAGAAAGAGTGGACGAGAGAGAGGTTTGTGAGAAGGGAGAGTGGTAAAAAGAAAGAAAACAAGAGAGGAAGAGGTTATACACGGGAGGGAGGGGGGGAGGTGGTGGTGAGTGGATTTTCTTTGAAAGGAGTAAAGGTGTGGGAGGGAGAGGAGAGGGTAAAGAAACCAGATGAGGGGGTAGGCAGTGCGAGAGGACGGGAAGAGAGCACCGACGAGAAAATATCGGAGGAGGAAATGAAGAATGCAAGCACCAACGGAGGACTGACATGAATGACTAGGGGTTAAAAAGCTGCTCTAAAAGAGGGAAACCCAGGTTGACGACAGCTGACAAGCACTCGCGGAGGGGTAAGATAACCCGGATTCAGTGTTTCCACTGCAAACGTGGTCAAAAGTAAATAAATAAATGATGCCTAGAACTGAACTAAGTGGTGATGTTTAAAATCGATGGAGACGCGTGATTATCCTACCAGATGCTTTCGTGAACACGATTAATTTTAGTAGTTCAAGAATCTCCGAAATGAATATGACATGGGTTTTAAAATGTAGACTACAGTCGTGACATCAAACCAAAACATCGAACGAAAAGACTAGACCTACGCTGCATCATCTTGCTACTTCGAGGATACGCATATAATCAAAACAAGACAACAGGCTTGAACGCTGCCAATCACAAGGAGAATTCAAATTGCCAAGATGTGAAGATCCACGGCATTCATTAATCAAAGCTACGATACACCCTAAATTGCAACCATTCCATGAATCCAGGGTGGATCAATACACCCAGGCATGAAGGTCAACACGTACGTGAGCTGGCAGTCTAAACCAAATAAATATTATCCAATTATATCACATTGATCTTTATTTTCAACCACTAAATACAGATTCCTATATTCTGATCAGCTGGAAATCGTATGCTGACAACAGTCACTGTTTGCGCAATCTCGCTGAACCCCTTAGGAGCTTTGTTGTGCGACACTCAAAAGTAACACATGGCAGCACTGGCCCCACAGCTGACGAGTGAAAACAAAGCCATTCCCAGAGTAGCGAACACTGCCTATCAAACGCAGTTCACAAAATACGATTCCTTACGAATGCGACGACAGTTTGTCGAGTGCACCAAGAAAAACCATATTCAAAAGTTACCAATCCAGCAGGCGTAATGTCTTAGAGAACTAAGAATAAGAAATTTATCGAGTCAGATGCATTGCGTCGATCACGGCCAACGAAAGATATTACGAACGAAAGCAGAAGTCAAGCAAAAGTTACTATATGCTGAAAAATAACTGACGAATAAAAATCTCCGCCTGATATGCGATTCATTAACGACAAATTAATTTAAGTCCATAATTAAATAACATGTACACAGCCAAGATGGCTGATTCTCCGTTGTCAAAACATACAAAGCTTCCCAAAATTGTGGAACAAAATAATCAAGTACTCACCACCATAAGGGCGTTTCTTCAATGCAGCTGATAGTATGATGTTTCGCCAGCATTTGAGGCAAGAATCTCCGACAATCCTTCTAATACAAGCCCGCAGGGAACTAAAATATAAGTCCAAACACAGGCCCTTCTCAGACTGCAGACTGCTTCGATTTATTTTGCATCGTCTGCCTCCAAGTAACTGCGCAAGAGCAGCACACTCGGTTAGCGGATGAGCTCCAACGCTCCACTGCGGCGAAATATGGTACTAACTAGATAACTTGAAGCGAAGTGGGGGAAATATTTTAGAAAAATCCTAGCCTTAATCAAGCAACCCTATGAAAACAGTTGGCAAAGGCTTTCGATTGCTCCCATTATTTATATCGATTAAATGCTATTAACTTATAATTCTTATTCAGACCCATTAACTGTTTTAGCCTCTTAAGAAATTGCGTAGATACTCAAATTCCCCCTCCCCTTTTCTGTAGCGCCTATTCTATTACGATTTAAAACAAATTACGGACAGCGCATAACTATTTTCTTTTTAATATACAATTTCCGAGTGAATTATTTGTCACAAACAGCTCAAATTTGTCAATATCTACAATTAGCTAAAGAAAATATATCGCATTTATATTTTTCTCGTCGATAATTATCTTTGAGGTTTACTGAAAACTGGATTACCCTGCACAGTGATATTGAAAATCGGCTCACCTAACCAAAGCGCAAAAAACTAAGAGACCGGAAGCTTACGTACTGCCTTCATAATTTACAATAAATGTATTGAAATTCACTACGTTTCAGTCTGGGCAATGGAAAAGCTTCCTTCACGGCCTTATGTAAGCTGAATTCCTTTCAAGACCTTATTTCCCACGTCTCTCTCGATTGCTGAAAATAAGATTATATTCGACAATTTTTTTATATGGCGTCTGAACTAAACTAAAAATGAGAAGAATTAACTATTGCCATACCATCAAGAATCCCCTTCGGTATACTCCGTATTACTTTGAGGGGTTTCGCTAAGACAGATGTATTAAAGCAATAAAGTAATCTTAACACTCTATACAACCGCTTTATTGTCACTGCAGGTACTACTTACCTAGTAAAATTTGTCAATGCGATCACATTTTGGAAAGTATCAGGGGGAAAATAATACCCTCAGATTAAAATCGACTTGGGTGAATAAGTTTGCCTCATATATTAATTAATGTATAGATAAATTCTGTCAAAAATCATAGTTTTACTGTCACATTTGTTAAAGAAGCACTTTTGATGAAAAACACAATACATGACATTTTTTCAGATTTTCAGTGGTACTCACAACAAGGAATCATGATGTCAATAAGGTGATTAGAATAATTTGAATGGGTAAAAGGTGAAAGATAATAACAATATTGCATATGAGGGGGATAAGTCGTTGAGTCTAGGGAGAGGTGGGGAGGAGGGGGAAGGTGAGTACTGTCTCAATGCAGTCCAGGATCAACCCACTACAGAAATTAAATAATATATACTTAATAGAACAATCAGTTAATGGTTGCAACAAAAACAAAACTAAACATTAATTTCTCAAGAAATATTAACTATTCATACTTTCTTTCCTCCAATTATTCTTAATGATTCTCTCCCATTTACATGCTGGTTTTCTAATACCTACTGCCACACACTCATAAGTGGCTAAAACAATATGAAAATAGAATGACACAGGAAATTTGGCATTGCATCAGAGCAAATGCTTCTGCAGTGGCTTGATGTATTATATAATGGATGAGAAACAGTCATGGCTGAAACACTGACACACTCAGCAGTACCAGAATATGGGCACTAAAACAGAGTGAATCCAATTGGCTCCTAAGAAGGGCATATTCCTTGGGCTTTGTTCTATTCCAGTGTCCACACAAGTGGCAAAGATATTCCTACTAAGTTCATTTAATAACTAACATGCGTCTCCTTTGCAATAATATCTCAAATTCTGTGGAGATATAAATTATCAAACTCACACCAGAACAATGACCTGCAAACTGTGGCAAGACAGCATGAGAAGAATCCAGCATCACATGTTTATCCTGTTTTAATAATTTGCAGTTTATCATGCAACTTGTTGTTTTTTATTTGCATTGTATAATTTCTATTGTGTCATCTGTGGAATAATCTACAAAAACATTTTTAAAAATAGTCCCTCTCTCTCAATATTCAAAATGAAATATTATCATGTATTACCTTCTGATTCTTAAAGTTGTAGTTGCATCTTTATATTAAAAACTTGTTCGCTGAATTTCTAACTTCATTACAAGTAATACTTTGTTCTTGACCTTGCATCCTTTTCAACTTTTAATTATTTACAATTTCTATGTAAAAATGTAATGTTTCACACAACCTTGAGCCATTCGTCTTTGCCATTTATGCACATTATTTTTGTTCACTAACTTGCATTACTATGCACATTTTTTTGTTCTTATGGGGCATGACCCCAGAACAATGAATAAATATTCTATTCTATTTTACAAGGGGCACGAAATCACACAATATAAGCCTGAGTGTTTTTCTCAATCTGTTGTACTGTAGTAGCTGAATTAGAGCAGGGGCTATTTTGCCATCTAAAATTCATGCATTCTTGCAATTTACCACTTTACGAGATGCAATTTGAAATGCATATTTATACATACATCAGATTTTGCACTGTTGTGCCCTGTGTAAAACAGGCTTTTGCAATTATCCTGCCATGAGTTTTCATGTTTACAGTGGATCCATTCTCTGGTTAGATGTTTCAGAACAGCATAACGTTTCACATGAAATCTTTTACAGATTTTTAATTTCAATGAACAGAAAGCTATATTTTACTCTAGTATATTCTGGAATCCCTAAATACCGGTGTAATCATACTTCACATACATGTAATACAGAGAAATATTAGTTCATTAGTCTTTCTGTGATCTTGATAGATTCTTGGTTGATTCATAGTTCAAAACTGAGTTGCTCATGAAGCAGTAGAATAGCATCAAAACCACAGGTAGAGAGATGGTTAAAGAAAATTGAAACTCACTAACTTACGGTAGTTTGAGCGAAATATCATTTTACTTAGATTTCAATGAAATTGATCTCTCTTTAAAGAAAAATATCTCACCCTTCCAATGACACCAAAAATTCAACCCTTTACCACATTACTTTCGGAGATATTTGCGAGAAAATAACAGCTCTTTTACATGGGAAATGGTACGTGTATGCACTCCAGAGAGACCTTATATTAAAAATGATGAATTTATAACACTTAGATGTTGTAAAAAAACTAACAGTGTGTAGTTCGTATGTTTTCTCAACTAGTTTTGAAAATTAATCACATTGTCACCACAATAAATTCTTCAGGATTACAGTAAACTTTCTGTTTTGATGGAGTTTAAAACGTACAGTGTGAAAAAAATGAGTCAAGTTACAGACTTTGTAGATATTTTCATTTAATTACTTACCATTTCTGTCATATAAAGGTATATTATTGCATCGTTAATAATGCAATATTTAATTCATGTCCCCTACAGCTGGTGAAATTAAAATGCATAATTCAAATATGGTCTCTATTATGACTACGGAACTATCTCACTTGGACTACCTTATATGAATGTATGTGCACTTATTTTTAGAGCCAAATCAGGAAGTAAATTTAAAAATCTAAGATTGCTCATGTAAACTCTTCAATTAGTAGCAAGCATATCTTCCTGTGTCTTGGAGTGCTAGTTTTTGCATTGAAATGAAGTTAGCACATCCTCCAGTTAAGTTAGGACTGTAAGCAAAGACAAAATGCCTGCATAAAATATACACAGTAAAACCTCCCCCAAACTATCCCAGCCTTAAATTGGCAAGGAGGCTTGCTCCAGTGACCTCTAGAGCTATACTGGCAGTAGCTTAACTACTGGTGGGTTCTCTTGATTTGGAGTACATAAGTGTGTGTTGAATCATTTAACTGCTAAAGAAATCAGTAGGCAATCTCAAATAAATCTTAATTTTGATCCAATTGATAATACCTATCCTATTGATAACAAATTTTAGCCCATTCTTCTCTCCTGCATGGTGTGCCTTGTACTCTTATTGATTATGCATGGTTTCTAGATTGATTCAGTTAACCCAGGCTTCCCCTTGACAGGGCTCTACGGTAGGTATACCTGAATAAAACCATTAAGAATAACCTTAAAATCACAAATTTTTCCTTATTTTGAGTAATTGAATACCTCTTGATAATTTAGTTATCCTTTGATTTAACAGCCACCTCTCAAATTTATTACCTAACTGAATTTCGAACATAGCTGTAACTTAGCTGTTGTTCTGCAACTTTCAGTCAGCTGTGGCCACAGCAGGACAAGAAATGCAATTGATCTCACGACACTGGTTATCATATGGCAGTGATAGTTGATGAGGAAATAATTAATTAAGCAGCATCATTGGAACAGGAAGTAAATTTCCGAATGCATTTCTAAGATTTGATTTCACTGCCCCAAGAAAATCTTCAGATTGGACCATTGGTACCCTAAGTCCACTGTAGACCCAGGAAGGACACCAGTACAACATTATTTTCAATGGCATAAGTTATCCCTGAGTTTTGGGTAACAAAACCTACATTCTATCCAGTCAACAACAGCTCAAAGGAATAAGTAGATGAAAAGTAGTCGGCCCCGGTGGTGGTGGGGTAAAATCCTCGCATGCTAACCCAAGGGTCGCGGGTTTGAGTCCCGCCTGGGTAGAAAATTATCTGCCCAGGACATGGGTGTTTGTGTCTCGTCCTTTGTTACTGTTATCCACCCGACGTAAATTGGCACATTGTGCTGTATTCGGGATAGTGAAGATAAATAAAATAAATAAATAAATAAAAAATAAAATTAAACCTTATCACCAACAATTTTATTTACCAATAAAAAAATAATATACTAATAAAAAACAACCAACCAACCATAACAATTTAAAAACATAATGTTCACGATAAAAGTCATAGAAAAATGATGCTAAATAAAATTAGTCATCACAGACCATTGCCCACATAAATGTTACTAAGATGTAAAAAAGATCACTGCTCCCAAACCAGCAAATGAGTTCAACTATCAGACCCATTAAAATCAATATAAAAATCAGATCTAAACATTTTTGGAATAACGATGATCAACATCTTTTGGCTTTATCCAGTATCAAGCAGCCATAATTGACTTGTATTCTCTCTGATTTTCAACCATCTTCAAAAATACTTTGTACTTCTTGTCATGATACCTGAAAAAAGAAGTAAAAATCATGAGTAGGTCATCCTATAATTGAAAAAAATACCTTCCTTAAAGAGTATAGAATTCACAAAGGAAATGGTTCCAGGCTTGACTTTGTGGAAGTAATTTATAGTAACTTAAATAAAACTTTGTATACTCCACTATAGGTTTAATAACACGACCCGGGTTTCGACACATGTTGTATTTGCACCTGAAGATTACACGAAGTGTCGAAACCCGGGTCGTGTTATTAAACCTATAGTAGAGTATACAAAGTTTTATTTAATTTACTAGTATAGAATTCATTTATCATTTTCATCATCCAAAGCTATTATGTATTTTATTAATGCTGTATAACACAAAAAATACATAGGGCTCCACATTTTTTGGGTCGGAATATTTTTGATAAAGGTTGAACTAATGTTTGGATTGGAACATATATACTTCTGAGATAGATGCAAGAGTTGCCTTACTGGGATATGGGAAGAATAGAAGAACTAAGCAAAAGTGAAAGGATGGGAAACGGTGTTCAACAAGGATGGTGAGAAAAGATGTTGTTGGAGGGATTTTGTTGGTTTGTTTGGAAAAAAAATTGAGGTGGTATTACACAAGAGCTATGGTTGCTACACAGATAGAAGTGACAAAATAAGATAGAGACACATTTGAATGTGGAGGTGTTATTTAAATCCTTTTTCCCAAACACCATCAGTGACCCTAAAAAATGAAGAATGAGACACTAAGACACAACTCACATGTCACACTATTTCTCTTTTCCCCTTGCAAGAAATTTTCCTTTATTCCCTCCTTTATAATGGCTTTAGGTACCTTCTCCCACACACCACCTAACAAGTTTGTATGCACATAAAGAAGATGAATGGGATGTAAGGACCTTGTCAATGGCACGTAACTTCAGGAACTAAATGATTAGCATATTTATGAGGCAAGTAAGGACTTCAGTCTCTACGGATAAACTACTTATAGCAAGAAGAAAGATTTCTATGCCTAAATAATACCTTGCAAGCCACCTCAAGGGTGTGTGGCAGTGGCAGATCAAAATATTTGGACTTGAACAATCATTACCTCCGCAGAACAGCGTTGCCATATTGGAGGGGAACAGGGTTTCAGTGGCTTTCAGAGTCCCACTGACAGGAGCATACACTATTTTGAATGGTCACCCACACCAGATAAATGAAAGGTTAAACACTAGATGTAAGGTAAAAAAATTCAGAGGACATCTCTTTAAAGGTGCCATCAACTTTTCCAGCTGCTCACGACTCCTGAATTCTTAGAATGCGATACAATGCACAGTAGCAAGAATATTTGATGGGACAACAAAAATTGGGCCATCAGAACTTTGAATTTATCTAACAATGGAATTTAAGACACACTACAGATTCAGGATTCACTTCATGAAAGTTAAAACAATCGACTTTAATTCAAATAAATATTACACTGGACACACATGCTCATTTGGATAAAATTTTACCACATTACATTACTGAATAACAAATTTTTAACTACTTTTTGTACTCTTTCCTTACTCTCAATCATGAACAATACTTTTCATCAAAACATCTCACACCCCTGAAAAAACTTCAGACACTCCCAGGAATATATGCCCTCTCGAGGTAAAGAACCGATTATAAGTACAGATGAATGAAAATATCTCTGATTCATAATCATATGATATCCAGTGGCTTGGTCAAAAAAAGAAAAACTCAGAAGAAAAATGTTTCATCAAAAGGGATAAGTAATACAGAGGTACATTCTAGAGCTATAGGAAGGGTTATACTTCATGACCCAAGAACAACATATTTGGTAATAAGCTAATAAGCCTGCAGTAATTTTCGAAAACGACCAAATATACCTTTTCAGTCCATGACGTGGGAGAATAGCAGTTGCCGAACCACCCATAGACTGTGCAGTTTTATCTAAGGAGACATGCTCTCCATAAGCATTTGCTCCTAATATGGCTGCCCCAACCAAAACAGATTCAGCTTCTATCGGGCAAATGATTGGCAGATCAAGGGCATCAGCATGTGTTTGTACCACCAGGCTGTTTTGAGACAAACCACCACAAATTGCTAAAGCCTTGATTCCACTGTGACCACCTTCCTCCAGCTTTTGTATGATATGTCTCGTGCCATACTAAAATAAGAGAAGGCAGAAGAATTTACACTCCTAAATCGAACTAAATATTTTCAGCCAAACGAATTGTGCCATTTTGAAAAACTGGAAAACATTCAAAGCATATTTTTCACTCTATCATATACAACCTATTGTTTGGGACAGAAAAAATGATTTCATTACAATACATACTTCAATATTCCAGTTTACTGAATGATCTATTGCATGAGATTACGTTATGACATTTTTGCTCGTGACAGCACATTTTCCTTTTTGCCTTTAACTGTTTAACTGAATGGCAAGGTCATTTTTGCTATTAGCATATATTAGCACATTTAAAAAATCTCACTGTGGAGATCCAGCAGTTACCATATATGCATGCATAAACAGTTGGGTTGAGGTTTCATTTCATTTGGGTCCCTAACACTTGCCAACTACTGCCATCAGTGGCTGGCTATCACCACACACAAATTTAGAACATTCTGACAGAATTTTAAATTTAACTGTTAAACTAAGTGCATGCAAGGATAATTAAAAATTTCTAGAAAACTTTGAATAACAAGGTTAGATGTTTCCCTCTAATATCTTCCTACATCCTCACGCAACTTATCCAGTTTCTGCGACATTCATACGAGGCTAGATATGAATAAACTGATAAGTTTTGAAATCAAGTGTACAAAAACACTTACAAACTGTAAAAAGTAATCTCTAAGGCCAGGATGCATCAGTTCTCCATGAGAAACTCAAGTACTCACCACCAGTGCTTGAACTGTAGCCAAGTACAATAAAGCTAAACTCTCTTCCTCACAGGATAACCCCAAGCCTGATATCTACAAAATAATGAAAAATGATTGGATTTCTTTAGCAAAAGTGACATTACAAAAGAGATAAATTCCAAGGATGCAATAAAAAGTCATACCATTCCCAGAAGTGATGGGTCAGCTAATGGGGAGCGATTTCCATGGAAGTCAGGCCAAACGTGGAAGTCATAGGTGAGCTCAGCCTCACAGGAAAGACCCTTATCAGCAGCCATTCTCACCAGAAGTTCATTCAAATATCCTTGAATGTGCCTGGAATTATACAGAAAGAATAGGTGAGGTCAGTACATGCCATTTGGCCAACAACTGGTTAAAAAGTATTTTAACAACCCACTAACCTTGTTTCATTACAGCAAAGGAAAACTATATCAAAAATTAAGGTATGAATGTGATATTAATGATATTTGAAAAATATGCAATAATTCAATATTTGAATTCTAAAGTAGGATGCAAAATTTGGAGTGAATATGACTTGTGAATTGGTTTTGGAATAAATGATAGTAGAAGAATTCAGTGGCTGGCATTTGTGATCCACCATTCAAGCAAATAGGTTTTATCCACACAAGTAATATAATGAATGACAATTTATGAATGCAACTTACATTCTTCAAATCATAATAATATACAGAGAGTTCAAGACAATCAAACTCAAATTCAACAGTATTTGCTATAAAAAGATAATCAGCTGATTATGATTAACCAGTGAGTAAAGTGATCTTAGAGAGCAAGAAAATGTCAAATGAAGATAAATGAAGAATCAATTATTGGGTAAACATGCACCTTATATGCAATGCATATGATCCTGAGACTAGAAGCTCATTAATTAAAAATATATATCCATAAATGCACAATACAATTGAATAAATTATTGCTTCAACCTCATGCTAATTTAAGCCTTCCACCAACTAGAGCACTAAGCCTTGAGGTCACTCATACATATTTGATCAGAGATGTGTGCTAAGATTTCCTCAAGTGCAATTATTGTGACCACCTATTAAACTCTTGCTTTGAAATTTCATTTTTTAAGATGCTGTGACCATAATAACTGGAATATTGCTAATGATAATCTCCAAAGAGAAGATGAAAATCCAACCTAGCCATCAGGTAAACCCAAACTAATTATCAGGACCCTTCTTCAATAACTTGATGATAAACAGTAAGCACTTCTAAGATATTTCATTTACCTATATTGACTAAGGTCTCAACATTTTCACAACCTTAAAAGAGTTGCTGAATAATTTTTGGGCATGACCCATCTTTGAGATATGCAACACACTATGGCAGAGTTGGTAGATGTGACTTTTGATGGTTATCAATTGGTATGTATGTACGTAACAAATAAGTGAATTATTGGGGATGATACAATGATAAAACATCTTCAACTTTAGAACTAGACTAATAATTATAAGACAAAATATGTTGCTGGATTCAGTGATACAAGTGGTCTCTGGTCTCTAATTTTGATTTCAATATTTTTAATAAGATGTAGTCGTACAAATTTGACAATTTGATTGCCTTCCATGGAATTTCTTCAGCATACAGGAAGAGGTTTAACAAATGTAGTTGCCCCAGAGCCAATCGTGACTAAGAATAGCCTTAAAAGGGACAGTGTACATTCCAAGGAGGGATTAATGTGTACTGGGTTGAGGGATCCACTAGCCCAAAATACAGCAAAATGTACACTAGATTCGATATTTGAGCCACTCAGTTTCTACTAATAGTCCAAAACTAAATCCAGTCACAAGATCTCACAGCAGGCATATAGATCTATGCAAAAATGATAAAGAAGAGGAACCACACTTTGCCACTACCACAAACAACAGATGTAGTGATTCTATTGACACACAAGTGAAAAACATCTATGACTAAAACAACACTATGCATAGCTTGCCACCAAGATAGAGATATGTATGTTCCAATCACTTTGAAATGTACAAATGATGAGGTCCGTGGTTACGATTATGGGTGCTAAGATGTATCCCACAGAAGGTGAAATTTGTCCTGGAAAAATCATTAGAATTTACTCTGATTTGATCCCTAATCTATCAATTGCTGGTCAGTTGTGTTGGCCAATTAAACCACCCACCCATCTTAATTCAAGGAGATATTCAGCAGGAGTTAATGCCAACTACCAATAATATGATAAGTCCAAGATTCCATTTCACCTTCTCTTAGCAAATGCAATGAGGAAGAGGAAATTTACAGAGGCAAGTCTGTCAACTTGAACAACAACATTGGCTCACAAACAAATGTTCAAGAAGAGGGAGGATGGAAAGGACAATGGAAGAAACTCAATTGCCCATGTTATTCCCCTATCACTTGGAAACTAAATTATTCCATTTTACTCGCGAACCTCTTAGAAACAGTTATTTCAAATTCGAGTATCTTAGTCACATGCCACTAAATAAAGACCTAGCAATAACAATATAACTCAAAACTTAGTGAAAAAATGAGACAATATTCTGAGAATTTGTATAAGAGTTCACCAAAGGCCAAGAGACTTAATACCATGAATTTAGGGCAAAAATTATTTTTTAAATATCAGACCACCAGATAGACAAATTTATCATGCATTACATATTGCAGTATCAAAGAATAATAAAGTCATATAACAGAATATTATTAGCATAAGCAAGTCTAATGGACTTTCACAACTGTTTAACAGTGCATACTATCCTATCAGGATATTTATCCCATAATCCTCATGTGTCATTATACGAGTATTATTGTGAATTTTCAGCTGAATTGTAACTTCCACCCAGTGTTAGCATATCTAAGAGACTAGAGAACATTCTGATCCAAAGAAAGTAATAAACACACTTATTTGGAGGTAATTTAGCCATTATAGAGCTGCTGGCAGGATGCGATGACACCAAATGATCAATCAACTTGCCCGTAGCACTTTGGCCCCCCTCATTCAGCCAAACACCAGGCAACAAGGCACTCCAGTATGGTCCCCAAACACCATCCACAAACAATGGATCCCCATAACTAAGAGCCATATGGCATGTTGACGTCCCACAAATAAGCCCTGACAGGTGTAAAAGAGAAATAAAGAAACATTTTGCTTTGGAAACAAGTAGAAAAATACTGCAGTGGATACAAGAGATGAAATAAACCTAATTATTGGAAGAAAAACCACACAAAATCTGATATTACCTAGTTATCCCCACAAATCAATATTAAAATACATGAGAACAACCTATTTAAACTTTCTTAAGAAATGAGCGCCTAATCATGATCAAAGAGGAGAAAGAAATCTAACACTGGCTATGACGAATAAGTTTTAAGAGTAACAATGCATAGAAGCAATCAGAAAGGACTATTCACTCACAAACTAAGTACTCCCTGAAATGAACATGAAAAAATATGAAACTCGTTAAAAAATTAACTAAATAGAATAAAAAAATTCATTGCCATCTGGAACATCAAAACAATTAAGCAACATCATAGCATATACATAATTTTTTTTTTTTTGCTTGCCAGACGATTCTGTTGGCATCAAACGACTGTGGTACCAAAGGATATTTAGGTATTTGTCATTGCTAATTAATGCTCATGCGATTTCTCCTCAGATTCAAATACCGTTTTAGCAACACTGACCGCTTTGATGCATGATAACAAAATATTGGAGTAATTTGTTTTGAACGGATACTAGGCCCATATGTCCCAGGAATCCCGATAGGCTGCTGAGCCTGTCATCAGGTTTTCCAGGGACTGGACCAACAGAACTTGACACACATCCATTCCCAAAATCCCACCCAGGCGGGACTCCAACCCGCGACCCTCGGATTAGCAGGCGAGGACTTTACCCCGCCGCCACCGGGGCCGGCGGAAATTAATGTAAAAGTACATAGCATTAACAATTCAGGCTAAGGAGATACCATTCATCAGCATAAGCATCATCAGATAGCAGTAAATTGGAAAAGGAATAACACAATGTTTAGGTTAGCTAACTAGGCAAACATCCTTTTCCATTAATGGTACTTCACAAGGCAGCTGCAAAGCAACTCAGAAGGGATATCTAGCATTAGCCCCAAGGTATCAAAATGATCACCAAGGAAACAAAAAATTTCATCCTATGCACAATAGCCCAAAAAAAATCAATGGACAGGCTAACATCAGATTTTTTTTTAAAGAAAGTAGAAGACCTTTCATCTGGAGTGTGGTATTGTAGTGGAAGTAAAAAAAATTTTTTTTGGCCACTCCTAGCTTAAGGGCAACATTAGCCCATTGTCAAGGCTCATATTCATTCAGTTTAAATCAAATATTAATAGATATACATTGATCAGTTCTTAAACATTACAAGAGATTTCAAGCCCTTGTAATGCTAACAAAAAGTTGAGGTCTAAACCTAGAAAGCTGCTCAACCCTCAGAGATCCAACTAAAATTAATCCCTTTTCGTTTGAAGTGCTAATATACATTCAAGCAAAGGCTTCCATGGTTTATACGATGAAGAGGCTTCATTTTTCTGGGAATACCATGTTAGTTTGTCGTATTGATATCAATTTCGCCAGTGCTAAGGCTGGCATCTACAGGTTGAAGTACCTTGGTCTAGGCCATTGTAATGTATGTTTCCCTGGGTCACTGCTGCCCTCGATTGGTTGGCTGTGATCCATGGTTTTGGTGAGAAATCTGGTGGCACTCAGGCTAGAACTACCATTTCCACGAGTAGCGGTGCTGGTACCTGTCTACTTTGTTGAAATTTACTGGATGTTTTGTGATTTCTATGGCTTCTCTGATGAGCATTTAAAAGTATCGATGCTACTTAGCAATGACTTTTGTGTCCTCCAGGTTCACCTTGCGCCTATGCTCCAACCAGGCATGTTACACAATAGTGGGGAAGCGGTACTGCCAGTTTTTCATTGACCTCTGGTGCTCTTGGAGGCAGCATCTGTCTGCTCTGCTTGTGTGGCAGATCTATGACTTTCCACTGGTGCATCAAATCTCATACACCCCTTCATGGTCTGTATTAGCGAGTCAGTCCTAGGGCTTGGGGAGGATGTCTCCAGTCTTCTTCACACAGCTGACACATTATGTGATGTCAGATTTGTCCACTATTCTGGTGACCTTTTCACTTGTTGCTCCCACATGCACCATATGCCTAAAAACGTGGCTCTGGCAAGATTTCCTGCCATAACAATAGACCCCATCCAACCAAACGGGGTAGAAATGACCCAGAGAAACATACAGGGTTTGCCCATAAAGTAATGAGACTGGCTGCCACATGGTGCTCCAGTCACCAGCAGTGCACTCCCCAGCAGGAGGATTTGTGGTGGGGGTCTAAGCTAATCAACACACTGGGAGGCAGTTGCATCTTAGCTCTGATGCAGAGGATCACTCTTGGCACAAAAGCTGTTTTTGAGTTTTGGTCATGGCAGAAAATGTCAAAAATGGAGCGCTCACTGGAGCAGTGCTACATGATTAACTATTGCTTTCACCTGGGCAAAACCACTTCCGAGACAAAACCACTTGCCTTGGTTAAGGAGGCTTACAAAGACGATGCCCTGTCAAGGGTCCAGGTTTTCTGGTGGTTCAGTGAGTTCAAGAATAGACAGGAGATCATTGAAGATATGGAGTGATCTGGACGACCTTCAACAAGTGGTTTGAATGTCAAAGTCCAAGGTAAAGGCAATGTTCATTGTCTTTTTTGACAAACAAGAGGTGGTCAGCATAGAATTTGTACCTCCGGGATGAACCATCATCGCCATTTTCTACAAATAAGTCCTTGTGTGCCAGCACAGAGCCATCAAACAGAAACAACTGGAGATTGCCGATCAGTGGAACTTCCACCACGACAACACTCCAGCCCACACCACCTTCATTGTGACCACCTACCTGGTCCGGATAGGGGTAGCAACCTTGCTGCAGCCACCATACAGCCCTGATGTGAGCCTGGCAGACTTTTCCCTGTTTCCAAAGCTTAAGAGAAGCCTGAAAGGTCACTGTTTTGACGATATTCCCACCATCCAACAAGCTGTCACAGAGTCTCTGAAAGTGGTTACAGCAGCTGACTTCCAGGGAGCCTTTGCAGCGTGGGAATCACATTGGCAGCAGTGTATATGCCCAAGGAGACTATTTTGAAGAACTTTAACAATATGTACCGATCGGATCAATAAATTCTATTTACCAGACCCAGCCCCATTACTTAATGGACAAACCCTGAACATAAGGATGGACAAGACCAAGGTATCAGCAGTCTAAACAGAAGACACCAGCTGAATGCAGGCAAAACTGTTGTCACCACAATAAATCTACTCAGTATAGCTCAATAAGTGCTTTCTTCATTACACCCACAGAGATGTAAGATTACTGATGAAAAATTCTGCCAAACCTAAGATTCTAATCTGGATCTACTAAGAAAAAGGCAGCATTCTAGCCAATGAACCAATCAGTAGCCACGTCTAAGATCTCAATCAAGAGTTAAAATCTGCAATCTGTGCAATCACTTCACAAACCTGACCACAAAAGTCAGCATGATATTGGAGTTCCTTGGATCGATTGGATCTTTTTAAACATGCTGCCATTAGAGGCCAATCAATTTCATCATTTTACTACACACCGAGAAGTGAAATAAGAGTCCATTTAATTTAAAGAAGATAAACCAATTCAGATATGACTTTTCACAGCCTCTCATTCTTTTACACCACATGAAGGTGGGTAACAAAAGACATTCAAATGCGAGGAAAATAAATACAATGAAATTATTTGGGTTCATTAGAATCACCTAGGTAATGTTACTGTATAGGTAAAATATAAAGCTGCTTCATAGTTTGATTGAACTCCAACCTCAACCATGCTAAACCAAATATTTTAAGCATATGCTGGCCTAAAAGAAACCAAAATGTACTCAGCTTACAGAGTGCCATATTATTACATAATGATGGAAATATTATAATTTTATACTATTAAAAATTACAAGGAATAATGTAAGCGATGGGCATCATAGATAGCAGTAGGGAATTATTTAATGAACTACAGATCACCAAATAAGCTATTCAGTGTTGTTTGGTTGCCTAATGTCCAGGGTATACATATGGCATAGCTTCAATAGAAATGGATGATTCCATGTCATTTCCTCCAATTTTAGCCAGGAATAAACTGCATGACATTAGAGAATTAAGTCTAAATTTCCCTTTCAAATTACCATCAATGATCATCTATGAGTTTAGAATACCCAAATGTTATTTAAATTACTATACCTAATCTACCAGATATTTTGTCTTTTTTTGAGACAACATACATGGGATTTTTGCATTCCTCAAGTCACAACTCTTCATACACACTTGACACATCATGTCTAGCAGTTAAAAACCGACCCAAGGAGGATGATGCATGCATTTATCAGGCTAGGGTGTTCTTTAAAGAATCAGAAATTTCTGAACCACAGCAGTGAGGAATGAGAGTTACAGGGGACACCAAACTGCAACAGAGTATGGGAAGGAGCTCTTTGAAGAATTGTAAAATCCTGGGTGGCAGAAATCAGGGTGTAACCTTACACCACAGCAGTGGGTGACAAAATTTTGCAATCTTGCATCTCCTCACTTCTCGCCTTAGACATATACTGCCGCAGGATTATGAAGGGTGGTAGGGTCAACCCCGGCAAAGATTCAGCCATCTCATCGCTCAGCTGGTCAATCACTTGGCTGCGGTAGGTTCAAGTGGCAGCTTTTATACTTTATATGTCAGTGGTGAGAACCATGAATATAAGGAATGGTGGCTTATTTCACCAATTGCACTGGAAAGACATTCAGCATCACTTTTCCCCTAATTTCCCCATCCTCCTATCTACATGATTTTGCCTCTGCTGCTGGCTCAGACTTGTTGCTGACGAAAAACCCCTCTTCCTTCACAGATCGCCAAAAGCAACAGTCCATGAAAAGATCTCACGACCACCCACATCTCATGGACTATGTTGAGGAATCCAACCAAATATGTCAAAACATTTTTCCAAAGGACATATTATCTTGTGATCAATCATTAATTCTTTAAATTTTCCATTTGTGAGAGAAGTTATCCAGTTGAAAAGCTGCACCTGCGTATGTTTATTGCTGTCAACCCTGTCTTGCCAGTTCAATTCAGAGACTACTGTAATGGTACTACTGCATGGCCGCAAGGTCAACTGAACAATAACCCTCAAAAGCTGTCACTTGGGACGCGTAATGGGGAATACGAGAGTAAATAATCCAACAGAGGAGGAATCTAGGGATGCTTAGGCAAACAATTAAGGAGGAAAATGAAAGAGGCAGTCGGGCGTAACAGACGTGAAGGGAGGAGAGAGAGACGAAACTGAAGAAAAATAGCCGTACAGAGATATACTGAGGAAGAAGACGGCATAGTAAGACCGCAGAAATAGTGGCAGTGGTTTGGGCTGCAGCAGAAGTTTAGGAGAGGACAAGAGAGGAAAAGAAAATATAGCCGGACAGCAGCAGGGAGCGAGACTGGCTGCACACGCAGAGGCAGAAGATCCGGGGAGGATAAGTAGAAACACAACCAATAATTCAAATAGAAAAAGAACTTTTGCACCCAATAGCCATTAAATTCATAAGAAAAGAGTTTAAAATTTTAATTCTGTTCACCCTCACACTGAACATCTTTTGTCTTCCTGAAAACCTATAGTCACTAATTGCCTGTTTTTCTTTTATAACCAAAGGGATAGGAACCTATTTGTTAACCTAATTACCTCCAAGTTTGCATTGTAAATTGGGCCCAATATAATTCCAACTAATAATTGATTGCTTATGATAATTTAAAAAGAGCCATATTCTGAAAGTTAATGTATTTGGATGTGTTTGATGTCTTTAAATGTGTTGTTGCATGTGCTAGTTGCATGATTAATGTGTATTTTTTTTAAAGAAGGTAAGTTGGGTTATGAAATTTGCATCAAGGTGGAGCAGCCGTTGAGAGAAAGGATAAGTTATAGAATTGGTAGCATTACATTATAAATTCAGATTCAGAAATTTTAAGTGAACACAGACCTGGCTGCAAACAAATAGAAAGAGTCGCCAATGGAACTCATTACGAAAGAAACTAAAGACTGTAAATAAAAAATTAATGCTGCTCATTAAATCAGTTGCTTGCTTTCTTCAAAAGACATGTAGAGATACAAAAAATTAATCATTTTGTACGAAGTTTCTTGGTCCATAAGTTATTTGATGTCAATGCTTGATGGAATCCTTGAAACTCATGACATGAAAAACAGCTTTACTGGGCAAAGAAATTGATAAATTATAAGAGTTGACACTACAATAGAATTTAACAATTGAATGAAATTATGATGCTATTATCTAAAAGCCAACAGTAGAATTTTGCATATACAGTCAACAAGCCTCAAATGACTTATATACAATTTTGCTTATCCATAATCATTTATTATTACTACAATTGATGGTTCGTCACTTACTTGAGAAATGGATAGCCTCAGGGGCAATGTCACATACCTCTTAACAAATCTTAGTGCAACTGTTCATTTTTCAACACTGAAATTTCTAAAACCTGATCACTGCTCCACAATACTGGCCTGCAGCTTCAAATCTTGATCTTTTTTGCATGCATATCTAGTAGTAGACACCATTATGTCTATGAGTGCAGAGCATGTAATAATGGCATCATGGATGGTAATGTCGTATCTACCTGTCTGTAATAGTGGAATCAACCTGTCAACTTACTGACCACCAAGCAAGCTAAAAGTAATGCAGCTACTTGGTAAATAATTCCCAGAGCTACTCAATGAAGAAGCTAATAGTATGACCACTAGTTGGCAAACTAATCCCAGCGCTATTCACTGAGCGAACTATAAGTGGAGCCGCCGGCTAGCAAAACTAAATAGTCTCATTGTCTGTAAAGTATTCACCAAAAAAAAGGCGGTGCTGCCTGTTTGGAAAGTAAGTGAACTAATTACCAGCTCCATCTGCATGGTCAGCAAGCCGAAACAATCATTTCAAGATATTGGAGTGAGGGGTGGATATTGGACTATTGATTCAAACTGAATAATTCATTGACTGGGACAAAGAAAAGTTTCTTTTGAATCACTCATATGCAAATTACCCATCTGTAGTAGGCTAGTAATCCAGTGGAAAATATAGCCTAAAATTAGATATGAGACAAAAAACAACACCATTCCATAATTGAGTTGTTTTGACAGAAACAATGAGAGAGGCACTATCCCCATATGATTGATACCCACAAAGGAGAGGTTGAAAACATAAAAAACATGCTGTGGACAAAAAGGAAAATTAATAAAACAAAAGGTATTATGTGCATGGAAAATATGGCAATCTATAACAACCTAGGCGATCCTCCATTTTAACATATGGAATGGAAGGTGGAGGAGTAGAGGCCATAGCTGCAAGGGCACCAGCATGAGCATCTATCATGGAAGCACCAACAGGGGTTCCTGGCATGAGATTCAGTAATTTTGCAACACTCTGTGAAAGACCAGAGCCAATAGGTGTGCCTGGTGGGACCACTAGTGAACCTGAAAAAAATGAAACAAAAACATATAAAAAGAGTTGTAGTCAGAACTAACATTTGATTACTTTTCATGATTTTCCCCGGGTTTTCACTGAACAAGCATACAGGAAACTAATTTAATAAAATCCTACATAGTTCTATCTCAAAGTCAAATTAGACACATAACAGGGTTTAACCCACGGCGTATCATTATATTAACCAAGGACAAAACAAAATAAAATAATCATGGAAAAAGAAAACTCACAATTTTACTCTTTCATAGCATTTTCAAATCATTACTCTCCTTTGCATACCTAGCAGTACACACCACTAAATCTATGAGACCAGAGCATATGAATGGCAAAAAACTGCAGCAGCAAAATTGTTTTTGGTAGAAATTGGAAAATGATAGAAATATGGAAAATGAGAAAGGAATAACTGTTGAAGGAACTATCTCTATAAAAAAGTCACATCTTTCAAAGCCAGATTTATGCATGAACCCTTGCTAATGAAGAGAAAGAATCATCAACTCTAATTAGGAGCTTTCCTCCAACCTTCTGAAATTTTCCTTACTGAGTACCGGATCTGGATAATCACCTCCATTCAAGATGAAGTTCATCTTTCACACTTCTTCAGGTGAATAAAAAGTCCCAGTCAAAGAGTGATTTGGTATAATTACATTTAAATACGAAGTCATTACATGAACTCCTAATTTTTTGCTTATTGAAGTAAGTAAATGAAAAACTATTAGATGAAATGGTGTTATATTTGTCTCCCGACACCCACAAAGCGAAATGATTGCCACAAAATGGAGCATGTAAAGATTAAGTATAATATTTCCTAAAGTAATTTTTTTAACTCAACAAAATTATAGATAATAAGGTTAAAAGAGACTTGGGAATGTGTTAATGCTTCGTCAATGAACTTGAATGGGAAATGTAGCATCAATAAGATTGGCAGATTGCCGTCATTGAAAGCAAAGACATTTCCTTGGTGGTAGGTGAATTGCCATCCTCGTAAACTGAAGGCTATCAGTGACATAATTTAGCTCCGCAAACAATTAATGGTGTATTTTCTTTAGCATCATTCTACATGACCACACCATTATTATTCCACCTGTCCAAAATTTCTGAACACTGAGAAAGGAAAACATATTGTCCTCAACAGATGGAAATCTGGAAAATGTCAAATCATACCCCGTTTGCATCAAACAATTAATGATTGAAGCAAAATAATATTTCCCTCCAAGTTTGCACAGGATGTGGCAGCATAATTTGCTGGTGTGACTTGTAGTACTGTACTGTATGCTGTATGTATGTATGTATTGCTGAACTAATACACTTTAGAACATGGAGAAAAAATAATTACAATGATACCTATAACATCATTTGTTTTACTGACCCTTCAAATCAGCAAATTATCCTACCGCCCCCAGTATATTTAGCTGATGATATGGACGACACCACAAATAATGATATATGAATGATATTTTTAGAAATAGACATAATCTCTCGCTCTTATTACATATGATGGAGTGATGAAGAAAGGGCAACTAGAAGCACCGTCAGCAGATGTTAGAAAAAATGCTTACACTAAGTGCCCATATTAATTGCTCATCTCTACTGACCAAAGATTGAGAAAAATGGGTTCTTATGAAGTCTATTTTAATGTAGACCCACGTTTTTATGCTCGAAGTCTGCTTTTAATACATTTTCTAAACTGGGTGGGAATTTTGCCAACACCATGATCACAGACTTTCAAGTGTTTCCTTCAGTAACAACAAAGTAATAGTAATTATAGGATCCTTCATTATATAAATGTATTTTTGAAGAATTCTTTCACAAATAACAACCAAAACTCACTTTAAAATGTTGTCAAAGACTGAAACTGTTAAGGGTAACAAAAAGAAATTTCTTTAGCAATTTATTAAAAAGGTTCAAAAATACGACACTCGAAAATACAAAGTTCCAATTCTTTGGCCCCGCTGCCTTCATATAACTGAGTTTCCAGTGTAATAATAATTTCTTTATAGGTAAGAGCTTTTGCCAATTACTACCTTTTTCTTATCTACATCTACACAATACCTTGCGAGCCGCCACATGGGCGTGTACTTAACTGTATAAAAAGTGTCTCCTAAGGTACAACAGTGTTACCAAGGGTAAAATGCAGAGGGAATAACCTTCCAATGTCGAGATTTCTAGGTACTCTTTTCTAAACGTAGTTTTCTCAAAACAAATAGTTTTCCTAACAAACTGCATGAAAATGCATCAAGAGAAGTTGAGTCTAGAGTCGAAGTCATACAGAGATTCAGCCTGATCAAACATAACTCTAAAAAAATAGTTCTTACCTATTTTTTCAAAGTTGTCAGAGATTAAGTCTTCTAAACCTATTTTCTGGAAGTAATCTTGGCTCCATCCTTCATCTCCATCAGGCCCAGCCTGATAAGTCCACTTGCACACAGCAGAACACAAGGACCTAAAATTGGAGAATAGTGATCAGTCTACCTAGCAGTGGTTGGCCTTGGTGGTGGCAGGTTTATATCCTTGCCAGTCAATTCCAGAGATTATTTGAGTCCTGCCTCACAGAAAATTTTACCTATCAGAGTACTAGTCTTCAAATGATGTAAAAATGAATAACACGTCAGAGATATTTATCAAGACCTAATTTTTCCCAATGAAGACTTAATTTACTTTTTCATTCATCACCCAGCAATATTGGAAACACAAATCCCAAGGTTTAAATCATGAATAATTAGTCAATTTTACAGTGGGAAAACATAAAGGGAAGTTCATAATCAATTCTGACTACTCAGTATCAGCATTTTCTCCCTTTGGTTATGGATATGCAATTTTAAGAGCCAATAGTGTAAGGAATAATATCATTAATCATCAGGAACTAAAATAAATTGAGGACCATAAAATCAAGCTCCTCATTCAGCTGCAGTCTATTTCACCTACCACAATCAAAGCCCAATCAAATTCATTTTCTCAACACTATTTTGGAGAGAAACAGTAGGTGACAAAGGGTGATGAACTAGACATATAAAAGGATTTCAGGCATTATTGCATGTAAATATTCTATATCTATGATGGGAATAAAAGAACTCTGTAGTATTTTTAGCACTCATTTTCAATAAAAACCGACCATGATTTCGACAATTTGCGACAAGGTAATGACCCATCATGTAAATGTAACTTCCACACTTTTTAATAAATATTGTTTATTAAAAGAGCGTGGAAATTACTACTGGGCTCTTTATTCCCATCATGGACTTAGCTCACAGAATGAGAGACTTCCAAATGGAATAGCAATCAATATATGGTAATCTCCAACTACCCACGTTAAATCTACTAAAGGTAAATTTTCTAAAAGGTAAATTTCCGAGAAATCAATTGATGACAGCAAAGGATATATTGAATATAGTTGCAACATAATCAATATTCTGAGCAAAAATGTAGACGTACATGTAAAAATATGACAATTTTTATAAAATTTTAGCGAGGCGTAACTTAAAAAATATTCAAAAGTTACAAGGGGTAAAGAAAAAATAAGTCCAAAGTTTTTGCAGAGTGATTTAAAAGTAAATATTTCACAGCAAAATGAAGGTAATGCATTGAAAAATGAGTGAAAAATAAACAAAAAAATTACCTCACAGGTACACCAGTAGCTTTCCAGGTTAAGAAATCAGGAAGGTCAAAAAAATACTGAGCTTTATTCCAACATTCCTTGGCATTTTTTTTCAGCCAAAGCAATTTTGGGGTCTCCATTTCCGGTGAAATAGTGCCACCAACAAATTGAAGAACTGGGTGCTTTAAACTATTGATGAACTTAGCTTCTGATTCAGCACGGTGGTCCAGCCATAAAATCACATTGTGCTCTTTACTACCTGTTCAATGAAGGCAAAAATTAATATGTTAGTGCAACTATTAGCATCTAGAGTGAAAGAGAGCACATAAAATCAAATACAAAGAGAACAGTGTTTCGAGAGATGCACAACTGGAGTATATTAAAAATGTACTGAGAGCAGTAAACGTCTACACAAACTATGCTCAGCCAAGATTCTGTCAAACACAAACATGTCCAAAAAAACATAGCCTAAGGGATAGCGGTGGATTGTAATGAAGGAGAGGAAGGAAAAGGATAATGGGTAAGAGGAGATATGAGTTAATGTTTGCCACATTTTTCGATACAAATTGAACTTTGCACAGTAACAAAGCCAAGGAGGCATTTTCAAAAAGAAACTGCAGAGATGATATGTGAGCTAAGAGGATAGGAAAAGGGTTAAATCTCTAACATTGACATTGGGTCTGCAAGAATTAGGAACTAAGTCTTTCCAGGAATGCGACTGACAGACTTGAGGCTTTTGAAATACAGGAGCATAGAAGATGGGAGAAGTCGAGCAGGGTAGCAAGCAGAACCAACTAAGTGGAGCTGGATACAGGAGAGGAGAGAGAATTAGGGGCTGAAATTCAGAGAAGGCAGAAAAGGGGAATGGAGAATGAACTAAGAGGTAAGGGTATGCTGACAATGGTGGTAGAGGAGAGAATTCTAAGCAAGAAAGAAAATGAATAGGAATTTGAGATGATATAAAGATAGGCAGAAGGTAAAAGAAGCTCAGATAGATTTTTCAGCAGGAAAGAATTGCCAAGGAAGATGAAAATACAGCCCCAGAATGGGAAGTTAGGAAAGAAAATGTCCAAAAACCAACCAATAAGCTGATAGAATACCTAAATACAATGCTAATGACACAACAGGTTTATGACATGAGATAACTGTAAGAGGGAGAGTCTCAAACTTCAGAGCTTTTCAATTAATGTACTAGAGAAAAATCTAAGAATGCTTCGTGTTGACGGCACTAATCCGTTTTCTTATAGAAGAGAAGAAAAATAGGTCGATGTTCAAAATCATTTTCAAAATCATCAAAAGTCATTTTTGGACTAGACTATCTGTTCAGCGAGCTATTAAAAATATTAGATGTACAAAATATAAGATATGCAAAAGTACATCACAGGGTGAAAACTTCAAGTTTGAGATTCAAATCATAAGGGAAATATGGAAGTAGATAACCTAGGTTGGTGCTAAAAATCAGCCATTTAATGACTTCATTTTTCTATTTGGGAGTGCATAATTTTTAAATGTAGCTTACAAATATGAAGACATGCACTAGAACAACATATAGTTTTTGGTACTTGAAGTTTGTTATTGTACATGTACATAAGAGATTTATAAAACTCGTAAACAAGCAGGTAATTTATAAAAATTATATGGCAACACCAATGCCTCCCGACCATCTCTTAACAATTGTATTCCCCTAGAAACATGCAAAAAAGGGAGTTCCAACCATAAAATTTTATTCGATTGCCCACTGATTGACTAAGGTCATAAATCTCGTACAAGTAGAACCTCAAACTTCAAGTTAAAGGTATCTTCAAGACCCCTTAAAAACCAGCTCAAGACAAATCAAAATACTGATGATTTAATAGGAAAGAATGCAACTGGGATCGTTTTGATGGTATCCCTACCCTCTTCAATGGAAGGAAATAGAAGAATGGGCAGTTATAGACACAATAAAATATTGACTACTGAAAGCTATCATTATGCATCAATATAGGTGGAATATTAGAAGTTCCCCGGGAGGGTATTTGGTAAAGTGCAGCTTGTGGGTCAGCGGAAAAACTTTTAGTGAGAAACTCCTACATTTCACCGAAATGACAACACTTATGCTTCAGAAATGATCAATTTCTTGATTTTTTCAAACAATTTTGATGCCATTTTTCTAGTTTAACTGAATCACAGATATGCAAGGTTTAAATTATATGAGATATTAATATTGTGGTGCTATGTTAATTAGAAGTGAGTGGAAAATTTTTTTTGCTGATAAGATGTAAACCACACTGTAACTTAGGAAAATACTCTGACCCCAAAAGTATTTGGGCATTTATTTGTGTTCCGAGACCAAAGTGTGACCCATATACCAAATTAAAATGATACTATTTTCATATAAATGTTTCCACAGCCTCACTGTTCTCCCAGGAAATTTAAACCAGGGAATACAAAAATGGAGAAGGAATTTAAACATTTAGCATCACAGAAACCTACTAAATAATTATTCTGACAGTCAAATTTCTTTCAATTTGGCATAACTTGGTATGAACTGAATTCTGTTGTATTTTTTACATTTTAATTGTTTGTTTTGAATAGTTTGTTTAATCTGGAACTTCAAAACTGTTTAGTTGATGCTCCTTTTATAATTGTTTATCCTAGTTACTCTGGATTTATTTATTTTACTCATTGAAATAAAAATGTCGTAACCATGATGGGCACAATTGTTTGATTGCTGATAGATTTAATTTTTATCAAGTCCCAAAAGGTAATGGACCCTTAGGTGGTTAAATAATCATGCACTGTTAATTGAGAACTGAGTGAGCCAAGTGAAAAAAGAAACTAGCAGAAGAGGCTGTAAGGTTAGGAAGCTTTTAATACATTAGTTTCTATCATCAGTAAAAAATGTCTGATCCAAGTGGAGACTGAAAGGATTTCAATGACCAAAATGAGAGAAAAAGTACAAAGACCACAACAGCAGCTGCTACTGGTTCAATAATATTCATGGGAAATGGTCCAATGCCTGCTTTTGCCAAATTAGAAGGTAGGAAAAATATAGTAAATGGAAGTTCAACATGAAAAGGCATCTCATAGATATGGACTTGTGAGAATGTGTAAAACCAAATCAAGATGAGTTGCAACAACTCAATTCTCAAGAGAGGAGACTCAAACGTTTTAAGTAGCCAAGTGAAATTCTGAAGAAAGAAAGCCAGCAGCAGCATCAAGGTGTCAACAATATGGAACAAGAAAGATGCAAGAACAAGATCTAAAAAATGTTTAATGTTGCCCGAGTCTGTTCAAGTAGTAGTGATGTCATAAAAAACAGCTGAAGAAACATGAATATACTCGTAGAGGCATAGGCTGATGGTGGTTTACCTCACATACTCTCTCCTCTTTGAAAAATATTTAATTTGACACAATATTCAACTATGTTCAATAATGTTGAAGGATATATAAATGAAATAATATTGCAATCGGAAGTAGTAAAATGCAATCAATGCAGGCCATGATTATGAGTTTCTGGGACTTAATATGCTCAGTGGATTGCCCAATGATTACCAACCCTTGGTTATGGCTTTAGAAAATTCAGGAGCCGTGCTAACAAGTGGCAATTTTCAGTCAGTTTTAATCAAAGAATATTCTAAGTGTCAGCCTTAAAGCAATGCACCATGCAGAAATTCAGAATTTTCTAGTTATGGGAGTAGGGCAAAACAACAGATAGGAAAAGCACCTTTCATGTGTCATCAGTATATATCATAAAAATGGACATTTTAAATGGCAGAGCGAAATTCTGAAGAAAAAAAACCAGCAACAGCACCAAGGTGTCAAGAGGGAAGAAAATAAATTTGAATCATCAAAGATGAATTTGAATGAGAATACCAACAATAGTGAATTGACCAATTATAATAGTTCCTCACTGCAAATCTGGTCAATGATGAGTGCTTTATAGAATAAGGAGCCTCAGTGCATAAGACTGTTCACAACGATTGGATGGACTTAAATGAAGAAGAATGTGTTGAGGACATTACCACAACCGACAATGATAAGATGTCTGCAGAACCAAGTGGTGAAGTTGTATTAAAACTTCAGAATAGTGACATGAAGAGGGTAACTGATGTATTGCATGTACCCAAGGAATAAGCTAACTTGCTCTCTGTTCACAAAATATTTGACAAGGATCTCGTACTGATCTTCTCTACAATAGGCTGTCACATATTTCACAAGAATAATTGTACATTTCAAGGTGAAGTCAAAGCCACAGCAAGTATCATTTGAGGATGTTTTCACTTGATCAGGCACATAAACAAGAGTGTGCTGCATCAGTGACACTGAAGGACACTCAAATGTTGAGGCACAAAAGACTAGGGCACCTCAATCATAAATCAATTATTCTACTAATAGAAGGTATGGCAATAGGCATTTCCTATTTTGATGGAGAAATTACTCCCTGTGAGGCATATATTAAAGGAAAGAATTCATGTGCACCATTTTAGAAAAGTGGAGCTTTTAGAGCCAGTGAAGTCCTAGAGCTTATACACCCATATATCTGTGGACCCATGTCACAAACTAACCTAGGGAGGAGCTCGATACTTATGTTCATGGATGACTTTACGAGAAAAACTTTTGGGTATAAGAAAAAATCCAAGGTTGAGGTCATGGAAGTATTTGAACAGTTTAAATATTTGGTAGATAATCAGAAAGGTAAAAACATTAAAGTATTACAAAGTGACAATGCCTCTGAAAATGAGAATGAGTTGTTCACAGATTTTCTCAAGAAGCATGGAATTGACACCAAGCAATCCCATGCACCCCACAACAGAATGGAGTCACAGAACACCTTAGCAGGACTATTATAAAAATGGGGACATTAAAACTACAGGATACTGAACTGGATAAACAGTACTGGGGTGAAACAGCTATTACTTCAATTTATATAAGAAATAGATCTTCAACCAAAGCTCTGATAGGTGTTACTCAAGAAGAGGCCTGGACAGGCTGAAAAGTTGATTAACATCATCTGAATGTTTCTGGATCAGAAGCTTTCGCTCATATACCAGAGGAACTTAGTAAGAAGTGGGATCCAAAATCCAAGGAGCAAAGACTATATCTATCTTTGTCAGATACTATGAATAAATAAAGGGATACATATTGATTGACACTAAGAAACCTACTGAAATAGTCAAATCAAGAATGTAGCATTCATAGAAACCAGAAAGGAAAGGCTGGAATCTCAATGAGAGGAAAACAAAGAACGCAAAGATGATGCTGAGATCTTATTATAAGTCAAAGAAGTGAATAAAGAGGCACATAGAAATATCCTTGACCAAGATGAAATACTTGAAGAATCTGGAGATGACCAGCTTCTTTATGAAAATGGAAAAAAAAACTCAAAACCGACTGGAATTCTGAAATAGATTCACCCTTTTCTGAATCATGGAAGGGTAGCAGCTATTCAAAGAGGGAAAGACAGCCTTAAAAGGGGTTGGATGATATAATACTGCATCACACTATGGTAAAAAAACTCAGATGGCCCTATCACAGTGTTCGAAGCATTATCCAGAGAAGATTAGGATAATTGACTGAAAACAATATAACAGAGTATGAATAACTCATCCAGCATGAAACAATTTGAAACAAGGATTTTGGTCGAGCCTCCACAAGATAGAAAAGTTGTGGAAAGCAAGTGGGATTTCAAAATAAAGGTTGCCAACAATGTCAAGAAAAATGAAGCTCATTTGGTTGCCTAAGGGTTCACCCAACAGTTTTGTGTTGACTTCAAGGAAACGCCCCAGTTGTGAGATAGTCACTGCTTTGACTACCGTTAGCTCTCACTTTACAACTCAATCTAAATGTGCATCACCTTGATATTGGGACTGCCATCCCCAATGTTAACATTGAAGAAGAAATATATATGGAACAATGTGAAGGATTCTGGGGAAAAATTCATAATGTTACACACTCTGAAGTACAATGTTCACAGGAACATTGTACTTCATTTTGTTACATTGCTTAATTAATCTCCATGAAGTTATCAAATTAAAATGATTAAATAGAATAGTAAGGGGTAACAGAGAGTATTGGAAAAAATTCTGTGGTCGCAAATTGCTCTCAAAGGATTTAAAATCTCCCTTTCGACCTGGAATCTCTGCCCACCCCCCAACAACCAAAAGCTGCAACTGTGACCATCGAAGTAATATTATCAGTATTAACAGGCGTTGATGACTAAGATCATGTTGCACATACTGTCCACCACAAACAGACAGGGGCACCAGTATTCAGATGAATAAGAGCATCATTCCTCCCACTTTGGGCTGAGCCCATAATGATTAACTTGGTGATTGGTGACTGGTCGGGAACCAGTGTTTCCATCATGGCAGGCTGCTGCTCATAAAGACACTCATTTAGATGAAATACATAATTATTACAAACCACTTACACAATTCCTTTAACTCATTAACCTAAAAGCGTATGAGCATATAACTGGAGGACACCTGATTCATCATAGGTATCCCATAGATACCACCACATTTGGCCTGAATAGCAAGATGTTTCCTCTAAATTATAATGAATAATATTATCTAAATTTTTGGTAACATGCAAGTACAAGATCCATGGCATGTACAATTATAAATGCGGATTCTTTGCCTGTAAAAAGAGGTGTAGGAGAGGGCTCTAGGTGGTCAGATGGGCGGTAATAGCAGTTTTGGGAATGGCCCACCGGCTACACAACTACCAAGTAGTTGTGAATTTTACATAACGGCATTACCTGTGGGGCTGACTGTCACAGGATATCCATTCACGTCCAGGACCACAAGGGAACAAGTCGCATCAAAACCAAGGCCTTTAACCGATTCCGATGGGACCGACTTTGTAACCGCCTATAAACGCAAATTAATTTACTAAGACAATAAAACAAATATTAAAACAATATAACACTTAAACACCGAGTGACCGTACATAAATCAAACATCACCTTTATAGTATGACAGCAGGCACTCCATATGTCATCCGATGACTGCTCGAAATATCCAGGTTTTGGAGTCCATGTAGTTATATCTTTTGTTGCAGTAGACACTACTTTTCCATCATTGGAAACTAAAGCAGCACGAACACTTCCAGTGCCAACATCTACACCCACGAAATACCGAGGTCCAGTAGTTATCGACATATTGGTGCAAGACAACGAAAATACTGACGCTAAAAAGATTATATACGAATTTCTGGGGATACCGGATTATGTTGCCCGCTAGTAAATCTTATCCGACACACTACTATCTCCATCTCCTCCTTGACCTGTTAACCTTCCTCAACTCTGAACTCTCCAGACCCATAGATTCTTCTGCTTTCAAAACTTAAGATTCGTAAGCCAAATGTCGCGCTACCTATCGATAGAAGAAAACAACTGACTACGGCTAAAAATCCATCCGAAATTTTAATCCGCGAGTTTGAAAAGTTGCTTATTTTTCGCTGTGATTTTATGACGTTGTTTACGCAACTTTCGAAGAAATATCAGGAGTACAATATAATCTAGGGAAAATAGACGGAATTTCAATAAAGTATTGCACTAATATGTTGAGTTAATCACGCAGTGTCTCACTTCACTCCTCCTCCCATTCGACAACCCTCCCCCACCACCAACTCTGGAATATTTTTGCGCTGTTTCGAAAGAGCTCGAGCACTATGCCATAAAACTCCAATAGCATCATTATCTTCTCTCCTCTTCCAGTATAATCACCCTTATCTCCAAGCCACTTTTATCTCTCGGTGCGTAAATATAATTTGGGATCATTTGCTCCAATTTTGCTCATTTCTTTTGTTGATTGAGCATTGTTTTGCCTTTACGCTTATCTCACTCGAATAGTCTTGAATTTTATTGCTTACGTGAGTTTCCAGTACGGTAAAATTATGATGAGAAATTTTGCCATAAAATTCCTCTCCAAATCATTAGCAAACTTTGATGCAGATACTTAGAACCAGACAGTTTCATGCTTCGTAGGTTTGAATATAAATATGAGACCTTTTATGGTTTGTTAAACTTTCTGGCACTCACCAGCGTGAAGCGTGACATCAGCAAGAAGTCAATAGATTTCCAGCTTACCCTCATTCCCCAGGGAATAGGGCCCTTAATCTCTAAATACAGCGTTGATGCACTAATTTATATTGTCAAACTACTTATTCTACCATTATTCCTTTTATTATAATCTTGACAGGTCAGCAATTCAGCATCAGCCTCCCTCTCCTAACACGTATAAAGCGCTTCTAATCAAACATCAGCCTCTAAGCTCAGCTTCTTCATTTTGGCTGAATAAAACTTACCTGTAGTCATCCCTTGACATCCTTACATGAGTAGATACCTGCTATCATTTTGTTTCTTCCAATAGAATTTTTCCATGTCCATGCCAGGGGGAGTTACTATAGAACTCATAACGATGGCATTATAAGGTGAAAGTCGCAATTGCTTCTACCCCAAGTTCTCATAGCAACCAGAGCTATTACGGAACTCATACAGCCATTGTTATAAAGTTTATTTGCAATAACAGCAATCCAAAATAAGTACCCCCTCACGAGGAGTGTTCATGGACATAGCGACCTATAAAAACAATCATTTGCATGTTTGTGCAGAGGTTCAATTTTGAGGACTCACAAGATTTAGGTAAATGATATGATAAATATCAAAGGCTGTGAGGATTCATATGACAATAAATAAGCATTTATCATTGGGCATAACGCAAAATGTATTTAAAATATTTCAAAGAGGAAAATCATGAACATTGGTGAGATTGGAGTATTTCTGATGAGGAGTCATTTCAGAGATCTTGCAAATTGTAATGTAAAATTGTAATGAAAGCTTCTGCGGTTTTCTCATTTATTGGTATTTTTCGGGTTCTCCCCATGTTGTACCATTTTTACGGAAAACCGTTTCGCCAGCATTCCAGTCGGCTTCATCAGGTCCTATTGAACAGGAGTCTGCCACTATATATAGGACTCTGTTCTGTTAAATGTGCATTGGGATCTACTTAGGAGTGCTCTGATTGGCTGAGGAGTCCAACAGTCTTGGATTGTTGAAAATCCATTTAACCCTCTGGGTGCCGGGGAGCGCTATCGCGCTCCTCCTGTCTCTCGTGAAAAGTGCCAGGAGCGCAATAGGGCTCCTCCCGCAATGTCACTCTTAGATGCTGGTATTTCACTGATTGTTTACAGATGGCACCTAAATGCAGATTACAGATGCAGATTTTGTAAAAAAAATTGTCAAATAATATATTAAAAAGGTGAAACCACATATAATAAAGTTTTCCTTGAGTTTTTGAATATTTACCTTCAATTTTATTTGAGACAATTTTTTTCCTAAACTACTGCAAAATCAGCAAAAATGCCTCGCAATTTTAGCATAGTACCTAGAAAATCGGTTGGCACTCAAAGGGTTAAAAGTAGAGGAGAGCGGATAGCCATCTTCCCTGTTGAAGTTATTTGGATTCTTAGAGATTTCAATCGCCTCCCATATCAGCCAAGGGAGTACTTATTTTCCTTGGTTAATGATCTTACTTCCTTTAAAATGTATTTTGAGGTTGGGTGCTGACCAGGCATGTTCAGTACCAGAAGAATGGCAAAGTTGCTTCTTTTTGGTCGCTCTCTGGTGTTCTTCCAACCTACATTTAAGAGATCTCGAAGTTAGTGTGACATACAATTTTCCACAGCAGCATTACACTTCATATACTCCTTCATGAATATCCTTCAACTGAGGATCTTTTTCGTTCCAAAGGAGGTCAGATGTCTTCATACCACTTTTAAACGTCATCACTACGTAGGTGTGATGGTAGGGTTGACATATACTTGGAAGCCAATTTATCTTGGTATAATTTAATCTCACAATGTTGCATTAACTAGGCATATGAATTCTCCAAGAAAAAACTGTGCATAACTTAAGAGTTTGGTCAGTACATTGTAGTTTTCATAGGATAAGTAAATAATGTTTAATAAGCCACATAGAAAATTCACAACAAATTTATAATTTATTGAATAAATGCCTTAAATATGAATTACAAGGGATTCCTGGGAACAGGTAGAGAAAACATGACAGCTGACCAGTTTGCAAGTTCCTCCTCCTGCCAATCTGGTGGTTCTTCATGGCAATGGTCTATCCAGAAGTCTTTAGTAGCTCCAGAAATAATGCTCAGCCAAACCTGGAAGAGATTAAGAAAAGAAAATTTATTTATTTATTTATTTATTAATCCCGGGACACGTGATTACACGTATGGGACAGTTCCAATAGGCAAGTTAACAATGTATGTATATGTATAATAGGTATACCAGAATAGCAATGACAAAATATACACAGATTGAATACAAAAATACATAGCGTACAGTTAACTCAATTACATTAGGTAAGAAATTCATCCACCGAATAAAATGCATTTTTTATCAGATACTCTTTTAGTTCTACCTTAAAGAGTGAGATAGATTTAATGCTTTTAATAGGTAGGGAGTTATAGAACATCACTCCTGCATAGAGTGGGCTTTTAGCATATAGCTTTAGATTATGAGTAACGATTCTAAAGTCATTTTTCTTTCTTGTGTCATACTTATGCACATCCATATTAGTCATTAGCTCTAGTGCAGAATAATGTTCTTTAATATACAAAATTGAAAAGAATATATAAATGCAGGGGAACGTTAGAAGCATGAGATCCTTAAAAAGGGACCTGCAGCTGTGATTTTTTCTTACTCTTGCCAGGATTCTCACTGCCCACTTTTGTAGTTTAAAAAGCCTTCTGGTGTGGTGGGAGTGGCCCCAGGCTACTACACCATATTTAAGTCGACTGTAAATATCTGCGTAATAGAAAAATATTGCAGTTGACAGATTTGATATTGGCAATATTTGTCTTAGGAGGTAACACCCCAAGGCAATTTTAGAGCAAAGACCATTAATATGTGTCCCCCATTGCATGGATTCATCAATATCCACCCCTAAGAATTTAAAATTCGATACGCAAGAGAGAACTTGTCTATTCAATTTAAGTAGAGGGCAAGTTAGAACTTTCTTTTGATATGGGTGAAACTGAACAAATGTTGACTTGTCTTCGTTGATGATTACTCTATTTTCAGTGCACCACCTTACCATGCAATCTATGCCTTGTTGGAGGGTGTTGACAGTGTCATGAGTATATTTCATGAAGTGATTAGTATCATCAGCATACATTGTAATGTCACCGTGATTGAGATAAGATGGGTTCATTATGCATGGATATACACTTGCTTAGGACCTATGCCAACATTTTAATGAGTAAAAACATCCCAATCCAACTGCCAAAAAATGAGAAAGACAAGAATGTTACTCAAGAATATTTATACTGAAACAATATTTATACTGAGAGATTCTACCATTGTCAGAACTGTCAATAGCAGTGACCTGGAGGATGGGCATTGAGGTGCACCACTAGAACTGGAATGAGCATGTGGTAGGACCATAAATACCAGATTTAAGATGCTAAGTGATAGGTTAGAGGCAGTGAAGTACACATTTTTTGACTCTGAAATGGCCTCTTATAAACACAAGAACAATTACAGGATGGTGTCACTTTTGAAATCCCTTACAATGAGGACTTAAGTCAGGATTATCCAAATGGCTATGTAATGAACACAATACATACAGATACTAGATTGGGTAAGCCAAGGGTTCAAGCAATTAGGCATGCATACATTATGATGGGCAGCAAGGAATGCAAATCATCAAGGTTTAATCAGATGAAACACATTGCATTCATGATATTTGCAAGTTACTACCTTGGTTATTACATACATTGCCAAATTTTGAGTCATGAATGTTCAGGCAATGAGAATGACCACCATAAAATAGTATTTTTCCAGGCCAGTTCAGTCTAATATTCTTCATACACTACGTGTACCTATCAAACTCAGCTCGATTTGGCCAGTTCAGCTTGGTATGATAAACGCAACGGTCTATTGAGATTGATATGAGAAGCGGGCTAACTTGGCCTACTGTCTCGGCCAGTTTGAGATTTCAAATTGATATGAACCAATTCAAAATGATATTTCAATCTATTTTGAACTGGTAAACCAGATGATACGAGTCGGCTGGCTTAGAATGTTCAGATTGGTCCAAGTTCATATCGATCTGAGTTTGATTGGTAAACGTAGTGATACTCCAGTCCAGTCAGTATTCAAGGCAGTAGCTAGAGTACTTGAGCATTCACAAGAACTCTGAGAATGAGATGAGTAAAAATTTAACAGCTGAGAAAAAAAGGGCCAAAATATATAGAAAAGTTAGGTCATGATAGATGGAAGCTGGGTAAGCAGTAGAGACCTGCAGACGGTTGGAAAACCCAGGCGACTCTTGCCCATCTCTATTTAATGCCTATGCCCGTGTTACATAGATGCCCCTCTATACCCTTTCTCCCAGCCAAGTGCCCACCTTGAACACTGACACCATGGGAGAACAGTAGGGGAACGTCCTTTAGAAATAGGTCTGCATAGTAGGCAGAATAGCCTCAGGAAAACAATGGTGTGGGGATTGGGTTGGTGTGGTGGCTAGAGTATTGGCTAACCATACGGGTAGCCAGGATTCAAATCCCTGCTGAGGAGGATGTTTTTCAGAGGAAACTCGATATCTACTTGTGTATTGTGGAGGGCACTTCAAGTACAGTACACCGTCTGTCGGATGGGATGTAAAACCGTGGTCCCCTTGGCACCTTTCGTTAACAGCAGGCTAATGCTGATGCCGGGTTTCTATCCACCCTTCTTCCCTTACCTGTTCCCAATGGCACAAATGACTTTAGCCGTTGGTCACCTCCCCAAAATCCAATCCACAAATCCAAAAGCTTTTATTGAAATAGTCATGAGAAAAAATTGGCCTGGACTGGGAATCAAATACGGACCTTTGGCTTTCTTGGCTAATGTGCAGACCCAGGCTTCTCAATCCTCATATGGTGGGTTTGTTTCTGAAATTTGGAAAATGGGCGACCAGAAGTGAACTAGGCACCTGACTGGAGGATGGTCGTCCATCAACCCACTGAACGAGCCCACCCACGAGAGCAGTTTCCCCACCCCCCTCCACCCCTTTCGCCCTCCTTGCCACTAGGATGGGGGGAAGAAAGAGTGTTTCTCTATTCCTCACACACAGGTAGGTGAGGGTAGTTTGGATTAGCTGACTGACTGCAGGTCTGTAGTAAGCAGGGAGGGAGAAGAAGTAGAATAGGTTGTATGGACTGGATGAAGAAGGAAATGAGGAGATGAAGAAAGAAATAATTTTATTTATTTCCACTTCCCCGAAAACTGAACAATTGGCCTCTTACAATGGGTGAAATAACAATGGATGAACACAAACACCCAAGTCCTGAGCGTTAGAAAATCCACCCATGTGAGACTTGAACCTGTGACCCTTGGATTAGCAGACTAGGACTTGACCCCATCACCACTGGGGCCAACAAATAATAATAATAATATTTTATTTGTCCAAGGATCATTATACATGATATAGGACACGTCAGCTATACACATAAAAACATTTAAACTCTGAATGATACAATCATAAGTCCTCATCTATGAGGTATTCGTTGACTGAGTAGTACAGTTTTTGCAGTAGCATTTCTTTAATTCTACACTTAAAAATAACAATTTTTTCAATGTCTTTGTATTTTGTTGGGAGTTTATTATAGAGGCGAATCCCCATGGCTCTAGGACCATGGGAGGTATTACTCGTCCTTACAAATGGAATATGTAGGTTATTCCTCAGTCTTGTCGAATAATTATGTACATTTGAGTTCTTTTCAAATTCAGCAATATTAGTCTGTACATACATTAAAACATAATATATATAAATACAAGGTGAAGGCAGTAATCCCAATGCCTTGAAGATAGGTCAACATGGAGCAATCATAGAAGCATTTACAATTAGTCTGACAGCTTTCTTCTGCAGTTTAAATATCACAGTAGCACGGGAGGAAGAACCCAAAACAAAATACCGTTTACCATGCGAGAGTAAAACTCTCCAAAATACAGAGGAAGCAGAACATCGATAGAAACAGTATGTCTTATAAATCTAATCATATAACATTTTGAACTAAGCTTACTAGCTAATGCACAAATATGAGGTTCCCAGGTCATATAAGAGTCGAAATGAAGTCTAAGAAATTTAGCCTGGGTGACCTGGAGAACATTGCTCAGGTTAATATTCACATGTATATCTTTCTGTTGTTTGCCTCTGTTCATGATGTACATAATTTGTGATTTATTAATATTAAGGTGCAAGAAGTTGTATTTACACTAATCGCTTAGTGTTTGGGCAGCTAAGTTGCATTGCTGTAGGAAACTGCAATAGTTATCAGAGGAGACTATAAATTAGTATCATCAGCATAAAGAATTGGGGTGATATTATCAATGTTGGAGTATCATTAATGGCAGATCATTAATGTATAATAAGAATAAAATAGGCCCCAGGACAGAGCCTTGGGGAACACCATGGGGTACAGAATTGTTATGTGAGGAATGACTATACCCATTCTCTTTAATGATGACCATTTGTTTCCTCTCGTGAAGGTAAGACCTAATCCAATTGTTAGCAATGCCACGAATGCCAAGCCTATCTAGTTTAACCAGAAGCAGCTTGTGATTTACACTATCAAAGGCTTTACTGAAATCAAAAAGCATAGTGCATGCTTCAAGTTTGTTATCTAAGGATGACAGTAACTGGTTGATGGCATTTTCCATGGCAGAGATTGTTGATTTATTATTCCTGAAACCATGTTGGCTGGGAGAAAAGAGATTAGTGGAATGTGCGAAAGAAACAAGTTTCGTATAAAACACTTTTTCGAAAAGTTTTGCAAACTGAGATTGAATTGAAATAGGACGATATGAGTTCATGTCAGATGTACTTCCTTATCTTTTGTAATAGATAGTGGGATAGATAAGGCTCTTCATGTGCGAAAATCGAGAGGATTTTCTCTGACTTTCAATAAAACCTATATTAAACTGAGAGATCAATGATAATAGTGTTTTGGAAAAACAATGCTGAGAATTTTTAAAATTATTAAGAATAAATAAAAAAAATACATCCAATAATTACTAATTCATAGTAAGTACGTTAATTACTTAAATTGACATAAAGTTCAATTTAAATAAAATTTCATGATACAAGAAGGGGTTTTTTTCTTAGTACATATTGTGATAATAACATACCAAAAGTCAATACATAAAATTAAACAGATAATAAAGGAAAAGGATCAGTGATGTAAAGGAAAAATTGCCTCATAAAAAATATAAGCTTCAATGAAAGATTTAGGTGGGGTTACATTTGACCAAAAGTTTGGATTTTTTAGCACTTTAGAATACACTTTGGAAGGTAGCAAAAAACTGTGTAAAGCTACCAGTTTGCACGTCTGAGATTTCTTCCATTCATAATTTCCAAAACAATAAGTTTTAATATCTGTTTCCAGTTCACAATGATAGACATACAACCCAAATAAATATGGATAGAGGATAATTAACTTATATTCTAAGGAATTTTTCAATAAGTCAGTTTTAAAGTTTAAAATTGAAGTGGTATCAGATTTAAATGAATGAAACTGGATCTTACATTTTTGCTATGGTCTAACCACGCTTCTTCCAACACGTTTCCCTGCTTTTCACTCCAAATGACAGCTTCACGCAACAGCCACATGGCATTTGCAGTTTTGGCTCGAATTATGTGAAAGTGAGCAATCAAATGGTTAAGCCTGAGGGTTGAAATGAAAATTTCATCATCAGTAATCATAACGGAGCAATTTCTAATTGTTTCTTAACACAAAAACTTGGATGTTTTGTCACACCTAGTGATACACTCACTCTTGCTGTGTGCATCCAATATTTTGCGGGTGAATATGTGTTAAACATCTTATAAGAAATAACATAGCTTGCCCACAGAATCACCACATTACAAAAATTGAGCTGCTTAATCTACCAAGCCTTTTTTTATACCCATATTATGTACCCATTTGTACCCATTTCATGAGAAGGATAGCTTGTGATAGACATGAGGTGTTTCCAATAATGTAAATGAAAAGTGTGAAGCAAGGCTATATAAGGAGGGCGGCTATATTTGGACAACATAGTTTCTTGAAGTTTTCCCTTCATAATTGCATAGCGACTCATTCAGATTTGAACTTTTTTCAATAGAATACACACATTAACACTCTGCTCAATGAAATTGACATACAAGGGAATTTCAGAATAAACATATAAAACAAAATCTAAGTAATTTTATAAATCCAAGAGAGTAAAAAATGTAGATTTTCAGGTCAAAGAATTAATAGACACTACATGCTGAATAATTAGTATATGTGTTAAAAAATATGAACAGTTATCATTTTCTTCACATATCATACAATTAGCTGTTAATTTATTAATTGCAGTATGATTTATGTACTCCTAAGAATACATACCGAAAAGTTACCACAGGTATCACATTGAAATAAAGTTCTACTTAATGGTTCCACTTGGTATTTTTTCCACAAAGTAAAAAAAATCAATGAAAATTGTCGTATTACAAGTGACATCAATGAATTTTCAACGTCTAAGGCAGTGGTTCTCAACCTTCCTAATTCTACAACCCTTAGTTACTATTCCTCATGTTGTGGTGACCCCTATCCATACAATTACTTTCGTTGGTACTTCATAAGACCATCGGAAATAGGTTTTCTGAAGGTCTAATGCAACCCCTGAGAAAGGGTTATTCGATCCCCAATGTTCTCACAGTTCAGATCAGCAGTTCTCAACCCGCAGGTTGAGAACTGCTGATCTAAGGTGGGTGATGCAAACTGGGTGCTAGATATCATGGTTGAAGAAATGTCAAGAGTACTTTACCCCGATAAATATTTAGCAGATATAAACCAGTTTATTTATCATAGGTATCTACTTCGCAGCAGCACTCAAGGGTTGATGTGATTACCTAGGTTTGATAACAACAGAGTGATGCGAATGTTTTTTTATTACAGCCGTCACATGCTTTATACGTCGATGGATGTCCGGAACTGCAGAGAAAGCCCTCATATCCAGCTTTCCCACCAAAATAAGCTGCAGACCTTCCAAATATTTCAATGCAACTGAGAGGTTCGGGAAGGAGGGCAGCAAGGTGTTCCTGGATGATGTAGCTTCTTCCAAACCAAGTGATGTGATTACTGCAGTGACGGAGCTAATCCCATGGGAAAAACCACCTTGGTCTTCCAATGCAAGAGCTTCCTCCCACCGTTCACAGCGCACGCACCAAAGCCACAAGCATATAATTATGTATCTGACAGAATCTGGGTCTCGAACACTTTCAGTGCTCATGGCATCCATTTTCTCATCTGCATAAGCCTGCATTTTTGAGAAAAGAATAATGAATGGGTGATTTTTTAGGAAAAGTTAAAATTACCATGCTTCCCAGCTTAGAGCTTATCTACTCAAAAATTCATTGCAGAATTTGCCTTCATTTCATGGAACGCCCAGGTAAAAATATTTGGTCTGTAATTGCTCTGAGGAGTAATATCTGATCTGGAATGGTCTCTAACTGGACTGAGCTAGTCTGGAATTTAAAGATATCTCCAGTAGAGAATGTCCATTCTGAAAATTACCACGGTATTTTACATAGTTTACTCCAGCTCTTGAAAATTACTGTAATTTTCAGTGATATTCCCTTCTGTCTCAGACATTTTTCATGCTGATGTATTGCAAAAATATTATTTCAAGTCAAGTCTACATAGATAGCTAGATATTTATTTCATCCAAGAGACACAGTGCACAGTAATAATACTGGCAAGTGTACAGGACATGTCATACACAAGAAATATTACACAGTTTGAAAAATAGAAAACATTATAAAGTTGGCCTCAAGCATTCTTTGACAATATAAAAACACTTTATTAATCAGGTATTCACGGATCATTTTCTTAAAGGTTGGTGTACTCTGTTCTTTTTTAATACATTCTGGAAGGTTATTATATAATTTTATGCAAAAAACCTTAGACCATTTGATGCTAAGGATAAATTGGTTGGCTTTACATGCATGTTGTTATGTTGCCTAGAATTATACAAGTGGTTACATTCATTTAATACAATCTAAATTATGAATAAAGGCATGTCCAACTCATTTGTGGAAAAATTTTACTTATGAAATATTTGTGGGGATATCATTTTATATCTCTTATATCATATTATACCTAATATCTCATAAATTCATAGTAAGCAGAGCATTTTTTCTGGAAAAAAGGTGGTGGAACTCAGTTGAGCATAAGTTGTAATAAAATCCAAATGACCTTAGATTTTAGGCAAGTTTAGGCCATTAACTTCAACCATAAAAGTTGCCAGAATGCAACTCCACCGCATACTACCAGAAAAAAGCCCTGATAATAAGATATGGTCAAACCTAATTTTTTCAAACAATAAGGACACAGGACTGTACTTGTTAGAGAGCATTAACTTTACTTTGTGGCATGCAACCATGGCAAAATGGAGCAACAAAAATGGAAAGATGAAATTGTTTGAAAAAAAGATTGTTGGTACTTAAAAAAAGCAATGCTTGATAACTCATTTTTGGTTGGAAAATATATTTTACAATAGCTTAAACCCTTATCTTTCAATAACAAAAATAAAATTGGCGTGTTATTTCATCAAACACACAATAGATAGGATGAACATAATGTCCTGCTACGGGAGTGCCCGCTTTGAAAATGACATGTTGGGGAGTTATGCGGGTGGCCTGCGCATACACCGTGCATAGTGAAGCAGTGGTATGTAAGTGATGCCTTCTAACCTCCACTTCCACTCATATGAAGGTTTACCATATTTATTTATTTATTTATTTTCACTACCCCAAATACAGCACATTAGGCCATTTAACGTCGGGTGAACAACAGCAACAACGGACGAGACACAGACACCCATGTCCTGGGCAGATAATATTCTACCCAGGCGGGACTCGAACCCGCGACCCTCGGGTTAGCAGGCGAGGACTTTACCCCGCCGCCACCGGGGCCGACAAATATATTGTATAATATATTGTAAACGGAGATGGGAGGAGAAATGTATGTTCTGCAGATCATCTGCCATTAGAGTCCGCGAAGACAAAACGTTTTCAATTTATAGATCTGTCAGTTTATGTTTGAAACCCATTTTTCATATGCAACCAAAAACTATTCTTTCCCCTTATCTCATGGCACAAGGAATGCTTTAGTAGCTTTCTGATGTCTGGAAGATAATTGCATGAAACTGCTACTGAGTTTGCGTGGAATCGTCCTTCAGTGACTACAAATTCAGTTTCATGCATTGCAAGATTCATGCACTTTGGAGATTTTCATGTTCACCATTTTTTATGGATGTTTTTTGCAGTACTAGGAATGATATCCAGGGGTGGATTAAGGGAGGGTATGGAAGGGGCGGCTGCCCCCCTTAATACCTGGTATAATAGGAAAAATGGTGGTCATTAGGTATCATATACCCAGGTAAAAATATTAGGTCTGTAATTGCTCTGAAAGACTAATATCTGATTTGGAAGTGGCCTGCAACTGCACTGAACTGGCCTGGATTTTCAAGATATTTCAAATACAGAACAGTAACAAAACCCTTCCAGATCAGATATTTTACCTGGGTACTCCAAGATCCTCACAAAGGAGCAATTTGCCTCTTCACATGCAAAACAATGACGATAATCCACCCCTTGATGATATCAATGTAATAAGTCTACGTGCTCCTCTGTGTAATTTGCTCAAAGCTGATCTTGCATGGCAGTGGCTTCCAGACCAGGAAATGGCTTTTACACAGCTTAAAAGCCTTGTGTCCAATGCTCATGTACTGGCTAACTTTGACCCCAGTGCTACACTAGTTATTCAATGCAATGCATCTCAAAGTCCCCCTTGCTGGTATCTCTATCTTGTTTTGATGAGGGGGCTTGCATGCCTAATCAAACCTGAGAGCTATGCCGGTGAAGGCATAAGCTTCTGGTAGGGCCATCCAAGCCAGACAAAAAGAGGTGCCCTGGTCCTCCAGAGTAAGGGTTGGTCATGGGGCTAACAACCCCACACCATAAAAAAATGTGCCATTATGAAACCCACAAAGAAGCCTCGGAATATGGACAGATTTACGGATGATGAACTTGGCAAGCGATCAGGAACTCTAAAACAGAATGCAAAACTGACCTTCTACATGGAATGTAAGGACTATGCTGAAAGCTGGAAATATGGTAGAGATCGCTGAGGAAGTACTGAGATATGGGATAGATGTAAAGGCATTACAAGAAGTAAGATGGAACGGAAATGGAAGAGTGGATAAAAAGGACGACTCAATGTTCTATAGCAGCCCTAAACTGAGAACTGGATAATGTGGAACAGGATTTGTCCTTAATATCAAAATGAAGCAAAGCTGCTTAGGGTTTGAACCTTTGGGGGATAGAATGTGTAAGATAAGGCTCAAAGGACATTTTAGAAACTAATCAATCATCTTAGCTGATGCACCCACAGGATATGCTAATGATGGAGAGAATGCTTTCCATGACCGACTGGATAGAAAATGCAGCAAGATACCTATATATGATGTGTTGATTCTCCAAGGCGATTTCAATGCAAAAATAGGAAAAGAGGACTTCTTGCAGCATGTAGTTGGAAAACACTTGACATACAAAAATGAATAAAAACGGAAAGATGCTAAGCCAGTTGGCAGAAGCTAAAGAGCTAATAATCAAAAGTATCTGTTTTGCATACAAGAATATTCATGAGGGAACCTGTAAAATGGCAGGTACAGGAGTAGTCAACCAAATTGATCTCGTTCTGGTTTCCAGAAGATATACATCTTCAGTCATTGACATTAGGTCTGCAAGGGGCCCGAACTGTGATTCAGATCATTATTTGGTAAAGGCCAAGTTCAGGGAAAGAATAGCAAATGTGAAACGCATAAATGGACCCAAGAGAACACAGTGGAGTGAGGAAAAGTTCAGGCAACCAGCATCTGTAGCCCAATACCACGAAACCCTGGGTAAGAAAATGGAAGGTGGAGCAGAAAATCCGAGTGTAACTGATTCAGTAGAGAGAAAATGGCTTAATATAAAGAAGGCTATGGAAGAGGCTGCAAAGGAGACTATAAAAAGAAAGAGAGCAAAGAATGAAGAATGGTTTGACAATGAGTGCAGAAAAGCTATAGAAAGGAAGAATATAGATAGAAAGAACACTATCCAGGAGGACTCTGTGAAGCGGCAGCAGAATGGGAGAGCTCCAGGGGAGGATCCAATTGTACCGGAGTTAATCAAGTATGGAGGAAAAGATTTCATAAAGAACCTACACAGACTGATACGTAAAATCTAGGAGAAAGAAGAAATGCCTGAGGAATGGAAAATTGGTTTTATTTGCCCTATCTTCAAGAAGGGTGAAAAGTTGCAATGCAGCAACTATAGGGGAATCACATTATTAAATGTTACTTACAAGATATTCTCTAGTATACTGCATAGGAGAGTTAACACCTATGCTGAAGAAATCAATGTGGCTTCAGGCCGGGAAGAGGAACAACCGACCAAATCTTTGTAATGAGACAATGCATAGAGAAATGCTATGAATACAACATTGATCTACATATGCTTTTCATTGATTTCCAGCAAGCTTTTGATAGTGTTAACAGAAGAAAAATTTTGTATGCATTGGAGGGATTTGGAATACAAAAAAAAACTAATCAAGTTGGTAAATATGACTATGGAAGGATCTCCAGCTATGGCTTATATCGGAGGCAAGACTAGCGAAACCTTTGAGATAACAACTGGAGTGAGACAAGGAGATTCTCTCTCTGCAGTACCTTTTAATCTGTCTCTACACAAAGTCATGAAAGAACTGAGGTTAGAGGGAACAATTATATATAAAACTACTCAGGCCTATGCCTAAGCTGATGACATTGTTCTAGTGGCACGGAGTATGGATTCTCTGAAAGAAATATTCAAGATTTTAGAACAGAAGAGTAAGAATATAGGGCTTAGAATCAATGAGAGAAAAACAAAATACATGAAAATGTCGGCCATGGAAGACAGAAGGTGGACTCAAAACATTACATTTGGGCAGCAAAACTTTGAAAATGTAAAATATTTCAGTTACCTTGGTACAAATTAAAACTGCAAGAACTCAATGACAGAAGAGATCAACAAGAGGATAATGGCCGGAAATAGAACTTACTTTGCTAATATTAAACTCCTGAAGTCCACCCTGCTATCTAAGGAGATGAAAATCAAAATCTGTAAGACACTTATCAGACCGGTCATGACATACATAGCAGAAACGAGGACCATCTCTGCCAGAAATGAGTAAGCACGGACATTTGAACAGAAGGTTTTACAAAAGATATATGGCCCCATGACAAATGGTGTAACATGGAGGAGAAGAACAAACAGGGAAACAGAAAATATTATCAGAGGCAAAGACATAGTGAGATTTGTGAAGACCCAAAGGTTAGCTTGGCTAGGTCATGTGGAAAGAATGAGTGAAGAAAGGATGCCTAAGAAGCTGCTACACGAAAATATGGAAGGAAAGAGAAAAAGAAGAAGACCAAGGAAAAGATGGATGCAGGATTTAGAGGAAGACATAAATACTATGAGGATCATAAGATGGTGGGAGAAAGTGCAGAACAGAAGAGAATGGACAGGCGTCTTGAGGGAGGCCAAAGCCCATACCGGGCTGTAGCACCGAGGAAGTAAGTAAGTAAGCATCTCAAAGTGGGTTAGGATATACATACTTTGTTTCAGGAGAGTCCCGAAGGTCTTAAGCCAGTGCACATAGTCTCAAGGCTATTCACTAATAAAGAATCCCAGTTCCCATAATAAAAAAAAAAGTTTTCTAGTGGTAAAGGTAGGTTTGGTTGAATTTCAGAGAATCTCCTTCCGATATTCTAAAAATTCAGGGGCCTATCTCATTTTAGTATATCTTTTTTGCCTCTGCATACAATCTACCCTTCTTCTTCCCACCCACGAAACCTATTCTCTCTCTTCCTCTTCCCTGCTTGCCCAACATCCTTCCCTCTATCGCACTCTTCAGCAACCCATCACCCTGTGTTACATCCTTCATCCATCTACCCTGCATATCCTGGATTTCATTTAGAAGTTTCCTTTCCTCGCCCACCATCTCAAGCAGCTGGTCATTAGTCTCCCTTTCCGTCCACCTAACCTTCTCCATCCTTTTCCATACCCACATCTCAAGTACCTGCAGCCTATTCCTGCCCTCCTTTCTGAGGGTCCACATTTCTGCGCCATACAATGCTACGCTCCATAGTAAATGAATAAAAGTTTTTGATATAATTATTTTAAAAGAAAATTAGAATAGATTAGACAAGATCATTCCAATCAAAGCATGCAGAAGTATTATTATTATTTTACCTTGCATGTTACATACTTCTCCAGCGTAAATCCAGAGCTAAGTAACAAATCCAGGCATAGTGCATAATACCAGGTAGTGCCAGAGGTATCTGATTCTTCATCAGCAGTATGAGCAAGCTCCTGAAGCAAATCAACTGTCTCAGGAAGACGATTACGCAAGATGAGACATTGTATCAGCAATGGTAGAATTTGCAATCTTAGAGAGGCTGACTGCTGTATTTTATTACAAATTCTTATTGCTCTGAATCCAGTTCTAGTTGCAGATTCCAATTCACCACGGATTAGTCTATGACATATGAAACAACAGAATGAAAAATTTACAACTAAAACTATTGCACATGAAGCTTTTATAGCAGTCATGTTGAAAATAAACATTCTCAGGAAATTACCTCGCATTAAAAGTAGTACAATACAATCGGGCCAATACTTGAAGCTGGCTTCTGTCATATGTTACCCTGCCACTAATCTGCCGGCAAAGTTTACGAGCCAAAGACTCAATGTATGAGCACTGCCTTATATCGTAATTTTGGATTGAAAACTCCATGCAGTCACAATATGCTTTTCCAAGGGCAAAAAAATTTTGCTTTGTCTTAGCTGCCTCATTGAAACCCTTTACAGCAGCCAACTCAGCTAGATGCCAATCATTCTGCACCTATAATATGTAAGAAATACAGCAGTTATCACTAAATAGGTTTTTTCAAAAAAACTTGCCTTCTGTACCCATTAAAAATATTGAACCCCTGTATTTCATCAAGTAATTGGCAAATTAAGGCAGCATAAAATATTCCAACATAGTTGAAGAGCCAATTTTCCATTTCTTTTTATACATTTATGTAAACTGAATGTTTTATATTAATATGGCAGTAAAGAAGAAAATTCATGAAATACAGTAGAACTGCGATATAACGAACATGGATATAGCAAAATTTCGGTATTACGAAAGACTTCCTGTGGTCCCGACAAAAGTTACATGTAAAAGTATAGGACAGCTTCGTTATTACAAAATTTCACAATGACGAAGGAGGTCAAAATCATTCAGTTTCCATATTAATCACTAGATATATCTTGTGTCGTATTTCTCTTTATTTTCCTTAGAAAATTCAGCTGATTTTCGTCATTCCATGGCTTAGAAAGCACTGCAGACATGTACTGTTGAAGATTGTTGGACTGAAATTTGTCAATTCATCACAATTATCAATGACGTTTCTTTTGTCAAGGGCTTTGAGGTCCACTGAACCTCGAGGGAGTGAAGAGGTGGGAGAAGAATTCGAGAGCACGGCTGTCATCAAGACCGCTAACATTTGCGGGATAATATCCAGTGAGAATAATTGGCTCCATTAACATCGACTTGGCAGCTTTGCGACACTTCCTCTTTTTCCTTTGCATGCATCTTTGACGAAAGTTCGAGGCAGTGGCTTAACTAGGTATGAAGGCAAAGGGCGGCCTGTCCGGGGCGCCCTTTTAAGGGGGCTGCACTGTGAGGTCTGCCATGGGTGGCACTGTGTTGCCGGGGCTGCTAAACTCAGGGCCGCACCGGGTAGCATACACATGCCACTGTCGGGAACTGCCTTCCCTTCCAACTCGCCATGAACTGTCGGCAAATGTTGCTTTTTCTGATGACATGTAAATACTGCAGTGTCAATGTTATTGTACGCCTACCACCTTTCATTTGTTTTCTCCACCTTCCGCGGCGAAATCCATCGTGATCCCCACCGCCGCCGACCTATGGCCTTGGGCAGAGGCAAGTAGAGCTGTTAGCTACTTGCTTGCTACTGTTAGTGCTTGCTTGGCGAAATGCACCCAGTGTTTACATTCAGCCAAGCAAGCATTGAGTTAGCGAGCTGCCGGCAGTGCCGAGTGGCACAGTTCACACGCGTAGTGCTTGCTTGGACGAAGGCATTCAGAGGCCGGAGGAAAGCATGCAGACGAAGAAGGGAAGATGGAAGCTTTTGTTTACATCAGCTTACATCGTGCCCACATTGTTTACTTTTCAAGACTTTCTTGTTGAAACAAGGTTTCGTCAAAAATGTATAGCTTTTAACATTTTTCAGGTATATAAGGGACCTTGACGTCTTTTTATTGCTGCTTTAACATGGTGATTTTCTGCGTCAAACGGTAGGAATAAGATTACAACTCGCATTACTATAAAATAATGTCAACATATCTATATCCTTTTCTCATTCTCCTCTGTTATTATTGATTATTTTCCCTAGATATCGCGTGAATAACCATTTTGCCAATCTTTCGTCTTTTTCATGTTTGAGTAATAATACACAGGCTTCCCACAGCATTGATTACCTATTTCATATCACCCTAAACATTGTTTTTGTCAACATTATAAGAACGTGAATGCAATTGTCAGGTATTTCTTTTAGCTCTTAAGTTTTTATTGTGCTACCAATGAAATATAACACGTAATAGAATAGAAGGAAATGTAAATCGTACCGATCGTACTTCGTGGAGACGAATAAGAATAAATGAATCTGCAAATAAAGTAACATTTTTACTTATAGTTTCGTTAAATTCAATTTTCATACTTTACCACGTAACACAAAAGAAAAAGCCGGAAAACGACAGTAATTATTAATAGTGACCTTTAATGCGGTCTTTTACGGCACGATGGTCTCCATGAAGTTGACCCACGAAGAGGTTCGACTCTGACTTACAACAAGTAATAGTTTAAATATCTTTATAATAAAAATAATAACTTTCGAAGGTTGTTATTACAATGAATACCATCGACTTGATTGAGGCTTTATTTTCAAGCTACGAAGCTATAGAGTATGTATTTTGATGAGAGAAAAATTAGCTTCACAATAACGAATTTCACAATTACGAAATTGATAATTTTTGGGTTCTTTAAATTTCGTTATATCGCGGTTCTACTGTAATCATTTTCCGGAGGTAAGGAACTAGCTTTTGCAAGCTTGCCTAGAAGCAGCACTCATGCAATAGTGGATTGTTAGTGTTAAGGTCAATATGTACAGTAAATGATTTTTGATCGTTAGATGAAATCATTGGTCCATCGGTGAAGAGATGCAAAAACCTTAAAATGATTCAGAGATGTTTGAAATTTATTTAATAATAATAGGCAAATACTTTTCACTGTATTTTCTGGAGCTCCAGTTGAATGAATGACTACAGTAAATGTCCAACACTGGTGTGACATACAAGATGTTAATCTCACTGAAATTACTTAAGAAAATCCAAAAAATTATATGATGAAGAGGGGACAGGTCGGCTCCGATTAATAGTAACTAACCACACTGATTTTAAATATCAAGGACAGACACTCCGCCAACGCTGTAGACAATCCTCTGGAGCCATGTGAGCCCTTATGAAAATTAAAGGGAGCATGATGAAACAGCCATAGGTTGAATGATTCCTTCAGAAGAACCAAATTCATTTTTAAGCCACTAGTGGGAAGTGGGTGACCATAAGACTTCAATGCAGACAAAAGGAGTTTAAGAGCTTCTTCAGGCTGGCCTAGGTCCCACAGAGCTTGACTTTGCAAAGCTCGAACTTTTCCAAGTGCAAACCAATAGCATTCAACTCTTTTCTCTCCTTCCTTTAATTCCTAAAGAAAAAAGTGTTCTGAGATAAGAATGAGTGACAAACAGGGACAGTTTTTATTCTGAAAGGTACCTCACCTTAAGTATAACTGACCCATTGGGTAGAAACCATAAATTATGCTATAAATAAAATATTAAGACAAATAAATAGAATACTCCTGATTTTCAGCCTAAGTGCCAAAGGATGAAGTCTAGGATGCATCAGCAAAAAGAGCTTATAATATTGGTCTACCCACAGAAGACTCCCCCAATTTGTCGTCATGCAATTAGTAATTGGAACAAAATAATATTTCTTCTCAAGTTCATATATCCAGCTGACGATGGGAAAGAAGCCACAAACAATTACCTGAGAAGGATTTTTTAAAACTGGAGTGAGTCTTTTGTCTATTTTATCATTGATTGAGCAATAAAGAAAGGATGATTGAAAGCGCGGTTGGGCTAGCTACTGTCTTAACTGCTTAGATGTTAGAAACAACGCCCATACCAGTTGCATGTCCTGATTAGCCGCAGATTAACAAAGCTAAAGTCTCATAAAAAAAGCAGAACTTGCTTTATATACTTCTTCTAAACAGGTTGAAAATTTTGCAAAGAAAATTATATCAAGTTAAAAATCATTTACTTAGGGAACTAAGTAGTGATAACTATTTCACGAACGTTTGACATTTAGCTTATGATTTAAAGGCATTATTTCGAATGCTTTCTCGAATAACGACTATAAATCGTTTTAAAACATTTCCAAATGCCAGAGAAGTCAGGGGGAAGGGGGAAATATTTTTCAGGATTTATTAAAAAGGTTCGAAAATACGAAGTGCCGATTTTTCTGTCCTGCCAACTTCGTATTATCGAGTTGCTACTGTGAATGGATATTTTCATCTGGGAAAATAAGACTTTTGACCTGGAAAACTTGGAAAAGTCATGGAAATTCACTATCTCGGTTCTGTAGCAACCCTGGTTTTCACCCAATCATCCTCTGAAGCCATCTCTGATTTACACACTTGTCTTTTCTGATAGCCAATGTATGTCATCATGAGTCTTCATGTTATCTAAGGATGTAATACCAACTGCAAATTTGAGTTAAGTGGAGATTAAAAGAAAAACTCAACTTGACTTTTAATTTTAAACTCGACTGGACTGGAGCTTAATAAAAATGTTGGAGTTGAATTTTTTTATGACAAGATTTAAGGTTTTGGAAAAATGATATGCCATATTTGCACAAATGAGATGATGTTTTGCCCTCAGCTGGTGACTTGAGATGAATCATAAAACATTGTGTATCACGTTATTGGGGTGTCACAACAGAGCCACCGATGGATTGCTGCAAAAGGCGCTGGCCACTACCTGCATGTGCAATAAGAAAATCATCACTTGCTGAATTCATGGTGTTGACTTGACTAATTGTTCAGAGCTTTACAGTTTGGCTTCACTTAGTTATAGACCCCCATGCAGGATATTTTTTTGCAGTGACAGAAGCGAGGTGGAAGTGGAAGCAAGGTGGCATTGATGGTAATTAATATCCAATACAGGAAAATTGCAATCAATTGGGTGTGATCTTTATGGAATTAATGCATGTAATTTTGGTACCTAACGATGTGGATGTAACATTGCTTTGAATCCAAAATACCAACATAGTTGCAGTTTAAGCCACGATGGTACTGATGCTTTAATCCAAATTAGGTAAAGTGTAATCATAAATATGAACATTTTGTGAGTTGGGATAATTTTGATGCAACTTTAACTCGAATGGAATTTTAACATCTATGAACCTACTCTAGTATGCATAAATATTTAGATTTTGCAATCTGGCTGAACTCCAGGATATTGTTTCTGATTGTACGACAAACCTACTTTTCTTAAGAAGTAAAAAAGGCCCATTGCCATGAATGCCACCTTTCAGCATCCCTGAATGATGATGAGGAGGTGAAGGGGGCATTGCCAGGACCATGTTCTGAGCTGTGGAGGCAGGCCAGGGAACAAGAGGTAACAGTGAGGGAAGAAGGGGACATTGTGGTGCCCAAAACTGTTCAAGAAGCTTTATCTGGCCCATATGTAAAGACGTGGAGGGTGGCTATGGAAGGTGAGATGCAGAACATTATTGTAATGTTCAATCGATTCGGAACAAAACTTTTCAAATAGAATGTGCTATCCAAGAACTTGAATCTGATATAGTGGTTATTGCCGAACATTGGCTTAGGGGGAATGAAATCTCTGTTCTTGCCCTTCATGGCCTCAACTTAATCTCCTACTACTGTCGCAGTCAGTTTAAAGGTGGTGGTGTGTCTATCTATGCTAGACCTAACTTGTGCGTTACCAGTTTGAATCCAATTCTTAGTGTTGATAAAACTTTCGAATGCTGTGGAGCAATTCTAAAAGTTGGTAATAACAAATATGCCATACTTGCTGTGTATCGATCACCCGGCAGTTGTGTTTTTGAATTTTTTGATGCCCTTAATGATGCTCTTATGTTGGCTACTTCTTTAAATCTACAGGGTATCTTATTATGCGGTGATGTTAATGTTGATCTGTTAAGCGTCTCCCATGATAAATGTGACTTGATAAATCTATTTCAAAGCTTTGGGCTTTCAGTGCTAAATTGTGATCCCACTAGAGTGACAACTCAATCTGCCACCCTTATTGATGTTCTTGCAACTACTCTACAGCCCTCTAGCTTGTCAATTAAAACTTTTAATACAGGCTTTTCTGACCATATGGCATTAACTTGCTCGATCAGTTTTCCCTTTGTTGTTTCCAAAAATAAGCCTAATTATGTAAACAAAAGAATCTTCAGTACTGCTCCCAGACATACCTTTTCACAACTAATATCCAACGAATCTTGGTTTTAGCCCAACCCATTTTAATGCTGCATTTCCAGTTAAACATATCAAGCAATGCAATGGCCCTCTTAACTTTAATTTCTACTCTGAGGAACTAATGGTAGAAAGTAAATCCCTGCGGAACATTTACTACCACTGCAAATTGACTGATCCAGACTGGAAGGAGTCATATAATAAGGCACTGAAAAGATTCAAACTTAAGGTTATTGAGCACAAGAGAGCAATCAATGAAAACTTCATCTCTATCTCTAACAATCGTTCCAAAGCAGCTTGGGATGTTATTGAGAGTAATACTAAGTCTGCTTCTCATAGTGTCAGCAACACATCTATTAATTTCAATCATCAATCTACCTCTGATCCCCATGTTATTGCTAATTGTTTCAATGAGCACTTTTGTAACTTTCCTAAAAGCCCCATCATTAATTCTGCCGCCTTCATATCTCAGACTCCTTCTTCCTGCTCAATGTATTTGCACCCCACTGACACACATGAAGTTATTAAACTTGTTAACTCCTTCCCAAATAACTGGTCTTCTGGGATCGATGACATCCCTATGCCTATTATTAAAACTGTCATTCATTACATTGCCAGTCCTCTGGTTGATATCATTAATATCTCTTTCCTCAATGGTGAATTTCCCTCTCGCATGAAACTAGCTGTAGTACTACCTGTTCCTAAAAAAGGCTCACTTTCAGACCCCAACAATTACAGGCCTATCTCGGTCCTAACTGCCTTCTCAAAAATCTTTGAAAAGGTGTTCTATTCCCGTGTCATTTCTTATCTTGATTCGAAAGATATCTTACATGACTCACAGCATGGCTTCAGAAAAGCAAGATCAACAATCACTGCCGCATTCCAATTGTTGAACTCGATCTATAGTGCCCGTGATCAAAATTTACACTCGCTAGGAGTGTTTTATGACTTGTCAAAAGCCTTTGATAGAGTTAATCATGGTATTTTCTTACTTAAGCTTGCCAACATTGGAATAAGAGGAAAGGCTTTGGATTGGATAAGGTCGTATCTAACTGGTAGACGCCAAATTGTGAAATACTTGAGCCGGACACAGTATGGTACAGATGTCTCATTCTCTTTCCCTCTGGACATCACAACTGGGGTCCCCCAGGGTTCCATCCTTGGCCCCCTTCTGTTTATTATTTTTGTGAATGACCTACCAAACCTGTTTCCTCAAGGTGATGCTGTGTTATATGCTGATGACACTTCTTGCCTATCACATTCCAGTAATATTCCTGATCTGCTAAACACCGTTCATACCTCTATTTCTAGGATGACTGAGTGGTGCATTAACAACCATCTATCAATTAACACTAATAAAACTGTTTTCCTGGATTTCCACCCCAAGACTGGCACATCCTTGGCTAATCATCAACTTAAACTGATAAATGAGCCTATTTCCTGCAGTAATTGTGTTAAATTCTTGGGTCTTCTGGTTTCGGATGACCTTAAATGGACACCTCATATCGAGGCCATCATGAATCGGGTTAGCACTGGTATTTTTATGCTCAGAAGGCTGGCCTCTTTTCTATCTCCTGCTACCCTCAAACTTATTTACCATGCCAATGTTCATGCTCATATATCTTATGGCATTATGTTCTGGGGAATCTCAAACCATGCTAAAAAACTATTTTCTCTACAGAAGCAGGCAATGAAAGCTATGGTTCAAGTCCCAAAAAGGACTCCTGGTAAACCTATCTTTTTGGCCCTAAAAATATTAACACTTTCTTCTGTATTCATCTTGAACTGTGCCACTTTTGTTAAACTGCATCCTCAGCATTTTCCAAGGAATGAAGAATGGCACGACCATCACACTCGCACAAAAGGTGATGTTCACCTCAAAAGTCACCATCTAACTCTAGCTCTCAAGGGACCTCATCATACTCCAGCCATTATTTTCAATAAACTACCAGTTGAGTTAAAAAATTGTCCCCCTTCCTTATTCAAGGTCAAATTACAAAACTTTTTGGCATGTAAAGCCTATTATGATATCAGTGAATATTTAAATGAATGTATGTAAACCTATTTTACTGTAATTTACTTTATGTCTTGATGTTTATTTTCATGTGACCCTTGACGAAACCATGCAATGTATATTGCCAATTCGGTGTGAATAAAATATTATTATTATTATAACATGGTTAAAAATGAAGCGTGGGAAATTGTCAAAAGACCGGTAAGCAAGAATATTGTGGGAACCAGGTGGGTTTTCCAAATCAAGGGTGATGAACATGGTGAAATTGTTAGATTCAAAGAACGAATTGTTGCACAAGGTTATTCACAGGTGCCAGGTATAGACTTCTAGGACACCTACAGCCCTGTGTTGAGACGAAAATCAATAAGAATTCTCATTGCATTATCAGTAGAAAATCAGTGGGAAATTCGTCGTCTAGATATAAATTGTGCCTATTTAAAGAGTAAAATTCATGATGAAGTGTATGTTGAACAACCAGAGGGGTTTGCTATGTAGGGAATGTGTTCACAAAAGTTTGTTTGCAAATTGAAAAAAGTTTGTACGGACTTCATCAGTCAGGCAGAGAGTGGACCATGTACATTAATAATTTCCTTAAAAACTTGAAGTTGAGGGAGTGTATTTCAGAACCCTGTGTCTACACAGCAGATCACCTAATTGTTGGGATGTATGTGGATGACTTACTAGTGATTGGGACAGACAGTAAAGTCAAAATGTTCAAGGATGAGTTAAGTACTTGAATTCAAAGATTTAGGGCAACCTAGTAATATGTTATCCATAAGTTTATCAAGAGAAGGTGATGTGATTAGTATAAATCAGAGTAATTATATACAGAAAGTGTTGAGAGAGTTCAAAATGGAAAATGCCAAGGGTTGTTCTTCACCATTAATAGCAGGTTCTAATGTAATCCATGAAGGTGAAAATGCAGATGAACGGTTTAATCAAAAGGTGTATCAGCAAGCAATCGGTAGTTTACTCTACTTGTCAAATTTTTCTAGGCCAGACCTAGCCTTTGCAGTTTGTAAATTGAGCCAGAAATGTAGTAATCCTGTCAGAAGTGATTGGAACTTGGTGAAACATGTTTTTCGCTACTTAATCAAGACAGGAGTCAGTTCTTTTGGAGGAATTTATTTTTTTGGAAAATTTATTCTTTTGGAGGAAAAATAAACCAGTTACAGTTTGCACTGGCATTGGGCAAATGACCAGAAGGACAAAAAGAGTATAAGTGGTTATGTGATTTTTCTAGCACGTGCTCCAATTATGTGGCAGAGTAAGAAACAAAGAGTGACAGCTACCTCAACAGTGGAAGTAGAGTACATAGCCATGTATGAAACTGTTAAAGAAGTGTTATGGTTAAGACAATTATTGATTGAATTAAACCAGGAGAAGTATGTGTCTTCACCGATAAGAATCCTAGTGGACAATCTAGGAGCAATGTGTGTTGCAAAATAAAATCCTGTCTGACCACACGAAACATATAGACATGAAGTATCATGCAATCAGAGAAAGGGTACAATCTGGTATGATAGATTTTCATTATGTTGAATCTGAGAATAATCTTGCTGATATTTTTACCAAACCTCTTCCAGGGCCTAAGACAGAAGAAATTGTCAAATTGCTTGGTATGAATTGATCAATATGATGTATTGATAACTGGATAGGGTTGTGTTTTATTAATTGGTAATTGATTACTCAGGAGTAGTATTTGGGTTGTTTTAATTCATTCATATGTGTAACACTTTAATTTACCTATTGTCCGTCACGGGGAAGTGTTAAAATAAGTTGGTTGATAGTGCCAGCCAATAGAAGAAAGGTTGGCAATGTTTTTTTTTTGTGTGATAAGTCTACGGAGCCTAGCGGTGGTACTCAGTCAAGTGTAGAGCTATGGCTTCACTGGTATAATGATTGTACACTGAACAGAAGAAATAAACAAGTGTTAAATGTAGACTTCTGATAATAATAGCTTCCAAAATTTATGAGTTTGGGTGCAGAAGTACATTTAATCACTTGATTTCAAGACCCAGAACTCTTAACAAATGTTAGTTGCTAAACAAGGAGGTAAAGGAACACAGTTCACCTGAAAGTCCTTCACTTATGTAAACAAAATGTTAGAAGCATCATTATACCACAGTTTTGTCAGTAATCAGACAGCTGCCATTGGACATCAGTTTCTAGGTGACATTACTGTTTGCAATCTAAGAACTGAGAGGAAATTATAGCATTTACTTGAAGCAACTCATCTGCCTCGCTGAGGTATTTAGCCGCTTGAGTGCTGATTTTCAAAGGAACAGCTGCAGCTCCAAATTCAATCAAGAGGGGAACCAGCATTTTCTTTAGGCCTGTGAAATATAAATTGCTTATGCTGATGTCTATCATAGGAAAAATTAATGTTTCTGTAGTTATTGCACATTAATTAGGATGAGACTATGATGTAAAAAGTTACCAGCTGCTCTAGCATGTTCAATTAAGTGAACAAATACTTTTGATAAAGTAAGGTGACATTCACAGTATCGCAAATCAACTTTTGACAGGCAAACTCCCATGGAGACATCAGAATCACACCTCTGAAGAGCAACACCCTTCTTGGATTCACGGCCAAAGCCATAACAATTAATTAATGTGTCACCAATATCAAAATAATCATCAGATTGTACTGAGATGCTTTCAGCTCTGTCTTTTGACATTCTATCCCTTTCACGATCAGACTGAGCAATTAGCTTGTTGAATTCAAATCCAGGGCTATCAGCATGCTCTTTCCTTACAATCCTTTCCACATCAGTTAATATCAGATTCTCATTTTCACTTGAAGAGCCATGATGGGGCAACATGTTGTGTCTTTCATATGCAGATAACCACTCCGACTGAAAGAAAAAGCATGAAGTACAATTTTCCAAACAGAAAAACTAATTTCTTAAGTGACACAAAAGAAAATTCAAAAGCATCTCTTAAATATGAATACATACAGGTATACTAGCCTGACCCTCATTCACTAAACACAAATTTTGCAAATGCCAATTTTGAATATATTCACATAGCACCACCAAGTTTACTGTCATGACACTGTAGCTGGAGTTCACTTTAGTGTTTAGTTAAGCTCCGTTTACTATGCCCTCCAGTTTCGAGTTGAGTAAATCCAGCAGGCAAACAGAAACGACCCGAAGATATCTTATGTAGAAATTAAAGCTCAACCTTTTAATTCCGTAACTAGATGAGCAATCTGCACAATCATACTAATTGTAATCACCATAAAGAATCCTTTCAACACAAGTCTGTGGGATGGTTATTATTACTTAAAGACCATCCGAGAAACATTCCTTACAGTTCAATACTATGCTGACCAGGATTTTGGGACCAATGTGTCACTGGGCAGCAGTACTTGCTTGTACCAGTTTGATGAAAAAGTGAGAGGAATGTGAATGATAAATTTTTATTTCATTATGAAGAAAGTACTCTTGAGCTAATCCATTTACAGGAGACATTACAAAAAACAAACATTTCTATATTTCTGCAACATTTTGGTTCAGGGAGGGAGTCAGAAATTGCTTCACATTGTTTGTTAAATAAGATAAATGTTATCACTTGCAACATTATGAGAGGGTGACAGGTTTTTTCAAACCTTCAGCATTTGTCACTGACCTCAGTCTTAAGGTGACAAGTAAAAGTACTTACACAGTTAACCTTAGCCAACATGAGTGTAAAATATGTTCACTTGGCCAAAAGCGATGGGCCAAGGAAAAAAAATATGAGCTAAGTCATTGGAGACTACTACAAAAGTTATTGATTACTTGGGTTACAAAGAGGGGTTCAACAGATGAATTAAGATAAAAAATAGCAGAGCGAAGTCTCTCCACAAGTGCCTTTTCTTAAAAAAGGAGAATTTTTAGGGAGTAATGCAACCACTACTCTTGCTGAAGAGCAGTTATCACCAGCAGCTATGTATGAGAGCAATCATTCAAGACTTAGCAAATGTATTGTCGGCAGAAGTTAATTTTCTGGAACAAACACGCCAAATAAATTACCGAAACACTATTTTGCTACAAGGAGTCAGTGAAACAAACACCTCCTTAGATTGGCGAGAACACACAACAACGCTTTATTTATTTATATTTCCCTCTCTAACAGTAAATAGATACAAGTAGCGACAATGCTCACTAAATTCCTGTACTTTCCACTAGATGGTGACCCATCTGTGCAATCGCAGCTGATTTTGGACGATCACAACTTCCAACACCTACCCTCGATCATTTAAATCAGCCTTAACATACAGCATTAAAATTTTACACCAACTGATGACTGAAAATCTTAGTAGTGACTCCAAATAACACAGATTAAAACAAACTTACTTACAGCTCAAAAAATTACATACAGCAATTGAATAAGCTTACATGTTAAAACAAAACAGTACATGAGTAGTCAAAAAAAAATTAAATTAAACCCAATCTCTGGGTGAGCATCTTAGTCCTGACACCCAATAATATTTTTGTCAAGAGATCAGCTAAATTTTCTGATGACTGCATGTACTCCAAAACTATTGTCCCTTCTTTCACTAATTCCTTACCATAATGGAACTTAGGTTTGAAATGCTTCTCCATTATCTTCTTCGCCTCCTCCACCCTCCGTAACACCTCAGCCGCAATCTCCTCCTTCCGCCTCTCCAGCTCCTCCTCCACGCGCTTCTGCCTCCTCTCAGCTCCTCGATTCGCTTGGCAGTCTCCTCCTCGATAGTCCTCTGCTCCAACTCCCTCTGACGCCCGCCTCAGATCTTTTAACTATACGCCAAGTGATCATCTTCTTAAGGGTAGACAGCTCCTCCTCCATTGCTGCCCTATACTCAGCAGCCTGTGGGCCACCTAATGCCTCACTTATGGAAGTTGGCACGTCAATGTGGGCCCCTTTCAGCTCTCCTGAGGTGACCATGCAGCATGGTAGGTGGCATGGTACCCTCGTGTTGTATTTCCTTCTCGCTCGTCCCTCATGGGCTGGATTGGCACAATCATTTTCCTTGTCATGCTCGTTCCCGGGCTGTTGCTCTAGTCCTCCCCTGAGTGGTGCCTCCCCCAGATCGGGCACCTCTCCTTCTTCATGCCCTCCTTGGTCACCCCTGAGTGGTGCCTCCCCTGGATTGGGCACCTCTCCTTCGTCAGCCCCTTCTTGGCTGTCCCTGAGTGGTCTCTCCCATGGATCAAGCACCTCTCCTTCATCAGCATCTCCTTGGTCACCCCTGAGTGGTGCCTCCCCTGGATTGGGCACCTCTCCTTCATCAGCCCCTTCTTGGCTGTCCCTGAGTGGTCTCTCCCCTGGATCAAGCACCTCTCCTTCATCAGCACCTCCTCTATACACTTCAAACATATATGCAGACTTTTCCAGGTACTCCCAAGCCTCCTTTGCATCTTCATATTTGGAAATGTCAATAATCAACTCTGGCCCAACGTATCTCATAACGATCGCCATCGCCGCACGGTTGATTTTCGTTCGTCTCGCCTGTTCTGCCTTGGATAATTGAGAGCCCTCCAATTTTGGAAATCCAATCACTGCTTCCCATGCCTCCTTGACAAGCAGTTCTCTCTTCACCCATGGCTTCCATGTGTTCCAATTTCTTAAAGTTAATTTTTCGACGCCAATGCGGTAACCTTCTGTCTCCATCTCGATTTCGAATTTTAACGCCAAAAACTTTTCAAATATGTAATTTTTGCTACACCGGCTGTCTGGGCCCATAACCTATCGGCAGAAGTTAATTTTCTGGAACAAACACGCCAAATAAATTACCAGAAACACTATTTTGCTACAGGGAGTCAGTGAAACAAACACCTCCTTAGATTGGCGAGAACACACAACAACGCTTTATTTATTTATATTTCCCTCTCTAAAAGTAAATAGATACAAGTAGCGACAATGCTCACTAAATTCCTGTACTTTCCGCTAGATGGTGACCCATCTGTGCAATCGCAGCTGATTTTGGACGATCGCAACTTCCAACAGGTATACCGCTCTTTATTAGGGCCTCATGGCATTTACATATTTACTTCACACAAGTTTGTTCAGCACCACATTTTTATGGGATGCATCTCTTATATTAAAAGGGTTATACCTGCAATTGCAAAGTCAAGGCACCAATTGTAAGACACCCACCCTCAAATACATTTACAATATGGTATTAGGGGCTAACTATCCTCCCCAGGTAAAAATAATTGGTCTGTAAATGCTCTGAGGCTATCTTCAATTTTCCTTTCCATCCTTAGGCCTATTCTTCATACAAGTATTAAGTTAAAATTTTAGCATTAGCACCCCTCACCATTCCTTGCCTTGAAATCACTTACCACTACAGAAGCACAAACAACCATAGAAGAACAATTGGCCAAGATTTGGCTCCCTCATCACTTGACATGCAATTGATTGGTTGTCGTTGGTTCCAGTGATTTATTTTTCACTGTGAATGATAGCAAGGCCCCCTATAGCATCAGTGTGAATTGTAAATTCAGGTATACTGAGCTATCTCCACCAATTGCTCCACAGTGGCACTTTGCCTCTCTCTTCCCCATCTTACTCTCTCCGGGATTTCCACTCCGCAGCAGGACCCCTCTTGCTTCCTGGCCATCGCCATCAACAATTCAAGGCTCACTCGATTCACTGGCTGCCAAAAGGAGATCTCGGCACTGTTCACATCGAATGGATTTCACTCAAAAACAATCCCAAGTTGCATCATGGTATTTCGATACAGGGTATAATATAATCTTTTCTTCAATGCAATACATACTCCATTGTGGAAGAAGTAATCCACTTTAATGACTGTCTGTCTCCATTTAATTGTAGTCAATCTTGTCTTGCCTCAGTCTTGCTTGTTCAATTCAGTGACTATGAATTCAGATTTATAGGTTGCGAAAGTATTTCTAACACATGTGGCACTAGACTCAAAGTACTGTCTTCTTAACCAGGTTCCTCAGGCCCAAATTTTCATTTTCATTTTTCTAGGTGAAAGTTCCATTCTATGCTTTTTTAAAAAATGCACTCTATTAGGAGCACAATACAATAATGGATGTACTATGGGGGTACAACATGTAAAGAGTTTCGATGAATGAAGTGCCACTACAATCAGTTGGGGGTAAATTGGCTTCCTTTGGATGGCATATTATTCTTAGGTCTACACCACCATGCAGGAAGGCATGGCAGGAAGTGTATAAAATGTGAGGAGAAACAGCATTTCATCTTCATCAGAATGAAAGTAAAGAATAGGACCTGAAAGTTTATTTTCAGGGCATATTCAATTGCTAAACACCAAATAAAAGTTTCATTACCTCATTCAGGCAAAGAACCAAAAACTCCAAGACCAAAAACTAAAAGATTGTGTCAAAAATGGTACTCTCCACTCGTAGAAAATAGATTCGACTTAGAAATTCAATTGCCACACTAATTTCTCATTTACCAAGACTTTTCCCAGTCATTTCCCAGTAAGGACATTTTTCAATTTGCATTAATTTCCCATGTTTTCCAGGCCCATAGCTACTCTGAGTAAGTTATTTAAGAAGCAGGAGTTACAAAAATTACAAATAATCTGTCAAGCAAAATAATTAGGTAGCTTCCATGAAATGGTCTCCAATACTTACCGTTGTGGTATTTCCACCATATGAGATCAGTTCACATAGAGGCAAAGAAATACGGAGATCATCGATAAAAATTGTTAATAGATAGTTGAAAGATTTTTCTATTCCACTTTTCTATTAAAAAATATATTGTAAAACTCTATCATAGCTAAGACACTAACCAAAGGTGCGCTTAAGGATGGAACTTTGAAAAATGCCCCTCCTCCACACACACTGCATTTGTGTGCTTCACCTTCCAAGTATTTTACTGCTCGTCCATGGAAATCCTTCTTTTGATCATCGGTCAAAAGACCGTAAGCTGTGTCCCTATGCAGTGGAGTTTGAAACTTGAGGAAACTACAGAAGGCATATTTAGGCAGACTGATACCCAAATCTAAAAAGATAAGAAAAGTTTAATTACAATAAATGATTTTAATTGAAGTGCCTATGTGAGACAGGAATACATTCAAATGAGCTGGGAGCTCATGAATCATAGATGAAGAGGTTGGGTATGGAGAAAATAAAGGCTATTTACCCAAAAAAAAGATGCTAGGTATATAGCAAAAACCAGTTCTATGATAATAGAGCAAACATTACCTAAAGTCTTAAAATTTGATGAACCACAAGACATTACTAAATTGTAAAGCCCTATCTGCATTAGAGTAGTTACTGGCACTGATTGCAGCAGCAGCTGATCTTATCTTGATCCATGGGCGACAGTAGATATCCAGCATTGTTGGCACCAACCTAGTCATAGGTTCACTTTGCATGATTAGATTATAAAATATAGAATAATTATCATCAGTTTTGCATAACAATTGGAGATAGATAAAAGCTAGTAATTATTTATATAATAATAAATATTTTAGACAATTTCATAACAATATTACATTTAAGCAGCTACTTTGAAAGGCCTGGTTTTCCCTACATATGTGGTGCTTTTAGACAGTATTCAGGCAAAAAGTGTAGTCGCTATATCATTCAGAACACTAGTCTTAGTGTTTTAGAATATAGTCATTAGAGAAGAGGCTTCCAAGTTTAGCACAAAGATTTTATAAGAGTGTGGTAAATGTAATGATATTCAACATCATGGAAATACTCTTACTATGCTTAATACCAACATCACATCAGACAAGCAATTCATGGGGCAGCAAACATCAACAATATATGTGCCACCTTTGTGCTGACAAGAATATTGGTGGCAGCAAGCTGAAAGCTGGATCTAGTGGAAAGTATACTGTTGCAAGTAGGAGTTGGGAGAAAAGTACTGAGCATCAGCACCTACATAACAATTGTTTCAAGAGTTCAATAGAAAAATCAAAGACAGAAACAAGAGATTTAACAACTTGTACTAAGAGGAGAGTTGCAAAAGCTAAATGTAGTTGCACAAGAATGTTAATAAAACTGCAAAGTTCCATCTTTCTTTAAATGAAATAATATTTAGATACTCCCACAGACATACCCTATAAAATTGAAGAAATACAGTGGTCAATGCATTAAACTCAACTTCATAATACAAATACAAGTGCACAACCAGCTAATCCAGTGATGCAGTTGTTGGAATGAACTGAAGTCTTCTAAAGTAGTAAACAGTAGTAGTAAAATAAAAAAAGTAAAGTAAAAAAAAAAAGAAAAAAAATAGTAGTAAAGTAGTAAAGTAAAAAACAACACCTTGCTACATGCAATATTTCTTGTTAGAGATGATAAATAATTACTTTTGTGACATGATGCTGAAACTTGGGTTTCGATTGAAGAGAGACGAAGCTTCTTGAAATGTAGAATATTTCTCAGTGCCTGCCCTTCTTTGATTAGGTAATGTACAAATGCATTTGGTGATCATTCTGAATGTAACAAGGACAGATGAAGACGGAGTGCATGGAGGAGTCGCCATCCCCTACTGTACTGTTAATACCTGGTAAAATAGAAAAAATGATCCACAGGTATTCTATCTACTTTACCCCCAGAAAGTAGCAATACTCCACTCAAAAATGATGACCTGAATCTGCTCTGGGAATCTACAGATCTACTAAGTCTGTAATCTGAAACTGAATGCATTTCTGAAATAATCATGGTAAAAATTTTTATTGGACTTCTAACCAGAGTCCTGATGGTGTCTTTCATCAACAGCAGGCAATTACCCATGATGCCTTCTTTCTTGGATTTAAATAAATTGATGCTCTCATGTTTGGTTTTTACTCTGCAACCAAAGACACCAAAACATGACCCGTGGGAATTCCTACTCACTATAAGCCATGCTCTTAATGTTAGACAGCTACTCGAACCATTAAAGGATGATACATTTTTAAAAATGCTTCCTAAAGAAATGTCATGTGGAATGCCACAGTCAGTTTTTATTTTTCTCAATGCTTCAACTCCTCTTAAAGCATTCGCCAGATCAAAATGAAACTTACTTACTTAGACGGTATCCTTCATCACAGTAGCACAAGGGGATAAAAGATTCAAACCGAGATTCAACTCTTTTCCCTGGTATAATACTGGTTTTTGATGCTGGCTCAGCATGAGGAGTTCCGCAACAAAGGATTTGGGCATCAAAAATATCTCGAACAGCTTCATATTAAAGCAAATGATAGAATGAATTATTATCCTCCAATTAAAAAAAATAAAAATAAAAAATGAAGGGCATGAGACAAAAATTCATCATGAGATTTAATTGATTTGGGTACATAGATATACTTACTACCCATTATACTGCATTCACAAACAGTGACACCATTCTTACTGTCAAAATTACACTCATAAAAGCATCATTCAAATAAGTCTAAATATTTCCATATCATTATTTTCAATATAATTTTCAATCATAGAGCAATTGCTAACCTTCTGCAAACATTGTACTGCCAGGATAATCCATAACAGCCACCAGCATTATTCTCATACACGTATTGCCGAGGACAGCGGCTATTTTCACAAGAAGCTGGGCAAATGGGTCCAAACGATCAAATGCAGTCATGACCACACCTGAGATCATAAGATAGACTAGTTATATCACTATTATAATGCAGATCCAACTGGATGACTTAAATAAAACATAGCATGGCAATGTGTAAATGGATAGGTAAATATTTAGACAACTCAAGGGAGCATTATGCATGAGCAAAGATCGAAGGAGAGGAAAAGATATTTTCAGTGGGACCCCAATCCCTTCTTAGGAGCAATGAGGAGATTGCTTCAAGTACGGTTCTCGATTCATCGGATGGAGCATCAAACAGTAGTCCCCTTGGCATCCTTCATTCAGATTAGGCTAGTGCCAATCCTAGGTTTCTCTTAACTATTCCTTCATTCTCCAGATATTCCCTTCCCCCGTCTCGCTCGTCTCAGTCCTTGGTCGTGAACAGACGTATCTCTCGCTTTCTCGCCATGCCGAACTGTGGAAAGTGTGGTCAAGTTGTTAAGCACGGCAGAAACTCTATCATTACCTGTGATGATTGTCATGAGCAGTATCATCATGCCTGCTCTTCAATGATGGAAGAAGAATTGCGAACCCTGGAAGTCCTACAGCGGCCCTGGCACTGTAGTTCATGCCTGATGCAGAAGCGTTCAATGCTCGGGGACAACACTCCTGTGAAGGGCAGTGACAACTTGACTGGTGCCCAACCTTTAGCTGTGACACTAAATGAAATCTTAGCTCGAATCAAGTGCTTGCAGGACAAACAAGGTGAGATCAAAAAGTCATTACTCTGGTGTCAAGAGTCGATAAGTCCCTCAGTGAGTTAAAATAGCAATCACAAATCTTGGTGAAAAGCTCGACAGTACAATCGGCGACTTGTGTCAGTTGCAAAAATGCATGTTTGAACTAGAAAAACAGGTTAATCAAATGGAGTAAGAAGCAAAGAGAAATGATGTCGAGATTCAGGGAGTTCCATACTGTAAAGGAGAGCTCCTTAGTGCTATTATCCATCAGATAGGCTTGTCCCTAGGAGTCAAAGTGGAAGCCGCTGACATTGACTTTGTTTACTGTGTGGGAACACAAAGTGACTCAAATCGGCCCCCCATTATTGTTCAGCGATTTTTGAGGCAGAGCACTGCTAGTGAGTTCTTAGGCAAACGGAGAGTGAAACGTGACCTAAGCACTCGTGATATTGGCATTGACAACCTACCCAGTCAGCCCATTTTCATCAATGAGGCACTCACTCAGTGGAACAGGAAACTATAAGCCAAAGCCAGAGAACTCAAAAAAGCAGAACAGTTCAAGTACCTTTGGATATGAGGAGGCAGAATTTATGTGAGGAAACGTGACGGGGGGGGAAGGAAGTGTTATTACCTGTTTTGAAGACCTCAGTAACTGTAACTAAATGTCTAACTCCCTTGAAATGTTAAAATTGTGTCACGTTAATGCAGTCTTTATTCAGGCATCTTGACAAATTCCATGACTACTTTCATAAACGTGATTACCACGTTATTGCTGTCTCTGAAAGTTGGCTTAATGAAAATATCTCCTCGGATGCTGTTGAATTGAATAATTACAAATTGTTGCATAACGATAGACCAGGAAGAGTTGGTGGTGGTGTTTGCGTGTATCTTCACGAAAGCTTGTCATTTAGATTGTTATTAAAGTCTGATGGTACTCCTTTCAGACCTGAATACATGTTTTTAGAAATAATTGGAAAGGACGGTAAAATATTGTTTTGTGACATATATAGACCCCCAAAAACTAGTTTTATGTCTGAATGTTTTGAGCCGTCACTTCATAATCTTCTTCCAAGGTACAAAAATGTGATATTATGTGATGACCTAAACATTGACATGTTGAGGAAAAACTATGATAGTACATATCTCAGTGACACCTTATTCAGCTGTAATCTATTCCTAGTTCCCTATCAGTCAACCCACAACCTCATGAACGGCAATACTCTCCTAGACCTTTTCATCGGCGACTATTTGTCAGAGGTAGAAGAGTATGAGCAGCACCCTGCCACATTCTTGTCAGAACATGACCTAATTTATATAAAATATAGATTTAAGTTACATGCTTACAATCCCAGTGAAATGTGTTTCTGTGATTTTAAGAGTTTTAATTGAACTGAATTTGAATCAGATGCATTCGAAAGTGACTTGAGTGAAATTTTCAATACTCATCTTGTGGATAAAAAAGTTGATATTTTTAACAAACTTATTCCTAAAATTGCTTGATACTCATGCGCCTAGAAAAGTAATTAGGCCAAAGCGTCAACCAGCCCCTTGGCTAGCCCCTGAAGTCAGGAACTTAATGTCACTCAGGAATCGTCTTCGTTGAAATATCCGAAGAACTCTTCTACCTCACCTTCACGAGCAATACAAAGTTATTAGAAATCAAGTACAGTAACAAATCTGAACAGCCAACCAAAAGTACTATGTTGAGTGTTTTTCCGGAAAATGGGACGCCAAATCCATTTGGCAGGAGCTGAGGCGCCTTGGCCTTGGAAAGCCTAGACATTCCCCATACAAAATGAACTTTCTCTTCGATGATCTGAACAGCCATTTCCTTACACCAGTCTTCAGGGAAGAAAATTCGGGCAAATACCCAGATGGCATCTATTTTACTTAAACTGAAAACGGTCCAACTTTATTTGATCATACATTATTCTCTGTTTTCGATAGCACGAGGCTCTATTTCCCTCACTACACACCTGACATGCTTTTAAAGCAAGTGAAAGTGTTAAAATCGAATGATACAGGTGTTGATGGAATCAGTGCTAAAATTTTAAAAGCTATTCTACCTGCTGCAATGCCAATGATACTCAACATCTATAACTGCTCAATGAATTCCTCCTTTTATCCTACCTTGTGGAAATCTGCCATAGTTAGACCCATAGCAAAAAAACCTGCTCCCAAAGACATGTCCGACTTCAGATCAATAGCGCTACTATGCACTCTCTCTAAACCACTCGAGCGCTTAGTTCATACCACTACAGTGGAACATCTTATGCAGCAAAATTTCTTCAATGAGTATTAATCAGGGTTTAGAAAACACTTCAGCACACAAATGGCTCTCTTAAAGGTAATCGATGATATACGTCGATCTATAGACGAAAATAAAGTAACTGTTTTTGTGCAATTCGATCTAAGCAAGGCCTTCGATTCAGTAGATTATGACATTCTACTGGAACGTATGAGTGGACTCAATTTCTCTTACTCTGCCCTTTGAAGAAAAAATGCATCTACTGTGTGGATTACATATTTCCTCTGAGAGTATTCATTAACAAAGATGGTAGAATGAAATGTCCAGCAGTAATCTTCTTAAACAGTCATATCCATTTACCTACATTTTATTCACTTGAATTAATAAATTTTTGACTACTTATTAACCTGTAGATTAACTGTGACGAACGCATTAAATCAATCACATAAGTTATCTGATAACCATATTTCTTCTGTTGCCACCGGTTCGACAATATTATAACTTTGTAATGCCTATCGGAAAAGTAACGATTAACGCAAAAAGTTTTCCCACGCAGGAGCTCTGCCCAATGGAAAAGTGACTGCCTAAGGTGCCACTAGGGGAAGCAGGACACGGCAATAGTCCCGCAATTCGGCTGACGACGACCTGTCCATCCCCTCATCAATTGTCTCGTTACCTCCGATTGATAAAGCTACTGCTGGTGCAAAGCTGTGATCATCGCCGCTTCTGAGACTACGGGGCCGCGATCATTCTACGCCGGAAGGCCCAGCCACACCAAGGAGAGAGGTTTGGGACCAGGTCACGTAAGCCAGTTAACTTCCGTCACGAAAGGTGTGCTAAGATCCGCTGTGTGGGAAAATACACTTACAGTGTTCGTGTTATAATTGCTATACTGATTGCAAAGGGGATGGACTCTTTTACCTCCCAAGTGTTAAAGCAAAGTGTTAAAGAAAAGGAAAGCCTGTTCCGGATTAATGTTTTGTAAATTGAATATTGCTCTGTGTGGATCATTTTTCTCATTACCGTAGGTTCTCATTCCCATAATTCATCATTATCGTTCATTCTCATCACTCACTAGATCGTAAGGGTAAAATTTCTTTATATGCTTTTTGTCATTTTGTTCCAACCTTTTTTTTTGGAGTCTTGTATGTCAAATGACCAAGTTCAAATGAATACATGTCTTATGGTGAAATTTGAGTAGATTTTGAATGATTGAAATCACCCCAACCAATCCGGAAGCCGAGAGTTGGGGATTCCTGGGATTCCTCTCCCACCCTTCTAATTCCCTATGCCTATCTCTGGCGATAAAGCCAGAGTTACTAGATCTGAATGCGGTCAGGAACCCATCCCGTAACAGTCTCTCATCAGAGAGTCTGTTTTATTGTTTGTTGTTTAGTCTAGGACAGGTGACGCTGGTTTGGTGCGTGTGTCGCTGGCAGGAGGGACCTCACATGTATTTGTGACTGGTCTTCCGGCCCTTTTAGCAGGGTGACTGGTGACCGGTACAGTACCAAGTGAAATATCGTACTCTTTTGCGACATCGGACTTAGTCATTTTGTCCGCTATGTCCTTAAAAATTTCTAATTCAGTATTAAAAAAACACTTTTCTTCTTATTTTATCTCTCTCCATAGTGATCAATGTCACAAGACTGTCTATAGGATTGCGCAAATAAGTGAAACGTGGCACTAGACGGCAGAGAAGGGGAGGAGTGACTAGCGAGAGGGGTTGGGAGTTGCCCGGCACATGACAGGGGTGGGTTTTGCTCAGCGCACGATAGGGGTGGGAGTTGCCAATTACATCTAGTCTGAGAAGAGGAGTTCAGGTGCTTAGGGTAGATTTGTGGACAATCGTAAATTTTGGTTATTTACGATCTGATCCGATTATTTACTCACACGATTTTGTGTGCGTAAATAATCGGATATTGATGAATGTCTCGAGATTTTAACATGAAGATGATATTGCTATAATGTTTTGCAACAGCCGAGAAGAGGTTTAATGTATAAAGGATATCTTGCCGCGTGACTAACTTCGTTATAAACAGGACTTATTTCAGTATACCTTCGTTAAAAGCGGGATTTTTTACATGGCAAAAGGGCCTTTTTTTGATGGTGAGCGGCTTTCACTTTGTTAAAAGCAAGACTTCATTATAAGCGGGTTTGTTATAAGTGGGCTCCACTGTATATACTCCGATGTGACTAATGAATTAAGTGTTAAATTACAAAGACTGCAAAATTCACATATGCGATTCATTTTTAATAATCGTTTCAACAAGCATGTGTCTCCCTATTACGCAAAGCTGGGTTGGTTAAAATTGAATAGGAGAAGAATAATTCAAAAGGCCTAAATGTTATTTAAAGTACTTTACTCGAAAACCCCTTCTTATTTATACGAAAACTAGATTTTTAATGCCCAAACTAACAAGAGATCGACCTGTATAACAAAAACATTTTACATCCCCAAATACCGCAAAGCAAAATATGAAAATACTTTCCACATCTCATCTTGTAAATTATGGAACTCGTTGCCTGATAGTATTCAATTTTCTAGGAATGTCTCACAATTTAAAAGGATTATGGCTGACTTTTTGTCTCCCGAATGTTCTCTACCCTCTAGATGAGAAGACATAATTATATAAGTGATATTGTTACTTGTTCACTATAATCATTTGCTGTTTTTCTGTTTTATAAAATATCTGTTTGTTTCCTTTTCATTTTTTCTTATTAATAGGTATTACAGATGGTAAATTTTTGTTTTAACATATTACTTAGATTATTGATATTGAGACTTTTTTTTCATTTTCATTTACCTTGTTCATTATATATTTTTCTCTGCTGACTTTAGAGTTATTTGTTTCTTTTCTTTTTTTTGTAAGACTTAGTATTTTGTTTTTGCATTGCACTCCTCATGAAGGCATGTAAACTAATTCAATGTCCTAAGGGACTTTGTCCCAGGACAATAAAATTGTTTTCTATTCTCTTCTATTCCTTGCTTACCTATCCACCTGTCTTTAACAGTACAAATGATCTTGGTTGTCAGTTGATTCCAAAAATAATCCAGCATTCAATTGAGAACAACAAACAGCGACCGACAATTGTTTTGAAAATTGCCTATGGTAAACTTCACATCTCCATCATTTTGCAGGATCTGGATGGCCAAAACCCCAGCTCAATTAACTATAAAGCTGTTACAAGATCATTTTTTCCTACAACTGTATGATGGAGAGGAGCTCTAGCTCTAGAGCAACCAAGAGAATAGCAACTCTAGAGAACTCTTATAACCCAAACCAACCAGTATCTGTACACTGGGGGAGGCAATTATTTTTTACCAGCAGTAAAAATGCAATTAGCCAAGAAATAATTTACTTTAAATGTTTAAGTGTTGAATAAACTCTCCATATTTACTTTTCTTGTTCCTTCCTAGTTAATTTCACCCCAAAAATCAACTGAAACTCAACTGAACTCAAGTCCAACTCCTCTCAGTAAAATACTCCAGAGGTAAAATAGTCCCCTAATCGGATCTCCAGGTGGAGAGAACTGGAATGGGTACATAAGTCAGTAAGGTTAAGTGCAGGATAGAAACATGGAATGTGAGATCTTTAGGGGTGAGTGGGAAGCTGGAGAGTGTGAAAATAGAGATGGAGAGACTAGAGGTACATATATTGGGAGTCAGCCTTTCTATTGCGGCAATGTGCTTGTCTTACAGGGTTTCACCCCTGGGTTCTTAACCTGTAAATTATTAGGGAATGGAATTGGAGAATTTTTCTTTGGTCATCCCACCATGTGGCCCTAGGTCCCAACCTGTGTTTCCCCTCCAGACGATGTGGCGTAGCGGCAGTAAGAGTAAAGAGAGGGCATGTCAGCTATCCTTGATATGTATGTAAGGTTGAAAATCATCCCCTAAAGCAGCATCAAAATGTCATAACCGAAGTTTTCCTAAATCAAAAGAGACCCACATGAAAGTGATCCAAGGACAATCATCCAAAGGTGCATGGGTATCTCAGTTGACCTGAGATTTAAAATTGTGAATTTTTTTGTCTTTATTTTGTCTCTCCCCCAAATTCTTGTGCTGTTTGATCAACTGTTTAATTCTATTCCTTTTGTTAATCCCTCCAGTATTAAATCAAAATTTGTAGAAATAGTACTTTCCTTCAAGTGACAAAATACTATGTCATTTGACAGTGCATTCATCTCGGGTGCACTCGGCACACTTTTTTTTTTTGTTAAAGTCAAAGAGTCAATCCCACCCCACTTTACCTCTGGGGATTTTGACCTTAATAATTTTATTTTTTGTGTAAGAGCTAATCTTCATAAATTTAAATCTAAGCTGTATTCTTGGCTTCTCCTCAACCCTTTTTACTTGGTTGATGAATACATGATGGTCAAGGTTTTATGATTTATAACTGGCTGTAACCTATTACTGTGATTTTTTGCACTTGCCATTGTTTTTTTTGTGTATAGTAATTTTGTTTTTACAGCATTTTATTTGTGGATTATGACTTTGTATGAATTTTTATATGAAAAGATCTATAGCTTTTGTAGCTTCTGGATCAATATAGGTATTATCATTATTATTAATATGGCATTCGGCATTCCGGGAGGGGTTTGCAGAAGATTAAGTGGGCATTACAATCTGATCTACAAGCAGTCTGTAAGGGGTCTGAACTGGTCTGGATTTTGATGATGCTTCAAGATCTTTCAAATTCATGCCCATAACAGACCAGATATTAGTCCAGTTTAGATATTAGTCTTTCTGAGGTTTCAGAGCAGTTACAGACTAAATATAGCTACCTAAGAGCAAGTGTGGTCGGCCATATTGGCCTGACTGCCATATAAGCGGGGGTGCGCGCACGCGGCGGCAGTCGCGCTCCCGGGTTGAAGGACTGCAGAGGGGGTCTGGGACCAGCAGCAACTAATTTCAGAGCAGTTACAGACTAAATATAGCTACCTAAGAGCAAGTGTGGTCGGCCATATTGGCCTGACTGCCATATAAGCGGGGGTGCGCGCACGCGGCGGCAGTCGCGCTCCCGGGTTGAAGGACTGCAGAGGGGGTCTGGGACCAGGGCTGTGTGTGACCTGGTCCTTTTTGGACTACTGAGCACCTGGGTGCTTTGAAAATTATTCATAGGGAGGTTATGATAATGGTGTGATTGGTTCAGAAATTTTTCATTTCTTACAGTTAATATATTGTATTAATTCATTCCTTGAATTATATCAATATAAACAAAGATGCAATTGAGATCCAGCAAAATCACAATAGTGACTCCGGTCAGAGGGTAGTTATACTAGTACATGAGTTTTATATTTCCATTAAATGCAAGTTAATTGGTACATTGACAACTTAACAGAAATATAATATAACTTAAGAAGAAATACATTACCATACATAGTCTTGGGAATACTGGCATCATCAACTTTGTAATTAGGACCTAGGATACAGACGCGTTGGTTGACAACTAATGCCATCTTCTCAGAATCTTTTTCATCCTGAAATTGAAGAAAAATGAACATTGCCATTGTTGGAATTTTGCCATTTTTTCTACATGAAACTTCAATAACAGAAAAGCCTTAAATTAATACATCACAATCTGAGTCAGTCAATGAATGTGTTAGGAAATTCAATTAATAGAGTACGTATTGATAAGTAAAATATTTGGAGAAACAAACCAAAGTCCATTGCCTATGTGGCTTGTAGGAGAATTTTTCTCTTCCTTTGGCAGCAATTTTGACTTCCATGTCAGAAAACTCCTTAGGGTCCTCTACTTCAAGGTCATTAAGGCTTAATTCAGACAAATCATCAGGCTCTTGACAGGTGACCAGTCTTTCTTCAGGAAAGGTAAGGTTTTCAAAGTAGGATTTCTTCCGGTTCAAAGTGGTAATTAACAAGGCCTCAGCTTGCATTAGGCTGAGTAGGAAACTTTCAACCCATCCTGGATTTCCTTGGCTCTCATTCTGTAAAACACTTCCAAGAGAGGGACAGAAAGTCAAATTAAGGACTTTATTTTACAGTTTTATAATTGATTGTAATGGAGAATTCTTGTCTAGAATCAAGACATCTCTTTACATGACATCCATGAAAAAGAAGTATAAGTAACAAAATATTTATCAGGGAAAAAATATACCAGAAATATGTATCAATCCACATTCATATACTACCCTGCAAGCCACAGCAGAGACAGATGGCAGGGGATTTTGGGAAACTTAGCATGGAAGGGAAGTTAATACAGAAATAAGGAGACAGAAATCAAGGAAACTATAAGCATGAGGCACTACTCTGAAATGGATTTCACCGTATTAGCATTATTACTCTTAAGTGGTTTGACAGGACAAAGGCATCTAAATTGACTTGAACTTCCCTAGCTAACTCAAGAGTTTTCTACATACCTTTCGTGAGTTCACTATTTCATGAACAAAAGGATGATTCAGATTGTACTCTTGAGCCTACTCTTTGTGGCATTTTTTGGGCATACCCCTTTTTTTTGTTCCATTTACCCTCTTTGGACAGTTTCCCCTCTGCAGATGGTTTACCCTCTGGACTTAGCCAAAGGACTTGCCCAAGGTGCACACAAGATGCACGCTCAGACATTATCATGCTAATGATATCTGTCGAGCAAACGATGACATGAAACTCCAGTGATCGCAGAGACTCAGCAACTCCTACCATCCCCTCACCAGGTTCTATTTCACTTAAATAGCAGTTGGTGCCTGAAGACTACAAGGAATTCTATGGTGGAAAATCATAGCAAACCTTCCCTCCTATGGTAAACATCACTGCTCGCTCTCTTTTACTGGGTATCGCTGTGTAGTGTACATTGCTCAGCTATTTGTCTGGTATTTTGGTATTTTGTTAAAATTGGTGATTGATTGTTGAACTTTTGATGTCAGAACACAGGTTGGCTGACTCTTGCAATATTTATTCAATAGTTAGTTCCCTAGTTCCTCCTTTTATCTTACTTGTATTTTTGTAGAGAATTTGTTCAAACGGAATTTTCTGAGAGAGAGCGCTACCCCTCTACCATTTATGCTTCATCTGCTAGCACCAATTTAGCATTTCTAATGATGAATTTTGTGAAAACTTGTACTATTATACACACATACATACACACCAATCACGGCATTCCCCTCCGGGGTAGGCACAGTCACAAAGTTTCACTCATAAATACATATTTGTACACCTATTTCTGCTTCAATAATTTCCTCCATACTGACCTATCCTTGCAAAACTCTTTTGCCTCAATTACCCCCATACACTGCTTCATACATGCCCTTCTGTTTTTAAGACTCCTCCTCCTAAGTAATGGACATATATGAAAGGAGTGTCCTTCGCTGGTTTGGCCATGTTGAGAGAATGGATGATAATTGAATAATGAAACAGATATATAAGAGGGAAATGAATGGTGCGAGTAGGCCGAAAAAGTTGTGGTAATATAAACTACCATAAAAACTGTTGATATTGCTGTTTTCAGGTATTCTCGTCGCATGTTTAGTTTTTCTGACAACAGTTTCTCCCCTCTTCCAGGGAGCGTCTTCCTGGAAGAAACTGTAGTCAGAAAAACTAAACACGTGACGAGAATACCTGAAAACAGCAATATTAACAAGTATATGAGTCGCGGAAGCCTTCAAATTAATACCATAAAAACTGTTTTATGGTCTTAATCATTTAAGCTCAGGGCAAGTATGCAGATTTAGCATCCATTTCATTTGAAATTATATAATCGAAATTTTTCTCGTACAAAGAACTGCTAATGGAAGGACTTGCAGGAGCTGCTAGAAACTGTTATGGCACAGTTGAATTAAAGTTTCACTTAAACTCAACAATAAATTTAAGTCCAAAGTATCATTACATGGGAGGATGGCTGTAATATTTGTTTAGCAACTAATACACAGGTTAAGGAACTTGTTAGAACTACACAGGAAATTTGATAGGTGGTGTCTTTGAGTCATTACCAAAATAAAATGAAACTTAAATATGGCTCAGCAAAAGAAACACACATGGTGCCATTTCATATCAGACAATGTCATTCAGTTGAGACTACTTTACAAATTCAGATCATACAAGTAAAAAAATCCACCTTTCCATGCACCATTAAAGTAGGAAATGAGTCATTCGTCCACATAATAGTTCATTAGCTCACATAGACTGCTCAGCAGCGTATGCAGGTATAAACATTTTGAACAGACAGAAGGAGAAAGAAAGTGGATAGGAAACACATTAATGGAGAAACACAATGTTGGCAAGCACAAATAATTGGGCTCTGTGTGCCCCAAAATGCCTGTTCTGTTTCTTTACCACTGTCTGTGGGCTGTGTCATTCTTTCTTTTCACCTTCTGTACTTGTTGTTCCTTCTCTACCGGTGGGTGAATGATGATAGGTGGTACCCTTGAGTCATTATCCAGCTGAATGTAAAAAATGGCTCAGCTAAACAAACACTAATGGTGCCATTACTAAACAGAGGCCATGTCAATCAGTTGAAATTATTTAACCAATTCAGATCACGCAAGGAAAAAATTCTTCTTTCCATGCACCATTAATGACTGCACATCATCTGGAAACTTTCATTGGAGTACTTCTTAAATCCCTCCTTTCCAATGAGGAAAAAGAACAATCAAGAGAGGAGAAGAGATTAGTGACTTTCATTAGCCAAACATAATGTCTTCACTCTCAGGTGACATCAAGCTCCCCTCCACCTTAGTGATCAGAATCTAGAGCAAAATCAGTTAAAATATTTTTCTCCAATGGCCGTAATTATTGGCAACACTCATCAAAAGAAAGAAAATATTTACTGGTTTAATGGAAACATCTATGACCAACCACAACCTCTCAACCAGAAAATCCCTCTGTGGCAGTATTGGTAATGTAAATTCCCCGCTAGTGACCACTCACAGACACAGACCCAACCCAAAATTTTCTGGTTGAGAGACTGTGATTGGTCACTGATGTTTCCGCTAAACCGACAGTAAATATTTTCTTTCTTTAGACGAGTGTTACCAATAATAACAGCCATTGGAGAAAAACATTTTAACTAATTTTGTTACATTATGTGGCTGTAGAGCTCAAGTTTCCTAGAATCTAGAAGTTTGGGAGGTTTGGAAGACCGATCAAATAGGCATACCCTTACTAAGTAAAACTAATGATTTTTACAACACATTTTTATTGGAGAGGTTGTCTAGGAGGCAATGATAATGATGAAAACAATGATGATGACTTATCATTACGTCTCAAGGTCCAGTGGTATCCCTCGAACTTCCAGAAGCTGACATGCAAGGGCAGCCATACAATCCAATGGAAGTCCTGACAAGGAATAATGAAGAAGGCGGTGATGTTGGTTGAAGTAGTTGAGTGCCACTTCTGCAGTGGCAACATCCAAAAAGTCAATTCCTTCAATGCTAATGCTATTCTTGTTAAATGGCTTGGAATATGTGACTTGTCCAGAGGTTGTAACAATTAACATTATTCCATCACAATCCAGGAATGCAGTGAAGAGAAAGGTAGAAGCAGGGTCCATGTTATGCATATCGTCAACCCCTATCACATAAATTGGAGCTACTGACGAGCAATACTGTAAGAGCATTCAAAATAGTAAAGTGAGCATAGATATTCATTTATAATTAAATCCTACATAATAGGCTAGATTTAAAAAAAAGGTAAAAAAACTAGGTTATTAAATATTCATCACCTTCAAACTCAGTGAAATGAATCAAAACATATTTACTACAGATTTCCCACTTTCAATCTCAGTAAATACAGATAGCTGGTTATTTTAGGAGTTAACCAACAACTGAGGTCTACCGTATCATTAAGGATAGATTACCCCACATACTGCAAAAATGTACAAATACATGCAAATACCAGAGATCAATGAAAAAAAATAATTACTCACTGAAGTCAAAGCCTTACAAACAACATCTTGCCTCGTGACCATTCTTTCATGAGAAGATTCAGAGGCATAATTATCTGAGACTGCAAAGTTTAACTGTGAAGATAAAAAAGAATACAAACAAAACCATAACATGGTATGACAAACAAGGCATTAGAAGATAACTTTAGTTATCAACGGTAACTGATATTTCAGAAAAAAGCTTCAGATAAAACCTGCAGTATATCATTGAAGTAACACAGTTCATAAGTATGCAGGTGTTTTCCAAAATGAGATAGCATTACACCTTCTTTATCTTGAACAGTAGAAAATTCATCTAAGCCAAGAAGTTCCTGGAATAGGTATGCCACGCTAGAAAATGGAGATCGAAGATGTTCTGAAGTCAAAGAAATAATATGGCATTGAAGGCCACGGCTCTTGGACTGATCACATAATTCCACCAACAAGCGAGTCTTCCCAATCCTAGGTTCTCCATGGAAAGTTATTCCAGAATGATGGAACCTTGAAGGCTCAGATATGTCTTTCTCCTTTTCTCTGGTTATCCTCATCTGTTCTCCCCGTAATGCAGCAAGTTTAGAAAGAAAAATATGGATGTCTTGTTCTCTCCCTAGAATAGGATACTTCGGTCCCCTGTATGTATTTCTTTCCCTGAAAGTTTGACAAATGAATGATTCAATTTCTTTTATCTACTTTTGATTCACAACTAACATATACTTTATACAGCCTAACTTACAAATTTTAACATCTCATAAAGAGGAGGTTTTTCCCAAGGGGTAAGTAGTATGAACACTAAAAACATCTCAGCATTCACTGATAAATCTAGCAGCAACAAGAGATTAGCAGAGGTACATATTCAGGTTTTCCTCAAATAACAGTAAGAAGATTTAGGATAGGATTTAGGACATTAAAAGATACAGGATAGGATTTTTAGGATAAAGATTAATATATTTGTTCTGACTTATAATTCTTTTCTTTTTTTAATATTACCTTTTCATGTTATTCTTATTAAAATTTATTTATTATTGAAATTTAAAACCAGGATGGTTTCGTACCATAGCTTTTGAGGGGGATCGGCATCCCTGCATAGTATGATGGTTTTCCAGTAAAGGATTATGGTCAAAACTGTATACATGAAACCTACTGCATTTACTCTCCCTCATATATTCCACCAATATGCTCTCCACTTACCATATTTTCCTAGACCCTTAATCTCCAGGGATAGAATATTACTGCTTCCTTGAGTTCTACTCACCTTCACTTTGTGTATCTATTTCCACCTTTTACTATCTGATATTCCAGAAGTGAGGGTCATCATTGTCCTCTAACCCATTCCTAAATATTTTTACAGATTCCCTCTGTCCATCCTGCATCACTTGTGGCCTACTAGCAATTTACCTCTCATATAGAGATGAGTAAATTACTGTAATATTCATTTGAGGTAAATTATGCTATTTTTTTAAATTACCATAATTTTCCTGTATTTATCAATTTTCTGCAATTAATTGCTGATAGAAGATTTAATTGTAAAGCCAAAAGCAAGGGCTTAATGCCATTTGAACCATAACAATTGCCACATTTATATATCAGAATTAAAGCAAATTTTAAAACAAAAGGCGGCCCACACAAAAACCCACATTCTTTTGTTTAGTATAGAATATTTTAGTTCAAACAATTAAAAACTATAGCCCCAGAAATATTTCACAAGTAAAAATATCCACAAATGTGCTGTATGTGTCTTTATTTATAATTAAGATTGTATAAAATGTATATAGTAGAAACTCAATAATACAAAGCACAAAAAATACAAAGTTTTGATTTTATGAATCAAAACGGTTGGTTCTGACAAAAAGCCTATGCGAAATACATGGCCCTATTGGAAAATACGAAGTTTCAAAAATATTAAACCACAGCTCCAGCCCCCACAGAGAAACTGAGTTAGTTTTTACGAACCTTTGGTGATAAAATTGTATCAGAAAAGCTCTCCATTTGTTGATGTAAACACCTAACAAATCTGCATTGCCAAATATAATCTGTCGATTGAGTAAAATGAGTGAATTTTAGAGCATTCATCTCTCACAAGTGCCTGAGTCACACCGTTATTTTTAAAATTTAATTAGTTGATAATTTAGATCTCGAGTGATGGGAAAAATAGTACCTTAAAGCAATTTTTCCCTTATTTCATTTTTGTTTTACTGTTAGCTGCATTTCCATAAATGGTGCAGCATTAAAGAAACTATGTTTTTTTAAGCGTGTAATAGGAAGGTCCTCAGATGAAAAAGTCAAAGAGAGATGCTACTTGCTCTAGTTAGGCCACACCTCGAATATGCCACGAGCATTTTAGACCCTGGTCAAATAGATTTAACCAAAAAAATTAATAGAATACATACAAAGGAAAGCAGCGTGCTTCATAAAAAACTGCTACAAGCATACATATATTGTCTCACAACTTTTAGAGGGATTAAGGTGGGAGCCCCTAGAGACTCGAAGGCTACATGCTAGGCTTAGGTTGCTTGATAAATTCAGAACTGATATTTTTCAGAGTGACATAGAGAATATTATCATGACTCCGCACTACATCTCTAGGTCTGACAGATGCGATAAAATAAGAGAGATATAATGCCAAACAGATAGGTACAAAAACTCGTTCTTTAGGCGAACAATAACTAACCACAATAAAAATTGAGCTCCACTAAATACACTCCTATAGTATATGCCACCATTTCATCTCCAAAAAAATTACACCTTTACATGGCTGGTGACTTCTGCCACATGCCCATGCGGTGGCTCACGGGGTATTATGTAGATGTAGATGCATGTAAACAATTCTCTTTTGGTTATAACTCATGAGTGGCAAAATGAGTGGGATGAATACATATTGCCGCTAATAGTGCATGGCAGTGAGTACCGACTCACTGCCATGCACTATTAGCGGCAATATGAATTTAGCAGTATGAAAAATATTAGAGTCGTAGGTGAATATTACCAAAAATTATGGTAATTTTCAGGGGCTGTGGTAAATTAGGTAAAATACCATGGTAACTTATGAAAATAACCACAGTAATTTTCTGAATGGCCAATCTCTAGGTAGGAGCTGGAGGCATAAGATATATGACTGGTAAGAGAACCTAAACCTAGAGAATTCAAGACTGATGGAGAAGGATAACCTCAGACTGCAGTTACTTGACAGTGACATAGAGACAACATTACAAGATATGAGGGCAAGAAAAGCCTTGGAAGTAGTCAGCATACCTTTGGAATTGCTGAAGATAACAAATAATGGTGATAAAAGAGACAATACTTTTACTAAAAATATTGTAAGGTCTATGAGGATTTCATGAAAATGGTCTAAATACCTAGTCCAAAGAAGAAGAAAGCATCAGAATGCAAGGGGTTTGTAATGATTAGGGTAATTTCTTCATCAGCAAAAGTTTTACTTAGAATACTTAATGAAAGGCTGGAAAAGAGAAAAAATTACCACTGAGATGACTTGATTAATGGGACCATGGGTAAGGATGTTGAGAATACCCTGGTGGAGAGCTTGATGTGAAGAGTAGCATTATATGGTGCAGAAATGATGACTCTGAAAAAATATATTACTTTCTTCTGGTAACTGACTTGATGAAAATTAGGACATTAATCTTGGATAAATAAGGTTTTAAAGAATTTTATCTTCTCTTAATAGCATAAAGTCAAGCATATATGCTTAAAATCATCTCAAACCCAACTCCAAACTCAATTTTTAAAGCAATGCTCGACTCAAACTTGACACAACCTAGTGAAAATATGGAGTTCACAGGTCCCTAAATATATACAAAGGTACTTCACAGACTGATTTCAGGTAGTGGAATTCAGAGCTTTTTAAATTCTCAACCTTAACCTAAAATTAACATATGCTGTTTGAATTCGATGCATGGGTGTACACTGATTAGGTATATCATATATTACTTACTTATCCTCCTTCTCCAAGTATTCATAAATGGGTCCAACAGACGTAAGTCCTTTAAGTGCTTTTATCTCTTGCAAACGGAATAGGGTGGCTGGCAGTTTGGAATGGAGAAATGTATTCCTTTCACATGTGATTTTTCCAGGATACGCTACCATCAAACGAGCTGCTTTGTTGACAGGTGAGCCAATAACTGTGTATTCTCTCCTCAAGGGATGGCCAACAACGCCACAGTAAGTCACTCCTGATCATAACACATCCCCACATACAACAAGGGAGAAAGTAATGAAAAACACATTATTATCATACAAAGATATATGTATGAATATGCTTGTATGTGGGTAGTCCTATTACCCATTATTACTGCCAGGAAAAAGGGGTTAACTAAACACTGAACACATTAAGAAATAGCAAAAACTAATTCACTAAAATCTTGTTTTAATGGCCTCAGAATGCCACAGGCTCTGGATGTACAGTGGGCCTGAGTTGTTGTACTCTGTTGTAGAGACTAATACTTAAAACAAGAACACAACAAAAAACAATACCATTAAACTCAATACAACATAAATAGAGAATGAAACAAAAATGGCATTTATGTTGCCGTATCACTACCTTACAACACCTCCCCTTGATACGAGAAACAGAAATGGATTGATACTTGTTTGAGCATTAATGTATATCAACATTTTGGTCCCTTAATCCTAATAAGGAACAAATTTCTTTGGTTTTTTGAGTACTTAAGGGTATGGTACAAATATTAGACAAATTCAAACTAGAGTGAACTCGTTTAAAGTCAACAAGTCCCATTTTAAAGTGGTCCCTACATACATGGAACTTCATGTCAATATGTTTTGATCTCTCAGTTGAGACATCATCCTAGGCAAACAATATTGCACCATCATTATCACATCTTATGGAACAAGGGGTGTCAATGAGGTGCGACAAACTTAAATCAAGAAATAAATTTATCCAAAAAGTCACTTCGTCCACAGCACTAGCCATTGATATGTATTCAGTTTCCATAGTAGACTGCGCAACAAGGCTCTGTTTCTTACATCTCCAATGAATTGCACCCTCAGCAAACATAACAATCGTGCCACTGAAAGACTTTCTGTCTACCTTGTTATTACCCAAGTCTGCATCACAATACACCTCCAACTTTGCACCACATTTACTATACACAATAGATAAGTCTCAACTGCCCTTTAAGTATCTTAATAAATGTTTCACAGAAGCCCAGTGCTTGCGACTGGGTGAATTACAAGACTGGCCTAGAAAGCACACAGAAAAACTGATATCAGAGCGTGTGCTGTTGGCTATGTATAACAGACAACTAATTGCATGCCTGTACACTCGTTCATTGACCGCTTCATCACTTACTTCACCATTTGAATTATCAGATAATAGTTACATAGTAGCTTAAGGGATTAGACTTACTCTTAAAATCATTCATATCAAATTCATGCAGGATTTGACATACATAGGGGTGTTGGTCAACAATAATAGTGTCAGATGAGGGTCTGCTAATTCTCCATGAAATAAATTTTGATATCTTCGCAAGATCACGAATATCAATTTTTCATTGACAATTCCAATTTGAATTGCTCTATCTCTTGTCTTTTACCCCACACGCCAAAATCATCAACATATTTAGCGACAAACAATCTGCCATGAGAAGAATAATACAAACATGGGTCAGCAGTGCTTGGGCGGAGCCACACATCTAACATAATTTGATTAAACATAGCATGCCACTCTCTACCTGACTGCTTGAGTCCATATAGACTAAGATTAGACTAGATAACTTTAATAGACTTTGATGGCGTAGAGAACAGGAGCGACAACAATCACGATCATACAGCATCAAACAAAGTCCGTCGTAGAGATGAATACTTAAAACAAGAACACAACGAAAAACAATACCATTACGCTCAATACAACATAAATAGAGAATGAAACAAAAATGGCATTTATGTTGCTGTATCACTACCTTAAAACAGTAATGTGATCTCTCCTATCAAGTGATGCATTCAATTTTAAGCCCAGAAAGGATACCTGGTCAGGTTGCCTGATAACAGAGTTATCAATTCGGAGGAAAGGTAACAGGTCAGGTTTTGCATATGAGGAATGAAAACACCAGATCCATTACTGGTAGGCAGAAATATTACAAATTAGTGCATTCAGGTTTTCCTTATCAACCACAGCCCTTGATTAACCACACCAACAACTCGAGTGCAGTGAAACTTTGCTGGTTGCAGCTTTCAGCCACCCCCAATTCAAATTTAAGCAGTGTCATGCACAAATCTGTGCAAGCTTTACCAACCATGGAATGTGATTCAATTTTTTGCAGTTGCCTACAGGTGCTATACCCTCAATTTTTCTTATAATATTAAACTCTGTCTAAAAAAACTTCACAATGTTAACTTTGGATTTTACTTCACCACAGTCTAAAAAAAATAGTTTAGACTGTGACTTCACCGATACTTTAAAGACAATTTTAACCAGTTTTATGTTAACCATTATGCACCTCATAATTTTAAAAGGCTGTGTACTTTGCTTTGGGATACTTTTAGGCCATGATGTATTTCTTGATACTGTTCACTAATTATTTGCCAATCATGCTGATGCTGGAGCTATGCATTTCTACACAACATTCTCACTCAGTCAAGGTTGACAACTACAGCTGAGTTAGATGTTGATCATCCATACAATCAGAAACTCTCAAGGTGAATGCAAATATTGTTTATTCCTATAAGTAATGGCCATTAGATTTTCATGAATGAAAAAAGCAACTAAATGCCTCTCATACATTTTGTCCATTGTTAATGACAGTTTTTATATGCAAATATATACATGAAAGTAATATATTTGCAAAAAAGAGACCCAAAGTCTGCTAACTAGGCTAAGGGTGTGGAAAACCAACTAGAATCAGAAAGGTTATGTCAGGGAATCAATTCTGGCAATTCCATCACTCAAAGTTAGCTACAGCTAACCAGCAGCTAACAAAAATCAGTGAATGCTAAGAAGCTATCCATGTATATGCACCTAAAGATTGGCCACAAACATGAAATATAATGAAAACTAAGGGCTAAACAAAACCATATTTTCAATATGGCTGCTCAAGGAGATATTGAGTGTAGCAATGGATTGCTGCCCAACTATCAATAGCAAAGCAGGCCATGCTTTGGCTGCAATTAAGAAAAGATTGAGCTACGCCATGGTAGACTTCAGACGTAGTTTGAAGTCAGCCATAGCTAAGCTGAACTCCAAGATACCCTAAGTCAAGTCATGTAGCTTCAAGTTAATGAGAACAGGCAGGTGCTATTCTCAAGGGCCCATCTGAATTATTATTGGAATCACTGTCATGCCTAAAAAATAAAATAGACTTTTCTGATAAGCCAATGCACAGAGTTCTATCTATCTACATTTTACCCAGCAAGCTACTGCAGTGGCACATGGCAGGGGGAGATAGGATTCCAGCCATTAAAGGGGAAAGAATTGGAAAAAGTGAAGGAAGAGGACGAAGGTTAATTGCAAGCTGAGATAGACTGAAATCTGTTGCCTTCTGAACTTCAGGTAGGAATGTGACTAACAATGAAGGGTTTGTTAAGTCCTGTAAGATATTTTAAACCAAGAGAAAATACTAAGCATCAAATTTAAAAAAATGATCCATTGCTTCAAATGGTTTGGACAGGGAAATGTAGGCCTAATAATGAGCTGTTTCCAAATATGGAGATGACCACTACATCATGAGGATAATACGCCCATGAGGGTAACTTGGTCCTCTAGATGACACACTAGAGTCCTAGACAAGGTATTGGTGGGGCATTACATGCTACCTTTGCAACATTTCATCATTTCCTTTCAGAATGTCAGGAGGGACGAAATTGAGACCCAGAGTTACCTGCAACAGGGAATATTTTGCATCATTATATAAATAAATTAGTTATTTATTTATTAATCCCAGGACACGTGTTAACATGTATGGGACAGTTCCATAGGCAAATTAAAAATGTATATATATATAATAAGTATACCAGAATAGAAATAACAAAATATACATAGATTGAATACAAAAATACATAGCGTACAGTTAACTCAATTACATAGAGGTGAGAAATTCATCCACCGAATAAAATGTATTGTTTATCAGATACTCTTTTAGTTCTACCTTAAAGAGTGAGATAGATTAAATGCTTTTAATTTTAATAGGTAGGGAGTTATAGAACATCACTCATAGGGCATAGAGCGGGCTTTTAGCGTATAGCTTTAGATTATGAGTAACAGTTCTAAAGTCATTTTTCCTTCTTGTGTCATGCTTATACACATCCATATTAGTTATTAGCTCTAGTGCAGAATAATGTTCTTTAATATACAAAATTGAAAAGAATATATAAATGCAGGGGAACGTTAGAAGCTAGAGATCCTTAAAAAGGGACCTGCAGCTGTAATTTTTTCTTACTCTTGCCAGGATTCTCACTGCCCACTTTTGTAGTTTATAAAGCCTTATTGTGTGGTGGGAGTGGCCCCAGACTACTACACCATATTTAAGTCGACTGTAAATATCTGCGTAATAGACTAATTAAGCAGTTGACAGATTTGATATTGGCAATATTTGTCTTAGGAGGTAACACCCCAAGGCAATTTTAGAGCAAAGACCATTAATATGTGTCCCCCATTGCATGGATTCATCAATTTCCACCCCTAAGAATTTAAAATTCGATACGAGAGAGAGAACTTGTCCATTCAATTTAAGTAGAGGGCAAGTTAGACTCTATTTTCAGTGCACCACCTTACTATGCAATCTAGGAGGGTGTTGACAGTGTCATGAGTACCTATATTTCATGAAATGATTAGTACCATCAGCATACATTGTAAGGTCACCGTGATTGAGATAAGATGGAAGATCATTTATATAAAGGAGGAAAAGTATGGGGCCCAAGATCGAGCCTTGGGGAACCCCTATTGAGACTACCTGTTGATCTGACATGGCCTTTATTTTGACTACTTGGGAGCGTTCACTTAGATAGGATTTAACCCATTGATTAGCAATACCAGCAATTCCATAACTTGTTAATTTATCCAGCAAGATGCTGTGGTCAACACAATCAAAGGCCTTCCTTAGGTCATAGAAGATCCCTATGGTGTCACTGTGATCATCCAGGGCATGTAGGACAGAGTCTACAAATTTGTAAATAGCCATCTCAGTGCTTTTTCCTTTAAGGAAACCATATTGTGATCTAGAGATAATTTGAAACCTCTCCAGATATGATAAGTTAATAAAATTTATGATGATATTCCAACCAAATATAAGCTAATAATTACGTTAAATCATTGCATTTGGTGCATTTTGTCACAAAATGATAGCTCCTAGCATTTTTATGGCCTTTTATTTCAAAGCACTACAAAAAGTTACGCTAAGTACCTATGTAACCCCATTCTTAAGTATTCACTATAAGTAACTTTCACATAGACATAAAAATGCATGCATTTTATGTCTATGTGAATAAGATGCAATAAAATAATGCTGAATCTATTAAATTTTGACTTTAGCTGTTAATATAAGTCTACAAATTTTTTGCAACTCACCGGTCGATATGCCAATTGAGACTGTCTCCACGCATTTAATGCCACTGACCGACTTTTTAATATTTGTGGCACACCAAAGGGCACTTTTTATCTCCATGTCATGCATGAAGCCTCTCAAACCAAACAATACCACAAACATTAAATCCTTGTCAAACAATGAAACTTCATTTATACATCCTGATGACTCATTAGTAAATCTGCATGAAAATAAAATACATGTCATAGAGAAGTAAAATAAATTAAAGTTAGGTATATTGAAATAAATAAACTACTACACTGTAATGTGGCTAACAAATGAGTTTCTCCATTCTGGTCATTGAATTGATTTCATATTGTATCAGTACAAACCAAATAGGCATACAAATCCTGAATTTCTGAAATATGTAGCTTAAGTCACAGGGCTATTTTTTAGCAACCAGCCGCATTAAGAGATATTCCATACTGACTTGAGATAATACAGGCTATAATCAGAGTCAGCAATTTTTGGCATCCATCCCTAGGTTCCACTAATAAGGTCTTCATCCTAACATCTTGCCATCTATAGCAAAAGCAAATCCTGAATTTGCTTTAGCTAGCTACCAATCTTTTGAGCATCCCATAATTTACAGGTCAGCTTTAAACTCTAACCATTAACCCATACCATAGACAACAAACCCTATAACTCCTCTTCTTCCAAGCATTATTTTAACACTTTAGCAGGGTTTTCTAGTTGACTCATCATTAGCATTTTGGTCATTCTAGGGTCTGATCAAATAAAGTCTAGTAAGTAAATCTTTATTTATGGGTACCTACTAGACCCACTTTAAAAAGTAAAAAAATAATTCCAAAGTAATGTTTAAAGAATGATAATAAGTAATATGAAATAAATAAGTGGAAATGGAAAATAACAATGATCTAAAAGTTGTAATTACATGAACATATTATTAATGGATGAGTGCACAATATTTTCATAAGTTATTATTTTATATTTGGTCAATGATATACTGAAGTCCATCTCTTTAACTACATTTGCCAACCTCTGAATTCTTGAGAAAGGGTTATTAAATGGAAAATTAGTATTGTGATAACTTATCTGAAACATAGTAACAGATCAAAATATATGACTAGGTACATGAAAATTTATTAACAACAAAATTGTATGAGTTTAGGTGGTAATTTAATAAATTATACAATAAAACCAGGTCATTAATTTTACTCCTCTCTGCAAGAGTAGGCATATTAAAAACAGATAAAAGGTCTGGGTAGGGAGTGAAATATGATAAATTACATTTGATTGAAATGTGTCTGATAAATTTTCGTTGTACCCTCTCCAAGGAGTTAGAGTTATTTGCGTAAAAGGGTGACCAGATTGGTGAGCAGTATTTAAGGCAAAAGCGAACAAAAGAAGTATATAAAATTTTTGTACAGTATAGATTGTCGAATGAACAAGTAGAGCGCATGACAAATTCTAATGTTCTCATATCTAGGGAAGAGATTTTTTGTATATGGTCTTTGAATGTAGGTTTTTCATCAAACAGTACACCTAAATCACAGACAGTAGATGTTCTAGTTAATTCTTCATTGGATATGGAATATGGACTGTGAAAAGTTTTCTTGGATCTTTTGAAGCTAATAACACTGCATTTGCTTAGATTCAGTGATAAACCATTGTTTCTCAACCAGATGTCAAGAGAGTTCAAATTTTCCCGTAACAAGGCAGCATCTGTTATAGAGTTAATCGTTTTGTATATTTTCAAATCATCAGCATATATAAAAGAAAGCTTACATCACTAAATGCAGAAGAGATATTATTCAGGAATAAAATAAAGAGAAGAGGCCCTATATGAGAACCTTGAGGTACACTGGATACTACGTGGAATTTTTTGGATTCTGCAGACTGCAATTTAATTGTCTGCAGACTGTAATTCTAGTCTTCTGGTGTGGTTTTAACTAGCTGTGTCTACATTAATTTGGTCCATCCATCACTTCTTGTACCTTCAGCATGGCCACCATCCATAAGGGTCAAGGATCATGGCTGTACTCACCACAAAATACGCCTGGCTGTGTATGATGCAACTGTATCAGCTGAGCCTTTCTTTTCGCATTTTCAATGAGATGGGCACTAAACCCAACTACCCTCAGACATCGTTGTTCATGGTGAGTTGAAGTGACATTAGAATAAGGCACCATCAAAGTATTTACATGTGCAGGGCCTGCTCATGCTTAGTTGTTGACGGCTAGCATTATAATCATAGTGGGTGATCATGGCATCATATCTTGTAGACCTCTTGACTTTATGCACAAAGGCATCTGAGAGTTCACAGCACAGGACTCCAGTCACTTGACACCACTTCATCCAGGCAGGACTAATATGAGCACAGGCATCTGGGTGGCTCCCAACATTGCTGCAGGGTTCGCTGAGCTATTAGTTCCATTGCTCCATTTTTTCTGGGAATTATTCACTCTCAAAGGTGATGTAATTCACCACATAATGACTAAAGGAGACTTTGTTGAAGGTTAGATGTTACAGTCTCCGAACAGAAGATGAACAGAAGGGGCAGATGGTCAATCCCTGATGGACTCCTATGCTGATGGCAAAGAGAGGTGATGTTCCTCCAGCACATTGAACCATTCTAGTGACATAGCTGCAGAGTTATTGCACTAATTGGATGTAAACTTTGGGTCAACATGGGTCATTAGGTGATCCAGATAAGGTCATGCAGGATGTTGTCCAAGCCCTTTTATAAGACATGGAACACCATGCAAACAGGTTTGGTTCTCTAAATGTTTTTTCTAGAGTAACGGGATAATGTTTATGGCATAATTCATCGTCCGCTCAAAAATTTTCATGGTGTGGCACAGGTGATGATTGATAATCCAACCTTATGGTTAAATTTTGGCTTTCTCTTCCAAATTGGTGCAGTAAATCTGGTTGCACCAACTACTTGAACTGCACCCTCATAAATGATTAGGCTGAATAGGAGAGAAAGAATTGTGGCACTTAGGCAGCCAAGAACATTCCATGTTTCAGCAGTGATGTCATTTGGGCCAGATGCCTTGTTATTCTTTATCTTCATCATTGCATCTTCAACCTCCTTGATAGTAGGTGGGGCACCAGTTCAGGCACAGGAATAGCACTTCGAATTGTTGGGTGATCAAATTCCTCATCACCGATTTTTATGTAGTAGTTGCTCCATAGGTGGAGGATGGTAGGTGGGTCTTGGGGATGTGTTGATCTTCATCCTTCATATGCTTGACTTGGACGATGTCTTAGGTGACTTGGTGGTTCAAACTGTAATTTTATTTTCTCCATTAGGAGTATCAAGCTTGTTATGTACACAGTCATAGCACACCTCCTTGGCAGCTCACTCACTTGACAACCAATTTTTGAGCATTGTAATACTGAATATCTCCATCAGCATGGGATTGGAATCTAGATTCAAACGCCATCTGTTGATTCTTCACAGCAGTTTGTACATCTACATTACGCCACCAGACCTGCTTATCAATTGTCCATTTCCCCATTTTACCCTTCCCAGGATGGTAGCCACTGAACTGGTGACCTGAACGAATAATTTTTCCCATGTGATGGGAGCTTGTCAGTTTACATATAATCCCAAGGGGATCCACAATCTGCGTCTTGAATTCTTGCAGTCACCATCATTTCATCAATTCCACCCTCACAGGCATAGATGATGGACCATGATAATAAGCAGATTTTTATCATCAATACATCTAGTAAAGCATTCATTTTTCAAGGTGATTTAGAATGATTTCAAATATAATGCCATAAAAATGCATTTATTGTTAATTGAATAGGGTACCAGCAGAGTAGACACATTAAATTTCAACAGGGATAATAAAACACTGAAATACTGCAAATGATCCTATCAATTCACTGTTCAAAGTGAATTTAGCAGGTGTCAAATTGTTCAGAAGACTTAGGTTGATTATATATTATATATACTATAAATTTACTCGAAATATATAAAGGATATATATCAAGTATTGTTTAAGGATTTACGTCATGGGAGGGGGGGAAGGAAAGGTGAGGTCAGGAAAGGAGAGTGGGAAGGGAACATTTCATTTAGCACATACAAATTTTGACTTTTCGAATGTAAACTATTTCGAGTTTTTCTAAATAATCCAATTTGTGCCCCTTACATTATATATTAAGGACTTCCAGGATGAAGTCACTTCCGTGGTCTTCTTCAATTAGGTGTTTGGCAAGTTCTCTATTTCAAGGGAATACAAACTTCTTTTAAAAGACATATGTGCAGACAATGCTAAATATTTTCTGCCATCACCTTTATTTAGTTCATGGACAACCATGTAGAATATTACATCCTAATTGCAATAAAGAAGAATTTACCTCAGTTTCTATTCATGGATTCAAAGACACTGATCCTGCTTAAATGTTACTGTACCAATGCTTACTACAAATGAATAGATAGGGACAAAATTCACACTGATGACATACAAAAATATTCTCGTCATTCTCCATGACGATAACCAGTGAGCATTGAAGGCCTCAACCTAAAATCAATAGTCTTTGAATTACAATAAAATAAAGCTGTAACTATGATATTTTTGCTAACTATCTTACATTTCAGTATCTATAGGCTGCTTTACATAGTACATTTTCTTGTACAGACAAATGTATCATGGAATGTGGTACAAGAAAATGAATAGAATAAGAGCAAGTTATATTTCCTGCTCCTTCGGACAATTATACAATTTACCCCTTTACATGAGACGATTTTCCTAATGAAAGAGTTCACTAATTAGTTTATACAATAAATTGAACCACAAAAAGTGGTCTTGTCAGGTAGATTAAACTCTTAACTGCATTAAAGAAAAATTGATCAAACGGAATTAATATTTTCCAGACAGGTACAAATATAGCATGCCAGAACCTATTAATTATTGGGTACATATGTGAACATAAATTATTTCACACTGGTATGTAGTATAATGCTAATTAGATATATAGTCTGTAATGTTTTACATTATGTTTATAGCATCATTGTGGACTAAGATGGGAGTTGACTGAATGCCAAGCCAGCAAGTACCTATACATACATGCATTTGCTCCTCTCACTTCCAGCAAGTATCGATCAAGTATACCACACTTATTGCAGTTGGCTAACAATGGCATTGGAAAATGTTCACCAATTCAAAAAAGCTTACAGTTGCCAGTGCATTTTTTTTCTTCAACTTAATGCAAAAGGATATCAAAGTTTTATGCTTATACTCGGTACATGCTATGTTTGTATTTGAAAATATTTTCAAAGATTTCGCAAAAACCTGCTCCTCAAATTTATGAATTAGCCCCAGGATTCTGACACCAAACTTCTTTCAGGAGGACTGACCACAGTGTTCTGGGCATCTTTTAATAAGTTAATTATGCAATGGTTTAGCTGTGAAAGGAAATATGTAGCACCTTTTTGAAATATTCAAAATATTTTAAAATGAAAACCATCAAGTACTCACTTGCATATTAAGCAGTATACATCATCAATCAAAGATATATGATGGTCTACTGAAACAGGAGATGAGAGGACATTCACAAACATTGTAACAATCTGCCTCATCTCTGTTAAGTACTCTAATGGCTGATCATGATCCACCTAAACAAAATGTAAACCACATATTAATCTGACCTCATAGAGTATGGAAAAGAGCACTATCGCATTGAACAATTAAGGAGATTCCATTCACGTAGTACTTCACGCAGCACGCAGGAGTATAAAATGGAAAATCAATAACAGTAAGTACAGAACTTACTTGCTTAAGAACAGGAGCAATTATAAATGGCCGTAAACTTGAGCTATTCTCATCTAGTGCTATATTATATACCAAGGAACCCCAGTCTGGAAGTAAAAAGCATGAGAGAATGAAAATTTCTCAAGAAATATAATTTACTAGGTAAATTTTTGTGGCATTAAATTGTTGGACAGTATAGGGGATAAAAAATTAGATTAGGGATATAGGTGATAGTTGACGATAGTACATTATGGAATTTAGACATAGTAAAAGAAAAATGACTTCCCATTTTCCACATTAGTGTCTGCGACTTTATAATGGAACTTAAAGTTATTAAACGCATTGCCTCATGCCATGGCTGAAAGGATGAACTTATTGATAAGCTGTTGTTGTGGCACTTACACAAAAAAGCCACATTAAATTCCAATCACCTCATCCCCATTTCCCCTGAAAAACCCATGAGATGGCGCAAGTTACCCTTTGTAAAGCAACTAACTTATAAACTTAGTCTTGTATTGCCTCAAGACAATTTTTAATTGTGTTTTTATAGCCCTGTGGCCATTGGAAAACTTCTTTCTAAGGAGCTAAAATTTCTAAAAACTTTTTAATTCTAAAGGTGCTTATGACAATCTTGAGAGAAGCGGGGTGCACTGCCTTAAATGTGACTCTCCCAGATGTAAATGCTTTTATCTCCACCACACTGGAAGGAAATTTAAGATAAGAATGATTGAACATTTAAAAAGGTTTACAATCAGGACTATAACTGTGTTTTCAAAACATCTGCTAGAGTTGAATCACTCCTCTAGTTTTAACCCCTCTACTTTATATTTCTGTTACAAAGGTGTTAATCTGGATTTTTTAGAAAATTTTCAAATTGTTTCAGCATTTAAAACATGTTGTAATCAGGTTTTAGATGATTTTATTCCTGACAAATCATCTCCCTTTATACCGAGCCTCTCCCCCTATCTTGAATATTTGACGCTGTTGTTTTTTTTACACATTCCTGTCGTAGTGTCCTCGCTTTGTTAACCAACCTAATCCTCTTCCTCCTCCCAATGATCCTTCCCCCATCTGAAATCCTCCCTGTTCATATATAAAGCCATCGCATCTGTGCTTAACACTTGACCTCTGAAGATAATGTTGTAACATCTAAACCGGTTATGTATTTTAATAAAAAGAGTGGAAAATTCAAAGCCAAGTTTCTTTTACAATTAGATTACGGACTTTTATTTCTACTCATAAATTTAAGAATAAGAAACAACATTAACCACATAGCTCTAATTCCTGAACTCTCATTTGAATGCAGACTGAAATTAAAACTGAGACGTAAAACAAAACGTTAAGTTCAAAAAGATGAGAAGGAGGAGAAAGGAATTTAGAAGCTATAGATGAATGAAAAATTTGGGTGTGTAAAAAGTTAGTAGACAAGCTGAGTACGGTAAAACAGATAGGAAAAATTAAGAAACAACAGAAAAATAAATAAAAAGTTGTTAAATCTCAAGGAGTAGTAATTTTTGCATACAACAAATAGCTCAGTCAACAGAAACAAATTACGTATGGAAATACATGTGGTAAATTTTATTGCCATGAAATTGATTTCCCAGAGCTCCTGAGAAATTTTCCATGAATAACATTAAGTAGAATGTCGATAATCATGGAGATACTATGAAGATTATGAACACTAAATAGAGTAAAAACTTGGATTGCAGGCATAACTTGTTCCACTTTTAATCAGAACCGCTCATATTTCAAAGCAAATTTCCCCTTAACCCTTTCGTAGCTGTGAACGTAGCAGTTACCTTCGCCCATATGACTGCTGTGAATGTAGTTCCTACGTTCCGTCAGCAAGTGGTCATTCCTAACCATTTTTCCATTGGCAACTGATCTTTCCATTTTTCATATGGATTAAAACAAGCTATGTTTTGATGTCTGTTTCATAAAAATCAGTAAAGACATTCTCAGGATAAGAGGTCCCAAACAAGAGACATACTTTATGTGCCGACTGTTCACTTTTTTGCCACACAGGGGCTGGAAAGTCTCTGCAGTATGACTGCAGTGAAAGGGTAAATTAGCAATAGAAATTCAGATGGTTCATTGCACAACCAAAGTATATTCATATAAAAATCATCAATACAAAATTTGATGCTTAAAAAATAAAAAATTAGCCATTAACCTTTGGAAAGAATAGGATCTGGTGTGATACATCAGAGAGAGAGATGGTTATTGAATGGAACAATTTTCACTAGTTTTAGATTTTACGTAATTATGCCTTATTCTCCACATTTTAATTATTTGCACAATCTCACATGAAGTAAAGGTTCCATTTTTCTATCACTTTCTCTCTTCCATCTCCGGTAAGATCTCCCAAAAAACTATTACTTGCCATGAGGATCCACCAGGCTCTAGTTCAGCTGCTCCAGACAATGTTACTTCACTAGATACTGAATGTGGTCTTCATTCAATTAGCACATCAGTCTTCCCCAAGGTCATGATTTCATTTACAACTATGTGGCTCCTCCTCCTGATCAAACCCACGGGGAAACCACCAAATTAACCTCCCTTGAAGGTGCAGCCCAGCATCAGTCGACCAAAATTAGAGTTGAATGACCAATATACATGGATACTCATAAATGTTGTACTGTTGGTATATAAAAACTGCTATACTGTCGGCGGAGTAAACATAAAATCTTCAGGTACACTAAAATATCTTAGAATTACCTCAACTTCTGATATATCATGGGGAACACACACAAAAAACATATGCAGCATAGCTTTAAAGAAACTAGGTTTTGTTAAGCGTATAATAGGAGGGTCCTCAGATGAAAAAGTAAAGAGATGCTACTTCGTTCAGGTTTGGCCACACCTCGAATATGCCGCGAGCATTTGGGACCCTGGCCATGAAGGTTAAACCCTTTCCAGTCCTGTGATTCCAAATGGAATCATGTTGCTTTCCTGCGTCGAGCATCAATTTTTTCATATGTATTTCATGTAGAAGATGATATAATCTATGTAAGGTGAAAATATAACCGGAAAGGGTTATTAATTAAAAAAATTAAACAAAATACAAAGAAAAGCAGCACGCTTTGTTAAAAACTGCTATGAGTGAACATATAGTTTCTCACAACTTTTAGAGGGATTAAGGTGGGAGCCCCTAGAGACTCAGAGGCTACTCTCTGGGCTTAGGTTGCTAGAGAAATTCAGAACTGATATGTTTCAGAGCAACACAGAGAATATTATCATGATGCCATACTACACCTCTAGGTTTGACAGAAGCGATAAAATAAGAGAGATATATTGCTGAACAGATAGGTATAAAAACTCAATCTTTTCGCACACAATAAGCTACCACAATAAAAACTGAGCTCCACTAAAAACACTCCCATAATACATGTTCCGGGTATCCCAAAACCTTACATCTTCACACGGCTGGTGACCTAACACCCCCTGCCGCACGCCCATGTGGCAGCTCGCAGGGTATTATGTAAATATAGACGAATGTTGCATAAGCAGGGGCTTGATTTTCAAATCCCTATTTGCATTATCACACAACAGGAGAATAAGACATTCAGGGGTTTGATAGTCTATTTTTCATCTCATTTCTTCAATATCAATACTAGCCCTTAGGGTGCAGATCTTCCAGAGTAGAAACGAGAGGAATAATCTGCAGGAACCCAAACGAAATGGTCTGAATCTATCTGACTGGTCAAAATGGTCAATTGCACACGCATGTGTGGTATTCAATCTTCATCCTATTTAGGAGCTTATGAGTGCCTCAAAGCTTACCCCATCATGAGGCCAATGATTCCTTCTCTAGTATTAGTAAAGTTGAGATATTGTGACCTTCATAAGACAAGTATGTTTGTAGAGCTTGTGTTGCAAGGTCTCACTCCTATTCAAAGCTCAATTTTTTTTCTAATCTTGCATAATACAATCCTAGGTTTTATTGTGTATACTTACTTTTTTTTCTGTGCGTCAATGAGTCAAAAATGAACCTCCTGCTGACATGAAACAATTCAGCAGCAGCAACTCATGCCATTGACTGGGACCTGGGAGAGTTTCATAAGATAAACTACACTTTCTCAGATTCGTTCCTTTCCATTAAACCATCAAATGAGGTTAAATCAACAGTCGTTGCATAGGATTCATGTGAAAGGTACACATGAAGAAAATAAATTCCAGAGAGCCAATGGAAACCAGTGATTTTTGTTAGTTTAAGGGAAAAGTCATTCTAAATAATAAGCCTCCTATCTCCCGGTCTCCATCACACTAGACCCTGTCCTTTCCAAAGGTTAATTGGTATTCAGTTGATTTTTTAAATCTCAAATTTTGTATAAATTATTTTCATATGAATAACTTGGGTAGTGAAATGAATCATCTGAGTTTCTACTTCTAATTAGGGGGAAATTTGCCTTGATATAAAAGTGATTCAGTTTACGAGTGGATAAAAGTTATGCTCGCATTCCAAGGTTTTACTGTATTTCATATACTTTTACTCTTTAGTGTCCCCAGTGATATCCAAAATTCCACATAACATCATTCATGGAAAAGTTATATGAAATAAAAATAATGAATTGTACCTTGACATCAATTTAATTTTTAATTTTGCTCAATTTAATTTTAAGAAATTTAATACTCATGAAGTTACTCTATGATTTTAAGAGTAAATTTTGCTGGAACCAGAGAGAACAGTTTGCTATCATGAAATTGTTCTGTGTGAGAGTTCATTAAATGGCATCTATAATTAAATATATTCTTAGACAACTTGTAAAACAATAAAATTCAAAGTAACTCTATGGCCAGAAATAGAAATTGGAGACAGCTTACCATGTCTAGTAGTAAATTCCGAAGTGCCTCCTGTTTCTGGTTTTTTAATTGTACTTTGCCATTCTTTAGTGAGAGAAAGGACCTGTGAGCAGTTATTGGCAATGACATGAACACTTTCACATTGAAATAAAATAGGAAATGAAGAGTGTTTGATCATTTATCATAACTTTGAAAATAAAAAGAAAATCATATTTTCCAAATCATGAAAAAGTTAATTATGTTGACACCTTGCACAGTTAAAATAATTTTATCAATTTGAAAAGAGAGAAAGACTTTACAGGATGGAATCCGCTAACTATGTCACAACATGACAATGATAAAGCTTAAGAAATGAACATACATTGATTTTATAACTTTTGGTGGGTCGTCCATACTTTCTTCAATAAGAGGAGTGAGAAGAATTTAGGAGCTATTCCCAATTGACTTCTTATAAAATTTCCCTTCACCAGTGTGCCTCCTTCATTACACCCAACCTTTCAAAAATTCATTTATCAGCAATCCTTTCCTCTTTGTTCTCTTCCAATATAAAACTAGTTAAAAATTATCAATCTAATATCCATTCCCTTAAAAATACCATTAGCCTTTCCTCCCCTATCAATCCCTCCCAGTATTAATAGATTCCCATAATCATCTAATTGCACTCGTGTCTTCTGACACCAAAAATCCTACAAAAAGTTATCTTCCCTTTATGCTGCATATCTTCACCAAGGTCTCTCATTGTCACTGCAGTTAACAACCCCATCCACTACTCCACCTTTCCTTTTCAAACCAGATCTAGCTACCATCTTCTGGCTCTCTTTCTTGCCCCCTCCCATTATCTGCATTTTCCTGCAGCAAACGTGCAGTTAAAAAACTCCTCCTCTACACTTCCATAAACCCACCACAACAAGAGGTTGTCAACTTATCCTCCGTGCCTTTTAGGCTGGCTGAACTTTCATTGCTGAGCTAAGACCTCTCTTCACCCACACCTTAAGTTAATCCCATCAACATTCTTTCCGATGTCATTAATTTTTGCTGCAATCTGAAATGGAAAGTAAGTTCCTAACCAACGCCCCTAACCAATTCAAAATTCCTTCATCCCACACTCACTAAACTCAAACCTTCATCCTCCTTTGAGCCCAAACCTCTTCCTTCTAATCACCCAGTCAAGATTTTTCCCAGCCAGTTACTTTCCAAATTTTCAAACCTTCCTAATTAACTTCCAAATCCCCAAACCCAACTTTTCTTTCGTAGAAATGGCATCCCTCAAGCAACTTATCCACATTCCGGAAATGGTAATTACTCAATCTGACAAAGATTCCATGTTGGTCATTTTTAACATCAGTGACTATATAACTGAAGTCAAACGCAGCTTTCTAATACCTTCTCCAACAAGCCTGTTCCCTTGGATTCCAACCCTGATTTTACTGATGAGTTAGCATAGCTCCTCCTCCACAAAGGTCCATCAGAAGGTTTGACAAAATATAGCATTTCCCTCCTCTCGTCACCCCAAAACTCCTTACTTCTACTTCCTTCCTCAAATTCATATACCTAACATCCCTGGCCGATCCATTGTTTCCTTGTGCAATTCTCCAGCAGAACACATCTCAGCCTTTGTCGACTATTACCTGCAGCCTCATGTACATGCCCTACCCTCTTTTATTAAAGATACACAACATTTTCTAAACCACTTGAATTCTATCTCGCTTCCTCATAATAAACCACTTTTTAAGGCCACAATATTGCCCTGCTAAGGTAAAAGACAGTGACTGCATAATTGCTGGATCTGAGTTATAGCATTCTAAATTTTCATCTTCGAGTCTTCAATTCTTCATCTAGTCCATCTTTGAATAAATTACAAGCTTAAGTTGATACTTGGATTGTCAGTGCAGGAAATGTGGAATAAAGATAAATCATATGGGAACAAAAGTAATGAGATTTCCTGGGAGAAAGACACGTAGTTACTGCTCTGGCCTTTATTCTGTAGAAACGAACTGACATTTATACTGCAGATACAGAGAAAGCAGAATGTGATATCAGGCAAACCGCTACAGGTATGGTTTTTTGGTTAGTTTTTTGAAATCCTCAATGTTGAAAATAACAAAATCAGCTCTAACCTCAAAATGTGTAATTTTGTCAGTTACTGTCTTTTGGCTTAGCAGGCCAGAATAGACGACACTATCCCGTACATTTCCATTCCCCACTCAGTAGGTCTCAGTTCCATCTGTGATTTTCTTAGCCAACGTCCTACTCCTCATATACACAGGACTAAGTTTCTCCTAGAACTCTTGGACTTCATTCTCATCCACAATGCCCTCTCTTCCAATGATATTTACTACCTCCAAACCAAGGACTGTGCCATGGGAAGTTGATTTAGTCCCTTGTAGGCTAATCTTTTCTCAGACTTCTAAAAGAGAACTTCCCCCCCAAATTCCTTTAATATCTCTTCTGTGTTCCACTACATGGATGATATTTTCCAACTTGGTCACAGGTCATCGACTTCCAAAACTCTATCATTTCCTCTATCAATGCATCCTCATCTGTATCTTTCACCTTGCATTCATCTTCTACTCATTTAACGTTCCTTGATGGCAGCATATATTTATCCAACTGCAAATTCAGTACTTCTGTTCATATATAACCAACAATTACACAAAAATACCTCTTTTTTTAGCAGATGTCATCCCTTTCACACCAAATTTTCCCTCCCTACTTTCTTTCAATCAGAGGTCATTGCATTTGTAATAACCCGGAGTCCCTTGAACATTATATCCATCCAACCTACAATCCACCAATCTCTTCTTTGCCAAGGATATCCAGAAACATTTGCCCACTTTATATCAATATGCTTGTAACCAAATTAATACTTTTAAATGCTTGAAATAGGCAAAGCTTAATGCAAGAGTCACCACCGGGAAGACAAATTTACAGGGGATGAGGACACCTTGGTAGCTCAATTGGCGAAAGCACTTAACGTGATAATGAGGGATTCAGGTTCGTGTTACAGTAAAGGCAAATGATTTTTTCAGTAGAATTTCACAATCATGACCCAGGAATTAGCTAAAAATTCATGGCGTTACATTTTTGGTGCTAAATCATTGCACAACAGAGCAACATAAATGATTTGGTGAAAATTTTGCAACTTCTGTGGCATGAAAAAAGCAATGTTTGACGAGGTGTTCAGGTTAGTTGAACATATTTCTGCAGCTAAGATGCAATCAAATCATGAACAAATCACTAAAAATATTGCTAATCAATGATACAAGGAAGGTTTTAAAAATGAGCAAATTCAATGTATTAGAAATGAATAAAATCTAAAAACAAGGAAAACACCACCTTATTAAAAATTAGAAAAATTTACCTTCACATGTCCTAGATTTCCTTTAGCAGTGTACAAATATCGTTCAGGGTCACAAAACTTCCATGCTGATGGAGAGACAACTACATCCCCAGAAACACACAAATGTTCAGTCAATCTCACTTCAGGGATTGGGTCCCCAACCAGCACAAAATGCCTATATTTTTCAGTTCCAACCACAGCAAAAGTACAAGTGCCAGCTGATATGGCAAATTTCACTAAGGGATAGACAGAAATTTATTTATAATTTTAATTTAAATTTAATTTAATTTATTTATATCTTTACATGAAATAGCTATAATCTGTTAGCACATACAGTAGACTCTTATAATTATGAAGTTCAAAGGACCAAAATGTCAGCAGTCCGTTACATACTCAATTTTGTATCCACAAATATTTTTATTAACACCACAAAAAATAACCATTTTGCAGTTTCTTTTGGTCTGTACAATCTTTTGTGTGTTACAACGTCTAGGCCATGAATCGTTACGAGTAGATTAAAATTTGTGAGCTCAACTACTTTAAGTAGCACCATAATATGTTGTTGAATAGGTAATAGGCATTGAATAGCAGTATGGATTGGGTAGGCAATCAGCCAAGAGGAGATTACAATTTTAAATCTAGTAGCACTAACTACACTGGCTTTTTCTGGTAACTTTGAAAAAGTCTAATATCCAGAATTCCAAATAGTGCCTGTGTCATTATCAGTCTGCACTGAGGCACATTAAGTTTACCACTTGTCCCAGGACTACAAGAGTGGATACATGCCCATAATGGGAAAGTATTTATTCGCTCCTGGACATACATTAGGTTAGTAAAAATATATAAACTATAGACTGTGACAATTTTCAATTGAACGGTAAGTGGTTTGCAGTACTGCCTAGATGAGGAGTCGGTCATAATATGTATTGCCTTTTTCTGACTCATTAATATCTATTTAACCTCAGATGCATGTCCCCAAAATAAAAGGCCAATGGTAAGATGACTGTGAAAGAGAGCAAAATATATATTTCTCAAATACCTACCCAGCAGGAATCATCATCTTTAGTTTCCTCAATAGGTATAAAGATAGGGATAGCTTCTTGTTAACCTCTGAAATGTGTTAAGTCCCACTTTAATGACAAGCTTAGTCATGGGTGGAAACAATATATTTTAGATAATAATGGAATGAAGGAACAATAATGGCCAATCAGAGCAGACTTCACCCATGAGCACTACTGAATAAGCCTGGGCCATGACCCTATGTAAGCTAGGACTGACATCCCTCACATCATTAACACTGATGATGATGAATTATTCATCCAAACATTGGCAGTAGCTAACTACTTAACCCTATATGAAACCTGAGAAAATTTCAGATATTCTATACCTACCTAATTCATAATTAGGACACATGCAATGGAAGAATTTTTACCTCGAAGAGAGATTTGCACATCGGTTTCATACTTTCCCATTGTTTGCTGAATGTAAAGGGCACACCTTAAAACTTGGTTGACAGTAAATTCCATTCTATCATCACAAGTACACCTCCAGCAGCACAAAAAAGCATCTCCTAAAAATTTGGGGCCATCAAAGGATTAGTATCACAAAAACTAAAAGTTGTATGAAAAACATAATAAGGAACAACTTTTACCAGAAAATTTGAGAATATCACCGCCATAATTCATTATCTCTTCCACCATCTTCCCAATGTATGTATTGAGGGTTTTCGTCATGCGGTACGTGCCACCTTTTCCAGTCAATGTGTATTTCTCTGTGAGGCTCGTAAAACCTACCCAAATCAAAGATGAAATCCAGCATTCATAATAAGCCCAAGATATTAAGATAGGTATAATCATAACAAGAACGGGAATATTTTACGATGCATATTCTCTGGAAGATTTTAATCATTTTTAGAGTATTTACATGCAACTACCATATACATATATGGTATTTATAGTATACACGGAAGGTACCACTGGTGTTGCCATGCATGAAAATCACAATCAGCAGCCAAGACATCATAACATCGCTCAACTATGTACTTAAACATTTTAACATAGCAATATCATCTGCTTTGTAATGCCTGTTGTTCATTTGTATTCGTGAAGCTTTTTTCATACATGGTGTATTTGCGAAGCTTTAAAATACTCTAAACAATTTAGTTCATATTTTAAGTATAAGTGGGCTTAGAAACAGTATCTCTTCATTAGTTTCACATTATGTTCATTAACCACAAAAAATAATCAATAACTTTGGAAATCAAGGATGGAATTCCATAAACACAACACTTAATGCATGAAAATTGAAAGCTTCTCAAGCATCTATGTGAAAATTATGTCTACAGTTGACCTTGTTCACCACAGTCACTATTCATTGCTGAAACAAGTGGTTAAATTCAAAGATAGTATAAAGAAGATTTTCTAATGGAGGCCAGACCCTGAAGTAATAAGTCTTTGAGAATTCCAGGCTTCACTTGTCAAGGGTTATGACTATAGTAGCCGTAAGCATCCAGTGCAAGGTAGAGAATAGAAACGCCTACTCAAATAATCTTTCAAGAAAATGAAAATCGTTTCTCTTCCATTGTTTTCCTATTTTATCTAATGGGAAGTGCTTGACTAGGGTAATCTAAAAAGAATAAAAAGAAAATGACCGTACCCAAACAAAATAACTGATCCTAGAGCTGAAAAATTGCAAATCAACGTAAACACAATCGACATTCAGCTAATTCTAAAGTAAAAATTAGGTCAAAATTTGTATACATAAGTAAGACTCCACCACATGGATATGCATAGAATTCATTCACAAAAAAAGGACAGCCGTTAGCGTGTACATGTCAAGGGGTTTTATGGCAGAAGTACAATCAGGAATCCAGCAGAAATTTGGGCAAGACAGCTGAGCAAATATTCAACAAACTTATATAAAATAGTCAAACCCTCTCTCAGGGACAATGTATAATGTCCATACTAAAGAATTCAAAAGAGATATGGTACTTTTTCACAGTTTTTATTTCAAGTCGACCAGTTTCGTCGCATAGGCGACATCATCAGGTACATAAGTTTAGTGTGTTGCAGAATTTATACAAAATTTTTGGAAGGGGGGGGGAGAAGAGGCAGGAGAAAAGGGAGGGGAAGGGGGAAGAGGGTATGTGAGAGGACGCAGGAATAGGCATGGGTGACACGTTGGGAGGGGTGGGAAGTTGTGGCGTGGGGTGGGGGGAAGAAGGCTTGGTTGGACGTTGAGTGCAGCATCCATGGCGGGGGTTGGGGCATCATCCTCGAAAGGTATTGCGACTCAGGGGAATATCCAAGAGGGGGGAATGGCTGACAAAAATATTCTCGTTAGCAATTTTTCCTTCCTTTAATTGCTTTCTTATCTCCAGCTCCTCCAAACAGTCCATCCTTCTTCCCTTTTTCTCCAGGTGGAGAATCTCCGGGACAAAGTCACTCTTATGGTCATTTTCCCGTAGATGCTTAGCAAAATGGGATCTGTTTATGTTCCCATTTCGTAAATGTCTTTTGTGTTCATTTTGTGACCAAAAGAGTGACTTGGTCCTGGGATGTATGGGATGAAGATAAACTGTAAGATGATGTTAGCGATGAGATCCTGTAGAAGTAGGAAGGTATGGTTGAATATATGGGAGGGAGGGCATAAAAAAGAGCAAATCAAGTAGTTCAAGATTGTGGGTAGTACTCTAAAGGAGGAGTCTAACGGTATGGACATAAGATGCAGAATTGCATTGGCTAATGAAGCATTTTAAGAAAGGAGGGAATTGATAAGATCTGAGTAGAGATGTAAAGAAAAGGCAGGTGAAAACTCTAATATGGATCGTGGCACTGTGTGGGTCAGAGACTTGGTCATTGCAGAGGTACATAGACTGGAAGACTCAAAGGAGGATGTACATACACCACGTTTACCAATTGACCTCTGATCGATATGAACTCAGACCAATATCCTGAGCCAGCCGACTCGAATCGCCTGGTTTATCAATGCGAAATCGATTGAAATATTAATTTGCATCGGTTCACATCGATTTGAAATCTCAGGCTGGCAGAGAAAGTGGGCCGAGGTAGCACCCTTCTAATACCGATCCCACTTGCATTTACCATACTGAACTGAACCGGCAAAATCGATCTGAGTTCAATTGGCAAACATAATGATAGACTGGAGGCATTTGAGATATGGATGTGGAGATGGTGACCAGAATGGCGAGGTGGACAAATGAGGAAGAATTGCACACGGATGAGGCTTTTAAGCCACTGGGTGATAACAAATCCCACTAATCAAAGGGATCAGAACTAATCCCTTCAGCTCTTGAGGGCTCCTACGTAGTGGCTTTGAGAGATGCAATGCTTTCTTTCCCTTCTTTAGGATGAGAAATTTATATCTCAAGGGCTCTGATGTTTTACACAAATGAGTCATTTTGAGAGTCTGCAAATTATACTCATTAATTGCTCATTATGAAAACTATAGTAGCAGAAATTCATCCATATTTACATATTACCCTCTACGCCACCTCAAAGGTGTTTGACAAGGGGATGATTGTACCCAGTAGCAATAGTACATCTAGATAAGTGCCTGGCAGGTGTTAAAGTGGCTACTTATGTTAAACTAGACATTAAAATGCAGTTTCAGTCGCAGCATGCTCTAGGACATTTTAGACAGCAATTGTGGCCAGCACCATCTCGAAATCAACTATTCACCCCATTTGATTCAAAGAAGTCACAAAATAGAGTCAATTCAATTATGTTGAGTAGAGAATTCATAGAGACAGTAGTAAGTCTTCATATCGTAAAACTGTTTCCCTATCAAAACTCATAGATCTAATAATTTATTTCTATCAAACCTACTGGAATTTTTCTTAGGGATATTCTGGGAGATTCAGTCAGAGATGCACAAGGAACAGGTATTGAGGAAATCATGGCAAGTGAAGATGAAACTAATATGCTCTGTTCCAATGATGCCATAGCAGCCATTGTGGAGAAGTAGGGGTGGCTCGAGACAAGAGATTTGGAGGCAGAGGGGAGTTCCAGCAGCTCTGGGGGTATGGAATACACCCCTGGGAAAGGAGGGGTGTTATCAGAAAAATTCATATCAAACTATGGTCAAAATGTAGCATTATAAGTTGCTTGGAAACACAATTTCGCCTTTTTATTAGACTAGTTTTTACTGACAAGTGTGGGTTATGACAAGTTTGTAAGTACATCTTTCCTTTTTTATCACCACTAAGTTTTGACTAAGTCCAGACTTTTTTTATAACAATCACTTAAAGTATAAATATAAACTCTAACTCAGTTTAAGACATATGTCCACCATCATACCACCCAGCTAAAAAAATATTTAGGTTTTTAGTTTTAGGCCTATGAACAAAATCAATCAACTATGACAAGCTCTTGGGGTGACCGGAGAAATTGCCCTCTCCCTACCCCCTTGGGACCACCAATGCATAGAACCCAGAAGCCTTGCAAGAATCTTCTAATGTAATGGATCAAGTACTAAATGAGTGTACAACATGATGACCAAGTGGAAGAAAATTAGACTCTTTTTACAAGTAAAGAGAAGTAGATGGCCGTCATTATGCTATAAGGAGAGGTGCTGGAACAACCTCCTGGAATCCTTCTCTAATCTTGGAAGCTCATGAAATGATGGAAGAAGTTTAAAATATATTTTAAAAAGAATTTCTCATGAAAAGAAATTAATCATGTTGAGAAAACAACTGTAGAGTTAATATAAAATAAGATCATCAAATACAAAGAGCAAAGCATGCAGCGAAAACATTTGTGCGAAGGGTTGAGCTATGTGGCTCACATGTATGGACCATTGGCAATACAGGAATGGAAAAAATAGAGCTGTTATAAACATATAGGAGCCAGAGGCAGACGCTGAGGATTAAATAATTGGATAAGATTACAGAGACATTGAAACATGTTAAAATTAGTTTCAGTTATGGAGGATTGCAGAGTATGAAGCCATTTTTTCATTGTCTAGGAATGAAATACGCACGTACATATGAAGGTGAAAAATTCCAAGTAACACTTATTTAAATAGTTAAAAGCGAATATGTCAGTGAACTATCTGATAAAAATATCATTTTACTCATGAGACAATATCTCTAACACTACCACAAATCTACCGAAAACCTTCCCAAGTAAAATGAATTACATCACGTGGAGTACATCACTAACATAGATATCTCAAGCCAGAAGTTAACGTTCATTGTGTAACGTATATATTGTGTCACAGCGTATAAACTACAGTAAATACACATGAATACATGTTTACAGAAACAGGATTCAGCCATAAAAAATAAGAGGAGGTAACTTCAAAACTAAAATAAAATTTTGGAAAGAAGTTAACTGAGACCATCAGTAAGGAAAAGTTTCCATTGTAAAAATGAGGAACGCAAAGTAAGCGAACACGAAGACCACTTTTGAATCTTGAATGAATGTAGGTATAAACGCAATAGAATAATTTTTTCAATGACCTGAAACGTCTCCCAGCAGAAGTACACATTCGATTCTTCGTCTTTCTTTTCCCGGAGTAGGTAGATGCGAGAGGATTGCATCTGGAAGAAGGGTAGCAAAAGTCGTAGTTTTGTTGTCTTCTGATGACGGCCTACTATAGCTTTTATAGCGTGAGCGATTCCCTTCAACAGTAGGGTCTGAAGGATCACGAGAATCCATCGTCGCTTAAAATTGTTGATAGGTGAAGTTCCTTGAAGTTTAACCCATTTAAGACCACAACATCCTTGACATTCGAATCTAACTGTTTATCTGCAGATCAATTAGCCTTCCTTTTCGGGGACAAGAAGGAACTTCTGTGGTGCACAGCTGAGTTTCCTGATCAACTGCAAACTCTTTCAAGTTGATACGACACAGGTTATGAGGATGACAGAAATCAATGAAACGATGAGAATTACATTTCTATCAAGTTGTAAACACAATTCCAAAGCCGTATTTAAATGAAGCGCTGGTTACATCAGAATGGTATTGCGCTTTTGCTCCTTCCACTGAAATGCGCCAAACTTCAAATGAGGCAATTATTAACACAAGTCGATTGTAATGTATGTGAATTACGACAAAGAAATACAAAACGTCCAGCTAAACCTACAGAAAAAAAATTATCCACTTCATATTACTTATCGTCGCATCAATTTCTGTGAAAGACATTCCTGTTGATGTCAGTGATTATGGCTTCATATGTTAGATTCTCCCATTTTTATTTTATGACAACGTTCATCTTTCTTGCTCAAAACTTTCGAGAATTTTCTCTTCAAAAACCTAAAACTTCTCAGAAAAAATTGCACGTAGCGTTTGTGAGGGGTGATGATATTTAAAAAACTGATCTCCTTTAATGATATAAATTTCTATAGAAAACACTGGCATCATCGAGTTCAGAGAAATGTCACAAAAATATTGTGTATTTTTGAAGTTCTATTATTTGCTTATACCTCTATAATTCAAACCCAAAATTGAATTTCGAATATTATGAATTTCAAGAAAAACCTCAGTTTTCTCTCCAACAACTAAGACAAATACCCTGCATCAAAAACACTTTTCTTCATGTAAGGTTGCAGCAAGTCTAATATATAGGAGTGGATAAATAATAAAATCACGAGGAAGATAATACATTATACCAAAAAATAATAGAAATGATGCAAAGGAATATATAGGCAAATTAATAAAATCTGGAACCTTATATCTACATATGGAGCGAGAAAGATGAATAGGCCCACGCAGCACAAACGTCCGATGTATGTCCCGATGTACAATGTATTCACAAGCATATAATAAAATAATAATAATTGTATACAATATTTTACCTCTTCAAGATTTTCCGAGTAATTAAACCATCATTGAGCATCAACAAACAGCCATCCACTCCATTTGAACTGTACTCTCATCAATAGCCTGGACTTGCTAATCACCGTCGACCTGTCTATACATTGCATTTTTTAAATTTCGAAGGAAAAAGTATGTTTTTCTTCCCATTTTTCCCCTCCCACTCTTCCCCCCGCCCGGTATTTTCTCCAATCAGCCCAACGCTTCCCACCCCTCGCCGACCCCTTCCTACCTGCCCCTTACCCATTACACCATACTCCAACGGTTTTTCCTTCTCCCCCCCATTCCCTTCCTTCCTCTGCACCTAATTTTGTATATATACCCATGTGGGATAATATTTGTACCTGAAGATGCCATTACGTGATGAAACCCGGGTAGTAAACAATAAAAAATATTAGTGGACAATTACTTGGAAGTTTTTGATATCCTTTTTTATGGCTTCATTCCTTGAGGTAAAAGTGAAGAACTCTCATTATTTTTGGATAACCTTCCTATGAATTCAAACAATAAAACCTATAAAAATGAGCAAGAGACTTTGGGTGTCATAGGAAAATTTAAAAGTTACCAATGTATAATTTGCAATCAAAATTTTCCATTTATTTTTCTTTCAATTAAAAGTCATACCAACCTTCCAGATTTAATCTTACAGATATCAATGATTCAAATATGATCACACAAATTTAGCAATATGAAAAGAAAAAAATCCAAGTTCTAAATTCATTTTCAAAAACGACAAGTATGGGGTACAAAACTAGCATTCACATTAAGTACCTTCAAAAAAATTGTGCTGTAGTGAGGAGTTCAGTATATACAAGGAAGACTACTTTCACTTTCCCACAGTTGGGCTCAATCATACATAGAACTTATCAGTCAGGTATGAGCTACAAGTAGCCATCACAGATACACACTCATTGTTTTCACGATAGGCCGCCGACATAGGGGGCATCTTCTACTAACTCTTTCCACTATCAATACACAATCCTCACACATGCACAAATGTCTACATGGCAGCACTATAACAGTCTTTCTCCTCTCTTGGCAGACAGAACACATCTTTTCCTCGAGTGCTGCTTCCAGTTTTTTCTTCAAGTTCAACATTGAATTTGGACTCTCACCTTCATCAGAACTTGAAGCAATAGAATTTCCCCCAACAGCAAATATATCATTCACCACCCCACCTTCTGCATTGCGCCTTCTCCTCCAAAACACATGACGGCGATATATATCCAGCTGGTGAATTACAAACTGACAAGGTTGTCTCACTAACTGAACAAGAATCATTACAGCCTTTAAGTGTAGAAGATAAGCACGAACAAAAAAAGTTTTAAAAATGTTCTTGTGCTTTAAAGTTAGCCATATGAGAAATACACCTATCGCCAACCCCCCACAGGCTTCACAAGGAATGTCTACAAAAAACTGAAATAGTTTCACAGCAATATCATATAATCCTGAACCTGTATCAGCAATAACACTGACAAATGACTCGTAAAGAGTACATGCTATGTTAGTGCAGCTGAGGACTATTAAGTGACACAAAAAAATTAATGAATTCGGAATAAACATTATAGCCATCCAAATACTAGTGCCTAGTAGGGTAATGGCACTTTTAAGTAAGTTGGCTGTTTTCACAAAACATAAAAGAAAATCTTCAAAAGCTGATGACACGGCAAGGCAGAATAGGAATGGTAACCTGACTAAATAAAGTACAGCTCCTTTTATACCAGCTAAAATTCCAATGCTCCCTTCAAGGATGAAGGTAATCATTCTTAATAAAATGTCACATACTATTGACAAAATTGCTTCAACGTCATTGAGAAAAGTCATAAAATCTTTACAAACAATTTTTATGGCGGTGTACAATGAATCAAAGGCAAATAATAAAAACCTCGCAATTGCATTTGCATAGTACACCAAGTGAGAGCCTATTAGGCTACTGATCATGAACACTGTTAACACTTGCTCAACAACAGCTTCAATGGCTGAGGTGACCAGGTGGGAGAAATAATTTAAAACAACAAACGCCATTTAAAAGCCTTTCCATAATTCAAAACACAAACTTTATCTCATCTCACTCTGAGGAACGTTCGGGGGTAGGCATTCCAACGCCGCATTCACTGACCTTTTTTTCATGGGTCGTAGCTAATTGTAAAGAGAAAATAGCCAATATATATTTTGAATTAACACCGATAAGCCGTGATAATCTAATGGTTAAACAAGAAATGGAACTTGATATCAAAATATGAAATTATTTGCATTTGTGCCATTGACGAACTCACACGATTCAGTTGATTCAGTTGATTCAAATCTTCTCACCCTTCCCAATACAGAGACATCTACCGTTTATGTTTACATACATCCACAGCATCCACATCAAAATAACACGTGAGCGAAGCGTTAATACACGTAAATATCCAAAACAAACCCCGCGAAAGAGCAATTTTCGGCCGAGTGTGGTGACCATGTAATTTTTTGAATGTTATAGTTATTGAGAGTGCATGTTTACTGGATCTTGGCTAGTTATTATTTCTCGGGGAAGGTCACTTTCATGGTGATTGAGGAAAGTGGGAATTATCTTGACGTAAGCTCATTTCGCTAAGTGTACTGAAAATACTTCGATAACGACAGGAGGCTTCGTGATGATGAAGCCCTGGTCGATTGTTCAAGATAAGTACAAATTAGAAATCGGTCTTGGGAGAAGAAGTATGTATACACACAAACATAATATGCTAAAAAGGCTAGTATTGAATCCTTGTCGGGGATATCGAAGAATTCGTGCATTCTCAAAGAAAAAAGGACAACTGGCATATGAAGCCGGAACTGGTCTTATTTTTAATTCTATTTCTCGGCAAAAGAAAAGTAAGTTTTTTCACATCTTAAGTGGCTAGTCTTGATGGTCTGTTCCTGAATCTACTCGTTTGTTTCTTTTTGTTTAAACTCCCTGGCGAATATAAAATGTGCGTAACATTTGAAAACAGAGTGCAGAAAATGTTCATCCTGGTCTTTGCACTCTTTCTGCACATTTTTCATCTCTTGCACACTTTTTGCACACTCTTACTCACTGTTTATCAATAACGACTCTTCATTCATTGCCACTATATGTCTGTATATGATTGTGAATAATGATATTTAACTGTCAAAATTACCTATGATGACTATTGAACCACCCCTTATTTTCATTTGTAAGTGGGGTTACAATTCTTGGTAAACCACATGTTTATGATTTTTTGAAATAATAGTAATTATGTAGTTGTAGACCTTCACCACCCTTTCTATTTCCTATGTGTATTCTTTAATTTCATGCACATTTTAGTCACACTTCAAGAATGCTATTCACACTTTAGGTGTTCCAAATCACACTTTTGTCTCTGTTTTCATGCTTTTAGTACACTTCATGCACACTTTTCTCACTTAATTCACATTTATTGCACATTTTTCTGCACTGTTAACAGTTGATTTTCTTATGATTTAATTTTATTTGTACAATTACATTCACGGTACAAATAATAACAGTTTGTAATATTATTACGTCATCATAAAACTGGTTACTGATACACACACTTATGTACATTCTTTTTTTACATGTGAGAAATTGCTCAGTCTAACATGCACACTTTTCTCACACTTCATGCACATTTTATTTTCACCAGGGCTTAAAAATGAGATGTAAAATAGGGTTGTAGGTGGTCAGGAAGGGTGGAAATAGCAGTTTTGGTAATGGTTCCCCGACTCCATAACTACCTGGTACTCTTATGCCAACCGATTTAGCCCACTTTTCCATCCATTCCATATTGTCTAATGCTTTCTTTTGGTTGATTAAGTGAATATATGTGGACTTGTCCCTTTGAATCTTCTTCTCTGTGTTGAGTCTCAGAGCTAAAATGGCTTCTCTCATTCCCCTACTTTCCTTGAAACTGAATTGGTCCTCCTCCAAGAATTCTTCCATTTTGTTTCATCTTCCGCAACGTAATTCTGGTCATAATTTTCATTGCGCTGTAAGGCTAATTGCTCATAAGTCTTCTCATATCTCAGCCTTTTTCTTCTTTGGAATGCTGATGATTGGGTCAAATGGCATTTGTTCGCTTGAGAGGAGTCACATACAAATCTGTACATACAACTAGAGACCGTTAATTCAAAAAATAACGGAAAGAAGGAGACAACAATGCCCCCCAGATTAAGCGGCTATATATACGCAGGAAGGAAGGCCTGCATCTCATTACTGCTCTGAGGACGATGGAAGTGTTATCCGTCGAAACGTTAGCAACAAAAAATCTTACTCGGCTAGAAGCCCGAGAATTTTTTATTTAACCTACAACCCTATTTTACATCTCATTTTGAAGCTCTAAACATAATTATCCTATCACAATATTGAAAATAGTGATTCTCTCACATGCTGCTACTTTTCCTGGGTGCTTATTATTCCAACACCTTTATTTCCATTTGTAGATTCAAAGTGTATTATCTAATAGGTACCATCCCCGTGTTCAGTCCAGTTCATAACGCTAATACCCAAAACATCCATACCAATTCTTCTCCTCTCCATTTTCCGGTTTTCCAATCATCTACAGCCTTAAAACTTTCTTTCATTCCAGGTATGATTCTTAAAATTTTGCTTGGTTCTAACTGATGTACCCAGTCAAGTTGTCCCTGCCTGTAGATCTGAAAAAACTATGTTTATCAAACATATGACTTAGGAGGTTGTAACGAAGTTCTTGTGAAGCATCATACACTTAAAATAAGTTCAAACAGCCTGGATACTATGGGCATAAAACTATATAAAGATTATCTAAAAGGATAAAGCTATTACCAAATGCCCACAGATTTAAAAAAAGAATCATAAGATATTAGATTGAAACCTCTGTATGCATCTTATGTCTTTATTATGTCTCAATCTGTAATTCTTTGATATTTATGACATTTCATATGCCTACATTATGTATTAGGGTCATTCCATATTATCTGATCCGATAAAAAATTAATTGGTTGCATGAGCATTTGTGAAAAAATCCACTTTTTGCTTTTACTTTTTACTTTTCAGTATCATAATATTTTGTCAAGCACATATTTTTAATAGTCTTATGTATTTATCAGCATTTGACAAATACAAACAAATGTTGAAGTGTGGATGAAATTCACTCATTTGTCAGCTGTGTGAACTATATAATTTATGCTTACAGGTTTCTGTTGTTCCAGTGGATTGGAAGTGTGCAATCATCATTCCATTGTTCAAAGGGAAGGGAGGAAAGACCAAATATAATAATTATCGGGCCATTAGTGTATTGAGCATTCCAGGAAAAGTGTTCAGCAAAATTTTAATCGAAAGAGTGAGGAATATTACTTTTGACAGAATGTGGGGTGACCAGTGTGGGTTTATGCCTGGGAGAGGATGTAGTGACCAGCTTTTTGCGCTTCAGGAAGTAATATAAAAAAGTATGGGCATCGGAAAGAAAGTGTATTGTGCTTTTGTTGATTTAGAGAAGGCATAAGGTAAATAGAAAGAAGCTCGTAGATAAGTTTTGTGAATCAACAGAGAAAATGGAATTGAGGGTAAATGTAGTAAAGTAGTAGTTTTTGATAAGAAGAATGGGGGGAATAACAGTATGATGAGGGAAATGGTGAAGTAATTGAACAAGTGGATAATTTTGTGCACTTAGGTAAGATGTTTGTGAAAGATGGACGGGTAGATGAGGAGATAAAGAGACGTGCAAATGCTGGAAGGAAAGTGGTAGGTAGCATGTGGAGCATATCAAGGCATGAGTGCCTGTCTAAGGAAGCAAAAATTGCTGTGTATAAAAGTGTACTTCTCCCCACTTTGTTGTATGGTAGTGAAACATGGGTATGTCAGGATAGACATAAGAGTAGACTAAGTGCCGTGGGTATGAGTTATCTGAGGAGTGTTTGCGGCAAAAGTGGGATGGATAGGGTCAGGAATGAGTGGGTTTTTTGAATGTGGGTTAGATGCTCCAGTAATGGACATTTATGTGAAAGGAATGTGTGTCGTTGGTTTGGCCATGTTGAGAGAATGGATGAGAGTCGAATATTGAAACAGATATATAAGAGTGAAATGAATGGTGGAGAGGTAGAGGTAGGCCGAGAAAGTTGTGGTTGAATGTGGTTGAGGAAATTCTTAGGAAGAGGAATATAGACTTAGTAGTCTTAAAAACAGGAGGGCATGTATGAAGCATTTTATGGAGGTAAATGAGTCAAAAGAGGTTTGCAAGGATAGGTCAGTATGGAGGAAATTATTGAAGCAGAGATAGGTGTACAAATATGTATTTATGATTGAAACTATGTGACTGTGCCTACCCCGGAAGGGAACGGCATGATTGGTATGTATATATGTTATGTATTTGTCTGGTAATTAGGTTGAATTTCTGTGTGAGAATTGATGAGTTTCGGGATTACGTCGTGTTGAATCATGTTGACAATAACAGTATGCGAGTGTTCCTGCTCCTTTTTCCGGTCTCCCTGATGAAATAAAATAATGAATAATGGCCAATTTTTATTCTCCTGTAGATTGATTAGATGTAAAAACTTCAGGTTAACACATGTGTAACCCAGACACTCTTTTAAACTGGTTGTCCTAATCATAGGTGTGCTCAGTGGAGTTAAGGGCTCACTGATTGAGAGCATCATGTGTATTCCATCCTCTGTGGCACAGAGGAAGTCACTTGCTGCTCACATACCTATGGCTGTCATCCTGGGCTCACTGCATCTATTCCGTATGCATGACCTGGCCACAGTGTAGCCTCTGATCCGCTGGGCAGTCGGACATAGCTTCGAAGCCTTGCCAATCCTATTGTGGTCGCTTATTATGCGCAGAAAGAATTTTGTCTCTATCTGTTCGGCAATGTATCTCTCTTATTTTATTGCTTCTGTCTGACCTAGAGATGTAGTGAGGCGTCATGATAATGTTCTCTGTGTTACTCTGAAACACACCAGTTCTGAATTTCTGAAGCAAGAAGAGCTTAGTGTGTAGCCTCTTAAGTATCTAGGGGCTCCCACCTTAATCCCTCTAAAAGTTGTGAAACACTATGTTTGCTTGTAGCAGTTTTAACCCTTTCGCTGCTGTGAACGTAGTAGCTACGTTCGCCCGGTTGACTGCTGTGAACGTAGCTCCTACATTCCGTTGGCAAGTGGTTGTTCCTACCCACGCTACTGTACTTTCTCTTTTTCTGCGAATGCCATTCGCCAAGTTCATTGTTATACACATTGTACTAATCCCATTCTGGGAGCTTCAGTGAGTATTGAGTTGCAGGTGCAACGAGAGGCATACTTTCTGTGCCGACGTAGGTTAGCGTTCACTTTTTCGCCGCACAGGGGCTGGAACGACTCTGCAGTTTGCCGCAGCGGAAGGGTTAAACAAAGCGTGCAGCTTTCTTTACAGCACCTAAATGATAGTGAGGGTTAACACCCCACATGGTTTCCACCTTCAGTTATATGAAGGAGGGTTGCTGCTCCCACCTCCAGGTTACTGGCTGACTATTAGCCAAGTCAGTCATGGCATCTTCATGGGTTTTCATAGAATTTATGAGCTGTCATATCCATACTCCAATGATGACCTGTACCCTTTAGATCAGCGGTGGCCAACCCCCAGCCTGCCTTGAACATTTTTCCTGCCCGCGAGATTCATCACATTCTAATGCAATAAATTTAACACAATAATAATAACTCATTATGTTTCAATTTTTCACTCCAAAAAAATATCTATAGTGGGTCTAAATCTAATATGGGGATATGTAATTTTATATGTGGCCCGTGGAGTTATGATGCATTTCCAAATTGGCCCGCAAGATCATTTTGGTTGGCCACCCCTGCTTTAGATAGTGTAGCTTTTCGTGCATAGCTACTTATTCATTGTGTAAACTTGATTATTTGCAGCTAACCTCTATACCTTAAGGTCAATCCTCCCTCTCTACCCAGTGGATGCACTCAGTAGCAGTAGGATAGCCATGAGCTAAATGCTGTACTTGCATTCATATAGACTGTGCCATTCCTATCATAATATTTATGGAATATGTAGGATATATGCGAGAAAGGAATCTTTATCATAAACATGACCAACTCTATGATTATAACTTTTCCAAGTCCAAGACTAACTTTTTTCTTAAGAATTCAAACTACCCTAATTGCCTCCCTGTGTATAGTTGTTTCATGATTTTGTTCCTTTCCAGTGATATGCTACCATGCTTATGACTGGAGTGAAGATGTGAAGTCAGCATACTCAGTTCCACTGGTGCAGTGCACTGATGTTGAAGTGTGGCAAGAAAGTACCCCAGGAGTTTGTATGAAAAAAGGTAATAAAAAGGATATGATGGAATTTGGGTCATTCCATGTACCTACACTGATCCATAAAAAAATTAATTGGTCGCTTGGTCATTTTTGAAAAATCTTATTTTTGCTTTTACTTTGTGCTTTTCAATATCATCATATTCTGTAAATCACATATTTTAATAGCCTATGTATTTGCCTGGTAATCAGGTTGAGTTTCAGTGTGGGCATTAATGAATTGGATTACTTCCTTGTTGAGTCATTTTGACATCGACAGTATGCAAGTGTTCCTGCTCCTTTTTTAGAGGTCTGGAGTGGTCTTGATGCATTTTGGCTGTCTTTAATAGCCCATGGTTTGTCAGGCATGGCAGGATTGTTCTTTCCCTCTTTCGTGAAATCCACCTCCAAGTCTCGTCACAGCCAAAATTACTCCAAGTGAAAGTAATCCTGAAAAATCTATTCTCAAGACCATTCTCCCTGACATGAATTTCGGAGTGTCAAATACAGTTGCAATTACAAAACGAGGTGGCTGAAGCAAAATGTTAACCTGTCCAAGTGTAAATGACTTTTTATTTAGATTTTAACTTATATCTGATTCATTGTACATATATTAATTGAAAAAGGATATTCATGTAAAAAGTTTTTACGGGCATTAAGAATATTGGAGTCTTTATGTTACAATACTTTACTACTTGGATTATACAATTTTTTAAACTGTTTGGGATGTAATTTGTTGTACACATTTTTTGTAGCAATGTGTGCTAATTTATGCAAAATGTATGCTTTTGTGAACAATTTGAGTCAAGACACATTTACCTAACTACATTATGTAAAAATTGTATGAGTAAAATATTGTACAAGAGGCTGGGAAAATATTGTGTGGAGGATGAAGATAATGATAAAACTGCTTCAGTATTCTGCAGTGCTGGCAATTGCATAAAAGTATGCTGGTGACAGCTACTCAGCTGATTATACCCAGCAGGAAAATAACATGGCAACGAATTTCATTGGAAGTTGGACTATAATTTTTTCAATGATTGTTGTGCATTACTTCAATATTTTTCAGAATTAAAAGATTTTTTGCGTTCTTACAACACAGGTTTAATCAATGTGCGACATCAGCAGGTTGGATGTCACACAGTGATGAATCCTGATGATGTCACACAGCGATGAAACCTGAGTTCTAAGAACATAATTAATCTTTTCTGGAAAACCAAGTATTTCATCATTTCATTCAATATTTTTGTCTTTGGTGGTCAAATGTTTTATAAAATGCACATTTTTTTTTTTTATATTTGAGTCATAGAAAGAAGTGCATTAAATATTTCTAGCTGAAAAGAAGGTACAGTGAAACCCCTATTGCATTTTGAGGGAGGCATCAGAAAAAGTGTAAATTATGGGAAGATGTAAATTGAGGGAAATATTAATATGCAGGAAAAAGAAGCAAAATCATTACCATATCTTTGTAATTTTAATTAATTTAAATGGATCGCACCTAAATCAGATTTGTGTAAGTATGGAGCTGGCTGGTGCAATTGGCAGGGAAAAATGCTCATTTATTTTCCATAGTTTCTAGATTTCAGGGGGTGCTGGGCTCTGGTCCAACAACTAAAAAAGTATTCTGTTTTGACCCCAGTCTTTGCATCAAGGGCATGCATTTGTCCTTTGGAAATACTAGATTTCATCTATGCCTTAGGTTTGGCTACATAGGCTGTTGGCAATAAGCTCCTAATGTTTAAAAAATGTGATTTCTAGGTTTTCCTAAAACAAAGGGCCTCAGTCTCTCACTGCCATCTGCATTGGTGCCTATTAAACCAGTGAGGTGGGCTTTGCTATCTTTGTCCCCATGGTAAGAACCCTATTTGAAGTCTAGGGAGGTGTTGACAGTACATAATATAAAATACCTTTCTCGTTCACACTAAAAGTGTCTTCAAGAGCATAGCCATCAACAAGATATTGAGAAATTAGGCTCTTCCAGTGAGCTGTTTCAAGATCTACCCTTTTAGACTCACCACTGAATCTGATGTAGACAATATTTCTTTGAATTTTGGGGTTTCTGGTCTGATATTTATCACTTCAATGAATGTTAAGACAAACCTTTTAAAAAACACTTATCATCCTAACAGATGAAGCAACCAAGAAAAATACCATGGTAAACGAAGACACACCACCAGAACACTCCAAAGGAGTCCTGGAAGCCTTCACAAAGTACTCATGTAAAATACTTCCAATAAAAGCTCCAAGAATTGTCACTGTAAATCATAGAAAAAAGAACCCAGAAGTTTCAAAAATTCACAATTGCTGAAGGAATGAATGCATTAGAGAACTAAAAGAGATGTGGAATGATAAAGGTAATTCTAGTGATTCATATGAATGCAACAGTGACATATGACAATGCAAGGGTGAGGGGTGCATTTGAGGGACAGCGATTGGCTGCTTAACATGCAGACAGCAGAATTTTCTGCCCCTTTGACTTTCTGTTTTGCCCTACTATCAGACATCTCTTGCCATCTTGACTGTAGTGATGGCCTTGAATGAGAAGTAAGCGAACAGTACACTCCCATCTTTGACTTATGCTGTGCTTCACGGGAGCCCAGCTACTCAAGGGATTTCCAGGAAGGGCAGAGATTAGGAACTCAAGTTAGACATACGCCCTCTTTTAAGGTAACAATCTCTGGGAAAAGGGTTTATATGGTACACAGATTTACATGGTATCTGATCAGTACTTTAATTCATTGTCGCCAATACCCGAATGAACAAAATCCCTTCTCTTGGAGTATTGTTAATGTTAATCTGTGCTGGCTATGTGCCTTATGATTTGTATGGTGAGAATATCTGTCTAGATTTGCGGCTTCATGGTATTCCCTCTATGAGTGACTGGTGTTCTATTAGAAAATGCAGCTTTATTTACCATAAAAGTGTTCTTGTGTAAGTGATGAATTGACGTACTCTCCAAAACATGTTTTACTTATCTCAATTGCCCCTGGTTATGGTGTTTTTTTATATGTTATATCACGTCAATGGTTTCAAAGTATTTTCTTTTCTTCTTCAATGCGATTGTAGTAAAAGTATCGTATAGATTTGAATCTGGAAATATTTCTTGTGACTTTGTACATCGGCACCAACCACTCATGATGCAGGAACTCATTCTGTTTATGTGACTACGAAGTAATGGCATGTAGTGGTGCCTTAACGGCTTTACATTATAAAATTACATCAAATGTTATGTTTCAACAAGGTATTTACAAATGTGAGCATAAGGTTTTTGTTGGTTCCTTTTATCAAGGGACGTAATATCTAATTTTATGTTACAACATGTAACCTTACAACAATATGCTACTTTTCCGAGTTCCATCAGAGTGAAAACATCACCTGAGTAAAAAGAGTGACCACGTCTTCCTCATGCATCTGTTATTCCCATCTTATCATTAAGATTTCTGACGAATAAAACAAAAGCTGACCTTGCTGGAATGTTGAACTTTCAGACTGGGAATCTAGAAATATATTCTAATTTGATTTTCTAAGAACCACAAAAGTTTAGTCTTTGAATAAACATCAGCATTCCTTGAAAACATTTCCTTTCTATTAATTGGGAAGGTAGTGGAAGGCAAACGGCTGCATGCAAAAGGGAAAGGGGAATAAAATAATTTATCATTCCATGGGCGTAGCAGTCTATGAGACTGACATCTTGGTTTTAGGTTTAACATAAAATGAGATGATAATAAGGAGATTATATCACAGATATTGGTAACTGTACAGTGAAAAGATTGGACATTTATTTACAGGTCATCGAGCCTCAATGTTTATGCTTCAAAAGACTGGAATTTTATTGAGAAGGGACTTAAGAACTGGAGTTATTCTTGATGAAATTTTCTTGCCACCCAAATACAAGTTCATGGAAATTATAGAAGATAGAGAAGTGGGGCATTTATATCTAAAGTCAAAAATTTATTCACGACCGGATGATGATGTATTGTCTGCAATTGTAATTTTTTCTTTTCCTCATTTGGAATTTACTGCATTTCTGGAGGTAAGTAATTTTTAGCTATGTATTCATAAATAGAGCATTCACTGAAGATGGTTCACTTTGACTTGGGTTGTGTTTGACTGCTGTGTCTTAACTATCATATGCTATCATTCTGCCTGCAATATGTTCATAGTTTCTTCAATTTAAATCATAAATACTAAGGCAGGTGGATTCCTTCATTTTACATAAATTGAAAGGCAATGCGCCTCATAGCAGATAAAATGAATTAGTCAATTTAATATTGTTATAAGGTTTATTTATAAAATGGAAAACTCGAAGGATAATGATTAGAAATAGGGTTTGTCCCGAAAGTTAAGGAACATGCAAATATGCCCAGTGTGTGGCCATAATGTATTTATTTATTTTTAATCCCGGGACACGTGTTTACATGTATGGGACGGTTTCATAGGCAAATTAAAAATGTATATATATAATGAGTATACCAGAATAGCAATAACAAAATATACACAGATTGAATACAAAAATACATAGCGTACAGTTAACTCAATTACATAGACGTAAGAAATTCATCCACCGAATAAAATGCATTTTTTATCAGATGATCTTTTAATTTTACCTTAAAGAGTGAGATAGATTTAATGCTTTTAATTTTAATAGGTAGGGAGTTATAGAACATCACTCCTGCATAGAGCGGGCTTTTAGCGTGTAGCTTTAGATTATGAGTAACAGTTCTAAAGTCATTTTTCCTTCTTGTGTCATACTTATGCATATCCATATTAGTTATTAGCTCTAGTGCAGAATAATGTTCTTTAATATACAGAATTGAAAAGAATATGTAAATGCAGGGGAACGTTAGAAGCTAGAGATCCTTAAAAAGGGACCTGCAGCTGTAATTTTTTCTTACTCTTGCCAGGATTCTCACTGCCCACTTTTGTAGTTTATAAAGCCTTATTGTGTGGTGGGAGTGGCCCCAGACTTCTACACCTTATTTAAGTCGACTGTAAATATCTGCGTAATAGATTAATTTAGCAGTTGACAGATTTGATATTGGCAATATTTGTCTTAGGAGGTAGTACCCTGAGGCAATTTTAGAGCAAAGACCATTAATATGTGTCCCCCATTGCATGGATTCAGCAATTTCCACCCCTAAGAATTAAAAATTCGATACGAGAGAGAGAACTTGTCCATTCCATTTAAGTAGAGGGCAAGTTAGACTCTATTTTCAGTGCACCACCTTACCATGCAATCTACACCTTGTTGGAGGGTGTTGACAGTGTCATGAGTATATTTCATGAAGTGATTAGTATCATCAGCATACATTGTAAGGTCACAGTGATTGAGATAAGATGTAAGATCATTTATATAGAGGAGGAAAAGTATGGGGCCCAAGATCGAGCCTTGGGGAACCCCTATTGAGACTACCTTTTGATCTGACATGGCCTTTATTTTGACTACTTGGGAGCGTTCGCTTAGATAGGATTTAACCCATTGATTAGCAATACCAGCAATTCCATAACTTTTTAATTTATCCAGCAAGATGCTGTGGTCAACACAATCAAAGGCCTTCCTTAGGTCATAGAAGATCCCAATGGTGTCACTGTGATCATCCAGTGCTTTTTCCTTTAAGGAAACCATATTCTATGTTCTAGAGATAATTTGAAACCTCTCCAGATATGATGTTAATCTTTGGTACATTACACCCTCAAGTACTTTTGAGAATAGGGAGATAGTGGATGTAGGCCTGTAGTTGTTCATTTCCCGTTTGTTTCCTCCTTTAAAAATTGGCACAACTTAAGCTGTTTTTAAAATCTTAGGGAAAGTCCCAGTTTTTAAAGAAGCATTTACCAAGTGAACAAGGGGAGCAAGTACGTGTAGGCTAACAGGACCTTTCAAAATGGAACATGGGATGCCATCAACTCCTGTGAGCTTTTTCTACTGATTCTATTGAGAATCCTTTGAATCTCCCTTTCATCTGTTGGATATAGAAATATAGTGTTAATTGAAGTATGAAACAAGGGTCTATTGGTCCTAGTAGTCTGTGACTGAGTTGACAGCTGTCTGGTAGCTTCAATAAAATAATTGTTAAAACAATTTGCTATTTCCACTGGATCAGTTAACTCCTTCCCTTGAATTGAAACAGAGTTGATGCAATGGTAATCCGTGGGTGAAGACAGCATTTTTTATTAAATTGCCTCTTTGCATCAGATACCATTTTTAATATTTGTAATATAAATGGGAGTTTTCAAATGTTGCAGTCCCTAAAAATATCCATAAAGGAAGCTTTACCCATCCCATAGAAAATACATCGATATTTACGATGTTTATTGGATTAGAAATAAAAAAATCTATCTCACTCTAAAACGTTGAAAGTTTGGCAACACTGCGGCACGGTTTGATTGATTGCAAATTTTTTATATACTAAGTTTGCATCAAAAGAATAAAAAATTAAGCTTCAAGACCATAAATTCTCAACACTGAAATTTTGGCCTACCCTAATGAACATGCGCTTCAAATTGTGTCTTTAAAGTGGAGAATTACAAGAATGCATGCATGATTGCATTAACCCAAGATGGCAAAGTAGCCCCTGCTCTTGTTTATTTATGATTGCTTGCCAGATTGAAAAAACATGCAGTTTTTAATTTTGTGCCCAGTGTAAAATGGGCATAAGATATTGTTTTGTTGCTGTTCTTATTTCTCTGTTTAGACTGTTTTACACGTGGCACGTAAATGTGCAATCTGATGTATGTATTAATGTGCATTTCAAATTGCATATTGCAAAGCAGTGATTGGCAAGAATACATATGCAAATGCATGAACATGAGATGGCAAAGTAGTCCGTTTTAATTCAATAGTTATTACATGGCAGATTGAGAAAACATGTAGTTTTTAATTGTGTTCCTAATTTCATGCCCCATGTGAAGTGTACTTAATGTTAATGCTCCATCATTTCTACTTTCTCATAGCAATAAAAGGTCTTAATTGGCTGTAGAAATAGTGTGAATAATGTCATTGCAATGCTATACGGATATCACGCAGCACTTTGAAGTACACGACAAGTAATACAAAATCTAGGCTCTTGATAATTGAGGCTTTCCCTGCACTACATTTATATCACCTACATATTCCTCATATTACCTCATGAATTATGGTTTTATCCAGTCCCTTTGCCTATAATGTCAACCATTTCAATATAATTGTCAACCATTTCTTTTTTCCTCCTGATCTTTTTGTATATTTATAGTATCATTGTGTATCAGAAAATTTGCAGCTTTGTCAGTAAGTTTTTCATGCATGTTATTTTATTTCATAAGGTCTGTTTCACATGGACATAGACCGTCCTTGCAATGAGCATTGAATGGGCAGTCCTTTGATGTTGGAGCAGATGAAATATGACCTCATGGGACACTATCTCAGTTGTATTGAGTTCGCCAAACTGGAAGAATGTCATGCGTACCAGTGTAATTAAAGCAATTGATATGTTCCACATTATGAAAGGACGAAAGGAAAATGATTGTCCAAAGGGGCTATATCCAAGTATTACTTAAGACATTTTGGGGTGGGTGGGTTTGGATCATCTTACATTGTCTTATGTAAGGGGGGGGAGGCTGGGGGTCTGGAACCAATTTACGTAAGATTTGAAACATTCTACTATTTCCGAATGAAATTTAGCAATGAAATGGAGCATCCGCTCCTTAATGGCATATTTTCCATAATCTCACCACTGCACCAATGCTCTTATTCTGTTGTTTGACTGGCCAGCTACATTACCTACATTCCCAACCAAAATGAGCATTTAACAAAGAACAGATTCAAATATCATACATCTTATGTAACACTTGAGAGAGAGGGGGAGGGTGGGAAAATCTTACATTGTCTTACTTAGGGAAAGGATGGGGTCAAAATTGGCATAAATTGTCTTACGTAATACTTGCACGGCCCCAAAGCAGTTTTTGGTGCACTCTTTATTACCACAGAGGTCATAGTAGGTAATTTCATGACCCTATTTGCAGAACTATATTCTTCAGATTGGTAAAGATTTCTCAGGAATGGCACCTGGCTAGACTTTCCATGGCTGACGTTTTGATGGGCCACTTGCTCATCATCCTTGGGGCAAAGAACTGAGTACCGAGCATTGAAATTGGTGGTGTGTATACTTAGTTGCACTGTCCAGGTGACTTCTGATTAACTGACGTTGTTTTCAATTTTCAAACATTTTTATCAATCACTGGTCTCCAGAGTTTGCTCTCTATGTTACCAGTATCCCTGTTCATGGTTTTTTCCTCAAGACTTATCTCAATGAACTCCTTGACCAGATGATCCAAGTATCCATTGGTGCAGTAAAGGATTTTGGCTCTATCAAAGTTAATGTCGTGAGCATTGTTGAGGCTATGTTTTGTTACGGCTGATTTATCAGGTTGATAGAGCCTGATATGTCTCTGTTATTCTTTCATTCTGGTCTCCATGGTGCACCTTCAACGCTGTTTCTATGGTATCCTTCCTATTTTGCCTCAGACCGTAGAAACATAGGCGATGCAGGCTCTTCCCAATGGTTTCTTGCAATCTTCCCCTAGTTGCATCATCAATTGGTGGTCCTTCTCAGGGCCACAAGAAAATCTTTATTGTTGTATCTCTTTTGCTGGAACATTGCCTTGGTGTTTCAATTATGAAGGTAGAAGCTCTGTATCAGCTACTAATTTTGCCTGGTGAATCAGTGTTGTGAGAATGCGTAGCCTTTGGGAAAGGTGGTATTAACTGCTCCCATTTAGATAGAGACTGGTGGGGTGATGCAGTATAGGTTGGTAACCTGTTACACTCATGTTCGTTGTGGCACTTATGTTTATTTTTGTGTTTTGTTGCTTGGGACCAAAACGTTTCTTGTGAGTTTTGAGGAGAGTAGATGATAAAAAGAGTAGTGAGTGGCATTAAATTTTGATTTTAGTCACTATAAAAAAGGGGGTGGCTTCCTGCAGACTCTACGTCCCAACATTCAATCAAGATTCCTCTCAATTAAAATGTCCAGGAAGGGAAGCTAGATGTTATTTTCCACTTCCATCGTCAATTAGATTCAGGGGTGTTGCTGGCTCATATGGATCTGGAAGTGGTCAAAAGTATCCCATTCATGTGGCCAAATGACGGAAGTATCGTCCATATGTGGGAATAGTAGCTGGGATGAAGTGGTGCTGTGTTTAAGGCCTTTTCTTCAAAGCTCTCCATGAAGAGGTATGCTATGGCAGATGACAGTGGGGAACCCATATGAATATTTGTAGACCTTGATCCATACAGGTAGTGAAGGTCATCCATGGCCATGTGAAACAGGACTAAATGGATTGTGACCTACAATGATGAAATTAATGAGAGATGTTTTATTTATCTCTTGATTTTTCAGGTAAAAAGGTCTGTTTTTGGTAAGACTGCCCTGAAAACTGAAATTAGTCAAGGCACTCTTTTGGTGCTCCACTCTGACAATACCATCAAAGTATACAGCCTTAAAGAAATATTATTGAAGGTAAGGAACTATATTATTCATTAGACATTAGATCATTACAGTTGTGTAAAATAGAATTTGTCAAATAATGAAGACAGTAATTGCAATTTTCCTCTGGCAAAATATATTTGTTACCTAATTTTTGTTGTATTTACATATTCTTCATCGTAGATGCTCTGCACCAATGTACTGCATCTAATGATAATGTAATACATTGAAACTTAAGTCACAATTAATGTGTTTTATCTACAGAAAATTGGAATTTTTGCCTAATGCTAAAATTCTACCACATCACGCTCGATACTTCTATTTATGCTGGAGGTGCCCAGTTTTAAATCTATAAATGTTAAATATGCCAAAAATTAAAGGAAAATAAACTATTAGTTCATAGTTAAACCTGTAGGTTTGTCATTGATGCAGCAGTGAAACCTGATGGTAAGAAATGTTTTCAATTTGAAGCTTTAAGCTTTGAAACTTTTTAAATTATTCAACCTAGTGGGGGTCCTGTTTTATATTCAAACTAGTATTAGTCACAAATCCCTCAGTCAAGCATGAGGAAATTTGATTTTAAGTAAAGAAAGTAAGGATGTGTGAACAACTTGAAATTTGAGTTGAGTCGAGTTTTTTATGATAACCATTTTTAAGTTGTTAGAAAAATTATACCTTCTCAGCACGAATTAAAGACAATTTTCATTCCCTTCCCTTCCAGACTTCCAAAGAAAAGTTTGTTTGTTTTACAATCAGAAGCAATATCCTTGACTTTAGGTGGATTGAATTGTCTAAATATTTAACCTCATCAGGGTAGGCTACCTAAGTTTGATTTAAGTTTTAAGAAGCATTAATTCTGCCTTGCTAGTGTTTCCTTCTTGTTTCTGTTGCCACTTAAAACTCAGGGTGAGAGTCTGTGACTCAGTCTTGGAAGAGTTAAGCCAAGCTGTGAGGACTCTGAACGATCTTTGAACAATCTTCTTATGCACAATTGCTGTGGCATGTGTCTCTTGAAACAATGAGAAGTGTCCATTGGTGGCTCTTTTGTGATGTGCCAAAAACATAATATGCAGTGTTTTATATTTTGTCTTTAGATGCCAGTCAGCAATAGAAAAATCTGGATTGGCGGGAGTAGCCATCATAGTAAATAACAGTTAAGAATGAGGGTAAGGGGGTATGTATGTACAATACAACAAAAGAATCATATTAGTTAGGATAGAAACAAAACCCATGGATACAATTTTAGTGCAAGTTTATATGCCAACAACGGCACGAGGAGGAAGAAATTGTCAAATACATGACACATTGGGAGACATTTGTAAAAAGACAAAAGGTGATGAAAATCTTATTGTTATGGGTGATATGAATGTGGTCATAGGAGAAGGAAGAGAGGAAAATGTTGTTGGGGAATTTAGACTAGGAATTAGAAATGAAAGGGGTGATAAACCTGTTGAATTCTGCCAAAGAAATAGACTCTGCATTACAAACTCATGGTTTGAACACCATCCTAGAAGAATATATACCTGGAGAATGTCTGGAGATAAAAACAGATTCCAGATTGACTTTATAATGGTGAGAAAGAGGTTCAAGAGTCTGGTGAAGGATAATTTGATGTAGATAGAGACTATAATATGGTTATGGTGAAAAGTTAGTTGAAGTTCAAAAAGTAAAATAAAAGGTGGAAAAAGAAATAGAATCTAGCGAAACTTAAGGATGATAGCATATTGGAACAAAACATACCAAAAAGCAACAGATGTAGAGAGGGATACATATAAATGAATGCAGTGAAGTTGAAGAAATTTGGTCCTCAGTAAAGGAAAACCTACTCTCAGCTACAGAGGAAATAGTTGAAAAAGAAGGGAAGGTGAAAAACAAAGACTGGATGGCAAGTGAAACAGTGGAAATGCTATAAGAGAAAAGAAAACTTAGAAACTGAATTAAGGAGGAGGATAAACAGAAGTTCAGAAGCTTGGGAAATAAAATAAATAGACAGATGAAAAAAGTAAGAGAGAAAAATGATGAAGGTCTATGCATAGAAATAGAGAAAAACCTGTTTGGAGGAAGGAGGGAAAACGGCTGCAAATTAATAAAGGCATTTTTTGGGGGATATATAAACAGAAGTAGGACAATAGTGGACAACAAAGGCATTTTGTTTGAGAAGGATGATGAAATCATTACAAGATGGAAAGAATATATCAAGGTACTCTATGGAGATGAAGAATTGATGGAAGAGAGCATTGAAAGAGAAGACATGATACCAATAGATGACTTAGGTAAACTGATACCGAGAGAGGAATTGGATCTAGCAATAAAAAGCCTGAAAAATAACAAATCCTATGGTATAGACGGCATTCCAGCTGAACTCCTCAAGGGAGGAGGAACTGATCAAGAACAGGCTCTATAACCTCTTCAATTTGATATATGAACGAGGAAAACTCGCTGCCAATTTTAAAACTAATATCATGATACCTATACCAAAAAAAGCTGGGGAATTAAAATGTAAACAATAGAGAATGATAAGTTTAGTGTTGCACGCAGCAAAAATAATGACAAATATTATCTTCCGTTGCATAGAAAGAAAAGTTGAAGGTATGATAATAATAATAATAATGATTTTATTGTCATTCAGCCTTTACAGCAATAGACAACGTCAAGCTTACATCTACAGAGATTATAAAAAGTATGTATTGTAGGTATATACAAGCTGAAACCAAGAACATTACACAAATTCAAATACGATTTCCTTTACACATTGACAGCACTTATAAAAAACAAGCAGTCCCATCGTCAACACAGTATGTAATTTAGGTATAGTGAATTCATGGTTTAAAATTTGGTTTACACACAGATTAAGTATAAAAAAGTAGCAACCTATACATTGTGTTTCATTTTATGAACAAAAAACATAACCCATTAACCCCATTTGTAGCAGCTCTAGATTTTTGTATCAAAAAATTCCTGCAAGGAATAAAAAGGTCTTGCAACAAGCCAATCGAACATTTTATTGTTGAAAGTATCTGCAGGGATATCTACCATACTACATGGGAACTTATTGTAGATTCTCATCCCAATGCTCTTGTAACTATTAAAAGATGTGGATAACCTGTAGTATGGTAAATTAAGTTTGTTGCCATTCCTGGTGTTATGACAGTGTATATTTTGTCTCTGAAGTAGGTGAGGTAAATTATTCTTTGTATATAATAAGACAGCATAAATATATAAATTAACAACTGTCAAAATTTTAAGTTCAATGAACAAAGGCTTACAGTGAGCTAATCTATCAGCATTCATCATAATACGGATTACTTTCTTCTGCAACAGAAGGATTTCATTAATACGACTGCAGTTACCCCAAAGTACAATTCCATACGTGACTATGCTTTGGAAAAAGAGACTATGCTTTCTGAAGATCAATTTGGCTTCAGAAAAAGCAGAGGTACATGAGAGGCAAAATTGGCCTTAAGGTTGATCATAGGAAAAAGATTGGAGTGGAATAGGAAAACATACATTGCATTCATAGATATGGAGAAAGCCTTCGATAATGTTAAACGGGACAAAATGTTTGAGGTCTTAAAGAAAGCTGGAATTGACTAGAGAAATAGGAGAATCTTATGGAATTTATATAAGAGCAAAAGAGTATTTTGGATGGAGAAAAAGAACAGGTTGAAGCTAAAATATGTAAGGGACTGAGACAAGGATGTGCATTATCACCAGTGATATTTAATGTGTATATTGAAGAGGCCCTGAAAGAAGTCCGGAAAAGAACACAAATGGATGTGAGAATACGTGGAGAAAGAATTGACAAGCTAAGATTTGTATATGATATTGCTGTCTTAACCAAAAGGGAAGATGACCTACAAATAATGATAGAGAAGATAAATGACGTAATGGGAAGAGGATACAACCAGAAAATCAATGCTACCAAAACAAAGATTATGGTATGTGATATGGAGGGACAAGCGAAGGTGCAGATTATGGTTGATAAGAAGCGTATTGATCAAGTTGATTCCTTTTTGTATTTAGGAAGTAGAATAACAAGAGATGGGTGAAGTAGGGACGAAATAGTAGAATAAATCAAGGCAAAATTACTTTCAACAAAAAAATTAAGCTATTTACGTCCCGATGTAACAGCTTGCTAATAAGGAAGAGGCTCCTTAAAACATATGTATGGAGTGTAATGCTCTATGGGTGTTAGACATGGACTCTAGGTGTAGAAGAGAGGCAAAGAATCAACTCGTTTGAACTCTGGTGTACAGGGGCATGCTAAGAATCGGATGGGCTGACAAGGTGACAAATGAAGAAGTTCCTGCAAAGAGTTGATGAAAAATGCAGCCTGTAGAAATCCTTAGTCCAGAGACAAGTAGAGCTTATTGGACACCTACTGAGACACGAAGGGCTCCTGAAGTTGATAATTGAGGGAAAAGGTAAGGAAAGAGAACTAGAGGAAGGCCACGTCTGCAATATTTGGGACAGATAATGAAGGAAGTGGGATGCAAAACCTATGCCAAAATGAAGAGGAAGGCAGATGTACGTGAGGAATCAACAGATTAAATACCAAAATTAATCAACAGATTGAATACCAAAGAAGATGATGCCAGTGTGACCCATACCCTCATAGAAAATATTGTCCATACCTCATTGCTAGACCCAAGGTTGTTCAATATCGAGTATATTTGTCCTTCGATACCTAAGAAAATATTGAATTGACTGACCCCGCACTAATGTATGCATTAAAATTTTTGTGTATGTAATCGTTGCAGCAGCAGAAATGGGAAAGAAAGGCAATCACGCCTATGGCCAAACAATTGACCTAAATTGTATTTTTAAATGGCAGTATGAACTGTAAAAATGTAGGTGCATTGGATTCAGAGGATTCATTATGATTGCGTCTTAGTTTACCATGGATTACATAGATAAATTCTGTAATGATCATGTCCTTGTGGTTACAAGTTACCTAAAATGTAAATTATTGTAAATAGCATTAAAACCATTGTGGTATAAACTACAAACTGAATTGGATTCAGAGCAACGTGAGGAATTCATCTTAGTTTTCTGCCGATTACATTGATCAATCCAGTGATGATCACACCCTTTCAGTTTACTTCATAAAAATATACTCAATTTATTGATTTTTATTGTTTCTTTCTCAATTTAAGTATTCTTTTTAGATTCTAAAAAGTTTTCTTATAAGATGAAGTATTTTGTTTTATTTGTTGCATTGATGAAAACTAGGACAGTAATCTGAAGTTATACAAGGCATTGAAGAATTTTACTTTTTCTTAAAAACAGCATTGATACTCAAATACAAAACAAAACTCTTTTTGCATTAAAGTTCCACCTCCACCTTATGCCAACTCCTCTGTGACTGAGATTTGCACAACTGCTCTTTGGTTATGACATTTTAACTTGTGTAAATGCTAATTAATTGATGTACACATAAGCCTCACTTCCTGTCAGTGTGATTGGGCAGTGTTTGAGAATGTGGCATTTTAAATTTAATTAAAATCTTGTATAGTTTTATAATTAAGTTAACCTTTCTGTAATAGGCAGGTTAGAGGGTTGTCTTTTCTCTGTCTTGTCCTCTATCTTCAGCTCCAAGATCATTCCACTGTCAACCTAATTAAACTAGTTTCACGCCTGTGAGAAAAAGATTGAAGATTCTGGCATAATATTCAACTTTAATAGATCTTGTTGTTGAGTTAGGAATTGACAATATGTAGCAAATCCTTAGAACATTATTTTTGATTATTAAAAGATCTTAATTGCCGAGGTTAGTCCTGGTAGCTGGAGTTCCTCTTAAGAGTTCTCATTTGTCCTGCATGATCTACCTTTTAGAGTGAACAGCATTGAAGTTCACCATCATCTTATTACGGTTTATATTGATTAGTGGCATGCGATCTTCAATGTCTGCTCCTTGGTGTCAAGTTATGTCGAGTGTGACCTTTTCTACCCTTTAATGTCAAATTCTTTTTGAAATGACATGTGTGTTTTGTTCATTGTTCAAGGTTGAAATAATGCTTATGCACCAAAACGTATGCATTTGGCTGGACATTACTGAAAGATTTTTACATGCTAACAATTTGTCATTTTTTCAAGTTCTTACGGAATCCTTATAAATTGGGAGAGACATTCATTGAAAACAATGTCACCAGCTGTGTTGGCAAACATCCCCTTGGTTTACCTGTGAATGTGCTGATATCCATTGCTCCACCAGTCCTGTTTGAAGTGAAAAGTGCTGGACATAGTCTTCAAATTGGAGGTCACCCATGGCATTACATTGTTTGTCCAACTAAAGGAAGACACCAGGTAAAGTCAATATGAAAGTTTCATAAGAAATTTGAACCAGAAGAAGAGTGTATTGTCCTCAGCCTCAATCTAAAATCTGAATACTGCTTTCCCTTAGTTCCATTTCACTGCTCCTAATCATTACTGACATTCCCTTTATAGGGCAGCGATCCCTCCCAGGGACCACCATTCAAAATTTGCTGCCCGAAACGTGGGAATAGTTTTATCTCTCTCTGCTGTATGCGTTAGTTACTAGAAAAATACCCTTGGGTTTTGGATGGCCTTGGGTGCTGATAGTGGCACTCCCTTCGAAGAAGTGGTCCCTCTGAGGGACTGCTGCCCGTTCCAGACCACAGTGGATCCAGCCATGCTTGAGGATGCACTTTTGGTCTTTTGGATTTTCTTTGTCTTAACCTCATTCTATATCTCAAAAAGTTAGTATATTTAACAATAAATTATATAATTTATATTAAAAGCATTAATTCATGATATTGTTTAATTTAAAACATGTTATTTAAGTTTTTTCATGATATTTACCCGATATTTATCTGGATTGTCACGAAACCTTGAATTTCCTAGCACATTTAAAAATTTTTTTAGTCTTATATTTTATTTATTATTGTTATACAAACTAGATGTAATTTCATTTAATTATGCCTTAAAAACACTCTCCATGCACATATCAAACCATATGCCATTGTGATATATTATGAGGTTCATAAATCCTCGAGAGTCTGAACGATGTGTACTCATGAAATTCTCCCGCTTGCTAGGTAGGTAGCCATGAAGAGGCCTTGGCGCCTTGCTCATCTCATTGAGTAAATTTCTTCTCTAGGTACTTTTTTGAGTGCCTATGAAAAGCATACAGATTTCAGCCACCAAGTATTGTATTTATTTTTAGGCGTTATGAATGAGATGGCTCTAGATTCTGAAGTGGGACTTAGATACTAATGACAGACCTTCAAGAAGTTAGTCTACAAATACCGTGCCCTTGACGTAATCTCATGAAGATCCAGTGCCTGGCTCAAATGGACTTCAGCAAAAGATATACCCTGGCACAAGAATGGTCAATGTCACTTCATCAATGCACAACCCGATGAAAAATAGTAAAGTTCCAAGAACTATAAAGTAGGCTTATGAGAAAATGTTGCTTGTCCAGAAGCAGTTTTGGACTATAACAAGTTGATGATGGGGAGGAGATTTGTTTGATCATTTGCTTGCATGCCACAGTCGTTGAAGCCATGGTAGTGGCGGTTGAAGCTTTTTTTATTAATATTTGGATGCGGCTATTGTGAACAGATATATGATATAAAAGGTGACTAACAAAGTGCACAACCCTATAGAGAAACCCATTTAGAAAATAGATTATATTTGGTCTCATGTCTTGAGGGCAGTTTTGCGAGGCATTTAAAATTTCTTCATCGAAGGGGAGAGCGAAGAAGAAAAGAAATGATCCACACAGTCAGCCCCACCATCTTACTGTGTAAAGCGCCGTGAGATTGAAATGTCAGAAATCAATCTACAAAAAAGGGAAATTGTTGTACAGAGCAATTTCTCTTATTTTAAGTGCAATGTAATCGTTTGTATTTTGTTTATTTATTTTTGTTATTCCGTTGTGTTTATTTTTCTTTCTTAACGTATTGTTGAAGTTGTTGATAGATGTCTTCCTTTAAGAAGGACGTTCTCCATCTTGTTTCTGATTAAGTATTATTAAAATTGATCAACTTGAATATCCTGTCGTCTTAATAAACCTAAGAAAATCAACAGGTTATGGGCCCAGACATGTTCTAAGAAAGAAGATAAGAAACGAAGAAAGTAAGAAGATAAGAAAGAAGATAGATCAGATCGAGAAAAGAAAATAAAACCATGGAGAAAGAGAAAATAAGAAATCAAGAGCTATTTGATGGAAATCAAGAGCTATGATGACTGGAAATTTTTGATGGAGATAATATTGGACGAACGGGAATTACTTTATCTTGTGAACAATTCTTTTGAGTATTTGGAAAGTCAGTTATTAGTCAAACCCGGAGAAGAAACAGCAGCTAAAACCAGAGAGAGGGAAGCGAAGCTTCAGAAATTGAGGTCAGAAAATAAAACTGCTAAGAGAGTAATAGTAACCCGCATCAAGAGGGAATACTTTGATGTCGTGAAAGGCAAAGTAAATGCATATGATGTTTGGAATGCTTTGTCCGAAAGATTTGAAAGTTCAACCATGGCTGGTGTGTTGGGTCTGTTAAGTAAATACCTGGCCTTAAAGTATAAACCCCAAGAAGAAGATTTCAAAAAGTTTTGTACTTTTTTTGATGGGTACGTAAGAGAGTTGGCCAGCAAAGAAGAAATAATTAGTAAAAAGAGTCAACTTGCGAAATTCCTCGCGTCAATGCCGGATGATTATGTGAGTGTAGTAACTTCACTCAGAGCGGTTGCCACAACTGGAAGTCTAACAATGTCTCTGGTTATACAGAATATTGAAAAATTTGAAGATAGCCGCCAGAAGATAGCGAAGAGCAGCAGTACCGACTTTCAACCGACTGCGTTTGCCGGAGTCCGAGGAAGTCACCTCCAAAACCAGCAATTCAAGCCTTTCCCTTTCAATTGCAACAATTGTGGGCGAAGAGGACATAAAATGGCTGACTGCTTCAAGTCAGGAGGAGGAGCATATCAACCTGGACGTGGAAGAGTAAGAGGAGAGCATCATCGGGGAGACCGTGGTGGTAGAAATCGTCGAAATCATCAGCAAGGTGGTACCGGTATTTATCAGAATAATGGGTTTGCTATTAAAAATGTTACTGGTAGGGGTAGAGATAAAACTCAAGCAAATTATACGGAGAGAAATGATGATAACAGTGACAGATGTGATAATAGTAGTAATAATGATAAAGAATATGTTGCTTATAGTTTTTATATTGAAATAGATGCATGCTATGTGAATGATAAGGCAAAAGGAGACAATACTGTTATAAAAAGTGACTGGATACTTGACTCAGGAGCTTCAGACCATTTAATTCACGTTAATACTCCAGCAGAAAATATTAGAAAAATCAATCCTGTAAAAATTTATATTGCTAAAACAAAAGATTTTATTTTAGCGGAGCAAATAGGTGATGTAAGGGGAAAAGTCAATATTAATGGATAACAGGTTAGTGTAGAATTTTTGAATGTTTTGATGGTAAAGAATTTAAAATGTAATTTGGTGTCGATTTCAAGGTTGGAAGATAAGGGTTGCAGAATGACAATTGATGAAGGGAAATTTAAAATTGTGCACAAAAAGACTCAGAATATAGTATTGATAGGTTATCGATGTGGAAGTCTATATAAAAGAAGGTTGACTTCTGAATTGCCCGGAAATAAATTCTGTAATATCGCAGTGACAAGTGAGCTCTTGCACAGAAGGCTGGGGCATCCATCTCACACATGTATCAAGACATTAACTGAGTGTGTTGATGGGATTGGTGACGTCAAGCCAACCTACAATATGTGTGAAGTGTGTATAGGAATAGGAAGTGTGTATGTGCAAGTTAGCGTGTCTCACAACTCAACAAGGGTTAAGACTACCAGACCCTTAGAAAGGGTTCACTCAGATCTCTTTGGTGCTATTTCACCACCTGCATATAATGGAGTTCAGTACCTAATGAGTTTTGTGGATGATTTTACGGTATCATTTGGGCTTAAATTAAAATCAGAAGCAGCAAGTTTTGTCAAACAGTATGTGGCGATGGCCAGTAATAGATTTAATTGTAACATAGTACAATTTAGATGTGATAATGGAACTGAGTATGTAAAGGAGGAAGTAATTGATTTTTTCAAGGATAAGGGAATTCAGTGGGAATTAACTATACCTTATACTCCAGAATTAAACGGGCTGCTGAACGCATGAATCGTACTATTAGTGACAGGGTGCGATGTATGTTGATAGATGCGAATATTAGTAAGTCGTTCTGGATTGAAGCTGCTCTGACAGCTGTTTACATAATTAATAGAATGCCAACAAGAGGTTTAGAATGCAACAAAGTGCCAGCTGAGATGTGGTTCAATGTCAAACCTAATTTGAGTAACTTGAGGGTATTTGGGTGTACTGCATATGTCAAGAAACATAAAGTAGAGATAAAAGGTAAATTTGATGAGAGATCTAAAAAATGTATTTTCTTAGGTTACTCTCCTAATGGTTATAGATTGTGGAGTCTATCCGAACACAAAATTATTTCTGCTTGTGATGTTATATTCAATGAGGAGAGAAATAAAATAGATAATCATGTCTGGGAAAATGAAAGGAGAGGAAATGTAGATGGTGATAAGGAGGAGGAAATTGAGAGTGATAAGAATGAAAATGAGATTGAGAATATTGCAGGAAATACCCCAATCCAGGAGGAGCCGAGGAGGAGTAGTCGAGTGACCAAAAGGCCAGAATACTTTGAATTTGCCACACTGGCAGTGAGAGAGAGTCTAATTAAGGAGGAGAGTGAAGATAGAGTGGAATTCTGTCTGTTAACCTACCTTCTTTCTGATTGGGAAAAAGTAGAATCACCCTCAATACAAGTAATAGAAGAGAATTCAAATTTGGTGTTAAATGCTGTAGGCTTTGCAGATGGTGTACCTGAGTCATATGATGAGTTAGATGGTAGATATGATAAAAAGGAATGGCTTAAAGCAATGCAGGAGGAGATGAATGCTTTGATCTCAACTAATACATGGGATTTGGTAAAATGTCCAACGGGGTGGAAACCTAGAAAAAGTAAATGGGTATTATAGCATAATAGTGAAGGAGAAGTGATACGATACAAGGCGAGGTTAGTAGTAAAAGGTTGTTCACAGAAATAGGGAGTAGATTATTCGGAAACCTATGCTCCCGTAGCAAGACTGTCAACGTTAAGAATATTACTTAGTATCATTAATCGTAATAATTTGTTTGCACATCAACTTGATGTAAAAAATGCATTTTTAAATGGAATTTTAAAAGAAGAAATTTATATGATCCCTCCAGATGGTATGAAAGTTAAGGATGGTTTAGTGTGTAAGTTGAATAAAACCCTATACGGGTTAAAGCAAGCGCCAATGGAATGGAATGCTAGGTTTCATGCATTCACTAACAAGATAGGGTTCGTACAATGTGTTACAGATAAGTGTGTGTATGTAAGATCAGCCGGATTTACAATTGACTACTTGTTATTATATGTAGATGATTTTATTGTGGTAAGTAATGTTGAATTGTCCCTTAAGAATTTGAAAAATATTTTTATGCAAGAATTTGAAATGAGAGATCTTGGAGAGTTAAATTATTTTCTGGGTATTAAAATTCAAAGACAGAGCAATACAATGTTTCTGAGCCAAGAGGCTTACATAGATAAATTAGTAGATAGATTCAAATTGAATACAGCAAATATTAGAGATACCCCTTTGGCAACTACAAAATTTTGTGATATTCCATCTGAACCCGTTGAGCATACAATGTATAGATCTTTGATTGGTGGGCTGATGTATGCCTGTGTCGCGACCAGACCAGACATTACAGCTTCCGTCAGCTTTTATAGCCAATTTCAAACGAAACCAACTAAGGCATTGTGGGCTGGTTTGAAGCGGGTTCTATGTTATCTCAAAGGTACTAAATCATTGTTTGGTATTTAAAGGTTTAAATGATACAGTCTTAGTTGGGTATGCAGATGCTGATTATGCAAATCATGAAGATAGGAAATCTGTTTCTGGTTATTTTTTCAAGTTTTTGGTGATTCTGTTGTGTGGGCTTCTAGGAAACAACGAACTGTTGCTCTCTCATCTACTGAGTCAGAGTATTTATCTTTAGCTTCCGCAACTGCCGAATTGTTGTGGCTGCAACAGTTGTTAAATGAGTTGAAAATTGAAGTAATAACTCCAATTATTATTTATGAAGATAATCAATCATGTATAGACTCACTTATTAAATGGGATCAGAGAAGACTTAAACATGTTGTTATTAAATATAATTTTGTAAGAGATCTTGTCCAACAAAGTGTGTTAAAAGTTGTATATATTCCAACAGATTGTCAAACTGCTGATATATTCACTAAAGGTTTACCTATAGCAGCATTTGTAAAGCATAGATCTGAACTAGGTCTACAAGAAAATTATAATAATTAGAGTGTGATCCATGAGCTACCTATGTTTAAAATGAAATTGTTTGTATGTATTCAACAAATCTGTATGTACTGACTTGCTATGAGAAATTGAGGAGGAGTGTTGTACAGAGCAATTTCTCTTATTTTAAGTGCAATGTAATCGTTTGTATTTTGTTTATTTATTTTTGTTATTCCGTTGTGTTTATTTTTCTTTCTTAACGTATTGTTGAAGTTGTTGATAGATGTCTTCCTTTAAGAAGGACGTTCTCCATCTTGTTTCTGATTAAGTATTATTAAAATTGATCAACTTGAATATCCTGTCGTCTTAATAAACCTAAGAAAATCAACAGAAATGATAGTTGATGTGCTCATGACAGCACTAAGATGAAGGACTAGTTATCATTGTTATGGGTGCAATGTGGGTATATACTGTTATTTTTTCTCTTCTTTTGATCTAACTCAAATGTGCCATAAATAACTCATATGAATAAACAAGTTTTTATAGCAATAATATATTGTATTTTATGATTTTACTCATAAAATGTCTGTAAATATTTACCATATTTTGTAAAATAATTATAATTTTCTACCTATTTATATTGCTGGTTTTTTACTCTCAGCCACCGTTTCCAAATTCTTTTCAATATAATTTGCATATTTTGGAGATATTTTGCGAATGTATGCATTGTGAATAATATCATTGATACTCTGGTGGTAAGGGAAAAATACGTCGAAGTACTGAATGGGAACAGTATTAAGTGACAAAATATGGCAGGCTTTCATCGAACTGTTTAGAGTGGCTTGTAGTAGGTGAGATCATTCTGGGTGGAGCTCAGACTCAGAGCTTTTCTTTTTGTATCCCTCCACACACTTGTAGGAGCATGACCTCTGGAGTGAATATCCTCAGCCATGGCTCTAATATCACTATGCAGTTATAAACATCACTAAGAGTTGGTAAAACCTTTTCAGAAGAAAGGTCCTGTGCCCCTAAAATGGATGGGGGATATGAGCACGTGGACACTTGTAGAGTACAAGTCCTTTCCGACGAACAAAGAGACAGACTGTGGTCAGCTTAAAAGTGTTGCTTTACCATATGAAGGTACAAAAATTCGTTCTTTCCGCACAGAAAAAGTGACCACACTAAAAACTGAGCTCAACAGAATACACTCCCATAATGCATGTCACCATTTCACTGCCAAAATCTTACATCTTTACACAGCTGGTGACCTAACACCCCCTGCCACACGCGCATGCAGAGGCTTGCAGAGTATTATGTAGATTATATGTAGATTAATATAAAATTACAGGAGCTCTCAAATTATGGTTTAGAAAAAATCAATGCTATTCATAATTACTAAATAGTAAGAACAAAAAATGACATCTAATACTCAGTTATACTGATATGCATCATTATAGTTTACTCATAAGACTCCGAACCACTACAAACACATGTGAGAATAAAGTCACATTCAAACTCAGGACTACTTAAAATAAAGCAATGAGGGCATATTTTTGAGGTCCAATAGGTTATATGAACAATTTGACAAAATTAAAGAAAAGCTGAATATAATATATACATTTGTCCCTAAATGGTCAGTGGTCCCTGGGAGGGACCACCTCAGTATAAACAATACAACATTTTTTTTAATGATGACAATGCTTATTTGTGCTTATTAGAGATCAAAATAAGCCAAATTTGACCAAAAACTCCATGAAAAAAGCTTCCTAAAATGCTGCCGTTTAAAGGGCTAACTAAACATTTAAAAACAAATTCAAATCTATCTGTACATTTCCTTTTCAGTTCATGTTAATTTACCTCAAATTATGGTGATTACTCATCTGTACAGTAACTAGAAATCCACCCCCCTCTCCAAAAACAGTGACGTAAATTCACCCGTGACTGAGAGGAGAGTGGAGTGCTGCAGTTAACAAATCTTTAAATATATGACAGCTGATGATGATTGTTAGTTTGAAAGTACTCATTACATGAAGTAGGATCTGGTGCTTTCCCAGAATATGAGCTTCTCAAAGTCCTCTTGGGTTTTTATCTGGATGAAAGGGTCCATGATGTCCAACATTTGACACTTGACTCAAATACAAGAGTATGGGTAATTTCCTGATAATCAGTACAGATTACCATGCATAGAATCAGGCTAGGACTCTCGCATCATAGCAATTGACTATCTTCACTGTGTATGTGATATTCTTGTGACCCTCATTTTTCTCATTGTGTTTCCAACCTGGAGGAGGAGATTAGTGGTAATGATCGTGTAATGAATTGTGAAAATGATGACAATAAAACCCTTCCTGATCCAGTAGGAAACTCAAGGAAATGTATACTGTAAAGCTTTGTTCTCTGGGAAACACCAAATCTTTCATTGTGAATATTTACTCCTATAATATCATTGTAATGGATAAAATTAAGATTTTTGTGAACACTCATAAGTTATGGTGAGTTCATATATCTGATTCAACTGCAGCTAAATTTTAGCCATTTTATGAATTTTGCAGCCATTGTGGGTTGGGTGCTGGTGAAAGTTATCCTAGATGAACCAGTTTTTTATGTTTAGCAGAGTTGCAATCAGGACACAATGTAAGCTTGAATGCTGTTTTGTGTAGGTGTATGATTGGAAAGCATTCCTTATTTGAATTGGGTTTGTAATTACTACTGTTGTCTACACAATTTCTGTTTTCCTTATTGTCTATAGGTATTCAGTTTGAAGGAAAAGCTTGCAGTGGAAGGGTCAATAGAAGAATCAAATGAAGTGGATCCAGATGTTATTGTGTTTCATCCCGATGAATCACTCAAGATAGTTCATGCAAAATCATCTAAAATCGAGTGAGTGAATTTATCAATGCTCACTGAATGACTGTTAATGTATTTCGCATGACTCATAGAATGATTTTTTCAGAATATATAAAATCACTCAAGGGCCATTTCCAAGACTGGAGACGTTCTTTTCTCTTGATGCATTTGAGAAGGCAGAGAAAGAAGAGATTCAAAAGCCAAGAAGTTCATTTGGTAGAAAGCTATCTATAAATAATTACATAGAGGGTGTAATGTCTTTAATGTTGTTTGATTATGAGGATGAATTAGACATTTTTGCCATACTGAAGGTGAAACAGCCAGTTTTGTTTGAAGCACCACAACTAGAGGTAAATATAATCACTTATTCATGAACTGTCTGTGATACCCACAACCATTATCCTAATACCTAATGAAAGTTCTAGAATGTACCTTGAGTCCTTATCAAGATTTCTCTTTATTAGTCCTGTCCCTTCAACTCACATGATTATTAATTCCTACTTCCTATTCTGGATACATATTATTTCTGTGTGTGTCTTGATATTGTAAATGATAAGTATAACATAGTTTTTCCACACAGATTTATTACAGCAAGACGACCTAGGTTTCGGCAAAGCTTGTTGTCATCAGGTACATTAGTAAAAGACAGAATATTTAGTCACTCAAAATTGGGGGAGGTAAAGGTGGGGAGGGAGGAATTGGGAAATTAGAGTTTATAAAATAAAGTAATATAATAAAAATCATCACAATATGATCTATCATCATTATAAAAAAGAACCCCCCCCCCACCTCCTCAACGTACAAACTCCCATTTTCCAACTCCACCCTCCCCACCTCAACCTCCCCCAATTTTGAGTGACTTTATATTCTAGGTCTTCTTTTACTAATGTACCTGATGATGATGAGCTTCATTGAAACCTTGGTCATCTTATTGTAATAAATCCATGGAAAAACTAAGTTATACTTATCATTTACAATGCTAAGCAAATTCCACGAAGTCATGCCCGAGACAATGGAGTATATGTATGTCTTAGTATAAGGTCCCCATTTTTGGCCAGTTATTGGTTGTCGAAGTTACTAAGGGGCTAATTTGGAGCAAATAGGAAGAAAACCACTCAAATTCCCTGTATAAAGGTCCAAGTAATGAAGAAAAATAGATGTCTTTTAACTTGCATCGTTAAAAGTCTAATTTCTTATGAACCTGCCGAAAGATTTTATTATTTTGTTAATCTTTTTCCATGAAGATAGCAATGCAGTGTAGCAACCAGGGGAAATGCTGATGGAACCCCCCCTAAAAATGCATGGTAGATCTATTTCCTCACTAAAAAATAACCAAGTTAGCCATTGAAAAAAGGTTAACAACTTTCCTCATGAATTCAGCAATGATTCCTAGAATTCTTCAATGCTCTATTATTACTAATAACTTCAGGCTTGACTATGTGGAACCTCTCCATATCAAAAATTAAAATACTCTAGTAATGGTCTACTAAATAGATTTATTGCTTAAGACCCAGGTTTCGTCACATAAGGACATTCTTCACCTGAAGTATTTTAATGGCTTTATTATTATTTCATTAATTGCCCCTAATGACAATAATGTTTGTGCCTTAAAAAGCTAAGTTGGCCATCATGCAATCCCCAACTCATGCTTTGAATGTTTTTCCTTACATTGGGTGAGGGTACCAATTGAAAAAGTTGATCATTGTTGATTTTGAGTCAACCGGGACTAGCCTTGGATTAAACCTTACAGAGACATCCACAATACACAACTGTGTGAAATTCCACTGAGGAAAAATCATCTGCCTTGATTAGGACTCGAACCCAGATCCCTTGATTTCCGGCCGAGTGCTTTAGCCAGTTAAGCTACCCCATGTGTATTTTGGTGACCTTTATGGGACCAGATGTTCTCGACTGATGGACATACAATGCACCAAGAATTCGCTTGTTATGCACTAAGTTCCACAGCCCAAGAGGAAAGATAGTACTGGGAACACAAGGTGGTGTTCTTTCTTTTGACTGATTTTGAGTCAACTGGGACTAGACACGGATTTTTTCCGTTGTTGACTTTTGCACAGTTGAGCATTGTTATTTGTCATGTATGGAAAATTCATATGAAGAACAATCATCACTACCAAGTATTGATCTAATTAGTGAGACATTTATGGTGTCATTCTGGCATCAGAGTCATTCCATTCAAAATGACTCAATGATTGTATGAAAAATTTTGCGTACATATACCCACATATATTAGCAGTTAAATGCGATGATTAAAAAAGTTTACCACTATCACTCGTTATCTCATGGCAATCATTTTTACAAGATGGCTCGTTGAATTTGAATACCCTCTGTGCTCAAAATCAATCATTTAGACTTCATTTTCTTCGTTGGGGTAGCTATTAAAAATGTATGGCCTAGAAAATACCAAGATATTTTACAGTACTTTACTTTAAATTAACTTGGTACTTTAAAAGTACCAAGTTAAAAAGTAAACAGTTTGACATTCTACTCAGCTCCACTTCTGGTTTATTACTTCAAGTACCAAGACACTCAAATCTGTGACTTTCCTGCTTTGCTGTTTTCTTTAGTCAAAAACAACTTTTTTAAGGAAAAAATGTTGGTTTCGAATTCTATTTCAACAATTAATAAATGTGAAAGGAAGAAAAAATCAAAATGGCTTTGAATACCTTTAAAGTTGTGCAGTTGTAGGATCTCTTTTCTGTTTTTGTTAGTTATTGAGACACAGTGGACAGAGTAAACATTAACTTCATTAAAAATTCGCTTTTTTATCTACGAAAAACAGTTGCCACTTGAAAATTAGTGGGGATAAAAATTTAGAGAGATTTCAGTCAACTACCAATACATGGTCAAAAGTAAATTTTTAAAAAAGCAGTAATGCAACCAGTTTAATTTTAATTTGATTATTTGATGTGGAATGAACCATTAATGTATGGGTGCTGTATGGATACAAGAAACAATGATATGACAAGTACTGTACTTCCCAGTCCATAAGACGCAGTCCAATTTTAGTTCACATTTTCAAATCAAAAAGGTGTGTCTTATAGGCTGGAAAGTTGACTTGTGATGCTACAAAACTTGCTTGAACATGCTTTTTTAAGGTACAACCAGTCACATAAGATTTAGATGCCATCAACAACCATTTAGTGAATACGATGGCATTTCCACCTTCAAAAGTAAAATGGAAGCTATTGCTGAAGATATATGTACATATATTTCATCCATTCACTATGTGCCCCTATGTTTAATAGCTCTGATATGGTTGGAGTCACATATGGTGTTCCTCAAGGAAGTGTGAGCGGTCCTCTTTTATTCATTATTTATATTAATGACCTCAGTTCTCAAGTTAGCAGTAAATTAAAATTATTTGCAGAGAATACAGTTATCTACCATGAAATAGTCGAAGGCTTGGAATTAGAAGTTCTGTCATCAGACCTTAACCTTTAAATGCTGGATTTAAATGTCCTTCGAAGTCCCTCCCTGCCAGATTTAAATGGGCCCTTATGAGGTTTTCCTGAAATGAATGAGCCACTTTCGGTAGTGAGAAACACCAAACGGCATGACAATATTGGCACTTTCGGCGTTTTAAGTTTAACAATGCTCATTCATGGTGCCAGGAGTGGGGGCTAGAATTAAATCTCAGTAAATGCAATGCAGTTCACTTCATGCAAAAGTCACCACACAAATGCAGTCCCTACACTGTGGGTGGAGTAAACATAAAATCTTCAGATAAGTTAAATATCTTGGAATTACCTTAACTTCTGATATAACATGGGGAACACATACAAAACATGCGGCACAGCCTTAAAGAAACTAGATTTTGTTAAGCGTATAATTGGAAAGACCTTGGATGAAAAAGTAAAAGAGAGATGCTACTACCTTGAATATGCCGCAAGTTTTTAGGACCCTGGCCATAAAGTTTGAGCCAAAAAATTAATAAAATACAAAAAGCTGCATACTTCATTGAAAACTGCATCGAGCGAACATATAGTGTTTCATAAATTTTAGAGGGATTAAGGTGGGAGCCCCTAGAGACTCGGAGGCTACATGCTAGGCTTAGCTTGCTTGAGAAATTCAGAACTGGTTGGTTTCAGAGCAACACACAGAATATTATCATGATGCCTCACTACATCTCTTGGTCTTACAGAAGAAATAGAATAAGAGAGAGATAGATTGCTGAACAGATAAGTGCAAAAACTCATTCTTTCCTTGCCCAATAAGCGACCATAATTAAAACTAAGCTCTGCTAAGTACACTCCCATAATACACGTCACTATTTCACCTACCAAAACCTTTTCCCTTACATCTTTACATGGTGTCCTAATAACCCCTGCCAGACCCGTACTTCGCAGGGTAGTATGTAGATGTATGCCAGACATGCCCCAAATTTTTGACAAAAACCATAGTATAATGTTTACTGTGCATTATGATTGTATCAGGAGTGGGAGAAGATGGAATTGACATTGATGTAAATAACTCTATGAAGCACATGTACTTGTCTTTCTGTACATGATAGCATATTGTACTGTGCTGGGTGACTGTCTATGAGGTGAGCAACCAGTATATGCTTGCATGTTATCTATCCCTGATTTTTAGTCATTTTTCTGAAAAAAAAGTGTATGGTGCATGTGTAAATATGGTAACTCAATTAAAGTACAACTGCTAATTATAAAAATGAATATAATGATTATTTTGTTGAGATAAACATGTTTTCAGTATTATCCTGACAAACTTTTTAATACTTTAAACCAGCATGTATACCTTATTATTCAATCTTCCATGCATTGGAATCCAATTTTCTTCCATGTTGGAGAAACAGTTGTGGCACTTGGTGAACTAGTTCAGAATTGCTCCTTGTTCACGGCATTTTCATCAGAACCCAGGATTGTCTCTCCAAATCAGATTGTGTACTTGAGATGGGCCATTCTGAAAATTACCTTGGTAATTTTCTTAAAATTCTGTGGTATTTTACGTAATTTACCAGGACCCCTCAAAAATACTGCTATTTTGGTAATATTCACCTCCATCTCAGATATTTTTCATATCAATATATGTTCCAGACACTTTTTTGAGCCAAGTCTATACATATTTCATGCAATCAAAATTATGAATAAGGGCATGAACAACTTATTTGTGTAACATTTTTACTTGTGGAATATATGTGGGGCTATTGTTTTTGCAGTTAAAACAAAAATTTCTAATTCCAAACAAAAGAACGCTGAATTGCGTGTGGCCCTCCATATTTTTTTAAAAATTTTCTTTATTTCAATTTTTTAATGTAGCAAAAGTAATAATTTAAATGCTGTTAACCCCTTGCTATTGATATTGGCTGTCCTATTAATTCCTCTATTAGTTATTAATAGCAGAAAATTCAAAATTATTGTATTTTTTTAAATCACTGTAATTTACCACAGTAATATAATACATAATAGTTTTATTCTCCGTAGGCAAAAATACATCTGCATGGATTTGTCAAAATTATTACAAAAAATTTGCACCCATTGCCATGCACAAATTACCATGATTTTCCTCAAATGAAAATTATGGTAATTTACCATCTCTTTATGTACTTGATGTAATTATTATTGTATTTGAATCAAAATATTTTAATGGGTTGCCATTTCCCTATCCCCTTTTTTCTTTACAGATAGTCTACACAGATTCTTCATCTGGAAAAATTCTTGGGTCTCGTTATTTGCCTGATTGTTCCTGGCCAAACCTTTATGAGGTCCAGTATTCATTTGAAATAGATGGACCATTAGTTATTGTGAAGACTAAAAGATGTGAAAATGTGAAAAGCACTATGTATGTATTTCTGATGGAAGGTACAAATGCAGTAGACGCTTGTGAACCCTGACTACAAGAAGTGAGGGCAAAGAAAACATAGTGGTCAAAAGTGACAATGGCTGATATAATTCTTTGCATGATCCACCATGTTCATAGCCAATTCCATCCTGGCCAGTCAGTAGTGAAGTTGTGGTGAACAGTGAGAGATAATGATCATTTGATCAGAAAAGAATCCTTGGAAATTGATGTTCAAAGTAAACATGCCTCAATTTTATGCTGATTAATTGAAACACTTAGAAGAAAAAGATAAAGTGAAAGAATATGATGCGTTTCCAGAATGGGATTGAATAACCTCAATTTTTGTGGCATCTTTTGGAGATCAATCACTCATGCGATTTTAAGAAATTTTACATGCTGAGAAGAGGGGACCTCAACTGGAAGTCCTCCAGCAGTAGGAGATCCAACAATTCATGCATTCCAATTGTTTATAAGTTAATGGCTTCTTTTCCTCCAATTCTCCCTCCAGTGTCCCATACTACCTCTCTTAAAGGACCGCTCAGGGTCACGGGGGACCTACTACCCTAACCCTGCTTATCCTTCTCCCTCAACTGATTCTTTGATTTCATTTCCACCACCCCCTATCCTTGATCCTCCTCCTCAAGATCTTCAACCCATCACCCTCTGTGCAGCCATCATGACCTTTCCTGAACCCTCTCCCATTCAAGAAGGGTGTATAAGTTAGTGCGATGATGCTTTATCCTGAAACATGGTTTTGATAAATTTTTTTGTGAAATTTCTAAGTTTTTCATTTAGTCACGAGTACTTTCCACAGGGTAATGCTGGAACTTCCTTGTGTATCAATTTGATGTTTTTGGGATTAATCAAAAAATGATTCATGCCAAAACAAGTTTAGTAGAGAAAGAAGCAATTATCTTGATACATGAACTAAGTGGTTACTCATAAATTGATGACACGGTTATTGGTCACCTTTGAAATCAGTCTAGTTAGCAATTTTTATAATGCTTTTTCTAAATAATAATTACCTCTTTATCTTCCCCAATGATACCCAATTGCTTTTAATCACGCCAAAGACCTTTGCTTTTAGTAAGGGATGAGTCTATTCAACTTTTTTTGGTTCAGTTCTGATTCTTAAGTTAGTATGTACTTACTTTGCATTGCTCAATTTGGAATTACAAAAGAAGCCCATTTCGCTTGATTATTATGTGTATCTAGAATAACCCATCAAGTTATCTGTACCTTATTACATCCGTTGGATCATAAAATTTGCACTGCTATGAGACATTAAGCTACTCTTTTTCTAAACAAATTTATTTCCATTCATATTATATCTTTTTTATCTATATTTATAAAAAAATTACTTTCTGTACTCAGTGGTTTCTCCATAGCTTAATTCTTATTTTTCTTTCACGTTAACAAGACCACTGGTTGAAAGTACACAGTCTAATAAATATCCTATGGAAAAGCAGGATCTCAGTGAGTTGTTGGGTTGATTGGCTGTCAACATTGCATATATGAGGTTCCACATATTTTTATTAAATCTTAATAATATGTAACATGTCATTCTCTCCTAGAAATTATACAGTCGTCCATTGCAATCTATGCAATACTCCTTTTCCACTACCCTAGTAAGTCTTTAACTAATAAGGAATAGTTACTAGGACACTAGTAAGGACTGAAACTATCACTGGTAAGTACTTTTGATAATGGAAACGTCAGTTAGCAACAACTTAGGCTAAATTTCTAAACAAGGTTGGCCGAACCTTAGCCAGCAACGTGGGTCAGAAATCATAAACCTGCATCTCACACACTTGTCTTTGTGCCACTAGTGATTCGTTCTCTGGATTTTCAAAATTAACTTCTAAATTGAAAGAGAAACTTCTTATAATGAAATCATTGCCATGGCTTCAAATGAGCCCTATTTTTCAGAAAGCTCCCCTAGATAGCCGAGGACTTCAAGACTGCAACTACTCCCTGCCATAAGTGTTTAAGACACTTTGTGTTTATCAAAGAGCTCACAATAATCTATGTAGATTTGTTAGTAAGAGATTTAAATTCTTTGGAGATCTTGTCACCTTCTGTTGACAAAATCCAGTTATTCTCAGCAAAAACCTCTAGAGAGATATTTGGACAGGAAAAGCATAAGACTTGATTTTCAGCTAACAATGAAGAATCACAAAATATAATAGACATCTTTACAAGTTTATTCTTGATTGAAGTCTTCTCAAGAATTTTCAAGCAGATGGCTTTCATTATTTGAGCAAGCGCGGTGAAAGTAATGCATTGGTAGTTTAAGAGGGCAGTGAGTGCACGCTCCATGGACTAAACTTTAAAGGAAATTTCCAAGACTGATGACCATAAAATCTCCACTTCTGTACATATTCATTTCACAATGAATTCTCTTGCAAATTATGAAGCTACTATATTATGAGATACTACAGTTCCAAGGAGAGGTTTTGCCCTGATTTACCATTACCTGTCAAAACACCCTCATATGTACAATTTTACGGGGTCCAAGGATAGATAAAGAAAAGCAATCATCAAGGGTAATCTGGCAGCAGCAGGAAAAAGAACGGATGAATTGTGAACACATGAAAGATTGGCTGAATGTTTACTGAGGTAAGCACCCTTTTCCATTGCCATGTCAAATGAGAATGCTAGGACTAGACAGTTTCAACAATCACCTAAAAAATAATGCCAAGAATATAATGGCTGAAATGTATGTGGACAAAGTAATTAATGCTGGCGTAATGGCATCACAAATGTAGCATTGACAGTCCATGATTTTAAATACCTTTAAAAGATAAAATCCATCAGTCAATGTATTAGGGAAGTAGATAAAAACAGCTTGAGAGTTCCAACATTACAGTCCATTATTATGCATTTGAGCAATTCAGTATCTTCAACAGAATAAATGGTAGCAAATCATTGTTTTATTAGGACTTTGAGGGCTGACAGTGACAAGAGCTTAAACTGTGAAAGGGGACAGGATGTTCCCTTGCATATGAGGTCAATTCCACTCATGTAACTCTCTATCTCCCACAGACCACCCACTTTCGAGTTGAAAGGGGAAAGCTATACACCTTTAACTATAAAAACTTGAAGGAGTCATGTTTCCACATTGTGGAAATGGATGTACTCATGGTCTATGAGATGTAATACCTCATTACATACAAATATTAGGTCCACTTAATTTGGAACCTAAAGCAGGAGCTTCAGGCTGTGGGCTCTGTCTCTGCCATTAATCGATTTTTAAAAATAGTAGATGCATATACCCATCAGGGCTATAATATTCCACAAAATGTCTAAAATATTTTGATAATCTAATGCTACATTTAATAAATAGCAAAATTTTCATTATTTGGAGTAAAACTTTGATCATTGTGTAAAAACTTGCATCATTGCATGCGTGAAAACTCTCATTTGGTGATGGAATGCCTAAAGTACATAAGCACTAAATGGGAGTCAGACATCATTCAGAGTTTGTTTCTGAGGGATTACAAGGAGGGAGGAATCCATCATGTGCAATGGAAGGTGAACATTAATTCCCGGTATGCCTCAGTACCACATAATGTTCATGAAAGGCATTCTTTCTGCATCACATACAAATGAGGATGGGAACATTTTCCACAGTAATGTCAAGGAAGAAATTTGAAGTTGGTGGTGTCAGCTCATGATTTGAGTGAGAGCATTTTGATTTGACGGTGTCACCTCAGCTAATCATCACAATTAATCAGGGGCATCTTTCATCAAGCAGTCATCAGCCTCACCAGCAGCATTTTCTATTTTAAGAAAGTTTGCAGCCTTCAGGAAATGAGCCCAATAAATCGTACTTTTAGGAAAGCACTAGACCATTATTTTTATTTTGATTTTCACAAATTCTCAGTTATATTGACTTAAACAGTGACTGTTAACTCATAGAAACAGTACTGAGGGAGGTGAAACTGAGGCACTTGGTCAAAGCACACGCTTTGTTCAGAAGGAGCAGAAACTTTCCTAAAAAATATAATGATGCCAGATTAGGTACAAGGAGTCAGAAGTTCCATACATAGAAGTTGAGTGGAACTTCATGACTAGTTCATCTCTTTCCAAGGATACTAACAAGGTTTGCATCACATTGGATGAGTGATTTTCCCAATTTCCTGACCAACTCTCTCAGAATCAGAATGAAGTAATTAAAATTTTCAACTATTCAACTCAAACTAGCTGTGCGGCTAGTTCCGTAGTTATTTGAAAATATGAAAAAGTAAACACCTTTGTGTTTAAAGTTGGGCTTTACTCCGTGGACTGTAGTACTTAGCGCTTGCATGCAGGTACCTCTGGCATTACATTCACAGAACCTGTGAGGACAACTTACTCTTTCAAGCCTCCATGAGATTCACAGTGGAAGAGGACGGCTGGGTAGCTTAATTGGTTAGAGAACTCGACAAGAAATTGAGGGACCTGGGTTCGAATCCCAGTCCAGGCGAGTGATTTTTCCACTGTGAATTTCACACAAGTCATTAAAACCTCCAGGGATGGGCAGGGAGGAATTCTCATATTGAAACAAAGCTAAAACATCTTAGGAAAAAAATAGAAACATTACTGAGCTTTCTTAAATGTTCTGGGTACTTCAAGTGCCTGAAGTTTTATGTTAATTTGATTCCATTCATCCTCAGACACGGACCATGATGCAAAATATACTCTTCAACTCACAATTATAAAAAACATTTCCACTTCAGATAAATCTTTCGATGGAGTGAAAATCTCATAAATAATCAACCATCTATCACTTTTTCTCTGAGCTACATGCTTTCGAGTCGTATGCTGTTTCTTTGCATTTCTGTTTGTTTAATTCAATTCCTTCAGTGGCCCACTTGTGCATAAAAAAATAAGGAGAACAATGATCCAACAGTTCCACTTCTATGGCATTGGGGTGTTTCGGATTCCAGGTAAACTGCCACAACTGTTCATCACATCCAGAGGACACCTGCTCTACCACCAGTTTTAAAAAATCAACTAAGTATTGCAGACAAAGATCTGGATTCCAAAAGCCCTGCAAAGACAAAAAATATGGGTAATACAATTTGGTATGCATGAAAAATATGCTCGTATACTCAGATGAAAATCTACTCAAGGAACATAAAGGTACTTCATTTAAGTTTATGGTTGTGAATGGTTCATAGGACTGTTATACTATAATTACCAAGCAAACACTTCACCTCACACAATTATCAGTGTCCATTAGGACTAATTCAAGTATGTAAGTACCTAGTATCAGTTTCACAGATTTTTAGCAGATTTTTTTTAAATCACAGTCGATACTATTCAAGTTTTCACCTCCATGAGGAGTCTGTCACCCTATTGGTGGGAAGGTTACCTTGGAGTATAAGTTCAATAACTTTCAAACTTAGCACATTACTAAATGTTGCCACTCCAAAAATAATAGCCACTGCTATACATTTATTATCTTTCCATCTCACCACAAAAATTCACTACATCCTTTAACTCTGAAATCACTGGCTCCTTTGGGATATGTTTCTGGAATCTTGATGTTCATCAGTGAGCAATTTCCAATTCTGTTTTCTCTAACTATCCATGTTGATCTACATTCTACTTCCTCTAACTTGGACAGTAGTACTCAAGTTATGACAAAAATATACAAATATATTACTTGACTCGATGGATATCACTGAAAGCATTTGCTTTGTGACTTGAGATCCAAAAGGATTTTTAGAGTTCTCAGATTCTTGACCACAATATATGGAAAAATTAGAGCTATAACCATTTTCTCCACAGTGTTCCCATAGATTATATCTAAACTGAATCAGTTTACTTCTGACCAACCGTTTCAAAGATTAGTGTCCCTAATACCTGATAATTATCTTATCAACAGACAAAAATTCTTTCTGAAGAGTTTTCTGTTTACTTAAGTTGACATTCACAATGTCTAATCGTGTCTAATTTTGAGAACCAATAATGTTCTTTTGTTCTTTTTTGCTATTGAATTACCTTGAAAGTGGATCACTGACTTTTTTCTTCTTAATATTAACATAATGTGTTTCTACTGATAAAATTTCTAGCAATTGGTACACAGAGGTCTTCTTGATCACACAAATAATCACACTCACTTGTTGGTGTCTAATCACTAGAGAAAATTAGGTACTATCCAATGAAAACATTTAGATCATCTGCCAAGTGAGTGATATAGGGTTTCCTTTTCACATATTGCATTTAAGATCATCTCCTCTACAATTATTGTAAACACATCATCACAGCAGAATTCCTCAAATAAATTCACAGCACAATGTTACTCTTCACTTGATTTTTTTTAATTTTCCCTTTTTAATGTGCACTTCATATTTCTATCAGGGTTTCCACAATTTGCCAGGGCTATGTTGGTTAGTCATCCACTTGTACAAAATATTTCGCAGCTCCAGTGACACCTGACACAAATAGAACTACCAAAGTGCAATAATCTACTTCCTCTTCATTTTTAGTTCATCAACTTTGGGATTAATATTGGCTTCTATTTCCATCAAAAATAAATGATAACATCTCTGACACAGCTATAACATTGTCTCCTCTCATCAAAGCTTAAATACCAGATATACAGAAGGTAACTAAAGAAAATGTGAAATTATTCAGCAGGTGTGAAACACAAAATGCAATGTACAGCATCCTCTTTTTCAGACAGAGAAATTCACTGTTAAAAAGGCAAATATTTCACAAATAAATGGAAAATTTGAAAGTTATATTCAATTAACTCTAATGCTCTGATTTAAGTATCAGTCCTTACTATTGATAGAAGTTTTTACTGAGTATTACACATTTATAGTCTTTCGTGATGTTAAAACCAAGTTTTTCAGACATGCAAAAGTCACTGAATGGAGATATGGAAATGAATCTTTGAAGAAATTGCTTCTCCAGTCCATGGAGAATACATATGATGGTCTGTATAACTTTGTTAAGGGAACTTAGTGTGAAGTCCCAGAAATAAAATGTGCACTGTATGAGGCTCTGTCCGGATTATGAAAAATATGTTATCAGGCTATTCAATACCCAGCATCCTATTCATAGGACAGTGAAATTTACGTCAATATTTTCATGGCAATAATGGAAATATAAAAAAAAACTGCAGTAAATGCAGTTTCATTTATTATTGCTTATTCACAGAGTAAACAATCAGTGCTTCCTTCATCAGATTTTTTGAATATTGTACGTTGCCTTCTAAGTCACAGTGTGATAAGGAAGTTGAGATTCTGAGACATGGAAAGGCAAAGAACAAATGCAAAGAAACAAATGTTGGGTAGAACTGCTTTGCCAGTCCTTATTAAACACATTTGGAGCAAAACATTGTGTTGTTGAGGGAATTCAGGAAATTACTGAAAAAGTGCATCCTATAATTAGGATGCAGGGCACTAATGGGTTAATCACATTTAGATATGAAGTCATTATATGAGCTCTGTATTTTAGCTTGTTGAAGTAGGTAAAAAAAAAGAAACCATTACATGAAATAGTGTTTCACATCTCTCCCCAACACCCCTGAAGTGAAATGATGGTGAGAAAATTGAAGATTGAAGCATATAAAGATTAAAAATAATAATTTTATTTCATAATCATATAATTTTCCTAAATGAACAGAAATTATTAGCACAGGATCATTTCTCATTGGTCGTTCAATCCAAAGATTGGTTGACTTGAGCCCTCCACCCTTCCCTATCTAATGCTAGCTCTCTTACCTCCTTGTATCTCTTCCTATGTACTTTCCTCTTTATTTGGTCCATGAACTTATTTCTGGGTCTTCCCCTGCAGACTTTTCCCTCTATTTTACCTTAAATTATGTTCTTCACCAACCCATTGCATCTCAGAGTGTGTCCAATCCATATGGTTCTTCTTTTCTGTATGGTGCTCCATATGATCCTTTCCTCTTCTACTCTTTTGTTAACTTCATCATTTCTTATTTTATCTTCAGCATCCTACTTCTTATGGTTCTATATATGGTTCTTCTTTTCTGCATGGTGTTCCATATGATCCTTTCCTCTTCTACTCTTATGTAAACTTCATCATTTCTTATTTTATCTTCAGCATCGTACTCCAAATCTAGGTTTCAAAGGCTTATGGTCTTTTCTGGTCATTTTTTCCAATGGCCCAAGCTTCCGAATCCATAGAGTGCCATGCTCCACATGAAGGTATTCACATACTGTTTCCTGGTTTGTAATTTCATCCTCTTTGAGAACAGCAGTTGTCTTTTTCCCATGAACGCCTTCTTAGCTTGGGCTATTCTCCGCTTGATATCCATTGTACTTCTTCGTTTCCACGTGATGGTACTTCCGAGATAGGTGAAGGAATCCACTTACTCTAATTTCTCTTCTCTTAGGGTGACTTCTGTATTCGTCTTCTCTCTTCCGCATACTAGGATTTTAATCTTAGTCTTACTTATTTTCATGTTGTATTCTTGGAGATTTTGGTCCATGACGCTAAGTGATTTTTGAAGATCCTTGCTATTTCCAGCTAAGACTGCTATAGCATCATAACACAGTATATCAAAGTGAAAAGGGACTTGAGAAAAAAAATCGATCTTTGAAGATCCTTGCTATTTCCAGCTAAGACTGCTATTCATCATAACACAGGATATCAAAGTGAGAAGGGACTTACGAATGTGTTTATAATTAGTTCATGAACTTCAACGAGCGATGTAGGATTGATAGGAAGTGAATTGGTCAATTTCCATAATTGAAAATGAAGGCATTTCCTAGGTGGGTGAATTGCCATCTTCATAAACAGAAGACTTGATTTAGATACTGTATAAACCCGTGCACTACATGCATCTTTTTTCCCAAAAATCATAGTTGAATAAGTAGGTGTGCATTAACACACGTTCCTCTCTGACCTTCCTGAAAGCCCTTAGAGTAGCAGGGCCCCTTGTGACATTAAGTCAGTTGGGGAAGATATTGCTCGCTTGCTAGCTGTCCAAGCCCATCACTACCCCCATACCCAACAATCTGTAAAGAATATCATGTTCGCTTCATGCATCATGTTCATTTCATACATATGATTTTCTGTTTGTTAATTACCTAAATTTGATGTTAACATTTTGATTTTTTTAAATAATTTTTAAAAGGGTTTCACATAAAAAAATGGTGTGTTATGTTTAGGCTTTCCACAAGAACTTGCTGACCATCGTTTATAGCTGAATGAAATTTAAAAATTTATACTAAGTTTGAAAGACCAAAAATTGCTGTATTCACTACATACATCAAGCTGCACACCACTGTTAATGGAAGCAGAAGACACACGGTGCAAATTTTGTATGCAAGGTGTATATTTTTCTGCAGCTCAAACCTTTATTTTTCTAAAACAAAAAGAAATATTTTCAGTATATTAGTTGAACAAATAATAAAAACTCTCATTGATCTGCAGACTCGGCTCATTGATCTGCAGCATGCACACATCATGATACAAAATGCTCCAGAAAGTGGTGTTAATGTGCCATGGGGTGATTTTCATTACCAAAAAAATATATATAATTATTTATTCATGCATAATTAATAAACAACTTACCCTTCCTAACTCTGGCAATTTTCTCACTGAATACTTCTCAAGTCTTTTCACAATTCCATCATTGTCTCGATAGCCACAAAAAACATTATTGATGCTGACTAAATAGGACTGTGTCCACCACTTGAGTGACTTGAACCTTAGGAAGATTAAAAGGAACAGGATGAAAAAGGCTTCAAATTCTATGGAGTATGCAAAGATGAAAGCTTAGAAATATTTTTAAAACTAGCAAAGAAATTGACTTTGGTCTTAAATACCCAACACCACTTTCAATTACAAAAAAATGATCCAATCCATTTTAGAACTGTGCCGTCTGCGGACTACTAGAGACTTATGACCCAAATTTCAGTTCAATATCTCAATTTTTATGGCAGTTATCGTGCAAAGAGACAGACAGACTGACTGATATAGCCAAATGGACTTGTAAGGTGATGCTGATCATTTCTATATGAGGACCCCAGAAGTCAAGGGGTCTAAGTAACAAAACCATTGTTTAGAGAAAACTTAAGTCAAAGTTGAAAATGTTTGGTACAACCCACTAAGTAGCTAAGAGGCATTACCCTAGATAGCAGCACCTGTGAAGAAAATCACTTGGATCTCTTTACCACCTAAAAGATTAATATTTTCCCATCCTGTTCCTGTACCTAACTAATTTTTTTCAAAAATGTCACTTAGACCCCTTGACTTCTGGGGTCCACATATATACTTCTCCATACATGCCACGCCTCCTTTAATGTGCTACATTTCTGCTGTGACAAAATCAATATACCCTACACCACTACATGGGTAGGGTATATTGATTTAAAATATTTGATATAAAAAATGTTACAATATTTTGAAATATTACAGTCGAGCCCTGATTATCCATCATCCAATTAATCCGATCGACATATTATCCCTCTATCATTCTCCAAAACCCTTCCCCCTACTCTTCCTTTCCATCTCCCTCCTCACAACTGCTTTCATTAGCACTGGCAGCCAGTTCAACTGTACAAAATTGCTATATTTTGCCCACATGCAAGGTTTTCCTGTTGCAGGATTTCCAATTGCTCAGAAGACAGTGATGCATTATTGTGAGTCTATGGAATCATTGTACAGTATTTGCATGACCCAGGCGAGCGAGCTTACATTGCTTTCATGGTCATTTTGTATTCCTTCAGGAATATAATTGATATAAAATGTCTAATTCTTCACTAAAGAGGAAGTGTAATGTTTTTCCGAGAGACTGAAGACAACTGAATGAATATCTATGGGGGAAGTTTGGTGGCAGTGTTAGGTGTGCTACTGATTGGGGTGGTTGATGATCTTAACTTGTTTACTTGGAGAGTGGGCTGAGCAAGTACGAAGATAAGGAGCTTGGAGCTCCCAGTGGGGCTCATACTAATTGCCAGTAATAAAGTTTGGGGTAGAGGAATCAGACTCCAAGGAGCTACAGTTGTGCACATATGAATCAGCAACCTTGATGTGGGTCTCGACAATTACAAAAAAAATGAAGCCAATTTTGCCAATGTCAGATTTCTCACGCTTAATGTAAAGGTGTGTTTACATGATGCATGTACCCATGCAAGTTTGTGGCCAGACAGATGCATGAAAATATGATTCAAATTAGAATAAGAACTATTTTTAGACCATGCCCTTGCACAACCTTGCAGGTTTACGAAATGCAATTTTAATGGTGAATATGTTCACACATCCACTCACACAAGTACATGCATCATATAAACACAGCTTAACGTATTGTGATTATCAATTAAAATTCTTATGTATGGACAAATATCATAAGTACAGGTTTAAAAATGGAATGCATTACTGTAATGTTGTAAATATACTCAAGGTCAACTTTGGGTCATGAATAATATCAACATGGAGGGCCGTCTCCAGGGACACCAATTTGAGATAAACATGTAACAATAGGGGAACGAGGTACCCAAGGAGGAACAATAGGGGAGGAGGAGAGAGAAGGGATCTGCCGTTTGAAGTGGACCGATGCCGCGTGTGCCGGAGATGTTATAATTTATATCCCATAACGGGGAGTCATAAGCCATCTGCCGTGAGGAGCAGACTAATGTCGCGCATGCGGAAGATGTTACAATTTGTATCCCATTGTGAGCAAAGGAAGAGTTTGGGTGGACAAAAGAAAGGACGAGAGGAAAGGAAGAGTTAGCCCGAGATTCAAGGTGCCGCGAGCCTGGGAAAGAGGAAGGTGACCCTGGCGGAGTATTGGGACAGAGAGAGAATGCCGAGATGGATAAGTGGAAAAATTTTGTTAATGGGATTGCATAAAACTTAATACACTCTTAATCGATTGTTTAAATGGATCTTGGGTTATGCATTTATATATATGTATATCTGTATGTAAATTGGGCCCAATAATCTTTTGAATTGAATATAATTTTCTAAACTTAAGACTGAAATTGGTGCACTCATCTTCTTTTGTATTGGTTGTGTATTCTCTGTTTGTCCCTCACAAAATCAAAGAAGAGAAGAAAACCAGAAGAGAGTCACGGCGGACAAGGTAAATATTATTCGACGCAACGCAGGGCAAGTAAGTGAAGTCTTTCATCTTTTTCGGTGTTTTACATAATCAGCTTCCAACGTGGGGCTTATAATTAGCCTTCTTTTTGTGTTTTACATTACACATCTGATAAAAGATTCACCACCAAATATTCCATGAATTGATGGAGCTCATTCATCACACATAACACAGAGACATCAATTTTGGCCAGAGAAATGTTATGGAGAAGTAAATGGAATGATCGATTGCCTGATAAACAACAATACATCATAGGAAGACTAGTATTTCATCACAATAAGGGCGAAAAGACTTCGAGAAGGCATGGTGCTGAAACCAAGGCCACAACTACACATAATTGAACATGAACAGATTATGTCATTTTCGATTATCTGTTTGGGCTTCCCCCTCCATACAAACATACATATATACATACAAATCACGCCATACCCTTTCGAAGTAGGCACAGTCACAAAGTTTCACTCATAAATACATATTTGTACACCTAACTCTGCTTCAATAATTTCCTCCATACTGACCTATCCTTGCAAACCTCTTTTTGCCTAATTTACCCCCATACACTACTTCATACACGCCCTCCTGTTTTTAAGACTCCTAATATTCCTCCTCCTAAAAATTGCCTCAACCACATTCAACCACAACTTTCTCGGCCTACCTCTACCTCTCACACCATTCATTCTACTCTCATATATGTTTCGTTATTCTACTCTCATCCATTCTCTCAACATGGCCAAACCAACAAAGCACACTCCTTTCATACACGTCCATTACTGGAGCATTTAACTCACATTTATTCATGACCCACTCATTATTGACCCTACCCATCCTACTTTTGCCACAAATACTCCTCAGATAACTCATACCCACAACGTTTAGTATACTCTTATGTCTATCCTGACATACCCATGTTTCACTACCATAGAGCAAAGTGGGAAAAGTAGACTTTTGTGGATGGCAATTTTCGATTCCTTAGACAAGCACTCATTCCTTGATATGCTCCACATGCTACCTATCACTTTCCTTCCAGCATTCACACGTCTCTTTATCTCCTCATCTATTCTTCCATCTTTCGCATACATATTACCCAAGTACACAAAATCATCCACCTGTTCAATTACTTCACCATTCGCCCTCATCATACAGTTATTCTCCCCATTCTCCTTATCCAAAACTACTACTTTAGTCTTGCACGCATTTACCTTCAATTCCATTCTCACCGTTGATTCACAAAACTTATCTAGGAGCTTCTGTAATCCCTGTTGGCTCTCTGAGATCAAAACAGCATCATCCACATAAAGTAGAACTCGCATGTTTGCATTTTCAATCAAAACACTGTCATTTTCACTACATGCATTTCTAACATATTTATCCATAAATACATTAAACAGCCCTGGTGATATTATGCACCCTTGCTTTACGCCCTGTTTTATTACAAGCCAATCACTCAGAACCCCGTTAACACTCACACTTGCATTACTATTATCATACATAGCCATCATAACATTCAATAACTGCCCATTCACTCCATAGTCCTTCAAAACCTTCCACAACTTCTTTTATTTACCCTGTCATATGCCTTCTCTAAATTGCCAAACGCACAATACACTTTCTTTCAGACGCCCATACATTTTTCCATCACTTGCTGAAGGGCGAAAAGCTGGTCACTACATCCTCTCCCAGGCATAAACCCACACTGCACACCCCATATTTTGTCAAAAGTACTATTCCTCACTCTTTCGATTAAAATTTTGCAGAACACTTTTCCTGGAATTCTCAATAAACTAATGGCCCGATAATTATTATAAGTATTCGATCTTTTCTCCCTTCCCTTTGTATATACAATGGAATGATGATTGCATTCTTCCAATCAACTGGAACAATAGAAAGCTGTAAGCATAAATTATGTAGTTCACACAGCCCACAAATGAGTAAATTACACCCACCTTTCAACATCTCACTGGATATCCCATCTACGCCTGCAGCCTTCCCATTTTTTAATACTTCTAATGCCATTATGACCTCATTCTCACCGATCTCCTTTTCCATCATCACATTCTTGCATACTACTTTGCAAGGCTCATTCTAAGCACCTGCACCATTATTGTATAATTCTTCAAAATACTCCCTACAGCAGTCCTTGATATTACTCTCATCCCACACAATCTCTCCACTTTTGTTCTTTACCACATTCATTCCCCTGCCTTCACCAATCTTAGCCCTTTTTACCCACTTCCAAAACAGATTTTTATTGCCTTCAAAATCACCCTGCATCCTCCTTGCTCTCTTTCAAAACGATTTTGCATTCATTCTTTTTCTTTCTGTAAATCTCACATGCCTTTGTTCGCTCTTCCTCAGATTTGGCAGCAAGCATATTCTTGTACGCCTCTTTCTTTTCTCTGATAGCAATTTTCATTTCTTCATTCCACCAAGCATCACCTTTCATTCTTCCTACCACTCCTTTTCCACATACAATTTCAGCACATTCTACAATCACTCCTTTTAAACACACCCCCTCCATTACCATGAATAACTGGCACTCAACTGTAATTATACTATAAATCAACTATGACTCTTTCCATTTTATAGAGTGATAATGGCTACTATTCACATATAACATTGCTACCCTAAATTCAACACAGACATGTACATGACTCAATTTAACAGGAAAGCGTCAAGTCACCACACCATAAACATTATTGAGTTACAAAGTTCGAACATGTACATCATATTTTTAGTAAGTACCACCATAGAGATCAATAAGTTGAGTCACTGCTAACTCATTATGGTTCCACTCAAATATCAATAGGTATAAAATTAAAAACCAATTTTCAAGTCTGATTTCAAAAACTAATGAAAAGAATGGTATGTTACAAGAAAACTATTTAATGGACATAAATATGTGATGTAACAAAATAGAGGTCTTAGCATATACTAATTATAAGAGGTAGTTCAATAATACCTTCGTATGTTATTCCAAACCCTCTCACTAACAGCTGGATCAGCTGAAGTCTTTAATTCTACAAATGAAGCATCTCCATTCTCGAGCATTTTTTTCAGTATTTTAGAATCATTTCCAATCTCTTTCATATTCTTCTGATTCCTAAAAAAAATTAAATAACAATTAAGCAAACAAAATCCTAAAATATGAAAATTATTCCATCCTATTGGAAAAATATTCAGGGATTGTACGAATTAATTGAACAATTCTTCATAAAAAATGAGCTAATTTTTGATGGAATCAAATGTTTCTACAGTGTTCTGGTTGAATATGAATGGATTTCTCTATATTAAAAGGTCTATTGGGGAAAACAATGCCTCTAACCAACCTGCAGGCATCTTGAGGTCATGACTGCCAGGTCACATCTGACCAGAAGACGCCAGGTGGATGGATGAAGATATTGTAGTCACCAAGGACATTCTCACCAGGATGAATGCCAGAGAGCCATTACTGTTTAATTTTTTCAATTAATAAGTGAGATGACAACCCATAAATTAATATAAGAGATAAAAGCTTTATTTTTTAAAGTGGTTTCTATTAGTGAATTAGTCAGGATGTAAGTTTTTCATTAAATCTTACTGAATCCTTTGATTCAAGATTCGATTGAATCCTTCCAAAAAACATTTGAGCCAATCGAATCCGATTGTGTGAGTGGCATATGAGCTATGTCGCTGTAAACTCTTCATCATCCATCAAAAGTTTGTTCAAAATCCCACCTCAAAATTTATCATTGCAATGCCCTTGTACTTCTGAAGTGTGGCAATTTGGGCGAACATTCATTACCTCACAAAATATGCATGCCAGTGGGGACTTTTATAGTTATTAGTCATGCCAAGTTTTAGTCAACCCTTTTGCTATGAATACTGTTTATAAATGGCATGCATTTTTGTATGCAAGTGGATGAACAACATTTTTTATAAAATCAGCAGTCAAGCAAGCCAAATGGGTCTCAGGCATCATTAGAGAGCCCTCCATGTGAGAGGTCTGATCCTTCCTCCGGCTCTGTGTTGAGATCATCTCGACCCTTTCCCACACTAAAAGCATACCCTCACAGCTGGTGCCCAAGGTCAATTGTTTGCTTACACGGTGGAATGACTAAAAAGATACATAATTGGTAAATTCACCGCAGAATGCAGCTGGTAATTGCGATGTTTCACAGTGCAGTTACTAATTTCAAACAGAATTCCAACTTTAATTTCAATGGAGTTCATCACCAAAAGAATCAAACTAATCTTGGAGTTAGTAAGCTGAAATACCATATGGGTAACAATTACTGTTGATAAATTAACGTTATAATTCATATTTACATTATAAATTATTTAAGGGGCTTATCATCCAAGTAGTATTTATAACTGAATTTTAAGTGGTCACTTATTGAGCAGTTAATGAGGGATTAATCAGGAAAAATAAGAAAGTAATTGGCATAAGCTAATCATTGCCTGCTGAAAAGTTTACAGATTATTTCAAGCGGAACAAAATGTTGGGAAAATAGGAGGAGTAATGCATGGATCATAATTTGATGAAATGAGAATTGATTTATTCAAATGAGTAAGAACATATTAAGAGATTAACTTCCCTTTGTTGGGAAACCAATGATGGAAATAAGAAGTAAATAAAGAGGTTAAGAGCAGATAAAGTAGTTAAACATTACTTTTTCATTTCATACCTGATTTCTATCCCATCCATTTCTGCAGAAAACACCAAGTTGTAGGGTCCAATACTTGTCCGAAACACACAAGCGAATTCTTCATTTTGGTTATTAGGTTCATCAGTATTAGGAGGGGATCCTGGGTGCTCTGTAAAGGGAACTTGATTATATCAGCTATTACATAAATATATTTTCATGAATTAAGGCTTTAAACTTATCTACATAATATGAAGCTGGTACTAATAAAATTCTGCCCTGTGAAAACATTTTAGGACATATTTAAAGAATACAATTTTGTACTTTTCCACAGAATTTAATTTTGTGTGGTATGATGTGTTTCACCGACTTGTGGCATCAACAGGTACAAAAATTCAGTCCAAGCAGAACAGGTATATATACAAAAGGCAGAAGGAAGGGGGAGGGAAAGGGAGGATGTGGGCGGGGGGAATGAAAAAGGAATACACAGGTTAAGTACTTTTTATTTCAGTTGGTCGATTCTCCACCCACGCGTTCTAACTTGTTACATTGTATACAAAAGGCAGAAGGAAAGAGGAGGGGAAGGAGAGGGTGTGACCGGGGGTAAGGCAGCATTTTGAAAGTAGCATGACGTGGTGGAGGAGGGGTTGGGGTAAGGCGGGAGGGACACCGGAAAATACAGATGCGGGGTAGGAAAGGAATAAGGGAGGTAGGAGATGAGGACGCGGTCAGTTGGATGAAAGGGTTGGTTTTTCCAGGGTTAATTTTTCAGAGGAGTCGAGTGGATTGCGGAAACAATTGCTCATTACAGAGGGGTATGATGGCAAAAAGGCACTTATCAAACCCCAACACACCTCTCTGTAATGAGCAATTGTTTCTGCAATCCTCTCCACTCCTCTCTGAAAAATTAACCCTGGAAAAACCGACCCTTTCATCCAACTGACCGCGCCCTCATCTCCTACCTCACTTATTGCTTTCCCATCAAACCCCCCCCCCCCCCCCCCTCACTCCTGGGTCCGTATTTCCCGGTGTCCCTCCCGCCTTACCCAACCCCCCCTCTACCACATCATGCTACTGTCGAACTTCTGCCTTACCCCCGCCCACACACTCCTCTTCCCCTCCCCTTTCCTTCTGCCTTTTGTATACAATGTAACAAGTTAGAACGCTTGGGTGGAGAATCGACCAAATCAGGTATGAAATGAAATCGACCAATACCAAAGAGTACTTAACCTGTGTATTCCTTTTCCATTCCCCCCTACCCACACCCTGCCTTTCCCTCCCCCTTCCTTCTGCTTTTTGTATATATACCTGTTCTGTTTGGACTGAATTTTTGTACCTAATGATGCCGCAAGTCGGTGAAACACGTTGTTCAACACAATATAAAATTCTGTGGAAAAGTACGAAATTGTATTCTTTAATATGGATACCATTAACTTCCACGAAGTAAAGCCTGAAACTGTAGTGTGTACACATTTCATGACTTTGAATTAATGTAACATGCTTATTAACTCCACATTACAGACTTAGCCATAAAGAATGTCTCCTCTTGGCTATGAATGATTAAAACATAATGGAACATACTGACGAGTAAAACCCTACATATGGTCTACTATGCTAAGAGTCAGTTGTTCCTGGCTTAAGGGATTAGATTCCAGAGGAACTTTCTTAAGAGCTTATAGACTTTTCTCTGCTCAGTCAAAGTGCCAAAAATTTTTCTGGCACTCTGGTCTAACCTGTAGTTCAGTTTTCTATGACAAAAACACTTGTTAGGCAAAACTTTTAGATCCTATTTTTGAAAAGTAAATAAAAAAAAACTCGCACACCATGTGGTGAGAACAAAAGGCATTCATTCAACATCAATTTAAAATGAAATCACATTTTCTCATAAATTCGAGACAAAAGCATTCAATGGAACAGAAATACTGATGCTAATATCCATAGATAATCCAGACTAACATTGTAGGTAGTTTTTGGAAGCAGCTAACAAGTCTAAATAGGAGGATCTGAATTTTGATGCATGTTCATAAATGCTAAACACCTAATAAGAGCTTCAAAACCCCATCAAGGCAAGGTACGAAACTCACCACAGACAGAGTACACGAACCAAAACAAAGTGCCCAAAATGGCACTCCTCACTTAAAGAAAATAATCATAAATTAACAAGGGAAAGCGGATTTTCAGGTTAATTTCTCTCGTCACACAACTTCTCCAGGCTTTCCTGGCCCATTTTAAATTTCGATGATTTTCCCAGGTATTCTAGAGCTGTAGAAGTCCTGATAGGCTAATGAAGAGGCAAAATGCTTCAGATATGAAGTTACTTACATACTTTAAAGCAAATGATTAAACAGGGACCAAAATATTGGATAATGGGTGCTTAAAAAAGAATTACTTGTAGGACTCAAAAAGTTTGAAACCAAATGTAACCCCTTCTTTCTTTCTTTCTTTATTTTTTTTTCTAAACTTCCCACGCATTGTGGTACTTCCTTCTTATGACTAATTTACTTCCTTCTAAAAGGAACACATTAATATTACGACATACGCATATAAAAATGACACATTCCACATATAATTAACTCATAGCAAAAAACATTTATCGCTAAGCAACTTGTTTTAAAACACTAATGCATGAATTCGGTAAAAATGGATGGCCTGATAAGATTAAAGATGTACCCAGAGAAATTAGGCCATATTGGACATTTAGACAGGATATCACCAGTACAGCTGGATTACTTTTCAAAGAAAATTGTATAATTATACCTAAAAAATTAAGATGTGAAATGCTCAGCAAAATACACTATGCCCATCAAGGAATACACAAATGTAAACAGAGGGCCAGGGAATTATTGTATTGGCCGAAAATGTCTGACAACATTGAGGATTACATTAAAGTGTTCTCTTTGTGCTTTGAAGGCTAGATCTCAAATAAAAAAACCTATGATTCCACATGAGATACCTATGCTATCTTGGCAAAAAGTTGGCATTGATATTTTTCATTTTGATGGAAAAGATTATTTATTACTTAAAGATTATCATTCCAAGTATTTTGAGTTGGAAGTTCAACAGAATACTTCTAGTCTGTGTATCATTGGACACTTGAAATCTATTTTTGCCAGACATGGAATTCCTATGGTTTTGATTTCAGATTATGCTCCTAATTTGGTCTCAGAAAGCATGCAAACATTTGTCAAAGAATGGAATACTGTCCATAAGAAATCTAGTCCTTATCATTCTCAGAGTAATGGAATGATTGAAAGAGAGGTGCAGATGGTAAAAAATTTGTTTTTAAAAGCGAAAGAGGATAATAAAGATCCATTCTTACGTATGCTGGAATTGCGTAATACACCTGTAATGGATGGAGTATCTCCTGCCCAACTATTGATGGTTAGATGTTTGAGAGGTGTAATTCCTGTAACTAATACCAATTTGAAACCTAAGGTTCCTGATCATAAGAAAGCTTTTTCCACGATCAAAAAAAAATCAAAAACTGCAAAAGTATTATTATGATCGAACTGCAGGTCCAGAAAGGGAATTATTAGATGGTAATGTCTGAGTTCAAACTGACAATGGATGGGAAAGAGGTGAAATAGAAAGTTGGTTGATAGACCTTGATCATACAGGGTGAAAATGAAAAATGGGGGTATTTATGAGAGAAATGCTAAAAATGTTAAACTGGATTACTCTAGAGTGAATGAAGAGTCAAATGCAACAGGTTCCACTAGTAATTCTTCCAACTCTTCACCATTTGAGTAAAAACCAGGACTGTAAACAGACTACTCCTGTAAGAGGGGAACAGTATGCCACTAGAAGTGGCTGGTTAGTTAAAAAGAAACTGATTTGGTCTCTCAATTAAGTTTCACTATTCAATAAGGGGGATGTCATATATTATTGTTATTATATTAATGTTCTGTATTTTGTTTTGTAACTTTTTTTGTTATATGTACCTGGCAACCAGTTGTTTGATAGCTACCTAGGAGATGAGAGTAAACAGGCAACAAAGAACAGTGTAAGAGGACATGCAGAAATAAAGTTGCATACTGAAATTAATTCCATCTACTCAATATTAATATTACACTAAGCAACTTGTTTTAAAACACCAAAGCAATCAATCATTAATCAGAATAGTATTGGGCCCAATTTACAATACAATAGTCAAAGTATTTGAGTTTAACATGTAAATTTTCACCCTTTGACAATTAAAATGATCAGTTAATCACCATTGAATTTTCATTAACAGACAAAATGTACTCAGGGCAGGATTTTATAGGATTGAAACGTTAGAGTCTTTTCTTATAGATTTGGACAACTACTTGGGCATAAGTGTTCTTTTCTAATTCATATTATTATTCACGATTTCACTTATCATTATCTGGGTCTCTGACATCTGCGTGCGTGAACAGGCTTCACTCCCCCCGTTGTCAGTCAGCTAAAATCTTTTGTCATCCTCACATATATTTCTGCATTAATAAAATCACTGCCGCTTTTTCCGTGGCCTTTTTATGTTGCTTTCTTAAACCATATGTCACTGCACGCCGCTTTTCTCTGGTTATGGTCTCTCTTACCCCCTTTATGTCCGTTCCCTTTGACTGACTCTCTCATCATCCCCTGTCCTTAGTTTCTCCTATCAATTGCCTCTTTATCTTTTTCTGGTATCCCCAGTTGTTGCATTCTTGAATGTTGATTTTTTAAAAGTGTTCTTAATTTCTCTTTTGTCAACATTTACTTTTCTTATGCGTCCATGGTTTCGTATTGTTAGGCTATGATTTATATTTTTAATTTACTATTTTCTCTAAATTTACGGATTTTCTGGGCCTCCGGATAGTTGTTTGGTTACAAGTTTTAAGTGAAAATGAATTTGAATATGAGAGAGTATGTGAAAAATACAAGAGTAATATAGAGAGGAGTGTGGACCAGACTACAGTTTGATAGTATGAAGAGTAAATTTGAGTTTAGAGTGGGCAAGGAGGAATGATGGTGCACACAATGAGACAAAAGTCAAAGGTATATGCATGTGGTCCAGATAAAGCTTAAGAGCTCAGTAAGTACAGTTCCAAGTAATGAGTATTTTAATCCCAGTTCATTCCCAGTACAATGTGTCAGTTAATGTCCACAACAATTTCAACTTGACCCAACTTAGAGGCAATGAATGGCCAAGTATGTTCAAACACTATCTGATAAGCCAAGGCTATAAAACAGCAGTGTGGGACCTACTCTTGATGATCAACATTCAGTCAACACAAAGCCAGTCAGAGAGGAACCAAGCAGATAATTTATGAAAAGAACTGAGTGAGCAAGTCTGTTGAATAGTTGAGTTGTTCATTAAGGAACTTAGTAAGTATTTGGATATGGTACGCTATTCTGTAAAAAATATCAAGCTGTCCATTTGCAAAGAGAACTGGATGAACAGAGCATCTTGGCTGGAGAGCCAAATGGAAAAAAATCTTGGATTGGCTAGATATTCAGTAATCATTTTGGAAAAGAATAGGATGTATACAATCAATCACTATGAGACCCATTCAGTGAAGATAAAAAGTAAATTTATTCCTAATCCGTTAAGCTGTGGAATGGCACTTTAATGAACAAGGAGAACACAGTAAGTGCAAGATGGTTACCTGTTTAATGAGGACTACGATTTTACTTCAACCACTTTAACTCTGGACTGTCCATAAATATGGACAAAGATGACATGTATTAATGAGTGACCCAATTTTGGAGTAGGGTTATTCAGAGATAAGCAAGATAAAATACTGAAGTAAAGATGATGAGCTCAACCTTCCATATTCATTCATCAAATAATACAACAATCAAGCTCAACTTTTCCATATCGATTCCAATCACAATTGTACAGCTAGCTGCAAAAGTAAATGTGGCTGTGTGGCGCTGTGCCGTGACACGGTATGAGCTCAAATCATGGGAAAATTTTTCTTCCCTCCGTGAGGGAATCACACCTTAGTCATGGTGATTGGGTGTGGGGGTTAAGACGGCGGAGATGAGGGAGAGGAAGTGAGACGGACGTGAGAGAGGGTCATCCCAAAGAGTGAATTGAACGGGACTGCGGGCTTCCAAACTGGTTGAACCACGACGAAAATTCTCTCGAGAACAGAGGCCGAGGAAGACGGAATACAAGTCTTTAACCAGCAATCACGAATCACCCAGAATGCAAAGAAAGAAGCGCTGAAAAGAAATGAGAGATTTCGTGGTGTATATCCTTATGAATCTATGCCGTTGTGAGCCTAACATTTCTCATTTTGTAATTAATAAACTAATTCTGTGTTACCGCGATCAGATGAACACAGTAAAAGTTAAGTATACATTTGAGAAATCATCAGAATATTCTAATTGGCTGGGATTGTGAAATGCTGACAGGGGCTTTAATTTCATGATGTTTACATTCACGTGGAACTCCTGGTTGCTATTAATCTTACTTTAACGGGTCACTTTTTTGCGTGACTTTTTCTCGTCATAATAATTTTATTGCTGTTCCCTAAATGAATGTAGACATGATGGTATTTCCTTACATTCATTGCAATAAATAAAGCTTCCTTTAAGCGAAAGTTTTTATAGATTTTTGCTACTTAATAGTAGCGTGTTCCTCCTTATTGTTACTTTCCTTTTGAGAGAAATCAAACATATTATATTCATCCTAGTAGCACAGTGAATACTTATCAATAGAACAATGCTACAGCCACATGATTGATAAAGAAAACTATTTGGAGAGTTGTATTTTCATGTGAGTAAGTTAATCAACAAGTGGTAGGGTAACAGGCTTTTCCTTAAAAATGTGGTTTTTGACTTGTCTTAAACTGAATTGCATGATAACTTTTCTTTGTAGGACTATAAGATTTAGCCGAGTATTGCGCCTTTCAGATCATAAGTGAAAATCAATAAGATAAATCAAAGTAAGATTATAGCGAAAATAGTGATGGAACTAATGCAATATATTAATGAGGATGATGGATAACTTAAATGGTAGTATTCAACGGTCCTATAATTTGCCCATGACCTCAGAGATGAGCAATTTGACCAGTGCCTCCCTTAAGCCTTGTTATTTAAAAAAATGCTTATCCTCAAAAATACGTTAGCTAGCACCGCAACTAAGTAAATTAATCATACCATGTGGATATCGCATTTCATTTACTTCTTCGATCTTTTCACCTCTATTCTTGTGGGGAGTTCTCCCTTTGCAGCTCTCTTGCAACCGAGTGGAAGAAGCATTCTGCAGGGCACAGAGAAAAATACCTTCCCATGCTCAAGTTAAGTACTATAAGATGAGCTGGTATTTTGGAAAGGTGACTCAAATAGAATTTTAGCACATATTTTTCTTATATAATGCTGGAAGAATTGTAACATTCATTAGTGCCGTGTAGACTCCCTTAGCGCGTTCACTTGCTTATTCCTTCGGCTGTTTCCAGATTTTTACTGTCTTGAATACGCACTGTCTGGTTTCTCTACAATCCAGTCTGACTGACGCACCACTTTGGACACTGCTTTTTGGATTGCAACCAGCACCTGGCGACCCCTTTGCTGATTTGTCGGTTTTGCATATGAAAATGCCGAGAGGAAATCAGAGCGATACCTCAGTATCTTTAAGGGGGTAAATGGTTGGGATGGTAACAGCTGGCAATTCCATACCAGATGTTGCCAGAAATTTTGGAGTTTGTCCAAATATCGTTTCTAATGGGTGCAGCGAGCAAGATAAAATGCGGAGGACCTCAGCAGTCGGGCAAGAAGTGGAAGACCTCACTGCACAGCTATCGAGGATGATGACAGAATTCACCAGGCCCTTCTGGAGGAGCCCTAGAGAGCTGGAGGTGCCGCTTCGGTATAACAGAGCTGCAAATAGGCTGCAGCAATGACACTGTAAGGCGTCGCCTTCGAGAGAGGGGGCTCTTCCACAGACAGCTGGCAAAGAAGCCACTGTTTACCGAGGAGCACAAAGCTCGCCGTATGAATTTTGCAGCTGCACATTTAGACATGCCCCAGTATATTGGGATCATGTCATGTTCTCCGATGAGAAAACGTTCTGTTCGGACGAAGATGGAATGGTACACCTTTGGTGCCCACCCCAAACAAGGTAAATTGCCGCATATTGAACAATATTTATTGAGTTAGTTAAGGGGAAATCCTATAACCCACCTCTCAGAAGACGAAATATTTTAGGTTAACTCTAATTTAACCTTTCAAGCAATAAAAACAGTCATTCATTACTTTAAAGCAGTGACCTCTCATGACAATTTATCCTATTCATACATCATTTAGATATGAACGGATCAACATACTTCGACAGTGAAGGTCTGGGATCTCCGTAAGTTTCTGGGGAGCAATAACTGCAGCTGGTCTAGGGCCATTGGTGAGGACACAGACCAGGATGACAGCGCTAAACTACGCCTGCATTTTAGAGGAATATTTGTTGCCATACACAGCAGAGATAGTGCCTGAAGGTGAGGAGGTGGCATTTGTGCATGATAATTCACCGGTTCAGGCAATGCGGCAATTGACATTATCAGCCACATGGATTTTCTAGACTAATTTGTGGTTTAGTTAATATTTTTGTACTTGACATGAAGATTTACTGGCAGAGCTGTACTTTATAGAGATTAATACTCTTTCCAGCATTGCTACTACTAATTCAAGTGAGTAAATTTTACGTATTTTTATGTTAACAGCTACTACTCAGGAGAAAAAGACAATTCAAAAAAGTGAAGAGCCAAAAATATGACAGTGGCTTCTCATGACTGATTCCAAAAATGGAGAATTGCAACATATGTATTAGTAATGACTAGGCCACTCACAATCCTGGCCTCTTGATGGTAAGTGTCCATGGTCATAAATGGCCAGTGCCGCAAATAGCCACATTGTCCAACCAGATTAAATGGTCATGGATATGGTACAAATACTCAGGCCAGCCTCTATTTGGGTAATGTCCTCACCATCCCAGAGGTCACTGGTTTTGATTTGAGGGGGATTTGTCATATTTCAGGGTGTGGTTATTTGTATTTGTTTCGATTTATATTAAATTGGTATTCAATAATTGGTAAGAGCCGATACCAATAAAGAAATTATAATTACCCACAATTGCACATGAGTCATCTATTTTCAGTGGATGCAAAACTGTCTTCAGCTTATAGTTGAGTTGCTAAATTAGTCAACTTTTTTGGTTCAGTATTTCTGTACCTATATTCCAAATATCATAATTGGGATTGCCAGTTTCTAATACGATTTTAAACTCAAGTTTGGGAAATCAATCCATAACTAATAAAACGTTTTATGGTAATAAAAACCAAACACATGGATATTCTCATAATTACTAAAGGAGATGCTTGGTCCATGAATCTCCACATACATTACCAAATAGATTTACACATGCTGAATATTTTTTTGCGAGAGAAGCAGATAACTTGAAGACAAATAATACTAAATATTTTGAATGACAAATATTCACCAAGATCAAATACCATCACCATGCTTTAATAATCACTTGGTACCTTAGTGTGCTACCAATTGTCAAGGTTATAGCACAATGAAAGGTAGATTCTTTAAATATAAATAAAGAATAAATTTATAAGTTTAATGATGAAAGAAATTCCCTTAGGATTGCATTTTTAAGGTAATTACAGTTAACAAAGTCATACTCATAATCAAATATATGCTGGCTGATATATAGGCAGTTTTTGGGCATTCACCCAGGGCTGACAGATCAGCCCTCAAGTAGAAAAATGCTAAAGAGACCAGAATTAGCCACAAATGGAACAAAGCTAACTCTCACACTATTCTTACTTCAGAAAAGACCTATGCAGAAATTAAAAAATCTCATTGATGTCCAGACTACATTACAATACAGCAACATGCTGTCATTCCTTACCAGAAAGTAAAAACTGCTCAAAGATGTAACCCCAATCTCCCATATCCTTTTCCCTTTTAGATCTGGATGCTTCAGCCTCAATCTTTTCTGGTGTATCATATTTGCACAGGTAGATTGTACCTGCAACATTTTTTAAAAATTCAATAGAAAATAATCAGTCTATTTATGCCACAAGACAATTATATATTCTATAGCAGGAGCATAGCAGATGGGTCGCAGGGCCCACAATGCAGGAGGGGGGAGGGGCGAAGGGGATAGGGCTTGGGTGGTCTGTCAGCAGGGGAGAATCCAGACAAGTACAGTAAAAGGTATCCTTAATTAACCATAGCTTTGCCAACTACAGCCCTTAATATCCAAGATTTATGCTAATGCAATTAACTGAGGTCCACAAGTCACATGCTTCCACAATTCTCAACTGTGATGTATTTCCCTGGCATGTATATGACTTCCACGATGAAAATATCAGGTGAAATTGTCATTCAACCAAATTGCTAGGAGGATTTTTCCAGAAATTCATCGTCTGAGACTTGAAACTTTGAGTTGAAAATGTTTCCACCTGATAAATTTATGTGTTCCACGCATATAATAATTTGAAAGGATGACAAATGAAATTTGTGAGTTCATCTCCTTATGACATGAAGGATTTTTTTTACATCAGGCAGCCCATATAACAGGAGCCATGTCATTGGCGACCATCATTCTGGAGCATCAAAAGTTTGAAACACATTTATTCACTACATGTTTCTTAAATAAAATAACAAACAGCAATAGTTCTGTAATTATAGTCAGTCGAAATATTTCATAAAGGAAATTTAGACACCAGGAAATTTCAATACATTTAACTCCAGCTTTTAAAGGGCTAAAGTAGTTGGAAGGGGTCCCACTCCTTCACCGTATGGAGGGGGCTCACCAAGTATTTGTTTAGGGTGGCCCTAGGAAAAGCTGTATACCACTGCTCCATAGCATTGCAGTAATTTTCATAGATAGCAATTAATGTAGAAATACCCATTTCAATAAAAATTTTAGAGAAGCATCAAAAGCCTTCCTAGAGAGAACAAAGCGTAGCCCACACAAGCATTAGTCATATTCATAGTCTCAACAATAGCAGGTCTCGCTCATATCTATCAGGCATACAAAATTTTCAATGCACCTCATTATTAATTCAGAGAAAGCACAAACATTTATTATAATCTATCGTTATATTTAAAATGTTTAATAATATATACTTAACAACTTTCATGTACCATGACCAATTTTAATATGCATGACTTTTAATGTATATACTTTTTCACAACAAAGCTGTACACATGGATTTACTACATGGCTGTATCTTTGTGACCAGATAATTTTGAAACCCAATCTTTACATCATGGAGTCCTTTATTTTAAACTAGTGGCAGATTGTTCAACTTCTGGTCATCAGAGATATTTGACCTTCAAACTAGTCCAATTTTGAAAAATTACATTATTACAATCCTAAAAAAATAAAAGTATACATGTTCCTGATTTCAAATTACAATGACCAGGAATATTAGTTCTAGGGTACTTCTTAAAAAATTGAAGAGTTTAGGAAACCTCCATATCCCCTTAAACATATTCCAAAAAAATTGCCATTATAACTATTTTAATTCAAAACCTGGGTAACAAAATTCATGATGAAGCATAACAAATTCCAGGTGTTATAGTACTGTAATCTAATGAATGTTATGACGATTAATTCAAGGTTTCATATTTTAGGTTGGCAATATGTCACCTTAATTCTGTATTCTTTTTTTGGTTTTCCTTATAGATGTATCTGTGTATCTCGAGTTGTAATTTGGAAGTGTGCTGATGTGAGCGTGGGGAAGGGTAACCCCTAAACTGTGTGTATTAACAGTGAGATAAAATAAAACTAACAAGCATGCGTTATGTATTTTTAATGCTTAATCACTGCCGAAAATTCCACGAGAAAGAAAACCAACACCAGGTTGTTAGGTACAGGACAATATAGCTCCTATTCTAATTAAACAACAGCTTTTGCCTTGTTCACCTGAAACGAACCCCACCTGGGGAAAACCGGTTGAGAACAAAACTTGCATGTACAGAAAATTCTTTGCAAAGACTGAAAAATGACCACCAAATTATAACCACAAAAAATAAAATTAAACATTGTTAGACCACTTGGTATACCTTGACCCTAAAAAATTAACAAAAAATTACAAACATCTGAAAATAAATTTTGAAGAAGGGCTGCCGGTTATACACAAACAGACAGACTAACAGAGAAATAAGGTAACAACTTTGCAAACAAGTCATTGATGAAACGATACAAGAATCCAGAAATAAACGGAGAGAAACTGTAGAAACAATGTATAATGGAAGAATATAAAAAATATTGTAGTAAGTAATTGCCTGCTGGATAAATACACATGAACCAGAAATCGAACTGTGGACCTTTGGCTTGCCAGGGTAATGCATAGACCACCACTCAACCCAGGCTTATGGAAGGATTCATGGAAACTAGATGTTTAAAGGTCCGTCATTCCATTCCTTGCCCAGGTGGATTTTCCTTAAGGCAAAACCTATGTATTTTCATCGCTGTTTTCGCAAGGGGTGAAATATCTTCACAGGCTGATTGCCTTGGACTAGCAGAAATGTTAAGAAAAAGATGGAGGAGAGGTGGAAAAAACTTAATTATTGTAGTATTTTCTCACCTCAGGTACTTTGTATATAATCTCTCACTCTATGATTAGTGTCGCCCTCATGGCAATATATTTTGTGTATTAAGTTATCCTGGTTTGTTTTTCTCACTTCGGAATTGTTTACGTATCAATACAAACGTATTTGCAATATATATTTTTTTAAATCTATATTGTGGCGTATCATTTCAAGAGATCTGGTTTAAATGAACAGAGGATTTGTGCAGTAAACAGAATTTACTATAGGTTATGGGTCCCAGAACGATTTCACCGTGGAAAATGTAAAAAATTTACGTAAAAGTAAATGGTGGTGTGGCGTTAGAAGAACACGCAAAGTTTAACCAGCAAGTAATCGCTACAAGTATTTTTGTTGCAAAGATTTACAGTCAAGAGAGGTCATCAAGATGAGTAATGATGAACAAAGTACTGGACACGTGACAAAAGCAAGTGAAGAAGGTAAAAATGTACCTGGCAGTGGCACGGCTGGTAATAGGGTGAGTACTACGATAGTTGGCTCATCCCCGCTTCCCAACATGGAAAAATTGGAAGGAATAAGCAATTATAACACATGGAAATTCCAGATGGAACTGTATTTTATACACAAAGATCTCTGAGATTGTATTCTGGGTGAAGAAATCGATGCAAAGAAAGATGTAAGGGCAAGGTCGAAGATTTGTTTGATGCTTAAACCAAATGTGATCTCACATGTAAGAAATGCTAAATCAAGTTAAGAGACCTGGGACAACCTAAGTGCAGCATTTGAAGCCAAAGGGATGACTTGAAGGTTGGACCAACTAAGAACATTGTTTAACACGGAGCTAGGAGATTACTCAAGCATGGAAGAATATTTAACCGGTATTATGTCTATTGCACAACAATTAACAGACATAAGTTCACCTGTGGAAGATGAGTTTATTAGGGTTATAATGCTGAAGGGACTACCAGAAAAATATAATCCGTTGATTATGGCTATTGAGAACCTCAACATCCAGATAACAGCAGACTACGTTAAATCCAAATTGATCAATGATGATGCTTGAAGACAGGAAGATTGTCACAGAGGATTCAGCGATGCTGTTCTTGCAGTGAAGCAACAAGTCAAGGCTACAGGGAACAAGAAACAAAAGAGTTTTGGCCCAAAATGTTTTAATTGTAATAAATTTGGACACAAAAGTCCTCAATGTCCGCAACCAATGAAGAAACCGGAAAAATTCAACAAGCAAGGAAATGCAAGTCAAAAGTCATAGAGCAATAATGAATCAAAAAGAAAAGTACTGCTGGCAGCACTGGCTGCATGTAGTGCTCCAAGTAGTTGGTTAGTTGATTCTGGAGCAACATCTCACATGTCATGCGAGAAGAGCTGGATGAAGGATTATCAAGACTTGAAGTTCAAGAAGGAAATTGTTGTGGCCAACAATGAAACGTTAAACTGTGCAGGATCAGGTGATGTACAAGTGATCATGTCAGAAGGTTCAAAAAGACCATTAAAGATGTGTTTTATGCACCAGGCCTAGCAACAAACCTGCTCTCTGTCAAAACATTGGTAGAAAAAAGATTGATGGTGGTATTCTCAAGGAAAGGCTGTAAAATTTATGATGAAGATGAATTCCAAACCAAAGCTGAAGTGCTAGCAACAGCAAGTAATGTTGATGGAATGTATAAATTGGACATTGTCAGTCAACAAGGGAGTGCATTCTCAGCAACATCAACTGATAAGACTGTACAAGCTGCACTCAAGAGCAAGAAAGAGTGCCAATTGTGGCACAAGTGACTCGGTCACTTGCATTACCAAGGTATACAGATGTTAAAAAATGGTATGGCTCGTGGTATGAATTATTCTGATTGTAGTAAGAATAAAGATCATCGGTGTGTTGTATGCATCGAAGGAAAGCAATGCAGATTTCCTTTCAATAAAGGAGAAGACTCAGGAGCAACAGGCAAGTTAGATCTGATTCCTACAGATGTGTGCGGACCCATGAGTGTGTCATCATTTGGAGGAGCACGTTACCTAGTAACATTCATCGATGACTACACAAGTATGACTTTTGGATACACCATGAAAACAAAGGACGAAGAATTTCATAAGTCAAGTCAAGTATTTCAAGTGTTCAAGGCACTAATTGAGACACAGACTGGACTCTAAGTGAAAGCATTGAGGAGTGATAATGGCAGAGAGTATATTAATGCAAAATTTGAGTTTTTCTTTCAAAACATGGAATAAGGCACCAGACCACCATTCCTCATAAATTAGAGCAAAATGGAGCAGCAGAGAGATGCAACCGCACTCTCATAGAGAAAGCAAGGTGTATGTTGCAGGATGCACATCTGAGTAAGGGTTACTGGGCTGAAGCAGTAAGCACTGCCATTTATCTAAAGAAAAGGTCACCCACAAGAGCAGTGGAAGGCAAGACTCCATATGAGGCCTGAACTGGTGAGAAGCCTGATCTCAGCAATTTGCAAGTGTTTGGTTGCAAAGCTTATGTGCATATTCCTAAGAACATGAGAAAGAAGTTGGACTCAAAGAGCAGAGAGTTGATTTTTGTAGGATACTGTGATGAATCTAAAGCTTCTGATTTTTTCATCCAGAGAAACGCCAGTTGGAAAAGGCTAGAGATGTCATATTCATCGAAAATTCTGATGCAGAATTAATGACTGAGCATCAAGACAGCTACAATCCAAGTTCAGAGGAGAGTCATGATGAGAGGCAGCAGATGCAAACAGACGTCAGAGTCATTTCTGCAGAGCCTAAAGAGAATGGATATTCTAATCCAGAAGACATACCAAGTAGAGACGAGCAGGAGCCAGATGAAGTAATAATCAGTTCAGATGAGGAAGATGAAGTAACTACCCCAAGAAGATCAACCAGACCAAGACGCTCACCTAAGTTGCCTGAAGGTATGATTTTATACCAAGTCATGGAAAATGGAACATCAGATGAAGAGCCCAAGACAGTAAGTGAAGTTTTTTCAAGAGATGATAAAAAACATTGGGAAAAGGCGATGCAGGAGGAATTGCATTCAATGTATGAAAATAATGCATGGGATCTTGTTGATGCACCAAAGGGTAGAAGAATAGTCAAAAGCAAGTGAGTCTTCAAATTAAAGAAGAATTCAGATGGAAGTATTGGAAGGTACAAAGCCTGTCTGGAAGCAAAAGGCTTTAGCCAGTTAAATGGTATTGACTATCATAAGACATTTGCACCAGTTGTACGTTTTTCCAACATAAGAATGCTGCTAGCCATTGCTGCAACGTATGATTTGGAAGTACACCACTTGGATGTCACGACAGCTTTCCTCAGTGGAGAAATGGAAGAGGAAATCTTGATGGAGCCTCCTGAAGTTCTGAAGATTGAAGAAGGAAAGGTATGCAAGTTGAACAGAGCCCTTTATGGCTTGAAGCAAGCCTCCAGACAGTGGAATATTAAGGCTCATGAAGCTATGGTAGAGTTGGGACTGAAAAGATCAAGTAATGAGCCTTGCCTCTACATGAAAAATCAAGGAAGGAAGAGAACCATAGTAGCAATTTATGTGGGTGACTTCCTAATACTATCTAATGACATTGATGAAGTCAGAAATCTTAAGCAAGAAATGGCCAAGAGGTTCAAAATCAAGGGTTTAGGACCAGTCAGCAGTTTCTTGGGGATAAGAATCCGTAGAAATAGAGAAAAAGGAGTGATCTACTTAGATGAGCAAAGATATATTGAAGAGATTCTGAAGAGGTTCAAGAATGAGGACTGCAAGGCAACCAAGAATCCCATGGATGTCAAAGCCAAACTCCAGATTCCAAGTGAGGAAGAGAGGTTGCGTGCTGAACGTCTCCCTTATCAAGCTTTAGTTGGTGCTCTAATGTATTTAGTTGTATGTTGCAGACCAGACATTGCACATGTTGTTAGTGTGCTCAGCCAGTTAAACACCAACTACAGTGAGGACCATTGGAATGCTGGGAAAAGAGTGTTAAGATATCTGTAGGGTACCAAAGATCTATGTCTTTAGTATGAGAGGCATGATTTTGTTTTGACAGGTTACACAGATGCTGACTGGGGAGCAGATCTACATGACAGGCGTTCCTACACTGGTTTTGCCTACACTTTAGCTGGAGGGTGTATCAGCTGGGAATCAAGAAAATAGAGGTCAGTCGCTCTCTCGTCAACTGAGGACGAGTATGTGGCTATTAGTGAAGCCAGCAAAGATACCATTCATCCTTCCAGGTTGCTTCAAGAATTGAATGTTGATGTTAAATCTGTAGTAGTCTATAACAATAACCAAAGTGCACAGAAATTCTTAAAAACTCCAGGTTATCATTGCAAGTTGAAACATGTGGATATAAGGTAACCTTTTCGTTCGTGAATGTGTGGAAAATGATAAAATTATTGTAAAGTATAAATCCCGAAGCGAAATGTTTGCAGATGTTCTTACAAAAGGTCTTAGTGGACCTAAGCATTGGTTTTGCATTTCAGGTTTGAGATTGGGCCCTTATTGCATGTAATGAAGCATACATTGATACAAAGTATGTCATATTCATTTATTGTTTAAATATCTAAGTTTATGTTTTTTGAGTGATTCGATTAAGGGAGGGTGTTGTATTTTCTCACCTTGGGTACTTTGTACATAATCTCTCACTCTATGATTAGTGTCGCCCTCATGGCAATATATTTTGTTTATTAAGTTACCATGGTTTGTTTTTCTCACTTCAGAATTGATCACGTATCAATATAAACGTATTTGCAATATATATTTTTTAAAGCTATATTGTGGCGTATCATTTCAAGAGACTTGGTTTAAATGAACAGAGGATTCGCGCAGTAAACAGAATTTACTAAAATTACCTTACTCTCAATGAAAAGCACTATGTAGCTTATAGTTTCGTTCTCATTCAAAATCTTCAAAAAATTCATCTTGGACCCGAATATGCCTCCAGGAGAGGAAGAGAAATGTCAGAAAAAAGTGACAAGGCCAAATCCCGGAAGAAGAAATGGAAAGAATATCTACTTGCTGTGGAAACCTTAAATAGGGATTGGGATATCACAAAAAAAATTGCTACGGACAGGATTCAAACCCAAGCCCTTTAAATTGGAAATAAGTGCTCTATCCACAAGACCAACCCAATTTCTTAATATGATCCAAATGTGGTGGCGGAGGCTTAAGTGTTCTCAGTCTGAAGAATTTAAAATTTTTTAGAATACCAGGAAAAACAAGCTGGCAGTGATAACAAGTGCATGCTAAACTGCTTCTGTGGCATCATATCTCCAACACCTTGTCCCTTTAAAGCCCACAAAAAAGCATGTGGGAGAAGGATGCCTGGGTGATGTAACTGACCAAGTACTTGGCATGATATGCTGGGATCAGGAGTTGAGTCCCATTATGCTGAATGCTTTCTCCACTGGATCTTGTTTTCTGAGCTTTTTGGTAATTTCACTTTGGCTAAATATCAATAGGGCTACTACAGTGACCTAACTTCTGCTCCGAGCAGATTGGATTACCTTAATCAAAATAAAATTGAGTATACAATGTAGTGTTTCCTTGATGATATTAATTATGGTCAGGGTTTCTAAGTGGTTTTGTTTCTACTCCTAGAGAATTTTCACAATACCTCAAGTTGATTGTAAATTGGGAATATTGGTCCTTAGAACAAATCATAATAATATTATTTTATAAAACCTGAAATACAAATAGCATCAGCTCAAATGATCATGTTTATCAGACCAGGTCATGCAGAGGAAAATGACTGCTATCACAGTCGATCTCCATTAAGGAACTTCCGACTCCTCATACTTCACTATGCATTCAACTCTAAGGAAAACATCTTCACCCCTTTGCGGAGCTGACAGTGCCCTGGCAATGCATATTGCTTTATCTACTTCCTTTACAGACTTTCAGTTAATCATTAGTAGCTATCTAAGTCATAAGAGCAACTGTCCTTTAAAAAATCAATTACAAATGGCATTTTTGAGGATTCTCAAAAAATATATTTTTCTCAATTCCAATCCCTAAAAATATGAAGTCTGGAAGTCCTAAATACAGCCATTTTTCTACACTATACCTTAAATTCCATTTGTCCATGGAAATACAAAACAGTATACCCCATCACATACTACTCTTCTAAGTTAAAAAGTACGTTAGTTAAATCGCTCAAAGCAACGAGAACAATTGCAATTTACCTTTGAATTTGGATGCACAAATGATCCAACCTTCGTGATTTTCATATGGAGTCCACATGATTTTCGACAATACTCCTCGAAATGTTACGAAATCGCCCATACTCCTACAAAGAAAATCAGTCGTTATCTATGGGTACGAAACTGAAATGTTTCCCGAAATTGCAGTAAAAATCATTGCCTTTTATCCTCATCTCTGCATTCCTGCAGGTGGGAAATAATCCACTTGAAAAGAGGATCCAGTTTCAAGTCGTTTGTCGCGCATTTCTTTCGGATAATTCTCTCCTCATTAAACTTTAAATCGAAATGAACGTCTGGACTGGAAGGTAAATGAAGGTAACGTAGCTGCGTCAAGTCATTACAAAATTTAAAATCCCCATTCATCGAATAAAACCCTAAAATTTCAGATCTCTTAACTGCCATGGATTTACTGGATAGTCGACGTTTCCGGGTAAATGGCTCGGTTTTCACGCTGACCTTATGGTCATCACAGCTCGAAGAACTCATGATCAATGGCCCAATTACCGAATATGATTACTTTACGTCAAAAATTACATAAAGGCTTTAAAATTTATTTTATCGATACTCGTAGATATTCCCTCAACCCACCCAGCGAAATGCTTCTTGAGCCAACACTCTTAAATCACAATCCCCAAAACCAAACGCTTCAATCACGAGCGTTCCATCATTGCAATTACTGAAATGTCAACGGTCATTTATCAGTTCAAAATTACGCAGACGCCAATTTCATTTTTGTCTGAACTGCAGTGGTGTGCGCTTTTCCGCCATAATAGTCAGTTGGTGAACAAAGGAGTTAAGATATTCATCGATAGCTGCAAGGGCTGCAAGTACCAGAAGCCAGAAGCAGTCCTGAGCACAGTGGCGACACTCAATGTTAAAAAGTGAAGACAGCCAAGCAGACGACGACGGACGGCGGCCCGAGACAGCGCTTCAGGTGATAGTGTGCGCGAACCTCTCTCCCTTCCCCTATCTTCCCCATCCCTTAGCTTTCCCCTCCAGTCCCCATCCCCCTACCTTTCGTTGTTATGCGTGTTGCGTTTCAGTGGGATATAAGGGGTATCATGGAAATAAAATTCACACATACTGAAGATAAAAAATGCCAATTTATTCTTCCAAATCCAACACAGAGCCATTTCAACATAAAAGAAATACACACAATACAGAGCAATGGGAAAAAATTGCCAAAGGTAAAAAAGTAAAATAAATATTCTCCTATGTAAGTTGCATAGCTGAGTAATTTAAACTAAATATTCTAGGAAGATTAAAACTTGCCACAAAAATGTGGGAATAAGCAGCATGAGATCAAGCTAATGTAAGCTTGATTCGGGTAGGTATGTAACAATGATGATAAGTTACCACCCAAATGGAAGGAAAAAGTACATTTGAGATCAAAGCAATTCAAGCATGACATAGGCAGATCCTCAGGCAGGATCAAAACTGATAACGGAAATAAAATGAAAGCTATGACAGCAAGTCATTGCCTCAAAACATGAAAGTGATTCTATGCCATGATAACAACATGTCACCAGGAACGAAATAACAAAAAGAGCTTAAATGACATCACAGAATAACTGTATCAATACACTTTGAGATCTGAGAAATTCAAGCAAGATTTTGATCGATGCAGTTACCATCAAAATTTGCCTCAACAATAAAATTAACAAGAGCAGCGACAAGTCATTTCTAACAAATTTAACATGATATCATGCCTTGAATAAAACTTGCCACTAATATTAAAAAACCAAACCAGCATAAATGAGGAATGACATAATAGAATAACTCTGCATCCATACACTTCAAGATTAAAGCAACTTAAGCATAGTTCATGTTTAAACAAGAACCTTGATAGCATCATAACCAAGATGCTACCTAGCCGGCTTTGAATGAAAGACCTAATCAGATGATATTACCTAATTAACAGCTGAGAAAATAGTTTCAGAATTGCAGGGTGTAGCTGGTGAGCTTTGAATCACATCACCCCAACTGAGGAGCCTAATTAATTCACCCTCTTAGTGCAACAGCCAATTTATCAGATTTTGTATCTCCAGCTAAAAGTGCAGCAAGCCGACACATCGGCTAATCCATATATATAGTTCAACATAACAACAAGGAAATATCAACATTTATTTTTCAGATCATGGAAAGGAATAGTATCATTTTTAAATGAGTAATTATATTCATTAAATTCAGAACTGCATATCGATTAGAATGACAAATTTATGACATTTAGTAGTCAAAGTTGATATGCTTAAATTATATACCCTATACACTCATTGCTGCTTCTGAAGAAATAACTAAAATTAAAGCACTAAGAGGATAAACAAAAAAATTGGGATAGGACACCAAGGGCTGGTTACACAATGTGTTGTTACAGGAAACATATGGGTGTATTAGTCATGGTTACACAGAGACCTCTGTATAACCATGAAAATACCCATAACTAATCCTGTAATCAGACATTGTGAAACAAGCTCTCATGAGTGCAATATGGCTCGAGGGTTTGAAATACCAAACCAACTGCATTAGCGGACATGCTTCCTTTTTGTGTAGTACAAGTGTGCTTGTTCGTGAATTGTGTCTTTGTGTTCAGAGTGCGATGTGTGTTTGCCTTTCAGGTATCTGTTGACACTGTGGCACCATGATGTTACCACAGCTGTGACCACAGTGGCACAGAACCTGGAGGCATATGTGATATTGCAGGCAAGTGTTCGTGTATCAGGGCTATGGATTTTTTAAGAATGTTAACAAACTCAGGGGATGGAGTGTGGTGAGTAGTATGTTGTTTTGCATGGCAATGGGGGCAGTGTACAGGTCCTAATCTGCGAAGCATATCCGCTGCAGGCCATGCATCAAATTCCATGGTAGAGCTCATCTTCAAGGGGCACCTGGTCGCCACTGGGTCATCCCCTGAAGCAGTAGGGAATTCCCCAGGGGCAGAAGATGATGTGGTGCTGGGCAGCCTAGAACTCAGTAAGTAATTTCTAAGGTTATCCAGCACTTCACAATCATCTTCCTCACAGTTTGCTCCCAGAGAATGAGTAGCCACCATGTCATTCAGAAGCAGGGCCTTGTATGCACCAACAAAACAATAAATTTTGCAAGTCGTGCACCAACAAAACAATAAATTTTACAAGTCGGATAAATACTTCTAAACCCATAGCTTCTAATGGATCCAAATTTATTCTCCAAGAGATGTTGGTTAAGATTCCTTGTAGAAAGATATTTAAATCCATTAGACTTTAGCCGCAGTCATAGTGCCCTCATGTTTCTTGGTATCCTATCCCAATTTTTAATGGAAGGTGTCCCACAGTCTTTTACCCTATCAGTATATGTCATTGACTCCAGGACCCGCAGAGCTTCTGACCAGAATTCCATGTGTCCCAAAGAAGAGTAGACTGAACACCGCAATGACTTATTCGGTGGAGGCTGCTGACTTTTCCCGTTTCCCATAGGCTCCACATCTGATGTTATGTCAACGTCTGTAAGAAAACGGAAATGGTTCTTTTAATACCGCACGGGCAATTCTGTTTATATATAAAATATCAAGTTTCATGACTGTTGATTAAAAAATTGTAATGAAAAAAATGTATCTCCATGCTCTCCAAAATTTTCTCATCGTCTATAAAAATGTAAGTTTTAATAGTGAGGAAAACTCCACTTATACAGTTGATTACAACTTCTGCAGACTATCCATGGAAAATATGTTTTTCAGAAGTTATGCATCTTGGTTGTTAGGAGAAGAAATGTTGGTGACATCCAACAGAGATGCAGAGCTTCCCAAAAACATACATTCACCATTTATACACTCGAGTGTAAAAGCCACAGGGACAACAAGATATTAAAAATTCTGGTTCAAATTAGAAATGGATGGTATTGATACTCACACGTGCTAGTGCCTCCATCCCGAGGAGGAGTAACCTGCTGCGACGGGCCGGATTCTTGCGAACCAGCTTGAGAATGTGACACTATTTATTGGAGGAAAAAAGTTTTATTAGGACCTCATTTCTTTTCTCTGAAGAAAAACCATGATTTACCTTGAAGGTGCAACTGAAGTCATACCTGGAAGGTGAATGTCGGGCAGAGCATCCTTCTTCTATATCTTGCTGCCCTCCACGTAGCAAGAAGGGGGAAAATGCTGGTCGCATATTCTTTTACTTTTGTAGATCTCCAAAGGATCAATTCATTTCAGATCTTCATTATTTGCCAACTCCAGTCACTTAGCGAACCTTTTGTTTGGATCCGAAACTGGGTGTGGTAACCTGTTAGGAGAAGTTAAATATCATTTGCTACCAAAAAAATATTTAAGATCTTTTTTGATGACACATATGGCAACATTAAATATCACAGATGAAAGGTGGAGAAACTAACATCACATCATTAATAAAAAGAACAGGATTGTGTCACATTGCACTTTAAGGGGCATGATTTAACATGGGCCATTAATGTCAACACTAAAATTCACTAAGTTCACTGATAGAATTTTAATCACAAGCAATGACAGCCAATTGTGCGCATTCAAATGGGAAATTTATACACATAATGAATGCAAAACTCAGATAAGTACAAGGTATGAGAAGATTTCCAGCCATATACTAAATTAATCCAATCATTGCCTGGGAAAGGTAAATATAAAATCTCAAGGGTATAAATAAGACCAATGCAAACAAGCCCTTTTTCAGCTTTGCATTTTGAGGTAAAAATTATTAATAAAATATGCATTTTTTTCACAGATATGCATTCCACACTTCTACTCAAGGATATTTAAGGCGAGAAAGCAAATGAAACTATACAGATGATGCATATAATGTAATAAAAGAATGCAATTATTAACAAGAACACAAGATATGGCAATCCCCTTTTAATTACACATGGTAATTCACTGTTCTTTGAGTCACCATGAAAGGTTAAGAGAAATTTAGTAAATTCAATAGAGAAATAAAATGAGAATTTGTGAGTTCCAAAAAAACATCACAGGCTGACAACAAATAAAGGAGCCCAAATTTATCATTCTTTCCCATAGAAAACAGCGGGCCTTCATTCTTTGCTGAGAGGTTTACTTATTTTAACAAGACCTTTGTACACACAGTGTAAACACAACCTCTTGGCATAGTATTTACCCAAGAAAACATAAAGCCCGTAAAATAATAATTTAGAAGAATATAACATACATCAGGAAACACTCACCTTAGTCTACGACTATTTTTGTCTTTGCATCCCTGAACGATGCACTTAACTAATCCCCTCACACTGCAGGCTGGCAAAAATTACTTGGTGGATGCTTCTCGAGCAAGAGCAGTCTCCAAATTGACGCCACAGGCAAAAACATGATGCAGCCCAGCTTCCACATTTTATTGCTCTTCGTCTCCAACATGGGTGCCCCTGAATGATACAAAAGTGTCACAATTTCCTTGAACCCCTACTCCGACCTACTATCCTGACTCTTCCCTTGAATTGGGGTGGAGTGGGGCGGAGGGCGAAGACACGTCGGGGCGGAAGTTAATCCCTCAGGTCGGAGATTGGGGGGCGAAGACCCTTCTGCGGCGGCGAAGGCGGTGGGCGAAAATCATCATTCTGGGAGAAAAAACTTTCTTTTGGGGCTGAGGCCCTTACGGCCCTAGCCTTAAGAGAAAGGTCTCCGCCCCTACCTCAAGAGAAGGCAACCCGAATCCGAGGTTGGGTCGGCTCTACCAGCTGAGGAAGAGCGAAGACCGCAAGTAAACAAAGGCTACCGAGATACACAGTATAACTTATCTGAGATGGATACAGCACAATCCTGGCATGTTTCCCCTCCATATGCAGTTGAAATTGGCTCCTTCCATGCCCACACACAGCGACCACGAAACGATTTTTCTTAAGCGTCACCATTTAGACTAAAATAACCAAAAACAGGAACACACTTACTTGCAAATTGTCGTTCCCCAAATTTCAAATTACACTATAAACCTGTAGCATTCTGCGTCGCAATTCAACGTGATACACAGCATCAGGACTATGGAAGGCCACTCCACTCATTCCTGTAGTTGACTCCAATAATACCACTTTTATAAACCCAATGATGGAAAAAGACGTCTGATTATACTGCATATTACATCCTTTGTCAACAAAACTTTAAAGATTGACAATCACCTTCAACGAACGACCTCATGAAAACACCTCAACAGATACGTTCGGTACAATGCTCGAGCTAATTCTTTGAATGCTTCAAATTAACGAGCGTTAATTCAAAGTGATGATAATACGCCGTGATTGGTCAAAATAATGGAATGAGGGGGGAGAGAGACAAAACAAAAAAAAAAGTCTCGGCAGTCCCGAGACAGCGGACGCGCACTGCGGGATGTGGGTGGAGCCTAGGGCTGTCCTCAGTTGGGAAAGGGAGTGCGTTCCCCGTGGTCCTGAGCGCCAGTAACGCCACCTATAGTTGCGGTAAGCCATAACTCAACGTTAAAAACGTATATTATAAACTAAAATAAATCCCACGAATGCTTTTTTTAATTTTACGATTAATGTTTTTATCTTGGGTTAAAAATTTCACAGAAACAATTATTGTTACGGTTAGACGGTTTTCGTGAACATCTGAGAACTCCGTGCGAATCGTTTCCCTCTTTCTGTTTGAATTTCGGGCTGCGCCTCAAAACCTTTTTTGGAAAAAGTGCCATATCTCCATATTTGTGAAGATAGAAGGTGCTAAACTTCATGGAAAATTTGAAGAAGTTTCAAAATGCACGACAGATGTGCAGTTAGAGGCTGTCAAGCTGCAGGGTGAAAGTTTTTTAGGTTTTCCCGGACAGTGGCCAGGTAAGGTTTTCTGTACTATTCTACAGATTCTTATGTGGTTTGATTTCGTTACCCTTCTAAATACCTTCCTAAATCGTGTAAGTTGGACATCGATAATGTCACTTACCCTGTGTGTGACGGGTATATCTTAATATTCTCTTCGTGTATGCTGGCAGGTGATTATTACCGTTTGTACAGTGTATAAGTTACTCTCTTGACGATTTCACAGTTTACTCCATGTGTCCATTACAGTTATTGTTCGTTTTTAATTCGTGAAAAACTTTATGGAGTAATGTCACAGAACCTGTATGAAACTCTTCTTCACCGATGAAGCCGTATTTTTCATGTTGTTAAAACCCATTAATGTGAAAATGACATAATGTACAAATGCTAATAGTCATCATGAAAGTAAGAGGAGTATGGTAAATAGGATAAGGTATTAATGATCACTTAGGTTAAATGTCGAAGTTATCTAGTGTATGAGATTGGGACTCAAGCCACTAAATTGAGTCGGGGTATTATAATAAATGAAGATTTCTGCATTAGTGCTAATGCATACATACTTCATTTATTCTTGCATAATCTTTTGAACCATCGTATTTTCATTCATACTGGCGTGTATTTACTGCGTGAGGAGTTCTGCTGAGTCTTGTAAGAAGTTCACATGCATTAAATTCATGCAATGGGGCAGGTGGTTTGGACTAAATGTGGCTTATTGGAATGGTTGATTGATTGATAAATGTATGCACTAGTGAAGGTATTTCTTTGTGTTGGGATGCTGATAAATGCCTAGGGAATGTGTAGCATATTAGCTGGATTCATTTACTGTGCCAAACTGGTCAATTTCAAATTTTCTTGCATGCCTACCCAATACTTAGTGCTTTATAGGTCTAGCAATGTGCTCAAAAGGCTGTATTCATTGGTAAATGCTTGATTTCAGCCACTGTAAATGCTCTAACAGCCTCTGCAGCCTATTGTCATATTTGTGGTGGCTTTTCAACCTGGGAGTCCTGTGGTTCTACTTTCACTCGATCTCTTTTTTTCATGCATTGCTTGCTGGTTGGCATCAGAGCTAAGGAATGGCAAGAATTATGTAAAAACCCAGATTTGATTGGGCAAGATGTTGCAAAGCTGTGTAATAACTCCTGCATTTGTGAAAGACATTTCACTAGGGAGTAGTTCACAAACGAGGGCATGACTTGTTTGAATTCGAATGCCTTGCCTTCTCTTTTCTTGCCTCTTGCCACTTCCCCGCCTTCCACTCCTTCACAATTGAGGTCCACTGATTGTGATTCTTCTTCAGTGAATGTGGGCGCCTCCACTTCATATGCTGAAGCTGATGATTTCTTATCAGGAGAAATTTCTTTTCCTCAATCTCATGGTGCTGACAGCCAAGATTCTTCTGCATTGACTCCACCTATTAATCCCTCCACCACTAGCACTGCTTCTACTTCCAGAAATGTTTTACCTCGTGGGATTTTGAAGGATCTGGGCTTGTCTGCTGCGGATATGACTCCTAGGAAAAGGAGTCTATATCAGGAGTTTTGCAAGAAGAGAAAGCAAGTTGAGAGACTTAAGTCTGAATCACACGATCATTATTTCCGTCCCTCTGAGGGATAGCTCCAATGATAGCTTTTCAGGGACCATGACAATGATAGCTCGAGCTATCATTTTCTGAATCACACGGTCATTTTGGCTGTCCCTTTTCACATCATTTCTATATGTTTACTACGTTTACTACTCTCACTCCATTGAAAGCCAAACGTGGCATTTGAGTCGCTCTTTGCGGCTGAGCGCTCTGATTGGCTAAATGGTGGAGCCAGCGATGCCTCCAGGGATGGAAAAAGGGACGTGCCCAGTGATGGAAAAAGCGATAGGGATCCCTATTGCTGGAGCCATCCCTGACTTTGTTCGCGTCACACGATCATTTTCGAGCGATCATTTGAGCTATCCCTTATAAAGGGACGGAAAAAATGATCGTGTGATTCAGGCTTTTAGAAGGTGGTGGTCAAGGCTTAGTTGAGGAGGAGACAGGATGATAAGATGGTTCAGGAGAAGATGCTCTCTAGCATGGAAGTGTTATCTCCTGCTGGCTATGCCCTCATTAAGTCTGTAGTAACAGAATCTCAAAAACTCCCCCGAGGAAGAAGGTGGTCTGTTTCTTCCAAACTGGTTGCTCTGTCCCTTCTTAAAAAGGGGCCCAAAGCATACAGGCACCTAAGGTCATTATTTCCACTTCCTTCTCGAAGCACTCTACTCCCTCTATTGAACTCTGTCCCCTTCAACACTGGCCTTAATGAGGATGTATTGAAGCAACTTTCCGACAGTGTGGCTAATTTTAAAAATGAGGACAAAGTATGCACATTAATGTTTGATGAGATGGCCATCAAGCCCCAACTTTCATGTACAATGTGCATAATGATATTATGGCTGGATTTGTTGATAGGGGTTGTCATGGTCGGCATCATGTTATTGCTCGCCAGGCCCTAGTGTTTTTAGTGAGAAGTGTTGGGGGTTCTTGGAAGCAGTCGGTGGCATACTATTTTAGTGAGGCTGCTACAAATTCTTACGTTTTGTCTGAATTTCTAAGGGATGTCCTCTCAGCCCTGAAAAAGGTTGGGTTGACTGTTGCAGCCACAGTTTGTGACATGGGGCGCAATAATGTGAAAGCCCTTCAGATTTTAGGGGCTAGCTACTCTGATCCATATTTTGAGTTTGAAGGAGACAGAGTGGTCACAATCTTTGATCCTCCTCATCTCCTGAAATGTTTTATGAATCTTTTCCTTAGATACAAAATTTCAGTAGAGGTACCAATTGGTGGTAAAGTTGTAAATCTGAAGGGCTCATGGTCCTACATTAGAGCATTAGCTGCAGAATCAGCTGTGAGCAGCCCTTTTGACCCGTAAGTATTGAAAACATTTTTTTCATTCAGAATTAATGGCATTTTTTGTGCATGAAGAAAGGGTAAATATATCAAATTTCTTTTTCCTGCATTCCTCCTGCAGCAGTTCATGATATGGATTATTTTTCACTTGCATCTTTTTCACCATTTACGTTTAGCTTTACTAATATTTAGTCTATTATCTTACAACCAGCATGCATACCACACTACCTTTTCCTGCTGATCCTTAAATTTTGGCTGTAGATTTCTGTGGTGTCTTCACAAGATCATAAAATTGCTCATTATAGCAGCCCATCGAGGGCACAATTCAGTTTTATTCATAGCATTTCAAGTTAATGAATACTAAAGGAGGTGACAACATTTCATAGTCCCCTCAAATTTAATATGGCTGTTTGTCTTGCCCCTCAACACTGAAAGTATGTTTCACTTTGTATCTCATGGAGTATGGAATAGCGTAGGTTGTGAAACCCTACTGGCCATATTGGGTAACTGCTGAAATTTTCCATGATTTTCCCCTGGAACAATAGTTACAAAAATGACTTGCTATTGTTATACTTTCACTACTAAGGGTCATACTCATGAGCATACTTAGTTGTAGTTTGTACTACCTGAGTACATCTTGACTTTCTTTGATTACTCTTCAAATGTGCAATCCAGTGTATCCAGACTAACACAACGGCACTTAGATCTAAATGGATTTCAAAAGATGAGGGTGCGTTATGCTGCTGAAGTTTTTAGCCGCACTGTTGGAGTAGGCCTCGAGACAATGGTTGCCAAAAGTATGATTACCTTCCTTTTCAACCATTTAAAACTTACCTCTTTACCTTGATTTTTCTTAATGTGAAAATTTATTTAAAAAAATACAGATAAACTCGGGAATGAGGCTCTGGCAACTTCAGAATTTATTTTAGAAGTTGACAGGCTGTTTGACAGCCTTAATGGAGACACCTCTCACAATGGAAGCAAGAAGGTTTTGAAGCATTCCCTGAAAGAGGGAAGCCTTCACCTCTCCTATTAGCAGTCTGTGCTTCCTAAATTTAGGGATGGAAATTTGTGCGGGTGAACAAAGGTACCCCCTGTACCTGTCCCCCTTCTCAAAAGGGATGGATTGCAACGGTAGTGGCCACACAACTTCTGTGGGACAAATCAAAGGGGTTGAAATTCCATCATCTGTCCACCCGAAACCTCAACCAAGATCCCATTGAGAACTTGTTGAATGTGATTAGGCAGAACTGTGGGAGTAACCACTGCCCAAATGCTGAGCATTTTGTTGCAGCTTTAAAAACAGAAGTGACTAGTGGTCTTCTGTCCTGTAAAAACAATGGTAACACTGCTCCTGATGGGTGTAGTCTTCTGAGCGATCTCAGGAATTTATTTTTTGAAGGACCTGTGACAACTTCTAAAGACACCACCAGCCACCAGATGCAGAACTTGAAAATGAAGAAGGCCCGCTTGAGGAACATACCATATGTGGGATCTGTCATGTGTGCTACTATATTAGCCAAGTTTGAGTGCACTTCCTGCCTGGGAAATTTAACCACTTGTCCTCAGGCTTCTGCTAATCTATTCTTTTCTAGTTTTTCGGTTGACACGTGCTGATTTTTCACCCAGTGACAATATCCTCATAGAAATCTGGTAAATGTCTTGATATAGTTTTCCCTAACATGTTATTTATTATGCTCCACTTCTTTTTTGTTTCATTCAAAGCAAAGTTTAATATTTTATCACTATATGATTTTTTTGATTGATCTAATACTTTGCAAGTTTAAGATTTGATAGCTTTTTGAGTCTGATGAAAATTGGAGTAAATTGCCTGTGACTTGTTTAATGTAGCTTGTAATGCTTTCTCTTTGACTGCTTACAAAACTCAATTATTTGATAAGTCAACCAAGGTTTCTTTCATAATGGCCATGGTCATGGAGCCAGAATTAACTGACTATTATCCTTATTATATTTATTAAATGGGGTGACAATATCTTTGAATGTGGTTTCAATGTCCTGGTATTTTATTTTAAGATTAGACATTTATGACTCTCATGACTAATAGTATTACAAAGAAAAAATTCATCAGTTATGGGTTTAATTGCTTGAAGTAATAGGTATCACAAGAAATCTTAACCTCTTAGTAAACTGTCATGTGTTAAAAAAAACAATTCATTTCCTCCACAGTTTACTATTCAAACTTTAAATCCACTGATATTTATGTTTATTATCTTACTTATTTGGTGCAGTTCCCTTATAAGTAACCTCTGGTTCGCATAACTGGCATAAGGAAGAGTAGTGATGCAAAGATAGACTGCAGTTTAACTTAAGATGTTAATAGAAATGAAATGTATGATTCCTAGTTTTTCCCTCTAGTATAGCATGTAACATGTTTCCTTTAAAGGAACCTTCCGTCCACTTGCATATGGCCATGGTAAATAATAATTTTTTGTTTCTCAAATAATTGTTTTTCAGGTAAATATCATTGAGTAATGCTCTCATCAAGTTCCTTCAATACAGTTTCTTATTTTTTCAATGTCAGTATGTACAAGGCTGGTACTCATACCATAATGCTAGAAGTCCTAAATGTAGTAATCTGTTAATAAGGTTGTGAGCTCAGTGGAGTGAGAGGGATTTAAGCATATGTCTATCCTTAATATGACTATAAGTATTTAAGTGCATTTTCCTCCTTCCAAGGCTCTTGCATTAATATGTGTGATTTTTTTTCAGGGCTTTACTGTACAGGAGAGTTATTAGGCATCATAATGTGAAGAAGTTGGTCATCATCACAATTGTTAACTTGATGAACATTAATGAAAAAAATCAATTTGTCTTATTTTGTATACATATTAATTGTAAATGAATTGTTTAGCATAAAAAAGTTGTTATTTTATTTAAATTGCCAACATATACATTCCTCACCTTCCTGTTATTTCTTTCAGCATCACAATGTGGACATTGATCATCCAAAAAGTAATTCGAGAGGTTCCTGACTCTAAAAGAACTTTCATTCATGTCAAATAATTTCATTTTAGAGATCCTTCTGATGACGGTTTGTAAATGAACCCACATAGCTGTGGGATTGTGGTTCATAATTAATTTTGAATGGAGTTATCTGTATGAATGACGAATAAAGCAGATTCGAAATTCGCGGGTGATGTTACAACTAACGCCATCTTAAGTTGAGGTAGGAACTAGGAGGGCCAACCAAATAACAAAACGTTAAGTTGGCACTCCATAATATTCACGGCCCCATCGGCTCCTCCCAAGGGGGTTGGAAGGAAACCCTTCCAACGTCCTTGGCTCCTCCCTATATCACCTGTACTTACTCTGAGATCGGCTCCCCTGGGCTGACCCTGCCTGGCATACCCCACAGGCTTCCATAAACGACCTGTGGCTGGCTTTTAACTGCAAATCAGCCAACCCTCTCACATGCCGATTTCTAATCCCCTGCAATAAGATGTCAAAAGTGGGACCCCTCATCAATATCTCAACCGTTTATTTGCATCTACACATTCAGGGGCTCATCCCCCTATTCTTTCTCTCCCCCTTCCCTGCTTGCCCAACATCCTTCCCTCTATCACACTCTTGAGCAACCCATCGCCCTTTATAACACCCTTCAGCCATCTATCCTCCCTATCTCGGATTTCATTCAGAAGTTTCCATTCCTCGCCCACCATCTCAAGCACTTCCTTGTTAGTCTTCCTCTCCATCCGCCTCACCTTTTCTATCTTTCTCCACACCCACATCTCAAAATCTTGCAGCTTATTTTCGTCCTTTGTGAGGGTCCACGTTTCTGCCCCATAAAATGCTATGCTCCATATCAAGCTCTTCACCAGCTTTTTCTTCACATCCATACCCAAGGTCACCGTCATCAGCTCCACTCTATTACTAAACGCCTCCTTAGCTAGCTCTATTCTCTTCTGCATGTCTTTGCTACTATGTCCGTTGTCCTCTAGCGTACTACCTAAGTAATTAAATTGCTCAACTTGCATGGGTATGTGTCCTCCAACTTTAATCACCAGTCTAGCTTTCTTTGTCCTAGAGAATCTCATTAAGTTTTCTTATGATTTATCTTCATTCCGAATATCACACACTATTTCTAAAGCATCTACCTAAGCTTGCAGACCCTATGAAGAACCACTAACCAATGCCTGATCGTCCACGAATCTTACCGACTTTATCAGATGCCCTCCTACTTTGATTCCAACCTCAAGTTTTTCCCATGCCTGTCTTACCATTTCCTCAGCATAAATGGTGAAAAGCAATGGCGACAATGGGCACCTTTGCCTTACCCCGCGACCTATAGTTGCCCATCCTGATTCACCATCAGCCACCCTCGCCTGCAACTTTTGCGCTATGTATATGAATCAGATTAGTCTCCTCACCTGCCAATCTATTTTCATTTTACTGAGTATTTCCGTTAGTTTAATCCAGTTTACCATGTCAAAAGCTTTTTCAAAATCAATAAAGCATGTGAAAATGTTATGTGTCTTTCTATAAGTTTCCTCATCACTGCTATCGCATCCCAAGAAGTACTCTCCAACCTTCAATTGATTATTCGAAGTCAAACTTTGGCTGTGTGTGAAATCAAACTGATTGTTCTATAGTTCTTGCATTCTGATTCATTCTCCTTTTTTGGGATAGGAATCAAGACTGCTTTCAAAAAGTCCTCTGGCCATACTCCTTCCTTGTAGATCCTAAGTATAAGTTCAAAATAAGCTTGCCTACCTTTATTTCATAAACTCTTTAGCAGCTCCAAAGGTATGTTGTCTACTCCTAAAGCTTTTCTTGCCTTCATCTCTTTCAATGCTCGAAGAAACAATGCCTTTATGTACGCTGATGACACTAATGTTATGTTATCTTCGCAATCTCATCTTAGCCCTGTGGAAAAATCAAGGTCCATTACTATAGCTATAAATAAATCTTGTATAGATAATTATTTAAATTGATTTTTTAGCTCCTTGTATTTTGCCATACCTATGTCGTTGACGTTCTTCCGATTCCTTCTCTCCTCCATTTTCCTAATCATTTCTTCCGTGACCCACTACTTCTTTACCCTCCTCATTTCTAATGCTCCTATTATTTTCTCAGCCACTCTTACAATGCCTGTTTTAATATTATCCCATTTTTCCTCAATTGTTCCAGCTTCTCTGGCTTTGCCTATGTTCCTTTCGCTATCTATTGGTATTCCCTCATTTTGTCCCCATTTAATGCTTCCAAGTTCCACCTCTTCATTCTCCTACTTAAACTTTTTGAATTTCACCTCACAATTCATCATTACTAAATTATGATCTGAGTCTGCATCAGCCTCCAGATAGCTCCGCGAGTTCTTCACACTGTTCCTGAGTCTTTGCCCAAGCATGATATAGTCAATTTGGTATCTCCCAGCGTCTTCCATGTGTACCTCCAACTATGATGGTGTTTAAACCAAGTGTTTATAACCACTCATTTATTTCTCCAACAAAATTCAACTGCTTTCTCTCTGCAATCATTTCTTGTTCCTAATCCAAACCCTCCCACTTCATTTGCATCTCTCACTTCCCCCACTACTGCATTCCAGTTGCCCATTACTCTTCGGTTCTTCTTGCCTGGGACTTCTCCGATTATCTCCTCTTATCTGTTCACACACCTCTTCCTCCCTATGATTGCCTGTAGGCGTGTACACTTGGACCAAAACGAAATTTGTAGGGCATACTGTTATTTTTATCACTAGTATCCTGTCGCTCACCTGCTCAATTTTTACTACCCTCATTCCCAATTTTTCACTCAATGCTATAGCTACCCCACGTTGACTCTCCAACCCACCACTGTTGAATTCCTGGTAGCTATCACTCCAGTAGTTCCTGCTGTCCTTCCATCTCACCTCACACAGGCCCTAGGCATCTTTGTTCCCTCTATCCATTTCCTGTTTCATATTTTCCAGCTTCCCTGCCATCATCATGGTCTTAATGTTCCCAGTCCTATTTTATCGGTACTTTTCTTCTTTTATTCCTAGGCCCTTATATCCTGTGATTGCTCCATTGTGCAATGATTTTGTGAAATGGCAACCTCGAGGGCCTTGCCTCCCCCAATGCCGGGCCCGACACCCATCCCAGTGGGCAGTGTCCCATACTTGCCAGGATTCATTTCTCTCTGATTGCCATTCATTTTTCAGGGTAGTAAAATAGTTGGGACTCCCACCCCCACTTCCCAACAGTGTTTTTCGCATGACTTCCTTTTGTCTGGCCCCACAACCTATCTGGCATGGATGGCCCTACCGAGAGCCATATTAATTGCTCCCACCAGTCCAGCTCTAGAGGTCATTGGAACTAGCAAGCCCTTCTGCCACGTCAAGGTTGTAGTCCATGGGAAAGGCTATATCTGATAACTTCACCATAATTCCTTATTTTGAACTCTTCTACATCTACATTGTACCCTGCAAGTTCTCCTCGATAGTTACATAAGTTATCTCATTTAATTGAAAGTTTAAAATACAGAAGAATCCAATATGCAAGTATACCTCTATGGAGCTGTACTAACAAATTACACCCAATTAATTACCTTGAATAAGGGAAAAGGTTATGCTCACACAGAGCCATTTCTTTCAATAGCACAGGCCGTAACAACTGCAATGAATCATCTCATTTACTGATTGGGCAAAGTTCACATTACGTGAGATAGGTCACTAAGCTTGCCTGGTTAATTTGAGTCAGTCGACTTGACCAATGATGCCAAGGTTTGATAGAATTTGGTCCTGTTCAAATTATGCAAATTTACTCAGAAACCATGGTTGATAGGGGGGTGTCTGCACCAAAACAATTATTTTATGACTGCTCCAGCCATTAATGATTTCACCTCCATCTTCAGCATTTAAAGTCAAAATTGATAGGTAAGGTAGTCTGCTCCAAAAGCAGTAAACTCTCTCGTTACTTATTTGTTGTGGTATCATGGAATAAGAATGAGATAAGCTGAAGAGGGTTTAGCAAAATCATATCTCTCATTTGTGGCCACAAGACAGTGCCCAAAATAAATGCTCATCTGGCCAAATCCTACATTATCCAAGGGTCCACATTTATCTGTGAATTCAACCTTGACTACTGATATGCTTGTTTTTTGCAAGCTTATCTATGAGTTAAAATCATTCATAGCCTCTCAATTTTAGTTAGGATCCCTATATTTAACCCTTCAGTGGGCACATACAATTTAGTTACACGATTTGGCACGTGGGCCACAGCGGTGACCCAAATTCAAATTTTTTATTGCCAAAAATTTTCAATTTTTTGTAAAATATTTTTACAAACAATAAATTTAGACTAATATCTATCGTTTAGTTAAGTTTTTTTTCACAATGGAACATATTTACAGTCATTAGTGGAACAAAACCCAAAGTCATTGAAAAGTCGTGAAATATTTTGAGCAGCATCGAACATCCACTGTGACAAAATTTATATAAAATATCAAACAATTTTAATATAATTGATTATCATACAATAATGTACAATACTATATTTTTAATATAATAATGCCGACAGAAGAAGGTCGCTTGGGTTACATTTGTGGCCCAGTACGCTGGCTTCCTTTCGCACGCTATTTAATGCTAACCCTGCAACAATTTGTTACAAATCACCATGTGAGACTTTTGAGGATAATAATGTGCAGCTACTGGAAATTACGTGTATATAATACCATCCTATGAGAAACAGCACTCCAATGAAACACTGTAGGCCACCCCTGTGGCCCACGTGCCTACCGAAGGGTTAAGATACTATGTCAAATCAAACGCTAGTATTGAAAGCCGAATTTTAAGTTATAGCTGATAGAGTTGTTGATCTTATAGCATGAGTATTTCAAGGTACTCTACCACAATACACACGATACAATATTCTGGCATGCCGACTTCCAGCAGGTTTCCTTCAATATATCTATAATTTTTTATAAGCTCAAAATCTTTATACCAACATTTTATTTCAGCCAAACTGTAAAACATAAGTAGCTGCTTTTACAATTACAACTGAATATATAAAAGGTTACATCCATTCAAGTAATACAATGCATTTGGAAAAGAAACTCATAAATAACAATCTATGCCATCCCTTTAAAATACTTTTCAAAGTATGTAATTTACAGTAGGAAAGCTTCTTAAGATAATATTCATAAACTATAGATAATTTATGACTGTAAAAATACTTCACAAACAATTACAAATGTTATACCTTTGTTTTTTTATGCACATCATGGTATAAAAATATTTATAAAATCATTTATAAAATCACATACTGTGCAATTAGGTAGAAAAATAACTTTGGATTATGTACATGCCAATTTAAATAATTTCTTACATAACTCAGTGGGAAACACAACAACAGTAATAATAATACACTCATGACACTGGCAAGTGTATTTGCTGTACAATATTTATTGCTACCCTTTGAAATAGATGTAACCAGAGTGTCAGCATTAAATAAGGATGTCTTAAGTCAAACTTCAAGAGCAATAACTTATTTCAATGTGATAATAAGCTGATTGTGATTAGTGTCCTATGTAATGAAGCTGAAATAATAATTTTCAGCTTTGGACAGCATTACTATACAAATAAGTACAATTCAACATTTATGAAATGTTGCCAGATGCAGAAAAAAATCTATTTCGTGGACCACATTATTTCATAAGCACAAACAGAATGAAATCCTTATTCTTTAATTCTAAGTTTGATTTAGAAGTTTTATGGAGCAATTAATGATGAATATAAAATTAAATCAATCAATGTATGCTACCCCCTCTTCAACAAAGTAGTTATGAAAATTTTGGCCAAAGCAATTTTTGGAAGAACATTAGTTGTAGCACTAAATTTCATAACACCACCAAGAAATGTTATTAACAGCATTCAGACTAGATCAATTAAGGAATCTGCATCTTAAAAAATAATATTTTCTCAGCATATAACAATGTATTTACAAAATACATGGGAGTTATGAAAGACAATGACATTAAGTAGCAGAGGATACTGTAATGTTATACATAAATGCTGGCTTGTATAATTGCAGCATGTTATGTCCAATCAATACGCAAGTCCCATCTGTTTCTCCTCAAAATTGCTTTGAAGTCATTGAAATCAAAACGGGTAAGTTGCTTGCATTCCCAAACTTTAAGAGACCTCAAAGGTCCTGGAAGAGTAAGCAGTGAATAGACAAATTGAGCAGTTAAATTATGGCACTGTTCCAGTTCCATTTCTCTGAGATGGACAAATTTCTGACCCTCGACCAAAACTTCCTCAAGCAAGCTATCGGTAAGAACAGATGATTCACGAATAAAAACAGACTCTAGAACAGGCGATGATAACAGGCTCTTCATCTGTCCAGGAGGAAGGTCTAATGCAGGCAAGTCTGGAGGATTCACCCCACGATTTGGCTGGCTGAGGACAGAATGAATAATTAAAATATACTCATATTTAATATTATAAAAAACCAAGTACACATTAACTACTAGCTCAGATGTTTTACTCAAATGAACTGGCAGGGCATAGATGACAACCCAGCCAGCACACTTTAAGCATCTCAGATAAGTTGAGGGAAAGTAATAGTTAAGTAACTAACTGTGTACAATAGTTTGATACATCTCAACAAAATCCAACAAATGATACAAGTATTGTCCATTGGAAGACAAAAATTATCTCTTGCGGCATACACCTTCATTATAACATGGTTCATTACAATGCATATGCTGAAGACGCTTACATTATCATTTCTGGCAATAACAGTGTTGGGTGTTTTGCTGTGATACTTATAAAGAGACTTTGTTTTTAAGTTATTGTGTGCTCAGACAGGTATAATTTGGTAAATTACCATTTGTTGAGTGTCTTCTTGGCAATTATATAAAATATGCCATGATTATGATACCTGAAATAAAATAAAAGACAGAAAATCTCCAAAAGCCGTAAACAATTGGCACCCTTCGTCAATAAACACCAAATTTGCTGTCTTGGTATGCTGGGAAAACCACAGCCTCTCAACCAAGAATACCCCCCTGTGTTGGTTTACGGGAATGTTACTTCCTCGCCAGGGACCAAACACAGACGCACACATTGTCGTATTTGGTTGTGTGTGTGCATCTGTGTTTGGTCCCTGGCGAGGAAGTAACATTCCCGTAAACCAACACAGGGGGGTATTCTTGGTTGAGAGGCTGTGGTTGGTCTCTGCTGTGGTTTTCCCAGCATACCAAGACAGCAAATTTGGTGTTTATTGACGAAGGGTGCCCCAATTGTTTACGGCTTTTGGAGATTTTCTGTCTTTTATTTTATTTCATTGTCCAGCCGTAAGAAGCTCACCCCATCTTTGTGATGGCTTTCCATTATGATACCTATTTTCTAAAATCATGCATTAGGTTTGTATCTGATGTAATTCTCAAGATATTTTTATCACTCATTGATGAATCACAATTTCTAAACTACATTTCTTTCAAAGTAGTTTCGTTTAACAAAGGTTTACACTGATAAAGAAGTCTTTGATCCAAGTGAATGCATAACTTTTGGAGTTAAATGCAATTTGAATAAAGCACCACTTTTCAATAAAAGTAACACTGTAATTGAATAAAAAATTCTCGGGCTTCTAGCCGAGTAAGAGTTTTTGTTGCTAACGTTTCGACAGATAACACTTCCATCGTCCTCAGAGCAGTAATGATTACTGCTCTGAGGACGATGGAAGTGTTAACCGTCGAAACGTTAGCAACAAAAACTCTTACTCGGCTAGAAGCCCGAGAATTTTTTATTCATATTATTCGCCGAGAAAGGACAAGATCTTACATAACACTGTAATTGTTTATGATAAGCTGACCTTTAGTAGTTTTGAATACAACCAAGGCAGGCTGCATTGGTCAAATGTCAGTAACCTGTACAGATTTCAAGAGGTCTGATACCATGCATTACCTGTACCTTACCTGAAATCCTGAGCTCATTTTCAATTAATTAGTAGTAACTTAAATAAAACTTTATATAGTCCACTATAGGTTTAATAACACGACCCGCGTTTCGACACTTCGTCTCATCTTCAGGGGTAAATACAACATCTATCACTCTATATATACAGGGTTGTTGTAGGGGAGGGGAAGGAATCTGGGAGATGCGGGGTGAAGGGTAGTGGGAGGTGGGGGGAAATGCTTGGAGGTGGGAAAGGGTTAAGTGGTGGAGAGGGGGGGAAAAAAATCATAGTTTGTGTTTTGGGAAAGTCAACTACAATTTACACTGTGGGAGGTATGATTTGGGTATATGGTGAGGAGCCATGATCACATTTACAAAGTAAACAAAGTTCATCACTTCACTTGAGTTATCTGGGTTTTTAGGGGGGTGGAGTGGAGTATAAAAAGTTTTATTCAAGTTACTATGAATTACTTCCACAAAGTCAAGCCTGGAACCATCTCCTTCGTTCAAGTAATTAATTGAATATTAAAAATATTTCTAGCCAATATATATATACAATCAATTAATTTACATGCCAGTGCAATACAACTTTCATTGAAAGTGGAACTTGCAAAAGAAGAATCACCATGAAGTAAAAGCCCTGGGGTGACACTTTTGGAGTATTTCCCCTCATTAAAAAAGGCGGCCAGCCCAGGAAAACATCGAGGAAGCCTAGGATAGTCTATGACGGCACACAGGCATAATCCTGTACTCAAGAGTTTGGAGACAAAAAGCAGTTCCTTGAAAACATCGAGGAAGCCTAGGATAGTCAATGACGGCACACAGGCATAATCCTGTACTCAAGAGTTTGGAGACAAAAAGCAGTTCCTTGAAAACATCGAGGAAGCCTAGGATAGTCAATGACGGCACACAGGCATAATCCTGTACTCAAGAGTTTGGAGACAAAAAGCAGTTCCTTGAAAACATCGAGGAAGCCTAGGATAGTCAATGACGGCACACAGGCATAATCCTGTACTCAAGAGTTTGGAGACAAAAAGCAGTTCCTTGAAATGCATCTGAAAACTTCCACAACAGTCACGTACTCATCTCACTATTTCCCTCCCCTCCAATGCCACCAATCGCATCTAACGCATGCCTCACCCTTTCCACTTGAATCTTCCCTCCTACCGTGGTATGCCTTACAGATCGCCATCTTTAACCCTTAAATTGCATGGAGTGCACATCACTCACAATCAGATGATTTTTGTTAAAGGGTGAATTATTATAAATATAAATACTAAAACCTGTATTAAGCGGCCACCACCGGGTACATTAAACGATGGCCGCTTGAGGAGGTGACCTCTGGATGGAGGTAAAATTGTTTCTACCTCAAGGAATCCACGGAATGGATGAATTTGAACTAATATCAGTAAGATGTATAATTTTAATTGATTATTTGACATTGCCATTCACAAATACATTTCTTAATTACAAAAAAAATCTTTTAAGGATAACTGTTTTGAATTTAAACATTTTTTCTTGGCGGCACAGAGTTCAAGAGTGTCTATTAATTTTTCCAGGTGCTCCCTTGTACTCTCCCCAAACTGCTTTAGTTAGGTTATTTAGTCCTTCCGCTATTGACAAGGATGGTTCATCATCATCTGATTCATCCTCACTTTATACTTCAACACTTTTTGCGGATTCGCCTTTTTCAGATGATGTGCTCATTCCTGCGAAGAATAATTCCAAGGGATAGTACTCATCGTCACATGATGAAATAATTTAGAAACATTGGAAACTCCCACTTAAGCCAATTCAAATGAATATCGTAGTATGAACTTGGAACGAGCCTACTTTCAAAGTGATGTATCAAAAACTTTAAAAAATATTTAAATTCTTTCAACGTTTTAGCATTCATAGCGGGATACTATGTCATCGATATCGATCATTGTTTTATTTTATTCAAATTGCCCATGAACTAAAAATGATTACCTTGATTGTCTCCATTTAGTCTAACCTCCTAGTCTCCGCTCAGATCTTCGTATCAGTCAATTGGTTACAATTCTTCATCCACATCGTATGATGTCCCAAGAACTTTCGCCAGTGACTGCAGTTCTTCGCTCTCTTTGAATTGTAGTGTTTGCGATGTTTCTGCCACAGTTCTGACTGTGATGATGCCACATTTTTCGAAGCACTTTATAACTGTGCTCTCACTTAATGCATACCATGACAAAAGCGACCAGGACACAGCATCACTTATAATCACGAGCTTTAGCAAGTCAGAGACACTGTCAGCTTTGTCCATCCTAGAAACCAGAGATTGAAGAACTCGCTTTTGATACTGGAGCTTGAACGATTGTATAATCCCTTGGTCTAGTGGCTGTAATTTAGCTGTAGCTTTTGGAGGCAGAAACAATAACTTCACATTTGAAAGCAAAACACTTGGATGGCACGGGGCGTTGTCGAGCAGAAGAATCAACTTCCGCTTCTCACAGATCATCTTAGCATTGAAATCTTTTAACCAAGATCCGAAAAATTGCCGACGTCATCCATGCCCTTCTATTTGCATGCCAATTCACACCTAACTGGTTGACATCAGCTCTTTGAAAACAGCGAGGCTTCAGGGATTTCCCTATCATCAAGGGAGTCTCTTTCTCTCCAACTGCATTACAGCAAAGCATTATTGTTACTCTTTCCTTTGACATCTTTCCGCCTTTGCACATCTCATTCCTGAGGGCAAGTGATTTATTGGAAATTGACCAATAAAAAAGGCCACTCTCATCAACATTAACCCTCTTAGTGCCTACCCCTGCCAGTGTTTCTAGTGAGAAATGTGGAGGGTAACTAGAATGAAATGTATCACTCTAGGAAAATAAATATTATACAGTTATTGTTTAAAATATCCATATGCAGTTTTTCTTATTGCCAATGCATTGAATTAGGTAATAATAAAAAAACGCTAATACTTCGTACAAAAAATAATTGTAATTATATTTGTGTGCAAAAGTTAAACAATATTTTGCCTATGAGCCGATATATCGGCCCACCGCACTTTATGCCTGAGATGCCAAAGCCGATATATCGGCCCGCCGCACTAAAAGGGTTAAATACATCACGAGCGGCATAGCCCTCTAAAAGTGATGGCAATCTCTTCCTCCAAACATCGACATCCTTTGGGTTTACATTGCCTCCTTCTCCACACACTACACAAAATGCAATATTGTGGCGTTTCCTAAAGCATTCTAGCCACCCATTGCTGGCAACGAAGCTATCCACAACCAATTCCTTCGCTATCTAACGAGCCTTCTCTTGTATCATCGGTCCACTCACAGGTAATCTCTTCGCTCACGCGCTTGTAAACCAATCATACACAATTTCGTTCACTTTCTCAGCACCTGTCTTTCTCTTCCTTATCATTCCGTGATCCTTATTTTCCTCCCAGTCTTTTAAAATGTCACTCTTACTTTTTAGGATATTATTAATTTGGGTCCTTCAACAATTAACAATATCAGCCAATTTCCTCGCCGAAATTCCTTTCTCACTCTCCAAGATCACTTTTCTTCTTTCTTCCAGAGTCAGGACGACTTTGCTCTTGCCTTCGCTCATTTCACCTGTTTCACTAAAACACCTCGATTGAATGCTTGACACTGACTGAGTGCAGGGGGAAATAAATGCGAGAAAGAGATGAAATTGTGTTCCAGACATGCTATTATCTGATGCATGGAGTGTAGAAAGAAACACCTTTTGGGTATCTGGGATTTTCCACAGCAACTTCAATAGTGAGCCAAAAGAATGACAGAGGATTCATGAAAGCAATGTCAAACAGATAATGCCCTACCACCCTCCCAGCTTTACCGAGAAGGTTCCGCATGATGCATAAAGGAAGAATTAAGGCTGGCCCAGAGATAAGGACCTAGCACTCATCTGTGCACCAGAGAATTACCCTCCTTGCAAGTGGCTGCCTTAAAAAACTGGTCGGCTGAATCCCGAAGCACAATGGGGGGTTTATGACATCCTGAATTTTAGAAACGAGAGGATAATTTCTCGAGGAAACTCCAAGAAAGGGCTAAGGCACCCCTTAAACTTCTTTTAGTGAGATCCTCGGATAAGTTCGTGAAAAGAAAACGGAAATCCCTAACAGCCAAGTGGGTCACTGGCCTCAGAAGCAGTGGCCGCTGGCCTAAAATAGAGTGACCGTTGGCCTCTGAAGGAGGTGACTGCTGAAAGGGGGGAAAGTTACATTGCTTATGTGGGAAATTTGTTCCGTTCCCAAAAAAAATGGCCGCTAAGAGAGGTGACCGCTGAAGAGAGGTGGCTGTTGAGACAGGTTTCACTGTACTGTTTTTCAATGTTGTTTTGCGTCTAACTGACAATGGTATGCTTTGGACATCAATTCCTTTTGCAAGAAGTGAACCATTTATAGAGCCAAGCAAATATAGTGTGTTTCTCCAGATAATCAAACATAAAACTTGGTTAAATAATTAAATCTATTCTAATAAAATCCCTGGAGCACAAGAGAACTGGGAAAGCTGCAAATCATTACAGGTTACGGTCCTAGACAATTAGGAGAGAAATAGGAGCAAAATTTAACCCTTTCACACTGAAGCCTCTCAAAGGGAAATGCTTCCCCAGCTACATGTAGCATGGGAATTTTCTATACTCCTTTCTATGGAGCTCTCTTGTGGCGACAAATCCCTCAGGTATGCCTTTCGCCCATTTAGGAACCCTACTCAGCGGGACACCGTGCCCTTCCCCCGGGCACTTGGCTCGACCCCCCCACCCCTTAGCAGCCCCTCTCTCATTAGGAAGCTGCTGTAAATTTGTTGCATTAGCAGTGGTTTTTTCAAAATAATCCTTTGCTGTATACTACAAAAATTTATACTTCTAAATAAATTCCTAATGTTATTGTGAGCATTTAACAACTTTAAACAAAATTCTAGCATTAATATTAACAAATTTAATTGATAAATGTATGCACAAACTATTTAGAGTTCTGCACAAGAACTACGTTAGTATCAACCCTAGAATTTCATATGAAATTTGCTAAGACTCAGGAAAAAACAAATACATAATTGTATTTTAAGTTAAAAACTTTGAAGTGTGCAAAAAAATAATTGCCTCGAAAAACCATTGCAAATACAATAAAATGACCATGGATTTATGCTGCAAGGAGGGCTACTAATGAGGTGGAGAGTCAAGCTCACTAGGCGAAGATTTGGTCTGGGCTGTCCCTAAGCTGGGTCGCAAGGGCTTACTGCATACCTGGGATTATTACTCCCATGTTGGTCACTTTCCTTCCCTCGCGTCGGCTATAGCCGACATTAGGTCTTTGGCATTGGTTTTTCTCCATTGGCTATAGCTATCGCTAGGTACGAAAGGGTTAACCAGAGGAATGAAGTCGTTTTTGGTCCACAGGAACTCACAGGGAGAAAGGCAAGGTGGCAATACTTGACCAGGAGAGTCAGGAGGAAGATGCTAAGTGTCCTTAATGGTGCTAATTATTATAAATGGGTGATACAAGAGAGCATTGTGCTTACAATCTGGTTACTGGCAATCCATGATCAGCTGGTACATTGATTTTATATTTTTACAGTAGAAAAATCATTAGCCTGGCAGGCATTCGAAATCAGACCTCTCGATTTTGCTTTGAGTGCTCTAACCTATTTGGCTACTGTAACCAAACAGCCAACAAATTTCGAGGCCTGGGAAGTTATTATAGTTAAAGAAAATAGTAAAATAAGATGATCCGTTAACAATATGAAACCAAGGGCATGTAAGAAGGGTCAATATTTATCAAAACAGAAACTGAGGATGCACAGATGAAATCAATACTCAGCAGAGAAAAAATAAGGACAAACGGGGAAATAAATAGGCAGCAGAAGGGAACTAGCGATGCTCAATAGAGAGGGAGAGTAGACCATAGGAGAAGAAAGTGGAAGGGGTGAACGTAAGAGATCTAGAGGGAAAGCAATGTGCAGACTTCAATATAAAAGTAATCCCAAAGAAGGGGTATTCATCGAAATATCTTAGAATACCACAGAAGTAGCGGCAGATATATTTATGACAGCATCCGGTAGCGTGAGGACTATGCACCACCCAGCTGACGGAGAATGGATAGAGAAAGGATAGCTTACGCCTGCAGATGCCAGAGATCCAGAGTACAATAAGTGAAATAGTGAACAATAAATATCAACATTAATTAAAAACTAACCTTTACGCCCAAATGATTTTATAAATTATGATTATAAGAGTGATTGAATCTGTAAGAGAAATTCTCATGAATAAATATTGTTAATTACTAAAATAGGAGTATTTGTAGAAATAATAATAATTTCTTTAACACTTACAGGTTTCCCCAATTACAAGTGTTTTAATATATCATTAGACGAACACAAACACCCATGTCCTGGGCATTGAATAATCTTACCCAGGCGGGACTCGAACCCGGACCCTCGGGTTAGAAGGCGAGGAATTTACCCCGCCGACACCGGGGCCGACAAAAGAATTTTAAAAATTATTTTTAAATAAAATTGTATTTAAAAGAAAGGACTCTCATGCTTAACTGGTTATTGATCATTCAAAAGATACTAATTCAATTTGTGAAATTGGAAAACTCACACTGTTGCATTTGTAAATTGGGGCCAATTAATGTTCTAATTCAATTTGGGGTTGATTTGTTTTAAATTTAAACTTTATTCTAATAAATGTGTTTGTTATTGCGTTGATGGCATGTGAAATGTTGTATTTGTCTATGTATATATTATAATGAGTATGGGATCTCTTTAGTTAGGGGAGAAGTGGACACCTAGGTGTCTTATTCCATTGTCAATTGCTTGGGAGGCTTCAAGGAATGAGATGTTCTCTCAGGAACCATACAACATGAAACCATGAAATACCTGTATATGAGCATGAAGGGCTACAATCCATGAAGTAAGGCCTTATTTAAAACACAAATAGGTTTACTTAGACTTATTCAAAGAACTGCGGAACTGGATGCACAGTAACTTAAAATGGTGTCAACAGCTAGAGGTCACATAATTGTGTGAAATTCACAGTGGAAGAAATCATTCACCTGGACTGGCATCCGAACCCAGACCCCTTGACTTTGCACCAAGGGCTCAAACCAATCAAGCTACTAACTCATCCCCTTCCACAGTGAATTTCTTCGAGGCTATAACGTACAAGATTACCTCACATGTACCGTGCAACAGTGCCATGAAATACCTGTATACCAGCATAAAGCACTGCCATACATGGGGCAATTTGTTGATAAACACGTGGATTGTAGTGCTTTGGTAAATTAAATGGTTACAACACTCAGCTCTAAACTAAGGGGTTTGGTTTCAAATCCCAGTCCATGTGAAAAATTTTTCCACTGAAATTTCACACAATTTTGTGACCATCAGCAGTTGACAGGATTAAATTTACCACAGTGGCCATTTCCACAGTCCTTAGACTAAGTCTAACTAAACACTTCTTTGTTTAAAGTAAGGCCTTACCTCTAGGATAGTAGCACTTAGCACTTGTATATTGGTATTTCATGGGATTGTTGCACGGTACCTGTGAGGACCTCTCATACCTTACAGTCTCCAAGAAATACATAATGGAATAAGACACCGAGGTAGCTATATTGGTTAGAGCACTCTGTAAGAAATTAAGGGGCCTGGTTTCAAATCCCAGTACAGGCAAATGATTTTTCCACCATAAAATATAAAATGAATGATGTTCATATATATAAATACAAGTCAATTTTACTTACCTCAAGTCATTGAATGCTATAACGTTGGAGCACAGGCATACTAAGTTGAGCTTTCTCAAGGAAGAAAAAGGTGTCCCATAAGAAGAGGGCATATTTGATGCAGTATTTTTATATCCTCTATTGAATGCTAGGTTGAGCTCTCGCAAAACTGGGCAGCATAAGCCAATGATTCCAACGTCCACACCAGATGGAAAATCACCAAAGGTAATGACTGTTAATGATTTTCCACAAGCTTGCAAAACTGGTACAACAGCGTGAGAAAAGAAGTCCATTTTTCCACTGCAACTGTCATCTCCAGAGTCATCTATAGTTATATTGAGGATATTCAAGTTTTTGAGTTTGCAAAATGAAATAAGATCATCTGGGTTATCACTATACCTGGAAAGATAATTAAAACATCAATTAACAACAGGAGAAATCCCATAGAAAATATTAAATGGTTCAACAAAGGTGATGTCATATACTTAGGGGTTTATTCAATCATCTATTTTCAGAAGATTATTCAAATTAATACCAATCTGACGAGACTACAATAAACAACACAATCAATGAATCAAAGAGGCTGACTGGATGACCACAAAAGACTAGGTGATTTTTGCCAAGCATTTCATGGCCATAAGTTAGGCATAATTACTAAACCTCATAAGGCAAATATCAATATGATTACTATCATTTGATTGATTATGAGCCAAGGAGCCATAAATAAAGAGCAAATTAGGCATGTAAAACTACATATAATGGATGCACTTTACCCGTAAGCCAATAAATGAGCATCCGTAACATAAGGGCAAGCATCAGCAGCCACAGACAATGAGACGTTACGCGAAGCACTTGATGGGGATCTATTTCCTGAGCGGTGATCAGCAAATAGTGACCGCAGATGATAGCGAGGTAATGTCCTCCCAGCTTCCCAATCATCCCTATGCATGCTGTCCAGAACTGACACCACTTTGGGATGACTCAAATGCTGTAGGTTAGGCAACCGACGCAATGCTGCTTCTACTCCTAGTGGAGATACCTAGGTAAATGAACACTTCCCATTAAATACACCCTTGGTCTGGGTAGACCCTTACAAATCTTATCACGTAACCCTTAAAGCTAATTAAGAGGGCTACAGAGCAAGGACATATACTTTTTATTCACATTCTGAATACTTATAGAAAAAGATGTCCTCTTATCTGATGAGGACAACAAAATGTTACCTTTCCAGGCTGAATTTATCACAAATGGATCTTGAAACTAAATAGTGCTCGATTGGGGATCGAAAAAAAATGAGTGAAAATAGTATTATTCAATGTATTTTAATTTTCATTTTATCCTACATATAAAGTCAGTCTGTCCATTTGTTTGTATGCCATTTGGGCAATTTCATTTGGTGACGGGAGGCATCACGGCATGAGGTGGGGCCTTCAACAACAGGGAGGTGGGGTGGAGAGAGAGAGAGAGGTGGATGTTGCCATGTTTTCTCTTAAGACTTTGTATGCGATAGGAAACGAAAGACTGCCTCTTTGTTACATTCCACACATAGCTCATTGGGAAAGGGAGGTGATTCGGCTGGCTCTGCGGATATTTGAAAAGGATTCTTGATGTTCACTCCTCAAATTTACATTGTAGCACATGAGACAATAGTCGTGCTTACGAGGCTACTGTCGCAGTGGATAAACCCAACATTGTCATTTATATAATGACGAATTGAAATTTCCAATCATTGCAGTGACAAATTATGAGGTACAAAGTCACTTGATCGGGTGCTTATATACCAAGGGTTGAAATTTGCCATGAAAAAATCATTTGACTTAAATGACAGACTTCGGTTCCGAGGGGTTCTGTTGTAATTGCCTGCTGGGACCCTAAGCCTTCCAGAGCCATATCACATCTTCCGTCTCCTGCAGAGGAGTTATAGTGCCAGAGAAGCACAAATTTGCCTCCATGGAGGAAATTTATGCTGCATACGCATCCCTGGATGAGGAGAACCAAGAGGCACATAAGTATGCGGCGCTTGAATCGACGCCGGGCGGCCGTCAAATGCTTCCGGGCATGATTCTAAAATAGGCACATAAAATAACACAAGATTTTCAGTCAGGTACTGGTACTAGGTCTAGACTAAGGGGAAACATTTTCTCCAGCTGGAAGGTTACTCTCTCAGCATTTGCAGCTGAAGAGGACCTAGAGATAATCCACTTTGACATAAAAAAAGCCTTCCTGTATGGTGAGCTGAAAGACCTATCTGTCTACACCTGAGGGTATGGAGATGAAATGTAATGGCTATTGAGAACTTGTAAGTCAAATACCTTAATTGTCCACACATAGTATGCATCTTTCTACTCGAAAAGTTATCAGAAGTGTTGGATGTGTTTAATACATGGTTATGAGAATTTTACTAAAATTATAATCCTTCAAACTTAGCCATTTAACTAAAAAAACATAACATATGTTTCATTTTTCTTTGACTGCACTTATTTCCCACATGATTACATCACAGAATGATAAAATTAAAGCAATAATAGTTTATATTCAACAGTTTTCATCACTAAAAACCACGAAAATCACTCTCCTAGCTGGATTAAAAAAGTTAATGAGTATAGCATAGCTGGCTGTATTGCTTGACATGAATGCAGATACAGACACCTAAAATATGCACAAAAAATACTCCTAAACAAGAATCTATAGTTATTACTCAATATAACGAGCTTGAGTAAAAGCTTATTCATGCCTGTTGAACGGGAAAGGACACTGGTATGTTTGTGTGCGAAATGCATTTCTCCCTTTGTCGTAGCTCAGAATTGAGATGGCAATTACCCTTCAACTATTTCATGTATTCTAACTATCATGCAGATATTTTTAATAGAGTGAATATACCTAGTGATGTCTCTCCAGCATGGACACTAACTCGCATCCAACTCCAACAAAAAGGGAAAGGAGGGAGAAAGAATGAAGGGATAATGTGTTGTGAGTTCATCATGATCCAGTAGTCTACTCGCAAGCAGTTTCATAACACAAGGGTGCACTGCAGGGAGGAACCTGAAACTGGTGGAATGTAACTAAAAAAATTAAAGTGAGGTACGTGCACGTTCGTGTGCAGTTGGCAGGGCCTTAAACATGGGCAGCCGTCTTACTTTCAGAAAGATCAAACAAGCACCATCATATAATAAAATGCCACTCTCTCAAATCTAGAACCATGTTATGGAAATACAAAAATTTTCAAATTTTGTGGATAAGCATGAGGGGGTATCTTATGATAGATGCGTATTATAATCAGAAAATTACTGCAGTCTTCAAGTGTTCAAAGTTTGAAACAGTCTCCTACATCTTGGAATCAAACTTCTGTTCAATTCCTCAGTAAATTTTATTTTTTTGCCAGTGATGTGGACAAATGCATACTTTCTAAAGTTATATGTTCTACTAGAGTTAGTATAGATTTGTGTGCAGATGACATACCACTAGTTAAATGAAATGTGGTGGTGATTTAAGGAGGTTTGGAAGCTCTGGGTAAAGAGTTTGACATAAAAGTTTCAGAGGTATGGAATTTCTGTGGCATGAAAATTATGAGAGATCAAGGTGCCGGAGTGGAGTATGTTCAACAGACAACTTACGCTGAGAAAATTGAGACAATTTCAGCTATTCAATTAAAATCCAGTGGGTGTTCCGGCTGTTCCAAGTGTATGGTTAAGAAAGACAAACAATATTAGAACCTTCACAACATTTCCATACATCCAAACTGTGGATTAAAAGAAAAGGTTGATTCGATGTATTGATTAATAAGTACATCAAACTGTGAATATATCATTCCATAAGTTATGCTTGTCACTAATGGAGGATCGACTTTTTTTTAGTTTCCTCTTGTCACTCGAATTCAGCGTGGAGTTGAGTCTATGTTTCTGTTGAGTGTAGTCAAATTTACTAACATACCACAAGCCTTCACCACAGAAATGGTAAACCTTATGCTACCCAGGTGTGGGCAATTAATCCAAAGGGATTGTGTAACCTACAACCAGAATACTACAGCCACAGAGATGGTACTAAGGTACCACGACACTTATGACCCACAAAAGGAATGAAGTACGTATATAATTACATATGGATGAGTATCTAACATGTGGTACAACTCATTAATAACCATGCTGAGGAAAAAATCTTGAAACGGGACAAGATAGCTACAAACAATTGAGTAGGATAATATGCCAAATTGTAAAGATTAATTTATTCTTAGATCGATTAACATTTAAGGATATTGATTTAAGGATTGGAATAAAATAATTCATAGATGTAGGTACCTAAATTTTAATTTTTATTATTCCACAAAAAATTTAAAATATTTATGCTCACCCTTGTATCTTGTATTTGTAAATGGGTCAGTCCTTTACACTTGCCAAACCTTTGTTCCCCCTCCCCAGAGCCTTCTTCAAAAAACAGGTATTTAATTCCTTTGTCGGTCACATAATGTGACAAGGAAACGTTCAACTCCCTGTTTGAAGAAAAATAATCAATTAAGGATGAGTGATACTACACAAAATCATCAATAGAGTGCAATAATTTTCACCTCAGCTTGGAACAACTTGATCCAATAATTCCCAGCTCATCGTCATGGACACTGGTCCTACTCAAGTCCAAAACTTCGAGATTAAAAAGCACAGAAAACATGTTTTTCAAGGCCAGTCGAGGCATTTTTGGACAATTGGCCAAGCAGAGCTCTTTCAAAGACTCCTGAAATAGACAAGAGAAAAATATTCTAATTACTTATGCAGTTTATTATGCGTACCTGAAGCAGCTTAAGTTAATTAAAATAAGATACACAAAAAATGCTGACTGAGATGCCACCCGAAACAAGCCAATCTTTTAAAATATAATAACAAAAGCTCTCTGAGTAAAAATAAAGGTTCAAGCCAAGCACCTCGAGTGATGAAAGTAGATGCTCACCATCAATTTGAGATCAAAAGGGCATTGAATGTTGAAGAGTAGTTTACACATACCAGGGCAAAGAAATGAATGAGGGAGGAAGGAGGAATTAACCTCACATGTTATCATTATTCCTTTCGAGTGCTAGAGGGTTCATCTGTCAGCCCTTCAGGTCTACGGTACTGATCTATTCCATGATTTAAGGCTCAATTATGTGGAAGTTGATTTCCACTAATGAAAAAATAACTTTGTTTTCTTCCACCGATTTATTTTCTAGGTATTGTCGGTAAATATCAGTGGAGGAAAATTAAGTTACTTTTTCCTTAGTGATTTATCTATTGATAGTTTGTTTTTATAAGTAAAAACATTTTTTTCCAAGATAAAAAATCAGTTGAATAAGTATAATTAAATCATACAACATATCCAGAGAGTTTGATGAGATTTCATTAAAAAAATTATCAATAATATGTTGAAGCATACATTCTGACACACACATACATTTGACTCAAAAAATTACGCTTCAAAATAATATTGATAATTTTTTATTTTTATTAGAAACTAAAGAGGTTGTTTTCATTAAAAAAAGGCCTGGCATTTTGAGCACATCCCGACTCATGCAGGCTGACACTAAATGGGTTAAATATTGATATTAGAGGAAGCGTGTGTATTAATTTCATTTTGGAAGGAGATAGAATACATTTAATAATCACTTCAATAACCATAGAATGCCAATTCCCAACTTCATGTCCGTGTTAAACACTGGATACATCACACCTCTCTTCACCCCATCCACAAAGCTCTCTCTTTCTTCCTCTTCCCCATTCACCCAACATCCCACCCTCCATCATGGCCATCAGTATTATCTCCTGCTTCCACCACTCTTATCTGTCTTTGCCTGATTTCCACATACAGCCTCCTCCTCTCTTCGCACAATCGCTAAAACCCAGTAGTTCCTCCTTATTTCTGGTCATCACACCCCCATTCTCCTCTATACCCGCAACTCATATATCTCTACACACACCTTCTTTCATTAGCCTCCTAAGTTTCCTCACCATATAATGTTAAGCTGTATTTCTCCACAAGTTTTTTTTCATGTCCTTTCTAAATACTCCTGTAATCACTTCTCTCCTTACATTTTGCATTAATGCATTCTTCCTTCTGATGTCCTATCCACCATTCCAAACATCCTTAAGATACTACCCAGGTAACTACAATTTTCTGTACGCTACAGTTCATCCTCTCCCACTTTCAAGATAAACCTTACTTAGAATTTCCAATTACCACAGACTACAAAGGTGATATGGTAAAGTCATCCACATGGGTGCAAAACTACACACCAATAAGATAAAATTCACCCTGAAAAAATTACCAGGCTCAACCAGGATAGGAACCTGGATATCCCCATAGCTCATCAGGCGTGTTAGCCGGTTAATTAAATTACATCAAATTAAAATGGTGACACTCAACCATAAGATGGCTTGGTGATGTAACTGACTAAGACATCTGACCAGCAACTAGGGTATCCAGGAACAAATCCCAGTGAAGTCGAAGGATTTTTTCCCTGACAAATTTCATCACCTGCAGATGAAGTTTTACGTAGAAATCTGGGTTAGGGTTGTGTTAAGCTTTTTAAGTGGCATCACAAACTTACTTTTCTTTCCAAGAAGGACAAGACTTTCAAGTTCTTGGGAAAGCTGCCACAAGGTGCAGCATTGATTTTGGGCATGACTGTATATAATTCAAGGCTTACAATAGGGAAAGAATATAAAGACATACAGGCTCAAAATGAAGCTGCTTCATCCACATACTGCAGTAAGACCAATTAGACTGAAACATTCTTTGCACTAGCCACTACCATGCATATATGAAATAGCAGATAAATGACAATATGAAGCTCAACTTTTTTTTTCATTTAATTCAATTCAATTTACACAACACCCAATGAGCTAGCCTCCTAAGCGGCTGTCCATAATCCACATAGACAAAAATAGACTACTTTTTGACCCCCTGACCCTCCATCGTGCTCACCTGTAGACTTCATCTGCAACCCCCCCCCCTCCACTGTTGTCCACGTAGACTTTTCCTCATTTGCGGAAAAAGCCATGAAAGGGGTTATTAATTCACTGTCATGGACTATCTGATTTTAAGGAAAGGTGAGTAAAAGAAAAATTACTCTTGTAGCTATGATAATCTCTGTCATTTAGTTCGACCATTGTTGACGTATACATCCCTCCAACCCCCCACCCACCAATGTGGACCTTCACCGACAACCCTTGCAGCCCCCCGCCCCTAATTGGTGTCTACTTGGATTATGGACAGCCCCTAAATATAAAACAGAGGGGGATACGCACAGTGCAAGCAGGAGGGAATTAACCCCATGTGGGTCATCCCATTCCTTCATTATAAATAAATAGATCAATGGGGAAAGGAATATTTTTTTCCAAAAGCTAAACTTTCTTCATAGAGGAATGGATCACAAATTATAAGGAAATACTAAGTTAGGATAAAAAAATATACTTCTTCATATCTTTGTCAGCTGTGTAAAGAATGTTAAGTCCAAAATGGGTTATCATCTTAGGCAGGTTAGAAAAGTGAAAAGTAGCTGGATGGTACAGAGAACTCAGTACCATCCAGTACCTTGATTTTTTAAGATGTCTGAGATAATAACTGTATTATCCAGTAGCTCTACATTTTTCTAAGCTGCCAAAGATTATAACTCATTTTTGCCCGTTTAGGACTTATAACCCATGACACAGATATCATACATAATAAACGTAACTTGGGCATGAACAAAAACCCATGTTACATTGATGCCATTACCACAGCTGACTCATGCCACACTACTTCCCTTAACTGTTCCCTCACTGAGAGGGTGGGAGGGGGGAACATGAATGACCTATCCTCTCTTTTACCTTTTAACATACACCTTTACCTAGGCCAGGGCGATATATCAATATATAGTAAAATATCTCTATATTTTAATATATTAGAATACGATGTTGAGTTTTGAAAATTGATGATATATCGTTGTTCGATAAATATTGTGATACATTACCCGATAAAAAACTGCAATATCTCAATGTCACACCTGATAAAATATCATGATAAATATTTGGCACAATTATGCGATTTTCTATTGAGATACTTACTGTGATATTTTATCAGGGCACGAAATGGCAATTTTTATCAGGAGATATAGAACGATATTTTATTGAGGCTCGATAAGACGATATTTATTGTGACAATGAGTTATCATTACCGTCACTATATGATATGCTAAAATTATCATAACATGATAATGATTCATTAATTTTGCCCAGGCCTACGTTTACCTACCCTACCATATTCCTTTCCCCAACAGCTTTATAGTCTGTTACCTACCACCTTTCATATGGCTTACCCTCCACCAGTAATCCCCTGCTAACAACTGTACTTGCCTATCCTATTTGGCGCACCTCATTTTTTTTCTTTTGTAAATCCCTCTCCTCCTTTGGCTTGCCATTGCTGATGCACATACATTGTCGCCATGACAGAATGCTCGCTTCTGCTGAATCATGATACATTGTTGCCATTCTCGGGTGAGCGGGGGTAAGTGTGTGACCATTGGGAGAGGGGAATGCAAGCGGAGAGAGGGGGCTAGAGGATTAATGTAAGACAGTCAGTCTTGTGACGTGGTAGAATAAAGATTTGTTAACAGTTGAGTAGAAATCATACTTGTTCCACCAATCCTTTCCTGAAAAAATAAAACAATATCTTTGGTAACTTAGTGGTATATTTCCATAGCTATATTAAATTGTAACTTTTACTACATCACAGAGATAAAACACGACCTGATGATGATACTATCTATTTAAACCCGGGTGGTGTATTATTATTATTATTTATCTCTGTGGAGCAGTAAAAGTTACAATTAAATATGGCTATGGAAATATACCACAAAGTTCAATCCTTTCCTGCTTCCCTTGGCGTGTCTCCAGCGAATCGGTTGAGAACTTAACACTTTCCCGTATTCCCTTCCATATTCATACTCCCACTAAGACATCTATCCTGTTGACTCTACCCCATGCAGGTTTCCAATTCTATTTCTTCCTTCCTCGACTGGACATTGTAGTCAGCTACCCACCAGTTTCCTAGCTGTTTTAACCTCTGTTGTTAATCCCCCCAGCTAAGAATTGCACTTGCCTATTCTATACCTCCACCTTTTTCATTTTCTTTTGCCCATTCCCTTCTCTTTGGTTTTCCCTTTCATATGCTACTCTCCCTCGCTTGTATTCTACTATGAACCCTTGCTACTCCTCCCACCTCACCTCTACCTGGTTTTTCCATCATTAATTTTACACCTTCTACCTTCTCCTACTACTTCAACTGTTTGATCAACCCACCTCTCCTCCTTTTCAATGCGTAATATATATGATTTCTTTTATTTCCAAACTACCTAAAGATGGCTCATTGAGTAGAAATTCACAGTGTATTAAAATTTGTAGAAAAGTGTGACTGTTGTTTTCACTGTATATATTTCTCCATACATACCAAGAAGAATGAGTGAAGGAGCACCCTATAATAGGAAAATGTACAGGTGGATTGAATTCCAGGAAATGCAAACCATGTACACATGCAAGTGATTGACATATATGACAATAAAAATATGGACGTTAAACAGATTTGATATTGACCGTTCTTAGAGATAATATTCAACAAGTCATTATCTGAAGGAAAGATACCAATGGACTGGAAAACTGCAAACGTTACACCGATATTTAAAAAGGGAAACAGACATGACCCAGGAAACTGTCGACCAATATCATTAACATCGATTACAGGCAAGATTCTCGAACATATCGTTGTTAGCAACATCATGACTTTTCTGGACAGTCGAAACCTCCTGCATAATTGTCAGCATGGGTTAAGGAAAGGTAGATCATGCGAAACACAGCTCGCGCTCTTTCTTCACGACGTTCTCAAATCTGGTGAATCGAAAAAACAAGTTGACGCACTATTTCTAGACTTTAAGAAAGCTTTCGACACGGTACCTCACAGAAAACTATTATACAAATTACAGTCATGCGGGTTAAACGAACAAGTAGTAAACTGGATACGTGACTTTCTGAGTGATCGTAAGCAAAAAGTAGTTCTTGACGGAATTAGCTCTGATATAGTTAAAGTGACATCAGGTGTCCCGCAAGGAAGCGTTATTGGCCCACTTTTGTTCATTATATATATAAACGACCTTTGCTCCCGAATTAGCAGTAAAATACGTTTATTTGCCGACGACGCTGTCATATACCGCGAAATTAGTGATCAATCTGACTTTGAAATTCTGTCATCGGACTTAAACAACGTTCATGCGTGGAGCAAAGAGTGGGGACTAGAACTTAATCTGAGCAAATGCACGGCGGTGCATTTCTTGCGTAGGTCGTCCAACTATCCCCATGTATATGTTGTGGATGGCGTTAGCATAAATGCGACAGATGAAGTGAAATACCTGGGAGTTACGATAACTTCGAACCTATCGTGGGGAACACATATAAGAAATATTTGTGGCAGAGCCCTGAAGAAGTTAGGATTTGTCAAGCGTGTTGTGGGAAGATTATCGGATGATAAAGTGAAAGAGAGGTGCTATTTCGCACTCGTCCGGCCACACCTTGAATATGCAGCGAGCATATGGGATCCGGCGGAGAAAGACCTAGTCCATGAACTTGATAAAATACAAAGGAAAGCTGCGCGATTCGTGAAAAACTGCTACGGCCGTACAGAAAGCGTTACACAGATTTTGAAAGATTTAGGGTGGGAGCCGCTAGAGACTCGGAGGCTACGCGCTAGGCTTAGATTGCTTGAGCAATTGAGAATGAATATCTTTCAGGGCGACACGGAGAACATCATATTAGAACCACATTATATTTCCAGGTCCGACAGAATCGATAAATTAAGGGAGATATTTTGCCGAACGGATAGGTATGGGAATTCGTTTTTCCCCCGAACAATTAAGGACTTTAATAAATGCTAGGCGGAACTTTGATTTTTTTTTGTTGACGGCTGGTGTCCTAACACCCCCCGCCACACGCCTTTTGAGGCGGCTTGCGGGGTAGTATGTAGATGTAGATAGATGTAGATGTAGATATGCTATAGGTATACTATAGCAAATCAACTTTCATCAAAAAGTTTTCTTTGATTTTCTTTTGCTAAGAGCTACATAGTTACAAACATAATTACCTTGCATCGGAATGTAATAAAATTTAAAAGGACAGAATCAGCACTCTCATTTGATAAGTCCAATCTCTCCAGGCCTGAGGTGATTAATAAATGCAGATGGTGGCGATGAAGTAATCGCTCCTTCTTCAATGTATCAATTATATCACTCACCAAAGATACAGCTGCAAAAAATAAGTTTAAAATTTAATCCTGTAAGCACAGAACATCATTTCCCACAGACTCAGAAGCTGGCAAGGACTGTATCCCAGCCAAAAGTGGGAGGGCCTGAATCCTACTTGAGAGGAATTGTTTACCATCTTGATGTTGGTGATCACTAATTTAAAATTTGTAATGAAAGTAAAAAACTTTCCATAAAAAAAGAGTGCAAATCAATGCCATTTAGGCATGAGATCATGATGGAGCATTATTGAATGACTGAAATAATGCCATTCTATTTAATCATAATATATTAGATATTCTTGAAAACAAAACCTACAAATTAGATGTGGACACTCAGCATAAAAACTTACGGTGCAATGTATAAGTAAAAGGTTACTTCTTTTCAGAGAGATGTCAACAGGAAGGTGGAGGACCACTGTGACATTATATTGAAAATTTATTAAGCGTGACTTTGAAGACAAATGGAAAAGATAGAAAGGCTTAAGAAGGTCTGCTAGGAGTTACAGTGAACACCAACATGTTTTATAAAAGGTGGAAGATTTATAAACCAGATTTAACCATAGTAACTCATAATTAAAGGCTGTGACATAGAAAATAATGTAATATGGATTAGAGAAAAAGGGGATATTTTGATCACCCTTTGATGTTTTGGTGTGATGAAAAAGGGGATGATTGATGAAAAAGGGGAAAAAGATAAAAAAGTATTTATGATAGAATTAAAGTAAAAAAGAAGTACACTGAATGAATAGTGACTAAGCATTAGAAACATAGCACAGAAGTTATGGTTTCATTGCTACTAGTAGAGCAACATGAGAAGCAGGGGTAAAACAGCTATGAGAGTCAGCAGTTGCGAGAGTGACCACAAAGGGCTAAGGAGCCTGAAATGTCCTCAGTAAGATTTACCTTTTTTCTCCTTAAATGATATACCTGTCATTTTATTCATATATTTCAAAAAGGTCTTCGGGGTAAAGAGTTGGCAACCGTTGCTTCCATTACTGTGACTGTGCATATATTTCATTTATGGAGGGAATTTTAATGGTCAATGAATTGAAATAGCCAAGTACAGGTATACTACGTTAGTTACATCCATCCCATACATACATACATCTGTTTTCCGGCTCGTTAATGGTTAAAATAGGTCAAGATACACCAACAATATGAAGTTTGAACTAAAATACTAAAATTGAAAAAACATTTAAAACAAAAAAATATGAAAATGCATGGAAATGAAGTAAAAAAATCATTTTAGAACTAAGACTTTCAAGTATACTACTCAGAAAAAATAACAAACGAATAAAAAGAAGGAAAAATCATAACAACAATTTAGAAAAGGCCAACAGCTTTCTATTGACACCATGGAAGAATGGAATCAGAAAGAAGAGCACACACGATCCTCACCTTCCAAGAGAATAGGAAGACACAAATCCCATGGGTGAAAGAAGTTCATGAAGTTCTGCCAAAATGTGGAATCAAGGAAGAAGAGATAGGAAACAGAGTAATATTCAGAAAGAAGATGGCATAGCCAAAAGATCAGTCCAAAAAGAAATCAAGAAGAACCAAAAGAATATTCATGGAATAAGAACTAGCAAGAGTGAGCCAGAGAATGAAAAAATACTGGCGAAAGAGAAAGGAAAAGAAACTATAGCAATGGAATAAGGCAAGGAAAGTATACTCACGAAGGTAATCAAATGGGCCATCAACATACATAAATCCCCCTTGGCCCATTAAATTTTCTTGATAATCTTTACACCAAACCTTATCCATATTTTTGGCAATATTACGCAGACATGCTGCTTTCAGAGACTTCACTGGCTTATGCTGAGGCATAACTGTGGAGAACTGAAAAATTAAAGAGAAACACATGAAAAATTATCAAGTCCCAAGAACCGATTCCAATCTAAAATAAAACAGATGGAAATGGGAGAATACCCTTAACCTACTTTCACCTAGAATCCTTTTCAAATATCTTCGTGACTGAGAAGCAGACCTCTCAGTCGCAAACTGTACCTGAAGATGGGTCAGAGGGAAGAGGGCATGTAACTTCGTGAAAGCCAACCAGAACGCAGTAGGTAGAGCCTAGCTTTTGGGAAATTCAGAAACTCTTTCAAACCTCTGTCATGCATGCTACGCAAGTCAGTTAGCTGTGTTGCCAAACCTCCATTGCATTCATTTACTTGGTGTGCGGAGGTGATCTTCTTTCGATCTAACCTTTTACCTGCTGTTTTCTATTAACCTAATACCATTTCTTTTTTTCTCCACCATCCCACCATCTTTCCATCACATAAGTGGAATTATTTCTGGTAAATATATTTTCCTTGACATTCATTGGGCATATTTTTAAATTTAACATCTATTTTAGAAGTTCCCGATTGATTTAGGACCAAATAGCATACAATTCTATCATATTTTAGCCAAAGAGCATAGAAAAATCTTGTAAAAAAAATTCATTCAATCACAGCAATAATCAGAATACAACAGAATTACTTTGTGCTTGGACTAGTTTTAAACAGATTCTTTCACAGAAAATGAGTTTCAACATTTGTTTCTTAGAGTAATTAACAAATCAAAGTTATCACTTATGTTTTCAAAAGTCCACTTCTGAGTCAGTGACCAAGCAATCGCACATAATCCTTTCTACCACCCTTGAGACTGATAAGGAGTCTGCGGGGGGAAAGAAAGGAATGAAAAGAGGTTAATCCCTTCCACCACGGCACCAGCCATGCCTCCTACCCTTTGCAATGCACCATGTGGTGGCTTGTGGAATGTTACAAAGAGACAGCCTTTCATTTCCATTCGTATACTCGCATACAAAGTCTTGTGAGTAAACAAAGCAACATCCACCTCTCTCTCTCCCCACTCTACCTCCCTGCTGTTGAAGGCCCCACCTCCAGCCGCGAAGCCACTCTAACTGTTCCGAGCACACACCATGCTTTTTTGTTTTGCCTTGTTTGCACACCACGGTATTTGAAAAGGATAATAATTGGGACCTAAAAGTCTACCACCTGGTACTGCTTTACCGTAAATCTGAGTTTTTGTTACACACACTTTAAGTCTTACCAGTAGGACAACCCTGTAAATGGTGAAAATTACTATGATACTACTAGGTAGTGTAAGGAATGGACATTTAGTAAGTGTAAGGACCATACTGGAGTGATTAGTAATTTTAGAGAAATCAGCATTTGAAATAGCATTTGAAAAGCAAAATTTGACAGCTTTTACATTTTTTTCACAAGATTACAATGCCATTCTTAGAGGATTACTGAAGAGGCAGTAGGGGGATACTCAATCACATCTATAATATGCCCTCGAGAACGGGGTGCAGTCCATTGAAGGCTCAATAGCATTTGTAGCAAGCTCCTGAGCAGTCTCACTGGTGCACTCCAGTAAAGAGAAAGATTTCACTAACTGCATCATCACTTTCACTCTCGGCAAGCTCCATATGCTCCCCTGATAACTAGGGACAGCTGGGGCTCAGCAAGTCAGTAAAGGAGGAGCTTCAAAGATGACAGTTCCGAATATTGTTTGTGGATGAGTATTCAGGCTAGGTCCACTTCATGCAATTAGTGCTTTGACCATTTACAATAGTGATCCGCCAACCGCAATATTAGATATTTCTGAATCCTATTTATTGGATGAAATTTCTCATTACTATGAGGTTTACGAGTTATGTAAGAACAAGAGAAGTATTGTAATCCATTAGGCACCATCAATGAATGATCATTGGCATAGTATACTTCATGTGTTCTTTACGAGTAGGTAATTGTAAATTATTTCTTTTTTAATATATATGATATATGTTGCCCTCCTTTGTTTTTTTGTTTCTTAACCTTTAAACGCCGGATTTAAATGTCCTTCGAAGTCCCTCCCTGGCAGATTTAAATTGGCCCTTATGACATGTTCCTGTTACAAATGAGCCAAAAATGGCACTTTTGGCACTGGGAAGTACCAAACGGTAAGCCAATATTGGCACTTTCGGCATTTATAGGTTAAGTCAAATTGAAATGATTTCTTTTTCTGCACACAGTCATAGAGTAGAATATTTCTTGTGTCCTTAAATTTCACTAGTGCTTAAGAGTCTCATTTGCTTATGAAACAAATGAGAGGTCAAATAAGAGTGAAAGTAAGATAGTTAATTTGATATTTGATTAGGTGACAGTGCATTTTATAAAGGATGTCAGCCTTTCAGTCTTTTTTGGAGTCAGCACAGTGTGATCATAGGTTTCCCAGTGTATTTAATTAGTGTGCTTCATGAACAGGCCAAGAGTAAGTTGAATTATTCCAGGCCAAAAATATCCCTTTAATCTTCAGACATGAATAAAAATGGGCATATTTTCTCCGTTGTAATCAATCAAAATTTCTGTCCAATTCTCTACCATTAGGTATGGTTATCAATATCTTACGACAGAAAATCACAAACAGAAAGTGATCTTGTTAACTGTGACCACAGAATTTAAATGAACCCATTGTTTTAATGTATTCTTTGCTACTTTAAAAGGAATGAAAGACATTTTATAAACATATAATCAAATTTATGACTTCTATATAAAAACTATGAGCTTCAATGACCAGATAAAATACAGTGCCTCTGCAATTTTTTCTTCATGTGACAAACATATGAACCATTTTCTCCATCCGTATCCCAAAAAGTTGCGAGCAATGCCACCTGATTACCAGCAGAATACTTAAATCATCTGGAGAATTGAGAAATTTGTCATGAAGAAACTGGACTTCCATTCAAATAGCATACGATTCCTTCTCTCCAATCAACAACAAAATGAAGCCATGACACTTCACCACAAATGCTCTAAAACCAGTCCACTTTCAAAGCTTCCATAACAGGAGCAGTGCAAGTGACCCACTCTTTTACAGCAATTGCAGTGAGAACATTTATATCCCCCCATAGTATTCACTGGATGCCAATGTTGAGTTACATTAACCTAAACAGGGTATAGTGTAATGCATGCTGGTGATAACTTACCCCAGTACCACACACCCTGGAGGTGTCTGGCAGAGTTTTATGTAAATGTAGAAGAGAACAGCAGGAAGACTAAAAATAAATATGTAATAATAGAGCAATCAGTTCATTCAGTTTTCCAGGAAAGGTGTTCTGAAAGATAATCATCAAAAGAGAGAGGAAGATAACTATGGACAGAATGCGGGGTGTACAGCATGGGTTAATCCCAGGGAAGGGATGTGGTGGTCTGCTGTTCACACTTCAGTAAGTGGTAAAGAAATGCATGGGCGTCTGAAAAAAATATAAAGAGCATTGTCGGATTTTGAGAAGGCATAAGACAGGGTAGACTGAAATAAGCTGAGGAAGACTGTGAAGGACTATAGAGTGAATGAGCAGTAGTAATAGGATGTTTCTAAGATAACAGTTAGGAAAGTGTAAGAGTATAGAATATTCTTACATGCTTTTTACATGTGTGTGATATGAGTGCAGGGAAAACAGGGTGCAATGGTTAGAGACATAACTGTACGAGTTCTATTGTACGTAGATGATTCAATGCTACTGTAGAAGAGCCTACTGGAATTATAGGAGCTCCTGGATAACTTCTATGAGGCAACAGGGAGAATGGATTTCACAGTACACATGTCGATGACCAATTCAGTTGTTTATAATAGAGAGATCAGGAACGATAGATGCATGATGAGGGCGAATAGTGAAATAATTTCGTTAGAAAATGGATTGAAGTATCTTAGTCGAAAGGTTGTGAAAGGTAGGAGGATAAAGGAAATTTAAAGCAAATACTGTAAGGTTAATGCCTAGAGTATGTCGCACATCGAGGAATATGAGTAAGTCTAAGCGCGCGAAAGCACATCATCATAGTACAAAAGATATGTTTCGTGTATTTTACCACTTAAAAATTCTCACGGAAATGGAAACCGGCGAGGAAAATTGGCCACTCACTCTCAAAACCAATTACATGACAAATGAAGTATCAATTCCCCGCATTCACATTTTGCAAGGCAAAACATGATGTTTATACTTACAGTTTAAAACAAAATTCTTCAAAACCCGTAAGTCAAAGAAAACACATTAGTTTCCTTGACCTATCCAAGAGACTATTCAGCCGGAGACAGTCCACTCGATATTCCGATTTCACTCATGTTATTTCAACGGGCAAATGACGATGTCGGTGGAATCGTTCACAAATATTTACAATGATACCATAAATTTTGACATAACAGTCCACTCCTACCAACCACTGATACCAACTTATACCTCTAGGTACACCTGGCTCGATGAGTAATATGAGTAAGGACTGATTATAACAACTGAAGAAATTATTGATATATTTATTTTAAAAAAAATAAAATATTTATTACTAATGCATGAACTCTTTTTCTTGTCCACACAAACTTCATTTCCATTTGTCTTGGACTGATGTGTATTCAATTGTTCGCCACAGTTCGCCATGGTTCGTCTGTTCACTAATGACAATCAAGGCTACTCAAACGATCTTTTTCTAGTATGTGCTGGGCCAATTCTTTGTTTTGCGGTCACAAAAGGAACATATCGTACTGAAAAATGTCACTTAAATCATAATCAACAAATGACATTGAGTACAATTGTCTTAATAAGGAACGAAGCAATCAGTTTTCTGAAAAATCTGTAATGTGGTAACTTTGAGCATGAATGTCGTAATGCGTAAATAGCTAAGTTTTTCGCGGTCATAGTACAAACGTACCGTACACCAGAATGAATATAAGGTACAAACTGTACATCTGTAGCGTACATGAAGCCGTAAAATGTGCGGATATAAGTGGTTATTACATTTTAGGTAAGAGTACTGTCAAAGATATAGATATCATGGGTGTCATCACAGAAGTGAGAGAACATCGGCTAAATCCCTCAAACCAGTATATGGTATTCAAAGGTTTGTGAGCTATGAAATGAGTTAGCTTTACGTAGCTGGTGTGCCAAAAGCAATTTTTTGTAATTAATTTTCACAGTGGATGACGGCACAGGGGTAATCGACTGCTTTCGAAGTATTTTTCCTGAGGTGGTCCCTAGCATAAATGACAGGCAATTAGAAGAGGTATGATACCATAATAGGAAAAAGCGGTGCTGTCTGAGTATTTTTTACAAGTTTCTTGAATAAATGATGACTGGTAAATGTTTGTGAAAGAGATCCTGCAATTTTACTTGGTAACTTGCTTCCCATGATGTCTTTCAGGGAAGCAAGACTGTCTGGATGTATATAAGGAAAAGAAATGAATCTCTTCGTCAACTGAAAGTCGGTGACACCATTCACGCTCAAGGTACCCTCTCAGAATTTAGAGGGAAGAAAGAGGTTAAAGTGCAGAAGCTGAGTATCCTTTCAATCAAATATCTAACTCATTGGTATTGAGCGCCAACAAGTCTGTATTAAGGGCATAGTTGTTTGGACTGTTGAAACAGTAGTCATAAGCAACCTTAGGTTGCCCTTAAGGTTTACTTATTAGCATTAGAAGTATTGCTAAGATGAGCCACACACATCAACTTGGCCCCCAGTTTTTCCAGATAAATATTCACCCACCTCTTGCAGTTGGTAATATGCAAGATATTATCAAAGGCCTGAATAGTTTTTCATTAAATATTCAACGTTTTAAGACGTAAGGTATATGAACTTGAACTTCTATGTTAATATTATAGTGCTGAGAAAGCATTGGCTATTGAATAATGAATGAGATAATGATGTCTATGCTATTGAGAGTTTTCCCAGTATCACCCTATTACCACAAGCTGCATAAATGTTGAGTGTTTTACTTTTTTGTTGACTGAAAATAGATATGACTAACCTAAACTTAAATGAGTCCATGGGTGTGAATCTTCTTCTAGCATTTTGCATATTAGCTGACATAAATTTGCTATAATCTCACTTTTCCCCCACCCTGGGCAATGCCAATAGTAATTCTTCGTCACCCACCAGAGTAAGTGCTACATTGATGACATTCAAAGATTAATTGATCTTGGATACACGTTCATGTATTAGTTTTAAGACTTAGTATAAATCTATCTAATCTATTTGTTTTATATGTAACCATTGCATCGCAAGTATCTCCTAGTTCTAGGAAATCTACATATGTTTCTAAGAGAACTCTTACCAATGAATTAATATTACGATTTACTGTGTACCATACTGAGAAATCTTGGGAGGAGGTCTTTACTGCATGTAATATTGGACTTAAATTGAATTCCTTCTTGAATATTTTCATTGTTTATTACAATGCCGAAGTCAGCCAAGATAGCTTGGTAAGAAAGGTAAAATGCTCACCCTAACTAAATAAACATACATAGGTTCAAATGTGTCCAAATACTACACATTTTATGGAAATTGACACCTACATTGCACCATACTTTCAAGAAAGCCCTTAATGATTTGAAAATCCTTGCGCGTTAGGCTGGAAGAAGGGCACTAGAGAACTAAATAAGTAATTCCAGTAACCTCTGGAAATTCTTACCGGAATATCTTTAAGCAGAACACCAAATCCTCAGCTCACCAAGTTAACTTGTCTTTCATCATATAATGAGCTCTAAGTGTCTGGCCTATGTGTAATTGCTGATATGTCAAATCAAGTTCCTAGTGTTCCCCCTAATAATAATTCTATACCATACTGCTCGCATAACTGTCACTCACCATGCACAATGTTTCTTCTACCCTGAATTTCAGCTAAAATAACACGGTGACCGCTCCCCCATAAATTTCAGAAAAAGTGAGAAAACTCTTGATATTAGAAAGTTTGTGGCACCCCAGAAGTAAGCCCCTTAAGAATCAAACCCATCATTAGTTTTTTTTAAATATTTTACATAGCTATTATTTGTAGAAATCTTACTTGAATTTTCAAATTTAATACTTAGGTAAGCTAAAATGAATTGGTGGTTTAAAATTGTAATGTTTTGTTGAGGTTCGAAATACAAAGATTTGGTTCATATAAATGCACCTTAGTAGGTACTGAAATATACCTTAACACTGACTTTCTTTCAAGCTCTCCTTAAAAATCATTTTAGATTTGTTAGATTCCGATATGCCAATGAAATTCATTGGGACAATTAGGGTAAGTGACATTTTAGAAATCTAGGTGTGTCTATAGATACAAAAACTGCTTCAAATTGCGTGTTTGTATTAATCTTAAACGATAGGTTTGATAACACAAATCGAGAAGAAAACTGTACAGCCTTACAAAAACATTATGTAAGTATAAACTTTCTATTATATGTACAAGAAGTAAATTATTGGTATTAAGCTAGTTTATTACCAATATACCAAAGTTTCTTCTCATTTAGCTGATAGAAAAGATAAGATTTTTACTGAAAAAAAATTGACTGGGAATTTTGTTTCTGTAATTGATAGATCACCCTGGATAGTTAAAACATCAATTCTTTCCTTGACATTTTTTTCTGTAGGCTTGATGATATCTCCATGCCTGTAATAATAAACAAGATAAAAATTTGACTTCCACAATTTATTTACTACTAATGACCGGTTTTGGTTGTCATGCCATCTTCAGGTGCCTGCTGAAACAGGTTGTTAGTTGTAAATAAATTGTGGAAGTTACATATTTTTATCTTGTTTCTCATGATTTCCTTCCACCAAGTGAAAGCTTCTAGTTCCCATTTAATCCATGCCCGTACTCAAGGCTGATCATGAGGTAGTAACTGACATTATTAATTCCTCCCCTCAAGTAGACCCTTCCCAGCCATTTTGAAACAGTCTTGCAAAACACCAGTTCATGAAAATGGCTTGCATAAAAATTAGGATAATTATTAGCTGAAAGCGGTGTTATCTGTGTTTTCTGAGCTGATTGAATTGCTTACTATTAGGTAATTACTTTCATAGACTCAATTAAACCTCTGCATAAAAATCAGCCTGGCTTAATTCAGGAAAGAGCTGAAACCCTGGGCAGGATTGAGTTTATGCCCAGTATTATCATAAGTCATGACAGGAAATTACTTTGAGAATGCTCTTTGATGTAAGTCATGCCGTTAGTTGTGTGCCACTCTAAATTTTTACAACTAAAGCTCAGGAATATCAGAGCTAACAAATTAATGGGTTGCATCATACCTAACAGACTGTGAAGAAGTTGTCAGTTATTCTATAATACAAGCAGCAAAATTGTAACTGAAATTTCACAACCGCTAACTACTAATGTTAGTGTCTCACGGGGATTCATTTTTAAGACTTCATTTTAGTCATTGGGGACCACCCCAAGCATTTACCATTCTGCTTATCATCAATTAATGTGGATGATACCTCAGCCATAATTTTGACTAAAAGCAAGCTTGACATAATGGAATGCATAAAGATCGTAAGTAAAATGCAGCAGTGGTGCACTAAGAATAGTCTAGTATAGCAGTAGCAAAAGAACCTGGTGCACTTCTCCACAGCAGAGGGAGGAAGGTAAAGTGGAGGGGGTGAAGAGAAAGGATGAGGGAGAAGGTAGGGGGGAACGTGGCTGAGAACGAAGCAGGGGCACCAAGATAAAATGTTACTTCTAACTGCTGCACACATGATACAAATTGTCGGCATGGAATTCATTTATGAACGTTAGGAAGTTTCAACTAATAACTACCATTATGTATTTTAATCAAATCCTTCCTCAAATGTGAAAGGTACTTTCAATAGATAAATACTATTGGCCATCTCAGGTGAGATATAAGGAAGGCTTTTGTTATGCTGAAAGAAATAGCACTTATCCACTTTATTGACACGATGTGTTACAGCTCTTTTGGCATCATCAGGTGACTGGCAAGTAATGCTAATCATTTTAAATAGTTCCATGAAAAGGTGCAAATAATTACAAAAATTGTTTCCTCAAAGCATGCTGGACATGATTGCATTATTGCTTTTGTTCCAATTTACACTGGGAAAATAAAAAAAATGCACTTAGCGAAGTTATTTATTAAGTCTAACCTGACTCATATTCACTTTCACTTGAATAATCGTAATCATGCAAGTTTATTATGGTACTTTTACGAGCACCATCATTGACTACCTCCCATTCAATGTAGTCTTTTTCGGCCTCCTGTACTTTATCACACACCCGTTCACAGAACAGTTTTATGCAGAGAGAGACAATGAAAATGAGGAGGTGAAGAGCTCTGAAAAAACTATCTAAAATCGCAAGGATATCCATAACACCGAAAGGCACGAGGCTCACACTCAAGCAAAGCTAATAGACTAGTGGTTTTGCTTCATCAGTTCCATGCTATACCCATGCACTTCCCTATCATGCATGGCATAGTAGTACGAATACAATGTAACAAACCAGATGTCAGATAGCTGTGACTCATGGAATTTACTGAGGTGCTAAGGTTTGCAGCTACTCGGAAAGGTTAGCTCACTGATGTTCCACAATTAACAGCCTTCATCCCCTGCCAGGCAGGGTTTTAAAAGTTCTGAGGTACATGTCCCAAATAATATATGGCACAGCAGCAGGGCTTATGTAACTACTATGATGAATTAACTGAAAACAGTTATCTATTATTATAATATAATGCCCTTAGCCAGTATTTCACCATCCATTTGCAATAATTTGTCTCAAGTCACCAACTAAATTCCTTGGTCATCTTACCGCTGATGATATTAGCTGGCTCACCCTTATTAATGAAGTAATGCATAGGATAGCAACTGAAACTTTCATGATATGTAAACTGGTCCCTATAGTTTCATTTCATGTATTGGAATTATTATATTTTACAAATATTCATTCCCATATCCCCTACTCACTACATTAAATTCTAGGGTGCAGCTACAGCCTTAAGAAAAGTCTTCTCTTCCCAAAAACAAGTTTGTAATCAAACCCATGTTTGGAGCCTCTGTCCACAACCTTATTTCTAGCTGAAAAAATCTGATTTGTTAACTCTCTTTTGTATTTACATGCATAAACATGTATTATGTTAGTAAAGAAGAACCCACACATATTCATAACCAATGGAATCAAAACTGAGCAACTGCGGCAAAGCTGATAATCAGTTTATAATCAACTATTTCACTTTTATGCTTATCACTCTGCTTCTGTGAATCATAATTAAATTACCATCATCCATTAAATCGATCGCTTCTGCCAAAAATTTTAGAAGCAAAGTAAATGCATACCATGTAGAAAAATGTTACTATGATATGAAGAAATATTTTTTTTTGTTGCTTGCCGGACGATTCTGTTGGCTCGTATGTCCCCAGAATCCCGATAGGCTGCTGAGCCTGTCATCAGGTTTTCCAGGGACCGGACCAACAGAACTTAACACACATCCATGCCCTGGGTGGTGAAAAACCCACCCAGGCGGGACTCGAACCCGAGACCCTCGGTTTAGCAGGCGAGGACACTACCCCACCGGGCCCGGCTATATATGGGGTCTACTTCCTCTTCAGCTTATTCCATTATTTGGGGTCGTTGTTCATGGCTTTCTTCTACCATCCTGTCCTGCTCTTGGTGCCTTCCTCTAACTCTTCCTCCTCATGTCCTCGGCAACACTATCCTTTATCTCATCTTATGTCTTCCAACCGGCCTCTTCCCCTTCACCTGCTCACTTGCTTTCTGATATAATCTTCTCCCTGCCTCGCCACATGATTGTAATTAAATGCCTCATATATTGTAATGTTGACAAAGCAATGTAGATAATTCTTCTATTGAATGTTTGGCATTTGACTTGGCTCTTTTGATATCCTCTTCAATGCCCACTCTAGCAAAACATAACAAAAATGAGAGCCACAAAGAATTATGTATTTGGTTCCTGGATGGAGCGAATTGAATGTGTGGTGACTGCTTTTATCATACTCCATCTGTTTAATTAAATATACCTGATTGATTTAACTGATGGAGCCAGGCAAAACTTCGTGTAACTTTGCTACATTCAGCATGGGGAAAAGGAATAATGGTTATTAATATTTTACATCTTCTTAAATCCTGTTCGATTTCAGTGTCTATGAGTTCTTAGTCAAGTTACTTTTGATCAAATTAATGTTGAAATTGATGAGAAATAAGGGAAACCATGGGAGGAATAGTACCCAGCGATGACTATCCACCATGCTATCCCTATAGGGATATAGGAATAGTTAGGGATATAGGAATAGTTAGATCACCTACAGGTGATCTAACTATTCCTACAGGTGATCTAACTATTATTACCAATAAGAAAACCATGATATAATTATTATTACTGATGAGAGAACCATTCGGTTCCAGCTCACATCAATGTTTCCTGTTCCTCATGTTCCCAGGGTAATACATTACTAAAATTGTTTCCCCAATGACACTTTAAAACCACAATCCTGCAATAACTGTCTTCCACCTCTCTAAGCCGAAAAGCACTGTGTGCCTATTGGTTGGGGGGGGGGGATAGGAGGGGGGGGGGGTGATTCTGTAACTTTCATAACTCATTGACGAAAATTAGTTTTTTCCTATCAACGTTGATGACTCTATGATCCTCATATTTCTCAACAGTTGTGTTGCCATTGACCTTTAAATTTTTTGCCTAAGTCTGTCAATTCTCAACTTCAAGAGCACCAATAACTGACTTTGGTTGCATGCTTTATTCTCAACTACCTGCTCTTACATTGATTCTCATCACACTATACCCTTTCGTGGTGGGCAAAGTCAAAAAACTTAGTTATTCTTGTTAGGCCAAAAAAATTGGCTCTCTTCCAATAATTTCATGCACAGTGCCCTATCGTTACATACATATCAGCTTCAGTTACCCTTACACTTAGTTTCCTACTTATTCTCGTATTCTGAATACTCTTTACCCAGGAAAGAGCATGCATAATGTTACTGACACCGTAAGGTTCTTTTTTTTACCCTGTAAGTAAGTGTTTGGTCTACAAAGTGGTACGTTTTCATACCTTCGAATCACAAATATACTCACAAAGCTGAGCCTGCAGTCCATCAAAATTTCAGCTGGCTTTGAAATGAGAACAAATCAAAGTGTTCTGGGATGTTGCTTACACCTTGTTCACCCTTCCATTCTCACAATAGGAATCGGTAGTCTGCCTCTGCACTCCTGTTTCTATATTAGGCCCATAATGGTCAATGTCAACTCCTAATATGTACAAAAAGTATTTTGCATGGAACTTCTTATTCATAACATGTATTGCATTTATTAGAAAAAATGATCTGAATTTTTATTTCTATTTTCAATGAAGAAATTTTACCATTTAAATGAAGTCTGAAAATAGAAATTAATGGTATGAAATGTGTTATTTCTGATTAATAATTGTATAATGTTGTTCATTAGGCAAAAAAAATTATGTGTTAGGGAACAAGGGTAGGAAAGGTTTTGTTAAATATTTTTACCGATATCGAATAAGTGGAAGAAAAGACTACTTCTGATGGACAATTCTCCAACAGCAATATATTGATAAATATGTCGTCATAAAAAATTCATTACATGACATTCTTAAGAGTTACATTGTTTAAAAAAGAATATACATTGACAAAATTCTCCTAAGGAAAATTTAAAATAATTTATTTTGGGGTGTCGCTGACAACCTATGCACCCATGTAATATTACCTCAGGCTGTGAGCCCTCTCCTGGGTTAATATTTCTCCCCTGAAGAATCTCCACCACTACATTCACCCATGATCTTCTTGGTCTACCCCTTCCTCAAACATTACTTATCCTCTTATCATAAATCTGTTTTGTTATTCTACTCTCATCCTTTTCCTCAATATGGTCGCACCAAATAAACCCTCTCCTTTAATTTATGTCCATCACTAGAGCATACAAGCCACATTCTTTCATCACACAATCACTCCTAACACTATCTCATTTACTTTGGCCACTAACATTTCTCAGGTACTCCATTTGTAATGCCTATAGCCTTTTCTTATGCCCAGCCTGGTATAGTAAACTATAGTTTCACTACCGTACATTTAAATTGGAAGGAGTACACCTCTGTGTCCTGAAATATTTGCTTCCGACAAACTTTCATTGCTTCATATACTGCTCATAATATAGCCTGCATTTTTTTCTGGCATTAGCCGACCTTTCAATTTGACCTTGATTGGAAGTGTAGATAAAGACCTTTGTCTTTATCTACACTTCCATCTTATGCAAACATTCAGCCAAGTTTGCTCAGAATCCCAAATTTCTTCTCTTTTCAGTGAGATGAGGTGTATAGACACAAAGATGGCTCTGGGGATATCATGTGTGTTGAGAGCCGACAATCATTACAGATTGCCTCCAAATATTTATTGATATGAGGATAAAACTATTAGGGCCAACTCGGGGGCTGTATTTGTACTGTTCAAGCTAATCCGGATCACGCTACTAAAAAGTCACATGGTGCAACAACAAATGGTTTGACTTTTTGCCAAGTTTTGGCCACTCAGATGAATAACTTATGTTTCGGATGTATTATTTATAGCATCTCCAATAGTGGAATTCAACCCCATCTACAATACTCCTGCGAGAAAAGCTTGATGAGGAAGGCTGCATGACATTTTTACATCTGGTTTCAGTAAACCAATAAAGTATACTGTTTATGAATGTACTTTGTTAAACCTTAGTTGTGTAATCGGAATTACTTCAAAGGGTTCAAACGCAGCCCCCCTGGTTCCTTCATGTATTGTTTAACCCTATGGAAATAAAAGCAAGACTATATGCTTCTGTAGCTTTGGTGTTCTCAGAAATTGTAATGCAAAACCATTCTGCATCTTAACTGTGTGAATGTGCTCATGCTTGTCTCTGTATTGCTCATAAATCTTCCTTATCTGCGAGTCTTGAATGTAGAATCTGTAATACTTTGACTAAACCTGTTAAAATGACAAAACTATGGCATAATATACAAAACAGTCTCTGACTAAATTTTGCAAATAGTGGAGTGAAAAAAGATTGAGGTAAATTGAAGTAACTACTCTGAAAGTTTACAAGGAGAGATACAAGACTCGTTAAAGAAAAAGTGCTCTGATTGCAATACTCATTGCTTTTTAGCCTAGTGTAAATTAGTGATTAATGGATTTATTTATACATTTTATAAAATAAAAATTGACCTATTTATAGATATGAACAAATGAGTTACATTTTACTATCTGGAGAGTTTCACCCCTCACTACACGTAAGCCCTATTTCTGCTTTTTTTGAAATGGTACCTACTATTAATTCTGTCAGGAATGAGACTATCATGACTGCTTTCTCTGCTCATTCTCAGTGGAGTAAATGAAGCACTGTCTAAAAAGCCTATTGGAGAGGTTTATTTCTGCATTATGAAAAGCCAAAAATATGGCTAATAATGTTTGATCTTGGTCAGGGGTTCTACACCACCATGGATGACTGACAAAACCTGAGCTAGACGCTCTGTCACCATAAGCCATTCCTTTCACATCCCTAATTAACGGCTAGTGTTCTAACACCCAGTCTCATACCCAATGTGCAATGTTGTTTGTGTAGCCAATGAAAGGAAGGACTGTAAAAGTGTTAAGGTCTAAATGTGCTTGAAAATAAATTCTACTCACTCATGTGAAGGCTAAGAGGGTGTAAGATAGCATAGATTAACTGCCGGCAATATCTAGAGAACTTTCAATTTTAGCTGTTTGTTATATGTTTGGTTTCACATTTGATGTCAACATGTCCAACTTGAATATCCCGTTTAAAAATACTACGCATGCAACTGGTAAATATCTGCTGAGGGAAATCCTTGGAAGAACAGACCAGCATCAGGTTACAACTGTATACTGCCAATAATTATTTCTAAGTCTCCACTCGCCCATGAAATGATTATACGTATTTTCCATAGCAGCCATGAACTAGTTCTTATAATTGCTCTGTTCTTCCTTTTGCTTACTTTCAGAATGCATGCTTCACTCACTCTCTCTTTTTGGGATGCATCATTATATATCCACCTCCTTACCCTGTTTGACCATATGTTTACCTTAAGGTTCCTCACATTGCTAAAACATGAGGAATAAAAAGCTGACCCCAATGTTAAATGACCAGAGCTTTATGAATTTCTAATTAAAAGCACTGCAATTGTATGCCATGCTTCCAAGAATTATTTATGCTAGAAGTAATGACCAAGTTAAAAACGATTTTAAAAGACAATGGAAGCAGACCTATGCTGTTTCTAGAATTAACATATCTCCATACAACTATTGGAGCATTAGTGAAATATTCAATAACAAATTAAATTGCTGATGGGACAGGTGGGTGGTTATCAGAATAATCACTTCCTGCACTCCATGACATCATGTGCCTCCTGACTTGACCTAATTTGCTTGGAGATCCCCATTCCAGGGGAAAACACCTGGGCTGTGTGCCAAATGCGTGAGCTAACTTGGCTTCATAGCAGGGACATGGAAAATAATCTTCACTCATTTTGTATTGTGAGATTTGAGGTCTGCAAAAATGGTAATATCCTGAATAAGGAAACAAAAGTGATACCTACTCCTTTGACAACTACAGATGACGCCGACTCTCCTGTTCCCATCTATGGGGTTTTTCCTCTTTACCATTTATGGTGTAGTAAAGGTTGTTAGAGCTGTAAGGACTCACCCTCACTGGTTGTCCATGACCTGCTTCCCTTTTCATTTACTTCCTGCTCATCACCAAAATACAGCTCTACTCAAGTCCAAATAAGTCAATTGAAGGCTGCTTATGCTGAGATCCAAGGCCATTAAAAGTGGAGGTTGTCTTCACTTGTGCACATCAAGGGCATAATGATGATGCCATGAAGTTAGCCCACTCAATCCTAGCATAAATGGAAACAATTACAGATTATTCGAGTTAGATGCCATTCCTCTCACTTGCATTCCCTCTAACGTTAAGTTCGGCAACCTGGAAACTGCTAAATCTCGCCTCTGCTTTTTTACACGAGCTACAATAACTGCACTCTAGATACAGTATTTCTAATGAATTCCACAAGATGAATTGCACTTGTGACATATATGCCCATGTTCTCAGATATAAGGAAACTGCTTGAGGAATTTTTATTTGATAACTGCCATTCGGTCATGTTCACATGCTTTCAAAATCATATCCTTAACTCTCTTCAGGATTGGTGTCTAATGTGAATGAAGAAAGTCACAGAGTATTTGAAGTTGAATCCTTGTACAGGAATGTATATAAATTTGAATAAAATAAATATATTACTGTGAATGTGTTCCTTTTCTTCCACCATTTTAACATCTCATGCATGGGAGTACTGGCCACGCTATTCTAGCATTAACTTCACTGTCAAGAAAGAAATAAAGTTTGATGCTAAGGTGAGTAATGGCTAATGTTTAAGACACATCTAACTGACATCCACAATTACTTCAGGATAAACCACCAGCTACGTTGTGCACAATCAATTTAATCTAGAAATCAGAACACTGCACTGAGTGAATACCTTATGCATACAGGCGAAAGCGCACTCATGAAGTGACTTCTTGCCTAACAAGGGAATACTAAAGGGCCTTCATAATGCACACACACCACACTAACTTGACACATCTTAATTTCTTAAACTCAAGAAATTCAAAATCGCAACTAACCTGTAGTCTTGCTGAATCCATGCAGAAATTACCTCGGCATCACCAAACAGGACATGAAGGTATGTCAGGAAATGAGACACACTACAATTAATTTTTAAATTAATTTATTTGAAAACTTGACTAGTTAAATATATACAAACATCTGAACCTTTGGACGCAATTAAGTTAGTGATTCAATGGAAGCAAAATAATGAATTTTGGTAATGAACTGAAATGCATGAAAAATGTGATCACAAAATAGCTTAATCCACTTCTTCGATTGTTGGTCCAGATCCTGGAGCAGACCCACCAGCACCAGGTGGCATACCTCCTGGCATTCCACCGGGCATACCCCCTGGCATCCCACCAGCCCCACTCTGATACAATTTGGTAATGATAGGATTGCACACCTGTTCCACTTCCTTCTGCTTGTGCTCATACTCTTCCTTCTCAGCCAGCTGATTGGCATCAAGCCATTTTATGATCTCATCACACTTATCCAAAATGGTCTTCTTATCTGCTTCGGAGAGCTTATCCTTCAACTTCTCATCTTCCGCAGTGCTCTTCATGTTGAAGCAATAGGACTCCAAGCTGTTCTTGGCCTGCACTTGCTGCCTCTGCTTCTCATCCTCAGCCTTATATCTCTCTGCATCATTGACCATCCTCTCAATTTCTTCCTTGCTCAGCCTGCCCTTGTCATTGGTGATGGTGATCTTATTCTCCTTGCCAGTCGACTTGTCCACAGCAGTGACGTTTAGGATGCCATTAGCGTCAATATCAAAGGTGACTTCAATTTGAGGAACGCCTCTAGGAGCAGGAGGAATACCAGTAAGCTCGAACTTGCCCAATAAATTATTGTCCTTGGTCATGGTACGCTCTCCCTCATATACTTGAATCAGCACACCAGGTTGGTTATCAGAGTAGGTGGTGAAGGTTTGAGTTTGCTTGGTAGGAATGGTTGTGTTACGCTTAATCAAGGCAGTCATGACTCCACCTGCAGTCTCAATACCTAACGACAGGGGGGTGACATCCAGCAGTAGAAGATCCTGCACAGCCTCAGACTTATCCCCATGCAAGATTGCAGCTTGCACAGCAGCACCATACGCCACAGCCTCATCCGGATTAATGGACTTGTTCAGCTCTTTCCCATTGAAGAAGTCCTGCAAGAGCTTCTGGATCTTAGGAATACGAGTAGAACCACCAACCAACACTATGTCATGGATCTGAGACTTGTCCATCTTCGCATCCCTCAAGGACTTCTCAACTGGCTCCAAAGTGCTACGGAAAAGGTCGGCATTCAGTTCCTCGAACCTGGCTCTGGTGATCGAGGTGTAGAAGTCAATACCCTCGAACAAGGAATCGATCTCGATGCTAGCCTGCGTGGATGAGGACAGGGTGCGCTTTGCTCTCTCGCATGCGGTTCTCAATCGTCGAACTGCTCTCTTGTTGGGAGTCAGGTCCTTCTTGTACTTCCTCTTGAATTCTTGGACAAAGTGGTTGACCATCCTGTTGTCGAAGTCTTCGCCTCCCAAATGGGTGTCTCCAGCTGTAGATTTCACCTCAAATATGCCATCCTCAATGGTCAGGATTGATACATCGAAAGTTCCACCACCCAAGTCGAAGATGAGCACGTTCCTCTCACCAGACCCCTGCAATGGACGAAAAGAAACAGTTATAACTAGAGGTACTATACCGTACCATCATTTGATCCCACTTTCGGGCAACAAACTTCGTGCGGTCGCACCAACTGAACAGAATAAATTTCAACAGAGCATCTGTGGCTATGCATGCATTGACGGCGAAATGTCTTTTGGGAACAGCGGTGCTAAGAAGATGAATTTGCAACATTGCTTAGCAGCCAATGAAGAGAACTATAAGTATTGCACTTAGATAAGATGAGAAGTAACCCTTCCACAAAGAAATCCTTACCTTCTTATCCAGTCCATAAGCAATGGCGGCAGCAGTAGGCTCGTTGATAATTCGCAGCACGTTGAGTCCTGCGATCGCCCCGGAGTCCTTGGTCGCCTGACGCTGCGAGTCATTGAAGTAGGCAGGCACAGTGACGACTGCATTTGAAACGGTCTTCCCCAAGTAGGCTTCAGCAGTTTCCTTCATTTTGGTGAGCACCATGGACGAAATCTCTTCCGGGAAGAAAGTCTTAGTTTCTCCTTTGTACTGGATTTGGATCTTTGGTTTACCGCCATCACTTACTACAGTGAATGGCCAATGCTTCATGTCGGACTGGACTGATGCATCTTCGAATCTGCGACCAATCAACCGCTTAGCATCTGTAACGATATAGAAACCAAGATTATTATAATGGACCGCTCTACACTTCCGTACTTTGAAATCTACAGCAGAGGGAGCTAACCATTTAATTGATTTATTAGGATTTCAGAGATCACAATTCTTGATGTATTAAGAAATTGCCAGATTAATTTGGGATCGTTATGGATTCAATGGCAGACTAGTGGTCACCCAATTACCCCATGCCTCAGAAAGTTACATATACGGTAGTCGGCCGGAGAACCATGACCTATTTCTGTAATGCGGATACTTCCACACATTACGTCATCCTGAGAACACGTCACCGACAGCACAACCAGCCCTACCACTTGAGGCGGTTCCGCCTTATCGCGACAAAATGGCGGCAAAGGTGCCCACGCTAAGATAACGCGTTAAAGGGCGAAAATTTTATTAACTTACCGAATACGGTGTTGTTTGGGTTCATGGCCACTTGATTCTTCGCTGCATCTCCGATAAGTCGTTCCGTGTCCGTAAATGCCACATAACTCGGCGTGGTACGATTTCCTTGGTCGTTGGCAATAATTTCAACCTTTCCGTGCTGGAATACGCCTACACAAGAGTAGGTCGTACCCAGATCAATACCGACAGCGGGTGCTTTTGCCATTTCTGAAAATTAAACATGACCACAATGAAGAACATGTCATAAAAAATACCTTACATTCAAGAGCAAGTTCCAACACCAATGAATTCACTTAATATAGGCAATTCCTCCGTAATAATACCTTAACTCACTTTCAACGATATTTGCCGGTAAGTTTTGATGCAGGTAATACTGTTAAAATATCACAGTGATCCAGAGCAGGAATTATCGCTGTTCGACTCGATCCGCGTGCTCGTTGAATCCAAATTGAACACGCCAGCTCGTTGGACTGCTATATATGCGAGTTGCACGTTTCTCCAAATTTCCGCTCTGTTCCAGAACGTTCGGCGGGCTTCTCAGCCAATCACCGGCCAGAGGGGTTTTTTACCTCGATTCTGATTGGCTAACGATATAAATCTTCCAGATATTTCTGGACTACTGGATTCGAAATATCCAGAACATCCGAATACTAGAACATCCTAATTATTGCTTAAGTGGTCGACTTAAAACGTAATTGACTTAATATAAATATTAACTTTTATTTTTAGAGAGTTAGATCATGACACAGACCAAATAAACAATACTTACTGGAAAACTTAGTCAAATTATCCGTCATAAAGATTAACTTTTACGCTATTGAATCAATATTATCGGTCCTACATGGTATTAAATAGATCTTTTCGACAGATTTTCAGCTCAATTATCTCTGTATGAATAGAGAAGGTCTGATTGAATCCCATAGGTAATGTAAATTCTATTTTACACCTTATAATTTTTTTGCATGGAAGGACTTCATCAGCAATTTCATGAATATAGAGAGCAATTTACTTTGAAGCATTGTAAATTATGAAAAATAACGCCATCGTAAAAAACAAACTTCTCATAATTCGTGCGTAGAGGCCCGTGGATGTTGTGTACTCTTCTTTTAACAAGGTGGTAACCAACGAACTACAGAAATCTACTAACATAATCACGTGTGCTCTGGCAAGTATATCGCGGAAGCATTTCTTTAAGAATGTTTATGATTACTCACTTCATTAATATTACCATGGATAACTGTGTGCATGGGTCTAAATTGAATAATGATCCTGATAGCCTTTCACTCTTACCATTAATAGCGATATTAGTTTGGATATTCTGCATTGGCTTAGTATTGCAATATCATCACGAGTTATTATAGGTGCGGCAGAACTGGTAACATTACAATTCTATATTTATCTTCTAGAAACATTGTCTTGTCCATGGTTTACAAAACTCTCATTTTTATTCTGCTCCTGGAGAAGCAATGAAGTGTTTTATCGTGCAATCATATAACTTCACTCAACGTTGCAGATCGTGGAACTCATACGCGCGCGTCCAATCTGCAAAAGGTGTCTTTCAGAAATAATATAGTAATGATGGTTAGGTCCAGAAATATGTACGGCCTTCAAAAAAACATAATTGACCTAGTTTTGGAAATTCCCATGACGCACATGAAAGTGCTTCGAGGTTTCAGTGGCGGGATATAAAGCAACGAGGCACAATTAGTGCGTTTTTTTAGTTTTTTTAAATAATGAAACTACCTCTTGATAAAGGATGCTATTGGAACATACGTTCTACTTCGATCAATTAACTTACTCATGTATACACAAGCTCCAGAAAATAAATTGTGCAGCTCATTTAATCGAATTGAGAAAATGTGCCTACGCTTCCAGACTAATCCGAATTGAAGCTGATGTGTCTGGTCTTCTCCGAGCGTAATATTTCGGAATATGTTAACGAAAGTCAGTAAGTACTAGGTACTAAAATATTGGTGATGATTCTGATATTCCAAGCCACGAAGAACACACCATTAGTACGGGGCAACATTTTCATTACACGGTGTTAATATTGTGTCGAACAATTTTGCATAACTGCACACCGCAGAATCAAAGACGAAAACAGCGGCCTCCAATTTTGTGTCAAGATCATTGGAGGCCGAGAATTAGATTTTAAGGTTACCTATTGTAGCTTTGACGTTCTACCTCTCGAAACTTAATTCTTGAAAGCTGGCACCCCTTAATGCAGAGATTATTTTGCTTATCTCCGATGTATGAATGCACTTTCTCTGGATTTTTGATAACCCAGTCTTCAAACAGGAATTATTCTGAACACTTCCAGTTTCTTCTCTTCGAAACTCCTTTAACCATTCAGAATCCTAATGCTTGTATCATTTGCCTATTGTCTTCCTCACATAACCCTTTTCCAATATCATCCCTTTAAATACCCCCTTAGAGCCTGGTGCACTTTTTTGGCTGCTGTATAACTTTCACTCAATGGCGCTCGTTTACATTTTTATTCTCAATATTACCTGTTTCACTACCCAAACTCCAATACATACCTGTATCTTACAGCTACTTTACTACTATTCTTCTAACTGCTGAACTGTGTCATTTTTAACAGGATTTCTCTCGTTAGAGAGAGTCCCTTAATGCTTGCAAGTATAGCTTTCTATGGGCACTATCTGTATAAGACCAAATGGCGACGTCCAATTTGATTATCTTGTCTTCACTGTGGTTTTCAATGGAGGGCCCTTGGGGAGCAAGTGTATGTATAAAACTCTAGTTGTCTAGGAAATATTGGTGAAATCAGAGTACTCATCAAAGCACTAAAAAAAGTCACCTGTGTAAGATATGACTTGGTATACCTTCAGAATGGAAAGTTTTGTCATTTGTTGACAAAGGATTAGAATTTTATTAATTAATAATACAGCCTGATAGCTGCTATAACACTGCACACATTAAATTTCTGAGGTTTGAGTAATTAGTGCTGCCCCTTTAAGAATCCAATAACTGGATGGATTGCTAGTGGGCAGCAGTACAGGCATAATAAAATTGGTACTGTGGCCAGTAGTTGATAAAACACCTGCACGTAAAGGTGTTTTGTACAAAGGAGCAGTGTATCTCTTCTGACTGTCAGCAATTTTGCTAGTTTCTTTTGGCAGAAGCTGCATTGCTGGCAGAGGAGGATTCATTTCACCTGCAACAAGGAAGCACAGTGTCCTAGGTTACCGAAAAAGATACAGCTGGCAAAAATGTTACATATCAAACAAAACTACTCCGGTAGGAGTTCTGTTCATTGGAAAAAGTACAATAATTTACTTATTGTATGTATAAGTTATTGTGTACATTTTCACTATTTTTAGTCATCCCAGGGAGACATGATTATTCATAAAATATTAAGTTAATATTATCCTTGTTAAATACCTTCACTAAATTGGGGAGAAAATAGAGGGGATATCCTAGCATATTTTAATAATTACAATTGTCATGTAAATATAATATCAACTATTGTCCTTTGCATTCAGATAAAAAAGTAGCCTCCTTCACAATTTGTTGTTCTCATTTTTACTGTGGAATTAAGCCCAAAAAAATTAGGGACATGGCATGTGTTCCTTGATTCATATCCCCACCACGATCAATGATTGGAAATTCAAAGAAGATAAAAAAAACCTGAGTTTAAAATCAAGCAAAGATGATGGTAAAACTGGAGACATTTTATTCAAAACTGGGTTTTAACTTCAATTTATGGTCAACATTCAGCCTTAAATGCTCCACATAGACCATTAGTCAATATTGAAATCATTGAAACCATTAATATCCACATTGAAGAGAGTATTTGTACTTTCCCACGATTACTGTAGATAAGTACAAAGTATTTTTTCAATATAGATATCACTGTAAAGTTCTTCTATGAAGTGATGCCTGATGTAGTCGAGTATATTTATTTAAACAATAATAATCATTGAAATAAACAATGAATAAAAAAATACTTCAGTATTCACAGCAAGCAGAGTAAGTGCCTTACATGATAATGTGCAAAGTCGCCTCAAGAAGCACATTTCCTTTACTGTATACAATGGATTTGGCAGTGATTTACTTTTAAGTCACAACTCTTGAGATGATTCAGGAAGGGTTTGTACGTGTATTGTTACTCCTCCCTACAGAGTAAGAAGTAACAAAAAAGTAACAAAATACACGTACAAACCTTTCCTGAATCGTCTCAAGAGTTGACTTAAAAGTAAATCACTGCCAAATCCATTGTATACATTAAAGGAAATATGCTTCTTGAAGTGACTATGCACACTATTAATTCATCAGGGATTTACAAATTTGAAATTCTAAACACAGAAAATAAAGGTTACCTATAGATTTAACACTTTATAGCAGTTGGTAACTTTAAATAAAGTACATTGTAGGGAAAATATTGTCAGACTTTATACACCTCCTCCTCCCCCCTCTATATCTCCCACTGTTACATCCCTTCAAACCTCCCAGTCGTGAGGCTCCTGATGTGAGTGAACTCCCCACTTCCGCCACCCTCTCCCTTGACCTTCAATTGCTCATGAGTGTCTTGGTTTTGTTCACATTACCCAACCCCCTCTTCAACATTCTTTCACCATTTGAGTGAGTGCACCCTATTTCCGCTTCCTCCCTCTTTATACCCCATCCTTCGTCACCTACTGCCTCCCTAACTCTCTTCTAACCATGCTGCCCCCACCCTACTCATCCTTCCAACCCCTCCCTGAGTGTATATATATTGATGGATGTATGAAGCCTCTTTACCTGAAGATGACGTTGAACGTCAAAATCCTAGTCATTCCAAATACAGATACGAGGAATCACTGAGTCATCAGTTATCATTGTTATGCTCGAAATGCAATTGCGAATACCATCTCATTAAAACTATCTAAAAATGCAATTACATTTTTAATTGAAGTAATGATTCCTCACTAAACAGCACAGAAAGGTAATTTCATGCAAACCTGGGGGTTGAGTTTGAAACTGCTTGCAAGGGTTCTGAGCGCATATCGAGGGAGTCACGTGGTGAAATAACTAACAGTTGGAGATGATTATGAGTTTGAATCACTCAGATGGATAACTGAAATGCCTGATATATTAAATCTTGTGTCTTAATGGCAATATCCAACTTCATCAACAACATTCCTGAGAGAAAACCTCGATCTGGAAGGCTGAGTGAGATTTTTACAAGTGATTGGAATACCCTTCCCAAACCTTCTCAAACCCTTCGTGATTGTAGCATGTGACTCCTTAGTTACATGATCAGGATCATTCCAAGTGGCTTCAAACAACCTCCCAGGTTGTGTGAACAAAAATAGTTTCTCATTGAGGCTCATAAAATCACCTAAATAATGTCAAAAATCAATGAACACAAATAACTACCATGTTTACATTTGATTTCCTGAATCAGGATGTATGTTTAATCCAATTTTTTTCCAAAACACTGTTAAAAGTTTGTGGTTTAACAGCATAATCATAAATTTTAAGATGATTAAATACATGAAATTTTGTCAACAACTTGCTGTTCAACTGAGAAAATAATACAATTTTGTGATGAAAATAATAGTTCAGAAATTCTGTGAAGAAAGAATTAAGTTTTTTGTTCTAGCCTTGACATTTTTTTATGCTCCTTTTTTGCCCAAAATTTGAGTTTCTGGCTTAAAATTGTACATTTCTATGCCAGTTCAACTGGCACTGGATTTGATGTTGTCACCTCAATAATGGGCTCCCTCTTGCTTGATGAGGCCAGGAGGTGATGGGTCTAGCCCTGTTTTGGGGGCAACTTTTTGGAGGGAAGCAACAGAAAAGTGAGATTTAGGATCTTCTTCCCCTGGAGGCTATCATTGAGTGGAGATTCTGAAGCAGCCAAATGTCTCAGACTTAGACCCCAGGAGCTGACTGACACCCTCCTAGTCTTATCAAGGAGTAGGGATCCAGGGCCACTATTGAGGCAACAACGTCAATTCCAGTGCCACGAATTGGTTCCATTTACATGAAATTCTTCTGCATAACAAGAAGCCAACCGCAGAACGGGTTTTAGATGAGAACTCATGCCCAAGGAGCTTATAGCCGAGGGTTATGGTGGTTGGAGAGATTTTTATGTGCAGATTTCCGCGAAACTTTGCACGTACACTTCCATTCATGAAATATAGTTAGAAAAGGTGAAACAATTTCATCATAATAATTTGTTTTTCTTTGCAGTTCAATGCTATTTTCTGCAATTTGATGTTATTCATCACTTAAATTATGCGTGGTCAATTTTTTCAACTGATTAAAAAAATAATTAAAATGAGCACTCAATGCCCCCCAATTGACAGTGATTACTGTTTCACCCACAAAATGGTCAATCTAACAGACATAAGGTGAGATTTTAGTTGGGTACGTTTCACCCCAACCTCTCCATGAGTGGTTAGTGACTGCTCCATTTTGTATTTTGCCAAAATTTTTTCTCTTCCCACTGTAATTCAATGGAAACCATCTTCTTGTCAGTCATTACTAAACAGTGTACATATTTAGGCTATAGAAAGCTATAGTTAGGATATACACAGAGGACCTCAATCACGACTTTTAATTTTAAAAACTAAAATAGATACTGTCAAATATACATGGCTGGTGCCAAAATTAAGTTCAGCAGTAAGTTATTAAACTCTAAAACAATAACTCCTAATCTTTATTGACCTCCAAAGGATGTAGAGCAGAAATTTATCTCAAATCTTATTTAGCAAGAAATGAGTTTTAAGTTCAAAATTAGAAAGAGAAGCTTTATCTCTCCTAAGTTTGTCTTGAAAGTTGCAGATTTGTTCAGCTTCCAAGACAATATATGAGTATATAAGTTGAAAATGTTTTCAACTTTTTCAACTGCTTTTAGGATCAGTTTTTACCATAGTCTTACCAGGTAAAGGGTCAGTTAGAAGCATGCTGTTTACGTCCCACCTAGCAGCATCGAGGAACAGACCATGTATTATGACTCCGTCTTCAGGAGGAACCAGCTGCTTATATATTGTTTTTGGCTGAAATATATGAAAATTATTACTCCCTACAATTCAGCAATATTACATCATATAATATATTGATAATGACACCCTGAAAATCACCTATGATGAGAACTACTCTCTGAAAATGTGTACATTCAGACCGAAAACATTATTTTTGAGGACACCTATGCAGTCCTCCTGCAGCTCCATTTATCTTTACTTTTTGGGGTTCACTCTCCAAATTATAATAAATTTTGACTTTCGGGAGCCCCAACTACTCTCTACCAAAAATCACGCTAGACAGTGCTGATCTGATGATACAATGATACCTCCATCTAATCTGAGACCTATCTTATGACAAAGGCAACAGCTTTGCTTGAGGCTGGATTCAAAGCAGCCGCCTTCAAGTGGCCAGGCCACTGTGGTACCATTCTGGAAGTCATTTTGTGCCTATTTAAGCTACTACAGCTCTGTAATTTGACCAGTTTTAAGAATAAAGAGTATCCAAGTTAGAAGAGCTGAAGTTCTATATAGTATACTGGTATGTAGGAATGGGCCAAATGTATTCATTCACTGGTAATTGAGTGTCTGAATGAATACCTGGGTACCTGGATGAATACATGGGCACTCAAATGAATCCCTGGATGCCAGGTATCTGGTACCAGATTCAAATGAATACCTTGATAGCAGGTATTCATTTGAGTCTGGTACCAGATATTCATTTGAGTACCCATATAAATACGTCAACACCTGGTCAGATGCTGTAGCCAATGGCATAGTACTCGGTACTCGCCTGGGTGTTCCATTTTGGTACTCGTATTCAGTGGTACTCACCCAGGTACTTGAGTCTTCATCGTTGCACTAAAGTACTGAAATGAATACCTGGCATTAAGGCATTCATTTCAGTACCCAAGTATTTATCTGTGTATGCAGGTATTCATTTGGGTCCTCAAATACCAGTGAATGAATACATTGGGCCCAACCCTACTGGTACATTTCTCCCCAGAAGTCCATGCTACGTAAAAAATAAGGGTACCTACTAGAAAATAAAGATAGCTGGCAGCCTCACCTATGTTCACCAAAGCAATGATAGATAATCTGGAAGAATAGTTTCCAATGATGCAATTATGCTTATTTAAATGCCATGTAGAGATGATATCTCAATCCTTTCCAGTCCAATGTGTCAAACACCACTTGACAGTAAATTTCATAGCATGAAGTACTTCTTCGGATATCACTCTATGTCCTTAGTTTGAATTACTAATATTTTAATTTTATTTAAAGTTACACTATCGTTTTATAAATTATATTATAAAGTAGGTGTACAATTCATAGTTAAGCATGCCAAAAATGACTAATTAACATAAGTTTCTTAATTGAAATTGATGACCAAATAAAAACTGAAAACCCCTCAGTAAACTTATACAGTAATTTAGATTTCAAAAATTAGGAAAAGGTTATGTGGACTGTTAAGGCTGAAGAACTTAGGGATATAACAGTCAAAAACAGTCACTAAAAATAGCCACAAGACAATATAAACTATGAAATTTCTAACATTTCATGCCACAAATTGTTCTTACTCATGTAAAATGCTATTTTCTTCTTTCTCAACTCAATTTCATTTACATTCTTATTTGATTCAATGGTGAAATGAATCAAATATTCAATGTGAAAATCATTATGCTGAATAGATGAACTAATGATGTAGAGAACAAAACTTTTGGAAAGAGATTTGCATGAAAATATTAACCCTCACCACCAGTGACATTCGCCTGATTTGAGTCCATGATCTTAAAGCTTATGTGCAATGGTCAATACATCCATAATTATAGTTACAAAAGAATGTATATGAGTAAACCTTAAAGCTATATGTTTCAATTTCACTACCTCTCTGAATTGTGAAATTTTTATCACATTTCATAGGATAAAATACTAATGATGTTTCAGGTTGGGGAGAAAGGTCAGAGGACATTTTCACACTTTGGATAAATGAATATTTCTTTAATAAGAGTAACCCAGCTGAGGTTATTAACGTCATAATTATTTGGGTGTACAAACTCATACCCATTGGTTTACATCTCTGTTAACATTCAACAGGATTAACTGAAGTCTTGGAGGCAATATGTCATCTATTTTGTAAAGAAGTCAGACAGGCTCAGCTTAGATTCAACTCAGAGTCTAAATCTGGCCAAGATAAGGTTGCGCTTATCTTATCAAGGCAAAAAGATTAGACAACTGACTGCTGGAAGTGTCTTGCTTGTATCATGCTATGAAAGATACCAGAAATATTTTCTCAGAACAAAGTTCAAAAGTAAAAACTTTTCTGCAGTAAAAAATAAAGACTAAGGGCATGATATCATATATTGCCTTTGAAATTGATATAAAGTTCGTATGACTTGTCGCCTGTTTTAAGGTGATTAGAATTTCTGGGTAAGGTGATAAAAATTTCTGGGTGGGAGGACAAGAAGGGAGAGGAGGTACACAGATAAAAGCATATATTTAAAGGCCATGAATGTGAAATACCGAAAAACTTTCTGTACTTCTCCTACCTTTTTTTTTAATTGATAACTTTTGCTGATTATTTTCTCTACCCTTCTTCACACTAGCTTCTCCAAACCCTTCAATATGCAAATATCTCTTTTCCTCAGCATTGTACGTCTTGAACATTTTACCCTTCGTTTAATAAATATAATTATACTGTAGTATTGGCATTTAGCTGTTTTCAGTGATCTTATTTTTAGTCAATCAAAATATATCCATATTGTCTGTATAAGTGTGGCATCCTCTCTTATTGCTGGTCCTGTAATGTGTTGCACAGAGACTTCTTGTACTTCTAAAGAAATAAAGAGGAATAGTTTGAAGTAAAACACTGTAAGTGGGGATCGGGTTGGTGCGGTGGCTAGAGTTCTGGCTAACCATACGGGTGGCCAGGGTTCTAATCCCTGCAGAGGAGGATGTTTTTCAGAGGAAACCAGATTCCTACTTGGTGTCTTGTGGAGGGCACTCCAAGTGCAGTACTCTATCTGTCGGTAGAGACATTAAACCGTGGTCCCCATGGCGCCTTTTGTTTAGAGCAGGCGAATGCCGATGCTGGTTTTCTATCCACCCTTCCTCTCTTACCCGTCCCCTATGACGCAAATAACCTTAACTGTCCTCGCATCCCCAAATGTCCATCCAGTCCAAAATTCTATGATATCTAATTAAACAGGCTTAGAACAACACGACTACCTGTAAAACATAAATCTAGGGCAAGCTCTAACCTTCACATTCTACATATCAATTTATCTCACAATGTATATTGTAACCAGTCTCATTTGGACGTTACATGAGGAGGCAAATTGAACGGGGTTCGCCGAGGGCTAAGGGGAGCCTCATTAATTTTTTTCTCTGTATTCTTGAGTGGATAAGTGCGTCGCCAGTGTGTGGAGGCGACCTTGCGAGAGTGAGCGAGTGAATGAGTAATGTGGTGTTTCATCCCCCATTTTCCTTTTTTTGTCTAAGTGAACCCCTCTCTCTCCTGGGCCAGTGATTTGACCCAATATGTGATTTCACCCCCCTATCAGTGAAGAAGAAGTATTCCCCTTTCCCCTGCCCCATCTCCCAGGCCAGATATATAAGGATGTGTGCGAGACGGAAGCAGAGGATGACATTTGGTGGCTCGCACTGTGAGAGGTGGCGACCGAGGACTTAGGAGACGAAATCGTGAGAGGCAGGCCGATCCCGAAAGTAAGAGATGGAGAGCAAAGTGAAAGAAGACATTTTTTTGGAGGAGTGGACGCCCAAAATTCTCTGCCGTCGAGAGAAGTTGCCCCCCCTCCCCCGCGAACGTGCTGTCCTGGCCATCCATCTTTGCCTGAGCCATCACCAGCAGTCTCACCATCCCAACAAAGGCGCCTTCAGAGAGGAGACGACGACATCACTAATCGAATCGTTAAGTACTGTATCCTGGCCACCAACCCCCCCCTTTTTCCCTGTGTGATAAGACGCATCAGTGAAAGAAGAGAATGGTATCATTTTGCCCCATAATTTCATTCCAATCCCCTTTTCCCCAAGATGTTGTGTGAGTGCGTGCGTGTTTGGGAAATTTGTGTGCGTTAGGTTAGTTTTAAGATATCATTTCAAAAAGGACGTAATTTTTCTTGCCTCGGGAAAGTTTAAAACATTCATTCCATTGTTAAATAAGGAAGTCCTTTTTATTATCCTTTTTTTTTACTTCCATAACTCCCCAGTGCCATATTATTGTAAAAGTGTATATTTCCATGTTTGTTTTTTTATCTTGATTAAATAGTTATGCAAATCTAAATGCTGGGTAAAGGCTCTTTTTACCCAAAGCAACCAGACTCTCAAATCGCCCCCCACTCCACCCCTCCCCTCCTCTCTTCCTTTCCCCTTATCTCCCAGGTACGTGGGATTTTTCCTTCCACACTCCATTACACCCCCGGACCTGTGCACCTCATACCCTCCCAATTCAAATTCCCCCCAATTGTGGACGACGTCCAAGTCGGAGGCCACAATATGTACTTGACTTCCCAATATTAAGCGTTGGGTCTTGCTAGCCATTGATGTAAGGATCACAGTGAAATAACTGGGAGACCCCAAAATAGCAGATAGCCTGAGTAAAAATTTCCACTTGAAAATAAAAATGAAATTTTCTTCCCATGATATGACAGTAGGGGCTAGACTTATCTATTACCCAAAAGGTAATGATAATTTTCTTGGTAGAGTCACACACACCAGATAAGTCAAACTTAAGCCAGATGAGAGGCAATCAATGCAGCATCTGTGTTTCAATGAGGGAAAAATGATAGGAAGGAAAGGACCTTGATGGGATGAATTCAAAGTGGGTAGCAAAAGTAGTAAAAGGAAGTACTGAGAGGTACCATGTTTCTCCGCCCATTAGAGATACTGTAATTATTTGGGTTATATTTTTGAAAACAATAATAAATATACCCTCTACCCATAAGATACAGGCTAATTTTAGATCGCATTTTCCAGTATAAAAAAGTTATCTTGTAGATCAGGAATTACAGTACATACATAATTAAATATTGAGTAGACATAAAGGAAAAATATTGATTAAGTACAGAAGGGGATAATGGAGAAGAGGAGGAATTAACAATGGCTTGTAGAGAGATAGAATACAGGTGGAAAGAGTTTGTGACTTGAAAAATGAAGTTTTGTGAAGGAGATGCTGCAGAGGATCCATTGTGACAAAAAATATTGGCGTGAGTGTCCCAGGACCAATCTCTGATTGATAACCATACTTATTTTGGTATTGGGTGGGAAAACTAAAAGAGGTCAGCTCAATGCATCATGATAATAGAATTTGAAATCATTCGGTGAAGGTAGCTACTTACATCCTTACTCCAAAGATGTACTTTTTTTAACTAGTCAACCTTTCTTTTGCATTTCATACAGTGATCACTCAATGTTTTTTAATGAGTCCATATACACTTACACCATATTCTAAGGTGACATATTTGTTCTTCGTTTTATTTTCCATTTATAACAGTTCAGTGAAGTTCGAATGCTGAAGTGGACACTAACACATCATACATAACATTAAAACTGATTAAGTTCCAACTTAAACATTTCTTACCTGATGCACATCTTCTTTGTGAAGTTTATCTATTTCCTCTTGTTCTAAAAATACTTTCAGAACTGTAAATGTAAAGGTTAGCTGGTCAATGGGTAAGTTATATTTACGAGCATGGGTCTGCAAAGTTCCAGTAAGGAAACCTTGTGGGAAGAAAAATCCTGGGAGCCAAAATGAACTTGGTAAGCCTTTCAGCAGCCACACCTAATAAAAATAAGTATTCATGCACATATTTAAGAATGTAGATAACATCATGAGCTATTCTAAGAATATGCTGTAATTATTTAGATGATATGTAATTTTTAGATACAAAAATAAAGTCCAATTTAAATGTCTTACAGAAATGAAATTAATCCTAAGCTCTAAATCAGATATCCAGCTTGCTAGACTTTTCACTGATGGATAGCCAACACTGCTCCATAATTTTGGTATCTGTAAAAATGGAGAAGAAGAAATTTAAAATGTGGCTAAAAAGTGATCAATGCATTTACCCCAGGATTTTTTTGGTCCATCACTTTGGGAATGCCATATAATTAAAATAATTGATTTAGATGAGGAAATATAATGGAATATTGTTGCATTAGCTGTATTACTTAACCTTCATCTGGGCGTGCCTTTTTCGTAGCGCTAGTAGGCGCTTGGCAGTAATTTACCGCATTTTGTTTTTCCGTCCTTTTTGTTACATTCTTCATCATAAATCATAATCATGTCATAATGTGTAACTGGAGAATACATGTCCTTCTCCACCTCCTGCATACCATCATGCAAAAGTTCCGTGCGCTTTTATGAATGAGGCAGTAAACTACTGCCTGCATGCCCAGATAAGGGTTAAATCTATGTGTTGGGCAATTTAGAATAAGAAATGTTTGCCATTATGTCAGGCATTAAAGAGATGGGAATGTGGGAAATAGAATGAAAAATGAGTTTATCCTACCTGATTATTAAGAAATGATTTATAAATTGCTTCAAGTGCCTCAGACATGACAACAGTTCCTTTGATAGCTTTCTGCAGACCTACCAAGGAGTCGTGAACAACATATAAAAGCTTGTTAAATCGGTCTGTTTCTTGCATTACCACAGTGGTTAATGATGGCAAACGTCCACGAGAGTCCCTCTGTACATAGGAAAAAGCTTCAGTAAACTACCAAACTTCTTTATCAGTTAATTAATAGTCCAACTAGTTGAAGTCTGAAACTTACCTCCATAAGCGATTCTTGGCATTTTTCCTTACTGATTGACTCAACCAAACGTTTTCTAGTTTCTTCAGCCATATCATATACTATCTCGTCTGGAGACAAACCAAGACTGCTACCTACCTCACATGGCTGGATGTCTAAAATGGCTCCAATAATACTCCTAGTTTCCTTGCTCTTTAATTAAAAAGTGCGATTTATAGGTTTGGTGCAAATGAGTTACAGAATTAACTTCTAGCAAGTTAGTGACAAGCAAAATATTAGTGAATTTGGTTGGATATATATTCTTCTCATTATTTCCTAGGGATTCATAAAGTCAGTTACCTATCTAAAAATTATCTATGTTAACATATTTTTCAGTTCATCACAAATTCACAAAGACTATAGCTAAGCCCAAGATATTCACTTGTTTGCAATACAAAAGGAAATGCAGAATGGGACTTACTTCATAGATAAAGTTGGCATTAGAATGCATAGAAAATATTTCTGGCTCTTCAATTATTGGAAAGTCTTCAACAAAATGTCTGAAATCTTCCAAAGTTTCATATTCTGGACAGTAATAAATTCCCGAAGATGAGTACTTGTAGTCTGCAAGAAAGGTAAAATAATAGGAATAACACAGCAGCTCATACCATATTAATTTCCAGTGGAACAATAACAGAAGAACTAATATATACACCTCTGATAGATTCTAATACACTTATTCAAAGTAAAAATTTATTTCCATTCCCCTGAAAACATAAATAAGAGCATAAAACATCCTACAACTGTTGGGAACACACACGGGTCAGATGCCCATTGCCTTCCCAAATATTCATTAACATCATTGTGATCTCCTACAAATAATCATTTCAAACAAAATTTTCTCAAAATGACGTAAGTTGGATGGTCATTAGTCAGGAGTTTGGAGCCTCAGACTCAAGACCCCTGCCAAGTCAATTTTTTGAAAATGTCAATTGAGCTTCATGGAGAAAATAATTTTGCCTCAGCTCAGTGGCATCTTTAATGCATTCCTCATCCTCTTTTTTGCCCCATTTCCCCTCCAAGGATGTTTTTCCCTCAGAGGAATGTTGATTCCAAAGGACTTCCCAAAGAACCACTAACTGTGATCAGAAAATCATGATTCTCAAGTGGCAAGTCATGCCCAACGCAGTACACAAGCTTAGAAAAATAGACAATTGATGAGTAAATAACATGACCTTTATGATTAATAGCTACAAAATTAAAAACTATATAGATGGAATGGCCTAAATAGTCATAGCACTCCCTATCTATATTTTGATGGAAGTGTCAGGGTTTTAGATATCCAACCTCTTTCAGACCTTTGTAAATCGAAAGACTTATAATTCCACGAAAGAGGAATAACATGTTACTCTTGAAGTGCCTTCTATTGAAACTTACCTTTCTCAAGTGTTTCTGGGGAAAAGAATATTTTCAAGACAGTTTTTAAACACCGTTGATCCCAATTGTCGGTAACTCTACCACCATATGTTATTTCCCCTGCAAAAAATAAAGAAATTCATAGCAATATAACCAGGAAAAAAACTGCTGCATGCAAAACCTTATAAAAACATACGAGTTTTCATCAGACTTCACAGCAATATGACTAGAAAAAAATTGTCATGTAAGCAAAATCTTACAAAGAATGTATCTTCACCAGGTTAAAAATGCCATCATAAATGGATAAGCCAAATTTCTACCATTGAAATTCTGAGATTTACACAACATTAAAAAGCACACCAGATATCAGTCAGAAGAGAGATTTGATGCCCTTAAGCTGACCCCAAAACAGGTTAAAAAAAACAAAATTTAAATTGCTGACTAATGAATGGCAAGATACAAGGAGAACAACTGGCAAAATAATTTAAGTAATATTCCAGCTACCGTCTCTGGTTCACTCTACAAGGCTTGTATGACACTCAGCAGGATAGATCATAGTAGATTAAATTCAGTAAATGGGCCACAGTCAGAAGAATTCCCAGAGTAGTTCTAGTATATGCAGTAAATACACAGTATTCTCCTAGATGAACAAAGAAATACAAAAGCATAATCCTCAGACAGTGAATATTGCACTAAGACCCAATGCTGTGGGGTACCTTCCATGGCTAACGGTGCATGTTTAATACCTGATTAAATTTAGATACTCATATTATAGCTTCTCTTAAAGAATCTGTTCATCTTTCCATTGGCTGATCAGTCAAATTAGAAATAGAAGTACAAGGGAGTGCAACTTATCCTTCTTAAAGTGACTGTGCATCTTCATGGCCTGAAATGAAAAGGTTTCGACCAATGCTAGTTACCTGTAATATACTCCAATGCATCCCAAGGAATTATTCCTTCAGCACAAAACATTTGCAAGTTATTCAAAGCACAATCTCTGTCACTGTCACTAAACTCATAAACAATATTCCATGCAAGTGGACCAAATTTTTTCCGCTCCTGAACAATGGCATGAAAAAAGCATATTCCAAACACAAGTTTCTTCCAATTCAATCCAAGTACTGAAAAAATATAAAATATTAATAGAGATGAGGAAAAGGAAGATAATTGATTCAAAAAATAAATAAGATAATTACTGTTGTCTTCGAAAAAATCAGGATCCATATCCAAAAGTGCTCTTTTGACATTTGCCCTTAATCCTTTGGGTGGTTCATTGGTGACTTTCACAGAATTTTGCAAAACAAAAACAGGAAAACCTTTCGAGGGCATTGAGCTCAAATAAAGCCTAAAACTGTTGTTTACTTTCTCTGGTTCCTCGGTAATTTTCTGGACTATTTGCTCCATTGAGTTCATCCATGAAGTTGCTAGATGGCAGTTCTTAAAAGAAAGATGTTAAAGTGCAATGATCATGATAAAAAATATTGATAAATAAATATCAGGTCTGATACAAATTAATAGTTTTAAAGTAAAATAATAACTTATATACTTGCAAAAAGATCCATTCTCCCCTCTGAACCCCCAGGTTAATCATTTTCTCTGCTACAGGTCCTTGTCCTTGACCTAGAGATATGCTATGAATTTTGTCCTGAAATTTCATTTCCTGAGCAAAACGCTGAAATGAGCCAAAAGGGTCAGAGCCTGTTGTTAACACAAATATCAATGGAGTGACATTTGATGTGTCTTGATACCTAATTAGAAAAATTGGTGACCATTAGCTCTGGATCATTGTGAGTTCGTGAAATATGTACACAGACAAGTAGCATGTGATGAATGTATTTAGATGAATGTTACAATTAATTAGATTAAGACTATAATGACCAAATGTATATAGGAGGAATCAATCTGAATGCAAGTTATATTAATACTCACACAGCTTGCAGATTTATTGGTGGGCTTTCAATGAAAGCTTTTCCAAGATTTTCCTTGACAAACTCCGTAATAGCAAAGACCAACTGTGGGTTTAATAGGAAAAAAACATTAGGCTTCTAAAATATGAATTCCCTAAAAATAAAATCAAAACGCCTCTTACAACTGAAATAGTGTATCATACTGGCTCCTTACAGGATGACTACATCCTCATATCTCAACCTGCAAATGAGTGCAACATGGAGTACATATTGCCCACATAGGGGGTGGGTAAACCAACCAGTCTTGAAAAAGTAAGAGGAAAGGAACCAAGTAAGATAGGGGATGAAAATAGAGACTCACTATTGTGGATTAGAGTTTTGCTGATTTTTTATGGCTGTGAATCACACACTCGAAAAAATAAAATTCATGCTCCTACCTCTTTTATTGACTCCATACATCGATTTCATTTCATAGCATTGGTCTCACCAACAAGGACAGTAGAGGGCTATAATAACACAACTTCTTGGTCCCCAGTTTTTCCCATTCAAATTCCAAAGCTCAAATAAATGCTGTTTGCTCTTTTTAACAAAACTCACAGCTTTAATTCATTCTATACAGGAGGATTGATTCTTTTCCAATGGCTGCCAAATGCCAGTCATGCACTCTATATGATATTGGACCATATAGAGTGAATGCCCAATATAATGTCAAAGAAAGATGGGAACAAAGGGTATATCCTTAAGATAAATTTGAGGGCCAGTACGGCTAGTATCGTCTGCAAATACTCATCATCAGATGAGGAGTTTAGGATGGGAGTAGTGGAGGGAAAAGAAAATCCCAATCCATTAAAAGATACTCATATTTCTTATTTTCTCTGTGATAGCCAGAGAAATAAAACCATATGGTGGAATGCCGCCAGGAACCAAAAGATCAACCCTTCCTTTACAGGCATTTTTTCCACAATCCTACCCACCTTTACCATTCAATTTCTTTTTTGACTCTGGGTATCTATCATTATGATATGTAGTATTTCTTAACTGGTTCTTATGATAGGTTCATAAGAACAAAAATCTGGGTATAATTGGACTTTTTAGGTATCACAAGTATTCTTAGGATCTTGAGTCAGTTTTAATGTAATGTTATCTTCAGAGGCTTACTTTTACAATGGGAGGGATTAAACATTCCAGGGTTCTTTTTGGGTTGTTTATTGTTACACAGTTATATTTATGGATTTAATATGTTTGTCAGGTTTGTCGTTTGTCACTATTTTGGCTGACTACATTACATAATGTTAATTGAAGGTAATAGGATAAGAATGTTTAGGATATGATAACGTCGTTTAAGAAAGGAATATTTGTTACCATTTTTTGCACTCTTTATGAGCTGATAATGAAGGAGTACCTATAACTATTTATAACATATTATATTAAGAAGAATAATCCAGATTGAATGTTCAGTACTTGAATAGAGAAATTTCAAATAGCAAGCTGGATGGGTTATTTTTATCAGAAGGCATAGTGAATAACAAAAAGCAAAAGAAATGCGGTTTTAAAGCCATGAAAATTCATATTTATGGTGAGTGCAATAATCAAGCAAGGTATACAATAATGCGATTCTGATCTTGAATAAATAGTTTCTCCAGCAACTCAAGTTCCATTGCATTTGCATGAACAAAATTTCCTGGCCTAAAATGCACTTTTTTATTATTTAAAAATGACATTAAAGGATCAGCTTTCACAATGCATGCTGGGGGAAAGCTGTCTTTTCATGCATTCAATTTTGCTTTGTCATTGGAGGAGCCCATCCATCTAATTTCACTGCAGACTACATAGTGGCAATGAGATATATGTTCACTCTCCTGAATTGATTTATTTCTGGAGATCAACAACAATTAACTTTCATACTGTTGCTTCTTTGGAAATTAACAATTCCATTTTCTTCTAATACACTTAAAATTAACAGTTGTTGATTCCTACTTACCATTTAAAATAAAACCTGAAAAAATCATGTATCTATTATGCCAGTGCATTCAATAGGCCAGGAAACATGATGTCTACATCTACACACTACACTACACTGGCAGGGGGTATTAGGACAGCAGCAATGAATAGGGAGGGAATAAAGAAAAAGGGGCATGAATTCTAAGTCAATAGTGCGATGTTAGTCATGCTGTTTTCAAACTATTTTTATAACTAATGGTGTGATGCAGGGATGCAACATTGACTAAAAACATCAAGTAGTTGATTTTTCGATGCTTATGAAAGTACTCACCTCTCACCCAATTTTCATTTCGCTGACTTCTCAGTCAAAAAACATTGATTAGTCTGATACATCGATATCAATGTGGCATCCCTAGAGTACAGAAAGAAAGATACCAACCAGTTTGGCAGGATCTCTTTCTCAATATGTGACATCTATTAGTTCCACAGATAGAGCACAGGGTAAGGATAATACTTTCCATGTCATAGTGATCTGAATTTTCAAGTAACCTCAGCCCAGTGTGTAACCTCTGAGTCTCTAACAGCATCCAACCTAGTTCTTACATTGGCTGTGAAACACTATTAACCCCTTGCATTTTATAGTTATGACATTGGAGTGATTCCTTACCTTAGCAGTGTACTGCAGTGCATTTACTAAGGTTAAATTTGAGCCCCAACTCAAGACACTATCAGTGAACTCAGTATTCATGAACTCAAGGATGGATAGAGAGTAACACAGTATCAGCATTTGCATGCTCTCTCAGAAGAGCTTGAATAGGGATCAGTATTCTATTCAAAACCCCATGCCATTGCCAGACCCTGGCACCTGTGCCCTGACAGCCGGGAAGCCAATATGTACTCAAATCACTACATCAAGTGGTTCAAAACACCAAACCGTGATAAATACCACCTATTTTAATTATAAGTACCAAGAGGCAGACGAGAAATTGAATGGTAAAGGTTAGTAGGATAATGGAAAAAATGCCTTGAAAGGAAGGGTTGATCTTTTGGTTCCTGGAGGTATTCCACTACATGGTTTTATTTCTCTGGCTATTATAAAGAAAATAGGACATATAGTCTAATAAATGGAACCACGTAGTAGAATATCTAGAAAGCAGATCAACCCTTCAACCTACCCCAGGAAAAACCTATATCTGCCCTTCCAATCCCAATTTAACACCTACATCTGCCCTCCCTACCCTAATATAACACCAACTTTACCTAACTAACATCGGTTCAGAAGTTCCCAAGATTCTGTCAGCAATCACTCGAGGTTGGCACCTCAGTTTCACTGACAGACTTACCTACCCTAAGACTTAATCTCAGATAAATAAACAAAGGTTTTAATCTTTCCTCACCTTTTCTTCTTTCAGTGCCTTTAATATTAACAATTTCTCAAAATCATTCAACTTTTCATTCCATGGAAGAGCTGATTTACTCTGGCTTTCTGATATGTGAATCACCTGCAAATAGCATTCCATTGCATTCAGAATTAGCACACATCGATGTAGTTATCTATGAGTTAGACAGGGGTAGCTCAAAGTATAAAAATGACAAACCTGCATAAAGTTTCCCACAGTTACGGTTATTTCTCTTCCTACATTTTTTCTGAGGTCAGCAAATGGCGGAAAATTATCTTCTAGGAAATTGACTGCATTCCACATTGCATCCGTTAACTGTGCCATATCAGGTTTCTTGGGAGCATCCTGTTAATGTAGGCATAATAAGTATCATGAGCAGGTAAATACTTCTGAAAGCTGCAGTTTATTACTGAAAATGTAATCAATTTCAAGAAAAAGGCATGATTTCATCATAGAATTTCTGGTCTGACCAATTGTGTTAGAGTGACTGATGCATGCAAACAATGTCTCAAAGTATTCAAAAGATTACATTGCTATATTAATAAGACATTGGATGTAATACTATTATTAACATATACTTAAGCATTACTCATAACTCATGGAATAATTTTTAGCTTCCACTATTTTTCCACCATTTACCACCAATTTTTATTTTACCACAAATGGCATTAATAATAATGAAAGCTATTCTGCATTCATGGATCTCAGTTGAGAGAGTTGAACTTTGAGTTTTTCAAGGGAGTGCTCAATAGCAAATTCAAATGTGTTACAACACCATGGTGCTATAAGAGGTAACAGAATAACTATCAAAAAAGAGGAAAATTAGTTTCTTAATGTGCAGTGACTCCTCATGGTTGGTCCTGGGTAGTTCATTATTAGATTAGAGCTGTATGAAAATTGACACCATCCTGATAATTATTGCAGCACCTTGCAGCCTTCTGAGGTTCAAAGATAAGTTCCTTGATATGTCTAAGACCTTTAAACTCACAAATAAGCACTCTGGGTTCCGCTTAAGCACGTACAATATAGCCAAATTGTGTCAAAATCAGTCAATTTGGACAGTTTTCAAGCCCATCCCTCTACTACACTGTCGTCCCTGATGTCAATACAGTAGAATTTTGTTGTACCAAAACTTAAGAGTAAAATTTGTCATTACATATACTGATGTAGGAAACCAACAAACTCTAGTTCACGTGTGTAAATACCTAGTTGTAACATAAATTTTGATGTAATGTTACAATATAAAGCAATTGAGGGGTAGATAGTTGCCATTACTTTGTTGTAACATAAATTAGATCAGTTCCCGCATACTGAGTAGTGAGGTGATGAGGTCATAAGGCATGGGGAATACAGCCCAATTCAAATCTAAATGCGATTTTTACTTTTATTTAATTTAGGAGGAATAGAGAACATTGAACCATTAAATGCAATAAAATGTATATAAAAACAATATAACCAGGGGTAATAGTGACAAGAAAAGCTTATTTCAGAAGTTAAGTCAATTAATCACATAGACAGGAACATTTGTATGGTAAATAAAGCAGCATTTTCCAACAGAATCCCTTGAATAGCTGTGAAACTTTTCAAGGCCATCACAAACAACCACTCTAACCAACACTAACTTAAACATCCTTTTACCAGTACATCATGCTTGCTTCATATGTGCATGTTTTGTGGAGGCTACATTAACACTTTGAGAATTATTATGTTCACGAGTAGCAAGGAGCTGTTACCTACGACGTAGAATAACTCCGATCACTAGCTTAAGTGTTGCTCTCTCTGTGTATTATGCTTGTGTTTTTAGTCGACTAAAATACGGAGTCTGTGCATGGGGTCATTCCCAGCGAACAACAAGACTGTTTAAACTACAGAAGTGGGCCATAAGAATTTTGGTTGGCGTAAATAAACGCACTAGCTGCAGGTTATATTTTAAAGAACTTAACATCTTAACATTCCCATGTATATATATTTTCTATACAATTATGTATGTTAAAGAGCATCATCTGGCTCTTGGATTGCCCTTGAACAACGATGTTCATTCATACAATACCAGAAGAAATGGTGATTTTAAAGTGGTGTCTCACAATTTAGTGTCTTTCACAAGGCAACCGTCATATGCAGGATGCATGTTGTACAACAGTCTCCCTAGTGAGATCAAACAGACCCGTAGTATTCCTGTTTTTAAAAAGAAATTGAAAGAACTTCTATTGAACAATGTTTTTTACTCAGTCGATGAGTTCTTGAATAAGTGATTGTATTTATGTATTGTGTTCTCCTTTGGAGGCGAGGATTTGTATTTATGTATTGTTTCCTTTTCCTGTTTTTTTTTTTTTTTCTTCTCCTTGACTTGTCCCATACATATGTTTTTTATGTCTCCGGGACCAATAAACTACTTACTTACTTACTAATTAACTCCATGAAAGTTAGGTATAGCTTAGTATCATTGCTAATATGAATAGATGCAAAAATTTGTGGTCTTTTACTGCAAGGGGAAAGCTTTCAGTGATAAAATATGCAGAAGACCTTAGATATCTCACTGCATGATAAAAGTACAATTTGTCCCAATCTGGTAAAAGGATTGGGAGAGAATTATGTTACTGATAGAGTCACAAAAGAGCCTTACTGGGAAAATTGGCCAGTTACCCCATTGCAGAAATATGGCACCTACCATGCCTTTTTGGTCATTTTTTGTGGCTTACATTAGAAAAATTGCATGCCATGTTTAGAAATTCTACAAGAACTAGCACGACAACTCATAGGTATATGAGATTTGTAGATATCATATACAGTCAAACCTCCATATGCTATTGAGAGGTGTCCACTGTTCAGAGGGAGCTGCTGTCCGGACAATTATGGTGCAGTTTGTGTGTGCTTTAACTGCGTCGTTTAATAAAAATATAAGAATTTTAATACCGTTCATCAATTTTAATAAATAAAGTAATAAAAATGCTGCTTTTCTACCCAAGGACATGAGAATTCTACACTCAGGTGTACTACAGATGAACCCGCAAACTGTTGCTAATGTTTTTAATGATTACTTCATTGAAACTCCTCAGAAAAATCTCAATGTAATTAACAGCACCTATACTACCAATGATACCCATTACAGGAAACCTGCTTCTAAACCTAGAAATGCACCTTTACACTTCATTATCTTATTACCATTAAATACCTTTCATTATTAACCCACTCACCTATTTGTGTATCTTGTCATTATCAGAAGGTATCTTCCCACAGCAGCTAAACATTTGTAAAGTCTACCCTCTCTTTAAAAAAGGTGACTGTAATAACTATAGGCCCATAAGCTTACTTTCACGTTTCTCGAAAATATTTGAAAAGGTCATGTACAATCGCCTTTTACATTTTCTTAAGAAAAATGCAACCTTAACAAAATACCAATTTGGTTTCTGACAAAATAGGTCAACATCTGATGCTTTATTTGAATTTATTAATGATACAACAAATGCACTTGACCAAAATAATCTAACTGTGGGAGATGTGGGAGGGAGGATTTCATAGATCTCACAAAAGCTTTTGATACCATTAGCCATGGCATAATGTTACAGCCCCTAACTAATTATGGTATTACTGGACTAGCAGGACTAGGACATGGTTAAAGTCTTACTTAACAAATAGGTATCAATTTGTCCAAATTTCTCATTTTGACTCAAATACTAACCATACTTTCTCTTCTATTATGAAAAAAATTAAATATGGTGTACCCCAAGGCTCAATCCTGGGGCCATTACTTTTCACCTAATACATTAATGACCTTCCTGAATACCTCCAGGATGTGAAAACAATTCTTTTCGCTGATGACACAAGTATTATGATTCAAGCCCCAAACCTTCAAGACCTGCAAATTGAAATAAACTCTACATTGCATCATCTTCAATCATGACTTAGAAGTAGTATGTTGGCTATCAACCTTCAGAAAACTGTCTGCATACATTTTAATTGTCAACTGCAACCCAAAGTTGAATTATTCAACACAGAAATCATCTTTGTAAATAATATCTCTTTCCTTGGAATTACTTTGGATGAATCTTTAAAGTGGTCAAGGCATATTGAAATTTTAAACAAAACTGTCATGAGTTATGTATCAACTGCGCTACTTAAGAGCCAGTATTTCATTGAATGTTTTAAAATATGTTTACTTTGCAAATTTCCAATCCTTAACGTCCGATGGCATTATTTTCTGGGGAGACAGTTGCAGAAGCTCTGAGGTATTCATTCTTCAGAAGAAAATTATTAGAATATTGTTGAACCTTAAATGTAGAGAATCTTGTCAACCTCACTTCGAATCACATAATATCTTAACCTTACCTTCCCTCTATATTCTAAATCTAATGCTATTTATCAAAAAACATAAATTCCTTCACCAAAAATGCAGACTAACACCCTTACCAGACAAGAATGAAGGACTACCTATATGTTCTTCCTAAGAAATCAAAAAGGAGTGGTGAAGGTCCATGTCATAAAGGTATAAAACTTTACAACCTTTTACCAGAACAACTAAAAAATCTTTCCTTGTTAGAGGCTTTTAAATTGAACCTTAAAAGATTTTTGCTAAAAAAAACATTGTGTAGTGTTGATGAGTATATTCTGTACTGCAAAGAATGTAATAAGCGTGTAACCCCAATGCATTGATTATGTATGTACATAAAACTGTTAACTACCTATAATTTGAATTTTCTTTATAAACCTTTTTGTTAATTTTGTATGGCATACTGCTGTGAGAATGTCTTTATACTATAAACCTTATGTACATTGTGTGATTTTTGACAAAGCCTATACCAGCTACTCATTTGTATTGGTTTTTTGGCTAATAAAACTATTATTTTTATTATTAGCTTCACTCTATGATTCATGAAATTATTATCCTGATATTGCCATTAGATGTGTAGATTGTATGGGTGGGCGAGAGCCTTCTGGAGCTCTCATGGCACTCAGACCCCTTTGGGCCCATTGTACCGTTCCACATTTAACCTGCCCACCACTAGCAGACGGGGGACAATAGCACCACGGTAGATATATAGATGAGGGTCACCCATTCAACCCCCGTCCGGGCCCAACGTTGTGTAGCTTTTTTTGAGCATACCCATTTATTTCCTCTTTGGACAACTTGTCCTCTGTGGACTATTTATCCTTCGGACTTAGCCGAAGGACTTGCCCGAGGCATGCCCAGGCGTGCCCCGCCACTGACGCGCTAACGACAACTGTCACGCCAATGACGATCGCGAACTCCAGCCATATCCGTGACTCAGCATCTCCTACCAGCAAATCCTGCCCTCCAACCGCCACGTCCAGCCACCATGTCCCCTCACCAGATTGTCTCGTTTATATAGCAGTTGGAGCCGGAAGACTACAAGGATGTGCTTTGGCAGAAATGCTGGGCACAAAGGCAAAAACCAGAAATCCACGATCGGATATGAAAAGCAGTCCAATCCAATTGCAATCCTACACCACATGTGTTCCCATTCCACAAATTACCTCCCCTCCAAGGCTGCCACCACCTGTTCTCCCTTACTCCTCCTCGCAACTTTCACTTTTAACCTTGCCGAAACTTGCACGCCGAGGTAACAAATCGCCTCTTTTCCTCTGCTCACCCTTTCCACTCTCCCACCGTCTGAACTTCCCCTCCTACAACGAAAACTGCTACTAAGTCTCTTTGATAGTGACCGTGGTTTTGAGAAGTTCTACTCTCGCTGTCTCGTATAGTTGGTGATTGATTTTGAAACTTAGACGTCAGAACACAGGTTGGCTGACCCTTACTTTGTTTGTACGTGTTATGCTGCTGAAATATACTTTTTTCATTTGGTGGTAATTCTATACACTTGATTGTTCCCGATTTCCTCCTGTTTCTCTCACTTGTACTTTGGGAAGAATTTGTTTTTAGGGCATTCTTGGAGAGAGACATCTTCGACTCTCCCCTCGATTGCTTCAGTTGTTTAACTTTGGTGATCTGACAGGAACTGGTGCATCAACTTGGCTAGGCCCTTGCCCTTAGATTTGGATGCCAACAAGAATTGGGTACGGAGATATCAAGAAGGTAAGATGGACAGAACGTCCTTAGGAGTACTAGGGTAGATAGAGTAAGGAAGATAATTGAAGAAACAATTCAGGAATAGGCAATGGTGGGTAGTAACAAGAGATATTGGATACTGAATTCCATGATGTAAGGGAAAATTTCTGTTAGCTTCAAGGTAGAGAAGAAAGGTCGACTAACAAATATAGGTACTGAAGACCATGATATATGGAAAAATTTTTGTAAGCTGGGAGATAGAAAATAGAGAGGATGACTAACAAAGGTCTCATGTAAGTCAAAGAAAGTATGGCATAGTAAAGAAAGAAACATAGTAGGACAAATAGTTTTTAGTGCTGTCTATTCATTGATTAACAGCTTCCTGGCAATTCATTACAACCTTTCTAAACCAATAGAATAACCCTACTGATACTCAATAGCCTTCAAGATATCCCGATTGACAATTAGGTATATCTTGTTGTAACATAATTTGCTATCGTGTCAAAAGCACATTTCATGCCCCCAAGCCTTTACGTTACATCAAGATTCTACTGTATTAAGCAATTCTCATCCAGCCAACTACCTTCAGCACCCATAAGACTATGATTTGACAGGTCTCCTCTAAAAAACTGAATTTGGAAGCTACATTAGTGCTGTCAAAAAAATTCTTGAATTTCCACTAAAACCTTCAATGAAAATGCAGAACCATAGTATATTCAGCAATCTCATAAATATTTCTGCAAACATATCCACCCAAAACAGCAACTTTTGAATGATATAGCATTTGACCATAAAATATTTATTTGGCTATACACTTGTAGGTATATGTCTTGGTCATGGGATTCCAATGACTATAAATGTTGTGATTAACCAAATGGAATAAGAAATGAACATTATTAGATTACTTGCCAATTTGTTCATATTTCCTCTTGAACATAAATTTGAAATGGGTTCTTATCATTTTGATAAACTATTAGCGACTGAAAAATGCTCACCGGATTCACAGACACTGGACCTCTCAAAAGAAAATGCCAGTAGTCCTCTGTTAATTTCCCAGCATTAATCATTATGTCACAACACAGCATGAAACTAAAGACCAATTTGTGTTTTTCAAATAATCCACGGGATACATTTGTATAAACGGACAGTGTTGTCTGCTCCAGCAAAATATCTAGACGCTCTTCAAGGTTTGAGGATTTCTCAGATGTTTCTATGACCGAATTGAACAACTGGAAAGAGAAAATTATTTTATACTGTATGTACAAATGAAGAAAATTATTCATGCTACCTAAAATAGACTCCTGGAAACTGAAAAAAGAACACCTTGATGCAAGTGAATAACACCTGCCATACTTGCACAGCACACTACAAGAGGGTAGTGCATGTGATGATCAAACGAACAGTGCTGCGGACACACCAGGAACCACGTTATCAGCCGCGGATTATTGCAAAGTGCAAAGCCATTGGTCACCACCAGAGCCAGTGGTCTGCATTGCTGCAAAAGGGGGGTATACACGGTACTAGCACTGACATTGCGCATGCCCTGTCGACTGTACTCAGATGGGCAAGGCTCTGTCAGTGTGATTGTGTGTTGTATACGTCCTCAAGTGTGTGTCAATAAAATTTCCCTCTGCTGAGTTGATGAATTCATGGTGTTCTTTTTTCATTTTCCCGGAGTAGTTTTGATGTAATTGCATCCTTGATAGGGCCTTGAAATAATTGTAAGAGGTCTATTCATATACACCATATTTACATGCATTTCTTGCAACCCAAAGAAAGATGCACACCACAATCTTTATAGTGAATACATTTTTTTCAAATTTCCATGTTTTGCCATTATGTTGGAAGTAGGACAGGCTAGAATAAGACAGTAAAGTGAATTAATGCAGTACAGAATATCTATTTATTTCCATATATTAAACATTACCATGTTTATATCACACAGTATTGCAGATGGAAGATGAGTGCCTGTCAGAATGAGGACAGTATTCCACACAAATCCACATCCATTACACACCATATTTTTTTGGAAAAACATGCATGTGGTACACAAATTGGAATTTTAAGCAAGGATTCAACTTGATTCATAGAACAAGGTTGCTACAGAATTGAGTCAATAAAATTTCCTGACTTTTCCAAGCCTAAATTTTCACATACGAAGTGAAAATATCCATTCTTTCATTTGTACATTTTTTATGATGGTGTAAGAGTTCCTGCATAAAACATTTATGACATCCCATCATTTAGTCATAACAATAGGAATTATAAAGAAATACATGCAAAAATTCATTGAAAAACACATCGATATCACCGACTTCATCATATCTCTAAATCTGTGAGGTTTGGGGCAAACCTCCCATTGTATCAAGTGGTGTAAATGACACATACTTGGAATTTGATTGAAAGGATTTTTCATTTTCAACTCTTCTTGCAAGTTGATTTACATATTATTACTTCATTTCACTCCAATTTTGAGGGCTGTTAATCGTAATTATGTTCACCATTGCATAAAGCTTGATATTGTCTTAAATTATAGACGCCGTCAATTCATCATTTTGAATTATTTCAGCAGCGTTCATATTTCTGACCATATACAAAATCTTTTCCTGCCAAGGTACAGGAGGGCCACTTTAGTGAACCACTTGGTAAGCAGAAGTGATTACATATTTATTTAGGTCAGCAGTTTTTTATACTTTGTAGTCCCTAATGCAGGGCTTTTTGAAGTAGTTTGTTAAATAATAAAACAACCAATGAAGTTTGAAGACATTTTTCAAACAGCCCCTTGGACACTAAAAATACTTTGTTAACTTTGTTGTTAAGTTAACTTTGTTATCAACGTATGCAAAAAATCTTCACAGTACAGAAAAATGCATTTAAACTTCAATTTAAGTCATTTTCCAGGATTTAACTCATTAGCCCAACCCTGTTTGCATCACTAGCATTTTATCATGGTGTTCCAAAAAAGGTTAGTTAAATGAATGCCCAGTTGGCACCAACCACAGTAAACTTAACATAGTTCTCAGTCTAGAATGGACTGGTAATCATGATGGTAAATTACTTTCAAAATATTTTTTTCCTGCATTTTTTAGAATTGATTTTGCATTAATTGGAAAAGAATACCTTGGCAACAAGTTGGTCGCCCTTTATCTGTCCATTGTTGTTTTGTGCTATCCCACTGCACATTAGTTATAATTGTCAGTAGCACAATCGCCATTATGCTTAATTGACCCATAGTAGATAAACAATTATGGCTCACATTATATCAGTCAATAGTAAATATCAGTTGTATAATGGTGATTAAAGGCAGATGAAAATGTGGGCCAAAATTAGCAACATTTTGAGCAGTCTGAAGCTTGTGATGCAAGTACATTAATATCACAGCTTTAGTTTTGATTTATCAACAAAACAACAAATTCTGTTTTGTACAAGACATCCACATCACAGGGTCACATTCCCATGAGAATGGAGGCACACTTTGAATTTGAGTTATGCTTTGTTAGTAAGGGTATCCACCATGTGACTTATGGTCAACATCCAGGTGATTTGCAAAAACAACAATTTATATTAGTCATGTCACATAAGGATATGTGGACAGAAGCAGAAAAAAGGTAGTGGCGCTTCTAGACATAAGTGAATCTGGATGACATGGGTTGGGATAACTCAGCAAGCTGTGTGGCAGACAGATGATAAATAATATAATAATGTGGATAATATAGATTATAATGGCGCACCAATTTTGGGCATGGCATTTATGGTGAACAAAAAGATTGTCGACTCCATCAAAGAAGTGACCTCCATAAACAACAGACCGATGAAAATACGCATACAGTGTGCTAATAAGAAATATACTATGTTCAATGTACATGCCCTTACAAATGGAGACAACAAAAAAGATCCCAAATCAACAGAAAAATTCTGGGCAACACTAGAGAAGGTGATGGCCAAGGCCCCAAAGAATGACATCAAAATTCTACTTGGCGACTTCAAGGCACAAATTGGCAGATAAAAAATGTACCAGAAAACCGTGGGCAAATTTCCTGTTCACAAATTCACCAACAAGAATGTCACAAGACTAATCAAACTCAGCCAACAGAATAACTTGAAGATCATGTCCACATTTCTCAGAAAATCACCTCAAAAACAGAAGTCTTGGAGATCACCTATTCAAGAGATGGGCGAATTCCAGATAGACCACGTGCCGATCTCATATCCAGTGCAAAGAGAAATCCATGATGTCCAAGTCCGGAGAGGAGCAAATGTTGACTCTGACCATACCTAACACGAGTTGAAGTTAAATTCACCCCAAGAAGCATCCACAGCAAGAAAACACATATTCAGAAATTAGACGTGAATAAGATCAAAGAATCTGACATAAAAGAAAAATGGGAGAAAGAACAGGCCAGCACATGGGAAGAATTTTACACAAAAATCATGCAGAAAGCACAGGAACTTATTCCCCTGAAAAAGAATACGAAACATCCGTGGTGGGACTCAGAATACAAAAATGCACTGGAAAGACGCAAGCAAGCATTTCAGGAGTACAACAGAAAAAAATCCCCGAAAAGTCAACAGCTTTTTACGAGACTGGAAAACAGGTCGCAAAAACTATCAGGCAAACTAAGAGGAAGTATATGGAGGACCAACTAGAGTCCATAGAAGAGAACTTCCGCAACTACAACACGAGAGACTTTTACAAAACTTTCGCACGACAAATCCGAGGATACACACCACAAAATCTGTGCTTCAGAAAACAAGATGGAAAATTAGCACTGACAAATCAGGAAAACTGTCTAGTTCTAGCACAGTATTTCTCTGATCTTTTCAATTGCCCCGAACCAAGCACAAGATTTCCCAAAGAAAATTGCACCAACATCAACCCAGAATCACCACCACCAACACAGATAGAGATCCACAGATACATACAGAAACTGAAAAATAACAGGACTTCTGGTGAAGATGGCATCATTGCGGAGTTACTGAAAAACTTCGGTCCAAAGTCACTACAGGAACTCACACAAATCATTGGGAATATCTGGCAAACAGAACAATTGCCAGACGACTGGAAATGCGCTCTTATCCATCCACTACACAAGTAAGGAGACAGAACAGATGCAAATAACTACAGAGGAATTTCCCTATTACAAGTTCCCTACAATATCCTCTCAGCATATCTCCTCCAAAGAGTACAAGAGCAACTAGAACACTAAATTGGCAAGTACCAGGCAGGCTTCTGCCCTGGTCACTCGTGTACAGAACAAATCTTCAAACCTGAAAGCAATACTGAAATACAAAGCAATTAGCATTTCCCTGATCATATGCATGTTTGTCGACTTCAAGAAGGCATACGATTCTATCGACTGACAATCTTTGTTCAATATTTTAGAAGAACAGGGACTCTATGCAAAAACACTGCGATTGATCAAACAGACATTGACAGATACAATCTCGAAAGTAAAATTTATGGGTGAAATTTCTGAACCTTTCCAGATCAAAACTGGAGTATGCCAAGGAGATGGGCTATCTCCACTCCTCTTCAACTTAGTCCTGAACAAAGTCATCAAGGAGTGGGAAAAAGAACTGAAAAACCAAGGACATCGGAAACCAACACAATTCGGATGATTCAAAGATAACGTAGAAATTTCATGCCTAGCTTTCGCTGATGTTATAGCCATACTCACAGATAATGAAACAACAGCAGCCAAACCTAGAAGTCCTCAAGGAAGGTGAAGAGAAAGTCGGCCTACAGGTCTCTTTCGAAAAGACCGAATTCTTCTGCTCAAAATTAGACATTGAAGTATTGAGCACAAAATACGGCAAGATAAGTCGAGTCACACATTTTAGATATCTGGGCGAGATCCTTGAAACCACAGGAGGAGAGAAGATAGCACAGAAGACTCGATTACAGAAAATGAAGAGGGCATATGGCAAGATATACAATATCTATAACAAGAAATGCATTTCCATAAACACAAAGATCAGACACTACAACACTGTAATCAAGCCAGAGGTTCTACATGCAAGCGAAACTTACACTTCATATAAAAAGAGATATGGAGAACATACTGAAGGAAGAGCGAAAAATCATGAGGAAAATTCTCGGCCCAAAATTAACAGAAGAAGGGTATAGTCTGCACTCCAGGAAAACTACGGAGATGTCGTCCAACCTAGCAGCAGATATCAGAAAAAGAAGACTGCAATTTTTTGGACATACAAATAGACTCCCACCAACAAGACTCGTCAAAAAGGTCATCACATATTTACAAGGTGTCAAGTCGACAATACCATTGTAGTCACAAGTCAGAGGTGATCTAGAAAAAGCAAAGATAGACCCTAAGGAAATTGAAACCAGAATCACCTACAAAAATAAGATACACCAGTGGAACGTAATGCCAGAGAACGAAGTCCCTAAGAAACCAGGGACAAAGTGGACGGAAGAGAGAAAGACAATCCACGGAGAAAGAATGAGAGAAGTGTGGAAGATAACAAAGAAACTTAGAAATGCATCATAATGCTTTGCGTGATCCAATAAAAAAAGGGTCCATACGCAACTAATAATAATAATAATAATATGGATAATTATAAAAATCAATCAATCAATGAACAAACAGGTTGACTGAGATGAGTAGAAGAAGAAAGGAGTCTCGTCAGAACACTAAGGAAAAAGAGGGACACTCAATGGGGGATATTTCAAGACATATATCAAATGAAGACAATCTTTGAAGGAAGAGCAAACGGGAGAAACAGCAGAGCAAGACCATGGATGATATACCAGGAGTCAATACTGACTGATGAGGAAACAATGAACATGTATGGATGAAGAGGTTAGTAGATACAAGCATTCAGAGGAAAATTTGGTCAAATCAACCATATGTTGATAACCTATGATCATGATGATGGCAAAGGCAAAATTCTGATGTAATACGTGTTGCAGCTCTCAAACATTTTACAGTAGTGATGAAGCAAGTGTTGCCTTGTTTATACTCTTTTATTCTATCATAGGTACTCATTACATTACACTCTTGCACTCAGTTGCTTCTCCCACGTGCACATCCCGCCATACCCTACCAAGAGCAACATTACAACAAGTATCACTAGGGGCGCTCTTAATGAATACAAATGACTAGCAAAATATGTCACTGCTACCTACCAACAATAGGAAGTGGTCAGTGCTACCTTACGACACATAATGAAGTTAGGCTTGTGAAGCTAAAAATTATGATTCTTCATAAAAATTTGAGAGATGTAATCTATGGAGAAACCAATCCATCTTCCTCAAAATTAAGGTAAAGACTAGAACTTGAAAATGTGTTTCATGGAATAATACATTGCCCCAGACCATTCAAGATTTCCTGTTCCTTATTCAAGCATGGTACTATAAGCCTTAAAACCACACAACAACAGAAAGTGTCTGAAATGGTACTTTTCACTATTGAAGAGAAAAAAATTGACTTTGGCGAGCATATTTCCAGACCACATTCTCATTTTTCCCAGCTTTTTCTAGTTTTCCAGGCCCATTTTCAATTTCCCTGGCTTTTTGAGGATTTTTATGTCTGTTGCAATTGAGATAGAATGAAAGAAGTTTATGGAATAGTAGCAAAATGCTTTGCACATATGAACTCAATTTGTTTTTCATCTTTCCAGTTACTGTAATTTTACTTAGGCAAGTATGTTTATTATTAATAATTGGAGAAGTATTTTTCAAAACTAAACCTGTCATATACATATCACACATAATTATATGTTCATACATATATTCACACATATGTTCATAGGTAAAATATGTAGTTCATATCTTAATGGTATTTGCAGTTGCTGGACTGGCTTATGTTGAGATTCGACTAACATCAGTCCTCACAGAACCAACTCATAAATGCAACAAGGTAGGTACTCTCATTTTTTTTCTTGACTTAATTTAACCTTACTATGGTAGTTAGCAAAGAGAAATACATGGATAAATAAAAATCAAAAAAATAAATTTAATATATTATAAACAGATACTAACCTGATTGAAATATTTCAAAGAATATTGATACATTGGATCAATGTCTGCGAGCCTGGACACAACAAAATACATAACTGATCCACGCACTGAAACTGAACGATACTTTTCTCTAGCAATAGATATCTTTTCCTCCGTAGCTTCACTCTGTTCAAGTCTTGTAGCTATAATTGCAGCTGTTTCCTATTTCAAAATAAGATAAGGAGCATGATTCACACATTTGTGACATTAGATTTAGTCAAATAGAGATTTTTACTCTAGCCTGAAAATCAGACAATGCATGCAACATATAATACACTACAACATGAATTACCTTGCTTTCATTCAATGTATCTATTAGCTCCTCATCATCAAGAATGTTTCCTTGACTAGCAAACAACAGTCTTAGAATCTTTTCCTCAATTGCTTTCAGTTGCTGTTTGTCACTATTTATTCTGACAATGAGATCATTTCTTTGTTTTTCTAAATCTGGACGCTCAAGTCTAACAACATCACTGGAAAGTGGAAGACGGTAATTATGTTGTCACAACACAGCAACAGTCATATAAATCCATTAATATTTCTAGCAATTAAATAAAAAATCTACAGTGGTTTCACAAACCAAAAGCTCAATGTATAGAATAGAAGCTTGCTCTCCATGTGACACAAGATAACTATGCAACTACAAGAAAATCAAATGAAACTTGCACAAGAATGTTTTATAATCAAAGTATAATATGCTTATTAGTAATTTGAAACGTTGATTTTCAAATCTTCCAAACATTACCTTAGTAACTGATCGTCCAAACCAGACTGAGTGACAGTGAAGTTAATAACAGTAGTTTTGACACAAACTTCTGGCAAGAAGTGAGGATTGGAAAGTTTTGTTGACATGTAGAATCGGAAATTTTCATCATACTCTATGTCGGAGTCACCAAAATGAATCAGTAACCTACCACCCTGCGGAAGAAGATTAATTTATATAACTGTTCCTCTTATAAGTCACAGATTTCAACTCTAATGAAGTCAAACTCTCATACATGCTTAAATGTATTCTTCTGAAGTATGGTATCCAATGAAGGCTCCAAAGTTTCAAGCACTTGTTCCATAAGAACAGGAGTGCCAGTACTCACGCAGCCCTCTAAGATCTTAAGGAAATTAGGAGTAGTGACTTTGATTCTCCGTAAATTATTCTCTGCCTCCATCTGACGTATCCACCGATTAGCCTGAAAGAAGACGGTGAACAGACAATTCCATTTCCATTAAACAAACAGCATTTCCTGAGCATTGCAATCACTAGCATACCAACAAACAGAAAAGGATAGGACTAGCTCAAGCCACAGAATTGTTTAGCAAGAGAAGAGAACTGATGAAATGTAACCAAAATACAGAGTTTACAAAGAAAATTACAGAGAGCACAGAGAAAAGATTAATAGACTCTTTAGTAATATAAAGCATCAGAATAGTACTGAAAATTTGTTGGAAGATGAGTGCAGATTGGAGGTTTTAGAGATATGGGTTTGGAGAAGAGAGAAAGAAGGGAGAAGAGGAAGTTGATTGAAGAGGTTTTCATTGAGGTGGAGAAAGAAAGAGGTAGAATAAAAGGCTAGAAGGTGTAATAAAGGGTTATGGGACGTTAACCTTTTGCGGTCCAATTGTATTTTTGGAATTCAAACAGTCTGGTCCAAATTAACTTTTTGCGAAAAAGTAATAATTGACGGGATTGAATATTGAACCTTTGAAAGTTCTCATTTTAGGTAGGTATTTAAGCTATTAAGTTTAAACTAAAAATGCACTGGTTTTATAATTAAGTATGTTCAATTAGAGTGTTTATTCTTTAAAAAATTTCATAGTATGGTATCTTTTGAAGCATTTCCCAACATGCAACCCAGGTTTGCGGTCACATATTTCACAAATAAAAATTGTTTCCCTTCTTCCACCAGGCATATTTTGTTTGGAACATACAATACAGTCTTTGTGCTTCCCCTCTGGATTCTGAATAATGATATGAAGCTTTCCATTTAGTCTCTGTTCCTTGTCTGAATTGGATGTCCTTCCTCTCTTGGTTGCGGAAGTTGCCAATTAGCTCTTTCACCAACTCTTTCCGGTACTTTATGTGGCTCAAAGGTTTGGTTTCTTTTGCAACTTTCATGGTAGATGATGTACTCATTTATTATAGATATTTCCATACCCAAGAAAAACAGTTTTCGCCACCATTTAAGTCTCTTCTGAAGGAAGCAGTAGGAAGAGGTATATCGGTCAGCAGTGTCAACCCCACCCATATTTTTTGTATAGTGTTCGATGACACATGGTTTCTCAACCACTTTTACCTCTCCAGTTCCCTTTCCTTTTCTAGAAACAACCTCTGACGATGATGTGCTCCATGTACTGAGCATTGAAACCACACGTTTGTTTCTCCAAGCCAGGAAAAGAATGTTATCCTTACTTCTGAATGCAATTTTATGCCCTTTCTTCAGCTTGGGCTTTTTGAAACACACGGGGACATCTCGCCTGGTAGTAAGGAGAGTCCTCGTTAGTTGGCACCCTACAACAGCTGGCTCTTTAGCCGGGGTAGGACTTGTATAGAAGTGATCAGAGAACCTTTGATTCCAGGCCATGACTTGCTTAGATTTTTGTAGAGTTGCAGGACAATTCTAGGTGTGAAAGGAAGGTCTGGTTTTATAAGACTGATTTTTCCATGGTAGGGAATGAAGGTATAAATGTAGCTGGAGAGTCTGCTAAAACATATATCCAGATACCCCATTTAGTGGGCTTCTTTGGATTATATGCGATGAAGGAATTCTTACCTTTGAAGCCAATAACAGACTCATCCACTGCAAGGTTCTGGCCTGGAATGTAGAATTCTCTGCATCAATCATCTACACAACTGAGGAAATTGCTCACCTTTTCTGTTCTTGTTTTCAAGCTGTTGCTGTTTGGGCTTGTGGTTTCTAAATGAAGCATTCAAAAAATTTGAAAGAAGCATTTTCTGGTGAAAATTTCACTGAAAAAAGGGATCTTAGATATGAAATCTTGAGACCAATAGTCCTTCATATTTCATTGGCCAACCAATCCCATATTTATGATCACCCCCAAAAAAGCCCACATTTCGTCTTCAGACACGCCATTCCAGTTGTTCCATACAGAGTACTTGGATAATGCTTTGCTAGCAATCTTCCCTCTAGCATAATGGTTGGTCTCCAATGTTATCTTTCTCTCTAGACTTGGGAGTGAAAAATAACTGAAAAAAATTAGTGGCGTACTACAGTTAGTAGGGATCGGTGGACCTTTGGCTTGGTCCCAAGTTATGGATAATTCTATGGGGTACATTGTCATGATGAGTAACATTACGGTACCCACATACATTTTGATGAGTATTGGAAGCAATTCCATTCACATTGATATCACCTCCTCCACTGTCTGAACTCTCACTGTCACTTATCACTCTGGCACATCCCCTTGACCTAGCCCACACAACATCATCTTCGGAGGCAGAATCTGAAATTTAATTTGATGGTCCAGGACTGGTTTTGCATCTTTTATGAACCTGTCTTGTCACGCACCGGCTAAGAACAGTCACAGAGTCATACTCATCTTCACTAGATAAACCGTCATACTCGTCGTCCAGGTTACACATGTAGTCATCTTCATTACTACTTTCAATATTTATTTCCACTCTTATTTCTTCTTCATTCATTTTTGACGCCTAAGTATAAATTGAATATGATCCATTATAAAAGAAGAAAAATACCATAAAAGAAATCCAGGAATGTCACGAAGGCAAAAAAATACTTTTTATATACGTAGTACAAATACAGGAAGGAATAACAATATATTATAAATAAATAATAAATGTTGAATAGAACTCACACCAAATCTGCAAAAGATCTATAAGAAAAATCCTCTGTAAAACTAGGAAAATAACTTCTAGCTAACTTGGAATACGCTTGTTAACATCAACCGAGATTACAAGTTATGCAAGGTAGGTTATGCAAAATCGAACTTCACTTGGTTTGTTCATTTCATCATGAAAAAGGTACTTATTGCAAGAAAGTAACATGGAAAGGCTTCATTAGATCCAAGATGTTCATAGTAATGCCAGGAGATGGCAGTATTTTACTGATAAGAGATATAATAGCGGCAGTTTGAGGTGTGGACCTCAGCTCGACGTTGGACCTGCTACTAGCGCATAGTCTGTTGAGTCAGCCTCAACGTTGGACCGCAAAAGGTTAAAGGAAATTATGGAGGGTATAAAGTAGGCCAAATGGGAAAGGTTGTGACTGTAGGACATTTTGAGAGGCATGAGAGAGGATAGGTAAAGCAAAGAGCTTAAGATGGCGGTTCCATAGAAATGTATTGTGATTCAAGACAGGAGAGGCTTAGACAGCACCAATGACTGGGGATGGGTACCTAAATAGGAACTACTCAAATCTGTCAGCAGATCACCAGTGATGATGATGAAAAGTCTTTTACTAGCTAAAGGTTTGACTCTCTTCAACATAGAGGAGAAATCACACGTAATAAATGCCTAATCAAAGTAAACTCTAATTTTCTGCTGATAGACTCCAGCCTTATGATATTAATGCTCTGATTGTGAAACAGCATTAAGGAAAGACATTACGATTGAAACACTCATTTTTTATTGGTATAAAAAATATCCAGGAATGGACTTATCACACAATAATGTCCCAGGCCATCTGAGATTGCATAAGTGACATAGGGATGTTTCCAAGCTCCTCTTATTTGGAAGCTCCTCTTGTTTGGAATATAAGATTTTCTGAGAGGGAAGAATATGGAGCCCAGATGATACCTTTTTTCAGAGTAGTAGGGCATATTTATAAATGATGAGTGTAGCTTCTCTAATTGACCTCTTTCTACTATAATAAGCATCAGCGATAATGTTTGACTTCCTGACTTCCAGGGTCCAACATACTTAAAATCTCCTACGAAAGAATCATATTAGAATTACTGTGCTCATATCATCCCATTATAACATTTACTGAAGTTTATCTTACGCTATCTTGTTCCTCTTGAGCTGCTCTGCTAACTGTATAGCTGAATGCAGACCAAGAAATGTTATTCCTTTCTGTGCACCAGTGACTGTCCACAATATTTTGAGAGCAACAATATAGGAAAAGCACAAAGAGTGTTAGGATTTCACTCTTACACCCTTAACAAGCAAAACCAACCTGATCCTGGGGATCTATCATCAAAGGCCATTTCCGAGTTTGGGTGACCAGAATGCCATTTTCAACTGACACCATGTCCCGGGGCAAGCCATAAGTATTCCACTGCCGAATTTCAAAAGGATCAGCTAGAACATTTATTACACTGGAATCATCAAAATATCACGAGATATTAGTAAACATGGATTCAGTACCACTGTATCTGGATAAAAAGTCATGAAATATACAATACTTAACACAGTTACCTGAAATTATTTGAAACTGGAATTCCAAAACTTTGGCAACTGCTAGTCCACTCGTTCATCAGATCAACACGATAGTTACTAGTGAAAGCACCAAGGTAAGCCACGAAGGCAGATGATATAAGGATGTTTCCGACTACATTTTCCAGTTCAACACCAAATTCCTGCCAGTAACATTAACCAAATAAAAAAATGACTAGATGCAAGTTGGCATATGAAACAAATTAAGTGACTAAAGAGAGCATTTTACATTAACAATTTAGAAACTAATTTTCAGCTTATTACCACAAACAATACCTATATGTAGTAGATATTATACTGGCCACTGATATACCTACATGTCAAAAATTTGATGTAAGTTACTGCAATTTGGAGTAGCATACAGCTTCTGGATATCATAAAAAGATTATTTAAGCCCACTACGATGAAAATAATGGCATGTTACATTAATACATCTATGTCACAGCTGAAATGCAACTCATATATATAAGTTAATTCTTAATTAATATTTTAAGAGATATGTGTAATATAACATTTGATGCTCTCTTCCTCCTCAAGCTTCAGATGAACTTGACATTTTATAATAACTTGTGACACAATAATCTCATAATTATGCAAGAGCAAATGATGCAGAAAAATAATGGACGACTCCCTAGTCACAGCAGTTTTGTTATAATGCTACCACTGTGAAGTAAGTGAAGAGAGAAAGAAGAAAAGTGAAGAGAGTATTCTTCCTTCCAGTGCAGGCAATAGAGTAGGTAGCAGTCCTTCCAATCTCCATTGACCTTTTTCTGGCCTGGAGTAGCCATCATTGCTGAGCAGTGTTCAAGAAATGTATTTTCAAAGAATTATTTCATTTAATGAGGAACTTTGAACAAGTTTGCACCCCACAATTATTTTCCCAGCTGTTTTAAGACAGTTTAGATATTACACAGTACTTATATTCCTTTATTATTAGTCGTAATTACAAGATAAAGAAAATAATGAAGTCATAACCCTTATCTATTGGTATAAATCAATATACAGAATGGTTGAGATGTTATCATTGTTAAAAAGAGGCATGCTGAGAGTTTTAGACTTTACTTTTTGTTTTACAAATCTACTTCCTGGAGTCCATTAAAACATTTTACTTGATCCAACTTTATTTGGAAATGTTGGTTAAATATTGGCTGGATCTCTAATGAATTTCTCAAAATAATGATCTAAAAAATCCATATTAGGCAATGAAAATGCACTCATTCCATGCTCACTTTAACAGACTGCTCCCATCGCACTTCTTCATCTCCGAGAGCAGTGATGAGTCTTCCAGCTCTTTGAAGTCGAGTTGCTGTGAGGTCAATAATTCTTTCTAACTCCATTTTCTCAGCTAAACTTTTATCATAAGCTGCTTCCAACTGTGCTATTTGTGCTTCAACTTCTGCCAACTTTTTTTGCTTCTCTTTCAATAAATTTTTAACTTTGTTAAGATCCGCCTCTGCTTGCTCAAACCTGTAGATATGCAGACAATTAAAACACAAAAATATCCATTTCACATACATTTTTTCTCCATATTATGTTAAGAAACACATGCCTTCACAAATACACTATTTCAAGGGCTGTTATTTGCACAGTAGTATAATGTCACATACTAAGCTCATCAGTAGAAGGATGGAATATATCAGACAAATAATGAGAAACCATTAGGAAGAATTATGAGTGGAAATTTGCAACAAACCAGCCTTCAGACTTGTGACTGCTAACTATAATTGAACTAAAATGCATTCAATAAGTGGATTTTATAAAAATCAAAGGTAGAAATAAGAAGTTATAATGCTTATACGGTAGCATCTTGAGGTAACATAATGCAAGGAGGCATGAAATGTGTCTTTACACTATCACAAATTATGTTGTAACAATATATAATTTCCAGTCGGGATATATTGAAGGCATGTAGGTATCAGCAGGAGTATTCTACGCGTAAGGAAAAACTGGGATAAAGTAACAGAAAGCTGATTATCAGTGAATAGACCACCAAAAACTATTTGTCTTACTCTTTTTCTTTCCTTGCTATACCATACTTTCTTTGACTTACATGAGACCTTTGTTAGCCATCTATTTTCTAACTCCTAGCTAACAAAAAATTTCCATCTATCATGGTCTTCACCATCCAATATCCATCATCTCTTGTTACTTCCCACCATCTGCCCACTCCTTAATTGTTTCGTTAACCTTTACCTTCCTGAGTTTTTCCGTAGTCGTAAGCCTTGCTGGCCGGGGTTTTTTAAATGACCAGTGTTTTTTAAATGTCCATCAATGTGCCAAACGAACACGCTCGGCAGTCTAGGAACACAGTTTTTGTGCCAGAGAGACACACTTGGAAGATAATGGTTAATCAACATCTTTCATCTACCATTCCTAGGAATCCTCTGGCCATCCTCCTCCTGTCCACCTTACCTTCTCCTATCTCCATAACCAAGTCTTTCTGGCCTCTGATCTAATGGGAATATCAGGATCCGAGTTTTATAAACCATTGACTGAAGCTAATAAAAATAATTTAATCATCAACTATGATTTACTTTTAAAACATTCAGTGTAGAAACAAATTAATATTATTTCAAAAATATACAAATAATCCAAAAACTAACATTTACAACAAAATAAACATTTATGTTCATTCTTCCACCATATTTGGAGTATATTAATTGATTCATTTTCAAACAAAATGAACCTGACCTCTACAATATTTAGTTTGTGAATAAGAGCGGACTGTCCCAACAAGCTCCAATTATCATTGTCTCATTCCCCTTCCTGCCACTGTAATCTCAATCCAGTAGTCATATGACACAGCTAGCAGTGGCATTTCACTTGACAAATGCAGTGAATTCAGTCAATGTTGCTCTTGAAAACTGTACATGACTTTCGCAAATGCCATCTAGCTATGAGATACGTCAATCTGTTTCTTGTGGAAAGCCTAAACATAAAATCCAATTTTTCTCATGTAAGTCTTATGAAAACGACCAAGGAGGTGAAGTAGGTGATGAAATTCTTCAGTGGGGTAACTGGCCAATTTTCCTATAAAGGATCTTCTGTCCTGATGAATATGGAGTAGTTCAACCATTTTCTTTCTCATATTCATTAAGCAAGGTTGTGGCACATAATACTTTCATCCTGCAGTGTGAATTTCAATGTCTTCAGTATATTTCATCACTTTAAACTTTTCCCTTGCCAAGACCAAACCTCTTTGTTTGAGCCTACAACATTTCATTCATACATTTTTTATACGATACTAAGCTATACCCAAACTTTTGCAGAGAAAATGTGAAAATTGTTTATTTAGTTTCCACAAAACACAGTCGTATGAAGTGAACATGTTGTACTGGTGGAAGGGTGTTCTAGAGAGTGATGGGTAGGATGGTAGTTGGTGAGAAGAGGTGTTTGCTGAGAAGCATTGAACCTGAAAGTTTCTTAGGTAACTGGTATCAATATTTAGTTTCTTTAACCTGACGTGTCCTACATCAGTGTAACCTTTGTAACTACTTGATCTCTGGACAAGTAATACTTGTTATTATTATTATTAATAGGATGAACAACCTTGGTGAATAAAAAGTAAAATTATTCTATCATTGCTTCCCAGTCTGGCATTCAACCCACCCAGAAAGGTTTCTGTTGAAGAATTAAATTAATTATCAAAATGTCAATTTAAATTAAGAAAAGAAAAACAATTGAGTTGTCATGGAGGGCAAGCTTGTTTACACAACACTTGGAATTCTAACTTAAAACAGACACCAACAAGATTTGTTAGTGATATAAATTGCATCTCTTTTTATATTAATCTGTGAGTTGAGTAAATCAATTAAAATAGTAAAACTCAATAGGTAATGGGCCCAGACACCCAATAGTTAGTTGGGAAGCATCTGATTGAGAATTTCCAAGGACTAAGACAAGATGGATCTGGCAAAGCACATTAAGCCTCTTACCAGTGAAGCAGATTGGCCGTTGTGGAAAAGGAAAATTCGTGATTTACTGGATTACCATGAAGGGGCTCTAGACATCATTGATAAGAGGTTAGTGAAACAAGCCGCATTAAAAGGCAGAGCGTCAGATACACAAATTACAATGCACAGGGCGAATAGCTATGCAAAGTCCATGATTGCAAGCTCTGTGACAGATTTAGTGTACCAGAACATAATGAAGAAAGAAACTGCTTACGAGGCCTCGGAAGCACTGAAGCTACTCTTTGAAGCAACAAGTAAGGATCAGTTGTTTAAGCTATGCACAGATTTCTTTGCTTTTAATTGGAATTCAAGAGAAGATGTCTCCACACACGTTGTCAAATTGAAGAGCTTGTGGAACAAAATAAACATGGGTCTCAAAGGCAAGGGTGAGAATGAGATCCCCGATTTAATTTTAATATATAAAGTTTTACACATTTTACCGAGCACCTTCGAGACGTTCAAATCAAGAAGGATGTTGCTGACAAAGGATGAGGTGAAGACTTTTGACGAATTGACTACACAGCTTTGTATGCTCGAGAAGAACTTCAGGAAGAATGCAGATAGTGAGAAATTTGCTCAAGAGGCCCTTGTAGTCAAACCAGACAAGCAGAAGAGGGAAAGCTCCTTAAATTCAGGTACTAAAACTTCAAGAAAAGAAGACATCTGCAATTATTGCAAGAAAAGAGGCCATTGGATGAAAGAATGTAGAAAATGGATTGCAGATGGAAAACCAGCAAAGAAGAGTGCCGCAAATGTTGCACACAGAAATGCAGTTGGCTATGTCTATGCTCTGAGTTTGGAATGCAGTGAAGCGTATGCAATGGAGAGGCATTCATTGGATTGGTAGATTGCCAATGAAGCAACAAAGCATGTAACAAATTGCTTCGCTTATTTTATCGAATTTCAGGAATTAAGGTGTCCAAGTTCCATCAAGGCTGTGAGCAAGGAGAAGCTTGTTGCAGTTGGAAAAAGGGACGATTAGGAATTTGTCTAAAGTAAATGACAAAACTCTGCAGCTGGAACTACAAGATGTTTGGTATGTTCCAGATATATTAAGGAATTCATTCTCTGTTCTTGCAGCTCATAACAAAAATGAGAAATCCAGTACTACTCAACAGTAAAAAAGTGTTGCTTCCAATTCCAAAATCAAACAGTCATTTTGGAAGCTGTGCGGTTGGAGGCACACTTTACAAGACAGACATCAAAGCAATACTTCAGAGACTGAGCAAGGAGTAAATGTAGTGGTGGCTGATAGTTCAGTCTTGCAGCTGTACCAAGAGAGATGGGGTCATCAGGACAAGAGACGCATCAAGGAGATGCTTGAGAGAGAGTCAGACAGCAAAGTGTTGATGAACATGGAGCTATACTTGCATTGCATCCACGGCAAAGCTCATAGGCTACTACCATTTGGGACAAGGAAGAAAGCATCAGAACCTGAAACTGTAGAGTGTAGAACCAAGAGAGTTGATGTCAGGTGATGTTTGTGGTCTATTTGATTTTTCATTCTAGAAAGGACAATTTTTAGTTGCCTTCAAGGACAGCTACACCAAAAATCATTACGGATACATTATCAAGGAGAAGTCAGATGCAAAAGAGGAACTGAAAATTATGATTTTGCATGTGAAAAATCAAGGGCATAACATCAAGGCATTATTGAGTGACAACGGAAGGGATATCGACAATGCAGGCGTCAGGGGAATTGTTCAAGAGCACAGGATCACACAGAGGCTGACAGCACTGTATATGCCAGAACACAATTGTATCAGCGAAAGTTAAAACCGATCAATAGTGGAGATGGCAGGGATGTTCAAATACTCCCAGAAGTTCAGTTTCCAGCAGCAATATGGGCTGAACTTGTGAGTACTGCAGTTTTTTAACTTAATAGGACTGGTATATCTTCAGTTAAAAGTTGCAGTCCATACGAGCTGTGGATTGGAGAGAAGCCAAGGACAAAACACCTTTGCATCATCGGATCGACATGTTTTACTCACATTCCCATTCAGAGGAGGAAGAAGATGGATGTAAAAGCTGTAAAGGGCTACCTTGTTGGTTACGACGGAGAAGATACAGAGTTTACTTAACTGAAGAGCACAATATTATCCTTTCGAGAGATGTCAAGTTTCAAGGGAAGTTCACTAAGTGTGCAGAGAGAGTGAAGCTGCCACTTCAAGATATCAAGATGGATGAAAAAATGATTGAACGAGAGCAAGTTCAAGAAAAAACCCAAGAACAGCAACAGAACCAAGACAGCGAGGAAGAACAAGATTTGGAAAAGACTTCAATGAACCAAAACCAAAGTGAAAAGGCAGAGACAAAGTTAATTCTGGGGATATTGAGGAATCGTTTGAGACTGAAGAAACCAATAACATACAGCGAGTGCATCATGGTTGCTGATGCATTCGCCAACAAAAATTTTGATCCAGAAACTGTAGAAGCACTAAACAGAACGGATTGGATTCAATGGGGAAAGGCCATGGACAGCAAAATGGCGTCACTCAAGAAGAATCAGACTTGGGAGTTAATGACTTCACCAAAAGGAGCCAAAGCAATTCCTTGCAAGTCATTGCTTCATTTACAGATGAATCCAGATGGAAGCATTGACAAATACAAGGCAACACTTGTTGTCAAGGGCTACAGTCAACGCCTAAGAGTCGACTATAGTCAAACTTAAGTAGCCAGGATGGGGACTATAAGATTGATTCTCAGCATTGCTGTGAGTGAAAAGATGAAGTTCGACGTCTCAACAGCATTCTTATATGGTGAATTACAAGAGGAGATATTCATGAGTCAACTGGAGGGGTACGATGACAAGAGTGGAAGAGTATGTTGTCTGAAGAGGAGTGTTCATGGCTTAAAGCAGTCTCCAAGATGCTGGAATAAGCACTTTGGAGGTTTCTTGAAGAAGCTGGGGTTCAATATGAGTGAAACAGATCCATGCTTGTAAATTGAAGACAACAACAGATGAAAACTCATAATTGCTCTCTACAACAACGATGGATTGGTGGCTGCAATACACTAAGAAGATTTATACAGATTTCAGACAAAATTAAAGAAGAATTCAAGATCACATCAAAAGAAGGCTGAGTATTTCTTGTGACTTAAGATCCAGCAAGAAGAAATTTTGTTAAGATCAATCAGAAAGTGCAAGCAATGAAAGTGCTGGAGAGATTAAACTTCCCAGAATGAAAGCCGATATCCAAACAATTTTGGAGAGTCCAATGACTTCAGAATCAGGAAAAGAAGAAGAGAAGGAGCAGACATTTCCTTACCAACAGGAATTGATGTACCTAATGATTGGAATGAGGCTAGATTTGGCGTATAGTGTAGGATATCTTTCAAGGCTGCTAGAGATTCCTACCTCAGAAGACGTAGTGAGGGTCAAGAGGGCATTTCTCTACATTGCTGGAATGCTTGATTTGGGTATAACCTACAGTTCAAAGTCTAACAAAGGCATTTTACAAAGTTTTAGAGATGCAGATTTTGGAGGCTGTGTCAAAACAGGCAGATCAACTACAGGCATAGATATTTTTCACACTGGGGGGGCTATATCTTGGCTTAGCCAGAGACAACTAATGGTTGCCACTTCAACTACGGAAGCTGAGATTGTGGCTGCAAGCAAAGAGACAAAAGAAGTGATTTGGCTGACATAGCTATTCAAGCAAATTAGACCACTGAGGTTTCTGCCAATTTTGTGAGTAGACAATTCAGCAGCAGTAAAATTGGCAGAGAATCCAGAGTTTCATAAAAGGATGAAACACATTGCCATTAAACATTCCTTCGTTCGGGAGAAGATAGCAGAAAGCAAGCTGGGCATCCAACAAGATTCAGTCAAGAAGCAAGTTGCTGACATAATGACGAGACCACTACCAAGGACCTGTTTGAAGATTTTGTGCAATACTTTGGGTCTATTATAATCTTTGCACCTGTGTTGGGTTCTTAAAAGGTCTTGTTTTGAATGTAATTAAGCAATTGGGTTTAAAGAGTTGCTAATTCAAAACAACAGGGGAAAGTGTTGAAGCATTAAATTAATTATCAAAATTTTAATTTTAATTAGGAAAAGAAAAATAATTGAGTTGTCATGGAGAACAAGTTGTTTACACAACACTTGGAATTCTAACTTAAAACAGACACCAACAAGCTTTGTTAGTGATATAAATTAAATCTCTTTTTATATGAATCTGTGTCTGTGAGTTGAGTTAATCAGTTAAAATAATAAAACTTGGTAATTTCAAAAAATTATTTAGTCATCCATGCAGCAGGGTTGGCTGTGTATTGACAGGAAAAGGTTCGAACATTCCAAAAAACCTCTGGTGTTTAGATTTTCCCATCACAAGTGGCAGCGCTTGTCTGTTCCACTCTCGTTGCAGCACAAGAGAACTGCCAGCCGCTTATTTTATTATCCTCAGTGGCATCTTTCTCCTTTAATAGCATATGTTTGATCCAGTAATAAGTGGAAAAATAAACCAGTTTCAACAGTATTGTAAACATCATCAGGACTGTAACCTTCAAACACCTTCGGCAGGCTAGTTTTCTTCCAAGTTTCTATGACATCAAGGTTAACATTGGCCACCTCACCATACACACACTATGGATTTCCATCTACTTCTTCCATTATTTTAAAACTTTCTGCAGTTTTAATCAACACAACTTGCTTACTTTTCATTTTAACTGTCCTTACACTCACAACACATGCAAAATGAATGACTGCTCGCTCAAGACCTACACTCCAGCTAATCGGCAACACTTTGTTTTACAATTTGTCAAGAAATAAGAGAAATGTATACAGTGCAGAATTAAAATGCCAAGGGTTGATATGTAATAAATTAACATGGGAGTTTTCGTTGTTAACATGACTTAAAATGTATTAGAAAATGACCTCCAGGTTGCTTATTTACAAATTATTGAACGTGCTAATCGGGAAAATGCCAGTATTTAAAACTTAATAACCAAATAATTTTACTTGTAACTTGGCCCAATTGTACAGAGACCATGAGAAATTGATGTATATACCAAGGAGGACAACTAACTACAAAGACACGTCCTAACCAGGATCTGCTGTATTCAATATTTCATGAAAATGCACACTGCTTGGTTTATGATTTACAGATGGTTCCCACATTCTGCAATCAATTACCTTCTCCAGGAATTCACCAAAAGTATCTGGTTACTCTACATAAGAATATGATGCCCTAATGAAGAAACATACCTTCTTTGTTTTGGTTCCACAACACGATAAATTTTGGCATACCCATCCATTGCTCGCACCCACATGCACAATGATTTGCAAGCTTTTGAATGCGTCTCCACCAACTCAGGCACAAAGTTTGGACTGTCAACATAATCTTTTAACTTTCGGAGTAATGCATCACTTATTTTATTTTTGTCATAATCTTGAAGTCTTTTGAGAAAATTGGTGTCACCCAAGACAACTTTGGCTGATGCCCAATCAGTCCTGAGAACGTAGAAATGCTCGAAATCAATAATTAAATATAAAGAAAACGACAAAATTTTGTTGCACATCATTACCTTTGAATATCTTAATACAAATATATGACAATATAATATATCTCTTAATATAAATATTTTACTTCCCTTTACATAAAAACATCAACATTTATAATTGAAATACTGTATTTTCACACCCATATGAAGCACCAGACCACAAGATGCATTGCGATTTTTGGGCCAGATTTTAGAAGAAAAAAATAAAAATCAACATTAGCTGATGTTAACATTTTACTGGAAGAAAATGTATTTGTAATTTTAAAAAAAATATAACCAAATTTAAGAAATTCAGCAGTGAATTTCAGAAAGAAACAAGTGAAGCAAAACACTCTTCTGGGTCACTATTGCAATGCAGCCTGCAGAGTGCATACAGAGATGCAACAGTATGCAGATAATAAAAGAGTAAGCAGACACACAAAATCAGATGCATGAATACAAGCGGTGTATGAACACCTGACTTAAAACCTGAGTTGAGGTCGAGTCTATCATTACCATGAAAATCAAATTTCCAGTTGAGTTCAAGTCAAGTTCAAGTATCAATTTTATAATGTATCTTTTTAAGAGAAAATAAAATTTGCATATGCAAAAATGCAAAGCCATATTTAACCTAAGATTAAGTTTTCATTCATTAAGTTAAGTTAAGATTAAGTTTTATTCATAATTTTAATCAATTCAACAAATAGAAAAAAATACTCAATTTTAATAGAAAATTTTCCTGAATTTAAACAAAAGACTTAAAAACAGAAAAAACTGAAAGGTTAAAACACAAAAAAAAAGGTTAAAACAGAAAAAATAAAAATAAAAAATGTGGAATTTTTTAAAAGATACAACCTGACTCACTTTTCTAGGTCTTATTTACATAATACAACATTCACTCATGAGAAAATAAACTTTCATTACAGTATTTTTTTAGTCCACAATGCTAAAAACAAATGGACTTTTAGTGAAACAAAAAGACAGTATTTCTTAATGAAACCAAACCTTTCAGACATTATAAGAAAAGTAAAAGAATCAGTAAACATGAATAAGCATGAGACAAAAATTTTCATTTCCTTTCATTTATAAATGTGTGTATGGTTGAAATCAAATTATGAATTATCATCCATGAAAAAAGTTGCTCCACATGTTTAGGCTGGAGAAATTCTCTATTTACATTAATAACATCTCCAGCGGCTGAAGACAGCCTTTCACTAAATACTTCTGTAAGTGGTATTGACAATAATGTCATGCAATAAACTGTACATCATGAAAAACCTCAACAATCTTAAGGGTCTGATCATGACTGGATTGATCCATCTAATCGGCTCCAAAATCTTCAAATGTGTACCATAAATATGCATGCACTACATATCCTAGGGTAATATGTGCCCTGCACTTTCATATACTGTACAGTGAAAAAAAAATTTTTCATCCATTATCATTAAATAGGAAGAAAGACTTGGAAGCTAGACAACATGATGAACGCTATACAGAAGAATCAGTCAGTTTCTCTCCTCACTTTCTACCAGATATGTTGTCTCATGTAGGAAGATACAGCAGTGGATTAAGAGGGGGTGGCTGTAAACTCCTGTATTGCCTGATATGATAGTGAAAATGTAGGTCATAAGGTACCTATAGCATATCCTACAGACCTGCAGAAAGTATCTATATGCCCCATTCTAACTACCTAAATCCATCCCTGGTTTTAGAGATACATAATATACATAGGCACAAGAAGTCTTTCATGCTTATCTCATGTGATACAAGTGGGCATCCTGTGCATACTAGTGACTTGTCTCATGATATAAACCTTCAGGCGTAGCTCCAAAAAAATCACATTAATATACACATTGTCTACCATGATGAAATGATGCTAAGCACTCACTTAGCACCAAGTAGCAAACAAACAGCTTCCAAGACAAACTTCACCAAAGATGGTGGCTTCTGGAAGACTCTTATTTCCTTTATATCATTTTTATCAAGGGCACCCAAGGCCTTCTGAGCAGCCTCCATGGCTGGCATTGCTTCATCCAAATCTCTCTGTGCCTCTTCAGCAATGGCTTGCGTTTCATCAGCTTTTACCTTTGGTAGGATTTGATTTTAGGGGAAAAGACAATATGTATTGTAGAGATGTCAGCAGTGCACAGCTTCTCAATAGATTTTAGGAATGAGATATCATGCTAAACATTAGTAACTTACTTTAACAATTGCTTCGTCTGCCATGACAACTTTCCTCACTTTATCTGCCTCTGCTTGTTCCACAGCAAGGTTTTTCATCAACAATGCCGTGTCAGCATTCTTCTTATTTAACTCAGGCTCCAAAGCAATAAGTTCTTTCTTCATTTTTGCCACTAGTTCATTAGTTTCTTGGAGTTTCTTAGAATAAAAGAGTGCAAATGCATAGATTCCATAATACTGAATATATGAACCACATAATCTGCACAATGACATTTCACTATTTCAGCATAGTATATACATACTAAGGATTCTCAACTCAGACACAGAAAAATTCAAGAACACAAAGGAAAGTAATTCAAAATATCATATCAGTAGCAGCTAGAGGAGGGACTCAGTGTGAAAAATATAAAATACTAAATATTTTGTACAGCATCATGTAAATTTCAGAAGATTCATTAAAAGTCCAATTTTATACCTCCAAGTACCAAGCAAAACCATTTGGTACAGGCTTTATCTTCACAACTACCAAGGTTAAAAGTAAAAGAGTTGGATGTAAGAACTCAGAAAAAGATGCATACAAAATATTAGCCAGTCACCAAATTCAAACAAAATTTTTTCCACGCATTTCTGGGTTAATAAACAGTGGCTTACAATGTTCCAATAGAGAAGAGTGTGAGATTATACACATGGTTTAGTTTTATAAAATACAAGTAGATTTTATGCCCGATGCTTGCCCCACGGCGGCATGCTCAGCCAGTAAACTAAAGGTAGCCCATCCAAATGCTGGGGAAGGCAAAATATATTTTTGAAATCAATTCTCAGAAAAAAATAATTTAATGAGAGGCAGCTGTTTCACCTGTTGTTACAAATGGGACAGATGAAGCAGATTGCTCTGGTAACAACTGTAGGCAAGGATGAGGTTCATGGAATCAACCACCGCACTCACAAATTGAAGGGAGGGGAAACCACCTCATTACCCTCCCTGGATCATGCAACCTAGCAATCATCTGAGATATGATGGAATTCCTCTTGACAAAAGATTACAAATATAAAATAGACCCCATATGAATCTACCAGCAGAGAACACTAGGAAGGGAACATGAGTCAAGGCAGATAAATATAGGACTGGTACATGGAATTAAAGATACCATGGTGTTTATGGAAAGTTATAAGATGTATAGATGGAGATGACTGACTCAATGTTTTCGTCAAAGTAAAGAAAATTAATTGATATGGCTGGTTTAATATATAATATATTTAATCCTTCCTGGAAGGTCACATACATATCGAAGTTCCCTTTATGTAAGATTCATGACTGAATTGACCATTAGTGTAAAAAGGAGGTCAACCACAGATGATTTCACAAAGATTTATAATTGAAATACTCTTTACCATCAAACCATTCTTCACCCTCTCTCTTCGTCTAGTTAATTCATTTGTCTTCTTTTCTGTCATCATCATGTACAAGCGGATGAACTCTAAATAGCTTCCAGGAGTCACATAATATCTTCTCTTCAATTCATTATATAACAGAGTAGTTGCTTTAGCCACACCCTATAAAGTAAGGAGTGAACTATGCTTCCTCACTATGCACAAATTAATTAGCATTACGACCCTTCTAGAAAATCGGGTTTCATTACATAAATAACAACCATAAACTACCTTGTGCATTAAAACAAATGATGCAGCAATTTTTTCACGAAGATCTTCTTTATCAATGATGCTGAGGGAAGTAAATGCAACCGATAAGAGTGCATCTTCTGGCCACTCAAAAAACCAATCTATGCTGCAGCAATTCACTAGGGAAGGGAACATTCTGCACCTTGATCTGGAAAAAAAATCATTCAATTGCATCATAAAACCACATAATAAATTTATTTTCAAAAGATGGAAATAATAACAAATTTCATCAGTAACTACTTTTCTAATGATACAGTAGATCTTATTTCTTATCAAAAATATTTTTGCAGTGGGAAATGGCATCTTTGGGAACAAGGGCTAGTTTTACAAACAAACTGGGCTGAATTCCTTCGTGTTACAGCTGTGGGTGCAATAGCAAAACATGAAAGGCTAGAATAAGTAAGTTAGGGGTTGTGGTCCCAAACCTTACAGCAACGGAAAATATTCGTTACACTGACATTTTGTGGCCATTTTGAGGATTAACAAATGGACAGCACACTCAAAGCCTTTGCTCTAACTAATTTTATGAGATAACTTTCATGGACATGGATGTTATTCATCATTACATGGAGGAATCCTCTTACATTGAAAGAAAGAAGTAATGTTACCTAGGTCAAATTCCAAGACAGTTCCTTACCACTGTATGATAATTTTCACATACTAGGATATCATTAGTTTCACATACTACAATATTAACAATAAAAATGTTTCACTCCTGGAAATACAAACATACATAAACACACATATATTCAACAAGACCAGAAACTGAACCATGGACTTTCTGATTTTTTACCGGATCCACCGAGCACAATGCTATCCAGTCTTCTTGAAATCAAGGGGAATTGGCAGGGGGTTTATACAAGCAAACACCCCCCAGACTTAAAGCGTAGAAGTTGCCAATACATAGATTACAGCAGAGCAGCATTTCACCCACCCATAAAAGAGGAACGACAAACACAGAAGAGGAATGGAACCACAGACCTTCTAATTTTGTGCTGTATGCACAGACCACTATGCTATCCAGATGCTATGTTCTAAACTTTTTCCATTGGAATTGGCCATCATTCCATCTTCTCACTATCATTACATTGCATTTTTTTCTGTGTGGCTTCTCCTCTTTCTTTCCCCTTTTGTCAACCTGGAATTTTATACATGTTCGCAGCTGATCGGTTCGGGTGAGTGACTGAATGATTGTCTGGCATGAACGGTTCTTTTCCCAGTCGGTATCTTCATTCCCCAAAATTCCTGTTCTACACTTTACCATTGTCTGTGTGCTTGTGTCATTTGTTCCTATCCTTTTCTGTGCTTGTTGTTCCTGCTCTACTAGTGAGTGAAAAGCTGCCCTGCTGCCCTGTCAACTTCCACTGGCCAAGCTAGAGGAGTGTTTGTTAATATAAACCCCTGCCGGTTTCTCTGATTCTAGGATGCCTGGATCACAAAGTGGTTTGAGCATCCACCACAAAATTGGAATGCCCGTGGTCTGATTCCTAATCAAGTTGAATTTTCTTCAGTTGGAATTGGCCATCATTGTGTCATGTGTTGCCTATCTCCTTTCTTTCCCCTTTTGTCTACAGTGAGTTTTATATATGCTCACCTCTGAGCAGTTTGTGTGAGTGAATGCTTGATTATGCTAGCAACAAGGTATTGAAGTTGGGGAAGAATAGATGGTTCATCAGTGTACACTCATGGATAGATAATCTATGGCGTAAACGGAGTCCAATGCTAAGGATGTTTTCGGGTAAGAACCCTTCCTCAGTTGGAGAGTTTTAAAAAATCTTTTCCACTGCACATACATTATGTTTACCTGAATATGTATGTACAATATGCTTACCTGAATGCATCTCCAACTGGACTCATACAGATCACTAAATGTAGGTTATTACGAACTCTCTGAATAAAATATTCAAAGATAGCATCTCGATTGCCCTCTGCAATGCCAGCCTTCTTTGCTGCTGGTCTTGTTCCTTGAATCACCATTTCATATTCATCTGCTTCAAATAAGTTGGGCACTTCACCTGCATATGACATTTAATAGTATTAATACTAATGCTGATCTAGATAAGTTGCCACAGTTATTAATCTACATTTCAACTTTTGCCAGAGATGAAGAATATTTATCATACATCACTGAGCACAGTACGAAACCATCAGCCTAAATATAATATTATTACCTTGAGGCTGACTCTCATACACGGCGTGTAAATGAAGAAAATTAATAAACTGACATGTATGATCACAAGTATGATTCAGACGACCTAGGTACTTCCATCAAAAACACAGATTATTTAAAGAGTAAAAGATGCATTATTGATGAGCTTGTATGCAAAAAGATTGACAGAATTATGGTATAATTCAATCTGCAGGATAATTAATCTCTGCCTGTTTGTTGAAATATGCCACTATAATTCTTAATCCATTTTTTCACCTCCCTAAAGGTAGTTAAATTAACTAGCAAAGCAGCCACTGCTTTCAGTGGGACAATTTCAATACTGATCACAGTGTTTAAGTCATTCATCTTCTTCAAAGTGGCTATCAGGACTAGAGATTTTTGCACAAGAACAAGAGGAAAGTGTTTAGCCTAAATATATGTACTGATTATAGCAGTAGAAATAAAGAAGTTATTAAAATTTTCACACGTGGTAGTTTGGTGGCATGAAACCTAACCCCCAATTTCCCATACACATATTACATGGTATTACAATTCTTAATGGTTTCTGAACTATTGGGTTTTCCAAGAACATAATCCCTGTCTTTGATAAGGTGTTGATTTCAACCCATCATGGTTAGATTACCCATGAGGTAATAGAGCTTGAAGTTGTTCCAAAATTGACCAACAATCTCTCGGTTTTTTTTTCCTCATCCCTCATGAAGAGAATTTAATGGTTAGCCGAGACACGCATTAGATGTTTTTAGCAAGTAGGCAAATTTTTTGATAGTAATTAAATGTCTAAGGTCATTTTGGGCCTAAATTATAGAAATTTAGTCAAAGCCCTACTACACACCATGATATGTACAGTCGAGCCTCTGTATTGGTGGTTTACTTGGCTACCCAGGTAAAAATGTTTGGTCTGAAAACTTCTGTTTTGTCTGATACTGTCTGTCTGTTACTAGTCTGGATTTAAAACATTTTTAAAATTCAATCCAGTTCAGTCCAGTTTAAGTGCGATTTCAGATCAGATATTAATCTGTAAGAGTAGTTACAGACCAGTTAAAAACCTAATATTTTGACCTGAGTACCAATTTAATTCTTTGACTTTGCCTACCCTGATAGGGAATGTTGCAGAGAGTATGAATGTAGGGTGTACACATTGAAGAATGGATTGTTTTAAGTAACTCAGCCATCATCCACACCCACCCTTAGCTCTAGTGGCTATGACAACAAATATACATCCTCCACCCAGACAGCACGTACAGTTTTCGTATCCAGCCACGAAAGGCGACCAAAGAGATACAAGGAATCTCACATTTGATGTTTACGTAACGATTGTGGGGATAATATTGCATCTCTTAAATGACCAATGAGCATATACTGTAGATAAAAACTTGTGAATCTCTAATATAACAATAATGACAACGCAACTACATCCGTTTTTTCATTAAACCAAATTTACTGCTTAACCTTTATCTACCGAGCGTGTCTCTCCGGCACAAAAATTGTGTCCCTAGACTGCCGAGCGTGTTCATTTGGCACATTGATGGACATTTAAAAAACCTTGGTCATTTAAAAAACCCAGGCCAGCAAGGCTTACGACTACGGAAAAACTCGGGAAGTTAAAGGTTAAGATACAAGGTATCCCCTTGTATCCATTCCTTTCATACACGGTATATACAATTCATTTACTGATTGGATCTCCTACTCGAAACTATTTTTAGGTGCGGAGGTTTACTTTAAAGCAACGGTCACAACGAGGAAGTAGCGGTGGTAGCAGTTCGCCGGTATTTACATTTTGCCCTGCGTGTTTGAGATGGAGTTTATTTTATATATGACTCTCATTTTTCTTATCCATCATTTTGAAAGAGATTTTTGAAAGTACTCTTAAGTTGTATTTCAGTTAACGTGAAATGTAGGTTCGTGAATTTTTGTTCTGGCGGTGGATAATACTACACGTGTTGAGTTTTGTCCGGCATCCATCATAAATATTTGCTATGAGTTTTCTAGTTGATTGAGTCGAAGCTGTATTTTGGTAGAAAACTGGGAAGTGTATTGTGAAAGGACAGAGCTATGACCACTTGTCGGCGGCTTTCAAGACTTCTGACAAGAATTCTGGAAAAGAGAATTTCTGCGAAAAAAGGAATCTCATTCAAAATTAAAGGTGAGTGGATTCAATTATACAGAGAGATTACCTGTTTTAGAGCCTTATGGCTAGCATTTTACTACTGTAAACCTCTCGGTATTGCCTCTCAATTTGGAGTCGTGAGCTAGATTTAAAAACTGATAGCAGCTAATAGTTTCATACCCTTGTAGCCTGAGAAAGTGGTAATGATATCAGAAGTTAACGGATTATTCTAGTTACAGTCATTCTATATACAGGTATAATCCTTATTTCAGCATATACTTGTGTATTTCCAACTAATGTAGTCAATTATCCCTTGATTTATCTCTATTTTGATGTCTCTCCTCCCAATGATGTGAACCTCGCATATTTAAAGTTTTTTGTCCTTCTTATCTATATATGTTTTTTGTAGTATTCGCTAAGATGGGCAAAGGCTTTCACTATGGTTATAATGTTGTGTTGAGGGATGGTCAGTGTGAATGATCGAAATATTACAAGTGGATCAGCGGATAGTCTAGAATAGGATGTAGTTACGAGAGGGTAGAACAGAAAAGGGAAAGCAATGAGGACTGCTAAGTATGTGGTTAGTAGTGTAGCTTTCATTCTTAAAAAATGACCAATTTGTGTGATGGATAGAATTAATGGAAGATATTTCGATGAGGGGTCCCACCTTTGATATCTTCTTTTGGTAAAGCAATGATATATTTGTTTAATAAATCGTGTGAATCCTTTCAGGTGGATGTGCTGGCTTCAAATGACTGAATTCATAGACGAAAAAAACACGTAAGGAAGCAATATGAAGTTGCCCTGAGACAAGCTAATACATAATAATTTTACTGACTGTGATGCTGCTGGTCTATCGGCATAATGACATGCATTTCAGCCAGTAATTTATACATCGACATAATTAGCTGTTACAAGAAATTTTACTTTCAAATGAAATGTGTTCGTACATAAACTTGGATGCATTTTTTGTATCTAAGACTGTTATTCAAATTCAGCTTTGAATGAAAATAAAGGTTAATGTATTCTAATTACTTCTATTATCCCTCTCTTTACCAGATTTTTCTTGTTATCTTCTGGCATGTTTGTGGCTTATATTTGTGCAATAATCATTATCATCTCTGATACAGCTACCTTGGTTAATAACCTTTTCCTGGCCTATGTTGACATAATGGGAGAATATTCCTAAAATGTTGGTAAAAGTCTTCAGAAAGACTTATATTTCATTATCTACATTATTTCTAGCTTTAGTTAACTGTGAGCATAATGTTTGGCGGATGATTAAAAATGTTATTTCAAGTTCACAGTGGAGTGTATTAGCAGGCTTAAGTTTTCATCTCTTTTGAATCGGTGGATCCTCCTTCACGAACATATAACTGAAATTTTCCCGGGTTTGCTTCGTCTTCACATCTCCTTCATCAGGTAAATGATACAAATACATTGCACAATGTTACAATTACATTTTGCAGTGTATTAATATCACTATGAAATTAAGGATATATACATTTTGAAATATCGAAGTCCTATAAGGTCGACAACTATTGATGGAATACTACTATCGGCCAATCGACATTCGATATCACTGGCAGGGTATTCCTACACTGCTGGCTCGCCGTATCTCTTCGTATCCCGCTCGTAGCGGACATTGACATAGTCAATATCACTTGAATATACTTCCAGGTAGTAGATGGTATCTAGTGCCGATCAGCCTCACTGGTACACGAGGTCCAGCTGATCTCTAGATACTATCCATGAGCGAATCAGATACAAGGAAATCTGTGCTGTCTGGGCAGTGATTTTAAGAATGTAGTCCAATCTCCCAATTGCAAACTTCTTTTGTAAATACACAGATAAATTATCTGATTTTATTTACCAGAATTTAGTATATTGTTGATATCTTCCAAAAATTCTTCAACAACTATCTGCGTGTCAGCAAATAGGAATACTGTGTTTTCATCTTTTACACCTGCATTCATATATAATCTTCTGAGGTCCTCATGAAAAGCAGCATAATCATAACCTCGGGTGAGTTCAATCATGAAGCACCTGCATGGTTAAAGAAGAAGCATATGGCAAATGAGATATCATCCCAAAGGCTGGCTAATCAACCAAAGATTTGAAATTTAAGCCATTTCTATCCATGAACTTTTTTGGCTGCCCTGATTCCCTTTGTGGTTCATGTGCTTCTGGAACCGCAATAAGCAACTTGCAGCTAACTATTTTGGTCTTCCAGAAAAAAGAGCTTGCCCAGTCAGCATGACATGTCTGACTAGGAAGGGAATAGAACCTTTAACAAACAGGAAATCACCAACCATGAAATTATGAACCAAGAGAGGAACTGCAAAGCATACAAAACCAGAAGCAATAAGCTAATAATCAGCAAAATTTGAACAGCATATAATTGTCAACCCTAAAACTTACTTCTACTTAAAAAAATGAAAGTTCCTCAGTAAAGATAAGTTATACATACAACACATATACACTGCACCAAAAGACATTTACTTGTATCCACAAAGTTGGGCGCCAAGTCTTGTCAAACTCTGCTTTCCCATTCCACCAACTCCTATCAACAATGCATTGCCCCTTTCTGAACGGAGTATTCGGGCCACTCTAGAAATATGCTCCACAGCATCAGAAAAAAATACTAAATGCATCTCAATGGGAGAAGACAAGTTGTAGTCATCAAGGTATTCCTGAAAATAACCAAATTATGTCAATTTTGAGTTCACTCAAAACTAGCCATGCTACCACATTTAATGGCATCATCAATGTGCTAATGAGAACAAAATTTACTCTGAGGAAAAACTACTGGCTTTGAACAGGATTCAAACCCTGAGCCTTTGAAACTGTACATAGTGCTTCATCCATTGAAGCTACTGAGACCACATAACAAGATTTTTGGGTGCTCTTGAAGATCCTGTACACCTTTTCCCCCCTCCTGTACATACAACTCATGCCATTCAAAGATAGATCGATTATCTTTTGTGGAGGATTTCACAGAAATTTAGTTATTGGGATTGACTAAATTTCTCTACTCCGACAGTTTAAATAAAGCATATCGCATGTCCAGCCATTAGAATTTGAAAAATAGATTAGAACATAAAAATTGGATGAAATTATGAAATGGCACTTATCAACACCATTACAGCAAAACTCACGAGCTCTCAAATTACTCAAGCAAATAAAACCAGAGGAAAATCAGATATATATCATGAGAAAGGGCAAAAACCAGAAAAGTGAGACATGAGAGATAAAACAAGGCTTACATATTATTGTAATGATGTACATATTCATTAGTTAACATCAAAATGGAGTTAAAGGGATTGGATGCATTTATATCAGAAGAGAGAGTAATGGTGATGCAAGAGAATAGAGGAGACTTTTATGGATGACCATTAGAGTTAATCTATTTGACAACAAACATTACTTCTTTAAAAATATGCATAGCTATGAATACTATGTAAATATGCTATGCAAAATATTTACTAATATAAATATAAAATGAAATAATTAATAATACAATTAGTAATAACATACAATGATTAATAATTTAAATATTTAACAGCATTGCTTGAGATTTTCAGATTAACTGGACCTAGTTCTATCAATACAGAACTACGGTGTTGGACCACTTTCTGTCCTATTAAGAGAAATTTAGATACCACAGATTCATATACAAACATAAAGTACCACGTCAGTATTGAGAATAAATCGAAGTTTCATAAAAATTTAATAAAAAGATGAAGGTTTAACATTGCATTATTCATTCAGTACCCAATAGGAAGATTGGTTTGGTAGAAGAGGATAGTGTTACCTTGTTCCATAATTTTCACTTTAAATACCACGACTCTTCTTTAAAAAATAAGTATGAGCTTACTTGGAGTATATTTTTGAGCTTAACAACATCTGTTATTTCTTCGTATATTCTTTCTGATCTCTCAACCATTGGAAACATAAAATCTCCAAACATCAACCATGGTTTTTTGAAATGCCCTTGCTCATCCTCAATGACGGGCTGAACTATTCCAAAAAAATTATGAGAGCACACCTCTCGCATTTTTTCATAGAAATATCTTTGATCGCTTTCGTTTATCAGACGATCATGGAAGACACGCAAGCACTCGTGGTAAAACAGCCTGCAAGGAAAATTTTCTCTGTTAATTGGACAGAGTCATTCAAGTTATGGGAGTTAGAATATGGTCATCAACCAGCAAATAAAATGCCATGAGTAGAGAGAAACATTCTCATAAATGGTAGTAGAACTAAGTCATTATTCCTAAAATGTTGTTTACATAAAATGAAACAACACATGATCTGACAAAACCAAATACATTAGGGAGTAAATTCACAACCTTAACCACTCAGAAAAAATATATTATTAATACATGTACATGTATATCTTCTAACACTATATGTACCAGATATGTCCTTGAGCTCCACTAAATACACTCCTAAAACATGTCACCATTTCATCTCATAAAAAACTTACACCTTTACACAGCTAGTGACCTAACACACGCCCATGCAGCGGCTTGCGGGGTATTGTGTTGATGTAGATGTATCCACAGTATGTCTTCAAGGTCCTAAATATTTATGATTTGTTCAGAAAATATCTTCTTCATTCACTTGAAAGGAAACATATACATAATACCACATTTAAGGATCAATCATGCCCCTAACTAGAATTATTGTCTATGATATCCAATTTGGTATAGTATTGTGTTTTGGCTAATCTGTAGAGGTTTCCATAGGTGAGATTCTCATTCAATGTATTATATACATGTAATACATCAAGTGGAGGAAGATATTGAGATTTTCTTTAACATACAATAATATTTTAGGAACATAAAAGCCGTAAACAGTCAAAGTTTTAAGTTTAATAAATGGTGGCTAAGAAGGTTCCAATGGTGACGAGAGTGTGAATAACCAGACAGCTTTTTTTTCAAAACAAAAGTAGATTTGAAGCCAGTTGCATTGCCCAAGATTTCTCAGCCGTAATCGAGGTGGCTGTTGAAAAGGACATAATATAGAGATCTGAGATACACATAAGGGATTATCTGTCTCAGTTTTCTAAGTAAAAAGAAATAATTTATGTTGACCTCAACAACATGAGAGGAACAATTCAGTTTAGAATCCAGAGCTCCCAGAGTACTCTGAGCAACTTCATTGGTTCCATATTCTTTCTTCTTCTTGATGCCGTACACTATCCAATGCGTTGGCTGCTCAAGCATCACTCTCTTGCCTGTTGAAACAGGTCCCCAGTATCTCTAACCGCTGTCCACTCTTTGATATTTTGTGTCCATGAACTTTTTCTTCTCCCTCTTGGGCACTTCCCTTCAACTCTCCCTTCCAAGATCAGACTGAGGATTTCGTACTTTTTCCCTCCCAGGATGTGCCCACGATAATATATTTTCCTCTTCTCAATTAACTTCCTCAGCGAACGATCAAGGCCTGTTCTTTGCAGGACCTCAGTGATTGAAACTCTCTTGATCCATGAAATTGTTCGTTTTGAGGAGCTGTCTTAAGAACCATATTTCCATTGCTTCCAGTCTTTTCATTGATGTTTTCTTAATCATCCAACTTTCCACTCCATACCATAAGACGGGTATTATGTAGCACTGCACCACTTTTATTTTAAGAGCCAAGGGAGTGTCTTTATGGATCAATATATTATTTAGCTGCCGGAATGTTGTTTAAGCTGTACCTCATCGAATTTTGATTTCTCTGTCTGATTTCTGATTTCTGTGTGCGGGATACACGAGGGCGCGGCTTACACGAGTAAATATGGTATAAGGATGCTGAAAGCATAGAAGCCATCAAGTTCTTTTATAAAAAAATAAAAAGGATTTAATTTTATAACTGCATGACCAAGAGGACATACAGTAGAACCTCAATTATTCAAGATAATGAGCAAAACTACAGGAAACTTGGCAAATATGGTCAAACAGGGTAAGAACACTGGCGTAGCTAGGGGGGGGGTGGTCCGCCGCAGGCGCGCACTTTTAAGGGGGCTGCACTGTGGGGTCTGCAATTTTTCCATAACTGAAACATAATTTTAAGTATCAGTTCTTTTTTATTACCTTTATTATTCCTATAGGAAGGACGCTAGATTCAAAGGATTCAAGAATCTTTTGGGATATGGAATCGGGTTTGATTTTCAGAAAATTGAGGACCCATTCCTCCTATAGTAAAAACATATTCAAAGAAATGTGATTGTATGGTTTTGTGATCCTTGGCACCAAAAACCCATATCAAACTTTACATAACCCTCCATATATCTTCTTTAACTTAATTGAAAAAGGTAGTTTCATAAACATAAGATACTTTCAATAGAAATGGGCAACTCTAAGTGACATTTTACAAATTATTGAGTGAATTAAAAGTTCCAATGAGAAGGACATCAATGGTATCTCTAACAAACTTATGAAAAGCCTAAAGTAATGCATCAGTGAAACTCTTAGCAATATTTTCAGTACTTGCTTGCCATCAGGTAACTTCCCTTTGGGTTTAAAGCTTTCAAGAGTGATTCTAGTGTCTAAAAAAGGTCCTAGAGATGATTCTGAATGCTATCAGCCAATCTCAATTATTCCAGTTTGCGTAAACTTTTTAAGTGGTGATCAAATCTCAGCTATATAGCTACCTTGAAAATAATAAAATTCTAACTTCTTCTCAATATGGTGTCCGCTAAGTTAAGACAGCTATTCAGTCTGTTTAGATTCTTGGGTCATGTGGCGATCGTACCTGTTTCCTTTGATCTAGCGCAAGCCTTTGACTGTGTGTCTTATCATATACTTCTGGAAAAACTTCAGTATTATGGTGTCTCTGGAGTTGAGATTTTACTGCGTCAGTTGTATATTTCAAATCATTTACTATGTGTGGAATCAAATGGTGTGCAGTTCCCAGCACTCCCCATCCATTACAGTGTTCCCCAAGGATCAGTTCTGGGGCCTCTTTTGTTCCAGGTGGATGACCAATGATATTCCATGTAATATTTCTCTGAATACAGTCATGTACTTTTTATTCACGTATCGAAGAACACTTCTGTTGCTGCTGATCTAGCTGATCAGACTCTGACTTAAGTATATGATTGGGTTTAATGGGCTCTTATTAAATTTTGATAAAACCTGGAAAATAATTCTCATTATCTTGAATAATTGAGGTTCTACTGTATGTCCTCTTGGTCATGCAGTTATAAAATTAAATCCTTTTTATTTTTTTATAAAAGAACTTGATGGCTTCTATGCTTTCAGCATCCTTATACCATATTTACTCGTGTAAGCCGCGCCCTTGTGTATCCCGCACACCCCCATTTTCGGGCAGACTCGTGAGGAAAAAAATTATTTTTATCAAAAAATCAATTTTATGCCCTTGAGCCTGCATTATTGTGTCATAACATGAATGCACGTTCTTTAATAGAAATTCAGTGCCTAAGTTAAGTGTTGATGTGCATCTTTCTCATGAATTTATTGTGTTACGATGTAATATCTATTACATGAGAAATGTTGCTACAGTTACGTGATACCGAAACAAACTCTGACTACGATTTTGAAAAGACTTAAAGGCGCCACAGCCCCTTGCGGCAGCTTACAGGATACAATGTAGATACAAATTTGAATACATATCAGTCCTAAAATATGTTATCTTACGTTACTTCAAAATACTTAACAGGTTTACTACCACACCATACTTACCAATTTACATCAATATATTCACTTTGGAGAAACAAACGACAGGGATTTGAGGTAAAATGGTGTGCGGCTTACTTGGAAATCTGGAGGATTCGTGTAAGCCGCGCACCCCTGTTTTTTCACCGGCATTTCCAGAAAAAAGGTGCGCGGCTTACACAAGTAAATACGGTACGTTTTTATGAAGATACATATGAAATGCAGTGCATTAAGCAAATACTGATAAAAACTGATGTATCTTAAAGTTCAATTCCTTGACTTAATTTAGCAAAATATCTTAGCAACATATAACATTTTTAGAGTAGTTCCCAAATGGGAAAATTCTTTCACTTGATATAATGTTTGTTTCTCAAGACTTATGGTGGCTTAAATCTTCTGGATTTATTTCATAAACCATAATTTGGTTTTCATGGAAATGTTATTAAAGTTTGACTTAATAAGATTTTTCCATGCCATTCAGCATTCTCAATTGATATTTTTTTATTTTCAGAAAATACTAAGTAATGTAATGAGAATATATCAAATGAAGATACTTTGTAGATGAAGGAAAAGCAAAATATTAAAGTGTTTTATGCTAAGAACAGGAAAACTTTAATGGGGTGGATTTCAATCCATAAGTGAAGGCCTGCCTTATACAATTAAAACCACATCTAAAAGGTAAAATGTATAGAATAAAGTTGTGAGTTATTACAAGATGTTCTAAAAATATTACGAAGACATTTTTCAGATTTGTAGATATTTTGTATTTTATGCCATTTTAGAATGTTCTATTTAGTATAGTTTAGTTTCACTCAGATGGATAATTACCTCAACATTTGATCTCTTTCTCTAAGAGATCCAGAGTTAGCCTGAAGTACACCTTGTATGCATTTTGACAAATCTCTGAGGTTGTATATGTAGTGTGACTTGGCAGGGGTTGGCAGTAAATCTTCACATACACGTGCATAAATGTCAACTGCTGCATTCACTATCGAGTCAGTCATATCCTGAATTGCTGGAGTGAACTCTTCAAAAAACCCAACAAGGATACTCTGAATAGAAAGGAGTAAAAGAAAAATGCCCTTCACCACATGCTTAGGAGGCAAAGAATTCCAGTTGAAGGTACTGGCAGAAAACTATGTGCATAATATTTTCTCCCATTTAATCATTATGATGAGTGGAGCTCAGCAACTATGAACTAGGAATCATATTTAAAGGTAAGTTGAAGGAGACAATTCACAATAAAAAAATTTTCAATGCTCCACTTGATCAAGAGTTCATGTAGAAAGATTAATCTTCAGTTTGATGTTCCCTCTACAAAGGTTTTTATCTTCAAGTGGCTCTCATCCCATTAAATAAAGTACACTAAATTTCCAAGTTTATTATTTATATTAACTTAATTTCTATTTAAAGCATCTTCCTTTTCATTCAAATTAAAACTTCTCACCACAAAAAAGACAAATTCAATAAAAAACAGAAACCTATAGAGAAACATATAAAACAGAAAGCAAGAATTTGATAAAATGAGTATCAAAGGCAATATCCACATCTTGCTCTCAGGTTAGAATTTGGAGGCAAATATATATTATATTATTTGGAGGTATCAATTTCAAGGCATGTAATATCAAAACTGACAGGTCAACAAGTAATCACGAGATTTTTGGCCATCTGCTCTCCCTCTCTCTCTACATGATAGCAGACTAGAGTAGAGACATGCACTTTGCAATTAAAATGCCATTATTTTTCAGATTTAAAAGGTTTGAGAGTGATCAAAATGCCATTTGTACCATTAGGGTGTTAACTGCCACTTGACTTTTCAGAGAATACTAAGAACCTCTAATTCAATCATTTTAAAACAATGATGAACATAATATCCTCAGTTCCTCCTGAATTCTCACCTTAAAAATCTGTTTCAGAGAAAATTCATCTGGTGACTTTAGGTTCAGCATGGCAAAGTGGCGTACAAAGCGGGGAGTAAGAGGGTTCCGTCCGCCACCAGGAGGAGCACAAGCAGCCATCAGGACCACATCCACAATATCTTTCCAAAAGAGTTTTTCTCTGTCATACATTCCACCAAAGTCCAGGTATTGCCTATCAAAACATCAGACAAAAACTATTAAAACACTGATATTTAGGGATATTATTTATTTCATGAAGTTATTGAAGGCATTGGATGGTGTCAGAAGCCTATACCTACACATGAAGAAAGAATTTCCACTATAAATGAATAGATACATTTGTTCATGAGCTATAAAAGATAAGGAACATGTCATGGGTTGAAAAATACAATCACAGGGAAGTAATTAAAATGTAGATAGAGTGAGTAAAAGGCATTTTTAAAGCACAACAATTATGTAGTCTGGAAAATCTTGTAGATTAATTTTTTACATTCAAATACAAAGTTTTAGGAGGGGATACTTCTGGCAAGCATAGATATCAGCCCCAGAAATTTTGAGGATGGCTACCATCCTCATAACTCATACAATGCCATGGATTGCCCCAGCAAACAAAATGCTTTTGCTGATGCCTTACATTTCTGCTCCGAGCTTTTTTGGGCAATGGGTGTTATTTTGAGAAATGAAAGCCTGATGATTTCTGAATACAAAATATCTGTGGGATACAAAATGTACAACAGGATTTTGGACATGGTGGATGAAATGTCATTCAATCAGTTTGAAAACCTACACAAAGAGGATGATCCAAAAGTCATATCTGGACAGAATATTGTCATGGAAATGTTTAGGGATGAAATGAATAGGTTGAATTAGGATTTATCTTCTGATGAAGCAATTAAAACTTCAAGTGAAATGTGTCACATACCTTCAAATATTAAAATAAAATTGGTGATAGATACAAGAATCCATGGAAATTGGATCTTAAAATCCCTGCAGAATAGAGTGTCTAACAAAATCAGGAGGATGAACTCTATAAAAACATGGGAGAAGGAAATCCTGGCTGAAGGGACATGAAGAGAAAAATATTAGGTCTTACAAAAAAGAAACTATGATCACTTTTTGGAGTGTCCATCAAACAGCAGAGACACAACCACTAAAATTCTACAAAAATAGTCGATGATGGCAACATTTCCTATTTTGTCTAAATATTTCAAATTTGGAGCATCCTCTTCTTATTGAAAAGTTCAAAAACAAACAACATATAAGAGGTAAAGCACAAGGTATGTTTCCTGGAAAGAGAGAGCAACTGACAAGAAGAAATAATGTATTTAGTCATCATTTTTCATGAGCAGGTATGGAAATGAATCCCTCACTTTGATCCTGCTTTGATTAATAACACTAATTAAACTGGCAGTTAATACAGGGTACAAGGAAAGAGGACCTTGTCACACAGGGATGAAAGTACAGAAACCTTCATAAATGTGCTAAAAAAACGATACATTCATACACAGACCAGTATGGATTAATATTTTGTGGAGAACTTCTGCCATTGGTGTTCATTTGCTTGCAGGAAATTTCAGCCCAAGAATCAAGCAAAAGGTAGATAAAGCAGTAAAGTTTTACTTGAACGTGTATGTGATATCCACCAAGTCTGAAAAGCTTGAAACACATACTTATGAGGCTTACTTGCATTATATTATTAAGTGGGTCAAATATTACATACCACCTTCTTAAGGAAGATTGTTGTTAGTTGGGGGAGCCTTTGACAGGAGCTAGGGCACCTAGATCTTGAGTGGTCCATTTTGCCAACCCCATGTTTAACCTGCATACCACATGCAGACAGGGGATAAGAGCACCACGGTGAAGGTATGAATGGGCACCCATTCATACCCTCATCCGGGCCCAACATCGCTTAACTTCAGTGACCTTACTGGAACTGGTGTTTCAATGAGGCTAGGCCCTTGCCCACATACTTAAGGAAACAGAAATGACCCATTTATACCTTGCATTGTTATTTGTGGTGAATCTAAAAAGTTATTTTTTTATGGAATGATGTATACTAATACAATGACATGATATGAGTCCTCCCTGTTAACGTACCTGGATACTGTAACCACAGATAACCGTTAAATCTAATATCAAAGGACATTCATGATTGGTTGACTGCAGCCCTTCACCCTTCCCTATCTAATGCTAGTTCCCTTACCTCCAGGTATCTCTTCCTATATGCCTTCCTCTTTATTTGGTCCATGAACTTATTACTTTATCTTCCTCTGGGGGCTTTACCCTCTATTTCGCTTTCAATCATGTTCTTCACAAAGCCATTGTGTCTCAGGGTGTGTCCAATCCATCTTGTTATTCTTTTCTGTATGGTGTTCCATATGGCCCTTTCCTCTTCCACTCTTCTGTACACTTCATCATTTCTTATTTTGTCCATCCATTTTACCCTCAGCATCCTCCTCCAGCACCAAGTTTCAAAGGCTTCTATTCTTTTCTGGTCAACTTTTCCGATGGTCCATGGTTCCTGCCTGTAGAGTGCTACGCTCCACACAAATGTTTTCACATACTGTTTCCTGGTTTGTATTCCTAACTTCTTTGAACACAGCAGATGCCCTTTTCCCATGAACGCCTTCTTAGTTTGGGTTATTCTCTGCTTGATGTCCATTGTTCTTCCGTCCCACGTGATGGTGCTTCCAAGATAAGTGAAGGAATCCACTTGCTCTAATTTCTCTCCTCTCAGGGTGACATCCACATTCAGTTTCTCTCTTCTGCATACTAGGATTTTGGTCTTCTACTTACTTATTTTTGTTGTATTCCTGGAGAACTTGGTCCATTACATTTAGTGACCTTTGAAGATCATCGCGATTACCAGCTATGACTGCGATATCACCTGTGAAGCAGATCACATTTATTTCTAAGCCATTTATATAACCTCTGTTTCAGTCCAATTTCTTATGCTTCTCATATGGCCTCCTTCAAGTCCATGTTGAACAGTGCTGGTGAGAAGTTGCCTCCTTGTCTTGCTCCTTTGTTAATTTGTGCATCTATCTGACTTCCTTCTCTCATTCGCATTGAGACGCCTTGCTTCCTGTATATTTTGTAGATAATTCTTTCATCATCATAATAATAAATAATAAATCTTTATTCCACCATTAGTGATACAAATTAAACAATATTTCAATTTCCAAATCGAATGTGGAATTAGGTACCCCAGCAGATATTATCCAGTTTTGGGGTTATCATCATATTATATTAACAGAGGCAGACACTTATTTCTCATGTTTACAATTGACATACATCCCAGCAAATCACTTTAATACAATTCATGTGTCCAGATGATTAATAAAGAATAATTTAATAAAATTCACAATTATATAAATGAAATAAAAAGAAAACAATACTTTGCAACAAAAACTTATACAACATATACTGCATAACATATTCATACATAAAAATCAAATACAATATATATTCACGTACGGTATTTCAATAAATTTTCAATATCTTTTATAGAAAATAGCCATAATTTTACCTTTCTTAAAAATATAGCTATAGTGGCACAGGTTTTTATTTCGAATGGTAGTGAACAAAACAAATCCATTCCGAGTTTTTCTAGCAGTCTAAACATCTTGTTCAACTCAACATTGTCGAAGACTTTCTCCAGGTCCACAAATGCGACATACATTGGCTTGTTTACATGTGTCGTTTTCTCCACTATTACTCTCAGGCTGAGTATGGCCTTCCTAGTACCCCTGTTCTTCCTAAATCCAAACTGGTTCACTGAGAGGTTTTCTTCAATCTTTCTTTCCATTCTTCAGCTTATTATTTGTGTTAGTATTTTGATGGATTAGACACTAGACTCAAGGTTCTGTGCTCCTCACATCTCTCAGTCCTTGTCTTCTTCGGTATCAGTATTATTATGCTCCTTTGAAAATCCTCTGGAAGTGTTCTGCTTTGGTAGCTATTTCTGATTATCTCTAAGTTATCCTTGGCTTTACTTCTGAGTGCTTCAATGAATTCTCCATTGATGTTGTCTTCTCACGGTGCCAGGGGTGCCCATTGCCCCCAATGCTGATGGCACATTCCCCCCAAAAGCAAATACCCCCCTCCCCTCAGCCAGTATACAGCTACTTACTAGGTTATAATTTGAGAGCCTGTCCAAGGTAGTATGGAATAATGCTGAGAGGGACAGAGGATTCGGGAAGTTTTTTTTTAATTATTAGCTTCACAAAATCATTTTTAACACATTTCTGGCTAAAAATCTTAAATCACACGCGTAGTTGACCACTGTGATATCCATATTTTTAGGGGGCTTGGCTACAATGATTTATGACCAAACCCTGAAAAACAAACTCTTAAAAAATAGAAATAAAATCTAAAGAATACTATTGTGCTTATGTATGGGAACTAATTAAAACTCAATATAATGCTACAAAAAAACCATAAGGATGTGAGTTTATTTTTTACGATAGCATGCTGAAAAAAGGAATAAATTGTGCAAATGAGAATCGTTTAGTTCTTATATTTTATTAAAGTACCTGAAGGCTTCTTTCATATTTCAAATTAAGAAAAAATATATTGAATATTGCGCACCTAAAACTATACATCTAGATCCTGTATCTAACAAAATAGGCAGTCAACTTACTGCAAAGACACTATTATGATACTTTATACCACACCTCACAGCTATATACAGCTCTCATGAAAGCTTATGGCGTTCAGATGAGCGGCATTTGAGTTGTCCACATCATACAAATTCCATAATTTGACATGCAGTCATGCATGGCACAATTGCTGAGTCTTCGCTTTCCCCTATGTCCCTTTTCCCTACCCCTTCCACCAAAATTTACCCCTCTGCGACATCTGCACATCCAAAGGACATAAGCTTTCGCGAGAGCTGTGCCAGTGAAATGTGCAAAAAATAAGGGCATCTAAATAAACCAAGCATTTAAAATTAACATTTGTCTTCAATTTAATGGAACCCATTTACATCATTATTCATAGCTCATATTTACAAATAATACTGGTAAAAAACTCAAATAATAATAATAATAAAATAATAAAGATAAAATCAGTACTGTGTGATGGAGGTAATATTTTGACTACCATACCCTTGATGTCCTTTATAAAGTAGTAGTTTATTTCTTTGCTCACTTGACAAAGCAAGTTTTTCTATAACTTCACTGTTGTTAATGGATTTTAAAATGTCTTTTTCGGAAGAAAAGACAAGCATGTCGGAGAGCCAGACATCTCCCATGCTGCTTCTCAGCCTATTTTTTACAATTCTTAATCTGCCCATATCCTCTGATGAGCAACTTGTTGCTGGCAATATCAGAAATATCTGGTATAACATCATTAGGTAAGGAAATCCAGAAATATTTAATAAACACCTATAAGGCCCAGTGAATTCTTTCTTGACCCATTGATCCAGAAATCTTTGATCTACTTTATTAGGATCTGTACTTGGACCATCAGGCTTGTCGTCACAGGAACCTTGGGGGTTACTTTTGTCATTATTTTGGCTCAGACTCTCGTCATTCAAGCTCAGTACATCTGATGAATCAATGCTCGGGTACCTAACTTTGTACAGTTGACTAAATACATTAACTTCCTCACAAAGTTCTTTGCCATCGATTTCGTATTGCTCACACAAGTCACTGATGAGAATCGGCCTTAGAGTACTATCCATTTTTTTTAACAACATTGAGTAAACCTTTGTGGGAAAAGTGAGTAATTTGTTTGACAATATTCAGTGAAATTTCTGGAAATCGATCCGGCGGCTGAAGACTAAGGAAATCAAGGATTTGAAAGTACACTCCTGATCTTATTTTTGCTTATTTCACTTCTGATCTTACTTAGAATGTGTGTACATATATGTATATTGTAACCTTTTACTTTGTCCTCCTCTGAACAAGGGTGCACTCATGGAGGGAAAGGGGTGGGGGGGAGTGCTGGATGTCAATGTTATTAAATATTTATGATAAGCTAATATAGTTTTACAATTAAAAAACTGAAAATAGCATTATTCTATTATTTGTGTAAATTTCTCGGGCTCGCCACCGGGTAAGATATTCATAGGCAGCCGGCATTTCCGGTTCCGACTCATTACCCATTCTCAAGGCTACTGATGCGAGCTTGAAAAGATCATTTAATTTGGCTCTAGGCGGGGCGGGATTGGTCGAGCCCCGATTGTTGTGATGGAGGACCGTTGACCAGCGGGGACTTAGCTCTGGCGTTCTGAATTCTTCTCAGAATTCTATTCCAAGAGTTGCTGATCGTGTAACCAGTATCCCGGTTGAAATTCTTCCTCTCCAACCTTATCTCTATCGCCTCTTTGGTTAAGCGGTCCCAAAATTGGCCGGATCGCCAAAGAACAGTCGTGTCATCCCAAATGATCTTATGGTCCCGACTCAGGCTACGCTCAACTACTGCTGATTTTTCCAGTTGACCAAGCCGGAAATGCCTACGGTGTTCCTTCAGACAAGTGGATAGTGTTCCCCCCGTCTTCCCCACATAGACTTCACCACATCTGCATGGGATTTTATATACCCCCAGAGTCATGAGGTCAACTGGGTCCTTTGCCCTCACAAGGCGGTCTCTTAAATTGGCCATATGTCTATGGATGCTTTCAATGTTGAATCTCTTCAGAACCCTCAAAATTTTCCCAGATATGGTAGATACATATGGCAAAAAGGCCCTGGCCATAGGTTTAGGTCGGTCAATCTCCAAATCCGATTTTCGTGAATTTTCACGGGACTTTTTGAAGGCCATCCAAATTTGCCGCTCTCCATATCCATTTTGCCGAAAGGTTTTCCAAAGGTGGTCCAATTCAGCAGGAAGACTCTCTGCGTCAGATATTGACCTCGCACGATGTATGAGAGTGGAGAGGACAGCACTGCATTGAGAGGGGTGATGGTGACTAAGGCCATTTAGGTACAAATCTGTGTGTGTCGCCTTCCGGTAAACGCTATGCCCCAGCTTGCCATTTTTTTTTCGGTTGATAAGGACGTCAAGAAAGGCGACTCTATTTTTTTTCTCTATCTCCATAATGAACTGTATGTTAGGATGTTGGTTGTTCATATGGTCTAAAAATATTTTAAGAGCTTCCGGTCCATGAGGCCATATAATAAACGTGTCATCCACGTATCTGAGGAAACAAACTTACGTCCGAAGTGTGATTGAGCCCCAATCTTCCTCTTCAACCTCGCTGTTGTCCTTTATTAGGTTTTCTTCCAGCGGCGTCAGCCCTTGGAAGAGTTCTTCGATGTATTGCTTCCATCTACTCGCAATGTCTTCAACCTCTATCAATATGTTCCCATTCGCATCTCTGATGTTGTTGCTTCTCGTTTTCATCTATCCAAACTGTTTATTCACTAGCTTGTATGTTGTTTCAGTGTTCCCTTTCTTCATGATCTCATTGACTTCCTTGCAGCAGCTTTCCATCCAATCCTCCCTACACTTCTTGCATTCTCTATTGACATGGTTCCTTAGCTTCTAGTAGAGGGTTGCCTCTCCTTCATTTCTACGGTTCTTGTATTTTCTTCTTCCTTCTATTAGTTTCTTAATCTCCGTCGTTATCCATGGCTTCTTCGTGTTTGCCGTCTAACTCACCAGTTGCTCCTATGCTACTTCTGTGATTGTCCTTTTCAGCTCATCCCATTTTTCTTCGATGCCCATGTCTGTCTCATTTTCCATTTTCCTACCAACAGCTGCGGCGAATCTCTCTATTCCCTTCTTCGGCCAGAATTTTCATATCCTACCTCGGTTCACGTTTTATCTTCCTGATTTTCATGAATCAAAGGTGGCTGTCTATGGCTACTGATTGTGGTCACTGTTTATATCTGCACCAGGATAACTCTTAAGCCCTGGTTACATGATACATTAGCCCGTACGAGTTACTGTACGAATGCATGAACGCAAAAATTCATTGTGTAACCACACCAACTTGTTCGAATGCATGAATGCGTGAACAAGGAAATAGAACCTGTTCTATTTGGTTCATGCATTCGTTCATGAACTTGTACATGAACACGTACAGGCTAATGTATCGTGTAGCCAGGCCTTTACACTGGTTTACCTGGTTTTTGTATCTAACTCTGGCAAGTATATAGTATATTTGATATTGGGCTATATCACCTGGCATCTTCCATGTGTACCTCCAATGTGGATGGTGCTCGAAGAGAGTGTTAGCTACTACTATACACTTCTCATTGCAGAACTCTACCAGTCTTTCTCCCTCGGCATTTCTTTTGCCCAGTCCGAAATATCCCACACCATTTCCTTCATTTCCCTCTCCTACCACTTTGTTCCAGTCTCCCATAATGATGAGGTTTTCTTTCCCCTTCACTATCCCAAGGACTTCTTCAATTTGCTCATAGACTTCTTCTATTTATTCTTCCACATGGATAGACTTTGGCATGTAGACCTGCACGATCACTGTGTCTGTCGGCTCTCCTTCCAGCTTCACCATCAGGATCTTTTCGCTGACTGACTTTACTCTCCTGCCCCATTTTTTCTTCAGTATGATGCCTACACCTGCAATCCTCTGGTCATCTCCTGAATATATCACTCGGTATCAGTTGCTCCAGTTGTCGTCTGCCCCCGCCCACTTGATCTCACTGACTCCCATTATATCTACTCCAAGCCTCTCCATCTCTATCTTCATGTTCTCCAGCTTCCTGCTCACCCCTACAGATCTCACATTCCATGTTCCTATTCTGCACTTGTCCTTACTGACTGATGTAACCCTCCCAGCAGTTCCCACCTAGAGATCTGATCTATCTAGGGACTATTTTACCTCCAAAATATTTTACTGGGAGGAGCACCATCATGTCTCATATATAGTTAAAATGCAGGGCTGCATCTTACAGAGAGACTAATGCGGTAGTTTCCCCATTGCCTTCCACATCACAGTACCCCAGCTGATTCCGTGAACTATCACTATCGCCCATAACTGTGGCTGTTGATACCAGTCTGATCTCCTTGATCTGTGCCATCAATGCCTTCTGCTGAGACTGCTGCCTCTCAGTAGTAGGGTCAATTTTGGGTAGCATGCAAAAGTTGTTTGGCAAGCCAGGAAAATCTTTCCATCACTTGGTCTCAAACCTGTGACCCTCAGAATGGGAGTCAAACATGCTACCACTGGTCTAAATTGGACCCCATCAAGGGATATATCTAGAGTTAAATTGGTGAACCACATCACTGAAAACTCACTGTCTATCACTCTATATGCCATATGTATACTCTACATGGTCAACATTAGGTGGAGGATGATTTTGTGTTGGTTTCTTTGGGGAAATAATAGTGTCTCATTAGAAAAAACAGAACCTCATGCTTGAAAATTGTCTCTGTCTTTTCCATGCTACAATTAAATATGCATATTACTTGATTAGAGTAAAATTGAACACACCTCAACAGTTCAATAGGTGGCTGTGCCCCGTAAGTGTCCAACTTTGGCATGTTTATATCATCAATAAAAATAACTACACGTTTTCCAGGTGGACCACCAAGTCGGTTCTTCTTCTTCTTCTCCAGTTTCAGCTCAATAATATCCTGAGTTCTTCGGCTACTTGTTTGTGCTGAGAAGTTCAATGTAGTTGTCACATAGACACCAGATTCATACATATTCTTAAGAACCGTTTTCGCGATGACAGATTTACCTACCCCTAAAATAAAAAATGAAAAGTGTAAATCCAGGGAAACATTGAGAATTTCACAATAATATATGGAATATAAAACATGGGAGCTGGAAACCTCCTGTATCTCTCACTTCAGTTTAACCTTTAAAAAGTGAAAGTGCCAATATTGGCATGCTGTTTGGTGTTTCTCACTGCCGAAAGTGTAATTTTTGGCTCATTCATCACAGGAAAACATTATCAGGGCCAATTTAAATAAGGCAGGGAGGGACTTTGAAGGACATTTAAATCTGGCATTTAAAGGTTAAGGATCTCAATTTTCTTATGGTACATGAAAAAAAATACTAGTGACAGAGTGGAAAAGCAAATTGAATCATATATATTTTGTGAAAAAAGATTTATTTGCAGCTATAATTTATTTTGTAAATCGGTTTTTAATGCACCACTGTTTTCAATGAGTTTACATCCTTTTCAAGCAACAGTTCAAGTAATAAACAATGTATACATACATTTTGGAAAAAAATGGTAGGAAGGGATAAGTGAGGATGGAAAGATTTATAGTAAGGGGGAGGAATGGAGGGAAAAGATGAAAGGCTAAGCTAGGGAGGTTCCTATTGGGAACCAAATGTAAAGTAAAGGGGAGTAGATATGTTTTTGTTCATGAGGGAGACTTGATTCATGCTACGCTGAATATTGGATGGATAAAATAAGAAATGAAGATGGGTACAGAAGAGTAGAAGAAGAAAGGACCATATGGAACAGCATACAGAAAATAAGAACCAGATGCATTGGACACACCTTGAGAGACAATCGCTTTGTGAAGGGCATAATTGAAGGCAAAATGGAGGGTAAAGTCCCCAGAGGAAGACCCATGAATAAGTTCATGGACCAAATAAAGAGGAAAGTACATAGGAAGATGCTGTAATTGGATCCGCAATTTCTCATACAACGCAGTGTGGCCTAAACAAGTGACTAGCGTTTTGTGGACGGTGTGTCGGGGCCAAGGCATGCTAGCAATGCCTGTCTGTCATGTGGCCGGTCAGCTGTTGTACGTGTCGGTTGTGTGTGTGTGTTGTATTATGTCTGGAATAAAATATTCCAAACCGGGAACCATGGTGCCGCTCATTTTAACATCGTTATAGGTTATGGGCCCAGGGACTAAGTAATTTAGTAACTACGTTAGGAGTTCTAACATGGAAGAAGAACCATATAGAATACCGCTTTTAGACGGGAAGAATTATAGTGACTGGAAATTTAGAATGGAGGTGTTTTTAGATGAGAAAGAAGTCCTGTCACCTGTTGAGAAGTCGTTCGAAGTCCTGTCAAAACCCTACGCAATATTAGCAAGTGACAACGAGTCCACACGAGAAAAGAAGCAAAGAGACATTATGCAATTACGGAGGAACGATAAGAAGTGCAAAAGTCTAATAATACAGAGAATACAAGATGGGCAGTTGGAGCTAGTAAAAGGCAAGGCTACGGCATTTGATGTATGGAAAGCTTTAGAGAATAGATTCGAGAAGAAGTCCGTTATGAGTCAAATGATGCTTTCGAAACAATTACATACGCTAGTGTACGAACCGACAGAGGAATCATTCGGTGAATACTCCCTTAGATTCGACAGACTGATCCGTAACTTACGACAAGCTGGTGAGAAGATAGATGACGATGGAGCGGTAATGGTACCCTCAGGAGTAGTCCTTTAATAATAATAATAGTATCCTATCTACTTTTCCTGGAAACACTTCCAAAGTACCCCAATCAATCATATAATTTCAGGAGAGTAGTTTCCCCAACATTTCCTTTGCATATCTCATTTGAAGCCTAGAGCCCATTTCTCTGGGCAAAATTTCCAAATACTAAATGGAATTGAGAGTACTAGAGTACGAGCTAACAGAGACGGAGAATAGGAAACGAAGATTATGTTGGATGTATAATGACTAAAAATGTGAGAGTTTTCATACAGAGAAATCATAATAACTTCTGATAGAAGAAGGATAAAACAAATGTAGAGTAGAATACATTAAGTAAAGGTTGCCCACAATAGTAAGAGAAAACTCTTCACACTCAACTCCATTGATGAACTGCCTAGGAAAACCTAGTGAAGACCTTTGTGTGGAGTGTGTTGTTTGGCAGCGACACATGGACTATGGTACAATTGGAGAGGAAACAACTGGAGGCTTTTGAGACATGGTGTTATAGAAGATTGTGCAAGTAAGCTGGACAGAGTGAGTAACAAATCAAGAGGTACGAGGGTAGCCTTTTAAGTGTCGGGAATGAAGAAAACTATAAGAGGTACAATAACACAATTTTTTAAATTGTTTTTCAAAGTACTCTCCGCGATAGTCAATGCACTTTTGCATTCGATGGAACCAGTCGTTATAGCATTTATTCCATTCTGAAGTAGGGGTAGTCAAAATGGCTGTTTTGTAGGCATCGACCGCTCCTTCAGACATCTGGAAGCGCTTTCCTCGTAGCATATTCTTGATTCTGGGGAATGTGAAAAAATCATTGGGGCTTAAGTCCGGGCTGTATGGAGGATGATCAAGAACTTCAACGTTTTGCTGTTCCAAAAACGACTTTGTGACTCGAGCGATGTGTGAGCTTGCATTGTCATGATGGAGCGTAATGCGTCGATTTGGGTTATCTTTCCAAAGCTCGGCGATCACTTCTGGCAAGCAAATGGTCGTATACCATTGAGCATTTACTGTTCTTCGGTTTTCAAGAGCAATCGTCGCTACATGCCCTGATTTGGCTATGAACGATGCGGCCATTTTCTTGGCAACGCTGCGATAGCGAACAACTTTTGTCGGTTTGAGTTCACTTTGGAAGACCCATACTGAAGATTGGTGTTTTGATTCAGACTCGTAGCTATAGATCCATGATTCATCACCACTTACGATGTTGTGAACGTGCTTTGATGCTCCTGAGTTGAATCGTTGCAGAGTATTTCGACACCATTTGACTCGAGCTGCTTTCTGTTCTTCTGTGAGGAGGTGCGGTATCCAGCGGGAAACCAATTTTTTAACACCTAACTCTTCGTGTAAGATCTTTTGAACTGAGGTCCCCAAGATGTCCAATGATGCCTGAATCTCACGGTATGTAACATGACGATCTTCCAGACCCATGTTACGTACAGCATCCACGTTTTCTTGAGTGACGGCGGTTTTTGGTCGCCCTTCACGCGGTTCGTCACTGAGGCTAGAGCGTCCTCGCTGAAACTCTGCATACCAGCGATAAACGGTTGTCTTTGATGGTGCTTCTTCGCCAAAAACAACAAAAAGTTCTGCGACGCATTCTTGCTGGGTGAGGTTTCGTCGAAAGTTATAGAAAATTATCGTGCGGTACTGTTCATGACTTAATTCCATCTCGTACAGCGACTTGGGAACTTTGACACGCCACCGTTTTAAAACTATCAGGCCGATCTTAATGAAACTTTGCATGGGCATTAACCAACTTTTATAGTTGCTAGGTGATAAGGAACGTTCTATTCCCAACACTTAAAAGGCTACCCTTGTATTGAGAAAAGTGAAGGAAGACCTGGGCCTGTGCAGAACAGTAAAAAGAAGATAGGGTGGATAGATAGGTCATCTACTGAGGCTTGAGGAATCACAGAAGATAATTTTAGAAGGGGTGATAGAAGGCAAAAGGTATTGAGGAGGACCTGGACTGGAATACTGGAGGCTGATAATGAAAGACATGGGATGCGGACAGTTTTCAGAAATGAAGAGGATTGCAAAGGGTGGAGGGCTATCACAAACCAATCCTGATTGATTGAAAACTAGAGTGGAAGAAGGAAATGAAAATGTTGGATGGCTATTCTGAAGGAGCTCACAATCTTTATGTTACCCTGATGATTTTATAGGAGACTACATATTTAAATATGTTAATCAGGGAGGCCTTACAGGTTTACCCAGGCCTGGAATAATAGTCTCAGTTTCAATACATGCAGTATGAAAACTGACATATGTGTGTTTTCCATTTGGTAAAGCACAAGTCCATCAACTTTCAGTTTGATGTAATATACAAAACCCAAACTCTAAGTTAACATTTATTAAATGAAAAGGCTACATCACCTAGTGGTAATACGACCTAGACATTAAAAAACTGGGAATAAGCATTTTCAAAAATCTTTGCCGCTCAAGATGGTTATAATTAGGAGTAATCTCACATAATATTACATGGGAAAGGAGCCATGTGATCACATAAATATGGACCCACTTAAGGCTCAGGGCATGAGTGATTACCTATGTGACACTTGAGTAATTTCATACAAAATAAAACAAACAATTGCACAAGATAATTTTGCAGAATTATTCACCACAGATTTGTAGTTAATATTTGTATATAACTTAAAAAAATTCAAGAACCTAATGGCAGAATACCTGTTTGACCAGTGAATAGGACAGGCTTGTTGACTGAAAGAAGCTTCTCTGCCAAAAAAGCAAATCTTGTCGTATCAACTGTCGGAACCAAAATTTCAAAATAAGGAATCTCTTTGCTGTATGAAAAAGGTGATGTAAGCTTCTGCCAGAGTTCCAGGCGTCTAATTGAATCATTCATGAAATAGCACCATAGATCATTGCTGGATGGGAGCCTGTATGAAATACATGCAATATTAACAGTTTACATTTCAAAAGACCAAAAGTGATAGATACTCCAGTCGGGATAATTTAGCCCAAAATACCTAGCATCAGGATGCTCTTCAAATTGATCCCTCACAAACACCTCAAATCTCTCTTGATAAATGTCATTCAAATTACCACCAACTGACCAAAGGTATGCAAATACAAAGGTCTGGCATATAAAATTGCTTAGCCTGGGTTTGTCTATACCAGTTTCAACTTCCAAAAATATTTTGGTAAAACAATCTAACAGGCTGCACATCATTGCTACCTTTCCAATGTCAACCTAAAAACAAAATTTTAAAAATGTATAAAGCTAGGTTAGTCTTATATGTGGTATGAACAACTGTTGCTGTTCTGTTAAACATTAAATGATTCAAAGTACAGGATGAGTACATGAAAAGGGGTAGACTTTAGGTTTAATCACATATTTCAACACATAGGTAAAGAACAGGGAAATGAAAGCCTAAATTTATCCTGGATGATATAATTTCAGAATGACGACGTTAGCTAACACATTGGAGACAGGATGGTTTCATTGGTCTTGAGACATATAGACTTCCAAACTCAAGGGTTTCAGTCACTCTCCAGATAAGTCCAAAAATAAAAAAACAAAAAACTTAAGATTTTACCACCTCTTAGAAAATGATCTAAAATAGGTCTGAATATAGTTCGGATAGCTCTTGCTACTAATAATAAGGAGCAACTGAGTCTGTCTACAATGCAGTCCATGGGAAAATAGATGCTCACCCTAATTTGGCACAGTCTCCAATGTGTTAAATGAACAAATCACATTACAGAAAAAAGAATGAACGGAGAAAGTCATAGGTATAAGTTGCTACTGTTTAAATCTACCTGGTCAATTGAACAGATACATTTTTGGTTGACAAATGTGAACCCATCTTCAACATAAGTAAGTATTATTGAACGAAGATATTCTCTAACATACGATGCTTCTGGCAACTTGGACAGCCATGTCTCAAAGTATGGCATCCACTTCATTTCAGCAGCATCAACATAGACCATGCCACAACTGAAAGTCATTGAATAAAAAATAAATTAAGACAATACCATACAAGAAATACATTCAATAATTATGGAGATGGATTTTTTTACAAACCACCACTGTCAAGTAAGAGTATTCATTACTTAAAAATTTTCCAGCCACAAAAATAAGATTACACATCCATGAAATATCATTGAGGACTATAATTTGCCTTTTAAAATTATTGATAAAAATACAATAATGACATTTAATGAAGATTTGTTTTATAATACAACCTTCACTTAGTCTAAACACACCCAACCACTGACTTATTGACACATTACATGGCACCTGTACTTGTGCTAATAACTTAAAATTGCATCCATTGAAAGAAAACATATTGAGAATCCTACAAAAATACTGACTTGACCCCAAAACTATTGTATTTCCTGGACCACAGGAAACAGAGTAATATTCTGGTTTAGTTTAGGCAGAAAAAAATTATAACCATCACCAATTAATATAAACAATTTGACATAAGAAAATGGTATTAATAACTCTCCTGAACAGCAATGGTATTGAAGTTATTCATTATAGAGTCACAGAAACTGATAGATGATGGGGAGTGCAACTCAAATTCACTTCTACAATTCCGTCTGCATGAGATATGTACACCTCTATCCGAAATGCAAAATGGGATGAGTAAAAACAAAGCTATACTCTGAAATCATTAGATACAGGCATTTTTTTCCCACACATATTCAAGAATAAAGTGACCCATGGTACAGGGTACATATGTCATTTTCACATGGTACATATTTCATTTTCAGTGCAAACAAATGGGAAAAAGTCAAGATGTCCATATAAGCTCAAGTTCTTCTGGAGAATAAGATATGAAAGAATTGAGATACAAACAACAAACTGACCAAAAAGAAATACAAGCATCGTTCACTTAAATATTCTCAATAATTACTCAATCATTGATTGATATACTAAAAAATTAGATTGAAACTCCAAATTTTCTTATTTTGATTTCCGTCATCTACATTCATGGAATTTCACATTTGTTGAAGTCACACAGTAGCAGCAGTTTTGCTATACTTAAGTCACAAGCTATTGTGCTAATATCAAAGGATATTCAATTTTTACAAAACATTTTCATGACCATTAAACTCATCTGTTGACATAATTCATCCATATATATATGTATAGTACCTACTTAAAGAGTGGCTGAAATCAAATCCTAAATAGGAAACCAATCATGGACCTTTGCCTAGCCTGGGCAATGAGTGGACTTAAACTACCCAGACATAGCGATCCTCATGGCATGACTGAGGGGAACAACATGTTACGCCCTTAAAATTCAAATAAATCTTATATAATAATTATAGCCTTAAAAGGACATCAAAGAGGATTAAACTTTACTGTGTACTAGAAACAACACTGGTTTAATGTTGCCTTCGAACATTATAATGATGAAAAAATGTAAAACTTAAGCATTCCCAGTGATTACAGTAACCATTGGAAATTTCCTTATCTCATTTCAAAAATCCATCACTTTCAGACTTTCACATTTTTAATGAAATTATCAGGCATCTCATTCATTATGTCATGCAAACAGAAACAATCAATGAAAATTTGTACCAACCGACTGACAGTGGCAGGAGATGCTTGGGCTAGATCCTGGACTTCAAATACCATGTGAACCCATGGGGTCAACTTAATTCTTTCAGAATTAGCAAGGCAAAGCATTTTGTTGTCATCTAATACAGTGTTCATGTTTTCAATCCATACAGCATCAACAGGGCCATCACAAATGATCCACTGATGAATGTCAGCAGTACACTGCTCTCAAAAGAAAAACACAAAGGCCTTCATTATATAGGAAACCTTCCAATTCCTTCAAAAATCCTTGAGATCATTTGGGACAAAACAGTTTTAAAAATAAATCATCAATGATAACATTAAGTAATGACTACATATAACCATTCATTTAAAAATTGTAATGCAGTAAACAGGTTTGTAAACATTCCATGGTAATCAGAACTTAGGGCCAATAAATTGGCCGTTTAGGAGTTAAGACTAGAAAAGCTGTGGCAAATATATCAGCTGCTGCTTTCTTTCTATCTCTCTACTTTCATATCAAGATATCATCTTACCTGAGCGGCAAGGCGTACACCTATTCCCAAAAGACCATCACGCCACTCTAAAGTAGCTGTATTTACTTCTCCATAGAGCTCACCAAGGGTGACAGATTTAGGATTCAAGACATAGGTTTCCACAGGTTTGTAGTAATGCCCGTAAATCCTGTCATCATAAAGTTTTGTGAGGCTATCTTGGAGCACCTAATGTAAAAGAAAAAAATACCATTGAGTAGACCTATCTCTTTTTTTTTTACAATCCTGAGTACATATTCAGTCCTAGCCTGTTTAAACATTGTAGCAAATATTTCAGTAACTCATAATTTAGTAGTGCTTAATTAATGCTTTTATCTTAATTAATGCCAACTTTCCCGTTCAATTTCTTGATCACTTAAGGATCTCAATCACATTTTCAATCATGAAATTTCCAAATAAAGTAATAAGAAGAAAAACAAACACAAAAAGATGCGGAAGTTCCTATTGCTGAACTAAATTTAGGAAAAAAATGTAAAAGTAAAAAAATATATATATTTATCCAGCTTCTAACAAGAATTAGAACCATAACCTCCAGCTATGCAACATGCAAGGTCGATGAATTTGAATTAGACTATTTAGAAGCTACATCCTACAATAGCTGAGTGACCCTGCCCTTCCTCTCTCCCCTAACTAGGGGGAAGAGGTACGGACTCAGATGGAGCTGAGCACATATGCCCGACCCGGGCCCTTAGAGCATGAGACTGTGCGACCAAGGGAAAGTGTATTGTGTGTGGGTGCACATCTATCTTTTATGCAAGAACCACCAAAGTCATTATTTCGCGATGTGTGTTAGTTAATTGATACACTAAAAACGAATTCACCATACTTCAAATAACTCTGCACAATTAATGTTACAATTGTTCGGATCGAAGAACACTTCTTTTGAATACTACTTTTAAAATGAAAGTGTGTTTAAATTTATTCCGCCAACGCTTAAAATCATGGAAGTCAGGGATGTATTAAGTGGAAGATATGCTCATCCCAGGTATATCTAATTCTGCCTGGGATAAACCCATCCCTGTGCCTACTGGGAAAGGCCCAAGGTTATGAAAACCAATCCCTTCGACTGCCCCTTCTCAACTTCCCATATCACATAGTGCCCACAGGAGATGGAATAAACTTTTAATTTTTATGAAATATGAAAATAAAAAATGAGGAAAAAAATAATAAAGGATTTGACGATGAAAGAATGACCAACCTACTTGGCCCTACCAAACATGAATAAAAATAAACATTTTCTGTACCATCAATACAAAAGATGCTCTCATTGGAAGAAAAAATAAAATTGACCTTGCAGGTCATGTTCAAAATCATTGCCAAAGTTATCTATGGGTGCTCTCAAATTCAACAATTTTTGAACTAATATTTTCTATCATAACCCTTAGATAGTGACCTGTGAGCCATTCCTGCATTCATTGCCTAAAATGAGAAATTGACCATCAAATGACCTTGAGATGGCATTCAAACTTAAAAGTTACTTGTATGATTTGATGTGAAATATTGGTAGTACTATTGGTACTCACTCACATTGGTACTTGGTAGTCACTATTGAATTAAAAAAAAATGCTCCACAATATATATATTTTCTAAAACTTCCATATTATTGAGATAGTGACAATTTCAACTGCCGACCACAGTGTTGTTCACAGCTGACAATTGTGTCTCGAGACCTAGCAACAGAATTGTTGTGAAAAATCCATGACGCTCTAGACACTGCTGTGGATAACTAGTGTGCATATGTCATTTGTTTTTCCATTCATGGCTGCATTGGTCATTTGCTTGTTTTGGAGTAGTTGGTAGTCTGAGCAGCAATAAATTGTTTTATAATGTTTATTGTGTGCTCTCAGTCAATGTAGGCAGGTGTCCACTCAGCACAACATTTGATTAGGCGTAACTCCACAGCTACTGCTAATGAGACACGTCAACATTACTTTTTTCACAAAATTATTAACCATTTGCCTCATCTGTAATATAAATAGGGGTTCCCATTTAAAAAAACCAAGTTGACCTTTAAAGGACCTTGAAGGTCAGCCTCAAGGTCACCGTGGGATGCCCCACTTCAAACCAAATGTTAAATCCAACTTTTCTATTCAACATTTTTCTATATCTTGTATACAAAAAGAAATACCTTGGTATGTTCATCATTACGGCCCACCATGTATACACTAATTGTTATAACAAGAACAATTGAACAGGTTCTCTAAGTCAACCTCATTCATACTTAATTTAAAAAGTAATTCTCAATTTTTTTGACGCCATGAAAAAGGTGTGGGATTCTGAATCTATAACTTAAAATATCACACATCAACAGTGACTTCCATCTTTCTGATAATGACCACATGCAACAAAAAATGTAAAACGTTTCATGTCATTCACTATCCTATGAAATTGCCTTCATGTCAGGGTATATCTTGCAAGTTGAATCTCTGTAAGATTTGCGTGACTCACATCAAAAATTTCTCAAGAATGCAAGCAGAAAATAATTTCACTTGCATTAGTAACGCTATTACTGAAATCATACCTAGATAAATTTATTTATGTCATCAAACAATGTTTTGTTTTAATAAAAAGCTCTCAAAAATGTCAATGTAAAATGATTGTGTTGCAAATAGCTGATTCTATCAATGCTAGTTATGAGCATATTCCTAGAATCCTTCGGCAAGCAGTCATACTTTTCAATTCATGACATTTTATGATACCTCATAGATAGTGGTTTTCCCTCCCCCGGTGGGTCCAACCAACATCACACCATGACGAACTATCATTGTTTCATAGAGCTGGATGACTTTTTTCACCATTGGTGCAACTACTTGTAATCCTTTGTCTTTCAGCACAGTCTCAATAACTGTTTGTAAACTTCCATAATCTTGCTTTGGAATAACAACTTTAGGAAACAAATCCCCAAGGATTCCCTGAAATAAAATAAATTGAATGTCACTGTGCCCACATGAAAAGGATATAGTTCATGATGATATACCTAGAAATGTACCTGAAACAATAATGCATCATCAGCTAAGAATTTGGGTAAGTTGCTGTCTCTCAAGGCTCTAATTAAGACTACATCTTCATCCTTATCAGGATTTTCACGTTTCAGTGAACCAGCCATCACTAAAACACTCTTTACAGCTCTGTAATGTAAATAATATTCAAATTGAAAATTCATTCAACCTTGGATTCACCTTCAACAAGTAGTTGTGTTTATCTCCATTATTATGAGTAAAGAAATTACTTTATTAGCCCATATACTTTTTTGAGTGCACAAAGATGTAGATACTGCATATCTTAGTCAAGCTAGATCATCAAAATTAAGACAAAAATTCGTGTTTGGAATATTATTAATATATTGAATGCTGCTACTACTACTACTACTACTACTATCCAAAATGCCATTATATACATATCATTACTGATGCTTGAAATGGTTGCTACCTCATTCCAAAATCATAATGATCCTGCTGGGAAAGTTGTTCACTACATAATTTGTACATCTGGACCATTTTTCTGGCCAACACCTTTGATGACTCAAATCCTTCAGAATACAAGATAACTTCTGCAATCAAGGCTGCAATAGAAAGCCTCTATTTTAGAACATTTTTATGACGAGTATTAAATATAGTTAATTAACATTATAAAATATGAAATTCACCATAATCAGGGACCATCATTGATATAGGCCGAAAGAGAGACTTCAAATTATCAGGAAGTTCTGTTCGCCCAGCATATCCCGGATTCATCGTAATGAAAGCAGCACATTTTGGAGAGAGCTTTATCTCTCGACCTTCAAACATAAACCTGTAATTGACCAGTGATAACATAAGTCCAAATTAGTCAATTAACTATACTGAAAAGTGACATAAATATGCATTATGCCTGAAAATGCTATTCCAAATCATCAGCACAAAAATATGATTGATAGGTCTAACATTGTACAATGATTCTATTTCCATGCATGAAAAGATATTATTATTCTGATTTAAATGTCTAAATTTATACCTGGACAATTTTTGAGCCTTAGCATTGCGAATAGTTATCAGCTGCTGGGCTATGACAGAAAGAACTTCAATGTCAATTCTATTGAATTCATCAAAACAACACCAGGCTCCAGCCTGGGCAAGTCCTGAGAAGAATCTTCCCATCATCTGTTTATATGTTATGGGTGATATTATGGTGATAATAATTAATTAGTTGACGACCACATTTCTTCCAAAGAAAGATAATACTCAAATAACACCGAGGCAGAATACATTCTCATTGTTACTATCTGAAAAGTTTGAGGCCAATCAATGGCTTACCTTATAATCTAAACCCTCAGAGCAGTTGAACACCACACATAAAATAGCAATTGATTTGGCTAAATCTTTGGTGGTTTCAGTTTTCCCTGTCCCTGCAGGACCTGCAGGAGCTCCCCCTGAAATAATGAGCATATTCATATTCTTTTAAAGATTTGAACTTCAAGTTTTGCTCATAAATTACGTCATCATCATGAAAATTCTGTCAGCTGGAAGAGGCATAGATAAGGATAATTAAAATAACATGGATACATATATGTTGATTGTGTAGCAATTAACATTTTTTAAATTATACCAGCTAGTGAGAGGCCAACTCACTGGGGTAAAGCACCTTTCACAGCTCCATCTCTGAGGTTTGGATACCACATGGACTACCACTCATCTCTAACCTAACCTTTGACCTATCAGAGATGGGTGGGCCCACCGGAAGTAAATTACTAGAGACAGGCGCCATGCCAGTTACACTGCACCACCAGCAATGCAAGGCACGCTGCCGCCGCTGAGGTAAAAACTACAGCACACCACCTCACCACCGCTGGTCATTTTAATGGCGGCGGTGTCACTTGGATTTAAATACCAAGTCCGACAGTCGAATAAGTACTGACAAATCATTCGAGCAGACGCTTTTGGATTAATTTCCATTGCTACGCTAATTTGTCTTGTCAACGTTTCCACTCCCCTCCCAATGCCAGCCTCGTATATCCGCTCATCTGCCTGGCTGAGTGTGATTTCAATAGGTTATATTTTGCAACAGAGTTTGTCCCAACAAAAAAGGACTTGGGTGAGGCATAATGGAGAGTCACAGAGTACGCTGGCAGAAATAGGTGCAAATGCAAAAAGAACGTAGCCTAGTGGATGGGTATATTTCCACTAAAATTGAAACTTGCTAAACTCCTTGGGACTAGAGCGGCTTTATGTCTACTGTATGTCTATGTCTATGTATAGTGACGTGAGTTTGATCCTCAGGATATCATGGTTCGGTAAGGTTGTTTAAAAATGAGGGAAAATTAGAAAGTATAAACAAACAAAATTTGTGTTCAAGCTAAAAATGTAAAATTAGGATGGTAGTATTTGTTTATTTTTTGCCCAAATGAAATAAAATCCTTCATAAGTCTTTAAACCTTAATAAGTCGAGAAGGCTACTGGCATGTCAGTGGTCTATATGACTGTAATGATGAAAATTTGAAAAATAATAACTAAAAAAAAAATATTTTATGTAAAATTTAACAATACATCCACATAAATTATCATTACTAATACATTTCTACTTTTTTGTTACATAGTTTTCACACATATAACTGCAATGCATTTATTAGCTTGATGATAAAGTTGAGGTAGAATTATATTGTATTTTACGCTATATTAAACAGTTGATAATTAAAAGAAGAATGCACAACATTTTCATAATGTAAAATGCATTGAGCAGGTGTCCCACAGTAACTTTTTTCGTAATTTTATTCATGAATTTCATATTCATGAATTAAGTTTCGTGAATTGTTGGACCCCATGTCATACGAGTAGGAAAAATTCATCAATCGGCTGATGGCAGAGAAGAGAACTTTTTGTGCTGCCATCATTAGTGTATTCTCTGTCCAAAAAGATCAAGCAGAGAAGATATTTTGGTGGGATCTACGAGCCATGATAAGAAATAGCACAAACCTATTGCTGTAATTACCTGGGAATTATTTTAGCTATAGGTATAAACCAAAGGAATTGCAAGAACAAGCATGCTTGATCAATATGGAACTCGTCATGTCAGTTCCCCAACCCAGAGTCACTGAAACTATTTTCAGCATAGAAAAAGTCAGAAATTAGAGATAGAAATGATGATCTGATAAGACTATCCATCACTGTGTAAGAAAATATTGCAATTACTGAGTTTAAAAAAACTGTTGTGACTTAAAATTGGTTCACCAAAAAGTTCTCCAACGAACAATCAAAACCACGATCCTTTATATGCAAGGCAAATCCGCTCCTCACCAGACTACCGTTCATTAAGGGAAATTTGGCAAAACATTGCATGAGGTTCTCAACTCATGGTATCGCTTACTGATAATTTCCTCAGATTCTTGTTATTTTTAAGCGTATTATTCTTTATATTACTCCTAATGGTCTTATTTATACGCGAAAACTATTATAATTTACTTGTATCCAGTCGAGCTTCTTATTTTAGGAGGTAGTTTGTACAGATATCGTAAATTATAATGAAATCAGGTGTAATCCTCTCGCTCTGAAAGTCTGTGAGTGAAGCAACGAATGTACAGGGTGATTGACGCTTGCTAAATATCAAGCACAGTACCAATTAAATATATTAATGCATTAATCATTAATCCATGTCAAGTAACCTAAAATAAAGTTATTTAGAATATACAAAGTGATGGATTTCCTTCTCGTTGATAAAAATATTTTATCATTAAATCATCACTCATTTAAAATGGCATACCTGTATGGGTACGCTGGGCAGTGAGTGGAGCTTTTTTGGTGTAACCATACGGGTACGCTGGGCGTTTAAAGGTTAATACTCGAGGTTCAAGACACTGCAAGAATGTTCTGGTGGTGGTCAAAGCACATGCCAGCAGAACAGCCAATCAATGACCAAGTTTCATGAAGAATTTATGGTTTATGTACTTACAGAAATTTACTGAATATTGGCATGTGCAGTGTAACTCTGAGAGTATTCATGAATAAATTTATGTTAAAATTTACTGAGGGACACCAGCTTTAGAAATAATCCATCGCGCTCCCAACCGTGTTGTTCTCCCTCATTGTCCTTTTCACTATCTCCAGCTTCATGGAAACCAAGAAAAGTTGTGATGGTATGCTCTCTGCAAATACATTTTGAAAATATTTCACTGAGTGTTCTGCTTTTTTCATACTTTCTCATTAGGATTAGCATTTTCCTAGGCCCATTTCTTTCTCTGTCTTCCCAGTACTATACACTGAGTCATGCTGTTCCTCATTGTCACTGTCACTCTCTTTGGCAGATTCTTCGTGTACTATATTTGCTGTCGGCAAAACATGAATAGTCAATGTGGTGTCAATTAATAGGAAAATTGGCAATGTACAAAAATAGTTTGAGCACCTTCCGATTTTGCAGGAAAGATAAAAGCATTTTTACAAGATGGTCCAATAAATTATGAGAGAAATTAAAATTTTGGATTTCATTCATTGAGTTACCACGTAGAACATATATAAAATCCTTCGAAGTAGAAATAGTTGTAAATGAAAAGGACAATGTATAAAATAAGTAGCACAGCTGAAAACTTACTGCCCTCCACCACCAGTTAATTCCTCTGGAGAATTAGTAAATTAATCAATTAATGTTATCTCAATATTTGTGAGAGGTAAAAATAATAAATACAAAAATTTATGATCTCAAACACACACTTCAAAATAAAATAGCTTTTATTCATGAAAACTATGGCTTATGTAAAGAATTTGCTCAAAGAGTGCTGTGACACATTTATTTTTCTATTTCTATAGCCTATGGCGTGCTCCTATGACTGCATGAAAAGTAAAATAATGTCATATTTTGATCTGGTAAATTAACCCCTTGACAATGCAGTATTTAAAATAGCGCTATACATTTTTGACAGGTGTAATAAAATGCTCTGACATTTTCCAGTTAATCACTTTTTTTCTCTAGTATACAAAAAGACGTTAACACGCCACGCCGCCAATCAAATGCTCGGTGTTTGCGACATCATGCTGCCAACCAAAATCAAGATGGCACCCATCTCTAGTTGTTACTCCTATAAATTCGATTTTAGGGGTCATCAGAGAATGTAATCTCTACTTCCACATGAAGACCTTAGCTCCCAGTAAAGGACAGCTACTATTACTGAAAGATTTACCAGTTTTAGCTGTTTGAGAAGTGACAAGGGCACCACAGTTCAAAATCCCGACCAATGGACAGACTAATGGGTGTACTTTAAGTACTCTCCTCAATGCAAGATTTTTAAAAAGTACTTCAAAGCAACCAGATGTAGGTACTTCTAATTTTGGCAATGCCTGTTTGAAATAGCAACACTTTTTCCTCTTGTTTTGTACTTGAATACCTATAGCCTTATTTGTTATTTGTGCTAAAATGCAATCCAGTGAAATTCATTTTTCAAAATAATAACCAAACATCTACAGTAAAACAGTAACAGAGAAAAAATGCAACTTACCTAAGTCTAACTGCAAAGCTCCCATCAGGCAGAGGTAACAGCGATCAGTCAGTGGAGTGATGACCAATCTTGGAGATGCACCCAGGTATTCATAGCCATACTCAATACTTGAACTAGACATCTTGACCTGAACTATTTCAAGGTCTAAGTCCCAATAATAGCGAAGTTGTTTCAACCAATCAAAGCTTGCGCTAAAAAGTCAAAAGTAATATCAGTTTCTAACAAAAGAAAAAGAGATATAAGTCCTTCAAACACTGAAATATGGGAATGAGAAATATAAATTTTAAAGACAAAAAAAATATCTCACGCAGATGATACTTCATTTTGAACCATTGCAGTGATTATATCTCTTGCGTGTACATCGATTGTTATTAATGCACACAGTACAGCACGCCCAAGTTTTGGAAGATCCCCTCGGACAAGAGCAGCCAATTCATTCAGTTCCTAAAACAAATAGAGTGAATTTAGGTAGTTAAATAAAATCTAAAATTGTAGAGATACATATTCACAGTTTTCACCTTTCAAAAATTATTTACAGTAGAACAATATTTTTTTAATTTTTTGATAAAAATATGCATAAGTAAAAAAATCAATAATCAAAATGTGATACCTGAAGATCCTTGCTCAGGAGTCATCTTGTTTATAGAGAGAATTTTTGTAGTTTAGAAGTTTTCCTAAACTTTTACCTTTAAATTTTATCAAAACAAGAGAGAACAAGGGTAGAAAAAAGCATACATTATGTAGCAATCCTACAGTATTTGTGTAATTCTCTCGGGCTCACCACCCTTACCCAGCGGCGAACCCGAGAGAATTACACAAATATTATTCGCCGGGAAAGAGTAAAATCCTACAGTATTTTAAACAAAAATACACATAACTAATTACACCTATCAGTTATGGATCTGTCTTTCATTCATCCAAGTTAGGAAGAAAACAGTCTTATTAATTAAGTACCTATTGTTTATTAGATATCTTTTCCATAGACACGGGATAAAATCAATTTGGTCATATATGTACTTGCATTCAGTGGCACTGCAAAATTCCCACCAACTACATTTTCGAAGAGTTAACTTAAATAATTAGTGATATTTACCTCAAAGCTTAGTTCTTCAAATGCGGCCAACTCATTTGACACATCTGCTGATTCTAAGACAGTATGAACATTTCTGCACCACATAATTTGAGAAACAGTCAGCACCACCTAAAAATTAACAATCATTAAAGTGAAATGAGATCACAAAAATAAAAGGGACACAAGGAAAGTACATACATATTGATTAATATTTCATCTTTCTTGTGACCAACTGGAGGTGGATTTCATTTATATAGCCTCAGTATATTAATAGCCATCAAAGTTAGATTTGCAGATAATTAACTTTAAGTTGTTATAGATGGTTTGGCCATCTCAATCATAACAAATTTTCTATGAAAAAATTGATGGCCAAAACTATGAGTACGAGCATAATAAATCATTTTCAAAAGCTTTATAACTTGAGAATGACATATATGTAGTACACATTGAAACTAGTGCCTGAAAATGATTAAGAGTTGAGTAATACAAAGTGGCTCTATAATCATAATCTCTTGGTACCAACTACAGTTTGCTAATCCTTAGTTGTAGTTTACAGCGTTATACATTCAGTTTACAGTATATGCCTAATGAAGAGTGGTACTCCCAAACTTTCCATTGGTGAGATCACCTCTGCTCCACGTAGGCAGCCATTTACAGCACTGTGCTGAATTTAAGTCACACAATTACCCATCATGCAATTTCCTTTCACGGCAGACAAAGTCAAATAATTTAGTTCTTGCTGATAACTCAAGAATTCTAGCCCTGTTTTAATAATTTAATCCATTCTGTTCTATTCCTGCATACATCTTTTGCTTCTCATGTTTCACATACCTCCAATTCTTCAAACCCCTAAAATTCCCTCTCTCTAGGGTCGATCCACCACATTCACCCATAACTTCCACAGTACACCTCTTCCTACCACCCTTGACTCTCCTTCATTTTCCCAATGTATCCAAACCAACTAAACACAGTCATACATGTTCATTCTTGGAGCATTCAACCCATATTCTTACATGACCCACATCCAAACTCTAACCAACCTACTTGAGCCACAAACTCTTAACAATTACCCCAGCCCCAGTGTATTTAAATTGATGGAGTCAGATGACACTTTCTGGAATCCAGCTACTTTTAACTTGGTGAGAAGAAATCACACCATACTCATTCAAAAAGTTCTTTATTTGTGATAGATTTCAACTTCTAAGTATCATGAAGGATGCTTTCGGGCTAAGCTGCATTTCGTTCATTTTTTAAAAACTCAACATTTCGCTCCTCGTACTGGAAGCGTCTTCAAGAGAATAAGTGGTAATAAGCTTCAGCTTGGTCTTATGTAAAAGCATCGATATCCGTTGCTCAATGGTTGGGCTGATTTAAATCTAAGTATCTTTTTCAGGACAAAATTGACCACGGAAAATGGTGTTTACATGTTAAAATCAATCGAGAACATACAACACACTGAAATGGAAGAAAACCAGAGAATTTTTTTTCACCTCCCTCTACCTTTGACCACTCTCATGCTTATCCTGACATACCCAAGTAAGTGAAGTTTAGGAATAATACTAAATGCACCTTCAGCTTTCAGGAGATTATCATACGACAAAAATCTTCATAAGAGCCCATACTGTCAACAACACCCTATTGGTATAAAAAATTTTCTGCATCCATAAGTATTCATTTCCTTTACAAAGCAAATAATATAGAACAAAATGATCAAATTTAAACAACAAATTTGTATACATATCCTAAGAAGTTCATAAAGACATACAGAACCTGAGATGGGTGACTCTGAATCCATTCCTCACGGGACCTCTTGCCAGAAAAATCAATAACTGCCAATTTCATCCGTTTCTTCAAGGCTAAAAACATAGCATCTTCAACTTTGAGCAGCCACTCTTCCACATTACCTCTAGCCTTAAGACCCTGAAAATTTTACGCTTCAATCATCAATAATGTCCAGCATTGCTTGCTACACTATCAGTACCCAACACATACCTACTAGAAGTAAATAATGCACCAAGATATGATAGCTATTCAAGCAGTCTTCAAAGACAGGATCATAACTTAGAATGATGAAAATGAATCAGGAGAATTAGTAGGAATTTTGTCTCTCTAGTATCCCTCTGACTAAATTGTGAGAAAAATGATGAGACGAGAGTCATATATTTAATCAGGGAATGCTGTGCAAGTACAGCTGGAGTCTATAACAGTGAGTTTGCACAAACTTCAAAAAATCACTCATATAACCAGATGACCATTGGCAGTTGGTCGTTTAAAACATACAGGTGAGTCCATTAAATTATCATTCCCCTTTCCAAGCGGTAGGTTGTTGCAACTTACTGAAACTTTGTATACCTGTCCTGGTCTCATAAGCTACAAATGACCCCCACAAGTTATGTAATCCAGACGACAATAATGCCAAAACAAACTCATTATAGCGGTTCAGGAGAAATATCCACATGTAATAAATAACCCACAAACTCTGTGTACTTTTAACACTGACCAACCAAGGGCAAATAATCACATGATATCATCCACCATCATTACAATGGCCTTATTATACTATAAGGATGTCAACGAGCCATGTTCATTGATCAGAGCTACTTTGTAATTAAATTATTATTTGTTTCCTATTGTTATTTTTCAAATGAAATAGGCTTCACCCAGTTTTTAGATACAATAAGTACATAAATTATTCAAATAACCAAACATTTGGAGCCAATTTATGCTCTTAATTCCTACACCCAACACTCCTGCTTCAGGCACTCAATTTTGCTCGTCACATAATGCCACAAAACGCAAACTGCCAAAAACAAGGCCATTGAAATTGGTAATGATTAAGCATCACAACAATATGATTCTATCCACATCTGTGAGGTGGTTCAGGGCTATGATTAGTACATGCAAATCTGAAGGCCATCTACCTGAAGTAATTCTCTGCGTTGGTTCTTGGTTTATTTTTGTTACCGATCCCTTATTCCAGCACAAAACCTGTCAATTCAACAGTCCAATTGAATAATTTGATTTATATCACAATTTTAAAGCAAAAATCTCAGGAGTTTGTCAAAGAGCACAGTGTTAAGAGTTTGACCAATATAGAAATAGAAAATTTAACAATTACAGAACCATTTCCTGCAGTAGCAGAACGTGAAAAATCCACCATGAATAGCCAATACCACCCAGATACCCTTAATATGATCTAAGTCCTTCAATCATATAAGTTACCTGCTCAAATAATATCAACCTCTGGGAACCTTTACACGGCTCTAACAAAAAAAAAAGAAGAGCAAATTTACACAATTTACGACACCTGTGACAGAGCATGCAAGATCACCAATGTTGTTTAGAACCTGCTACACTGATAGCATTTTTTACAATGGTCATGGCACTATACTAGTCGATTTTGATTAATTTTTTTGTGGCATTACACTTGTCAGTCCCATCTAGTTTGTAATTCTCAAGTCAATGTTTCCTTCATTAATACCTATTAATATCTTCTTCTAATGTGCATGATGAGTCTCATCTCACACTGATCTTTACATAAATTAATTTGGAATAGTAAGTAGTGTAATGATACCTATAAGGGTGCTGAAAGCATAGAAGCCATCAAGTTCTTTTATAAAAAAATTAAAAACGATTTAATTTTATAACTGCATGAACAAGAGGACATACAGTAGAGCCTCAATTATTCAAGATAATGTTCAAAACTACAGACTTACAAAAAAATTAAAAATATGGTCTAACAGGATAAGACCAGCGGCGTAGCTGGAGGGGGGGGGGGTTGTTCGCCCCGGGCGAGTACTTTTAAGGGGGCGGCACTGTGGGGTCTGCAGAAGGCTATTATACTATTAAATTTTTAATTCACAGAAGCATTCTTTTGCTACATTGAGTTTTTTCTTTATGTTCTATTTGTCAAAACAGAGTAGAATTTGTGGCATGTCACTTGTATCACAAATTTGGTGATATTAAGCTTCATTAGTCATCACTTGGATCTAATTTTTTCATCTTTTTTTAACATGCTGTATGAATTTTTCTCTAAAAGACAAGTATTTTATATTTTTAACAGACTATCGCCCAATTTTCAGATGAAGCGAGTTAAAGAAAGTGGTGCTGATATCAGATTAAACTATGAAGCTAGTTTTTGGCATAATATGTTAAAAGTCACTAATATACTTCCTTTAGTTTTCCAAGCCTTCTGCAGCAACTAAGATGGGAGATGCTCTCATCGACTGTTCAAATTTAGACTTTATGTTTTATACAAATATCAAGACGATCTATTCGGATGGAGAATATGATGATATCATTTGGACAATAAACTATGTTCGCGCAATGAAGGAAGCATTCAATGTATAGTTCATATATTATTCAATCATTCCACTCTTTGTGTTGAGTGAGACTTGAAATGATAATGAAGTGACATGGTTTGGCAGACATCTCTGTGTTTCTCTTTCATTACTCGTTATAATTTCGATGGGCACACTTGGCAACACTGGTACGTGCTGCTAAGGGGGCCGCCCCTGCGAATGACCTTGGCGGCAACTGTCGTGGTGGAGTGAAACCTACTAAAAAAGTACTACAAGTAAGTAGTCGAGGAACTCTCTGTGACAGAGTTCGCGAAGTCCGGCAGTTAGTTGCTTTATTCCACCATTGTTGCTAAGCAGTCACCTACTGGTCTACGACCTGGTGGATGAAGTCCGAAGCACAGGCGCTCTTGTTTCCCAGTCGCTCAATCATCCGATTTGCATACATCTCTCGTTTGTGGTCCACCATCAGAGCAGAGATATCAACACGGTATCAGCGTATCCGCAGTACTGTTGTAGTTATTTGGTGTCCTACTTCAGCTCAAGTCCTATCACTGAGTCGTGCACAAGAAAACTTGTGGCCTTCTTTTCATACGTAAATAATAAATCTTGCATTCTTTAGTTTATGTCTGTCGCTTTCTTGCACCCCCACTTGTGCTGACTACTACAGTAGTAGTAGTCAGCACAGAAATTATGTGCACTCGAGTTTGGTTACAAATAACGAAGTAACAAAGCGGCGTAAAGAAAAACCAATCACACCAGTATTTTCCTTATTTAATTTTGCGTTACTTCATGCCAATTTAAAATTTTAGAAATGCATTTTTATACTTTTTACTTCGGGTTAAACGTAAAAAGTACCGGTTTTTGACAGTTTTTTCAACGAGCTCCAACTTCGGTACTTCGTAACTTAGAAACAAATATCTCTGAAATAACCAAACTTTAGCAGTTGTCAGATAGATACCCTTGGTATATACTACTGATGTTTCAGGTTAGTAAATTAATCACAAAAGCTTTTGTTGTCAGTTAAATAAAAAGCTAGCATTTCAGAACTGGGGTGTCACAAAATTTTGTTCTTGGTAGCGATGGAATCCTCATGTCCTGAGTGTTCCTATTATTTAACTGTCCAAAATGTTAATTCACGCATTTCATTAAAATCGTTTAACATTTATACTGAGTGCAGTGCACCTTCTCCGCAGGCGAAATGCCTGGCATAACAGTAGGAAAGCCATGCCCTGTTGCCGTGAACCCTAGCGCATAGCCGCCAGCTACAGGCCACAGTGCCTGTTATGAGTGAAAAGCGAAACAGTGCCCATTCTTTTCAGTATTTTCTATTGTTATGCCAGGCATTTCGCCTGCAGAGAAATCGCACTGCGCTCAGTATAAATGTTAAACGATTTTAACAAACTGGATGAATTAACATTTTGGACAGTTAAATAATAGGAATGCTCAGGACATGAGCATTCCATTGCTACCAAGAACAAAATTCGTATGTCGTTGAGCCAGGCAAGTCATCTCTGAAACTGGCGCATCCGTCGCTCATTCAGCTTCTGTCGGTCACTCTCGTCAACTCTCGTAAGACTCGGCCGCCCGGAGGTGGGGTTGCAAGGGAAGCAGTTTGCCCCAGGGCCCCTAAAATACGTATTCAGCGCAGTGGAGTATTGACACTGAATCAAATTCTTTAAAGTGAGTGAATCTGGAGCTTGAGTTTGGTCTTTTTGCGTCGTTTCTTTGACAAAAAAATGGAACAACTGCCGTTGCACTTTTACTTGCGAACGTTTTCAGACCTTCTATAAATCCTTCTTAATTTTTTTCATTTTGGTTAAGTTATCGGCGAATCCAGAGAATGCAGCACGCCTCGCTACTGACACTAATACATTTTTAATTCACAGAAGCATTCTTTTCCTGCACCGAGGTTTATTGTTTCCTTTGTCAAAACAGTGTAGAATATGTGGCATATTACTTGTGTCACATATGATATGTGTCGTGTGATATTTAGCTTAATCAGTCATAACTTTGATCTAAAGTTTTTTTTTTCATTTTCTTAACATGCTGTATGAATTTTGTCTCAAAAAAAAATATTTCTAACACACTATCGCCCTAATTTTCAGATGAAGCATCCTAAAGAAAGTGGGGCTGCTTACAAAAAAAAGAAAGGCACGAAAAAAATTATTGAAAAATAGTGAAGGTGCACTATTGAAATACATACATCGTATAAAAACCACTACTACTGAAGATGGAGAAGTTTGCAAATCCAAATCTTTGTCAAAATCTATGGATTCAACTTCAAGCGATTCATCCAATTCAACTCCCTTGAGAGATGAAGAACATGAAGAAAACATTCCAGGACCTGATGTGGACATAGTGGGCACGAAAGATGTTGGCCTTTGGCCAAGCTCGATTAGCAATGACGCACGGATCTTTCTGGTACATCAAGGCGCATCTGTGGTTCAAAATCTAGATATGATTTTGGTGAAGTAATTCGTCAAGGTGTGTCAACCAAAAGGATAAACTATAAAACTAACTCGCGAGTGGTTTTTTAAAACTCTGACTAATGGCAAAAAAATATTGAGATCTTGGATGGTGTACTCCTCTTCCAAGGAAGCTGCTTTTGTTGCAAACTGTTTTCAGAAAGGATTAACTCAAAATTTAATTCTGAGGACGAATTCAACATATGGTGGAAACTGAATCCTAGAATATCTGACCATGAGTCCAGAGTAGATCACGTTAGATATTTCACACAATGGAAGGAATTGGAAATTAGGATTGCTGGTGGAGCAACAATTGATAAAAAAGAACAAGAATTTGTTGAAAGCCAGGTGAAGAAGTGGAAGGCAATCCTTACAAGATTGCTTGATATTATTAGATTCCTAGCTAAACAGAATTTGGCTTTACTAGGCCATCGAGAAGGAGTCAACCATAAGAAAAACGAGTGTGATGTTGAACTTGAGGCAACAGAAAGTAGAGGAAATTTTTTAGAGCTAGTGCATTTGTTGGCGAAATATGATCCGGTGCTATGTGAACATCTTTGAAGAATTCAGCTGGGAAAAAAGTTTGATACTTCCAGTCTCCTACTAGTCAAAATGGGTTTATAGAAATGTTGGGAGAAAACGTAAGAAGCAAAATCATCAAGCAAGTAAAAAAAGGCAAGTATGTACTTTTCCATGATATTTGACAGCACTCCTGATATATCACATAAGGATCAAACGAGCCAAGTTTTACGCTATGTCGTGATTGATGGAGATGAAGTGAAGGTTGTGGAATCATTTGTCGATTACATTGAAACAAAGGGTAAAACTGCCGAGAATATTTCAACGATGATTTAGAAACATTAGAGAAAGACGGAATTGATATCCAAAATTGTAGAGGGCAAGCATATGATAACGCTGTGGTGATGGCTGATCTGCATACAGGTGTTCAGAAACGTATCAAGAAAATTAATCAAAAAGCAGAATTTGTTACTCGCTGAATTTGGCATCTGTTGGTGTGAATTCTGTTACCTTTTTTAGGATGCGTGGAACGTTTGTTTGTATTTTTTTCTTCATCAACACATCGCTGGGAAGTTCTAACTTCAGTCACTGGTCAAAGTGTGAAGCGCATAATAGAAACTCGGTGGAGTGCAACGGGAGAAGCTGTAAGTGTTGTAAAGAAACATTACTCAAAAATCTTAAGTGCCCTAGAAATGTTAACAAGTGATGCAGACAATACAACTACAAGGGCAGATGCTGGTGTTCTACATGGAGCGTTGCAATCATTTTCCTTTTTGTGGTTTCTTGGCCTGCGGGGACCCGTCCTTCTAGAAATTAAATAGACACAGACTTATTTCCAAACCAAAGGATTGAACATACAAAAATGTGATATAAAACTTTAAAGGGCATTAAAAATATTTCTAGTTGAAAACGGGGACAAGCTAGTGAATAATGGTCTTAACTATGCCAAAGAAATTTGCAATGATCTAGGAATAGTCATGGAGCTTCAGCGTCAACCCAAAAAGAAGAAACAAATGTTTGGTGAAGAATCAAAGGATGCTGAATTTCCATACGACATAGAAGTAAGGACAGAAATGTTTTCTTCACTGGACAGAGTGATCCTAGAATTAACTTCGAGATTTCAACAGCTGCATGCACTTGCTGAGAAATATGCCTTTCTTACCCCATCGAATCTTTTGGATGATGAATATAAATGTCAAATAGATCACGATCACGATGACATTGATAAAGAGGAGTTCCTTAATGAGAGAAAAAGACTTCAGCATGTTACTGCTGTTACTGATATTGAAGAAGGAATAGAGATGAGGAAAGAAGGCCCCCTTGAACTTCTGCAGTTTATTCTAAATAAAGCTTGGGAATTTGGTTCCAAATGTAGTAATAATGCTGCAGCTTTTCCTCACAATTGCTGTTAGTGTTGCTACCAGTGAGAGGAGTTTTTCAAAACTAAAACTTATCAAGAATTACCTAAGATCTACTATGAGCATCTTGCGTTTGAGAAATCTTGCCATACTGTCTATAGAGCAACAATTGACAGACAAAATAAATTTTGACAGGGCCATTGAAGAATTTGCAAATCAAAAGGCAACAAAAATTTCTTTGTAGACATTGGTAGTTTTAATTTCGGAATTAAAGATGATCTTCATTTTGCACAACTTTTTACTATTTTCCTCTCTATGCTATTTTCGCTTTTTTGTTAAACACTGTTACCTCTAAAGTGCGAGAATGTTGGGTGTGTATTTAAAGCATAATACATTTGAGCATGTGAAAATAATATCATAATTGTACCCAAAGTAGTTAACGTATACCAAACTTAAAGAGTGTGTCACTGTGCAAAATGTACTTCTTCGCGGGGCCGGGGGCGCCAAACTCAAGGACCGCCCCAGGCAGCACACGCACTAGCTACGCCACTGGGTAAGACAACACAGTTCCATCAGTAAAATTTTAAGAAAATTAAGTCATGCGTAGTGAAGTAAAATAATGAGTTGGTTCAATAAAATTGACTCACTACTAGCACAGTACTGGATACTCTGCTCTAGTGGTATCGCTGTGCCTACTGCTCAGCCTACCAGCAGCCCTTTCACTAATGCCTAGCAAAATGTTGGTTGCATTACCATTTTTTTAGGCATTGTATTTAGGCATATGTATTGAAGCGGTGTTAACTGCTACACCTTTGTTTTCTGTTCCACCACTCCTTCACCCCCCTCCTTTCCGTGTGCGTGTGTGAGTTTGATTGATAAGAGGCAAGGTTGAGTGAATGGAGTGAAATGCAGTGGTGTGAAGAGTATGAAGGAGTCATTGGGTATAGTTGATTGCCGAGCTGGGAGCGCTGTGGGAAAACCCATCTGTGTGCCACTTCCCCTCAGTTTTCCCCTCTCCGCAACATCCCCTTCTCCGTCAAGAAGTGGAAGAAGGCGATCGCGAAAGTGAAAAAAAGATTGCATTAAGTGAGATCACGGCGCGGAAGCCAGTTTAGCCAAGCTTAGTTCAGCCAAGACGGAGAGGAGATCATTGGAGGCCTGCAGTACTTGCAGTACTTTGTCCAATTATTGGACCCTTTCCCTCGAGGATATTATCGGCTTTGACGGAGACAACATAACTGGCGTGTTGAGCCAGGCGTGAGTCCACTGGAATCATCGCAGAAGCAAGTTTGGACGACCCAGTGCCAGGCCCTGTTGCTGCTCCGTGCCGAGGATCCTTTAGTACGTGGTCACGTAAGGTCGTCGACCCCAACAAAACCCCCTTTTTGTTATTGCCTCCAAACAGATCTATCTGTCTTAAGCCCAAATGACAGGGGCAGTGCATTTCCTGCAGCGAGTGATTTGCACCAGAATTGAAATTATTTGAAAAAGGGAAGGACTAGTACTTACCTCTCACATTCCACAGTTTCATTGGAAGTTGACTAATTAAATAAACCACCTGTGAGCGAGAGTTAAGCCTTTTTGTGGCAAATAAGGGTATTACCATTTCATTGTGTAAATCATATCTCATTTCACTCATTCATCTCAAGAAGGGTTGTTTTCACGATTTAAATGTCTCATCTCTCATCAATCATAACATCAACTCATTAGTGTTTAGAAGGGTATTCTCATTTGTAATATTTGTCAATTTGTGAATATATGGTTGCTTTGTTGAATGGAAAAAGGAATACTTTGTTCAATCTTCGCAATTGGCGAGCCGAACTACCCAGAACTTTTTCCTCGACCCATATTAACCCAGCCCCGGCGGTAAAGATAGGGAAAACTAGATTTAAAACGTGGTCAGGAACCTACCCGCAGTGACCTAATTGTGGAGAGGTCTCAAATATTAATTAACAGGTGACGGAGTTTTGCCCCGCGTGCTCCTGATGTGGGAGGGTACGCGTGGGTGAAGTGTTGTCGTGTCCCGTTGGCACGTCCGGGAGGGCGGGACCGGTACAGTATATACCTTGGATAATCTGGAACTCAGTTAATCAGGGCACAGATAACTGAGGCTCTACTGTAATAATATACAGTCAGAATGAACAAAGTTGATTTGGTAAGAGAGCATGACTACATGTTAAGGGTCAATGAATAATTTCAAAGGGAATGATTTGAATGCTGAAATAATATTCTAGAATGTAACTATGCATAAATAGCATTTTTTACATGATAAAACTTCAATTATGGAGGGAATATAACAAAAAATTTAAAAAATTACAAACCGATCCAAGAGCTACTCTTTCCCCTTCTGGGGAAATCATGGCCACTATGTCAGTTGTTAATGCAACTTTACCATCAGGAGTATTGAGAGTCCCAAATTCAAGTTTAGCAATGGCATCAAAGCATTTCCTGAGGTGTGGCTGCACAGCATGCGGATTCTTTGTCTGCGAAAATGAAACAACCAAATTAGAGTCAATGGGCAAAAAATCATCATTTCCATTGACAGATATAAAAGGGTGGTGGGGAACAGGTGGACAAGATGGTGATGGAATATAAAGGGAATTGAGGAAGAGTGCTGAGAAACCCACTCTCAGGATAAGCCTACAGATAATGGAAGGTACCCAGGGGCTCACTGAAGTCCCATCGGATGGATGGAGAATGCTCTCAACTTAGGACCCAAGTACTGATCAGGATTCCAAAGAAAAATCTCCATCATTGCAGGAATTAAAGCCTTAGCCCTTAGAATTGAACTTCTGCCACTAGGGATGGGCAATAAATACTAGTATCCCATACTACGGGGTATCTTGTAATAACATAGAGGCAAGGGGGCATGGAATGTGCATTCACACCATTACATATTATGTTATAACAAGATATAATTTTTATTATTTTCAATTGAGATATTCTGAAGGCATGTAAATAAAATCAGGAGTATTCTCCTTAAAGGAAATCAAAATACACTTTGTCTAGGTTCACTAGATGGGTTTATTGAGAACGACCATGGTTTCGTCACATAATGACATCTTCAGGTGGCAAAAAAATTATTTTACATCGTATATATACCATTTTCTTGGAATTGGGCGGTGGAAAGGAATTCACCAAGCGGCAACACAGCCACTTGGTGAATTCTTTTCCACCGCCCAACTCTTTATACCTGCCCCTCAACTTCTCCGTCCTTTCCCCTCCCTAGGGCCTTTCCTATCCCCTCCTCCCCCCCCACTCGGTTTTTCCCAGTGGAAGAATTATCAGTGAGACATCCCTTGGGCCCCATATGACTCCCCCCCATGTGAACTGCATAAAAGCCTGGACATGTTATTCTCCGTTGTCTACAATGTATTTCTCGGAAATGTATATGTGTTAATTTCTTCCATGCTTCTTCCTCCCACTCCCCTCCTCCAACCTCAGCCACCCAGTTAATCTCTTCATACCTGCCCCTCAACCATCACACTCCTACACTCTCCCTCCCCCTTCCTTCCCCTCCTTCACCCGTGCACCAGAAAATGGTATATATACGATGTAAAATAATTTATTTGCCACCTGAAGATGTCATTAGGTGACGAACCCATAGTTGTTCTCAATAAACCCATCTAGTGAACCTATACAAAGTGTGTTTTAATTTTCGTTAAGTATGGAGAGGTTTCACAAAGTTTAACCTGCAGTTATTAGGTACATATTCTACTGGTTTAGAAAGGCAGTAATGAAATACATGGAAGCTGTTTACCAATGAAGAGATTCAACTAGGAAACTATTCATCTTAACCTGTTATTGTTTATCATGTCATACTTTCTTGCACTATCATCAAACTTTTGTCACTCTTCTTTTCTACCTCCAACTCACAAAAGATTCCCATCTCTTTTCCCGCATGTAACAGTCTTCAATGTCCATCATCTCTTGTTACTTCAACCATCTGCCCACTGCTGATCTTTTTCAATAACTTACTTCCTTCCCCTACCATTCATAATACTCCTTTGGTCATCCTCCTCCTGTCCCCCTGACCTACTTTATCAAGTCTTACTAGCCTCCAATCCAATGGCAATATCAGGATAATAGTTTCATAAATCATAATAATAAGCTACTTGTAGTGGGGCATGACAATGAAAGGCATGGCGCCGGGATGGCGTGAGGCGGCGGCGTGAAGTGGGTGGAGAGGACACGGCGTCGTGTGGGTGGCAGTCAGTGGTCTCGGGGCTCACAGGCAGTGCGGTGGTCTCGCAGAGACTTTTCACATAACTATCACAGTTACAAGCTACTTGACTTTTGACCCCGAGTACAATGAACTCGGGGACAAAAAAAAAAGAATGCAGAGGAGATCAAGGGGGGTCTGTGTGCGTCGTTCACCGTTAACGCCTTCCAAGCGTATGAGCAGTTTGCGCAGCGTAGATGGAGGAATTAGCCGGTCTCCGTTTATCTGGCCTATTTAAGACGCTTGGCAAGGCTGGTGGGTGTTATGGTGGACCAGCTGCCCAAGCGGGCGTTCGTCGTGGGATTGCCGACAACAATATCATGGGAGCTGAAGGCGCTGCTGGGTACTGAAACTATTGCATTATCATCTATACTGGAGCAGGCTTGTGCGTTGCAGGAGCGGGCTGAGTTGCAGAATCCCCCAGGCATTGCAGCTGCAGTCATGAAGCGGAGCGAGCTGGTAACAAGGAAACAAAGTTATAAATGTGGTGGACCACATCTGATAAAGTTTTGTGCCGCAGATACTAAAATGTTATCATGTTGGTCATGCGGTGAGGCAGAGCATATGTCTAGGGACTGTCCCACGAAGGGGGGAAACGAAAAGGTAGGAACTGGTGCGCCGGAAGCTCTTCCCAGTCGAACTGTCGGCATTGCCCATAGTCAATGTATATGTGGACAGAGAAAGGGTGCATGCTCTCGTGGACATGGGGTGTTCTTGAATGGTGTTGTCAACCGCTGTCAAGTGTGTGGTTCGCAACAACGGCAGTCATTGTGGACTGATTGGCATCGATGGAGGCTGCGTGATGTGTGTTGGAGAGGCCGATGTGTGCGTCGGAGTGCGGTGTAATGGCGGAGTGAAGGTGAATTGCATGGTGGTGAAAAAACTACTTGGTAAGGTGGACGTCATACTTGGCATGGATTTTATAACAAGGTGCGGAGGAGTAACGGTGACCGCCAAACAAGTGATCTTTATGAACTATGACTGTGATGAGATAGCAAGTGTCACGATTGAGCCTAAGATGATCATTGTCGAGGACCAAGACTTCAGGGCACGATTTAACGGCGAGAGGTGGGTTGTCAGCTGGGTCTGGAAGGAGGGACCCGTAGATCTAACAAACAAAATCGCTGCATATGCCAACAAGTCAAAACCGGAAGTGAAGGAAGCGCTCGACAAAGAGGTCAAGGGTTAGATTAAGCACAGGTGACTGAGACCGTGGCAGGGGGAATGTATTGGGGTGATACCATTACTGGCCGCCATGCAAAGGATTAAAAAGAAGGTTAGACCAGAGATGGATTACCGCAAATTGAATGAGCACATTCAAAGTCACGTCGGCGAGAACGTGGCTGTGTGTGATGAGATGCTAAGAAGGTGGAGGCAGCTCAGTGAGCCTCTGAAGATGCTGCACTTTAGATCAACATACCTGCAGATCCACGTCGACGAAAAACTACAGTATGACGGGACCGTGCATTGTCTTAATAGGCTGGGCTTCGGGTTGAATTGTGCGCCCAAGATGATGATGACGATAGTGAAAAAAGTCTTGTCGCTTGATGAAAAGGTACACAAGGGAACTGATAGTTATATCAACGACATCATAGTGGATGAGTCTGTGATGTCGGCCGAGGAGGTAGCCGCCCATCTTCGAAAGTTCAGGCTGGAGACAAAACTGCTGGAAAAGCTGGAGGGAGTTCTTGGGCTTCAGCTAGAGCGAGATTCTGATGGAAAGCTGATCTTTTGGTGAGGGAACGTGGTCCCTGAGTTAGAACCGCAGATGGAGCCCACCAAAAGACAATTGTTTTCCTTATGCGGGCAGCTGGTCGGGCACTATCCTAGATGTTGGTGGCTGAGAGTGGCGTGTAGCTTTCTGAAACAGGCCAGTGTTGGCGAGACATGAGACTACTACGTGGGTGACAATGCCAAGAAGATGATGAGCGAGCTGCTGCAGAAGGTGAGTGTTAGTGATCCTGTCACAGGGGTGTGGCATGTCCCTGCAAGTCTCGAAGAGGGTAAGGTGTGGTGTGACGCGAGTTCACTGGCTGTTGGAGTGGCAGTAGAGATTAGAGGGGAAGTGCTGGAGGATATGTCGTGGTTACGGAAGAGCACGGACGTTGGTCACATAGATGTAGCAGAACTTGACTCGATTGTTAAGAGACTGACACTGGCTTTAAGGTGGTAATTGAAAATGATCGAGTTGATGTCAGACTCTGCCACTGTGGTGGGATAAGTGACGTCTGCCTTGACAAAAAGTCATCGCATCAAGGTGTCGGGCATGTCAGAAATGCTAGTCGAAAGGCAGATAGGTTTGATAAGACAGTTGCGGGGTGAATACTATCTTGAGCTCCTCATCACGTATGTGAGGTCTGGCGACAACTAGATGGACGTGTTAACTAGAGTCGACTGCGGGTGGCTCCGGGAGAGCGTAGTGGCTGTGGGAGTCGTTGGGGAGCAGAGCGTTGAGGAGCTTCATGCCCCGCATCATTTCGGGATTGATCGCACTCTTCACTTGGCCCAACTCGTGAGTCCGGAGGTCTGGAGGAGCGACATGGAGGAATGTGTGAAACCATGTATACAGTGTCAAACGATAGATCCAGCGGGTGCATGTCAAACCCCTGGGGAGCTGGAAGTTGACCAAAATTGGAGTCAGCTGGCCATCGATTCGACACATTTTGGACCGAAGTGCTACCTTACAGTTATTCACAGCTGACCGAGTAGGTTCTCCATATGGAGGGAAGTTGAATCAGAAAACTGCCAAGACATTGTTCGTAATTTGCAAGAGATTTTCTGAGAGAGGGGGCCTCCGGATGAGGTTCTGGTCGACAACAGCAGAGTGTTCCAGTCTCAGTGGGTGGACATGTGTGGGGAGTGGGGGGTCCGACAGCGATTAGGGCAGTGTATCGACCGTCCGGAAATGGCATAGTGGAGAGAAGCCATCGGACTATAAAAAGGATGGCGCCCACAGCAAGAGTGATCCATTGTGGGCCATGTTTTGGTACAACTTGGCTTCTTGTAAACCTGGAGAAGAGAAGCTGGCGCCGGCCAATTCGGTGCACAGCTATTTATGGCGTCACCAGTCGATGCTCCCTGCAGCGACGGAAGGAGTTGGAGATCATCCAACGCTTAGGAGTGGAAATTGTGTGGTGGTAAAGCCGCCTGGAGCAAGATGCACGACGAGGTGGCAGCCTGGCACAGTGTCACACATTGTCAGCGATAGCACTGTGGAGGTGAACAGTGTGCCAAGACATGTGTTGGATAAAATCAATGGTTGGCAAGTTCACTTTGTGGAAGTTGTTCATCTTTAAAATGAAAACACTTAGTTTTTTCCACCAATATATTAAAAAACACAATTCGCCCGGTTTTGGCCTTTTCAGGCCATTATCAAGATTACAAAGTACAAGATTACTTTGTAATGGCCTAAAACTGAGTTAAAATTTTACCATCTTGCCCAAGTAATTTGTTGACTTCCTATTGTATAGACTCTGCCAAAACACAATGTTCCTCAAGCTCTCTCCTTGCTATGGGTTTATCTAAAATTGTAGTTTTCTAGTCTACAGCGGAGTTTGCCATCTTCATGATGATGAGAGATCAATGTCCATTCTAGCACAGGAACTATCAAGTGAAGAGGGAAGTCCCAAGATTCTCTCTCATCAAATTTACATGTATCAAATAGTTTCTTAAAATCATTGAATAGCTTCTATTTCTTCTTGTCAAATACATTGCATCTATCGGGTCTATAACCTTTCAGGTTTTTCATGCATGTGGTATGGTGGACATGATGCATGGTCTGATGCGTACCTCTCTCTTGGCTAATGGTTGGGAGTTTTGCTGCTCATCACACTATCAGTATTTCAGTATTAGAACTTTAACTCATAGAAGAAATTACTTGTGAGAGAATGCTCTCCTCTTTTCTTGTGAGATCATATCAGCCAGCCTGGTTTTCCAGCATTTTCTAACATAACACTGGTCATTCACCAAGAGAAATGTGTACAGTGGCAGAAGAATTAACACAATACTTGTTGGAGTCTTTAGCCAAATTATACTTGAGTAATCTAATGAACATACACATTTTTAAGTCATTAGACCCATAACAAATTTTTGAAAAATTTAAGCATTGAAATACAAGTGAATAACAAAGAGGGTGAAAGCCAAAAAATTTGTGTAATTTCCTCTGAAAGAGGATAAATGCTTTCACCTGAGCCAAAATTTCCAGAAGTTCTTCATTGGACAAAAAGTAGAATCTTGGGAAGACAACTCTCTTGGATTCTAGATATGCCTCAAGACATTTCATTATCTGATCCAGCAAGTTATTGTTCACTTCAAAGGCATCTAAGAGGCCTGGCCGGGTGCAAGCTGGCATGGCCAAAGGAATCTGGGGAGAGTATTTACATTACATTTTAGTACACTGTTAACTAATCGAATGTAAAAGATATACATGATATACAGATCCAACTGCTACTCCTTCCAAAAATGAAACAAAAACACCTAGTAGGAAAATAATACACTGATCGATCATTGAAAATCAAAATAGATTTATTGAAAAATGAGAGGACTGCTCACATACAGATGTCAGAAAGAAGGATGCTAGAAGGAATTAATTCATATGAATTTTTTCTCTTTATTCTAAATTGCTTTATCCAACACATACTTACAGTATGATTGAGCCAATCTCTAATTATTTTAAGTGCCGATAATAAAAAATGAAAGGATGAATTAACATGACATAACAAAATACCTTTGCCACTGTCCTCATAATTTCTTTCCATGATTTATCTACTGTTAGAAACATTTTTGATTCAGCAGGCAGTTGACGCTGGATATCAGGAGCAGAAAATATGGACTCTAGATATATCCAATTTTGTTGGCAATTAAGCCACTCCTCCTATTAAGATTAAATATAAAAAAGACAAAATACCTCATTTTTTACACTGCATAAGACTTATTTCAGACAGATCATTCAGATAGTTAATATAAATACCAGGGTTTTGGAAAATAAATCTAGCTTATTGGTCCATTCCTCCACTCGGAACTTCAAGGGTCCCACATGCTTAGAACTTGCTATAGTATTAATATTGATATGACTTTCATCTAAAATAGTCTGAATCTCTTCCACTCCTCCTAATATGTATACATCTTTAGTATCTTTATAAGGCAAAACGATGAATTCCAATGACTTCCATGCATCTTCTACCTATAACGAAGGGAAAAAATACAAAATTTTTTAGAGAATCTCAATAAAATTAGTCAGCCAAATGAAACTGTTCCTTTGACCCAACAGGTGTTCATGATAAAATTATATTTAAATATATTTCATATGTTTTTCACAATTATGCTCCCTTAATCTCATAGTGCAGTGCAGTACCTTCTTCAATATTCCATCCAAACTGGCCTCTGAGCTGGCCTGACCTGATATTTCTTCCAGTTCAGTTTTTTTGCTAAATGCATCAAGGTCTTCCAATAATTTTAAGGTGAGAGTTTCTTCAGGTCTAAACTTATAATCCAACACATTTTCAATTTTTATCCAATGACGAGGTTTCAAAGCTGGATTTCTTAAATTTGATATCACTGGTAGCTGCAAAAAACTAACAAATGAGAAGAAGAGGAAAATTCTTCATGGGATATATCTTATGATAACAATTACCATGACAAACCTTATCTTTCATTTTCTCAACATTAACTTTCAGCTTTGGAACAATCAAATTCTCAGGTAACCCTTTCTCAAACTGTGTGACATATTTCAGGTGTTTGAATGTTATGGTAGACATTTCCTCAGGGTCCAAAGTATGAAAATTTTGAGCACTCCATTGTTCCATTCGTGTATTCCATTCATCAACACTGCTCCACAAAATCTGACGCAGGTAAACGTCATTGATAGCTTCATCCAAAACATCATACTTGGTAACTTCAACCTTTAAGGGAAAGAAATGGACACATACAGATGAGACAATATTTCTCATAGAGAAGAAACAAAATGCAAAAAAAGGTAATCTTGGTGAATTTGAAAAAAGTTTCAGGCATGGTGGAATGGACAAAGTAAAGGATTGCAGAAATTAGGAGCACAATAATCACTGGATGGATAAGTATCGTCTTGAATCTTGGTTCATGGCTCTGACAATTTATGTAGTGGAAGTGAATGGGCAGTTCAGGAGAGTGATGGAATGCAGAATTTAAGTCATGCATTGGGTGGCAAAACACCTAGGCAGCTGTGCAAAAGAAAAGGCCCTTTTCTTTTGGATGGTCCATTACCTGCGAACTACATTCATTCGGGGGAGTAAGGCAGGGTCCATACATGACAGCTAGAATTCCAGTGGTTGCCATCTTTGTCTGCTGATGTCAAAATTCTCAGGTATTTGCAACAATTTAAGTGTCTCTGTGGCTTAAAATCCAAATTATAAGAGCTTTTCCAACGGTAGTGAACACTTTCAGTCTATCAGACAGCACTTTTTTCCAGATTACAAAAAAAACATACAATTTCATGTAATAAGCTGCTGAAACTTTCCTGCCTTCTCAGGTTTTGTACAGTTATGTTGACAGCAATGTCTGCCATGTGTTCTCCACATACTCCCACCCCTTACCCAACCTCTTCCACATGTGCCTTCCCCTGCCTAATGTCCTGTAGGAGACTGCCACCAAGTCTCATGACTAGAGCTCATTGATAGATTTGATTAGGTTATGGATGGAGAGAAGTGAGGAGGACCTTGTGGCAGGAGTAAAAGTAAACATAGATGTGTTACACTGTTTATTACCCTTTCACATATCTTGTGGGCCGAGAGGCAGGCCTGAAATTTGTGGTTGGAGGTGCCTTTCAGAAAAGGCCAGAGCAGTTTGAAGGTCAGGGGGTCATTGACTGCTTCCAAGAGGGGCAGCCTGAGCTCAATGTTTCCAAGTTAGTCTCTTAACCTCTCCAGCTGGAACATTGATGTGGCCCATAGTGAGAAAGGTCCTGGAAACTAACCAAATTTGGCAACACACTAAGCTGGTTACCAAAGTACACCCAATGAAGGCCTGAAAGTGACTGAATTTCCAAGAGGCTTGGCCATGCTTGCTGCACTCTACTTGGCTACGGGAGAGTCATGCCATGAGAAACTTCCTCTTTACACACACCCACAAATTTCAGCCCTGCCACACAGTCCAAAACATATTTGAAAAGAAAAACAGGTATGCAGATAACCTAGTTCTGGTACATCATCCAATCAGCAATGTAATTACAGAGTTTGCTAGAAGCATTTCAGTAAGGGAGCAATGGGTTAACTCTGAGTGAACTCACTGCATTACATTCTAACTAAGGTTGAATGAGGTATGGTGCAGATAAATTAAGTTTCACAGACCTTGATTGTTTTCTGATAACCCTTGAATTCATTTGCTCTCCTCTTGCATTCCTTGAGTTTTTCATTCAGCTCATTTAGCATTAATTTCACTTCTTCAGGATTAGAGTTGATGTCAATAAGCATTGGTTGCTAATGATGAAAAATAACAAATAAAATGATCTCTGGCTCAAATTGGTAAAATTTCATGATGTTACATCAACAAAGAACTTAGTCACTGCCATAGAGTTAATTAATTTCTGACTAGGTTTTGTTAAACTAGGTTGATAATGCCAACGGTATGACAACATCGTGGGCATACATTAATTTAAAAAATCTTCAGAAGTACAAAATTTTTCTCGGCACTATGAAAAATAAGTTCAGCACTAGAAAAGAAAATCACTGAGGAATAAATAAATCATGATGCACAGTAAACTTTTGTCCTTACCATGATAGCCACTTTCACATCAACCACTTCACTAATTAGATCCATTATATCTCTGTTGAGTTGATCATTGAACTGGACTACTATTTTTCCTTTTTCACTTATTTTTGAATCCACCATGTTACGAAAACTGGCCAAAGTGACACCAAAACTCTGTAGAGAAAATATTTTCCATGAACCATAAATTAAGTATTGACTACAGTTTTCACTATAAGAAATAATATCAGAAAACTAGGGATGTGCAACCAACTCAAAATTCAAGTCAAGTTAAAAAAAAACTTGACACGGCTCAATCTTTATAGAAATGCTCAAGTCAAGTGAAATTTTTGACAACAAATTTTAAGTTGTTAGAAAAATGGTATACTATGTTAGCAAGAATAAAGTCAAAGTTTTTTCCCTTCCAGACTTCAAAAGTAAAGTGGGCTGGCCTTACAGTCAAAAGCAATGTCCTTGAATTTAATGGGATGGCATGATCTAAATATGTATTTATGCTCACCAGTGTAGGTACATGTAGAGTAGAATTCTGCTTGAGTTCAAATTTAATCAACCTTAGACAAATTAAAAAAAAATTGTATAACTGGTTACAATTTCTCTAAATTTGATTATAAAAAGCGTTGATGCCATCATGGTATACACGGAAACAATGTTGGCATATTCAATTTAGAGCACCTTGACAAACACATCAAAGTTTTCACCAAATTACATAGATCACTTCAGTAATGATCATGCCATAATGGTTAAAATTTACCCAACTTAGATTGCAGAAAAGTGAAAGTCGTTTACTTCTTGAAAAGATGCCCAATTTATTGATTGTTACTGTTTCTTTCTCAAATTAAATCATTCATTTAGATTCAGGAAAGTTTCCTAACAAAATATTGTATTTTTTGTTGAATTGATGAAAACTAAAAAATTAATCTTTAATTAACAAGGCTTTGAAGAACTTTATCTTCCCTAACAAAACATAAAAGATAGCGTTGATGCCTGTACTTGACTAACCTTGACTTGAAACTCGATTTTTATAACAATGCTCAGTTCGAGTTTGACTTGAGTTGAAAATTGGTGTTAGCACATCCTTGCAGAAAACTAACTATAATGCTAAAGCATTCAAGGCAAGACACTCTAGCAATGACTTTAACAATGATTCCTTGTTACTGTAGAGCAGATCACAAACATTTAGTGATCATTCTAACATTAGAACCTACCGTGTAATTAGCTATATCATCTGCTGAACAAGGGACCTCAAAATCTTCAATTGTGTCATATATATCCTTGGCATACTCCATTTCATGTTCCATATCATCAACCTATGACAAAACAAAGGTGGATAACTCCTAATCCATCCACCTGGAAGTTAAATGACAAAAGCAGTAACAGGCATACATACCCTGATAGTTTCCTTGTCCAAAAATTCTAAATATTCAACATAATCAGCTGTGGTTTTAGGGGGAACATCTAAGTAAGCAATTGCATCCATAACTTCTGATGTCAAAGAATCAATTTTAGTCTTACCAATCCTGTAATCGTATTTCATTAATTATATTCATATTTTATTAACTATACTTGAAATGACACCAAAAGCAAGTGACAATAGTTTATATTATGACAAAAATCTTGTTAAGGAAGTTGCAGGTACACTTTATCATCCATTAAAACAAATATGTTCCTGTCATACACCAAAGGATAAAATAATTCATGGCATTTAACCTAGATGTCCACTTTAGGACAGAACTAGAGTTAATGGCAGACAGATGATCATGTAATGATGGTGTTTTTAACTTGCTTAATATACAATTTGCACTTGTAGCAGAATATTATTTACATTACCACCAAAATATTTACAGCTGCAAATAAATTTTACCATTGTAAAACACTATTAACTGCTTCTAACAGTCTTTGGGGTGAAGGCACTGTGATTTTCTTGAATTCCTCAAACTTTAGAAGAAAAATGCCAACGTGTTGATGATCTTCAGTTGCTCCTAGAATACCCTGTTGTTCATTTATATTGCTAAGCAATTCTCTGAAGAATTCAGGCTCTACATGTAATAGAAAGAAGAAAAAGCCTTATCTGTATTAATTCTAGCCATCTATACCTTTCATTGAACAGAAGAAATATTTTAATAACCCTTCAGCATTTTCTAAACTTTACAAAAGCATGAGTATTCATAAAAAACAGATGATGGAGCAAAAAAAAAGTGAAAATTTGAAGCATGTCATGGATATTTGCAAGCATTCCATCAAAGGAAAGAATATTCAATGAGGTAACATAGCAGAGCGTAACCTCAAAAATCATAACTATTTTCCATACCATACCATTCCTTGAACTAACAACTCCATCCCCCTCCAATTTCAATCCTTCTTCATCCCTACCTGCCTTGCCTCCTGAGGAGACGCTAGAGTGACTACTGTCTGAATATTTATCATGGATGTTCAAGTTTTTGCTTTGATTACAAATGAACCAATAGGCTGTATTGTTCACTGTAAAATTAGTTACACCAATATCATTCTAGTTAGACTCTGCATTGCACAATTTTGGACATTTTTTAAAGTGCGATAATCATTTTTCTGCAAAGTTTTATAGAAAAATATCCTGGTTTTTGGATTCTTCTCCACGCTCACTTTAAAAATGTATATCAGATCAATTATTGGTTTGATGATGATGAAGTTTTTATCAATTACAGGCCCAAATATTTGTTGTGTAATACTTAGGGTTAAAACTTTTTCATTGACCAAAGAAAAGTTCTTGATATTTTCATACAGGAAATGTTTCTCAGCTCAGGATAACAGTACAAGAAAATTGGGCTAATTTTGAAGCTCACAATTGTAATATTTGAAAATTTCCAATAATGCCAGCATAAGGTATGATAGGTACCCATTATACAGACTGACTCGTTGATTGTGTGTCATTTTTAATCTCTAATGTCAGACACTTCCGTTCATGAACACTGATGAAATTTGGCTTAATGGTCAAAAAATGTCATATGTATTGTTTCATGTTACAGGATATTAAAAAAATTGACCTTTTGACCCCTGAATAGTGGTTCAAACCAAAATCCTCATTTTCACTTATTTTTTCCAATGGGGCTTCAAAGTTAAAAAAGCTTGAGATGCAAATAAGTCAGAATTTTTCGGTGAAAATTTCAATCCAAGGATTCTTAGTAAGAGGAGCATGATGGAATCCCTTTCATTTTTAGAAATCTAACCTCGACCCCAAGGCCAACCTTTCAAAACTGTGATTTGACATAATTGTTCCCCTGATTTGCTTGCCTACACCTAGAGACTTTTGACCTGTATGTAACCCTGGGAGGTCAATCACACCACGAGAGATCTTGGGACCTAACCACTGACTTGGCCACCTTTTTAATCATATGATGTGACACATATTTTGCCCCTCTTAGATTTTTGTCACCTATGTGACCTTGACTGTGACCTTTCAGGGGTCATGGTAAGATTTTTAAAAATGAAGAGGGTTCCATCGTGTTCCTCCAACCATAAAATCCTTGGATTTTTTTGCATCTCAAGGTTTTTCAACATTGAAACCCCAAACGGTAAAATTAGGATTTTGGAGTGAACCACAGTTCTGGGGTCAAAAGGTCAAATTTGTAAATATCCACTAACATTTAACAAAACATATGACCTTTTTGGACTATTGAGCCAAATGTCATCAATGTTGAATGAAGAGTGTGTCTAAAATTAGAGATACAAAATGGCACAATCAACGGGACAGTCTGTATAGGGAGTAATAAAGATGCAGGGTTGTGTTCACACTTTAATGGGCAATTTTGAGAGCCATTGCAATTGCATGGTAGCAACAGCACTTGAGACATTGTTGTATACTCTCACCCAGTCCAGGAGTTCATTTCAAGACATTCTCTAAATCATCACATAGTTTCAATTTGCTCAGCCAGTGTTACATATTTAATGATCAATCATTCATTAATATTCAGCTTTAAAATATGATTTTATCAAGAGTGGCTACCTCTACGACATGAAGATAAGGACGATTTATGCCAAAAGAGTTGTTAACCTGTATTACCCATCCTGAATTTTTGGAGGGAGGGGATAGAGTTGTAAATTACTTTTCTCCCAATAGGAATGAAGGAATGATGTTAAAACAGCATAGGTCTACAGTTGCAAATGAAAGTCATTGACATGCAGGTTGAAATCGATACAAGTATCCAGCCAATCAAAAAAGATAATACTGCATACCTCTCTGCTGTTTAATGTCTTCATATTGCATTTTTTCATTCTCTGCAAAAAATTCTCTGATTAAGTCAAACTTTTCCATTAGCTCATGTGCATGGGCAAAATTCAATTCCAGGAGCGAGTCAATTCTCTCTCTCATTTCTCGTAAACTATTATCATTTTTCAACACATTTGCTAGGCATGGCCCCTGCCCTATCAACCTTTCCTCCAATTTGCCATTTATCATAGGCCTGCATAAAAGAAAAATTTTCTCATACAGATAGCAATAAAACACAGATATTTATAGTTTTACACTCTGTTTATATATATAGAAAGAGAGATTTTAGGCCATTTATCATAGGCGTGCATAAAAGATAAACTTTCTCATACAGATAGCAATTAAACACAGATATTTATAGTTTTACACTCTGTTTATATATATAGACAGAGAGATTTTAGGCCATTTATCATATGGCTGCATAAAAGAAAAACTTTCTCATACAGATAGCAATAAAACACAGAGATATTTATAGTAAGGACTGGCATTTCATTTACGTTTAACCCTTTTGCGCCAGAGCCTCATGGAGGGAGATACTACCCCATTAGGAGTCTCATGAACATTTCCCTAACACCTCAGTGAGAAGCTTTCTTGCAGCGACAAAAGAGGTATGCTCTTGTCTTGGGATCTAACTCAGCAGGACGTTGGGCCCTTACCTCAGATACTGGCCCAGACCCTCCAGAGGATTAAAAGCCTCTTTGGCAGCATAGGTCCACGGTCAACTGACTACTGATTGAAAAACAGTATTTTTATAACAAATATTTGTGGTTCACATTAAATATTTAAAGTTAACAAAGGAATTCCTTGTGTTTTTCTGAGTGTGTAAAAATGCGAAACAAAATTCTAATGTTTATACTGACGGAGTTAGCGTTTTAATCTTCTGATACTGATAATTATAAGTTTGAATTTTCTTTTTCTAAAAATGCAAAAACATATTTACAACGAGTAAAGCATGTCAATGTATATGATATATGCACTATTAATCTGAGTCAAGTTCTTCACTAGAACTCCTTTAGTATTAACGCTCGAATTTGAATTGAAATTTTCTTGTACTAAGCAAAAAAAAAGAAAAATTAATTTCAAATTTTACATTTTTGGAGTATGCAGCAAAAATTTTTAAGATAAAACAATGCAAATAGCAGCACATAGTAGATTATGGGGAGAGGATAGCAAAAGAGATGAAGGGTCAAGCTGAACTGCCAAGGAAAGGGCCTGGACTCTTGCTAAACTAAGTCTCGAAGTGTACATCTACATAATACTCTGTGAGCCACCGCATGGGTGTGTGGCAAGGGGTGTTATGTCACCAGCCGCGTAAGATGTAAGGTTTTGGGAGCAAGTGAATGAGGTGAAGTGGTGACGTGTATTATGGGAGTGTATTTAGTGGAGCTCAGTTTTTATTGTGGTTGCTTATTGTGTGTGGAAAAAATGGGTTTTTGTATCTATCTATTCGGCAATGTATCTCTCTAATTTTATCGCTTCTGTCAGACCTAAAGATGCAGTGAGGCATCATGATAATATTCTGTGTGTCACTCTGAAACACACCAGTTCTGAATTTCTCAAACAACCTAAGCCTAGCATGTAGCCCCAGAGTCTCTCTAGAGGCTCCCATCTTAATCCCTCAAAAAGATGTGAGACACTTTATGTCTTTTAGGAGTTTTTAATGAAGCGTGCTGCTTTTCTTAGTATTTTATTAATATTTTTGGTTAAATTTTTATGACCAGGGTCCCAAATGCTCGCGGCATATTTGAGGTGAGAGCGAAGTAGCGTCTGTCTTTTACTTTTTCAATTGAGGACCTTCGTATTATATGCTTAACAAAACCTAATTTCTTTAATGCAGTACCGCATATATTTTGTATGTGTGTTCCCCACGATATATCAGAAGTTAAGGTAAATCAAGACATTTTATTGTATCTGAAGATTTTATGTTTACTCCACCAACAGTAAAGGTGATGATTTTGTGAGGAAGTGACCTGTGGGGCACTCACTAATATTTAATTCTAACCCCCACTCCTGGCACCACGAATGAATGTTGTTAAGGTCTGATGACAGAACTTCCTTGAGCATACATGCAGGTATTCCTTCTGGGACCTGGGGACTTGTTACTTTTAAGCAAATGCAGTTGTTTAATTATTCCATCACATTGAATTTTTGTGTCAGCCATTGGCTTGTTTAAGTCAGGAATGTCCAATTGTGTATTGTGTCATCCTTAATGAATTCACTTTCGAAGTAGAGATTTTAATAAGTTGGGTAACAGCATATCTAGATTTGTTTCGGCAGTGGTCCCTTCACCCCACAAGACATATGGCAAGATTTTAAATGAATTCACTTTGTAATATTCCACAAGGTATTTATTACTCTGACCTACGTTTCGACTTAAGTGAAGCCAGAAAATTTATTATATAGACATATGGTAGTTATATATTCTTTAGTGTAGGAAAATACATTTTACATAAGGTAAACTTTCATTCTTTTGCATATAAAATCCTCGTCTGTGCCTGGCATTTGGTTTGCAAGGGTTAATGGCCGGTTTATTTTGACTCACAAGTCCATATCCATGTACGTAGTTTTTAATACAACCATTTTTTAAAAATTAAATATCATTGTATTTACCTTATCTGCAAGGTTTATTTTTAATAGATAAGATAGGGATCTGAAAACTTTTGAATAAAATTAATGCACTTATACAGCATTCTCCAGGGAATGAAAATTAATATATATTAATGATGCACATAAAATTCCTTCTAATATATTATGTGGAGAGTGGTAGTTTTCACACTAGTACCAAAGCCCAAAATATAAATGCACTGGCAGCAAAAGGATTAAGCGCAAAATACATGGAAAGCACAGTAACAGAGAGTTACTTACTGAGTGTATGGTCCAGACACTTTCTCATTCAACAATGGTGTAATACATGTGACTGTTTCTGCCCACTTATCAATTACAAAATTTATTTTTGAAGTAAATGCCTCTTTGGATGGCACCAAATAAACAGATGAAGCATCCAACAATACATCAACTTCAAACAATGGTGGCTGAAATAAAATATTATTCATAACATAATTTTCTACTACTAAGACAGTTATGAATTCACAAAAGTAAAATCTAACCCAAAGGATGCAGGAAATTATTTATTCACATATTCAAAAGTTCCCATCATCCGCTAATGAGTTTAATAAATGTGTCAAAATGTCGCGTGTGTCTCCAAGATCTTTTTGATCTTTTATTGCCCTTCTTAGCAACAATGTTTTCAATAGACCTGGACAAATACTGAATGAAGGCAACATTCACAATGTAGAGAAAATACTTCTCTACCAATGGATGTTTAAGAATACAATTTATGGCTCAGTGAAAGGATAAAAATATTATAATGGCACAACTCTGGAGAGAATATTTCATAATTCCTTCCAACCCAACTAATGATTAAGTGACAGCAGGGGGCAAAAAAGAATCAATTATGAGGTTTTGTTCAGTGAGGATTGGACATTTATAATAAATAGTGACCTGAATACAAAATTAATGATGGAAAGGACAAAAGAAAATCATACCAACGAACTCTCATATTAGCAAAGTCACCACAAAGAGTCGACAAAAAGGAAGAATTCAGCTTGTGGATAGCAAACTCATGACCAAATGAATGACTCTACTAGAGATAAGTCAACAAATTACTTGTCAACATTATGCTAATAGAGAAACAATACAAAAATTAAGAGAAAATGAAAACTGGATTGGATATTAGGGGAAACGACCGACAGCTAAGGTCATTTGAGCCATAGGGTACAGGTAAGGGAAGAAGGGTGGAGAGAAACCTGGCATTGGCATTAGCCTGCTCTTAATGAAAGGCACCAAGTCTCTTCAAACAGATTGAGTACTGCACTGGAGGTTATTTCACTGTGAACCTTACATCGATTTCTAGGAAGACCCAACACTGACAATTGGGAGGTCAAGTACATATACATTGTAAGATAAATTGACATGTAGAATGTGACCATGAGAGCTTGCCCTAGACTTATGTTTAACAGATTGTGGTGTTGTTCTAAGCCTGTTTATTTAGATATCATAGAGTTTTTGATTGGATGGATATTTACGCATGCGATGGACAGCTAAGGTCATTTGTGCCATAGGGGACAGGTAAGGGTGGATATAAACCCAGCATCAGCATTAGGCTGCTCTTAACGAAAGGCGCCAAGGAGACCATAGTTTAACATCTCATCCGACAGATGAGGTACTGCACTTGAAGTGCCCTCCATAAGACAATCATATAGGGATCGGGTTTCCTTTGAAAACTATTATCCCCTGTAGGGATTTGAACCCTGGCCATCCATATGGCTAGCCAGCACTCTAGCCACCACACCAACCTAATCCCCATAAAGGAAACATAGATGCCAAATAAGAACATGTACTTCAGCAAAATGGTAACCCTATTCAGTGGACTGAATGAGAAAAATACACCTAAATCAAATACGAGAGGGAGTCGAATGAAAACCTTCAAAGTATAATATAAAATCGAAAGTGGGCGCCAGTGGCCTGTAAATTGGTAAGCGTGTTTTACATAATGTGTTGGATGCACCCTAGGTTGCAGCACCAGCTAGGTGCGCAAACACCGGCGAAGGAACAGTTTAAAGATGGCTGCTCCACTAGCAAAGGGCACCAGAGAGGAACAGCGTTTGGTGATTAGATTTTTGCACAGTGAAATTGTGAAACCTGTAGACATTCATCACAGAATGGAGATGTGTGTTTGTCACAGCAGCAAGTGTATGAATGGTGTAGGAAGTTCACAAATGGTGTGACGTCCATAGCCGATGCTCAGTGCCCAGGCCAGGCACATCGCGTTGTGACTCCCAAGAGCACAGCAGCAGTTGAAGTCATCGTAATGGAAAACAGCCAAGTGGCATTGGATGATATTGCGACAGCTGTACACATTAGTCATGGTTCAGCATATCACAATATGCATGATGTGCTCTGGTTTCATAAGGTGTCTGCACGATGGGTGCCCCGGCAGCTGACTCCAGAATTAAAGCAGCGGTGTGGTGATGCATGTGAAGAACTTCTGCAGCGCCTTGAGCCTTCCTTGCACGAATCATCTCCGGAGACGAAACCTGAATCCATTAGCATCAGCCAGAATCGAAGATAGCGAGCATAGAATGGCGCCATTCGACATCACCCAAACCAAAGAAGTTTCGAACACAGCCATCAGCAGGGAGGGAAGGTTATGCCTTTTGGTCTCTTTTTCTTTGGCTCTTTTGGGATGAAAAAGGTGTCATCATGGAGCATTACATGCCGCAAGGAACCACTGTTACCAGTAACACATACACAGACCTCCTTAAAAATCATCTTCGTCCTGCCATTACATCAAAATGATGTGGATTGTTATCGGCAGGTGTTCTTCTGCAACATGACAATGTACGGCCTCATATGGCTCGTGCAATGGTTGCGACAATCATGGACATGTGGTTAGAATATCTTCCTCATCCACCACACTCGTCCGACCTTGACTTGAGTGATTTCCATACATTTGGACCCCTAAAAGAAGCTTATTCTGGAATGAAATTTCAGTCCGATGACGAGGTGGGCCAGGCGGTGAACGAGTGGTTGCGATGCCTACCAAAAGAATTTTTTTCTACGGGAATTCAGGCACTCGGGAAGCATTGGCAGACGTGCATTGAGCGTGCAGGAGACTATGTCAAAAAATGATACAGGTTAGCTGCATGTACGCACAATTAATTTTTAAAAATAATTAAGGTTTTCATTTGACTCCCCCTCGTATTTGAAAGTAAATCAGTAATATGGCTTTCAACATTTATTGAGCCAATGGAAGAGGAGAAGTAAAAAACATAAAGAATATGGATTTAGAGGAGTGAGGGAGGAAATTGAGTGAGAGAGAGAGTTCAGCACATAATGACTATTGACAGAGGTTTGAGGCTTCTAGATCACCTGCTGGAAATGAGCCCAGGGCAATGATGAATTTTTCTTAGTATAACTTAGATAATTAATAACATGCTGACATGAACATGACACTGCACTTCGTGAAGTTGCAATAAGGCAACTGATTTTGCTGTACAAAGCCAAACTAAATAGCTTTTGAAAACATGCGGGGACTTTCACAACTTTCCAGGCTATAAATTATCGAAAATAAAATGTCCTACCATTACACTGACCAATTTTATGTACTAACATAGATAGAGAAGGAAAAGTAAATATCTAATACCAATTCAGAGGCATCTTTTGCTTTTTCTGTCTTAGACTTCTCAGACAATTCCACGTCCTCCTCTTGTTTATCTTTATCAGGATGTTCCTCACTATTTTCATTTGACTGGTCATTTTTATCTTCTGTCAAATATATGGAATGTTTTTGTAGTGTATCTGCAACTTCATTGAGAGAATTGGCCATAATATTAACTAACAGGTTCATCATGTAGTAATCGGTGAGATTAATAAAGCTGGAACAAAAATTACATTTTACTCCAGCAAGCATAAATTATATCACAATGTGAATTTCAAAATGATTTGATGCTAGAAATACAGTGTACATAGCGGTCACGCCCAAAATGGGGTGAGGGAACATAGAAAGTAAATATAATGATGAACATTTCGCTACATTTTACTCAGTGGCTTCATTTCACTCAGGGGCTAAACATTTATCTTCCGAATGTGTCTCTCCGGCACAAAAATTGTGTCCCTAGACTGCTGAGCGTAATCATTTGGCACATTGATGGACATTTAAAAAACACTGGTCATTTAAAAAACCCTGGTCAGCAAGGCTTACGACTATGGAAAAACTCAGTAAGGTAAAGGTTAAGGGGCTACTTAATTAAGTATAAATAGGAAAGCATGGTAACAGGTGGTGATTGTTGCATTATATTATATTAATTTTCGGCTGGTTTCCCTAGGTTCAAGATTATTTCCTTCAATTAGAAATTCGATTTTCAAATGTAATAAATTTTGCCCAACTGGTCTCAAGGATTAGGTTCACTTAAAAGACCTGCAATATGTCTCTGTATAATTTAGCAGGAATTGGTGAAATTTTGATGCAGTAAGATGGAAGAGGCAGTCCCAGCCATCAATACTGTTGGTCACATGTGAAAAATTTGATGTGGTAAAATGTTGATGAAGTAAAATCACATTCTCAGTCCTGAGCTTCAGATTGAAATTGATTTAGTGAAATAAGAATGCACATAGAAGTTTTCTAAAATTTTCAAACTACCAAAAATCTCCATTCATTTGTTCATTGAACTGTCAATAGAATAAAATTAAAAAACTAAATTGGCATACATTTCCAATTACACCAATTTGAATAAGCCAGAAAAAAATAAAAATACAGCCAAATGCTGATTATCTCTTCTAATGGAGGGAGAAACCCAAATCAAAAGCCACTGATATCCAGTCATGATCGATTTTGTGGAAGTTGTGGTCTTTGTTTTAGAGAAGCACTTTCTTGAAGCCTTTTGCACATAACATGACAAAATACTTGTATTCATATTATAAAATTTTAATATTTCATAATATGAATAAAGTATTTTGTCATATTATGTGTAAAACAATCAGCAACGTATCCTACATACATAATTTCTGGCAGGTTAGATGAACTAGCATAACAGCAAAAAAATTAGGTCACCTTTCAAAACTAACCCTTTGTTAATGATGAAACAGAGAAGGGTAACCCGATGTAAAAAAGACAAAATAAATTGACCAAAAATGCTCTTGCACCCTGATTTTTCAAAAATTTGCAGGACACGTTCTATTTTACCAAATTGTAGACTATGCCCAATTGTTTTGCAAAATATTCATCAGTTGCCTAGTTATAGGAGTATGAAAAATTGAGCTTGTTGAAAAGTAGGTTCTTCTTTCATACCTATGGGCATAAAACATAAATGCTAGGGATGGGCAGATCCAGGTTTTTTTTCGGATCCAAATCCGGATCCTTCATTTCGGATCCCGGATCTCAGTTCTTATTTTCGGATCCTTGGATGTATTCAAGGGTATATACAATACACAAATGATAATAGAATCTAAGCCTTGGAGACTTTATTGAAAATAAAAAAAACATCAAGTTTAAAAATGTTAAACTTAAATATTAAAATAAAGACAATGTCGATGCCACAATAATACTAATCCTTGATTGTTGTCACGTTTATGCAATGACTGTTGTTATACCACATCTTGAGATTTGATTCTTGAGAATAATGAGATGGATAATAAAGGGAATTTGATTTACATTCAGCAAAAGCCGGTTGTCGAATGAAGTACATCAACAGCATTCTATTTGTTCGGCAAAAAGCCGCCGATAGCCGGCACTTCAATCGCTCAAAACTCTCTGATGCATATCTGATTTACTGTAGTATTTGGATCCGATATCAGTATCTCATCCCATGTAAAGATCTGCAGATCTTTGGATCCGCAGATCCGATCCGACCATCCCTAATAAATGCCAAAGCATAATGCTAATTTAAAAGAAAAAGCAACAGCACATTACTCTGTGACATCATTTATACAAGATTTTACATTTTTGAGCATAAATTTTTACTCAAAAACTTCAAATACTTTTTTCTCAGGGTACTTACTGTCTAGATTTTTAAAATACTTTGTGACAAAATATCCTGCCAATGCAATATTAAAAAATTGCTGTGATAATTTTTTTTTCAACGAAGAAATTAATTTTTGAGTTTCATCAATTTCACTTTTTACGTCTAAGTTTCGCAGAATCCTGGGCTGGAAAGATGGTATTTTTATTTTGGTGTGTGATCTACCCTCACTTACATTAATGGGGCTGATTTAGAGCTAAAACCCAAGAATTAGAAAGCACAAAATTGCAACAATGCTGTTGTAGCAGTCTCCATGTAGACAAATCCCAAAAATTGTTCTCGCACTTTTGATGCTGGACCTCTTACACCCTCCTCATTGTTTAGCCTCAACAATCATGTGTCTTCCATTAGCAAGTAGTAAAACACACCAAACAGCTATGAAGTGTGCAGTCCAAACACCGATTTACATCCCAAAAAATGCGATTCCAAAAAGTTAGACCATACACAAAAATACTGTAACTATTTTACCACTATGGTAATAACTAAGGAGATGAAAGACCTGCAATGTCAAGAATTTAATTGAAAATGAGGTAAGGAATGGTTTACTCACCAAGACAGTCTAAAACAGCATGTCCGTTTGTTTGCTTGGTGAATGTATGACATTTTATTTTTCTGCTTCGATTTCAAAGGTGAATCTAAAATATACAGTCATACATATAAAAATAGCAGTTTTTTTAGTACATACGCTTTCAACAGTCATGATAAATTGGGGTAAATTAAGTGAGACAAGACCAGTAATATTCTATGAATTTTTGGATGATAAATATAATGTTACACGTTGATGAATGTATTTCCAGATTCAATCAATTGGTTAATCAAGTAATTTAACCAGAAAAATGTTTAAAAAGAAAAAAAAGTTGTGGCTACATTTGATTAAAGTGGTGTGAGCCGTGGAAATACTTGCTGCCATTATGCTACAGTAGCATTGAAAAAGAGAAAAATCACAGATTAGTCATTGATTCAGTAAGGTGGTCTCCGCAAGGTTCCTGCTGCATATGTCACCTGAGATTTGGTGTTTTTTAATATGCATGTGAGAAGAAGATGAAGAAAAGGCACAACATGGAAGGTGCTGGTGGGGAAATGAGGAAAATACATATTTTGGCTAGTTCTTGTAGCGTGTGTTATGCACAGCTATTTCCAAGCATAGGAAAAGAACTGGCAAAAAATTGTAGTTATACGCATCATCAGATACTTGTGCTATTTACAGATAAACCAATTTAAAGAGTGGCCCAGTTACAGCGTTTTCCCATTCGTAGAGGTAAGTGGATTGAAAACCCCTTTATACAGTGCAAATTACACTTACACAATCCGGCCTTTAGCATTTCTGTTTTGTAACCTAATCCCACTAGCAAAGCATGGATTTAATTTTATTTTGCCATGCTTTCCCAGCTTACAATTTTAAATTTGGGCTTTCTACTGAGAATGGTGCTTATGCTATCCATTTTCAAGGAAGGTGCTTTTCAACGTCTGGAGTTATCTCACATTGCCACCTTAAAATGGAAGCATCAATGGGAGAGGGGTTGAGGTCTCTCTCCGAAAATGCCCTTAAAACAAATTCTCTCCAAAAACACGAGTGAGAAACAGGAGGTACTTGGAACCAAACAAGTATATTGAATACACCACTAATGAAATAAGTATATTTCACCAGCTTAAGAATTACAAACAAAATATTGCAAGGGTCAGCCAACCTGTGTTCAGACGTCTAAAGCTCAACAAACAATCACCAATTTTGAGAAAGTGCAGGACAAACAGCTTAGCCATGTGCACACCACGGCGATCACCAGCAAAAGAAAGCGAGGAGTCAAGTGCTCCTTAGGAGGGGAGGTTTTCGGCTGGTTGGAAGGTGGAATGGGTGAGCTATGGAATAGAGGTGAATGGTAGCCTCGGATGGGAGGTTTCAGCAAGGTCAAAGAGTGGAATTTGGCGAGGGGGTGTATGGAATACAGGCAATTTGTAGCCTTGGAGGGGAGGAAGGTAGTGGAATGAGTACACATATGCTGTGTATGATTGTAATTGGATCTTAGGGAACTATTTTTCGTCTCCAATCATGGAATGCAGGATTTTTCCTTGGTGCCATGATTTTCTGCCTTAGAATGTCCTCGTAGTCTTCCGGCGCTAACTGCTATTTAAGTGAGAGAGGACCTGGTGAGGGGATGGTAGCAGCACGAAGGTTGCGGCAGAAGTTGCTGACAGGAGACGCTGAGTCATGGAGATCGATGGATGTCTCCTTATTTTTTGCTCACCAGATATCATTAGTGCGATAGTATCAAAGTATATATCTCGCACGCACCTCGGGCAAGCCCTACAGCTAAGTCCGGAGGGTAAACTGTACACCGAAGGGAAACCACCCAAAGAGGGGAATGAGAAGGTTTAAGGCTAGTCCCTATACCATATCAGTATTTTTTTCATAGTTTTTTATTTAATCTTACTAAAGTTATTAAAGTTTCTTTTGTGATGATTTCTATTTTGTTCTTGTCAATGTATTTCTTTTTTTTAGAAGACAGTTCTCAGTTCCAGTAAATGAATATTATTATTATTTACAAAATTGAGTCTATTTAGAGTTAAATCACATTAACTCTCATACTCAAGAGTCAATTTTGTAGCTCAATGTAATTTAAACAGGAGTGGATTCACCTAATAGTATTTGGGGGTTGGCTGTGTGCAGACTTGAGATGTAGCGAATGAGTCAATGTTTATAGTAATTTTTTTATAGATGTGTTAGTTTTGAGCCATAGGGTGGATGATTTTTGGAATTTCACATACAAAGTTGCAGGTGACCGAGATCTAGCAACACCTGATACATGCATTTGATATTAGCGTTTCCCTTCAAGTTTTGCTGCCGATTCATTTTCAATATTTTTGTACATGTTTGCAATTATCTTGGTCATTCCATGGACAGTCCTGAATATGTATTTCATCATGAGGTAAAGACAATGAAACCAAGGCAGCAATAGTTCACGTCCTTGCTCCAAAAATTGAAGAAACTATCGCTAAGCGCAAGCGCCAGAGCAACCTGTAGACCAACGGAGATCACCTCTATACTATTGTGTGCTTGAAGAGCACTTATTGCTCAAACCGCGTATAAACAGTAATTTTTTACACCCATTCTAAACTATTGTTATTTGAACTAAAAGTAAACCCATTTTTGTATTGTGTCAGTTGTTATATAAACACCATTTAACAGCCTGTTAATGTTGTTACGTGGTGTAAGAAGTTTAGAAAAGTGGAGACCGAATGACTGACTTTGCATTTTAGTATTTAAATGAAGATGTAGCGTAAAAGCTATTCGGAAAAGAATTTTTGTGGTATAGCTCAAAATTGCTTGCTAAATTATGATGACAGAATATGTAAACTGGGCAACTGTTTCAATTAGGCAACTTGCAAACAACTTATTCAAACCCTTAAACTGCCACCAAGGGTAAACTAGCTTAAACTGCCACCTAGGGTGTCAGTTTAAGCTAGTTTTATAGTAACTGTTCAAGTGAAGAAGAATCACTTCTTAAAGAAATAAAAAGCAAAACATGTCATATTAAAGGAAATAAAGGTCCTAAGGAGTAATTTCTTCCACATTAGAATGTAATCCCTGTATTTCCACAAGGCTAATGTTTTCTCCACAATTAATTTAATCAGCACCGCATAATTGTAGAACCTAACTCCTAAGTTCTGGTAAGTTTCACTGTACTGAAAGATCATTTCAGCAAAGAAATGCAACAAGTTAAAGTCTAGACTTAGTTGTTATATGACACTTCATAATTTCAGGTGTTAATTTATTTCCCAAGAAAGAAGATCCTGTCATTAACACATTCAGCGCAGAGCACATCAATAGACGTGGTCCCGTCTATCCCTATCTACGGAGCACGTCAATAGACATAGTCGATTTCTCGGCCGTGTATTCTTTTCCTCGCCTTCGTACGTGACTAATACCCTTCCAGCTCGCTTCCGACCATGCGGTTGACCTTCAGTTGGGTTCTAGCAACCGTGTTGTGTGCATCATTTGTGGTATGCTCGTGTTGAGCCTTTGGAACGTCCTTGCTTTCTTCATCTCCTGTTCCCAGTCAATGTAAGTACACATTATTTTTTTCTTGGCCATTTTAACTTTGTTATTTTATTCATGCATCACTTTCTTTCTAACATTGTTTCTTCATGCAGGAGAGAGCCTTTTCCCCTTACTTTTATAATTTTTACCGTAAATTTATTACATAAAATGAACTTTTAATTTAGCGTAGAACTGGATGAAATATATGAAGAAACTATGATTCTTTTTCTAATCATTATTTATTTCTATTGCAGAGTAATCTATACAATGAAGCGAAGACACGCCCTATTCTAAGCCCCATAAGTTTTTATTATTTTATTTTTCTACCTGCGGTTCATCTCTCGGATAATCAGCTCTATTTTTCTGCATAAAATTCTATTTCAATTCATTCTATGCGGGTCGCATTCATTGATGTAGGTAACAACTAATTTTATTATTATATTTCCTTATCAAGTACCAGATCCATCTTCCCGGCATGATGATTTAGACATGACTGCATTGTCGAGATCAAAGGAGGTAAATAAAGGATCATGACCAGAATTCAGTAGGTGGGGGGGGGGGGGGGGGAGGAAGTTTCGTCCTAAATTTACGTAAATATCGTTTTTATTTTAAAGTGTTTATGAAAAGATTTCTGATACTTGAAATGATGGCATAGTTACAGCTAGTTTAGAAGTAGCGGTTTTGATCAAATGCGTTGAGTGTAGTGGAGGCGTATATGTATTATGTAGCTATTCACGCAAAATTTGCAAATGTAAATGTCTCTTTTGTGACTCTTCAACATATGTCCTTACTTTCTGGTTCGTAAAATATGCATTCGTTTTATTTAATAGGACATCTCCTTATCTATGCACTTCTAAATACATGAAGAACCTAGAAATCTGCCTAAAAGTTGGTTGGCAGAGGGTGATTATGCCAGAAATTCGCTGACAAACATAATATCAACTCAATAGCCATTCTTGAAATTTAGTCACAATCATTTTTAATTCCATATGCGGAATAAACTTATTTTAATTCTCACTAAATTTAAGCATTTCACAAATTGAGATGTGTGAACGTTATACGCTGGTGTATTGAACCTTGTCAGATAATCGGATTATCTCTTTACCGTTGCAAGGTGTTTGATGTAAATGTATCATTTTTTTCATGTAATTTTGTTTTTGTTATCAAATATGCATTCATTCTCTACATTAATTTTTACACTTATGTACTATAGTCTTTGGTTATATCTGTAAAATCAGAAGTATCATGTAATGTTTTGATTCAGTTTTACGTACTACCAAGAAACTGTTTTAGTGATGCCATCTTGTGTTTTCTTCAAAAAAGGGGAAGGGAGAGGGGAAGAAGAGGCAGAGGACGAAGAGTCGGTGCAGGACCCATCTGGCAGGGAGGCAACTGTTATTGTCTAGCTTTCTACGGTCCCTTTTTCTGGAGTCAGGGGTCCCGGTGTTCCACCCCTCGGCTCCTTCTCCCATCCCACCCCCTTCTCCTTCTCCCTCGCCCACCCCCACTCCTAGACCTTCAACACCCTCTCAGCCGAGTAGTTTTGTATGGTTTGATAATCTGGTGGAATCTCCGAATATTCTTTTCCTGGAAAATATTGGCCTGAAGATTCAGCCGATAAGGGACAGGCCACATGATTATTTTGATCAGTTTTTTTACCGATAGATTTTTTCAGTTAGTAATCGAGGAAACAAATGTTTTTGCAGAGGAACTCTTTCTCAGGGGTTTCTTCAAAAGGGCTCGCATTACTGACTGGAAAGCACTATCAGTGGAGGAATACAAAGTTTTCCTGGGGCTTGTATTTCACATTGGAATAATTCATCTACGCTGGCTAGCCGACTACTGGAGTACTGATGCGAAATACGGGTTTCATTATTTCTCCCACAATATGTCCTGGTACCGAATCATGATGATGAGACAAGCTCTGCATTTCACCAGAAATTCCGTAGACTGAAAATCTGAGGACCCTATTTTCAAGATTAGGCCTATTGCAGTGTACTTCCATCAAATTATGGAAACAGTGCATTACCCAAGGCAGAATCTGTGTATTGATGAATCAATGGTGGCTTGAAGGGGAAGGCTTTCGTTCAGCCAGTTTATAAAAATGAAACACCATAAATTAGGTGTGAAACTTCATGTATTGGCGGAGCCAGATGGGCTAGCTCATCGATTTATTCCATAAGCAGGAGGGAAGGACCCTGATGTTGGTGGTGTTGACACATGGAAAAAGTTGTTCATAAATTGTTGAATGGTCTCAGCCCAGGCCATTCAATTTTTATGGACACTTTTACAACAGTGTTTCTCTTGTCAGAGAGCTGTTGCTCCGTGAGTACTGATACTGCACATGGACGCTTAGGAAAGACAGAAAAGGGAACCCTCCTAAGGTCATCCAAAATCAATTGTGCAGGGGTGAAGTGATCCAGCAATGGAACCAACCTGAAGGGATTTGTGTTTCGATGTGGAAGAACAAGAGAGATGTTCTTATGATATTCTCGAATTATAGCGGGGATATAATATCGACTTTCTCTAAGAGTGAATTCTTTGGTGAATTCGGTGAATAAACCCCGATGTACTGAGGAGTACAATAAATACATGAGGGTACTGATCGAATGAATCAATACTTAGCGTACTACACCAAGGAACACAAATCCCTAAAGTGGTACAAAAAATTGGCATTCATATCATGGAGATGATGATGTTGAATACTTTTTTTTTTGTATAAGCGTTACAATGGCCATCGTCTGGATTGGTACTCATTCCGCCTCCACAATAATTGGTTATCTGATCGGTAGCAGGACTGTTGTTTACAATCCACAAAGGGGTTCTATGTCAATTCATTCCCACTTCCCAAAGAACCTCCCCACCCTTGCTCTAGAAAAACCGGACAAAAGGATTGCAGAGTCTGCAAGACCCAAGGCTTACGGAAGCAGACAGGAATACATTGCACTGACTGCAAAGGCAGTCCCGGGCTCTGCCTGAATCCCTGTTTCTGGGAGTACCACCGGGGAAAATATGTATATACATATAATTATAAATAAAAAACTATATCATTTTTCTTGTACATTACGGTGAATTCTCCAAAGAGAAAATATATTTCATTGAAAACCACAGGTATGAATAGTCATTCATTGTTCAAAACTACTATCCACCTTTTTACTCCCATGAGAATATCCACGAGCATCCTTTCCTTGTTCTTTTTAAATTACGTCAGTAAAAAATGAATCAATTTTAGCTAATTTGGCTCATTGCAATCGTAGTGGGAATCGGGGTGTATCCTGAAAGGTGGGCAACACGCCAAAGTATTATGTGCTGGCGAGCGTGAGATACGGAGCACGTCAATTGAGGTAGTGCACATTTTTGCGAAAAATTTTGCAAATTTTACTTTTAATATGTTTATAGGTGTGTAGCGACAAGTTATAAACAGAATATGGAGAAAGAAACTTTAGATAAATTTAACCTGATTCTGTTGATTTCCATCGATATATGTCCCGCATTGAATGTGCTAATGAGAATGGGGGAAGGGACTATGAATAAGACAAGAGTAAGATGAAAAATTCAGCTATGAGACTACTCATGGCCATTCAGACACCTTGGTAACTAAATCTTATTGAATGTAACATAGACGAATTTAACAAAATATTGTACAAATTAATTGAAGAGTTCTACATTTTTGTGTCTTTAAATAAGTTGCAACACTCTGGTGCCCAAGAAACACATGGTACTCCAACTATTACATGCATGTTTCTTAAGGGCAGTGGAATGACAGAGGTAAAGTAAAAAGAGCTGCATGTAAACCAGAATATTTTACCGAAATGAAACAATGAAGAGACCTCTTACCAGTTTTAGTCAAATCAAAATTGCTATCATCAGCTACATAGCCTTTACTCCATAAAGCACTCTGGCAAGCGTCTAATATGATAGTCGACAAATACTCTTGCAGAGAAAACAACCTCTCACCAATATCTTTGATTTTTTCATCCTATGGACATAAAAACTTGAATTGAAAAAAAAACTCTTTGGGACAAATATAGGCAATAGCATGAGTTTTACATTTAATTAAAGACTAACAATTCAAACAAGCTTAGGAGCCATAGCATAAGGGTATCATTCATGTAATCTCACTGTAAACTAACCTGCAACACCAAAAATTGTTCAAGAGTTAACGTAGTATTACCAGGAAATTTAACAAGAGAAAGAGCCATTATAGGTTGACATATTTTTTGATACTTCAGACCAGCTGCTCCCAAATGAGGATTTAGTGGAAATAAAGATCTACTCAGTTGCTTCCTTGCCAAATAAAACTTTGTAAGCCTCATATTTTTAAGCCACCAGAAGTATGTTGTCACCAAATGGAAATTTTCAAACATTTTGATCTGCAATTTAAGCAAATCACAAATGCCAAGACATCATAATTATTTCATGAAATAAGCAAGTTAAAACTCAAATGATGATAACAGTAGTACAGCACCTGTGTAAATTTACAGTACAACTCATATTCTCTTTCCCAAGTGTTTAATGGTGTCATTTCTATTTTACTTCGGGAAAATTCCGTAACTCCACGGCTACTAATGGTAAAATAATGATTTTTGTTCACACTAGAATATGGTACAACCCTGAAAAAATAAAATAAAAAGACTGAGAGCAATGAAGGCAGTGGACTCCTTAGCATATAAATTTCCATTAATCCATACTGCCAATTGGTTAAGGAAATAATTGTAATACTATAAATTAACGGATACCACAGACTGGAATATAAATTATTCACTAAATTACATAAAACACAACAAAAGGAAGCACCAAGATAACACAAAGTACAGCCTCAACACCAACAACTTCAGTTACACATATTTCACCTATTTTGAGTGTGAAGAGAGTAATGTTGGAGGGTAGGTATATTTATAACATGAACAACTCCTTGAATAACAGTTAATGAAGCAAAAATCAAGGGTAATCAGTTTTACTGACAAAAGTAAAAGTTTTCCATAAAAAATCTACAACAAATTCAAGGATTCGCTACTTAGATGTGGTTATCAAAAAGCCCAGACAAAACTAAGTATTTTTAAGAAAAGAAAAAGTGATATATCAGAAGGATGGCAACCATAAATATCACTTCCAGGGAAACATCTATAATAGAAGAAGAACCATAAAAAATATTACAACAATTCCACAGCATTAAGATAAGAATGCACAGAATCTTAAAACAAAATAGGTATTTAAAAATGTTTTTGGGGAAACAATGATGCTCTATGGGTAAACAAACAATGATGCCAGAAAGTTAAGGGTCACCTCTACACCACCAAATAATTGGTGATTTGGCAGAATAATCCGAGGCCTAAAACTCTTTTCTCTCCCTCATAGGAAACAACTAGCAGGACGTCATTGAAGGACAATAGTACACTTGAGAGCAATTGGAAGGGAGAGTTCAAAGTTGAATTCAGAATTTTTTTCAAGAACTTGAACAGGCCCCCTTCAGGGAAACCAAAACCATGAGTGGAAAGGCTAAGTAAAAGGAAATAATGACATTTTTAAGGAGGAAAACCAGTGGCATAGCTAAGCAGTATGCGTAGAGCGCACTTTTAAGAGGGCGGCACTGTAGGGTCTGCTGTAGGTTATAATACTATTACATTTTTAATTTACAGAAGAATTATTTTGCTACACTGAGTTTTTTTATTAATGTTTCATTTGTCAAAAAGTTGGAATTTGTGGCATGTCACTTGCGTCAGAAGTCTTGTGATATTTAGCATAATTAGTCATCACTTTGACCTAAAGTTTTTTTCCTTTTTTTCAACTTGCTGTATGATTTTTTTTCTCAAAAAAAACAAATATTTTATATTTCTAACAGACTATCGCCCTATTTTCAGATGAAGCGAGCGTAATAGTGTGGAGCTGCTTAGAGAAAAAAAGAAAGGTATGAAAGGAATTATTAAAAAATAATGAAGGTGCACTATTGAAATACATACATCGTAAAGAAACTACTACTACTGAAGATAGAGAAGTTTACAAATCCAAGTCATTGTCAAATTCAATGGATTCAATTTCAAGTGATTCAACACCTTCAACTCCCTTGAATGATGAAGAATATGAAGAAAATGTTCCTGGACCAGATGTGGACAGTGAGCATTAAAGACGTTGGCCTATGGCCAAGCACGATTAACAATGACACAAGAGACCTTTCTGGTATGTCAAGGCGCATCTGTGGTTCAAAATCTAGATAATGATTTTGGTGAAGTAATTCGTCAAGGTGTGTCAACCAGAAGGACAAAATATAAAACTAACTCGCAAGTGGTTTTTTAAAACTAAAAAAATATTGAGATCTTGGATGGTGTACTCCCCTTCCAAGGAAGCTCTTTACTGCTTTTGTTGCAAACTGTTTTCAGAAAGGATTAACTCAAAATTTAATTCTGAGGACGAATTCAACATATGGTGGAAACTGAATCCTAGAATATCCGACCATTAGTCCAGAGTAGATCACGTTAGAAATTTCACACAATGGAAGGAATTGGAAAGAAGTATTGCTGGTGGAGCAACAATTGATAAAAAAGAACAAGAATTTGTTGTAAGCCAGGTGAAGAAGTGGAAGGCAATCCTTGCAAGATTGCTTGATAATATTAGATTCCTAGCTAAACAGAATTTGGCTTTACTAGGCCATCGAGGAGTCAACCATAAGAAAAATGAGTGTGATGTTGAACTAGAAGCAACAGAAAGTAGAGGAAATTTTTTAGAGCTAGCGCATTTGTTGGCGAAATATGATCCGGTGCTATGTGAACATCTTTGAAGAATTCAGCTGGGAAAAAGTTTGATACTTCCAGTCTCCTTCTAGTTAAAATGGGTTTATAGAAATGTTGGGAGAAAACGCAAGAAGCAAAATCATCAAGCATGTAAAAAAGGCAAGTATATACTTTTCCATGATATTTGACAGCACTCCTGATATATCACATAGGGATCAAACAAGATAAGTTTTACGCTATGTGATGATCGATAGAGATGAAGTGAAATCAGGTAAGTGAAGCAATCCAGGGGAGAGTCGAAGATGTCTCTCTTCGAGAATGCCCTAAAAACAAATTCTTCCCAAAGTACGAGTGAGAGAAACAGGAGGAATCAGGAACAATCAAGTATATAAAATTACCACCAAATGAAAGATAATATATTTCAGCAACATAACACGTACAAACAAAGTAAGGGTCAGCCAACCTGTGTTCTGACGTCTAAGTTTCAAAATTAAACACCAACTATACGGGACAGCAAGAGTAGAACTTCTCAAGACCACAGTCAATATCAAAACAGACCGATTAGCGGTTTTCGTCGTAGAAGGGGAAGTTCAGATGGTGGGAGAGTGGTAAGGGTGAGCAGAGGAAAAGAGGCGATTGGTTACCTCAGAGGGGAAGTTTTCGGCAAGGTCAAAAGTGAAAGTTGCGAGGGGGAGTAAGGGGGAAGAGGTGATTGGCAGCCTTGGAGGGGAGGTAATTTTGTGGAATGGGAACACATGCGGTGTAAGATTGCAATTGGACATTAGGAACTGCTTTTAATCTCCGATCATGGATTTCTGGTTTTTTGCCTTTGTGCCCAGCACTTCTGCCTTAGCACGTCCTCGTAGTCTTCCGTCTCCAACTGCTATATAAAAGAGAGGATCTGTTGAGGGGACGTGGCGGGCAGGATGAGGCGGGCAGGATGAGGCGGGCAGGACGTGGCAGGCAGGACTTGCTGGCAGGAGATGCTGAGTCGCGGAGATGGCTGGAGTTTGCAATTGTCGTTGGCGCGACAGATGTCGTTAGCGCGCCAGTGGCGGGGCGCGCCTCGGGCAAGTCTTTCGGCTAAGTCCGGAGGGTAAATAGTCTGCAGAGGATAAATTGTCCAAAGAGGAAATTAATGGGGGGGTAATGCTCAAAAAATGCTACACAAGGTGGAATCATTTGTTGATTTCATTGAAACAAAGGGTAAAACTGCCGAGAATATTTCAACGATGATTTACAAACATTAGAGAAAGACGGAATTGATATCCAAAATTGTAGAGGGCAAGCATATGATAACACTGTGGTGATGGCTGATCTGCATACAGGTGTTCAGAAACGTATCAAGGAAATTAATCAAAAAGCAGAATTTGTTACTCGCTGAATTTGGCAGGTGTTCATGCAGCTTCTGTTGGTGTGAATTCTGTTGACTTTTTTAGGATGCGTGGAACGTTTGTTTGTATTTTTTTCTTCATCAACACACTGCTGGGAAGTTCTAACTTCAGTCACTGGTCAAAGTGTGAAGCGCATAATAGAAACTCGGTGGAGTGCAAGGGGAGAAGCTGTAAGTGTTGTAAAGAAACATTACTCAAAAATCTTAAGTGCCCTAGAAATGTTAACAAGTGATGCAGAAAATACAACTACAAGGGCAGATGCTGGTGTTCTACTTGGAGCGTTGCAATCATTTTCCTTTTTGTGCTTTCTTGGCCTGTGGGGAGCCGTCCTAGAAATTAAATAGACACAGACTTATTTCCAAACCAAAGGATTGAACATACAAAAATGTGATATAAAACTTAGGGCATTAAAAATTTTCTAGTTGAAAACAGGGACAAGCTGGTAAGTTATGGTGTTAACTATGCCAAAAGAAATTTGCAGTGATCTGGGGATAGTTATGATTTGTCACTGTGAACCCAAAAAGAAGAAACAAATGTTTGGTAAAGGATCGCAGGATGCTGAATTGCCATACAACATTGAACTAAGGACAGAAATTTTTTCATTGCTGGACAGTGTGATCCAAGAATTAACTTGGAGATTTCAACAGTTTCATACACTTGCTGAGAAATATGCCTTTCTTACCCCGTCGAATCTTTTGGATGATGAATATAAATGTCAAATAGATCACGATGACATTGATAAAGAGGAGTTCCTTAATGAGGGAAAAAGACTTCAGCATGTTATTGCTGTTACTGATATTGAAGAAGGAATAGAGATGAGGAAAGAAGGCCCCCTTGAACTTTTGCAGCTTATTCAAAAGTAAAAGTTTGGGAACTCTGTTCCAAATATAGTAATAAAGTTGCGGATTTTCCTCACAGTTGCTGTTAGTGTTACTACCAGTGAGAGGATTTTTTCGAAACTAAAACTGATCAAGATTCACCTAAGATCTACTATGAGCACATTGTGTTTAAGAAATCTTGCCATACTGTCTATAGAGCAACAATTGACAGATGAAATAAATGTTTTACGTTGTCACTGAAGAATTTGCCAACAAAAAAGGCAAGAAAAGTTACTGAGTAGAATGTTTAGTTCTCATTTCAGAAATTAATATGGTCTTAACTTTTTACACCTGTTCACTATTTTCCTCTATATGTTATTTTTTTAAATACGATTACTTATAAAGTGCAAGTATGTTGGGTGTCTATTTAGAGTATGCTATATTTGAGTATGTGAAAGCAGTATCATAATGGTATACACACTAGTTAACATATATACAACTTTAAGAGTGCGTCACTGTGCAAAATGTACTTTTGTGGGGGAAGGGGTGAAAAACTCAAGGGCTGCCCAGGGCAGTACACACTCTAGCTATGCCACTGAGGAAAACTTCCATCACTGTTTTGGTGACAGAGAAACTAGAGAGAGGGGCAGCCAGGTGTTTAGAGATTTTTAACATTCAGCATCATGAAGTACATACACTGAGCTATTAAGCGTTAGGTCAAACTGAAAGAAGGAAAAGCTGACTAAAGATCACAGAAATGATTGGTGAAGTCCACGTGCCTCAAGAGACAACACCTCATTAGGAGATGTGGAGATAGATGCCCAATTTGGGCTATTTTCTGAAGATGGTAGAATGAGCATCAATGTTATGTATTATTTTTTTCAGTCAACACATTTTCGTGGTAGAGTTTGCAGCCTTATCTACAAGCAAATGGGTAAAATATTTCAAACCACATTGAGACACAGCAAAACTTACTCGAAATGATAAAAATGATAATGTGGAGACCACTTTGAGAAGGTATGTCTCATGTAAAAAAAACTAAGATCTTTTTTCTTCCTCATGAGTTCTATCAGCTTTTTATGATCTATTATCCCTAGTTCATTAGCAGCAAATATACTATCCATTGGACCTTCATCTTTTCGAGCTGGGTGAACCAGTTTCTCTTGTCCGGAATCTGAAGTTAGGTAACATGAAACACAAAGAAACACATTTTTGTTTAAAATAGCTATTTCCACCACCATATCTGGATTAAGTTTAGATTCTTGCAACAATTAATCCCTTGCTGTTACAAGGACAAGCAGAGCAAAAATTTGAATGGCATAAAATTACAACAAGTTGTTAAACTTTAGCAGCTGGGCCAATGGAAATTTGTGTCATTGGTTCAATACAGAGATTATATAGGTACTGTATGGCATGCGAGCGATTACTCCCTAATGCCCAGCGAATAAAGAGAGCTACCGTGGTAATTACACTAAGTTACGCCTTCATCTAATTAATGTTACAGGCAATGAAGGAATTACAGCAAGTAAAAATAGATTTTGTAACAACCCAGTTGAATAAATAAGACGACATGATGACACACTAGCATAATTAGACAACATGTAAATTCCTACGCACTGTCCAAAAGGTACCATCTTTTACTCTGTGATGCAAATTGGTACATAGATTAGGTAATACCCGTGGAGGAAGTAATGCCTAACTTGAAAAATTGTAACATTACTTTTAAATACTAAGCATTTAAAACGTGATGTTGTTAAAATTCAAACAAATAATTCCACAAACACAATTCTTGCAACTGAATGGGTTCTGGTTCGTCGTCTCCGGCTGCAGCTGCACTTTTTTTCCTACGGGATTCCTGGTTCTCTAAAAACCCCGCCTAGAAGGAAAAATATCCAACGAAACATGTTACAGCGAATATCATGAAAGAAGTAGCAAAAAGAAGCGAAGCATGTGTGTGTACGCGAAAGCATCAGTGCAGTGCGAACCAATGCAATACCATACAGAGCGATTGCATTGAAAGATGATCAAATATAATAAGGAGGGGCAATAGTCACCAATGGTTCGACGCTTTCATCCTCATCCCTAGGCTTGCCATGAACTCTTTTGTGAGGTAAGTGAAAAGGTACTTCATTGGGAGCTCTGAGGGAAAAATTTTACTTTCAATTACGAGCTCTTGGAACTAGTCCGGGAAAATCACTCAAATGATCATAGTTATTGCCGTGACGATTGATTCAGATATACTAATAACTATTAAACAAAGCGGGACAATACCTTGTACCAGACCCCGGAGGTTTAACCACTAATTTTTCCATGAGGGATTTCTTCCGTTTCTTTAGCTCCTCGCTGTCACGCTCTGTAAAGGCGGCCGTGGAAAACTTTCCGCTAATTCTCTTAGCCATTGAACTGGGTTATTCTATTCCTAATCTAAACTTAAAATTCTCTCCGATGAATTCTTTCTGACTACGGAGGATCCTCCCTCAAGTGATTTCCATGGCAACGGAAAAGCTTACGAACCGTGAAAAACAGTGGATTGAGAGAACAGCAGACAATATGACGAGAAGATTGAAGAGAACACTGACACACAAGAGACGTCCAAACTTTGCCGAACAGTCCCATCTTGCCGGTGGGTCGTTCTTCCACTTCTTGAAAGGACCCCTCCTGAAGAAGTTGGTATCACGGTATCGCTTCACTTTCATGACTTCCTCCATGCAAACCACGACATTCGAAGTTTGGTACACCTGTAAGTTTTCACATGAAACCAGGGAAGAATTCTCTTGGCAAACTTTTCTTCCTTGTTTAAACCAGGTAAGATGATTAGAGCAATGACTAAGAATTCTGCTGACACTCTAACTTAGAACAGAAAACCCTTCAGAAGCCAATAAAAAACTCGGAAAGCATGTGTAGTTGAAACGGTGGAAAATTTAGGAAACCACAGAGGTAAAAAAAAACACAAAATGCCCGCGAAAAACAAACTCAAGTGCATCATTTGTTTATGCGGTGTTGAATTGTTATTCGGATTGCCATGAAATAAAATTAAAAAATTAATACCTTTGTTTGATGCGGGGTATAAAGTACCCGTGTACGTCGTCAGAATCGCCTGTAATAAGATGTCAAAAGTGGGACCCCTCATCGAATTATCAGCCTTTAATTTTACAAGAACCGTTATGGATAAAAATAACTAGTTTTCTGGGGTGAGCAGAAGCATTTGTATTCTGTGGTTTGCGTGAGTGAGTGAATCTATTATCAGGGTTCTCAAGTAGGAAACTGCATTTGGTGTTTAATGGTAAATGTTTGCCTAGCAGAATCCACCTAGTTTCCATCATAAATCCGCTTCCATAACATATGTAAACGAAGTTATTCCTGTTTATTTGATTAATATTTTGAAACTTTTCTTCCACTGTTTCAGTTAGGTACCTCTGTCCAATCGAATCAGAAATTTTTGGAAAATGTCTCCTTATATTTAAGCATGACGTATATAGGTTTCCATAATTGATTGTTTTCAGTCCTTCAATCTTACCATGCTGCCATATTTTTACTTCAGCAGTTCTTATCGCTCTTCTCACTTTAGATTCCACTTCCGTTACCTTGGCCTCGAAAATTTATCCCAGGAAAAACAGCGCTAGGAAATCAGTGTATCTCGTAAAGCAACATTTACCGGCATTGTGTCTCAGGCGGGTAGTCTCAGGATATTTTCACCCTTAACACCGAGATTGAGCAACATAACTTTTGCTTCTAATCATCGGTACTTCATCTCATTTCTGATTTTGTCTATTAATTAAATCTTCAGTTTTGTAGTAAGCAAATATAAAAATATATACTTCGTTGGCCTGAATGATTTTAAGTCGTAGCTAAGAGAATTTCTGGAATAGTTCTCCGAATTGAGTTTCGCTAAGATTTTCTGCAGTCAAGAGTTTTCCTTATTGTAGGACCTATGGGAGTCATTTTATCAGGCGGCTCTTCAAATTTTATGATTCAGTTGTGATTTTTGTCAATATGGATATACATTCAGTGAGTGGCCTCCTCTCCTCTATAACCATCCTTCCTCCCAACAATACAAGCACAAGTAGGTACATCTCGAAAACTTTTTGTAAATTTGAGTTCTCACCTTATTTTTATACTAGCAGCTGTTAGCAGAATTTCATTAGATAACCATCAAAGAAAAATGTAGTGTTAACCAGGATTTTACATTTCATGTGTACAATATAGGCACAGTCTAAACTATAGATGTGCTTAGACAGTGATATTGTTACATAGTAGCCTGGTAGGGGAGCTGAATTCCATTCCTGGAGGAATGTGTTACCTGCAGCTGCACTCAGCTGACATCATGGGGCTTCCTGCAGTTTCTCCTCATATTTTACCTTCTGATGAAAATCTTCACTTTTATTAGTTCTACCCTATTTGCCATAACCAAAAGTCTCATTTTTGAAGAGCCTCATATATGTTCTTATGGTATCTTTACAGTGACAAATTTTGTGAAAACTACTTTTTGCAAAATAGTTATACCACCAGTAGGTAGTTCCTTAAACGGTCTCTAGTCGAGGAGTGAAACAGCTGTGGAAATATGGGAGTGCTTTTTTGGTCAGATCTAGGACCTCAATTGGAGGTCTTATTTTATGATGATCAACAGTAAGTAAAATCCCTTAAAGGACCAAAATAACCCATTTGGTCGAAATAATTGTTTACTTCATAATCATAATTAATTTTCAAGACAACCAAAGAGAGAATGGTACATACACTTGGTGAGCCTTTTCTTAAGACTGGAATTTTGTGTAGTTTCAAGTGCAATTATGGACATTTTTTTTAATTTTCTTGTGAAGAAAACACTAATGAGCAAGTGAGTCTCAAAATGTACACCTAAGATTGGTAACAAATAATTTCAATCAATTTACCCTGAGCCCCCATGTGTTTTCATCATGCTGATTTCTATATTAAAAGCTGTGTACAAGAAAAGTTTTCTGAGTGATGTTTCCTTTAATTAGGTGGTTTAAATACCCAGATAGCTTGGATTATTTTATAAACCCAGTTAGCATAGTGATAGTATCCAATGAAAAAATAGAATCATACTTTTGTTCTTCATCAATGATACTATCCATAGTTGGGACATATGCAAACAAGATTCTGAGGCATTTTGAGGCAAATTTTGAATTCATGGAAAATCCGGAGATGTAGAAATATATTTTGCCTGCCACCAAACTACTGGATCCTGTTTAGTAATGTTTTCACAATCCTTGCTGCACATGATTGGATTCCCATGAGTGATAGTAAAATACATATTTATAAAGTTATATCCTGTATGTTTTCATTAATCATCCTGGGCCATCTCATCTTCATCTAATGTTGAACACTGAAACTGTGAAGAAGCTTTCCACAGTTGCACATTCTTTTTCTAAAATTACTGTCAGTTTAAAGTAACAGTGGCGTCTATTACTTCTCATGAAAGCTGTTTTATACAAGGCACTCAGATGCACTATTTAATGTACATAATTTGCAAGAATGCAGGCCTGGAAGTAGAGCAGGGGCTATTTTCCAATTTGCTATTTACACATTTGGGCATCCATTCTTGCAGTTTACTGCTTTGCACGATGCAATTTTCAATGCTCTTCAGGTAGTCCAATCAAGTGCCTTGTACAAAGTGGGCTTGATATACGTTAAGTTTTCTTTTCAAAGTGAATATGGTAATATCCTGGTATTATGATGCAAAAACTGAGTAGAATAGGCATCGCTTGTTGTGTATCTCAGTCTCCCACGAGGATAGTTCTTTTAAGGATACAAGTCATGTATGACCACGGGATGACTAAGAAGACTTTGTTATCTGATAGAATCATAAAAAACCACTCCTAAATATTCAATTTGAGTTTATTTGTATTTAAGGAGTCACCCTTTCTTCCTGGAAATGAAAACTCATTTGCTATCTGGGCTTGAGAAATACGTGCGTCAATCGAGTTTCATCTTGTGGTCTTTATGCATTTTTTATGCCAAATTATACAAGTAATCAGTAAAACCACCATTTTACTAGTTTATGAAATATTTTTGTCTTTCTCAGTAAATTATTAATTTGAGCATATCACTTATAATTTCATTCAGAATGATACTTATCTCATGTAATGGTTGAATATGGGTACCTAACTATTTCTGTGTTCATACTTCAACCTCTGATCGGTGAATCCTAAAATTCTGGCAAAATCTTTCTTCTTATATTGATGGAGGAATCTTTCAATTTTCATACCGATCTTATGCAATAGTCTTTAACTATTTGCCTTGTAAGTGACTTGAGTATGTTGAGTGATAATGCTATTTTAATTCATTTTAATATGGGATAAATAACTGTAGGCAGTAGGAAATGGATAAATGGAGTTCCTTTTTAAATTTACAGCATATGTGTGTGGAAATTGGCACCAAGAAAGTTCTTCCACCAAACCACCGTTTTATTAACTTCATCACATGAAATACTTGACTTTGCTGCTACATAGTTTTTGCTGCGTAGTTCCAATCCACAAAAATATATTTCTATGTAATGTAAATACTTCACAGGTTATTATATACATTGTATATATATATATGAAAACATTAAACCACAACATCTGATAGGTACTGTATTTCAGCACTGAATGGTAAAAAATCTAACTTTAGTTGCAGGAAAACACATCCATGTCTCATTAGAGCTGAAAAATGTGGTTTGACTAGAAGTAATTGTAGTCCAAGCAGTACTGAAACATTGAATGTCATTGGTTGCAAGGAAGGTTTTAAAGAATAGCTTCTAAAGTGCTGGTCAGTCTTGGTTTCTCCTACAGAAACACAGCATAGAATATTTCTACATTTCAGCATATTGTGTATAAGTGTTGAAATACACACATTATAAGCAACTGAAAAGTAAAATCTCTACTCAAAAAGGTTGATTCACAGATCACTCAAAAGCGAATGATGTCGATCACTCATTAGTGATTCAGTTGAGGGCTCAACTATTATCCAGGCAAACAGATCTTGCCTTGAAATGAGTGCAGTAAACATAGTCAGGGATAATGTAAGGGTAGGTATCACATGCAAGCTTGACAATACGTTTTCTTCTCCTAAATAACTACAAACATAACTGGGACCAAGCTCATTTAATTAATAATGATAACATGCTCAATGTTCATTTATATAATGTTTTTTTTTCAATCTTCTGATTTACAAATACATTCCAAAATGTGAAATAATGTACTAGAAATTTCATTTTCCTTGAAGAGCAAGATTACAAATTCTGGGTTTTATCTCCACGATTATCCCCCATTAACAAACTGTTGATGGCTGAATGATTATCTTGCTCATCAGTCATGCCTTAGAGAACCTAGATTTGAGGGATATTAAAGGTTGCATGCAAGTAATTGACACACAGGAACGAATTGGTTCTGAATCAAAAGCTATTATCAGCTGGATATTTTGTAGAGGATGATAATTTATTTCAAGGCTAGTGAGGAAATTAAATAGCTGCGATGAAATAAATGGTAAATGAATATAATGATGATAGAAAGGCTGATAATAAAATAGCACTCAAAGAGATATGAGCATGAGGAAGGGATTTACCTGTTAAGCCTTTACAATGAATAATTTTTTTATTTACCTTTCTCACGTGGCAATCCAAATTATGTCATAGAAATTCCACTTTTGGCATTATAAGAGGCAATATTCCATTTTGACTCATGCACACCTCATTGAGTACAGTATTCAAACCATTCATGTATGCTTTTCAAATATCATTTGATACTATGGATTTTTGTGTGATAAAGTAAAAATGGCATGGATGAAGTAAGGAAGGGGAAACATCCTTGGGAGGCTGGAGCCAAGAAAGTTTCCCTATGGAAAAATATACAAATGGAGATAGGGTTCCATATATTTTTCATCATCATATCGAGAATCTTTCTAAAGTTGACAAATAGGAATTGCCTTGACATCTACACATTCCAAAAATACTTTTCTTATTAAGGAGGCCATTTATCATCATATTTTCTGATGCAGCCAGCCCATGGTACGACGGGACATTCAGATCAAATATTTTTGGTGGTAAACTTCAAAAACAGAGGATCTGATTAAAATTGTAGAACCTCAGCATATTTCGAAGGGAATTCAAAATATTCTGTAGCCCTTCAAAAAATGTATCATTTGAGGAAATTCCACTTCAGTAGAACCAATGGCATCAGCTTTTAAACACACATGAAAATAGGCAAGTAATAAAACACTTGTTCAAAGTCACCATCAAGTTTTCTTTTAGAACTCTAACCAAATGTTGGTTTCTTCATGGACATTTTAACATGCTCCATTTATTCATTGAAATTCCTTATCCATTAAAATAAATAATTTAGGCTAATTATTTTTCATTTTGTATAAATATTTTGCTTAATGTATAATCTTAGACCTAAAGAATTGACTTAATAAATAACATATGTGTATATTTGATTGAGGTTATCCACATTGACCCATGCAAGAAGGCTCTGATATCCCGTTCGACCCACAGAAAAGATAGGACAAAATGTCCACTTCACTAGACATGTAGGTAAAATGGCCCCAGACATTTTAATCTGGGACATGTGCATAATTATGTGGTGGGTAACGGAAGATAATGGACATATACAGATATATAACATATATAGATATATATATATATTCATCTTATTTTTTTATCGTTTTCTCTCTTGCCAAACACAGTGACATCTCAAAACAATTAATATAAACATTACACTACAAATTACAGGTTCAATATAATTGAAAGTGTTCTTGAGGTTAATTCACATTTTTTTAGGCTCAGAGTGGACAAGGGGTAAAGTGTTTTTTTTTTCTTTGGCTTTCCTTTGATAAATAACAAAAATATAGAGATCAAAGCTGATGAAATCATATTCATCCAGGTGGAAGGACAAACTACAACTCAGAGACAGAGACATGAAGGGTTTCTTTCCTGATTTATGTGTTATATTTTTTTAAGTAGAACTTTCAATTATACAGGTAGGTATGAAATAAGATGACTCCTTTCTGGTGACGTAACCTGTCCTTTCCTCATTCCATAGAGGGGAAGAACGGAGGGTAGGTTGAGGAATGATTTGGGACTATAGGCATCGTAGTAGGTTTAGAAAACAGGCATTGACATTTAATGAGGTTATTTAGTGAGACATAAAGGTGGGGAATGTATGTACTTCCTTCAATACTCAATAGAATTTGTCATTCTTAACCTCTATTCAGGTTCCATGTAGCTGTGAGATATTATGCATGCCTCGTTAATGCTTATCCAAAGCTCATTTATTTCTATAGCGGTGCAAGATTCCAGTTTCTGCTCCATATGACTCACACTCCTCCTTTGCCATTACTCTTTCCTTTCACTCTACCTAACATTTTTGCTTGTTAGTATGATATTCTTTCTTTTCTTTATGCCAAAGATTTTCTCATATCTTTCTGTACTCTGAAAAAATAATTCACATACCTCCATTGAATCCCATTCTGGAGCGATGTTATCATTTTCCCATTCATGTTTTTTTAAAGTTACCAAGTTTCATATTTCCCTATGATAACATTTCCTCAATTGTCTGTCATTCAAAGATCCTTCAATGGATACAAGCCTCAGCCTCGAATCTCGGTTTTTAGTCCTGCCCCTCATTACTCTTGGTTTTTATCTTCCTTGTTCTCTAGCATCTATTTGAAAGTTCCTTTTGTCACTCAATGTCTCAATATTCAACCCTTTCCCATAATACCTGTCTCTTTCCCTTGTAATCAACTGATTACATTTCATTCCGACTTGACCCTCAATTAATATCTTTTCGATAAAAATAAAATATCCCCTGTATACTCTAAACCCAAGGATCACCCTCCTTAAATGAAACACTCCTAACTCATTGGATGCTGGATTGAATCTGCCCGAGCCCCATGAGTCTTGGCCTGGAATCAGTGGGAAAAATCATGAATTAGGTATCCTTGTAGAGCATCTTTTCCAATCGCTCCCTTTACTTCACACCTCTTTACCCTAACTATCTCCAAATGGTTTGCCTGTCCATTCCAGTCAGGAGAAGAATGTGTTTCGAAAAATGACCATTTTTTTTCTACCATCACCCTCCTTCCAACCTTCACCTTATGCACCCTACTTCCCCTCCAATCAATCAACCAATCACTGAGGTAGAGCACGCAAGATAGCATGGACCTCTTCGGCCACAGCCATCAAGACGAACTCAAATTGCTGCTTGCTCTTCACCATGAATGGTCGTTGATCTCGAATGTGCTCAAGTGTAGCTGCGATGTCAATCTCTTTGGCACCCTTGGACATGCGGTTGAGGACCATGTCAATGAGGCAATATGTTCCAGTTCGACCAACTCCATCACTGCAAAGTTAGGGATGATCGTGAAATTGCAATTATTTTTATTTAATAAAATATTAATTATGAATAGTTAAAATGTGTGCATTATTTTTCTTCATTCTATACTTTAATTTAAGAAAATATCATGATTACATAACAATGCATTGCATTAGTTATTAAATTGATCTGATTTCCTATTTTTTTTAATTTTAGGTAAATATCTTCAATCTCTCCTTAGTATGTACAGAAAATTACATGACATGGCTTTGAGTTAGTGGAAATTTTCAGGCATATGGGAAAGCAAGAAGATAATATAAGATCACTGTAATTGTATAGGACACAGGAAAAAATTATCTCATTTGAGAATGAATTCAAGAAACTGTTTATGCTGTGCAGAAATATTATCTAAGTTAACTCAGGAAGTAAGTTTCCCGGAACCTGCTGTAAAAGTTTATAAATAATTATAACTCACCTGCAGTGTACCACAATTGGGCAAGATCTCCCACGGTAAGATTTGTTCACCTTCCTGTAAGAGTTAATTACCAAGCATTAGGAGGGAAAATGTGTAACTTCAATCACACTGTAATTGCAACTGCAGTGTGGTGCATAAGGTTAAACTTGTATACACTTTAAACTACTCAAGATATATGAAGTCAATTTACAAATTTAAAGGGATTTTAGGTCAGTTTCACTGCCTTAAAATTTTGGATTGTACTTAACATCTGAATCAAAAAATTACTAAGAACTAAATTTTTTATGTGAGTTTGAAGTGTCTACCATGATAAATCAACATGGTCTAGCCTATCATAATTTTAATAAGTAACAAGAAATAATATACTTGAGAAATATGTTTGGATGTAACATACCTTCGGAACTCGAGCAGGGCCTTAGTGGAGAGTGGTGTTCCAGCTTCAGGCCAAGACAAAAAGTGGAATTGAGTAACAGTACGGGTCTCTCCAGTCTTCAGGTTCTTCAGATAGAAGCTACGAACCAAGTAGTCATCACACCAAATGTGCTCACTCACTAAATGAACCTAGAAGGGACATTAATGTAAATAAATACCAGCCCTTGCCTAAGATGAATGAAAAACTAAGATGGATGAAAATTATGATTCTTGGATTAAATAAATTCACTCATCATTAATACACATGTCAGAGCACTAGAAATCACAGAACAATTTACATCATCAATGCTCTTCCTTTAAGCAACTTCATTCTTATAAGTTAAAAACTTCTGTGACAATCATTTACTGTCAGGAGTAATGATTTTACTGTGTAGTTCAATGCAGAGCTCTACAAAGGCTTGTGCATAATATGCAGCCAACAAAACACACACAAGGTGATACTGTTCAAGTCTATGGACTTGAACGACAGAGATGTAAGCATGTTATTTCATGTCATCAGGAGCATCATGGTACATTGGTGAAATTCTTGATTGGTCAATATTGAAGGAGAAAACATTCTCGATACCTCACTTAGATAATAATTAAGGAAATTATTGATTTATTATGTTATCTCAAGGAAAGTTAAATGTATCCACCTCCTGAGTCTGTCAGATACACAGTTGTGATAAATTCAATGTCAAACAGCTGTAAATTTCCTTTATTAAACTTTTTTACTCCACATGTAACAAAAATAGAGCAACAATTTACATACCATTGGAGAGGATATGCAAATACGAGATGAAAAATTCTGTTGAATTTTTCTGTGGCATAAGTTGTTTTTCCTCTGATGTTGCAAGAAAATATATGAAAAAAAACCTAGAGTATAATGTATATGGTAGACCTCAGCATCAAGGATTGCACAAAGTGTAAAAAAAAACTTTGGATGGAGTAGTTTACACTCAATACTTGCACATAGCTTTCCTGGTGTTAGCAGCCTGGATGGAACTTATGCAATACAGTACTACTGAGAGAGTACGAGATACCTACACTTAAATTTCAGCAGAATTTGCTTTTATGAATGGAAGGGACCAGTGGTGCTTAAAGTTCGAATACCCAAAATTAGATGAAGAATAAAGGTAGAAGACAGTAGAATTGAATCTGGCCACAGAAAAATGATTAATTATCAAATTTCAATTCCGTTAAAAAAATAAATAGGTCTTCCTAAGAAAGAAAAAAAAGTATTCAATATCAAAATTAAACTCTGTATCGCCTTTCATGATGAAATTCAATTGACTGTCAGTGAACAATGATAAAAAAGAATGTCCAAGGTGATGAACAAAGGAAGAAGTTGAGTAGGATCAAATTGAGGCATTACCTCATAAATGTGGTATAGCTCTGATCCTTCTTCTGGCCAATAACGGTGAGACATGGCAACGCCATCCTCGGTCAATCGAGTCAACATAACCATTACCACACTTCCTTGCTCCCAAACCATCTGCCAGAAGTCTGATGCTGTATGACTGAGGGGTCCTTGTGTGGCAATATATGCTGGATTCCTTGGGTCATGATCGGTCTGGAAGGAAATAAAAAGTTTGGGAATTATAAAACTCATTTTAAGGAAACTGCTTCAACTGGATGGAGGATCATACAATAGGCCATTTTCAAAACTTTAAATTGCACTGAAGCAGCTATGTTGAAATCCATATATGTAATCTATCAATCTAAAAATGTTGAAGCATTTAACATGGTGTTGGAAATTATAAATTCTAGTAAATTACTTTTTGCTGGAATGTCCCCACTCCCAACCATTTTGGCTTCATTTAAACTTTATGAACATAATAACCAAACAGTTTCTTTTCTAATTTTGTGGAGGGATTCCTTTAAGATTGAAAAATGTGAACAATCAATTAAGACATGATTTCCTGTTTCATTTAATTGGTGACATTAATGGTGTAACTTTAATATTAAAACAGGGTTTTGTTACTTAGGCCGGTATTCATAGACGGGATGAATAATCAATGATTGCAGAATCAACGATTATTCGTCAATCATTGATTATTTGATTTATGTATTCATAGACAGAAAACAATCTCCAATTCATGAATCACTGATTCATGAATCTCTAATTATTTGGGACAATCTGTAATTGGTGAATTACAGATTGGATGTATGTTTATTTTTGAGTGGTATGAGAAATTGAAGAGGCAAAACATTTTGTGGGTATCGTTAAATTTTTATTCAAGTTGAGTATATAGTTTTATTAATTGCATATTGAAAAAGAAAATAAAAAATGGATTGGCAATGTTTTTTTGATACAAATGAATTAGCCGTGACTACATTAGAATTATTTCTTATGATTATTCAACGTTAATAAAGGCGTTGCTAGGGAAAATCAACAAACAGTAATATCGTATTCCGGCAAGTGTTGATGATGTAGCGTGTGCTGTTTAACGTCAGGAATTGTCCGACCATAAGTGTGGTCTCCTCTTTTTTCTATTCTCACAAAGAGACACCTGAGGCACCGATTCGTTGCCTGAACATCATAAGAAACAGACGGTCTGATGGTGTCAGCTATTTGGACGGCCAAAAGATTAGTTATATGTTTCACAGTTCTGGACACCGTTGGCTGCGAAACAGAACTAGAAATCCCTACATATGTACGTAAAACACTAAAGAAGACGAAGAGTAGCGGTAGCAGCATTTATATCTGATCATTACCGATAAAGAAAATTTGAAATAAGTAATTAGTAGCAATTGATGATAGCTTACGAGTAAAACATTCACGGCAATTTCGGCCGAGATTAAATTCAGCATGAAGATTTTTTTAAATACTGCGTGATTAAAAACCGCTGTGATATATTTTTTTAAATTTGTAATATGATATCAACAATTCAATATCGATGCCTAAGCGTAAAATCTCAAAGCAATGAGCCACAGTAGCACAAGAGGAACTGTCAGTCCTCGTGGAAAGTGTCGATATATGAACAATAGTTCTAAGAAGAATACACTCGATCACAACGGGTTTTGAGAATCGGTATCCTCTATTAAACTCTTCGTCTGTCAACACTCACGTCTATTGTTACAGCAAGTTAGATGACGGATTTTAAAGAGATTTTGACGCATATCATAAGCGGTCCATCACCAGACCCCAGTGAGGCCATTTACATTAAAGATTCACCCTGTAGTACGAATTTTGTGGAAAGTATCACGAGAAAAAAGGCGAGGTGAAGTCCTATGATATGACATGTAACTCGGAGGAAAAATTTCTCTCTGGCCGAGAATATAAAGATGGAAAAAAAAAACGGCGGCCAAAAGGCTCGAACGCTTCACCTTCACGCACGAATCCGCGGCGCTAGCCACTACACCAAACGATTCTATATTACATATGCGCGATAATAAAACTTATAAGAAAAGTCGCTTTGAGGGTGATTGAGACGGGTGATGTGAGGCTCCAGAACAACCTGGCAAGAGTAAATATTCCCAGCTTTTTTATACTAAGGGCGGATAGTTCTGATTATAAACTGATTAATTACAATACAACTAGGATACGTTTGACGAAGTCCAAGGCGAACTAGCCTTTGACCTCGTGCACGGCATTGTAAATACGGCATTTAAATCGGCGAGTCAGGGTACGTAGTCTCCCCATGTGAGTAATTTGGATTTGTGGGATCCCTAATGTGTATTTTTCGCAGCCTTTAGTGATACGCTGGTACATCGTCATCGGCAATCACATACGATAATATATCCGAACGAATTTCCATTGCACGGAAATCCTAATCAGTTCAAGGTAGTCAATAATCCTAATCAATTCAAGACGTTCATCTAGAGTATATAGACTTTTCTATGCCTTTATTGCCGTATAAAATTGTACAGTTGGAACGTAAAGACATGTCGAGAATATGTCGTAAACAATCACAGAACTACCGAAGTGCAACATAGAAAAACTCTAATTAATTACGGTCGAGAGCTTAATTCACGAATCAATGATTATTTGGCCAAATAATTACAGTTTGCTTGACTATGAATACTAGAACTATAAACAATGATTATTTGACGACTATGAATACATAATAATCAGAGATTGATGAATCTCTGATTCAAGAATCATCGATTGACGAATCACTGATTCTTTGACGACTATGAATAAGAAACAGTAATTAATTAGAGATATAATCATAGATTGAAACGAATCTGTGATTATTGAGGACTATGAATACCGGCCTTAGTTGCATTATTGTGAGAGTAAACAGGCTACAAGTTGAGGATATAGGTATGATTTTCATATCACATATTAGAAAATCCCAAATTATTTGGTATTCAGACAAGTTAAGTACCAATCACTATTTTGTGCGTGTGAATGATGAAAGAATGCAGGTTGCATACAATATGAGATAAATTCAATTAAAAATATTGAGGAAAAGCTGAAAATTGAAAAAATGTGTGAAAAGTGAAAATAGTTTGCAAGGACAGAGCTGTAATGTAATGTAAAATCTTATCAACTAAGAATTTTAAAGTTTAAACCTGAATGTAAAAGGAGAGGAAATCTTAGTGAAGGAGAGGAGCAGAGACTATGAAAGATTAACATCTTAACCACTGCTATTGATCACTCAACAAGAATAACAGGAAGTCTGGTTGTGTGTAGCATAATGTGTACTATTATAAAAGCATGATCCAGGAAATTACTGACATCCCGTGTTCTACAAGGAAGAGTGAACGCCCCCCTCTAATTCATAATTTATTTTAATAACCTAAGTTCTCAAGTTAGCGGTTAACTAAGATTATTTAGAGACCATGCGGTCATTTACCATGAAAGTAGTGTAGATGCAGACTTAGAAATTCCATCATATGACCTAAACAACATTCATTCATTCATTCGGAATCGAAACATTTTATCCTGGACAGAAACATTTAACCAAAGAAATATATAGAATTCAAGGGAAAGCTGTGCGTTTCATTAAACACTGCAACAAGCAAATATATAGTTCTACAGCTTTTAGAGGGATAAGATGGGGGCTGCTGGAGAATTGGAGGCTACATTCTGGGCGTAGTTTGCTTGAGAAATTCAGAACATGTGTGTTGCTCTGCAACACAGAATATCATTTTGACACCACACTATATTAGGTCTGACAGAGGCAATGAAATAAGAGAGATACCTACATTGCCAAACAAATGGGTACAAAAATGTGTTCTTTCCATGTGTAATAAGGGACCATAATAAAAACTGAGCTCCACTAAAAACACTCCCATATTAAAATTCACCATTTCACCTCCCAAAATCGAATCCATTACACGGCTGATGTCCTAACACCCCCTGCCACACACCTATGTGGTAGCTGGCAGGGTAGTACATAGATTTAGGGGCAATATAAATGCACATTCTGAAGAATGATGAGTGATAGATCTAAAGCTATTTGCATATTCTGGAGTACTACAGAGAAAAGACTTACTGAGGCTCTGCACAAATCTGAGAGAATGAAAAAATAGCTGGTAAATCCCAAAATTTTTCCAATCCACTGAAAAAATATTTTTTATTAAGTAAAATTTATGTGACTTACTATTGTAGATGCATTTATGTAATCACATCCAGATGCATTGGCCAAATCATTGAGGACAACTCTTGAGTGATCGTACGGCACGATGTCAGGGTATCGATTCTTCTTCAGGTTTTCTTGCTGCCAATACAGAAATAATAAGCCCATAAATACCCTTTCACTGATGCTATTTCTTTACTATGTACTTCAATATTTTTCAGTAAACTTTTCATATAGTTTTAAGGATAAGCAAGCTATAAACACTAGAAGCAGTCTCAACCCATCCAGCACTATGTCACTAATTTCCCTGAAATATCTTGAGAATGCTCAGATATTACACATAAATCATTTACCATATGGGAAAGATTTTTTCAATGTGGGGCTGGTAAATCTGAGAAAAATCCCAGATTAACAGGTGTAGGTAGCTGGAATATAATGGATATTTTATCCTTGAAAACAGAATCAGCACAGCCTAGGGTATGCTATGAGAACTACAGTGACCTCAAGCGTTAGAGTGATGAAAATGCCATCCATTGGCCAAATATAACTTTAAAAGATACTTTAAGGGACAGAAAATACCAACACATCATGCTTCAAACTCCACATCAAGACTTTCAGAAGCTCAATAATGTATTCCAATCACTTGTCAGCTCAGAGAAATAAATATTTGGCTGTTTCTTAATTTAGCTCTTAACAAACTTTACACATGCAGAATGGAGAATTCTTCCCTTCAAAGTGAATATTTAGAATTTATGTATAGTTATTTTCCCCATAATACCCCTCCCAGATTCCTTAGTGAAGTGCTTTCCCAATTCTTGCCCTTTCATATCTGTAAGGGATATCTGCTGTGCTGGATGGGAATCAATAAATCTAAATTAAATAAAAATTAAACACTCCCGTAAAGCTAGCCGTCATAGCTATGACGCCCCATCATACGAACAATGGTTATGACGCCTATGACAGTTACATAATCGACCCGCTGGAGGAATTCCTTAACAGAAATGGAGAAGAGATGATTTTTCAAAATTTTTATTTTTTTTTCTAGTGCCAACGCATCATTTAATTATAAAGTACAAAATAATTGTCTCTATTTTTTCAGTTGGCTTCAATGCCAAAGTCTTTATCAGTCTCTATAAAAAACTTAATATTACCTCAAATAAAAAATTCACACAAATTAATTTTTAGCTGATCAAACAGTAATTGGTAATACTTCAGAATCATCCAGTTCAGAGCAGTGAATTTATTCTTTTAACTTTGTAGGTACCTTGTTTGTACACTCAATATATAAGCCACTTTTATAGACTTTAAATTAAAAACCCTTCATCATTTCAAACTATAAGCTTAACCTTCAAGTATTTCATCATGTAAGCTATGTTCTCATAGATAGTCAAAATATGTAAAAGTTACTGAAGTTTTTGACATTGGAAGAATGGACTAGCATCTTTTATGTATGGGCAAACTTTATGATATATTCATCAATGAAAATTATATTCAATCACATTTAGTTAAAATATGCAGCATTGAAATTTTAATTTTCTTTCTATACTCACACAAAGGGCTACAGTTGTCGCACAAGGCTCAGCTTCATAAGCACAGAGGGCCACCCATTCTTGCTCAAGCCTGTCCTTATTTTTCAGATGGTCTTCCATGTATGACTGCAGGTTAGAGTACATACGAAAATCTATGAGATGTAGGTAGGAATATATAGTAGGTAGGTATAGTAGGGAGGAATTTTATCATACAAAAATAAGTACTACTCATATAATCATTTCATACATGATTTGAAGAGTTAGGGTGTCTTAACCCATGTTTTCCCTGCATTGAGCTGTAACATCATTAAACTGCCTTAATGATTACATTTCAAATGCATCTATCTTCAAAACTCCCTCTACTTCAACTAGATCAACATTATCACCAACATCTCATTATAAAATCCTTACTGGCGTGCATTTTATAGCATGTAAGAGATCCTCAGACTGGCAGGGAATTAAGGACTCAAATAAGCAATGAGCCACCTTGCCATTAGCAAGAAAATACATCAGTGACATTAGTTTGTTTACAGGAACATTTTGGAATGTGATCTTTGTCATTAGTTTGTCTCTTCCAAGTAAGTATGAAATGATCATCTACCAATGAATGTTGCCTGGCTCATAAGAGCACATTTCAATCTAGGAACAAGCAAGGGCCAAAACTCAAGTTGTGAACTAAACATGAAAGCGATGCTCATGTTATGACAAGAGGGCCCAGATACATATGGTGGAAAAATCATTAGAAAAGTGAACCCTTTAGTTATGAAACCCGAAATAATTCAACATCAGTATTCATTATTAAAATATTTAGTATTTCACCACAGCTTTAAGGACAAATTAAGTTATTTAATAATGAAAATTAATGTTCAAATCTTTCACCAAGTGAAACCAGCCGCAGTAAAGGTTAATTCAAAGTCAGCTTACCAAAACCATATGTCCTGTTGAGATGTCCATATTGGTGAGAGCTGGCTCTTCACTCCTGTATAGAAAGAAGATGCAAAAATATTGAAGTCAGATCCCTAAAAAAATGTTCCCATATCAAAGTCCCTGGTGAAATCAAATTTGAGATTTTGTGACCCAAAGATAACCCTTTCTCCACTAGAATATTCCATGAAGGATGTGCTAGGGTTGGCTTGGTCAATTTTCTAAATACAAATCATAGAGTGGCAGTTTTCTCCAATGCATCTATGGTGGAGAAATCAACTCACTATCAGCAAAAGTGTTTATAATGGCCCACACAAATCCACTTATGCATTGAATATGTTCTTGATTATTCTGACAAAAAAATGAGTGAAATTTATCTAAAGTTCTCATGAAAATAAACCAGAGATTTCTGGAGATTGGAGACATCTGAGGGTCTTCTCAAAGTATGAGCAAACCACTTGACAACCTCAGGTAGAAAAGACAATCAGCTTTAAAAGATCAATATGGGTATATATTTGAATATTTCTATTACATGAAGGTACTGCCACATTTTGCAGTAATATAACTTGACTAAAATGACCATGCAAGGAAAAAATGCGTGCAGGGAATGTTCTGTGCAATATTCAAACAGGGAATGCAGGGAATTCCAAGAACCTAAAGAAAGAGAATTCTATGCGAATGTATAGAGCTCAGGATGAAGACTGAGAAGAACAGAAAAGGGCTGATAATTTCTTGCCAGTAATTCTTAACTATGACGAGTGCTAATCAGATAGTAAGTAAGCATGTATAAGCGATTCCTTAGAAGTAGACAAGTGAAAACTAAAAGTTAGTCAAGCTGTGAATTTAACTCTTTTCACATTGAAAAATAAAATTGCTGAATTTTAACTGTGCATTTTAAATAAAATCTTTCATTAGAAATCAGAGGGGCTGCACAGACCGCTTGTTTTTGTATAACCTAGATAGAAATTTTAATTGTGATTAATGAACTTCCATTCCATTAGAATTTGACTGCAATGGCAAGAGCTTCTAAAAGGTTTGACAGACTCCATGATGTATCTTAATGTGCTTAGAATATAGTGAATGCACAAGAAAATATTGACCTAATATCAATGCCAAATCATCAAAGCAAAGGTTGTGCCTCTGAACAAAATGTGTGCGTGTGTGTGGCAAAGAATGGAGAAAGTTCTATGAATGGAAAGGAAGACAGATGAGGGAATAGCATGAGAAGATAATTAAGGGCGAGGGGATGCTGAACATTTGAACATTGTGGGATGGGAGGATGTTGGGTAAGCAGGAAAGGAGATGATTGAGAAAGGGGCGAAGAGAGATTGAACATATACTGAGTGGAAGAAGAAAAATCATGCTTGGAGAGAGGCTTAAAAGATATGTTGGGGCACTTCAATATCCGTTGATTTATAGCTATACCTCGTTGAGGAAGGAAATTGTTTGCAGATATAGGGTCTTGCAGTTATTTAGATTAGGCATAGAGGTGGGCCATTCTGAAAGTTACTATTATTTTTGGTAATATTCACCTCCGGCTCAAAAGTTTTACATGTTTTACATAAAAATATATTCCAAATATATTTTTTAAAGCTAGTTCTATATGAGGACCCCAGAAGTCAAGGGGTCTAAGTAACAAAATCGTTGTTTTGAGAAAACTTAAGTCAAAGTTGAAAATATTTGGTACAACCCACTAAGTAGTTTGGAGGCATTACCCTAGATAGTATCACCTGTCAAGAAAATCACTTGGATCCCTTTACCACCTAAAAGATTTATATTTTCACATCCCAATCCTGTACCTAACTTATTTTTTAAAATGTCACTTAGACCCCTTGACTTCTGGGGTCCACATATATATTTCATAGAATCTTAATTATAAATAAAGGCTCTTACAACTTGTTTGTAGAATATTTGTGGGGCCATCATTTTAAGCTGTTCGAACAAAAACTTCTCATGCAAAAAACAATGCCAAAACGAGAGAACGCCCAATTCTGTGTGGGCTGACATATGTGTTTTAAAATTTTCTTTATTTCTAATGCATCAATGTATCAACAGTAATAGTTTTACTGCCGTTAACCCCATGCTATTGCTATTGACTTTCCCAATAAGTCCTCTCTTAGCTATTAATTGCGGAAAATTAAAAATTACCGGAAAATTAAGGTATTCTACGAAAATAACCAGTTTACGACTTTACAAAATTACAAATTTTTACGAAATTTACGAACTGAAATTATTGAAAAGTATGGTAATTTTCAAACATTAACGTAATTTACCACGGTAATTTACCTCAATTGAAAATTACGGTAATATATCCATCTCTAATTAGGTACCTTAATATCTATTTCAACCTACCTTATTATGTAGACTATCTCTATTATTAACTAATTCAATTTAGGGAGAGGATGACACGCAATCTTGAGTCAACCTTTGCTACAATTTGATACAAGACAGGAGTCATATGCCGTGATAAGTGTGCGGCGTCAGCGTTGCCAAATGTGCTATATCCATGCACATGCTCCTCATGGGGAAGGGAGAGGGCATGCTTTGTCTCACCAGGACGATGTGCTTGACCTTGAAGATGGGCTGTTGTTGGGTGGCTCTCCTTCTTTTGACAAGCTGGCCACCCTAGAGGAGCCATGACCCGATCCCTCTGTCTTCTCTCCAGCTGCAGACGGATGGGCAGATTGAGCACAAGGCGCTGCCTTGGTGGCCATCCTGGCACGGCACAGGTCCTGCAGTCAGGGAATGTCAGAGAACCAATTACTTTTTTATTAGGCTTTGGACATGCCTAGGAAAAAGAAGAGCATTACTGATTTTATGATTGAGGGGTTCTATAACTGAGTAGAGAAGTTGAACGCTAAGTGGTAAGTAGTTGAAACCAACTTAAATGTCCATCTTTTCATGATTTTCGCATTGACAATTTCAGTCAACTCCTGATGGACGATTACCTAACTCACAGCGTCCCTAATTCGACGTTACAGAACGTCCAACGAGAGGCATACCATCGGCTGCAATTATTTATCAGATATTATCTCCGATATGGTTATCTCTTCACTGGCGGCGCATAACGTCAGCCATGTAGTGAACCGCTCAGAGCGATCATGTCACCGGAGAGGTCACTGCAGAATGTCGAAAACAAGATGTTGCACGCCATAGGCTAGGGAGCCGGTCTTCCACAATGCCTGTAGGGTGATTACAGTCTGGAGTTACTCACCAGTCTGGAATTCCAGAAAACTTCGTCCCTGGTGATTACGTATCTTCAGGTGAAGACCTCAACGTCGGAATTATCGCGGTGTTACCGAAAGTGTGAGAAACATCAAAGCATGCAAGGTATACCCTCTGTTCCTTCCAGCCTCTCCACAACATTATGCTCACATCTGCACACTTAAGCATGTATCTACATTCCCAAGATCTCCAAGAGAGCATTGAGACATAAATAAATATTCTCATGATCGTGTTTTATGTTTCAAATCACTTGCCATGGTAGGTTTGAAATAATAAAAATAGCGTATTATGCCTAATGAAAGGTAAATTGATTGATTCCATTGATAAAAACCTCAAAATAATCATCTGCCCGTTGCTATCCTAATTCGTATACCATGATCATGAATCGCTGTTATTATTAAGGTCATACTTATTGCGACTCTGCACTGGATAAAGGCCTTAAGAGTTTTTTAATTGCTCGGGTCACTATGAGAACCGGGAGTCACAATAATAGCGACTTTCACCTCATTATGCCATAGTTATGAATTCTGTAATAACCTCCCCGATATTCCAGTGAACCACAGTGGGACAACATGCCTAATATTTTGTGACCATGCACATGGCTGTATCTTCATATATTTCTAATTCACTGAAGGCTTTCTGTCAGTCAGTCTGTGAACTTCAAGGTGATCTAGGAAGTTGAATGTGACAGGATTACTGGTCATGAACCTAAAACCAACTATAAATATTAAAAAAATTTAAACAACAATTTTAAGGGGTAGTCTTCACCCTTGATTTTTAGGCTTTCAGCTCAATGGAAAATGCATTGAACACAGGGGTTTTCCAATTTGATATTATAAACTATTGGACAAATTGGTGAATTTTAGGCATTTGACTTCATATGGGCAACGAAAAATAAACAGTCAAATCTGTCTGCCATTGTTGAACATGCCTTGTGTGAGATGGGACACAGAATTAAGTTCGAAGATACAAAATTACTAACCAAGGAGAGCCGCTATTATCCAAGAAAAATTAAGAAGGCAATAGAGATTTGGAAATTGCAAAAAACAAAGAATTTCAACAAAGACAAGGGTTATCCCCTAAGCAACTCATGGAAAAGGGTGATCCGTGCTGACCAATCACAGAGCAGCACCAAGTCGGTCGCCAGGATGACAAGCACTATATAAGGCAGCCACAATAGCTTCTCGTCACCTTTGACATGAAGATGATAGCAGGATGGCTATCAAAACTGTTGTTGTCCCAAGACAACAAACGCGGTTGGAAAACCCGAAAATACCGAACAGTAATGGACAACACTGCGGAAACCTTTGCGAGAATATTCATATAATTGCTTTATAATAATCCCTCCCACTTTACATATATAGAATTTATGTTACATTTGTAACATTTCTGCATTAAACAATGCAAATTGGCATTATTTAACACAAAAAAGGTGAACAATAGAGTGGATACTTGACGCGTATGGTGAGGAAACCAGTGATCATTTTATGCAGGGAAAGGATTGAGTATTCCTACCCACCTGATAGTCCTTACTGGCCTCCGCGTCCTCCTTTCCGCCCAGTCCGCGGAGTTTTTGCCGTGACTTGGCGTGCCTCCTCACAATGAAGAGGGTGAAGACCCCGATGAAGGTGGCGGCCAGAACGCCGCAAGCGAGGAACACCAGGACACGCAGCTGCCTCTCCGATGCCCCGTTCTCGATGGCTGTGGCCCCAGGGCCAATGAGGGCTGAGCCACCCCCAGGAACTCCCCCCGCTCCCCACCCCAGGGGACCACCAGCCATCCCGGCGAGCTCTACGACGGCGGATCTGGGGCCAGGGAAGGAGGGTGTGGCCGGGACAACGGACACCACAACGCCATCGCCGCCAATGGTGACGAGATTGTTCTAGAATCAGATTCATCGATTAGCACCAGGGACCTAGTTTCTAGGGGGTAATGGCATATATCCGGTATGGTGAGGGTTTTGAAAATCAAGAGCCATTGAGCACTAGGCATTACGAGCGCAATTACAACTTGTGAGTAACAGCCTATTTTTTATTTTTACACAGCTGATTTATGAAAGACATCAATACTAATGGTTTTTATGTTTAAAAATATACACATATATTCAGTGGTGAAATTGTTATATATTTTGATCTATTCTTCGTTCAGCATTCAAAAGACAACTTTCTCCTAATTTTTCCCTCATTTTAAATACAAACTAAAAAACTTTGAAAGGGACTCCATGGACCCTCCTAGCTACATCGCTAGTTAGCACTTAATTCTGAGGTCAGGTTCGAGCATAGTATGCTGTAGATCATATATTATAAATCCCTTAGTAGGAGAAAGTAACAAATCACTTCCCTCCCCATCTATGACATGGTGGAGTGACTTATAGGTTCTCTCCTGATGCCAAGCATCTATTTAGTACCTCGTGGTAGTTGTTGCGCTAAACTAGGAGGAGACTTGAGAAGCTGAAGACGAATAAGGGGTGAGTACCAAAAGTCGTAAAGGTGAGGTACTGTGGTTATTCCCCAACTGAGCGATATTCATCCGACTGCCCAGATGAAGTTGAGCCTACAGTGGTTTCCCCCGAATTGACAAGGATGAGATTTTGTAGCATGAAAGTTCTAATAGCGCATTAGTAGTTCATCATCACATGTCCCACTGTAATAGTTAAGACTCGGCCAACGAATGTCTCCCAATTATTCATATTCAGGGCTTTTGCATGTACCAAAAAAAGTATCGTAAGTGGAAAAATTTGCTTTTACTGCAACTTAGGGAGGCTTAGTATCAAACACAAAGTGCCTATTTATACTACTCAAAAATATTACCCTGAATTGGTATTTTCATTTTAAAAATAATTTACGTCCTTGGCCTTCATTTTCCGAAGGCTATTAACGTCCAGTGCCAGCATCAATAGCATCATGTAAGCACTGTCAAGTTTTCTTGGTGCTTGAAAATCTCATATGAAAACCTTCATTTTTGAGCACCTAGAGAGCTTCATAAATGAAATAAAAGCTTGTATTTTTGAATACCCTTAAAGCTTTTCTTTTGGTTCCCAGACAGTGAGATTGACCGTTTTCATATTTTTTTCCGAAAGCAATCAAGGTACTCTGGTTTGTTTCAATGCAAATTTCCAATATTATTCCAGTTTTCTCATGGGACAGGTTATCGGAGATCAAGCCCATTATAAAATGTTAATTTCAAAATGGCAGTGACACAATACTATATTTTTCATAGAATTTTGTACACTCACTTTATTTCCAATGCCAGCTGATGTTACTTCTACACCAATCTCTTTCTTCAGATCTCCTTTAATGCTCTCTGGAACAAAAACACTACATTAGCGAATTCCATGGAAGCAGAATTATCAAAAGAGGTCAACAGCATTAGCATTTATTTAAATTAGTCAAGCACTAATGTTATGGAGCTTCAAATGAATCAAGTGACACTTGAGGCTAGCAAAATTTTTTAGATACTCTCCATTCATCGTTATTTAATGATAACATGAAAGGAAATTTTTACAATTTTGTTAATAAACCATTCTCTCGTTTGTCCTAAATAATAATTTATTCTCTGGTGTAAAATAAGTAATTATTTGGTGGTTCCAAATGATGAACATTATGCAGTATTTCTGCGTCAATTAAATGCAAAAATATGCAATGGATTCCACAAAGATTTGCCACTAAAGGCAGGTTCAGACGAATGAATTCAATGACTCAGACATAACCTCACCTATTCTCCGGGCAACCTCAGAGGCGTTGAGGCCAAGAGAATTTTCCTGCACTTGGAACTTCACCTCGTGTGGCTCCACACTGTTGCCACGTGGAAAAAGAGCAGAGAGGAAGAAATAAATTTCCAGAGAAAAAACATAGTGAAACAATCGATACCACCTTAATTAGTTTATTAGAAAGACACTGAAAAACTTTGGGCAGGGATTTATTTTCTCCCATCCTGGTAAATTTGCTTCTTGGTGCTCCCTTCTTTGTTTAAGTCGCCAAAACTATTACGAGACTTAATTATTTACAAATTTGAAAGAATGAATTCCTGTTTAAATATTTATTATTTTAAAAACATATTTATGACCAATTTATTTCAATATTGTTCTTCAATTTGGCACCCAGGGCATCCCCCGTATTTAGTCTCTGACTAGATAATCACAACACACATTTTCATGAAGACTCATGAATATATTTGTCTTTAGCTCAAATTTTGCGTAGAGATACCACTGTCTACATGCACACATATAACAATGACACACAAACAAAGATAGAATGGGGAAAAGAAGCAGGCCATACTTTAAAAAAAACTGATGTAAAATACTGCGTTGTTGAGTTTGGCTTACCGTATGTTGGAGAGGTCAACCCGTCTCAGTTGCAAGAAGTCAGCAACGGCATTAGCAATGTCTGCTCCTTCTTTCCAAGTCCGAACCCTTTCAAATTTATGGAATGGGAAAATAAGGATCACAAATTGGAAAAAGAAAAAAAAACTACCCGACTTCGTAGATTGACACCACATATACATTTAGTATTTTAAGGAAAACTCTTCTCTAAAAAGGAATTCCAAAGATTTTTTTCAATAGACATGATTTCTTAAATTAGAGCGCCAACCCAGATTGAATGCATGAAAGAGAAGTACAGTATTTGAAAAAATCACTTCTCGAGCATATGATCAGCATTATCTTCAAAAGGTTTAATTAGTTTTGAATTAGGTTGAGAATTGAATTTGAATGAATAGAAAAAAAAATTTGAATTTGAATTAGAATGAATAGAAGAATGAGGAGAACATCGAGCTTATAAGTACAGAGACTATATGTATCATATACTTTTAAGATATTTAAAAGAATTCCTTGGGTGGAATACTACCTTCAAAGTAAGAAATAATTATTGATCAGATAAAGGCTGTAGAAATTGACTCCAAGATGAAAGGATTGGTAGGAATGCAATTAAACAGTGATTTTGGCTACACAAAGTGTTTAAGAGGCTAGACACATTCATATTGGATTGGTATCTGTTTATATTTGCTTTATAACAACTAGGTTTCACAAAAATACATTTACAAAATCTTTTGATATCATCTGTATATCACAAGAATCACTCAGATGGATTGTGAGAGCAGAATATGAGGTCAGGTAGGGTGAAGCAAGTGCCATTATATGGTCTGAGCAACCAAAGTTTTCCCATAAGGAAATTTGACTTCTTGAAGCCAGAACTGCTTTTCTCTTCTGGATGCCATATTCAATGCCATTGAATGTCATCACGTTCTGCCCAAACTGATGGAAGAGAACACTCACCCGTCCTTGAATTTGACGAACACGAAGTTGGGATCCACGGGTTCTGGTGCCCGTCCGGCGCCTCCCCCACCGCTGGCCCTGTCCCACGACCCGGCAAACATGCCCTCACCATCTTCGACGAGCCGAGTCTGGCCCCGCGGGACCTCCTTCTTCTGAGCCGCGGCTCGGGTCAGAGTCGCATCTGCGCCCTGCAAGAATGGCGAAGCAATCCGATGAGGGAAGGTAGATGGTCGGCTACTTGGTTACTTGTAGAGGCAAAGGATCACTGAGTGAGTCCATTAGCACCATTAAGAATAGGCTGGTAGGTTGGTAAGGGAAGGGTGATATAAGAAATGGATTGAAATGAGGAGGGAAACCCAGCATCTGCGTTGGCCTGTATTTAGTGAAAGGCACCAAGAGATCCACAGATTACAGTTCCTCCCAATGGATGGAGTACTTCATGTGAAGTGCTCTCCAAGAGTGCTCTAAGAGGCTTATTCATTTAGTTGCTGCACTATACAGAATTGTAACACTTAAGATTAAGTGAGTGGAAAGTTGCATCTCTTTCAACGGTTTGTCAATCAATTTTAATAGATGAATGTGAGACGCTATTCACTGACGATGGTGTGCCTGGTGAAGCTCTGAAATAAATAGTTTTGGCTGTCATATGAGCAAAAATTGGGAAAGTTTAAAAAAGGCACGTCGTGAAGGTAATGTTGAAGTATACCTTGTGTAAATATTATCATGTAAAGTATTATTTTAAAGTAAATATAGATAATAAAAAATAAAATAAATGTTATAATCAAATAAATTGCAATTTTCAAAAAGGCTTAAAAAACACTTTAAAAAAACTAATATAGTAGCATGCTGAATAGAAGTTTAACACATAAGTACTGATCAGTGTCATTATAATAAAATGCCACAAGCTGGAATTCCAACCCAGGAACAAGGGACGGAAAGCCAGCCATCTTTCCACCTCATTCGTCAGGAAAGTTCTGACCAATAGGTATACAAGTGGTGTTCTCTGTCTGCATAATGAGGTAAAGATCAAGCCAGGTGTTGCTGAGTTTGGAGCCATTTTATGTATACTAGTCGAGTTAGCGACTTTATATCGTTTTTTGGAAAACATTTTTAGGTATTATTTGAGAACCAAATTATTAAAGCTACCCATTCTAGTATCACATAATTTTGTCTTCCTTTTACGGCAATGATAGGACATAAATAACTTGAATAATAATTCTCACGTTATATTCATACACTAATAAAATGTGACTAAATTACTATTAACTAAACCATACTGACTAAATTGCATAAATGAATAATTCAGAATCAACAATAAAAATATCTATGTTGGCATTAATGATGTATTTTAGGACTTCGAGATACTTATACTAACCCCTGCTTTGTAAGGCTTTCCAAATGCTGAAAAAAGTTCCTGCGTGTCAGTTGATTGTGCATCTTACAAGTTTCACTTGTTTCTAAGAATATTTTGAGATAAAATCGTTTAATATTTAACCCTTATAAAGTTTTTTCCACAATGCAGTTTGTGTAGTGCGACTGTAAGCAGCTTCAAGTCGCGTAACTAATTAGTAAGACTACGAGGACGAAATTGTGACAATGGCATGCGATACGAAAATTCACCATTGGGCAAATTACTCAAAAACTGTAATTGGGACTGAAAAAAATTGCTTCAGCAAGAAAGTTATCAATAATGAGTGAAAGTTAAGTACAGCAACAAATTCAAGGCAAATAAAATGCTGCTTTAATCAAAACATTCAACTAACGAGGAATGTCAATGGTATAGCTTACGCTTTTGATCTGTGACTGAGCTAATTTAAGTTTGAATCCGCAACAATTTACGTACCCCAACTTTAAAAATTATGGGCCACAAAAGCTCGACTAAAACCTGAGAGGATATCAGGGCACTCTAAAATCACGTAATTCTAATATAGACTATAATTCATTACGGCTTTGTGCAATATTTCATTTGATAATCCAAAAATGGAGGAATCCCATTCATCAATGAATGGAGAAGAATTCCTACTTCTCATATTCTTAGCTTCTCTCCTAACTGATTGAAAATATCGATTAGTTCTGATAAAAACATCTCAATTAAGCCGGTAAAATTGCAGATGATCATTCATGGAAATATTCAGTAATGGAGCCATTTTTAGGCATCCATATTTGCATACTCAAATGAAATCGTTATAACAAGTCAATTGACTCATAATAATTTTTTCAATCAAGTCAATTGAAGACAATCAAGTTGCTCCACCTTTAATCTCTGGTTGGCTCCACTTACCCCTTTGTGTTGCTTGAGGCGGGTAGCAGCTGGCTTCTTCGATTCAATATCGTTTTTCAATGTGTCCACAGTAGCTGTATCCGTGTTGAACCTTCCTGACCCACCTAAAATGAGAAATATGGGAGGTAAAACTAGCGTTTATGAGGATCAATATCAATGGACGGTACTATAATTAAGCAACTGAATAAAAATACATTATGTAGACATCTTTCACTTGTGTCGCCATCATAGAATTATCTTAATATTGCTAGTGTAGACTTAATCTTAAGATATCATTTGCATTTCGTAAAAAACAAGACATGATAATGTATAAAAGATTAAGGTTATTTTTGAAGCTAGTCTAAAGCTAGCACATGGTCCTTTATGGTAAATGTATCTACTTCCTCATAAAAACTTTGTGATGCTAAGAAAATTAAAATAAAAGATCAATATTTTAAAAATGTTATCACATCTTTACTCTTTCACAATGATATTCACAAGATTAGAATAAATTTAACTTCGTCGAGAGTATTATACTTAAAGTATGATTGAAGGTTTTTCCGGCAAACTATGTCATTGAAGATTATTCAGGATTTCCACTGGGCCAGGTTCTCCATTTCTGCCGACGTTTCGATGGACCATCGAAAGGACCAGAAAAGGAGAACCTGACCTGGTGGAAATCCCAGATAATCTTCAATGAGTATTATACTTGTTTTGATCACTTAGCATCAATTACTGACTAAAAATATTGTCCGAGTATTTTAGGTTTTCGAAATAAAAAATGAATTTTTACTGGACATTTGCATGGTTGCAACCCCAAAATACTTATTGAGGGATCGTATTATGAATGTTATCTGCATTTTCATTTTGGAAACATTCATTTCGATACAATTAATTACCATCAAGGCCATAGAAAACTCCGCATAAATATTGCACATTTATTGCCTAATGTTGAGTATAAAATATCAACATGTTAAAAACTTTAAGCAAAATCCAGCCTTGACTGTAATTCTTCGTAGCTGCCTTTATTCAAATACCCAATAGTGGCTCTCAAACCCAGCTGCCGTCATAGACGAAGGCAATTTTGTATCCCCGCTACATTGATGCAGAACGTCAAAACTATTGGTTACCTCTAGTCAATTCTATGCACGCAATTGGCGCTAAGTACCAGGAGCTTTATCGCTTCATTAATCAAAATTACCGATCAAACCAAAGGCCGATCGATTAATGGAGTATGTATGATTGTAAGACTCCCGTTAATTACATTCCTTTTGCACGAGGGTACTTAAGCTTCCGCGAGGACACTTGCTGTTGAGACGAAAGGATAGGTGCTTTGTCACCTCTTGTCCTGCAATGAAGATTTATTGAGACGTGAACAACGAAATACTCGTCAATGATAAACTGTCAGGTAAGTTTTTAATAATCGTGTTGGAGAGTAAAGATTTTTGTACATCAAATTTGATTACTCCAAGGATGTATCTTTTTCATCCGAGGTATTTTCCCTGATAGACAACTAAAAAAGCCATCACTAAGGGAATATTGCCACAAAGATTTCCAAGCCCTCAAGTAAAAAGAATATTTCACTACTTTGGGAGAATGGGGAAATTTGGGCAATTTTTGGTGGTTGATGAATAGATTCCTACTCACCAATAATGGCAACTTTTCCTCCAGAGCCTGAGGCTTTCTCCTCAATTTTAAAATCACACTGAATGTTTGATAAGGTTATTCGGGAGCAGTTTTTGAAAAGAGGTCACTGAATCATGTTGCAGCTCAGAAAAATACTTGGAGAAAGAGATTAAACAATGGTCGATAAACAAAATATTGAGGTAAAAATATAACCCTTTTATCCTAGATTCAATTATGAGTGACTCATGAGTCATACAAAAGAAATTTTGAGAAATCTCTAAATCTCAGATCTTTATTATTGAAGGGAATAATAAAAGCTAGCAAAAATTTTCACTTGTTATCTCTATTTTAAACTTTCTGACCATTGACAGGGACTATGTATCTTTATAGCTTTGATTTTAAGGCTTCAGAAATGAATTTTAAAAGAGAAGGGAAATGATCTCGAATATTTGAAAAAAACATTGCATGAGAGGAGAGAATTGTCCGATTGGAAAGGCAGTATTTAGAAAATGGGTCTTTCAATAAAGAGAAATAACACAGACTGGAGGCATTTAAGGCGTGCACATTCCGAAAGATTACGGAACAAGTAATCAGGCTATAGAGAATGACAAACTAAGAGAAGCTCCCAAGTGATGAGGACAGAAATTTGACCACACACAATGAAATATAGAGGATAGCCAAGTTATCAAGAGGTAGGTGTTGTGATGCAGAAGGCTGAGACACATAAAAGACTACTAGATAACGGTTAGGAAAATACTTGGTATTATTCAATTCATATTGTTTTTATGTATATTTTACTGTTGTTTTTACTGTCTTAGAAAAACTGGAGAGCGATTGTCTATATCCACCAATTTTCAGAGGTCTTTTGAGTCTACCTCTTCGTTGAAGGTTAATGAGTCGCAATGATGAAGCCCGTCAATGTGGGTGTTTTGTCAATATCTCATGGTTTCTTTAGAGTTGGCACGATAATATGATAAACAATGGTAAAAACTGTGTATATTGTTTAAAATTATATCACATAGCAGGCATTAACCTTACCTGAGGCATTGGCTTTTGTATCTTCGGGGATATCATTCTTCGAAGGCTCCTGTTGAGATTCTTCTGCCCAGGATTTTGCCCTCTGCGGATATGAAAAAAAGTAGGTCTTAAAATCAAGTAAATAGAATTACACCCAAAATGAATCACTCCCACAATTTGCTCTCAAGAACATGATTCATTGAGATAAGCAAGATGTAATCTGTCACCCACGGAAAGTCAGAAAGTCGTATGAAAGTAGAAGCGATAGCGTACATGGATGGATGCCAGGTCATCTCAGATGCTTTTCAAGTTAAGAAGCGTGATTAGTTTCACACACTGGGGGAAATATGAAGACATAAATTAAAAAGTCAAAAATATTTCCTTGATTATTGTTAAAAATAACTTAATGCACTTTTTTCTACCAAACTAAATTAAGTTTAATCCTTATATTTCAGTCTGTACTTTCAAGTCACTGGATTAAGAGGTCCTTCACAATATTTAAAATATGCTTTCATCGCATAAAGGAAACCTGAATATACTTCATACTCAAGTTTCCTCAAGACTGTTTTCAGCATTTGTGTGATGTGGTTTTCAGCACATGATTTTTCCTTTGAGATTTTATAGCTCATGGTTTCACAGTTGGAATAAAAATAACAAGGCATAATTTGTCCTCTCAGTTGCATTGGCATTAGAGTGTTGCAATTTCAAAGTTCAAACAATTATTCTTAAAAAGGAAACTAAAGCTAAAACCATCCTCTCTCTAATAAATTTCAGCAGATTACATTCACCAATTATTTAAAGTACCTCAATCATTTTAACCCTCTTTCTAACTTATCTATTCCTCATTATATCTTTCACTCCTTAGCCATTTTAAAAAATTGAACGATATGTATGTTACCCATTTATCAAGTTTTAAAAATTATTCTAGCTGAAGGATAAAATACATGGTTGAATTATTTGGCATCAACTAAAAATTCCTTGCAAAAGCACTGGAATTTGTTCTGGATTTGAAGAAAATTCGATCAAAGGATAGCACAAGGTTTCATCAAGTTATTCGGACTGGAGGATGATACTAAACCAGTAATAATTGGTATTTAACTCTACCAAGGCGATTTATTTCCAATAATAATGCTTATCTATTATCTCAGCTAATACTTTGTGATTGCTTACACTTACTGGGTTGAAGAATGAGGTGACACTCTGATTCAGAGGTTAGCGGTGAATTGAGAGGCAACATTTAGTGAAACTGCGAACTGGTAAATAATCTTACGAATTTTGCACAGGAGAGAATCAGCTAAGAAGTATAGATTCATGAAAAATATAGAATCCACTGCAGTCATCAAGTATACTGAAGGCAAGGAATAAGTATTGATTATTAATGGAGCAAGCTGGGGATGTCCATTTGGACCTTGAGTTTTAATTACTAAAGCAAAGAAGCGATGTACAAGGCTAAGGGAAGAGATAAAGTCGACAATCCGTCATAGGTAATACACCTTAAGTAACATTGGTGTATGGTGGTGCCTCTGAGGGGCATATTCTATTTTGACAGGGTAGCCTGGCGGAGGTGCGATTCTCCGTGCATATGATTACGGAATGGTTTCACCGCATGATGAAAAAAATGTGGCAGGAAGTTTGCCTGGTAAGGAATTGTAAATGCAGCTTTAACTCAATTCCCAGTCGCGGTGGATTTTTTCCCAAAGCACTTTCTAAGTATTTTCATTGCCGGTTTCGGCTGAATATTCATAATAGAAATAATATTTTCTCCATTAGTGATTTGCAGATCCACGGGCATAACCAGGAGTACTCAGGGGAGGCAGCTGCCCCCTTGAACGAGGCATTTCATTACAAATGTGATACACGGAGCCAAAATGGATGGTTACCGGATGAGACTAGGAGACAGTACGCTAGTTAGTTTGCTTGAAAAACTCAGCGCAGTTTTATTTCAAAGCGACACAGAATATCATTTTGACGCCACACTACATTTCTAGGTCCGACAGAGGCGATAAAATAAGCGAGATACATTGCCGAACATATCGGTACAAAACTTCGTTCTTTCCACGCACCATAATCAAAACTGAGCTCCACTTAATACACTTCGCCATTTCACTTCCCAAAACCCTTAAAGCTTTAAAAGGTGTCCTAACACCCCCAGGCACACGCCCATGCGGCGGCTCGCAGGGTAGATGTTACAGGTGGGTGACCTGCCCCCCCAACATACAACTCCTAACAATCCTGGCTACGCCCATGCTCAGAATTGAATAAATAAATATTTTGTCCTTCCATCTACTTTTCGTTGGGCCAAACAAGAACAGAAATGGGATTGTTCTATTGGAGTGTCTTACCTGCTCTTTCCTGATCGATGGCTCCACTTCATTGTTGCTGTTGTCCCGGAAGGCGAACCCGTTGATGGCGAACGGTGGGCCGGGCTTCTTGACATCGAGGCGCTCGGGACGCTGGAACCCTCCCCACGCCTCGTACTCGGCCAGAAGGGCGTCTAGGGTGTCGTCGTCGAGCATGGGCGACGGCGAGTGCTCCCTGGCGGCCGCCGACGGCGGGGACATGGGAATGGGTCGGCCGCCCTGTGACGACACCACCACGCCACTACCGCCGCCTGCGGGAAGCAGAGATGAGCGGATGCAACACTTGGATCGGGTGACATGCAAATGCAGGATTATTCATTCCGAGGACTCGAAGGTTAAGGGGAATTTAACTATAGCCTCCGAGACATACATGCCTGAATATCCGCATTTCAATTGTCACCTACACGTTCGCGGCGGCATGACCCACCGGTGGGTTATAGCTTGCCTATCCCCCTGGGCTACATGACCCACCGGTGGGTCATGGGTTTCCAAGCCTCCTGGACAGCATGACCCACCGGTAGTCGCGCCCGCCATAAGAAGAGAGGGATTTTCTATCCTCATATGCCCATGAGGGAGGAATGCAACTTCTGTTTTCGACCACAAAAATGTTTTATTGATGACACGGCGATGTTTTTACGTGAAGAAAGTTAGTAAGTAAAATGATGGGCTGTGGATTGTTAGAATCAGTTTTATCGTGAGTTTGATCTATATTTCTACATTAAATATTACAATAATTTATATTTACTATCTTAGATATCTAAATTCAGCCAAAATCTGGAATCAACTATAATGACGAACTTTTAGAAATACGTAATCCGTGTCACGCGATTTGCCTACCCTTCTTTCACAGGGGTCTGAAACATTTTTTGCGACGGGTTTCGCATTAGCTGGTCCTAAAATTATTTATCCCGTCAATATTTTGATAAACTTCATCCAATAAAAAAACAGTTTTTATGGAAAATAAACACTTCGATATTGAAGGTATTCGCGAGAAACATACAGATGACCATTAAATTGCGCTTTAGCCGTTATTGTATATGATGCGGCAATCACACGAAGCAAAATTTTACTATGTTTTCTATTCAGCCGATAAAAAGCATATCGTAATGTATACGGAGTGTGCCTTATTTTCCACAATTGCAATGCAGAATGTCTCACTGTTAACTTTCCCCTAATTTCGTAGATACATCGCATGAAATGGCATTGGTTTTCAACACAAATACGGACCTCAACGTGGGCATACGGGTAGGAAGTTCCCCTCCATGTATAAAATATTGAAATACTACCCTAGTCATATACCATTTGCAACCAAACAGTTTCTGTATCGAATACCTAATACTTTCATATTTGTTTAGGTGTTGTATGGACCTTTTCTTCTTTGAAGTAGGAGCACTTTCACCAGTGGCCTCGCTGCCGTCTTAAATGTCCTTCACAAAGCCATCGATGACCTTTTCCCACTTATCCACTTTTTTTGGCGAACATCTTTTGGGTTACCTTTCCGATTCGATCAATGTATGTCGTAACTTTACGTTTTCCTTCCCAGAAGTTCTTCGGCATGTTCAACACTTGTATAAAAATTATCTATGTACAATGTCCTGCCTGCATCTAAATGTCCTTCGGTCAACTGCAGCACATCTTGGTGACTGTGCCCAACATTCTCCCTCAGCTCAGGCGTTTCACCTTTACCTGAGTAAACCTGGAGATAATGTGTATAGGACTCAGGAGTGCACAGTTTATAAAAATTGATTCCGTATTTATGAGCCTTTCCCGGTAGGTACTGCCTAAAATTTAGTCGACCTCTCTAAGTATATATATATACAAGGGTTTCATCTATAGCAACATTTTCCCCTGGAGTGAGAGTGGAACGAAATATCCCACAGAGTAGGTCACTTTGGCTAACCTATCTGTGCTGGTAGTCATATCAGCAATGTTACTGACATGAAAGCATTTCCATAGTAGCTCGAACCTGTCCCGACTCATTACATTCCGGATCAAATCATTCAGGTATAGCGGTTTCTGCGACCAATATAGCCGCAATTCGGGTAAGTGGCTTATACCCATCGCAATCAGGATGGCAATGCAATTGCGTACTTCGAATTTATAAGTGTCTTTTCACTTCTGCATCCTAGATTGTCGGCTAATAACTTCCGATTTCATAACCTGCCTTGCGTATCTATTTGGCTCTTCTACTATTAGATTTTATACTTCATTGTTCAGGAAATGTATATAAACACTCACCGGATCTGAAAGGTCCAATGGTACACCTAAACCATCACCACCATAAAAGGCAAATCCTCGGGCAGAATTTGTGCAGGCTCCCCATGCACTCGAACTTGACGAAGATATTACACGGTCTTCCTCTTCCAATGACGAATCTTCCCCGCTTTCCTCTTCTGAATACGAAGAGTCACTGTCATCTTCTATAGCGGATGGGATATACGACTCATCAGAGTCAGAGGAGCTATAGAGTGATGTATCTGAATCTTCCATGACTTCAAATGTTATTCTGCCACTTCCATGAAAAAATCACTTTCCAAGAAGAAAAACAAAACAAACTTGTGTATCTCGCGGGTCACTCGTGTTTCAGCCAAGACTGAGAATCGTCCCAAATTTTCAAGAGTAATATTTAGTGAGTTGGTGGTAGGGGGAGAAAAAAATTTTCGAAAGACAAGGAAGTTAGAAAATTGCTAGAGAGAGATTGGTAGAGACTGGTAGGAATGAACATGGCACGTACAGCTGCACAGGAGAAATCATCAAAACAATTCTAAAGAAGCTATTTTTTAAAGTAGCACAAAGTGGAGGATCGAAAGGCTAATACAAGCAAAATGTTTTTATTGTGTAACTAACTGTACACGGCCTTCCAGCAATAAAACTGGAAGCATCGTCTTCGCTTACGCAGATGAAAATACTCCAGGAGCTGGGGTTTTCACGCGCCGAGAAAGAAAAATATAGATTCAAACGTACCGCCTAGGCTATGACCCTCACCACCCCTCTTGTGAGAGACCTTCGGGTGGTAGGCTCTCGCCTTTGAAATGGGTGGGACACATGCCGAGAGGCTGGTCGCCAACCTATAGATAAGGAAATCCTAAGAAATCCCACCCGTGAAGGCGTGAGACAGGGTAAGCCATTGTTTGGCGTAGGGTCCCAGCGGCTGGGCCATCCGGCACCTAAGCCACAAGAGTGAAGGATTTCCCGGCAGGTGCTTAGGAAAATCGTTTTCACGACCGCCCTCAGGTATGCAGACCCTTTTTCAATCGTAGAAAAGACCCAACTGCCCTACCACTGCATATTGTTGCCGAAGCTGTAAAACCAAAGCAGGCAATTACAGCAGAGGAAGGATATAGTGAAGGCTACGGAAGATAAATCCGAATCAGTCGATAACAGCTATAATGATATATTTATACTTTTCCGAAAAATCAAAATCATGACTGCATTCACGTTCTATTTCTCACTAGAATCCAGTGAATATTTCATCTACTTCCCTCTCTAAAAAAAATATACCCAATGAGTGTATTCTGAAGATCTTTTAGACGAACGTATAACAATCAAAGCGTGAGCAGTGGGTTGCATACCCACAAGGGGAATCGATTAATTACTCGATATAGGCCATTCAGTTTTCCCGGATTCAGTTAAATTAATCATTTTCAATCATACCAAAGTGATGTTCATAAATAAAAAATCACTACGAACAACATCGTTTTTATGAAAATTGACGCCCACGGGGAAAAAACGGCAAATTTAGCGTCCGCCGCGAACGTGTTTTCGGTCTAGCATTGCAATAAAATTCAAAAGGTAAGGTATGTCAACGGGTTGATCTCTAGTACCCCAACACATACAAAATCATCGCAGGTTACATAAAAAAAACTCTTTAGGGGGCTATACTCCATCTAATTTACATTGCCATAAAAATGCACAAAAGAGGGTTATATCTTGATCTTCATGTCCAATTAATTTCAGTGATAAGAGAATAAGAGTGCTAATGTAGGGATCATCGCTCAATGGTCAGATATCGGAATAAAGCCGGAAAAGAGTCCAGGTTCGTTATTTTTAGATACAAAATTGAAAATTAAAGTAGACGCTATTTGTACCATGGTTTATGCATTCCATAATCTTGCGAAAAAAACGCCTGTCTTCAGTTTTCCTAGAAATCTCAAGTTAAGAAGTTTTCTAACAAGAAATTTCGTCATCCAAGTTAAGTAGACGTAGAGGTTGCAGTAGAAATTTTATCGATATCATACGGCCCCATTAATATGGTACTTTTTCCTTTATTATCCTTGGATTTAGATAGTACTTTAGACATCGGGGTGTGATTACGTCACAAAATTGCGGAAGCTGTCTTTAGACGAAATGTTACCTTAAGGAATAAAAACGGATGCGTCTTAGACGGAGGCCAGTGAAGTCCCTTATACCAGAGTATCGCTTGAAGGCTTTTAAAAGTTTCGCCAATGAATCCTTAAAAAACCTCCTACTTTTACGTTATGATGGACAAAACATGTTGCATTCGTTTATTAGCTCAAAATATGGGCTGCTTTTCCGTTCTTAACGCAATGATGCTAAGAAAAAGCAGTATTTGACAAAAGTGCTTCATATCAATCAAAGTATAAATTGATAATCGTTAATTTATAGTGAAGTTGACCAAATAGTTTTATTCCCAATCGCTTTCCATTGCGAAGTTCAATCATCTAATAAAGTGACAGGTTGATAAAGAATACATGGATTATAGAAGGAATTGGATATGCTGTTCATCAAATACTATTTTACATTACAACTATGTTATAAAATGTTTAAAAAAAAAAAATTTTGATGTATTATCACTATTTTAATTTATATACTATGAGTAATCAAATAGGACGGGAAGCAGTTGGACTGGATGGAAGTCTCCATTTAGCTTCATTCTAGGAAGATATAAGTACATGATCATCATATGCTATTTTGATAACTACAGCTTCATTTAAAATTTAGTGGGCCCCACCCCAGAATTAAAATGCAAAAACTGTTCTTTTGGATCTGCTCTTTCAAACTGCTCTCATCCATGAACTGGATCCAAATGAACTGTTCACCAAGAAGAACAATATGGTACACCTCTACCAGTAGGCGTCATAATGTAGATCATACGTTGCAGCATTGCAGGTTCATCTCGGAGTCTCACCCCACTCGGGATGCTCAATAGTTTCACGTAAAAGCGTCGAGGAATTATTTCCTCGGCTACTAGGAAGTTCTCCAAAATTTCTGGAATTAGCCCGTACACAGAGACGCGCACATACCTTTAGATGAGTCCGGGAGGTAGATGACGCCTCCCTCGGTGTAGACGCCGCCTCGACCGCCTCCGCTGCCGCCGCCGCTGGCAGATGCCTCGGCCTTCCCTTCTCCCCCCTCCGCGGCGACCCTCACCCCGTCCTGCCCCAGCATCGAGGCCATGCGGTGGATGTAAGGCCCCAGGCGGGATGGGATGGGACCTTGACCCTTGCCCTCGAAAGCTTCCATTTGACCCTCGTAGGGGCTCTCCTCGCCGTCTTCCTCGTCCATCATCAGCTCCTGAGAACGAATGAATCAATGCGTATGAGAGTTATGACTGTGAAGTCGGCAGAATCCTTATTTTTTACCGGGTTCACGGCGACGAAGAGAAAGATGGACGTCTTCGAGCTATATGCGAATTGTACTAAGGCCGCTACCTTGATAGAAGATAAATAGACTGCAGTGATGACTAAAAACATTTCGGAATACCTATTGCGGCAACGCGCACGTTATCTATGAATAGCAAAGAGTTTTCTCACCTATAAAGTTCAAAATGTTCGGGGGAAATTATATTATTTAATAGATTTTACCATATCTTTAAATATTTTACAACTTGGAATACAATCCAGTCACTTAAGAAAGTTTTATTTATTGGGCGTAGTTCACTCAGAGGAAGTTTACCATAACATGGGAGGAAAGTAAAATCTTAGTCTCATTGTAATAATGCTAATATGTATCTCATACAAATATTTTTGTCAAATTCAGTTGAACTAAAGGTAACCAAACTTGGGAAGGTAGTCTGAATGAAGCAAAAACTATCATAACTTGGTTAATGGCATAAATAAAGTGCTGCGAAATTTGCAAAGAGGCTAAGTTTTTACCTTTCTCCCATATTTGAAAAAACATTTCACACACAAATCATTTAAACCTGATATGAAGTTGTTACCAATCGATGCTCAGCTCTTTTTCTTCACAATTTTACAAAAAATTTAAAAAAATCTATATTTTTTATTGGAATTACATTAAATTTTTTGATCGATCAATTCTTTAAGCTTAATAATAATGATTTTTTTTAAATCTCACAATTTTCTCTCATCTCATAAAAGGAAATAACCGCTGAATCGAATTATTTTCAAACCGCATTACCATACATATGATTTAAAGTTCTTGTACACCTTAAGTATGTTTCCTATTAAATTTTTATCATCACAATGTTATTACAGAATATCATGGTTTTTCCAACTTGAGTTCTAAGAGCTATTTTCTCAATTTAACCCTTCCTTTAATAAGTTCAGACAAATGGAAAGGTCGCTCACCTCTTCCTCCAGAACCCCGTCGCCCGCGGCCATTTTGTCCCTCTCCTCCTCACCCCTGCGGAACGAGTCCGGGGTATTGTATCCGGTGTGGAATGCGTGCAGAGCCATGGGCGGGACGCTGTCCTTCTTGGACAGCCCGAGGCGCCGGTTTTGAAGCGCGGCGCCCGAGTAGGCTGACGACGCCGCGGCCGACGACGATGAGGACGCCGAGGACATGGAGGAGGCCGAGGCGGACGACGAGGAAGACGAGGGGATGTGATTGCTGGTGCCCTGGCGGGAGTACACGCCCATCAGGTACTCCTCCATCGGGATGTCTGCCGGGAGAGAGAATAGAAGCCGTTGAAATTAATCCAAATGAGCACTCTGACGAGATGAGGGGACTGATACGATTTAATTTGAACACCTAATGGTTGTATGATCAAGATATCTCAAGATAGAGACCATATTCGACTACTATTTTTTAATTTTAACAGCTGTTAGGAGCACGAAGAAGTATATTAAGAAAGGTTTAAGACTCAAATCTGTTTTTTTACAAGACAGAAATTCGCCGTTATTCACAAAATATTCACATATAAGACAAACTTGATTTATCTGTTTCACGCCTTACGCTGAAACGCCTTTGAAACCGGTGGTTTTTTTCAATATCGTCCAAGGCATTGCGGTGACTAGTTAATTTACTTTTAAAAATAGTTGAATACGAGCTGGACACTCATATTTATAACTTGATCTATGAGCCAGAAAGTTCTCTTTTTTAAATTATATCTCCTTGAAGCACAAGGGCGGTACCATATCGCACGGGCAACGGCTTCCGTGTCTAGGCGAATATCTTGAAAACTAATGCGGTGTGAAGCTGACACGTTGGTATAAAAAAATATGGGAATATTTTCAAGATAACGACAACAAATGTATTCTGTGCAACGTGAAATGTCGCTTAAAGTATCTTAAGGTAGCAAAGTGGCAATCGTAGGTCATAAGTTCCACATTTGAACCATTTCAGTGCCAACAAATTTCAGTGATACCAGCGAGAAGTGCCAAGAGGATTTTTAGTGTAGCATATTTGAGAAAATCATTGTACATTTTTTTGTGAAGATATCAACCAGTTATTTTTTATTTGAATCGAATTAAGAGCATGTGTGAATTATATCGTGTAAAAGTTTGACATGATTTATAAACATAATTACTACAAAGCTGTAATTTTGTAAACAGTAGTCAACGAATGACCCGATATATCTGCCCGCGGCACTTAAAGTATTGATAATTTTTCAGGAACGTCAACAAGAACCCTACCAGCTCTACTCTTAACTCAGACTTTTAACTTTCCCAACAACGGAAATAAATCAAATTTACATAGAAACACAGCTGCAAAGATGATTTAAATATTTAATAAATGTGTAACCACACGCCTCGAACAGGTCACAATTTCCCCTTTCTCGTGGAAGTGGTGACCAACTGCAATACGGTGTCAAATGCACTGTCAATCGTTACATCATTTAATACTTTGAAATTGATTTACCGAAAAAAACTCTCTTAGCAATTTCTTTACTCGGAACCAACGATTAAAATTTTAATTCATACAATATACGTTTGATAAATCTGGTGAATCAAAAAATATATAACAATTGTCACATCTGGCCCCAATTCTTTCTAATGCTAATTTATGTACATCTGTACAATTATGATTTAAGTACATCTTTTTATGCACATAACTCACCATGAAAAGTATTGGAAGCGATAAAACAAGTATATTTTATTTTTTCGTCAATTAAAGCATGTTATGACTTGAATTTTCGGCACAGAATTCTAATTTTAGGCCAAAATTATGTTGAAGTCCATTTATTCTTTGACTAGGTCGGACAGCATGAAGTTGTTTAGCAGTAATTAAAATAATCAGAAAGTACAATATCGCGTTTATAAATAATCTGTGCATATATAATTAAATTATTACGAAAAAAGTCACGTGCAATAAAGCTACGTGTAATAATAGCAACGAGTTGTCGAAAAACCGAATCGGTAGAATCCAATTTCTCAAAATTTTAACGATGCAAATCATTAAAGAGAATACTTATGTAAAGTTTTACGTTAATAATAAAGTCTTCTTGGATTTTCCACCAGGTTAGGTAATTAAGAGATTTAAGATTTTCCCGGTGTAACATGTTTAATTATCTTTCTCGGGCTTCGTACCGGGTAATATTTTCTAATTGCGTTGATGTTTAGGAAAACGACTTGTCTTCCATTCTCAAGGCGTGTGTTATATCGGAAAAGACAGAAATAACTCACGCCTTGAGAATGGAAGATAAGTCGTTTTTCGAAACGTCGGCGCAATTAGAAAATTTTTCCCGGTGCGAAGGCCGAGAAAGATATTTAAAAGGTTAGGTAATTGTTGGCCGAAGTTTCGATGGCTACCTCCGCCATCATCCTCAGGGCATGTCCGAGAAGACTTTATTAGTATCATATGCCGGGAAAAACCAAATCATATTTTACGTTAATCTGCGCATAGACATAAATCGCTCCTATCACCTTATAGACTTGCGAGGCGATATCACGTTCCCAAGAGATATTCAGTCTCATGCAGAAATTTTTGCGGCATTCCGGAACGGAGTGTTGTTTTCCGTATCGTTTTCTGGTTGACGTCATCAAGTTGGGGACATTTTATTTATCAGGATAGCTTCGATAGCTCGAACACAGCAGAGAATTACGGCCACAAAATGTAAAGACATTGGCTAAGAGAAAAAGTATGTGCCTGGCCCATGGAAAATATTCATTATGGCGACTTCTAACCTCTCAAGTTTTCTGGAATTCACATTTTTCCTTTCACTCCGCTATGCGGATGGATTCACACCCCCTCATATTCCTCGCGTCAATTTACTCTCGCAATATTGGACAAGAAAAAATGATTAAATCGCTCAAATATACCGGATTTTGGATGTGATAGAATGAAAAGTATGCCGTTTTCGCCCACTAGATATGTTTATGATATATATTAATGGTATTTTTCGAGTTTCCCCCGCGTGACACCATTTTTGTGGACGACCGTTTCGCCGGTATTCCAGTCGGCTTCATCAGATCCTAATGAACAGAAGAATCGTCAGCCGTTATGTATAGGGCTCTGGTCCGTTAAATGTCCGTTGGGATCTAGACCGGAGCGCTTTGATTGGCTGAGGAGTCGGACAGCCTTGGATTGTTGAAAATCCGTTCAAAAGTAGTGAAGTAGTGAACCTGTTGAAGCCGACTGGAATTCCAGCGAAACTGTCGTCCATTAAAAATGGTGCAACGCGGGAAGAACCCGAAAAATACCAATAAACAAGAAAACAGCGGAAGCCTTCTTAACAATTTTATGTTTACAATAACAATATTTTCCTAGTAATAGTGGAGATCATACACGAATTTTATTTTTGAAATTTCAGCAGCCGTAATTAAAATGAAGTACATACTGTAAAAAAATGGCGCAATCATATAGTTTCATATGACTGTTATTCTCTCTAATTGAAGTAGTATATCTAAGTCTATATCTATAGTAAGTCTCCAACTTGACTCATTTTTGCACTCCATACGGTGAAAACGCTTTCACAACAGAAGATTCTATGTGAATCGGAAAAAATGCCTACGGCGGGTTATCGTTTCATTTTTTAAAATAGTCGAGAAAACACACAATATACACACTGCTAATTTTATGACGAGATCTATGTATAGAAATCCTTCATTTTTAAAATAAAGTCTCTGGAGTGCATGCGCGAATCTAATCCCATGGAAGACGAGTTGTATTGCTTGACAAATACCTCAAAAAGCTGTGAAATATTGGTATCTTTGAAAAGAAGAGATACTTTTCTCTAAAACGAGTCCAAATTCATCAGATTCTGAGTGATATGATATCAAGCTCAAACTACGTGAAGGAGTTTCCATCATGAATGTGTGAGATAAACAAATTAAGGATTCCAGATTTCTTCGTAGGTCCTTTATTACATCCTAATTTCCCTGAAATATTACAACTTAGATTCATGAAACCGAAATGAAGATACTAACTATGCAAATCAGTCTGACAATATCTTTTTAACCAATATTTTCTCCAGCCCGAGGAGCCGACCATGCGTCACTTCTATTGAACTAACGTATGCTTGATTTCCACCATCACAGTTTTTTTCCCGCCATGTGAAAAATAAGATGTCTTTCTGCCGACATGTAACACAGATCGGGTCATTGGACATAAAATATCATCATGCTCTTGACGTGAGGTAGTAGTCTATTTCCAATGTTTTTTTTTACATTTTTTACTTTAAGTTCACGTAGTTTCAAATTTAATTAATTAAAATACATCGGGAAAACGTAATTGTTTTGACGCAGTTAATTTTAGTCAATATTACGTCTTGCGAAATAGCGGAGTCACCATCTAGGGGACACACGGATGTATGATATTCATTAACAAAACTCTCTTAATTGGACTGGACTTCAGTAATGAACCATAATTACTTTCGTTAAATCACGGGACAACGTAAGATATTTCGTGAGCTATCGTGGACCGATATGCCGTTCGGAAAGTTGATAGAAATGTCATTGCTCCACATTTTTCATTAAAAGACTCGGTACAAGGTCACATCGTACGTTATCTCATGAACTCAACAAATGGTAGGCTAGTGTATTCAATAGGCACCACAATAGTAACTCACACATCAGTAATGCTTACCCAGTATTGAAATCGATGAAGACGGCTGAATTAGATACTACAGTAACCACAAGAGAGATTGATACATGAATGATTGAATTCATAAAAATTAGACAAGAAGGAGTTGCGGAAATGATTATGAAACTGAAGAAAAATACATCTGTAGGCCCTGATAACGTTTCCAGTGACGCACTTAAATTTGGACCAGAAGGAATTATACCTTACTTGCGAACCATTTTTAATGTAACTTTAAATAACTATCAAATTCCAAATGACTCGAAGAAAGCGCACATCACTCCTATCCTTAAGAGCGGTAATAAATCCCGGGTTGGGAACTATCGACCCATCAGTATTCCATCTGCATCTTGTAAATCGATGGAATAAGTGATTGCAAAATATTTACGAGACTACTGGAATAATAATGACTGGCTATTCAAACATCAATACGGATTTCGTAAGGGGTACTCGTGCGGAACTCTGCTAATAGGTCTACGCCGGGAATTAGCCGATTGGGTAGATAAAGAGAAAGAAGTAGATGCGGTGACACTTGACTTTTCAAAAGCCTTTAACAAAGTACCACATGACTGGCTAATAGAAAAACTCAGGAAACTCAACCTAGATAGAAGGGTACTTTTATAGATAGAGGCATTCCTGAGGGATAGAACTCAGCGAGTTTGGGTGGGTGATAATCTCTCTGCTGAATGACTTGTAACCTCTAGTGTACCACAGGGTAGAGTACTTGTCCTCCTTTTATTTCTCTGCTGCGTAAGCGACCTCCCCGATTGTATTAACTCGGATATACGTTTATCCGCTGACGACTGCATACTCTATGGGAAAATTAACAATGAAAGTGACCGTGACGTCCTACAGAACGATATGCAAAAGGTAGAAAACTGGATAGTAACCAATGAAATGGCAATAAATATTTCAAAAAGCAAATATATCACTTTCTTTAATAGTGAAACAGGTCTAGCTAGGAAATAATAGCTAATGGGAGAAACTATCCATGCTAACGAAAATTGTTAATACTTGGGTGTATATTTGAAAGACCTAAGATGGGGGTTGTACATTGACTATATTGTCGGAAAAGCCTATAAGTCGCTCCACTGGGTCATGCAAAATCTCAAAGGAAGCAACAGAGCTATAAAATAAATGGCTTAAAAAACCATTGTAAAGCCTATTGTTGAATATTGCATCACGGTGTGGGATCCTCACGAGTTAGGGCTAATAAAAAAATTGAAAGATTACAAAGAAAGGCTGCCAGATACGTATTAGGTCGACACAAGAGAACTGACAGCGTGACGGAGATGATAAAAGTTTTGGGGTGGGACTCTCTTGAAACAAGAAGAAAAATCAACAGGCTCTGTGGAGTGCACAGGATTGTCTCAGGAGACAATGGCTGGTAAGAATTTAATGAAACAATGGAGAGACCTAATTATATAGGTAGAAATGACCTCTCATATAAAATAAAACTAAGGAAACAAAAAACTAACGCGGCCAAGTACTCGTTTTTAAATAGGGGTATACATGATTGAAACCGGCTGCCTGATGAACTTTTTGAGCCCTTACCCAAAACCTTAAAAATTATTTAGATGTAAATGTTTAGAATATTTAAGACAAAATTAATTTCTATAGTGTAACTTATGTTAATCCATCCTTGTTATATTTTTATTTTTTCCTCTTCATATAATTATGTGATCAGATCATTTTATGGGCATGTCTATTTTCATTGCCACCAAACATTTGTCTACTTGCAATGCAATTTTGAATAATAGTAATCTCCTAACGAAGGAGAACTATAATTAACACCCTGATTAGCTGAACTCGCACCAATTGCTTGTATCGGGTGCGGATAACTGGATAGCTTAGTTGGCTTTATCACCTGGCGCAAAGTCGGAGAATCTCGATTTGAGCTCTGGTGAACTTTTCTTTCCACTTTGAATTTCGCACATTCGCGCAGAAGTAGATTTTATGGCGTTATCAGACTCAGATAGAGTACATTTTTCGAAATTTAGTCATAATACGAATCAAATAACTTTCGAATTATTTCACTCGGCGTTTCCATGAGTGCGCACTCCATCTGACGAGAAGCGGCGCAAAACAACAACCTCGACGCCTATCAGCGCCGCACCTCCGTCGCCCCCACGGGCTCAAGTTTCACGTCCGCCACCGCCTGCTCTTCCCAAAGTCCTCTTCCTTAGTCTCGCGTCATCATCGCGAACATTCGCACCGCCTGCCAGCCACCCGCGCTAAATTGGATTGCCCCACCTTCCATCCCTTCCACTGTTCCTTCTTCCTTTCTTGCCCCCACCCCTTTTAAGATCTCTCCATCCTTCCTCACGACTTCCTCGGCTTCTAACCCCTTTCTACGTGTCGCGGAAACTGACGCACCTGTAGCGGGATGGGGAAGTTGCTAAATCTCACGCCTCTCTCTATGAGCCTTGTAATTACTTCCGCAGTCTGGATGGAATCCCTTCCTCTGACGCTAATTATTGCGCTGGCATTTCTGGAAGGAAGCAGGAGAGACGCCATTTCGCCGACGTGGGACAAATTTCCACTCTCGTAAAACACATCGTGAGATCTTTCCGCAAAGATGTTAGGTATCTATGGCTCAATTTTTCATTGCCGTTTTTATTATTATCACGCATCATTGATATCATCAGTACTCCTCAATCCGAAGATTGGTAAACCGCAGCTTTCCACTTCACTCGACTATCAACTAATTGCTTCATTCTTTTTTAATTCTCAATTTTTATGCCCCTGAAATCAGCGTAGATCATCATTTGCCTAGAGTGTTCCAGGCTTTGGCATTCCTCTCGTCTCTTCCAATTTAATTCTTGCAATATCATCGTTTTTAAAAGGTCCCTTTGTCATAAAGTGTGTGAATTAAATTTGCTTCTTCTATTTTTCTGAGTTTTTATTGAAGTTCTTTTCTCTCCAAGTCTTTGCTGGACTTCTACATTGGCGATTCTCTCACTCCATTTTACTTCATCTTCCTTCAAAATTTCTACTGAAATTAATGAGTGAAAGCTTGAAAAATACACGAAATTAGAAACTACCACGTTATATTTCATTTTTGTCTTCAGTTTACCTGTTTAAATGATATCTCTTATTTTAAAAAATAAAAGGAAGGACGTAATTTCAGTTTTTCTTGATGAACGGCTGGATTTTATCATCAATATTACGGGCTTTGCTACCGGCATTTTTAGCCTTGGTACATTCAACGGCATTTACTTATTCCACCATTGAACTTACCGGTACTCATAATTTACCAAAACTTAGTTTTCAACGAAAATCTCTTAACTCTCGCAATCATACCAACACAATATCCAAACTCAGTTGCTCTACTGTATAGTTATGTTAATATTAATCAAGGGAGGAAGAAATGCTCCTCAGCTGCCATACACTAACGCATTAGTGTCAGTTTCTCTTAACAGAGGAGTGGACTGGGATTTGATGCACGTGTATCTGTTCATTTTCAGCGAGTTTATTCGAAGATTTCCGTAAAAAATAAAGCTATCGCAGGAATAAAGAAGACTATATAGTACGGGAAGCCCCTGCGAGGAAGATTAATGCATGGATACACGGAATATATAAGGAGGGATAAAAATAGAGAGTCCTAAGAGGGTGTATGATAGTATTGAATAAGAATCCTCGAAGAGGATTGTTCTTTATCATGTTTCCAGATTTTATGTTCTTAACTCCAATACAGACCGCAAGGAATTTTGAAATTACGCGTTCTCGTTGAAGTTAAGTCCACGTTGAAGTTAATTCGGCGCTAATTTTTCAGGTGCACTCTTCCATAAGAGACCTGTTGATTTGAACCTTTCCGATCCGGAATTTTCTTCGCTATCTTCCCCTTTAAAGAAGAGATAGGGTTTTTTTCGTGATCCCAAATGAGTCTGGAACAAATTCATCAGTGTAAAAACTCTAAAATCCAACATTGTACTTCATTTTTCATGTCTCCGTCGATGGGAATAACCAATGACAAATATTGCATGTTTTTTTCAAGAGAGCTCTCCCTATTTTCGACTCAAAGTAGACTGAAAATTATTTTCGTGTCATTCAAAAGCTTACGGATGGAGGGGTGGTGATAAATTTTTCAGCACTTTCATAAACGAGCTTGGCTTATCGTAGCTTTGAATTTTTGATGAGCCTAAGAGCCCCAGAGCAGTGAAAGAGCATCCAAAAGCTTCCTTTTTCTACAGAGAACTAAAATTCACCACTTTTTCAGTTATAATTAATACTTGAATTAATAAATTATTTCAGTATCGCTTGTTTTAATCAATCAGTATAGATACCTATATTCTTAAATATCGCATTTTTTTAAAAGCTTTTCACATTTTATGCGAATTAATCGTGATTATTTGATGAATGAGGAAACGTATATACATAAATTTTCGAAATGCGGTAAAATAATACGACCGACGTTAGTTTTATGCTTGATAATATACTTTGGTTTTAATCATTTACATTCACTTGAAGACCATATTTTCTCGAGACATATTTTTTCAGTTAAAGTGGAGGACTTCGAGATTTATTTCAGTGGTAAATGGAATACCATGAGTACCATGAGATGTCTACTTTATTTTCCGTGCTTAAGAACCCCATGCATGATGGTCTGTTCGACACATATTGCACGTTTCATTAAGGCAGAAAATTGACGCCATCGCCGGCGCCCCAACATGGGGAGTGGGAATGTTTACTCCATGGAGTACAAGGCTTCACACTTGTTTGCTGACCCGGGCACCCGAGCGTTTTTGACTGCTCAAACGAGGGAGCGGCTCACGACGAAACATTAAGGGACTTGAAAGGCACAGCGGCGAGATAGATACAGGGGACGAATGAGTTGTGACGTATTTGTTGTCTGCTAGCTGACAAAACGACACTCTGGGCGTTTGCTCTTACCGGTGGCGGGGACACCTGAGTAATCTATATGAACTATGCGCCCGATACACAATTTTCGCATGCATATTTTTATGTAAGCAACCGGTGCTGGCCCAATGGATATTTAACACAGACTCATCGGTCAACTAACCACACTATCCTAGGGCTTGGTTTCACGAAAATTAATGAACGCTTGACAGATGATCATTTTAAAATCCAGCCACTATTTCGTTCCAGAATAACTGGTGACTATATTACCTGCCAAGTGCACAATTAATTGTCCACCAAGGAATGCATCAATGAATAAGGTTATTTATAATGATCGCTTAGATGGAAACTGAGAAATCCACCTTAATTGCTGTTCTTCAGGTAAGCTATCTGTCTTTTATCACTAGATATCGCGCTTATTCCGCACATTCGATAATTCAAACGACAGATGTTGAGCCTGATCCAGCCACTACTCAGCTCAATACAACAGACATGAAGGTAATGATATTTCAATTGACCCTAGGATGACCTGAGGCACTAAAACCTTACTTAAAATGTAGAAATTTTGAGCCACAGAAAATAAGTAGTACTGTACATAAAAAGTAATAAACTCCCCAGTAAATACCATCTATTTCGAGTGTTGAAATTTTTATCAAAGCTCGAGAACCAGAATTACCGAACATTGAAAGTATGGCACGTACATTTTGAAATTATATAGGATGAAGGAAGTTTGCGAGATGTGGATTAAGTGATAAGATAAATTTTCATTTTTTGGTTATTCGAGAGTATTTTAGGTCACTAATACGATGTAAACTAATATGATGCGTTTAATTTTTTCAGTAGATATCAATTTCAATAATGAAACTTTATCTTCTCCAATTTCACTGGGAGAAAGTCATTGTTTTGGCAGCCACCATACATTTCTTGAAATTTATGACCCCATCAGGAGCGGAAAAGTGGCAAAAAATGTTATTCTTTTACAAGAACGAAGAGAGAGGCCTATTTTCGGCCCCGGTAGCGGTGGGTCCTAACCCGAGGGTCGCGAGTTCGAGTCCCTCCAGGGTAGAATATTATCTGCCCAGGACATGAGTGTCTGTGTATGTACATTGGGTTGGGGGAAGAGGGGACGGTTCTGTCCCATCCAACCCATGATAAATAAAATACAAGTAATACAAAAATATTTCCAAGTTGTCAAGTTTCTTTTTGTTCCTCGCGAAAGGAAATGTAGTAACACTTCTCAAACTCAAGCTTCTTAACGTCAAGTGTTTCATAGTTTTAATGAACCTTGCTACTTTTATGTTCTAGATATTTGACGCACAAAACAATAATTTATTTTTCTCAGAAGTTCCTCAGACTCGAAAAAGATTTCAGATCACGAAGAGTCAGATAACGAAAGATTGACCAACTAAGCCTGATTATTCTTCAATTTTGTTGAAAAAAAGTGATATAAATTTTTATCATTATATTTACCTATAAAAATCTGACAAAGAAATAGTAACGAGCCTTTTGTGCTCGTAAATATAATTCATCCATGTTTGAGTTGGCAAAGACGACGTGCATAGCACAAAAGAGTGCTTAAAAGCTTTGAAAAATCGACGAAAATATTTGACGACCCTTTTAAAAGGGAATTAACTTCCTAATCTCTCCCCATACGTATTTCCTAAGATCCTCTCCTCGTGCTAAGGCCATTGTGAACTGGCCATCGAGGAGCTCTCTACCAGCATTGGCTCTGGCCTAACATTTAGTGGAAGTTAGAAGCGCAATTTCCCAAAATAGATGGCGATCTTTGGGACAGAGGGCAGGGGGACCGTAATTCACATCTCAGGCCATCTCCTTTCGGAAGGGAGAGGTACCGCGTGGAAGCTCTTTGGTAGGCCCGACGGGACGAACCCAATTACGACCAACGGTAACACAATAAAGGATGGGGCAGGAGCGTAGAAAAGTGGATGCGATGGGATCGGAAGATGGCGCTGAAGCACTCCATTCTCTTCAAACAAACTCGCCCGTACACACGTGGGAAAATTACGATGATTTTCGTCCAAAAGTAAATCATCGGAATAATTAACCGTGATATGAGGAAAAACTCCGGTAATTTTTTTCCGCGATGCAAATTTAGAGAAAATTTTTTATGAGTGTGTGTTTTGACATGTCAGAGTCGCCGATTAGCAAACTGTGAGCCATGGATTGAGGTACCGGCCGCATGAATATCTAAATTCATTCTTAAGAGACGAATATCGTAGCAATACGTGTTTCTTCTTTCGTTTATTCCACCTGAAACAATTCATTACAAAGGAAAAATTTCGCTGCGTTGTAAAAATGTGTTTAAAAAGTTGGTGTAGAGTGGCTATCATACATATTCTCAGAATAAAATAGCAAAATCAAAGGATAGAATGAATTGGAACCAGTTATGAGGTGATTAACGAATATTGGAGAGATTAATTTCACGCTAGGCTATTTCTACTCATCATGACGCCGAAGTACTCTGAGTAAATTTAGGAGTTAATATTGGACCCGCATGAAAAGGTAACAGAGGATCTATCACTACTTCAAGTAATAGGCTTGGCCGCGTTAGACACGCATAGCGATGAGCATAATTTCTTTCTGGAACCAAAATTATAACTCAATCGTTTTTAATTAAAAATGAAAGTAAAATTTTTGAATATCAAAATGATTCAAAAAATTTAATGAGCTATGAAACATTTATCTCAAAAACGGCTCCTCAGAATTTGATGAAATGCCACTGTTTTGGGGGCGAAAATTCAATGGGCTAAGTCTCTTTAGGGTAAAGAATTAGAGACCAGAAAAGATCTCCGCATCAAATACTGAAATAATGGGGAGTAGTGTAAACTCCGAGGTTTATATTTTATTTTAAGACTTTAAAATATGACCAATGCACGTAAATGAATGTGGCGTGGACTATATTGCGCCAGAGGATTTAAATTTTATTTCCCTGGCGTCCAATTCTGATTATCTATACATAAATTAAGATTAAACACGCTGTTTTGGTATTTAGCAGTTTTTTAAATATTAATGATTACAATCATTTTTAAAAATTTACTTCCGAAAAAGGATGACCCTTTTCCTAGCCGGAGAAGTGAACGATTGGTGGACATACGACCTATTTCCGAGTACTTTAAAAAATAATTGACTCAGCTTTAGGTGACTTCTACAAGAATTCACGAAAGATGAAGTAATATTTACCTTGTTAGGAGATGATAATTTTGTTTTATTTATTATATAATGGATGTAATTGACTCCAAAATAGAATTTCCAAAAAATTCATCTTGCTGCGTCGGTCTCAACAGAGTATATTCAACGGAGTATTCAGCGGAGTTCATTCAACAGAGAAAACATCTTAGGCTTGTATTGTAGTTATCAATCAAGGGGAAAATAAAAATACCTTTACAAACTTCACTAATTATTAAACAATAAGAAGTTGGGAATAACTTAATATCTGTTAAAGCAAAATAACAATCCGAGCGGAAATCCACCTCCAGATAACATGTTACCCCGAGACGACTTGGTGGGGCGCCCATTAAAATTCAACAGGGATGAGGGACATTAAAACGGTTTCATTAGATTAAAAGATCCCCACACATTTCGCGACAAATTCCTTTATATAAACCTTTATGATATCATTTACCATTCATTAACCATCCATTGGGAGGATGGGATGAAAAATACTCTAACTAAAATCTAACTCTATTTCACATATTGATCATTAAACTTTATTCATGAGTTCCCACTTCATCTAATCTATAAGGCCTCAGGAATAAGTTCATATTTAAAAACATGATTTGCCAGGAAATAATAAAATTCACTAGCTGAAAATGCGACAAAAAGACAGGCAAAATATCCAGTCATGCCAATTTTATAAGTATAGATTTTTAAGTAAATCTTTTTTGTACTGGATATTTCACTGACTATTGGCTGATATCTGACGCTTGTGACTTAATGTTCACAGAAAAACTAGAGGGAAGTTGTAGTCTGTGTCCACATGATTGCTCTTGCTAAGCAAATTTGACTTGGGACTTGCGGGAATTAAGGCGTATTTATATTTTTAATTTACAGTTTCTCTCGATTGGACATAGAAATTCTGGAATTTACTAGGTACATATGCCACTATATGAAGGAATGGTACCAAAACTAAATAAATAGGTTTGGCCGTTATCACTATCATTACTAATGCCCCTCGTGCATTGTCTCAAATGGATTAGACATCCATGATGTCACACAGATTACTAAAGAGTTCATTTTCTATAAATGTGAAGTCCGTACTAAATGTATACAGGAAGATATTGATTGGGAGTTAATTTGACTTTTCAGTCCATAAGTGTAGATGTGAGAGGGGTTTTGAGTGGCCCCTTGATCGGCGTGCACTTACCATCGTCCGAGTCGGCCTCTTCGATGGCGTGCGAGCCCGGGCGCCGGCCCTGCTGCGGGGTGTGCGAGGCCGCCGCCCTCACGGCAGCCGCTGCCGCCTCCTCCTCGAGCATGGCCTCCAGGGCCGCAGCGGCCGCCTCCTCTTCGCGCATCGGCGGAAAGTACACCTCGTCCGCAAACTCCGTCCTCGGGTCGGAGGCGCTCGGCGTGAAGCGAACGTACGCGATGTCCCGCGGGTCCACTCGCTGCGTAGGAGACGAAGGAAGACGAGAAGAGAGAAGGAAACGTGGAATGAATGTCGAATCACACGGGAAGGGAACGTCATGTTCCTGTTTGGCTGGGTGATTGAATATGAGGAAAGTGAACTATTAACTGAATTCATCATTCAGAGAAGGCGGGTAGGACTTTAAGAGAACAATTATTTGGGAAATATAGGCGAGCTGAAGAAAAAACCGGCATCGGTAGGAGCCAGAAAGTTAATCATAGCTTAAAATAGTTTATTTATTATAAACTGAAATATTTTTGCCACTAACGCTACTGCAGAGTATATGATTTTCGCAGCAATACACATTTAGAACGATCGTTAGAGAACAATTATTTCGGGAACGGAGGCCGACAAAAGAAGAACCTGATGTTGGTAAGAGTCAACAATTTCAATTGTAATTTCAAATTATATTTTTGACGTAATGATTAGTCTCATGCTTAGCTATGTGTGATTTCTCCTTCCAGAAAGTTTTGACGAAATGACTATGTAGAATTCCACTCGAGAAAATAATTATAGATGAAATAATTTACCTGGGTCTCAATATTTTATACCTACGTCAAGTAGAGAAATCGAAGAGTATTGAAATTTTACACAGTCGTTAGCGCATTTGTCCCTTAATATATTTATTTTCTATAAATTCAAATAATTTTCAAAAAAGCGAGAACGCAAACCTAGATGAATAATTAAACTTTGCATCTTTGCTTACAGGTTGACTACAAAATAAAAATTATTCTACCAATTTCAGTACTCCTCGCATGATATCTCACAATATTAAATTAAGTGAGACATCTGCTCATGTATTTCTGCACTCTTTCAGTCCTTAGGACTGCTAGCTCGGCTAGATTTGTTTACCTTCTCTAACTTTTTCCGACACATTTCCTTTCGTCATCGTTTCTCGGGTCTTTGCAGTTTCAATGATGATTTCGTCGTTGGTAAACATGGGAAAATAGTCATTTCTGTTCCTTAAAGTCTGGTATATTTTGCTTATTAATTCAGAATTACATTTTACTTGAATGAAATTGAAACGAAAAATATATAACTTTTTTCTTGAATGAAGTTGAGTTATATACCATTCTTTATACTGAGAATACTCTTTGCGGGCGGTTTTATATAACATAAAAAGTACAATAATTATTCAAAACCGATGAAGTTGAACCAAGAAGAATCCTATATATCCCTGGTTTCAGCAGTGCTAATAAGAGTCGATTTGGAATAAAAAGTATCCTTGGTTATAGGCAACACACAAAACATGCATTGAATCGGGATTCCATTTTCAATTTTATAACTCGATAATTAATCGCTAGATGAGGTTTTTATGGTGGAATACCAGGGGTGGAGAATACTTTCAAAGTGGATCAATATTTACAGCCATTTAATATTGAAATCCACGTCATTATAACTCCTTTGAATGAAAACATTTTCCTCCCGCAGGACAACCCGAAACTCGGAACGCTAAACTCGTTATGATTAAAAAGCCAAAATTAGTTGATCAATCGATTGTAACATCAATAGACCCATGGATCAAACTCAGGTTTGAGTTATTCAGCTGTTACAGTTTGATTCAAAGAGATACAATTGTCTGAACACCTAGAATTCATAGATATACTGTCGGTGACACGTGAAAAGAAATACTCAACAAATGCAACCCTTCATGTGGGAGTTCGATAATCCGGAGGCTTTAGTGTGGGTTGAGCTTCAATCTTTACCATAAGGACAAATATATGACTAGAACATAAGAATATGAGTGACAAATATTAAAAATTAAAACTTGAAATTTATTGAGAGGTCTCCCATTGGGACCTGAATAGTATTTGCGTAATATTTTAAGCAAGACCTACTCCAAGCAATAGTTTCTTTCTATAGTTGAATTAATCAGAGTTTTGACTGACTTCAATAGCCCACGATATCTTAAACGCGTAATCACCTGTGGACTTTCTACATTAAATTTAAAACAAAAATGGCTTCAGGTGTTTGTTTTTCACCATATGCTCTGTAAAATATACAAATAATAGTGTTTTTCGTTTTTCAGATTGTAAATATTAGTAACCTTGAAATGAAACGGATTGAAAAAATTCACAGTACAAAACACTATGATGCGAGTCACGAAATACTGTTTTAAACGCATAAACTAATGCTATTTGAGCCAGAGAGGCGTATTCACCGCTGCGTAAGCATGCTGACAAGAGGGGAAGTGACCGTGTTATCTAAAAGGATTTCTGGACTGCAGCCGCTCATCCGTCAAAGTGTTACAAAGCCAATTGAATGAGTGTCACACTATTTTATCAGCATTCCAGCAGCAGAAGCAGCAGAGTTTAGGCAAAAGCTACTCGCCGTACTCAGCCATGATTTGAATTTCACCGGATTAACGTAGCCCTTAAATCGAGTTTCAAAGTGCGGAAGTGACTTGGTCTCCTAACGACCAAGAAATAGTTAAAGAAATTTTTTGCCTCATGTTTAGTACAAAAGGATACTTTGCTTTGAACACGATTATTGATCTAATGCTAAAGATTGTACAGGGTTAAATAGGATGGATATTCCATTTTTCGGGATTGTCGCCGCATCGTCTCATTTTGATGACGCATAACGTCACAGCGGTAGGTTTTTGACACTAAAAATCATCCTGCTAATACATTTTTTTTCTGCTTACTTATGCCGATCTTATAGTTAATTTGATATCTTCAATGATTATTAAACTAGAAAGCTGTAAACCTAAGAGAAGTGATTGTTACATTTTTAACATGCTATATTACTTTCCTCTTCACTTCGTAATTATATTGCAACTTTCAATAACATCAATTATTGAATAATAAAGATGATTCATGCTGCATGACAATTTACGATGATAATTTACTCTGATTCGGTGCTGTGAGAAATTAAATCAACTTTTCATTCTCAAACTAAAATCCTTCAACTCCCCTGTAATCTTTGCCGCTAAAGCGTGAAATGTTTTCACCCAAAGAAGCTATAGATATATAAACTCCAGAATACGTGCTCAATAACGATTAATTTTTAGTAGGATAAATTTCTGGAAAAAATAAGTACATCAAAAAAGGGAATTGCTTCCTATATCAAATCAATAGCTTAAAAAAAGGACTCATTTTTAGTGGGATAAATTTCTGGAAAAAATAAGTACATCAAAAAAGGGAATTGCTTCCTATATCAAATCAATAGCTTAAAAAAAGGACTTATTTCCCCAAATATCGCCAGAATAGCGTCTAAGCCACTTGAGTTCGGCAGGTTTGACTGCAAGAGACGTTCCCTATATTAGTCATGCTGTAATGCCCAAAATATCTCGAGCGGTTCGCGATTTATAGTCGAGGTACTTACTTTGAGGCCTCACATTAGTTGGCTCAGTAGTTGGTTCAGTGGTTTATAAAACATGTGTGATCATATAACACAGAATTATTATTTGGACGAATAATAATGCAAATAAAACAGAGTGTGATAAAAAAGTCCACATAAATTTCCCAATTGATCATTAGTATTAAATTCAGCAGCATATCGCAACGCATGGAATCAACAAAAGCAAATAGAAATTATAAAGTTGAGTCAATTAGAAAGTATTACCTGTTCGTCACCTTCAATGGCTTTCAGCGCTCCTTGGAGATCTTGGTCAGCAAGAGAGTTGCACATGCTTGAATCGTAGTCCACGCTGAAAAAAAGGAAGGTTAAATTTCAATGACCTACCCATATATGCAGAAGTTATAAAATAACCATTAGAATGTAGAAACTTAAAAACAGAGGAGATTTCATCATATTGTATGTTAGTTGCCAGATTTACGGATGCTAAAAAAGTATATATATACAGAGTGAATGAACTTTGAGCAGTTTAACTGTAAGAATAATTTGTGAATTACTTTCAAAGATAAAGTGCGAAATTGGGGTAAATTGGGCTAACGGCATCCTCATGAGATTTAGAAATTACTAGGAGATGATTTTTCAAGGTAATAAGCGAGTCTAAAAATCATAAATAAGGCCTAAACTAGATGTAGAATCTTTTAAATATTTAAAGGGTGCCCAGCCTTCTTCCCAACATTGGATATACCTGAGTTATGGAATCAATCAGACATTGAAGTTCTATGTAGCACAAACTGGTGCTTCGACTTAATGCTTCCAAGAGACTACCAATATCAGTCAAAATAAGAAGGAAAGCATGTGAAATAGTATAAAATATATTAATTTAGTTCAAAAATGAATAAGAGTACGCGATTTATTTTGTGTTTTAGAGTATTGATAGGTTAACTTCACGTTATTATCTACTCTGATAAGTTAGAAGTCTCACTTCCAAAATATAACCCGTGCCAAACATCAATATCTTAACGAATAAATTTTCTCAAGACCTTTTCACCCTCTTGAAGATCAGTTTACAAGGAATTACATTTAAATATTCAAGGAACTCAATTGAAAAAGCTGACCAGAAAAGACCAGAATCCTTCGAAACGTGGTGCTGGAGGAGGATTCTGAAGATAAAATGGACGGACAAAAAGGAATGATGAGTGTACAAAAGAGTAGAAGAGGAAAGGGCCGTATGGAATACCATAGAGGAAAGAAGAACCAGATGGATTGGACACACTCTGAGACACAATGGGTTTGTAAAGAGCATAACTGAAGGAAAAATAAAGAGAAAAGTCCCCAGAATAAGGCCCAGGAATAATTTCATGGACTAAATAAAGAGAAAGGTACATAGGAAGAGATACCAGGAGGTAAGGGAACTAGCATTGGATAGGGAAGGGTGGAGGGCTGCAGTCAACCAATCTTAGGATTAAACAATCAATGATGAATGCATGGAACCAACGAAAAAACTTACGTGAATCTGTATGACTGAAGTAGAGCCTGGAGAACGCACTGGGTGTAACCGTGACTCCAGCGGTATCCCAAGGAGAAAAGCCGCTTCATTTCTCGTTCCAGGCCGTGGAGAGCCTTGCGATTGAGGTCGTGCCTGCGAAAAAATAAACCGCTTGATACGAGAAGGGTAAGGTACTCTCAGTCTGTGTCAACGAAACGATATAAAGGTCAAGTTTCAATAAGACTGCATATTGTATACTTCAAAATTAAATGAATCACGCTCCCTCCCAATGAAGGGGACAAAGAGCACGCGCCGTTTAATCAGAAAACTAGAGAAGAACTTTGGGATGACATAGAGTATACAAGTGAGCTCAATTATAGTATAAAAGTAAATGTAAACGCATTTTCACTCATCAGAGCTTTGATTTCAACATTCCATGCGATTGTTGAAAAGGCCTCTTTCTTTATTTTATACAGATGATAATTTTTAATGCAAACAAACAATAGGGATACAATAATTCTGTTTAGTTCCATAAACTTTTGAGGATCCGGTATTTTTCGCAAGAAAAATTATAAAATTTTAATTAGCTCATTAATTACCTCTTTTTCAACGAGAGAAGAGTGGCATATTTTGATACTTTGGTTGCCTTTCCAAGGAAGCCCCATATAAACTAATTGACCTCTATACCATACGTCATCTGAAAAATTCATCAGTTTACTTTAAGCCTAACACGTGGAGTGATATTTTTTCTTTTGACGCTTCAATAGCTTCTTGGAAATAACAAAAAAGAAATATACAAGAAATACGTATATATCACTAGTATTTATAAAGTTAGTTTTTATTCGAGATTGTAAGCAGCACTGCAAGTATAAGCAAAAGGCGCTTGTTAGCCTTAGTTTTTATTACAAATGATGATTTTGTATTAAAATATGAATTACAAAAGGAAGTCTTTGATTTTGCAATATTTATGAATTCATTTACATGTCTAGGCGAAGAAACCCTCAAGCATCACCAGTAAAATCATCATTTCCGAAGTTAAGTACCCCTCCAGAGATCATCGGTACCGGCTCTGAAACCTAATTTTCGACCGTTTTGTTATGATATAATTCAAAATTCCATTATAATTATATAAAATTGGGTATAAAAATATATGCGGTTGGTGTAAATAGAACATACGCTACCAGAGTTCACAGCAAGACCTTTCATGGAAAGGTTATGACGAGAAATCAATAACGCTTATAAAAATCTCAAAATAAACCTCGCCAGTTTCTCGAGAGCTATTTTTATTTTTATACGGAAATTATCGAGGATAAAATATAAATCGAAATCCTCGTATTCATACACAATTGTTTTGAAGCGTAAATATATATTACTACGGCAAAAATGTTATAGAAAAGAAACAAAATATAAGGAGCCATATAAAGTCACTTTTTTCGGAACTGCGTAGTAAGAGATTTCATTTTCACAGGTAACAGTAATTTTAACGTTCAAACCTGCATAGAGAAAAAGAGGAGACAGAAGCGTGCAAAGAATTTTCAAAACTTCTCTCATACTCACCGATAGAAGTTCTCCTCCTCCACTGGGCCGTACAGCGCCACACAGCGCCCAAAGGCGAAATCTATGAGAGAAGAGACATAAAGGATGGCGTGAGAAATGATTTTCCAATCAATTGAACCGCGACAAATGGAGTAGGAGGGAGGGACGTATGGAGAGTCATGGCGGTTAATGGGGAGTTTAACAGGAAGGGATGATTGAGACGCTAAAGGGTTCTTCCTAGTGGGCACAGGGGGTCGATTGAGGCTTTGAAGTGGGAGTTCTGGCGGGTGCCCACTCGGAAGGAGGCACGGGAATTGATAGACTTGCATTTCTCAAGCTGTGTCCTGGGGAACAATGGAGAGAGCGCCAGGAAAAACACGGCCTGAGTGACAGGCGAGGGAAACTTTGAGATTTACGCAACAAAACTGAGACAAAGCAAGAAGTACTTATTAATTCCATGAAGTGGTACGAGAGGTTACACAGAGAAGCGTAAGTAAATGGACTAGGTTTGAAAGCCGTTAGGTTTCGGAGGCTGAGATTACTTGAAAAATACTGATCACGCGAGTTTCAGCATGATGCCGAGGGTAGTATTTTAACTTATTGTATTCTGACATTTTTGTTGCGAGTATTATTCATGTAATGAAATTGTATTGACAGTTAGACGTCCTGAAACATGATAATGCCCCAAAAGCAGGCAGTCCTAATGGGGTGCATGTCAAACATTGTTATTTTTGCATTTATATTGTATTTTATTACTTCGAATCCATATTGAAAACAATCCTTGTACTTTTCAACAATTATTTCCATAGTAATTGTGGAAAAGTACGAGGATCGTTTTCAACATGGATTCGGATAAAAAGTACTTCCACGAAGTGATGCCTGAAGGTGTAAAGTGTATTTTATTACTCGTTTGAAATAAAATTAAATTCAAGCAACTATTGACCGCTTCACAAATTTTCGTGGAATGCACTTAATAGTTGAAAATCTCTTGTATTACACAATACTCCGAACTCAATTTCTAGCATTGATAAAAGAGATTTTTAAAAATAAGAGAGATACACTGCGCAGTTGAAATGTTCGAACATTACTTCTTTCCATGCACAAATGGTGATTAAAACGAAGGGGGCTCGGTATGAACAATTGAGGTGGATGTAGAGGGCATTACGCTATAAGACTGGAGCGTGATAGCCGAAACAACAACCATAGTGGTTATCTCTGCTCTTTCCTTACTTTTATATGAATATCACGACGAAATAGGCGAATTATGGACAGATGAATACCAAAAATAACCGATTTTACCAGAATTATCACTTTAGCGGCAAACTTAAATCTCTTTCTTCATCATCTATTAATGCGACTAAATGGAGAGCTTTGTTGTAAGAAATAAAAGCATATTTTTATGAAAAGATTTAACTTGAAAAATTGTTATTAAATCAACAACTATAAAATTGATAAGGTGTGGCGTTTTATGAGTAATTGTAACATTATAGACTCACGTAAGCTTAAAATATTGCGTTTCGGAATGCGCTTGTAATCACAATGATGAATTTACCGACTTTTAGACGAGACCAATGTCCTTAAAAAATGATCTTTTCTCGACAAATCAAGATTTCTTAAGTCTGTGATAACTTATTTATCGCATTCATTTCCCCTTGCTGTAGTTTGAAACTTAGAAAGGAATTCTATAAAGGGGAAACAAAGAATGAATTAGCTTTTGTTAGAGGAATTATGCCGAAGGAGCTAAGGAGACTGATACAGATGATTCTCATTTTGTGCTACCGAAGCCCCAAAATCTCAAAGTGAGATATTAAAAATTGCACAAAAGAGAAAAAAAAACAATTAAGACTACTTTTCTTTATTTTACTTTCATAAAAAATTTTCTCTAAAAAAATCTCACCACTCTTTTTTGTTTTAATACGAATTGAATCACTTAGTATATTACTTATGACAGCCTATGTTTAAGGTGATGATGAATTGCAATGTCGAAAGCACTATTACATAAAAAATGGCGAAAAATTGTAAAAAAAAAATTTTAAATCAGATAAAATCAGGTCATTTCCATGAAGTTACACCATGAAGGGCTTTTTCGTTCTTCTATGCTCATTATACCTACAAAATCTCATTAATTTAGAAGTTTATGGGTAATTTTTGATTAACGTATTTAAATTCTGCATCTCTATGACTTCTGTCAATTATTTTGTGAGGCGTTACATCGATTTTATTAATGAAATGAATCTGAAGAAAAATATGGACCGTTTGCAGCTCTTGACACAAGGACAATATTTCAAGAGCGTTGTTATAGTACGAGGGAAAATGTAACGACATGGTATTATCAAAGTATCAATGAAACATAAAATAGCACGCTAACGTGAGCCACAACGGAAAAGAGTTCAAACACCCTCACAGAAAAACAATCATGGCCAAGTTTCTTATTTATCCTTATTTATCCTCTGTACGAAATGAAACTGAGATACAAGAGGAATTTCAAGTATTATAAGTGACATTTAGTCAAAACTTCACCGTGGTGAGCAATTTTCTATTCATAAAATACCATACTGCAAATATTTACTACGAATTAGCATTATTTAATGAATTGGCACTATTTATAGCATTATTTAGGAAGCAGTTTTTATATCTCGATACATTTACATCAGAGTCTATTCATAGCTCTCTTGTTGCCAATACATTTCGTGATAATGTAGTTTTAAGATTTTTTGAAAATTTCAAATTATGAAATACCTAATATTCAATTCATTCGTGCTGGATGAAGTAGGGCTTAAAACGAACGTCAAAGGTAAATGCAATAAATTATTCTGGCATTAAAAATCGATGTTACCACTTTTTTATGTCCAGGCTGCGAGGAAATGCAGCGACATCGAATTCCGCCTTTCCCTCTATTAATATGCACGACAACGTGGGTTGCTCACGCCATCTTCGAAAACTTGTTCCAGGATATCACTTCAGTGGAATGAGGAATATGTATTATTTTCTTTCAGACGCATTAATATTACCGAAACACCCCCGGGTTTTCGAATTAAAATGGAGAGAATTCAGTCAAAATTTTCGTCGTATTTCACCTGCTTCTACGGCAGTAATATAAAATGCATATTCGTGTGCAGAGTGATAACAGCATTCTTATTTATAAGCATCGCAATAACGATTGATACTTAAATATTAATCCAGAGGAAAGCATTGCAGCAATCTAAAACATCATGGCTGCAACCGTAAAACAGCGAAAGAGCCATAAGAATACAGCTTATTCCTACTTATATTAAAAATAAATACTCGCGAGAATATGAATAAAAATCATTTAAAAAAACATTTTAGAGATATGATTTCAACAAGCGGCAATGAAATTCTAAAACGCCCCATGATTTCCAACAGACTCGCCGTAAAAGATCTCCAACAACGCATTCTGTGATTCCATCTTTTCCACGTATTTACGTAGAATATGTCCCATGGAGTGCTTTAAATACGCCTTTCATTGTGCAAAATGTTTTGGGAGAAAATATAAAACAATGATTTAAGACTGCTTATTGTTGAATGATTGATGCAAAAATAGAGGACTAAATCTTTCAGGTCCGCAACTGCGAAACAGGCAATTAATCATTGAGTAAAAAAAAAACACGTCAAGAAAATTGTACACAGGACTCCATGCTGATTCGCAGGGCTGGAAACTTAGTGGGGCAATGAAACAACAACACCGTGAGGGGCATATACCTGCCTGCCTTTCATGGGAAGTTATGCAATTAAGCCCAAAAGTTAGGCCCCTTCCAGGGCCAATTTTCCCCAACGTAATAAAGGTGAAGTGAACACGTAATAAAGGTGAAGTGATGAAAAACGCTTCCGTTGTTTCCCATAACGATCTCCTAATTTAACAACTGTTATTAAAAACTTACTCTAACAGGCGGAACATTAATTCTACATGAATAATCTCCATTATGACCTAATTGAGTAAAACTAAAGATGGAACTGATAGAAAGAGTTATTGATAACGAAACTGACTCTGGGTTACTTTGTGTTTGTCAAATCATATTTATGAGTATTACCCCATTAAATCGTTCTCTGTGGCTTAAAAATGTATTAAAAAATTCTAATTTGCGATAACCTCTATTTGTTTTACCCAAAATCTATATAAAACGGTGAAAACATTATGCAAATGGTGAACACACTAGTACACAGCACATGAGACCTTCCTCTTGTTTGGCCTTTCGCATATTGTCGTAATGGATTGGTAGGAGATGATTTAGCTCGTGAACGGAATAATTATCTTCAAACCGCAGCATTTAGATCGTAATTCATGGTACTGATTTGATTAAAATATGCATGATTACTTAAAAAAATGATGAAAGCGAGGGTACAAAAAAGCTCATCAGAGAACATAAAAATAGTAAATATGGAGAGTCAACCACTATTTCACAATCAATACCGATAGGATTTTGATACAATAGACGTCATGAAACAATAATGATTATGGATATGGCACTTTCACCAACTTTATTTTGGCAAGTATGGGAATATTCATGGACCGTGAAATAGTTGGGACAAAACGCTTTCCTCTTTTCCGTGAATGAAACTGAATGCGGCAATTCTCGGTATGAAATTGATGAAAAATCATGAAAAAGGGAAATAAATCACGCATAATTGGAAAATTATGCCAGCTCGTTTCTCGGCGGCTACGTCTCGTGCAGTCTTGAGGCCTCGTCTATTTTTATCCCTCGCGTTCGTTTGACTTCTTTTGTTGTTGCTTGAGGGCTCGCTTTGGAGCCCGAGTGTGCGCGGACAGGGTTTCCCTTGTTCGACGGCGCAATTTGCCCCGAAAGCGTCGGATAATGAGGAAGAAGGCGTCATCTGGGGAACGAAGGAAGAAAGATGCTCCTTTCCTTGGTGTGAAAGAGAAGAGAAGGGGCGAGGGGGAGAAGGCGGACGAGGGGACGATGGAAGGTGCGATCTCGAGACGGTCTGGGAGGTCAAAGGCGCGATTTTCATCCGACATAGAATTGCTTCTGTAACAAAGTAAACGTCAAAGGCGAGCGTTCCAAAAATCACCGACGGTACTGGTGCAACTGAACCTTTCTCAGATCTACTGGTGGTGATTTGATTCAGTTAAACGTCTACCAACAAAACATTTGTGTTTCATCTCTTTTCCTAGCTGTTACAACTTTCGGGTGGTGATGAAAATTCACTCTAGATGGGAGGTTATTTCCAAGAAACTTTCATACCCTATTATGCATCATAATAGCTACTTACATGACATATGACGACTTTCATTTTACTGTCTGCTACAATATGCTTGTGATAGTCTATCAGTCTAGTCATATTTCATACTTAAATCAAACGGTTTCATTGTATTACAATTTGCATCAGATTTCCTCTTTTTGGAACGTAGTACCTTCGACGCTATCATTAGAATGGAGGCGGAAAATCACAATTGATGCGTTCTGTTATAGATTTTATGACTCAGGGCATCGAGCATTCACTTTCGCCTTACTATTGTCACGAAAGCGAGAAAGGGAGTTTTTTGCTATAAATTCAGTCCAAATTCTACTGACGGTGATCGAAAGCCACTAATCCCAAAGATGCATCACTCGCAGCGTAGCGAGACGATCGTGCGATATGCACGGCAAAAATAAAATTCACCTGCACTGAGGTTCAAACCAAGACCCTCATATTCTCGCCGATTGCTTTACATAAGTTATCCTGCTAGTTTATATCTTGTAATTATAGTTCCTTTAGAGCCTAAATGGAATTCACAGTGGAGGAGGACTCGTGGAATCTGGGTTCAAAACCTAGTCAAGGAAATTGTTTTTTTTTCACTCCTAATTTTACCCAATCTACTGGCAGTATTTGATTAAAATTCCTTCCGATAATTCTAGTGCCGTTACACCTGTCCGATAGCAGTGGTAACCGAAGCAAAGCCTCAACGACAACACCTGCAGTAAATACATGGCTTGAAAAAATAATGTGACACTTATTAATAATGCTTCTACGGTAAGGATGGAGTTATTGATTCGTGCACTTAATGGTCTATGCAAAAAAAAGAAAGCAGACTTTGATACAAGGTTTGCTCCTGGGCAAACAGTTTTGCAAATCAGGATGTAAAAAATGTTTCCTACTGCCAGTAATATGCGTAGAAGATGCTTAATTTTCAATTGAAACGGACACTTTAAAAACTGAATAACATAGATCGAGTTTCGAGACATGTTGAAGAATATACTTATTAATAAAGTATTATGAATGAGTGATGAGTGGAAGCCGCCAATGAGAAGTTTGTGACTTGATGAGCGAATTAATTCATATTTTAGGTGTAATTAAAAAATAAATCTATTTAAGGATTCTGCAGTTATTATAACAAGATCTGCCTAAAAATGGAATGGAATGGAATATGCATGAGAATTAAAAGAGCCATGTGCGTCCATCATCCCAAAAAATTAAGGAAAATATCGTAATCATAAAATAGCACATTACGTTGTAAAAACTATGAATTTAATGCCCTCCATCAACCATCCATAATGGTGACGTGAGAGTAAAAAACTTCAAAGACGACATTGTCCAACCTCGCATGAGGCTAAGTCCAATTCCATCCCTAATACCAGGATAGTCGGCGCACTGAAGTTGCCAGCTTCTACCTCGGTTCGAGACGATGAATGATAGCAAATCAAATAATTTAAATGTTCGTGGTTCAATTTCTGCACGAGGTGGACTTTTTCTTGTAGCATATATATGTATTGTAATTAAACGACTAAGGATTATGAAAATATGACTTAAAGGAATTAAAAAATATGGAATAAAAGGATTAAAACTATAAGTAGAGGAAAATTGTCTAAAGAGAAGGTTTTGCTGTCTGGAAGCAAATCATGGGCCTTTTCGCTTGCATGTAGGGAAGGTTTTGAGGTTTGAGTACAGAGGTGGTCGGAAAAAGTACTGCAGTCGGAATGAAAAGCAGTGAATGAATCAGTGGACATTGCAGAAAAGAACTGAAATTATCAGGAGAAATTTAAGAAGTTCAGCGCAGCGGGCTGATAGAGATTTTGAGTACACGCCTTAAATAATGCCTATGAGGTTCAAAGGAAAAGGACAGTCATGACTGATGTAGTGAAGAAAAGCCGAAAATATGCAGAGATGAATAATTTAACACTGGGAAAGATATCCCATTATGGCCCAATGCATTGAAAGAATTATGATGCATAAATGTCATAAATGAAAAAATAACTTTGTTTCCTTCCACTGATTTCAAGGAAATAAATCAGTTGACCCGGTGATGACACCATTGTGTCAAATCATGTTGCACCAAGAAAAATAATCAGTGGAAGAAAAGCAAGTTATTTTTTCATATGTGAAAATCAACGTCCACATAGTTGAGCCTGAAACCATGGAACGCATAAAGGTATTAAACACCGAAAACGTCCAAATATTTTCCGCGACACGTGATAAAGATATGCCTCGGCTCTCACTTAGGTACTCTCTAGATGGAAAATAAGGACAGGAACGAATTTGAGAAGTAAAACCAAACGAAAGAACCAAAGAGAGTTAAAAAAAACAAAAAAGGAAGTCCCAATTTAGATGACCTAGGAAAAACTGACGAAACCGATCTACTGAAAGAAGAACTACCCAAGTGAGCAAGGAGTTAACATGGTATGGATATATATGATCACCAGATTCACGTGTTGTGTTGCCCCAGTCTGCAAGTGGCCGACCGCAGGTGCGATACAACAAAGTACGTCGAACGAGGTAAACTTCATTATTACTAATAAAAGATTTAAGTTTCACCTGGTGAATAGTATTAATAAATTCTTCTCGGGCTCTGCACCAGGTGATTGGCTTTATGTTTGCCGACGTTTCGGAAAACGACTTGTTTGCCATTTTCAAGGCGTGTTACTCTGTCCGTGTCAGATTGTAAACTGAATTGAATTGACCGTTGGTACCAACAATTGAGCTCAGGAGATTACTATTTCTATGGCGTAGAAAAGCATGGTAGGTTGGAGTTCATCAATCTATTATTATTAATTAAGTGTGGATTTTGTAAAAATCATGAGTGATGGATTTCGCAGTTGTTCGAATCGAATAGGAAGCAAATAAGACGCTCGCCGTGATGTGAGATAAATATTAAGAAAAATATGCTTCTGACGTTGCAACAACCGAATGCCACATAGGATTGATTTACATAAGATGATGAATTCACTTGCGATATTTTCCAAATGCATCGCTAATTTAACGATGCATAAATAATGTAAGAGAAACAATTGCACTTTTCCACAAAATTGTTTTAATGCGTACAACGCGTTTCGGCTCACAGAGCCATCATCAGGTATAAGACGGTCTTTTACCTGATGATGGCTCTGTGAGCCGAAACGCGTTGTACGCATTAAAACAATTTTGTGGAAAAGTGCAATTGTTTCTCTTACATTATGAAAAACTTCCACGATATCTCGATTGAATCTGTTGAATTTATTAGGGATGCATAAATATATGAGGTATCATAATTATAGTATCGAAAATGTTAAGATGCATGAAAGTACAAGGTATTGCAAACGTTTCGACATCTTCCACGTCTTTGTATACTTGACTGCGGCTCCGCCGTGGCGTTGAGGCTAGTATTCTCTAGAAGGGTCGAAAGGGAGAGAACGGAATGCGATGGAAGGAGTAGCGGAGAAGTGGTTGAGACGGAGTCGGGATCTTGAGAGTGGAAGAATAAAAGGAAAAAAAGGCTCGAGGAAGGCTTAGGGGAGAGCATCTTGAGGAGAACAGAGGGAGCGAAAGTGAGCGAGGAGCACGCTCCGAAAGACAAAGGAACACTTGTGCGTTCTTTCCTTTCAATTTAATCTCCGCTCCCCCGCCCTCGGAAAGTAATTAACGCAATGAGGGAGCAGCTCGCGATTGAGGAATAACTGGGTTAGTGCGAGGGGGAAAAGGTGGGGGGGAAGGGTGGAGAGACGGAGAGAGAGGGAGAGAGAGGTAGAGAGAGAGAGAGAGAGATGTAGAGGAGGATAATACGACTTGAGGCCCTGGTTACGCACTCCTTGACGAGCGAGAAATAATTGAAGTGTTTGCCCGGTGGAACTCTCGAAAGTCAAGGCTGTCCCCATTGATGAAGATCAGTTCCAAAGTTGAGACAAGGATGGAGGTTGGTTAGTTGCCTCGGAAAAAGCGGATCGGGAGGCTGGAGACGGAGATCTATTTGTTCGCAGGAATGAGGTGGGTTGGCTAGTTGGAAGAGCAGGTCAACCGGGTAGGACATCGCACCCAGTCATATGTACGCAGTTATTTCATGCATATAGGCCACGGGTATTTGGTGACGAATACTAATAGCCTTGGAGTCGCTATGAGATACCATTTTTCAGGGGGATGAATGATCAATATCTAAATAATAATGATAATGTCGTCTTAATTGAGCGATATTTGGACTGTCGAGCCCTCTCTTACATATAACTCAATTTACGCCACACAAACAACCATATCCTGGATGGAGAAAAATCCACCCAGGCGGAACTTGAACCCGCGACCCTATTTCAAGCAAGCAAGCAAGAAAATTTCCCTGCCGCCACCTGGGTCGACAGACACCTAAAGATAAAATCAAAACGGTGATAAATAAATGCAGGGAGTTATTCACGCTAAAATTGATGGGTGAACGAGAAGAGAGGACGGATTGGGCTTCTAAAACATCAAACTCAAACAATAATAACAATAATAATAGAGGTCACACATTTCACCATTTGCCACCTGCAATAAAGATTGTTTTGGAAACATACCGATCATATCGTTGTTATATGACACATGTAATTCATACCATTATTCAGATACTATTTTTAGTCTGTGACCTCTTTCATGCTGACGGTAAAGATTCAAAAGTTGAAGTTTTAACGTAGTGGAACGTAATAAATCATACTTTGCACCTTCCACAGTGAAAGATACAAAGTTTGATTTATTTCATGGTCGGTAAATAATGAAAAAAGGCTCAGAGACATTGAAACAAAAAATATAACTAACTGAAGTAAGTCTAATCTGACTAGAGAGCCATCTCATATTTGCTCGATAAGTATCGTTTCGAACAACTTGAACTGTATCAAACTAAACTTGGTGGAAGTTGTCTACATTCATGCTGAATAAAAAACACTTGGTAATATACCACAGATTTATTTGCTAGCACGATGCACCACACTGTGACATAAACATGTGCAAGTGGCATGTGGTACTGTGGCATAATAAGGAACATGTGTGGTGAAACGCGTCGTGCCAGTAAATAAATCTCTGGGATATTACAAAATGTTTTTTATTCAGCATGAAATCGTTTCGAACCATTATTTAATGGGCATTTTTCATTGAAGTTGACTATCTCCTCGAGTGAGATGACTGTGCTCAGAAAGGAAAGAATTCAAGGAAGGTGCCGCTAAGTCCACTGAGAGACAGAATCGCCCAAAGCAAGACCAAACAATCAAACCACCGAATTTAGTGGGGTCGAACACGATATTTTCTGGTCAGACGCCGAGGGCAACCATGTCCACCACGTGGAAGGAATGATTAAAACTTAGGCCAAGGGTCCGACGTTCATGTGGCGGTTCCGATGGTTCCGAAGCCCTAGCCACAAATTTTGCACAGAGTTTTCGCCCGTGTTAGCGAAAGTTAGCTTTGAGTGGACGCCCGCATTCACCACACCCTTCCTCCAACTCTTCCCTTGGGTACTCACTCCCACTCAAAACGATATATCGAGCGTCCAACAGCTGATGGCCATCAAATTGAGTGTTTGACGGGAATGATTACATAACAAATAATAACTCATGATAAACACATTAGCTCGAGCAATTTATCACTCGGGCGGAATCCTTTCACTTGAGTAATTAGTCATTTGGACAGAATCAATGTTAATTTGATCTCTCTGAAGCTTATCAAGCTCGAGGCACTCACGCGGATAAATTTTGTTGAGCATCTTGAATGACGGACGGGCATGAAACTATGCCTTAATTTTGGAGGAAAATAATTTAAGGTAGACTGGGAACCAGTGTCTCGGAAATATCAAAAGATTACCATGGGCTATTAAACAGGGTTCGTGAAATGTGCGGTAATCTTTCATGGAACGCACAATTTTATCTCTCAGTCATTTTTAATACACGTTAGTACCAAAATAAAATGCATTATTAAACTCAGCGAGTTGCTCTTTCATTTATACCACTTTGAATCCTATTGTGTTGGTTGAGTTGATCATCAAGCAAATCCATTTACAATTTCCAGATGCTTTCTATTAATTTTTCCTCTGATTTAATAAAAACAGAAATATCACTTGGTCTCGCTACGCACTAGAAAAAATCAGTCGTTTTTTCATTGTAACCTTGAAAATGACAGAGAATCAGGCAAAAAAACCTATCAAGTCATAGTTTAACGTATTTGAGAATAATTGTTCGTTTAATGTATTACAGAATACGAATGCATGGCTGAATTTATCATGTAGTTAAATATTAAAATATGGAAATAAAAATAATTGGTGGCAAAATTTATATCCATGCAATTTACCGCTTTCGTTTCGGTAAAAATAAGATAACAATTAATGTAAGGAGAAACTAAAGGTTATAGTTCTTTCACCTTTTTGCACACAGGTTTTGCTATAACATCAGAAAGGAGGAAAATACTTACACGCTTCTATTTCACCGAGCTGCACTTTTTTTGGAGATAAATTCCTCCCAAGACGATGTTTACTGAGAGATTTTTCATGGTTTTAGTTTAGAATTCGAATCCAGTTCGATGCAATACATAAAGAGCAAAGTTTAAAACTCCGTTCCAGACAATAAAACAGATCGTAAGCTGATCATATTGGGGGAGTTCTAAAAATGTGCATGCAAATGAAAACGTTAATCCTTATTCATACACATAATATAGACAAAGAAATCGCTAAAAGAAACATCCGGGATGTACAAAGTTTATCCCTTTTTTCAGCATTGAATCGCGATTCGCAAGCACACACCAAAACACTTGCCTTATTTCAGTGATCATTTTTATGAGGAGTCGACCTGGAAACGGCTTTCTATTGTTTCGAGACGAGGTCAAAAGTGAGAAAAATGTTGGTGTGGACACAAAAAGCGATGGTTCGATGATTTTAGTTCATTTTCCCCAGAGGGGATCATAGGAAGCATCTCCGGATCAGATTTGTGACAAGGAAGGAATAAAAAAAACGAAGTGTCGCAGTCCGCATGAGCTCAAAAATCAAAATAACGCCAGATAACACGCTCTTCTCTGGTAGCTCATCTGATTCTCCACTAATTGTAGATCGTGTGCATGATGCTCTAGCACTCGATGAATATGAAAGCAAGAGAACAATGAGGAGCAAGTAAACAATGATTTGTTAACTCCACTAGATGTTTATTAGCTCAACTCGGGTTTCGACACTTCGTGTCATCTTCAGGCCACCTGAAGATGACAAGAAGTGTCGAAACGTGGGTCGTGCTAATAAACATCTAGTGGAGTTAACAAAGTCATTTATTTGCTCCATAATGGATAACGTCCACAAAGTAAAGCTTGCAACCATTTCCTTTGGCAAAAGGACGTTATTTGAAGACGACTGTATGCACATTTGTTCATTTTTTTCGAGTATAATCCAAGTGTTAATATTTATTTTCTTTTTGTGTGATCACAGTAAAAATTCATCACACTTGTATTTTACTTTTGAAATCTTACTCTCACAATGATATGTCTTCTGCCAATTTTAAATTCCCAATCATTACAAAATGTAACATTAATACTCATCATCTCAGTTCGGGCTAATCTGTTGTATTTTGAATGTGATCTTTAGACTCGCCTGAAAACATATAGAGGCTCATATTAGAGTGGCTATTACCGGAAAAATAAAAGGAAATTAAATTTCAATCTAACGAGGCTAAGTGATAATTATTATTTTATGCTCCAGTAAGTTCCATAAAGGAAACAGCAATAATCTCTATTTAAAAAGACCGACTGAGCCAAGTCGAGAAACTCTCACTCGAAGTTGGAAAAAAAAACCAGGTATAATTATCTCGCTCGAGTGATAAGTTACTCTTAGAACAATCTCAATTTGTGACCATACCTCGTCAACTATTTCTTGAATAGGTAGTTGTTACGCATAATTGGCGTCTTGTATGTTATCACGCAAATTTATAATAGCTTGTAATTTAGCAGAGAGAGATATGAGGATACGTATTTTCTCAAAGCCACGTACTATAGCATAGTTTCAGGATAAATTCCTTTGGACCGTTCACGGGTTCAGATCAAATGGAAACCCTTATGCGGTAGACGGTAAAGAATTTACTCAGAATATGATACGACCTTTCATCTTTTTCCGGAAATGTACCAGCTCCGGAATTTGGATCAATTTTCTCAGAATCACAAGAATGTCTCCCGAGACCATTTTGCTTCCGTGCCTCTCAATTTTTCTGGTACCCTACTCGCTCCGATAGAGGAAGAGACCCAAGTATGAAAAAGAAAATAAGAAAATGTGGTCCACTGAGTGGAACGCGAGAAAGAAAAAGGTTTGGAATATTGGTTGAGTGGCTCTCAAGGGAAAAGGCAGAGAATAAGGGACCGGCTGAGGAGCTGAAAAGGGCACGTGGGACTATAAGGATTGATTATTGTAAGGCACGCAAGAAAGGAGGAAGAACACCGCGGAGGAAAGGACCGAGACAAACTGAAATGCAAGAGGGACGAGGGCCTTACACGTACGGCTGTGGAAAGTAGCCGTCAATTGATTGCCATGTACCAAACACGTGAACGAGAAAATAAGATAAGACTCTGCGATGTCAATGCTGTGAGAAACCGTAGGCTCGGAAATGAGGTGTACCATGCTCAAAACTGCTCGGCACAAACTGAGTACGTATTGTAACGGAATCGTAAGGCATACTCCGGTTTGATTGGCATTGATTAATTAGGGCAACGGCGTTCGCTTTACTATTATAACGTATGGAAGCATATTGGCACTAATATTGTGGAAATGCCGTATTTGCAATGAGAAAATAGAGAAATACTGCGATAATTTCGATGTGCAATTATGGTATCATGTGCCAAAACTTAGGACGCTGGTAAAATTACTAATGAGGGAATTTAATCCTCTATGGACAGAATTATGAACCATCAGTATGAAAAAAATAATGCTACTATGTCAGTTTTTTAAATGTGCTATTCAAGCATTTAAAAAAATGCAATTGATTTGATAGTAACATTAATTTTGAAAAGTGACGTATTTGTATTGTATGTACTTCATTTAAAATTATACTTTACATAATAATGTTTACACAAGGTATACTTCAAAATTACATTCTTAACGAAGTTTTATTCAACTTTCCCAATTTTATTCACATGACAGCTGTAACTATTTATTTCACAGCTTCACCAGGCACACCATCGTCAGTGAATAGCGTCAACCATTCATATATTCAAATTGTATGACTAACTGCCGAAGGAGACGCAACTTTCCACATACTTAATCCGAAGAGTTACAATTATGTCTAGCGCAGCAAATAAATAGAAAAGCCTCTTAGTAGCAGATCTTTCAATGATTTTGAAACGTAACAAATTTGACTCGCTCGTCTATAGAGGGATAACCAGTGTTTCTCTTTCCTCTCTCACTGGATGGATACAATACAAATGATGGCCAAATTGCCGTCATCATCCATCCAGAGCCAACAATTTTGATGCGCAGGCTCCGGAATAAACTGGAATATACTAAAATTTAAAATGTACTTATGAACATTGTGAATGATGCTGAAATAGCTAGAGCTCCAGACTCGCCATCGACAAGCTCGGAAACTAAGATAGAACCTTTGATCTGAGTGGCTCACGCATTAATTTTTCCTTCACGCCATTCTGCATCACAATAAAAATAGAGGAAACCAAACTCACGGCAAAGAGGGAAGTAGCATTGAAAAAGGGGCTTACGAAGCGAAACACGAACAGAGCAAAATACGTCCCCATTGCTTTTTCAAATTTCTTTTTCCTAGATGATGATCGAACACCATCAGCCACATGCTGCTGAAGCGAATTTCGGGGGTTTAGAAGTTATTTACGTTCAGATACTAACGGGAAATATAGGCGGCAAGCAGACTTACTCGGAAAAGGGTAAAATTAAGTGCAAGTGTGAAATAAGATGTCTAAAATAGGAATAACGTATAAAAACAAGGTTTTGAAGGAGACTAGTTCCAGTGACTAAGCATAACTCTAGCCTAGAAGTGTTCACTTATAGGAGAAAATTTAGGCAAAAGGGTAAAAGGTGAGGATTTAAGTGGACCATAAAGATAATAAAGTATAATAATGGATAACAAGCTTTCAAAGACCGCAATGGAGGGACGATTGTTGGGCTAAGGGAGAGTGACTATTGGAACGAGAGAGGGCATTTCGGGAACCGTGAAGTTGGATGGAGCAGCGAGTAGCCATTAAATAAGCATATCTTTATGATAGGAGGCATAAAGATATTATGTTTGTGAACTTTAATACTAATGTGCAGTAATTAACTACATGTTTTTGAGGGTTTGGAGCAAGGAAATGAACTGTCTTTGAACCTACCAATGTTGACCGGCAAAACAACTTGGTTGAAATGTGAAAGGAGGTTAGCGAATAGCAGAGCTATTCATCTACATCAAAAATATACTTATTTAACTGCAAGCCACCACAGGGGTGTTTGGCAGGGGGTGACTTATCACCAACATGAGCTAAAGTGAAGAAATTAACATTCACCAACATACACCACACTATCGGTATGCCACAAATGCTCCAGAAAGTACTAAAATAATCTATGTAACTGTGTAAACTTGGCTCAAGAGTCATGCAGGGAACATGCAAAACATGGTGTTAGCACTACTTGGCAGATTTAGAAACATGCATTAGGGGTCATATGTATAAATCAGCGACACTATCTGTCGGCTGATCTACTTCAAAATGTAAAGGCAGTCATTGTGGTCTCTTATCAATCGCGGGAAAAAAGATATTTTAAACCTTTCTCTTCTACAATTTAATTCCCTTATTTCATTCTCATGATATGATCTACCCTGGCATGTTAAAGTCCGTAAGATACTTGGAAAATAAATTGGTTTGGAATTTACATAAAAGATTGAGTATAATTTTCAATCGACGTTTTGAAATCGATTGTCATCACAGTTGTTGGAAGAGGTTCATGTCGTCGTTGATGATACAAAAATGTGAAACTATGAAGAAAAATGACAGATATGTCTATTTATGGCTATGAGACTGATAGCAAAGGGCACATAATTACTTCGGGTTTTCGTACGTCAAACGAAGTGATAGTTTATCAAAGGACGAAACGAGGAGGGTAAGGGAAGCCTGACGCGTGAGGCAGGGGCAATATTGTGTTTGGGAAAGTTTGATGCCAAGGGTCATAAAAGATGTACCAGAACACATCAACGGAAACTTGCCGCCTCCACGCTAATAAAATCTGACGAGTATGTCAGACTGTCGCTAGAACGTCGTAACAGCGTGTTAAGTGCTAAACGTAATACATTAGATTGAAAAGAAACTACCCATTACGACGCAGAATGTAACTTGAAAGTTTGTTGAAAATGCGGTCCCACCTGCAGCCCATTTTAGTAGCCCAAAATTTTCAGGAGACGAATGGAGCAAACATTTTTTTATATTATAGTATTTGCCATAGACCTCAATTATTTGGTGATCCAACTACCAACTCGTTCAGCACCGTCTTGCCTAAGATCGTACTCCTAGGTCCAGCATAATGATCATGCTGGACACGGGATTCGTCCCTGGCCGGAACTTACGAATACGGTTACTACCGTCTGTTTAGTGCTTAGGAGATCGGTGAATTCATGCAGGTGCATGGTGGATTCACTTTGATTTTGTTCATAACCTAAACGGCGTTCTGAGCCAAACAAGCTACTTTTAGGACTAAGATATCACGTATCTGAGCAGATGGCATTAAAACCCCGCTGCAAATCAATGTATCGCTTAACTTCATCCTTTTACCGAGGGTAACCGAGGAAAATTCTGAATTGCAGTCTTGAGAAGGACAAAATTGCCGCGCACCTTCAAGGACGCGAGATTATTATAAAAACGTTAAAAATTATTTTAAAAATAAAATACAAACTACAAACAGTAAAATAGGAGGTAACCTAAATTTCAGCAATAACAATAAATCCAGTGAGGTTGATGGCCGAATAACTAGAAGATTTGATAAGAATGAACGACGACTGAAGGAAATTCAGCCATTAACACGCAGTTAAAATGTCTGACCGAGACATGAAAAGCTAGAGAAAATCGTGAAATTACCTGAATTGATCAAAGATTTTAACGGGGGTAAATTGTTAATTGCTAATAGGGGAACAATGGTGTTATCATTCTATTTGAAAGAGCGCATTTTCATTGAATTATTTCATTTCGTTCGAAGTGAATTTTAATTATCTTTAGAGTCACTTAGGGTGTCCCAAAGGGGAGTGTCATAGGTCCACTTCTATTCCTCCTGTATTTTAATGATTTTGTTTTAGTAGTAGACAGTAAGATCCAACTATTTGCAGACGATACTGTAGTGTACAGAGAAATCCGTAGCAATAATGATAAGGAAGCGTTAAAAAAGGACCTCAAGACAAATTAAGTGTGGTGAGATCCCCGTGGCAGCTAGAATTGAATTTGAAAAACATGTGTTGTAATGAACTTCTGGAAAAGAAAAAAGCTCCCCTCAATGCAGCTATTATATGCAGCATACCCAAATATTGACTGTAGAATCTGTAAAATACCCCGGAGTTAAACAAACTGATGACCTCTCGTGGAGCAAACATATTCGAGAATGACTGGTCAAGATAATCGTAAATTGGGATTTGCTAAAATAGTACTTGATTTGTGGGACAATAAAGTCAGAGAAATCAGATACGTCTCCCTTGTTAAACACCACTTGAAATAGCTGTCAGTGTTTGGGATCCTCATGAGGTAGTTTTAGAAACAGAGTTAAAATGCGTGCTGAGATGATCAGCAAGGTACGTGAAAAGCCGCTATGAGAGTGCCAATAGTGTTACTGACCTCTTGAAACAACTGGGAATCGCATTCGGATGGTCGATTGAAACTTAGATCCACGATCATTACAGAGACCATAATAGCTGCCTTGAGACTTTGAAGTAGATTTTTGACAGGTAGTGTAGCTTGATGTGCTCCCTAATGCTTGTTTCTAAATCTGCGGAGTAGTGCTAACACCATGTATTGCATGTTCCATGAATACCCTTGAGGTGGCTTACCGGGTAATTAGTAGATGTTTATACCAATCGGAAGCATGACTATGGTGGAGAAAGCTCATTTTACATATCGATATATCCTGAACTTTTCCACGATTAACAAAAGAAAATGATACTCTGAAAGAGGATAGTAAGAAATGGCGAGGAAAGGAAAGAGGATTCAGCAAAGCATACGGACAAAAGATGAACTAAAACGAGCCAAGCACTGCTCAAAATTGAGTAGAAATTCCGTGTACTATACCTTTACGAAACCTTGGGAACAGAATACCACGTATCTGTACAAACATTTAGGAGGCTTTTAATGAACGTTAAAACTGGGATGAGAGGAACATGGAGTCTGTGTTAGAATTCAGAGAGAAAGAGAGAGAGGTGGGAAATGGGCTACGGACATGGAAGGCTCCACAAATGCATTCACCTCTCGCCGGCGAACGCTGAGAGTGGCACGAGAGGAGAATGGGGGCCACTTTTGCGGTCCGTAGGCAAGGAATTCCAATGTGCGGAAGGTGTTACGCGCAGGATTTATAGTCGAGGCCTTGAGGGTAGCGAAGGGGAGTGAACGGGGCGGGGAGGTAGGGGAGGGACGAAGGAGGAGGAAGAGGTTTGGAATGGTGCGGAAATGGCCCTCGCTATGGTAAAGGGCAAGAGAGGATTGGATTGATTCACGGCTCCATTCGAAAGGGAGGGGGATCCCGAAACTCACCATCGAAGCACCACTCCAGTTGTTCGTCGCACAGGCTCTGGCTGAAGAGGCAGCCTGAAAAGGGAAAGAGGAGCATCCAATCAATTCTCAGAGTAAACAAAGAGGTGAAGCGTTCCTGAGCGTGGAGTCGGAAAGAGATAAACAGATATCTTACGGACAAAGTTTATGCGGACTCACGATCGTAGAATGTCCACAAAAAATTTTAAGATCAATAATCTTCACCAAATTTCCCACCAATAAAAGCGGGTTATTTCATCCAAGATGTATGGATTTTATTTCACCAGAATTCATGGGAAAATAACAGGAAGAAAATTTTCGCAAAATGAGATAAGGAAAGTCTCTAGAAAAATATATAAAACTAAAAGAGAGATCAAATTTATTGGAGGTAGAAAAATTTTATTGGACTTAATAGTTTCAGAAGCTAGAAAAACGTCGGTCATGCAGCCACAAAGCGAATGAAAAAGGAAGCAAAATGATCTGTACCGAAAAGAAATGAAATACCTTCAGCATCGATCAGGGAGATTTTCAAATTACTTGGAAATCAACATTTGTTACTTATAATTTCACAGAATTATGTATTTAAATTCTTAAGATTTATAACATTAAATAGTTACATTTTAACAATATTACCATCATTTTGAATCTAGCCTTAAAAATTTTACTACCCATAAAGACATTTAATATCCATAAACGCATACAATATTATTACCAATATTATACATTTCTTACTTTTTAAGTCTCATCTCACACTTAAGGATAGAGCATTCATTATAATTAACATCTGAGTGGACAAATTTTCAGGAAAAACATACGAAATCTTATGAAGCACAGGAAGCTAAAACCATTCAAGTGATAAAATTTCATTCATAAAATTTGCGATATTTGTTCTTATTCCTACTTGTATTCAGATATTGATACTCATCCGTTGTTTCCTTTTGAGCAATAAAGTTGTTCATAAATATATAGTCTCTCATCCTTTGAACAGTTCTTGCATTATGGAATCTTTTAAATGGCAAAATTATAGATACTATTTATGGCTTTCATTATTCCGGAACCTTTCCAAAAAGAGTGAGCGTGTGTGCCTTTAGAGACGCATAATCAATCGCGTTACTGGCGCCTTGTGCGATTATCAAAACCGAACAAGAGGATAAAACCTGAAGCCAAAGCTCTACTTTTAACATGTTTCCAATAAAGAAACGAAACAGCAAATCATAGTAACATTTCGCAATACACCTGAATCGTAATGATGCATCAAAAAGAGTGATCTGCATCAGTCTAACCTTCCAATGCGATCTATATTGAAAACAATTGCAATTTGTGATGATTCATTTCTTGTATTAACCGTCATTTTTAACTCCATTGATATGAACTTGATTGGAGCTATCGTTAAGGGTAATGTTCCTGAGGAGTCGAACATTGCATTAACAGGAATAATGTGTGGGAATTGTGGAGCTCTACCGAAAACTACCCAACAAGCCAAAATTTAATTAACTTAGTATGGACCACAATTCAAAGGATTTGGATTGAAATGGGCGGGTAAGAGAAAGTGGATGGTCTTTCTTTGATCCTTCTTGGAGATTACTATCATTGGCATTCCAATGATTAGACGTACGGTTTCATTGGTCCGTGAAAATACTCGGAGGACGCCGTGATTCACCTTGGAGCACCGCCCATCGCAGTATTTCATCATTACTCTCGGCACATTTCCTACCTCCTTTTATGCCACACAAAGCGCCCATTCGCCTCCTTCGTCTTCATTGCTAAGTCTCCTTTTCATCACGGCTTTCAACATTCCTTTGACTCAAGATGCCTGAATTTTCTTCTCTTCCTACGAGTTTTCCAACACTATTTCCTTTCCAAGAACACATTGCCAACATTTATCCATTTTTCCCTTACAAAATGTTATATCACGGCATTTATGGTATTACCTTATTTGGTCTACGGTACTTTGAGCAAACAGCCCTATTTTTCCTAAACGTTGACGCAAAACAGGGCATCCGGACATTGAACTTGGGTTGACAAGAATATTTATTCTATTCATTAATGTTCAAATGATAAAAATGGTCAATTTCACCGGAAATATTATTGAATGTTGTGATTCACTTTGGAACACACATTTAAAGTAGCATGGACCACTATTCAAAGGATTTAGATTTAATTGGGTAGGTAAGAGAAACATTCCTTTGCCTCAAATGCCTGCATTTCCTTTTCTTCCTTCAAATATTCCCCAACAATTTCCTTTACCAACAACTTTCATCCATTTTTCCATTACACAGTGTAAAATCACAACATTTTAGGCATTGCATGTGATTTAGACTAAAACCATTCCTATGCAAATGTAGCTTCGCCAAGTTAAAACAGAATTCAAACCAAAGTAAGCGAACAGCCTTCATGTTTTGTTTACGACCGAAATACATTTTCGAAAATCGAATCAAAATATTCAATCATTGCTTCGTAGCTGGTTTTTTCACATACTAGCAATATGCATAAAACCTTTGCTTCCTATATTATCACTCGAAATTTATTACTTGGTAAGACGGATAAATCCACATATTTCCAACCTAGAATTACTTTAAAGCGCCATGCTCGAAATCGCGAACAAACGGCAGTTTTTCTCATATTTTCGTTGGCCCTAAATTTTAATTCAGTTCGCTCTTTGAGCAAGTTAATGGATATTGACAAGTGACAGATTATATCGATCACGGACGACCAGCCACTGGAAGGGCACAAGGAAAATACGAAGTGGGCATGAGTGTACTGCCCTGATGGACTGATGATTTATTTTCCCACTCACACTTGGAGGCGGAATCACACGAAACCGATATTGTACACCGAAAATACTTAAGAGTATTCCAAGTAAAAGGATTATTGTAATAAATTGAGTCAGGTGTTGAAAGTTTTTCGCCAATAATTCATCTGCCTACGTGAAGAAAAAGTTTTCGGGGGAATCTCCTTCAGCCTTGAGGGCCTTGACCTGCGGGTGACCGCCAGGGGCTCAGAGTTGGAAAGAGGGGAGAAAAACTGACTTAAATAAACTTCATAATTACGCAGCATAGCAGTATGATTTATGATGAGTTTTATTGAAACTCTTGGTCATGAAGAAGCCTCGAGAACATTGGACATAATCGGAGGATGGAGCTCAGCTTTCCTGAATAAAAAAGTCCTTTGAGCCGTCCTTGATACTGTACTCATACGAGGTAGACATGAAGCACGCATACGATTCCCGTATTGCGTGGAATACTTTTACGGCGTACAGTTCTCAAAGAGGATGCACAGGAGGGGACTTCTTCCCAAAATAAAGTCTCTCGGAGAAGTCAATGCTCGGTGCGACAAATACGCGAAAGGCGTTTCCCCTCTCTTGCCGTCGTTATCTATCGCCCACGAGAGCTCTCCTTGGCGGATAAAACTTCGGGACAAAAACGTCCGCGGAGCAAGGGAAATATAAAGTCTGCGCAGTGCATCGCTATGCCATTCTTGCCTTCCGCTACGGCATCTCGCGGCGGGACAGAGGACGAATGACGGAAAATAGAAGAGGAACGGTGCCCGCCCGAGACTTGCCGGGTACCAATAAAAAAAATTCTGCGATACCAATTTGTCACGCTCCTAAAATATTTATGCGCCCCGCGTCCTTTTGTGTTCCGCTCCGGGGAATCTGGAAATAAGGAGTACAGTGATCGGAGTGGGGGAGGGAGGAAAGTTGAGGTAGAGCGATTGGGGTGTGCTCTATCGACAGCGATACGCCGAATATATCGCATGGTGATAAATTCCATTGACGTCATGCGATAAATAACTTTCTAATATCGTGAAGTATGCGATATCGCGAGATTTTTGGGAATGATACACAACCATATAACGAGCGATGTTAGAGGACAAGCATTTCTATAATAAAGAAAATGGTTGCAGGCTTTACTTAGTGGAAGTTATCCATGATGGACCAAATAAAAATTACTTTGTTAAGTTCACTAGATGTTAATTAGCACGACCTGGGTTTCGACACTTCGTATCTTCACCTGTAAATAACACGAAGTGTAGAAACCCGGGTCGTACTAATAAACATCTAGTGGAGTAAACAAAATCATTTTTATTTGGTCCATCTATTCCATAATATTTTAATACCAGGAAATATGCAAAGTATCATGAGATACGCGATACCATGAGATACAATACATCAGGAGTTTCCCAATCCTGATTGTGATATGATGAGATAGAAGACATTTGATTCCGCATTTTGACATGAAGAGATATCAAACAACTTGATGAAGTTGACACACATTATTGCGATAGAATTTATTATAATGCCACATATGATATAAAACTATGGGATATGATCCAACTAACTGGCACCGCGATGCATGAGCGCAGTGTTTATCCCGCATGACTGAATAAAAGACGACGTACAGCATGTGAAATCTCCTTACGCATGAGTTGCTCAACCATTATTCAATAAAATAGCGAATCGTATTATGATAGTCCACTTTAGGTTTAGTGTACGCCTGGTGTAGAATTACCCCCTGCAACACACCCTTACGGTAATTTGCACAGTATCACATGAATGTAGACAGATTATCATGCCAAAGCGATTAAAATGGAATTCCTTATACCCCTTTGCACTTCTTATTTTTCTGCATTCAGTATCTAATTTAATAGTTAAATTCAATTCGTACACAGCAACCTACTAGTAAGATGTACCCTCTACTATCAATCACCTTCATTTTTTTTCTTTATATCACTATCACAATTAATTAGAAATGATGAAAACATGTTAAAAAACAAACAAAAAATGGAAAATTTGATTCACTATTAGAACATTGAATAAATAAATAAATTCATGCATAAAAGTGATCATTGGTTATTGCTGAATTACCTAGTCATACCGGCCGACCGGCGTCAAGATGTAGATATGCATTCTTTCGCGACGGAAAAATTGTCATTTCTTTTCGATGTTGGAGTAAGAATATCGCAAGTGCCTCCGGGGAGAGAGGGGGAAGGACAACGGGCGGGAGTGAAGTGGGAGCGTCGCTATCCGCTCCAATCCACTCTTATGCGAGGCACGATGATATTATTTTCCCGAGGAAGATTCGGATCCGAGCGTGATGGGGAGGAGGACGGGGTGAAGGGGAGGCCTGTTTTTTAAAGGTGGAGGAGGAGTGAAGCATTCTGGGAGAGAGCGGTGGAAGAGTTGAGGAACTGGGAAGGAAGGAGGGTGAAGGGGGGAGGAGGTGGGAGGGAGGAGAGAGGAGGAAGGGCCGGAGAGGTCGTCCTCAGGTGAGCGGATCGATGCTAAGGGGGCCGCTAACGCCCGTCCCTCCCACCTCCCCTCCCTCTGCCATACACGTCCCCCCCCCCAACACCTCCCTCATACGTTCCCCTCCCCCCTACCTCCCACCTCCCGCCCCCCGCAACTTCACACTTATCTCACTTATCTCTCCCCCGCGTTCCCATTCCGTCCCTCATAAAAACCCTATCTCCCGCCCACCGCCACGGACGCACCGAACCAACCCCATTTTCCCCTCTGTACGGACTTTCGTCTTCTACCTCTACCTCTTTCCAGGTGGGCCTTACGATATTCCGAGGTATCGATGGCGTTTTTGCGATTATCGAATAAGACACTGCGATATATCGCATGCTACTGCGACAGTCACGAGATGTCAGGATGTTAGATTTTTTGCTCATTTTCATCTGTCTGGAATATCTTATTCCTTTTTACCTCTTTTCAGATGTGGGCCTGACGATTTTGCGATTATCGAATGAGACACTAGGATCTATCGAAGGAAACACTGCGATATATCGCATACTACCTGCGACAGTCATGAGGTGTCGGGAAGTTTAATTTCCTCGCTCATTTTTCTCTCTGCACAAACTTTTGTCTTCCATTCTATCACTCTTCAAGTGAGGGCATAACGATTTTCCAACTATCAATCGAGACTCTATGGTTTATCAAACGTGATTATCGAATAAGACACTGCGATACGTCGCATGCTACATGCTAATGTCATGAGATGTCGCGGAATTAGATCGGCGAATCGAATTCCCACGGGGAGGTCCCGGGACCGGCCTTATATTTGGTGTTCTTTCAGCTACGATGTGTAATTCATTCACCGCCTCTACGCTCTTTTAACCCTTGATAGGGTTTAAGGCGTAGAAAAACCTGGTCACTCTGGCCAGCGGAGAGTTAGAGGTCGATGAGTGTAAATCAAGCGTAGATTAGCGGGCGAGGATACCGAAGGACTCCTGCGGCGAACTCTGAAGAGACCCTCAGTCCTTCCGACCCACCTATCTTAAATGCCTTTCTCTTCCATAAGGCATTCCCATCTAAAGCGGGAGGCAGCATGCTTTGCTTCCACTCTCAACACTACTTACTCTCACGGTCTCCCTCCAGTTTCATGAATGGGCTTCCTACCTCCCTCCATTATATAATAAGTACAAATCCTGGTCACCTATCCATTTCACTCTTTCCCAAAGACCCACCTACCCATCCTAATTTCGTCCAGTTTCTTCTTCTACCTCTCTGAACAGGGCTATTCGATACTGTGGCTAAACGACGATGGTAAGTGCTAATTTCAAAATCTTTGGTTGTTTAGTTCGACGGATAAAGTGCTGAATTCCTATACAAAGTTTTGACTCTTTAGTCAGATGTGGAAATATCTCGTTTTTCCCTCATACGCCAGCCACGAAAACTATACCAATAGAAATCGCCGTACCCGGGTTTGAATCGCCACTATGGTATAGACGCTATGTTTATTTTCGAATTTTCGTGTCAGAAAGTAACTCTACCTGGCTCGTAGAAATACTTTGTATTCATAACTGAAATACAAACACTAATGCTTGTCAATAATTTTTTCCTTATTTGAACAATGTTTCACCAGCTTATGGCATCGTCAAGTATGAAAAGGTTAAGAGAATAATATGACAGTAAGTCGGGGAAACGCGTTGTACGAATAGGACAAATATGCCGGAAAGTGCAAATGTTACTGTCCCAATTACGAATCACTGTTTCAGCTTAGACAATGCGGTATATTCGTAGCGGTCAGAGAACCGAAACCTTAAGGTTTAGCATGAATATCACTCCAATCCTTAACTCGAGGGCACGAAAATAGTAGGTACTAGGTATTTCAGAAATGCTTCCATCAGGTTGACTTTATGTTGTGGTCCCTTACCTCCTCATGTCCACCTATAGTTCATACTTGGCCAATTCCGGCGCCGGGGATTTTATTCTCCCCTCTACCTTTCCTTCTATTTCTATTCTGGAAACATTCCTCCCAAACTGAGGCGCCGATCAGTGCGAGACAAACCTTAATTACATGGCAACGAGCTCGTTTTGGGTCGTGTACGCCGTAATTAAACGACTTCGATGCACGATAATATTCATCAGTTATCGCTATGTGGTACTGAACCATGTGGATACGCAATTTTCAATGACATAACATGCAACATGATCGGATATTTCACAGCAGGCCACTACTGTTGTGCATTATGGTGTGACTCGCTTTGTGCACACGTTAATATATTTCAACCGTCTTCGCAATTAAATCATATCGCTCGGTAAAATTCTATTGCTATATATTGCGACCTGCATTATATCGCATCATTTTCGTCACAAAAGTTTTATGACTACGCGATACGGAGAATCGAACATTACACAGATCTCCTCGCTCGAAACTCTTTCTCCATTCGAGCGATATTTTTCGTTCTTTTCATTCATTGGCCATTCAATCCTAAGGATGATCAACTGCAGACTTACAACCTTCCGCGTCTATTGCTAGTTCCTTCTCTCTGGTGATTCATCTTATGCACTTTCCTCTTATTTGGCCCTTGCTTTTGTACCTTTGCTCACCTCTTTGGTCTCTATCCCATATTTAGCGATGCAGAATTAATATCGCCACACGATCCTGAGAGTCGAATATCGCACTCTCTGGACTCAACCTCCACAGCTCCCAAGGCGGAATCCTCTTTCCATCCTCTCCACCGCACCATCCATTTGTGCTCACCGCGTGCGCTTAAAAGCCTCAAGTCCGAAAAATCCTCTCGCCGTTTTAAGCGCATCCGCCCCCCGTCCAACGAAGTTGGGGCCTGGGTAGGAGGAAGGGGGGCGGCGGAGGAGGGTCAGAACCCTTGGGGTTGGAGAGGGGCCTTCATCGATTCGGCCGCTTGAGTTTACACGGCAGTTTAGATTTGCGGAGCTGAATTATCAACCCTCCCACGAAACCCTTCCAAGACCCTTAAGGGGAGTAGTTCCGCAGGCTATAAAAATGAGGGGAAGGCACGAATTGACACTCCACGGGTTAATTTCATTGAAAGAAGGTTCTGATTGGGATAGAAGAATCCCAAATTATCATCACTGAATTAAACAAACTCGCAGAGGAAATATCAGTGTTTTTGCGAAAATTGTAAACTATTATAGTAAGCGGGAATAAGTTAATTACTAACAATAGGCTAACAAATTTAATATTATATCGTGGAAACTTTTGATTTATGCAATCTGTTGATAATTTTCAAAGCAGGAAGGCTCTGATAGCTGGTATCTCTTTCATAAGGATAACTGATGAACAAGTGTTTTCCGCATATCTTTTCGTGGCTTTCTCAGGGATCTCCGAAGCACTCGAATTTCGGAAACAAGAGTTATGCCATTATTAAACTCTGAGCCATACAGATGCTCAATTTGCCTCGGTATTACTCCGTAGAGGTACGCTGGATTCCTATTGAAATGGGCTGATTCATAAATCTTAAATTTGATGATGGTCTTACCAGCCCGCTGTAAAGGATAGTACTACGATTACATGAAGAGATTTTCCGTGCTTGAAACGAATACTTTGAATTTTACATCAATTTTCTGTGATGTCATTCTAGCGGTGAATTTACTTAAAGAAATGGAATCCATACGTTGAAGAAACTGAAGATCCTTTCTGCTCCACATAGGTGTAAAGATATTGAACAAGGATACAATATTTTTGGGTTAATTCCTTAGAATTAGATGAACAGAGGAAGTAAAATTCTGCTTCTCCACGAGTGCCCGATAAGAACACGACAGGTATTTAAATGAACCGTAAATTCTTGATGTCATAACGACGATTTTAATTAAACGTGCAATAATCTATCATTTAAGGAGTTGAGTCTGTCAGTAATTTTATATTACTTTTGATAACTACGCACAGTTAATAAAAGACCTAATGTACAGTCATGGACACAACCTAACACTAGGTAGGAAAAATATCTTCTTTTCGTCAATATTATAGGTATATTTCCACGAAATTTTGTCCGATTTATCGCGCTATGGCTGATCTCTATTGAGGATACTATGAATAGAAACCATTTCAAAGTACTGAACAAATTTAAATGGAAAATCTAGCATGCCTAATTGACTATGTTTTAATGAGAAATTCTGGGCTCGATAAAAAATACGGCCACGATATATTGAATGAATCACTATCATCAAACAGTAGAGGTAGCATGAGCATAAGTAGCAGATGATAGCTTCTGTAGGAAGCCGCTCGGTAAATACGATAATTCAGTTTAAGGCTGAGGATAGAAACTCAGGATGAGATATTTCGACAGCTTAAGCGAAGGAGCGATTATCGTCTAATGTGTGTTGTCTCTTCCTAGAGAGGTTCACTGAACATATCCCTTCACAAGGCTTTGAGCTCCTGAATAATGCTCTTAATCAGGTCAAGAGGTTATCTTCAGCCAATTATTGAGCCACTTTAGGCATTGGAAGCTTAAGGTTGGTGGCTGATTTTGAAACGATAACGCGTTGACTTCATGAGGTCGTTCGCTTCTATCCGCGAAACACTCTTTACTGAACCACTGAATGGAGGATTGACTACTGTAGTAAAGTGACTTTTAACTGATCAAATTACTTATTAATGATTTAATTTTATATCCTGCAATAACAGAATCATTTGGTAAACATTCCACCTCGTTCACCTGTTCTCCTTGACACTTCCTAACCACATCACGATGATAGTATATATACAAAGAGCGTGGATTAACGAAGGGAAGAACTCTTCGAAAATTTGATGACAATATTTTACTCCCAAACCATAACACGATATGTCTATACATTTCATATTGGCTCAAAGATTTCCTAATCAAAACAATGTCATTAAGTCTACAGCTGTCTTTGGCACTATTTCAGAGCTTAAGATATTTACAAACTTATCCGTCAACTTTAGCGTGTCAGAACCACATTAGCGGTTATTTCATCAAAAATGTCTTCTTTTCGTCAACGAAGTCCGTCATGAGCAATTCTCACTCAGAGCGTCAGTACTCGGGTCAAGTGCAATTCGATGCCGATATATCGATACAATAAGAATCGGCTATTTATTGCAAATCTTTGGGAAAGAAGGCACGAAGAAAACTAAAATAAAATTCTGAATTTGGGGAATTTAGACAGAATGTACACCTAGCAAATATATATATTCAAGCCGAATAAAGTGCAGTGCGAGATAACATTTTGCATTTTGAAGAAGGTGCACTCTTTGAGTAAGACTGTGGAGTGCACGAAATGGGTAAAAACACTAATTCAATTCAAACAGAGACCTCTGAATGAGGAGAAACGAGGTAATGTCGCATTTTTGAAATATGCTCCAGCAATTAATAGGAAGAATCTCATACCATAATTTACACAAATTCAGAACTTCACAAATTGCTGCTTTCGTACGTAGATCCATTATCCCAGATTTATGAAAAAACATATTTTTCACGATATTAATTTACCTTACTTTGCGCTTCATTTCATATTTCCAATTGCTTGCTTAAGTTGATCTCATCTCAAAAAATGAACAAAGCTATAAAATTTACAAAATGCATTTCCTTGAGTTGAATGATCCATTTTTCACTTTCTATGACATAAAAAATACGAATTTTTAGAATTTAACACTTCCAAGCCACACTAATTTTGTGAGAACCTTTTTCAGGGAGGGATTTTTTTTCTTCCCAACTTTGCGAGAGTCTTGAGGATGCTAAGGCAAAAGTTACTTCAAGAGCTTGTGAATGTCTCCGCGAGAAATGACGCAGGCTTTTAAGGAGAACGTTTACGCTGACTTCATTGTCGGCTATAGGAGGTATTTATCGGCTCTTCCCGTAACACGCCGACGACAGGTGTAATTATAAGCCGCTGTTTAACCAAGAAATAATGGAGTTCCACGAAGGAGTTTAACGCCTACGACATAACCCAAGTTCATTCTGGAGCGAACTCGGCCTTTGCACTGTTGAAAAATTCATTCATGATTTCACATGACATCATAAAAGCGGAGAGAAAACAACGTACTAAAAATATCATTGCTTCAGATTAAATAAACCTACCGATATATACTTCTCATCGACTATAAAACACAGCATAAGTGATAAAATCCATTATTTTTCCATACCTGTACCAGAGTGAAAAAAAAACTTGCAAAACGATCGGATGGAAATGAAGCGTAACAGAATTAAACACTAAACTGTAAAATATTTTGGCATAAATTTTTATATGAAAGCAACAAAATGCATGAATTTTTCCATAAAATATTTCTAGTGTACTGGAGAGTAATCAGCTTCAGAAACTAGGTATATTAGCCTCGCATCGAGGACATGATACATGTCAAAAATTAGTCACCATACCATGACATAATTTTTTATTAAATTTGTTAGTAAAGGGACGCATCACATTCTCTCGTCTTGAGAAATTTGCAGAGACATACTTGGAGCTTAATATCAAAATTGCTCATTTTGAGGATGCTGGAATTTTCTACGGTAATCATTACCTAAAAGGAGTCAGCCTCTAGCGTAAAATAGCGCGAAAACTCCAAGGCGGAAAAATCTTTACCAATGACTGGGACTCTAACCCGGATCCCTCGGTACCCCGCCGAATGCTCACGAAATCCATATGGCAGAATGACGCCTCGGCAGCTTACCTGGCCAAAGCACTCGGCGCGATATCGAGGCATTTGGGCGAATTATTTTCCCTTCGAGGAATTTTTTTCCCGATTGCTGATTGCAACGACGTACAAATGAAGAGGAAAAAAACGCAGCCTGAGCGGGCGCGGAACGCTTCAACCCGTTGGGCGGTTAACCCAATAGACCCGTTCGGGTGGTTGCATGCAGAGGACGAACCAGTGCTTCTCCCCCGCTTAAAAGTGTTGCGACACACCTGCTGCGCACACACACGTTCACCCTGTCGCAACGACCTCCTCGTCCCGACCCTTCCCCCTCCCCCCTCCGTATTCCCGGGCCCCATTCACATTTCGATCGACCACACCGCCCCCGCCACCCCCGTGCGACCTCGCCCACGCGCATCCCCGCTGTCCGAGGACGGACGTCTTCAACAGGTACCCTCCTCTCCTCTCCTTCTCTCCCACGCCACCGTGACGAGAGCCTCCCGGTCTTTTTTGCACGCACGGGCCCAGGAACGACTTGGGCGAGCATTTGTGAAGCTTTCCGCGGAGCGAGGTGGACACGGAGAAGGTTTGTTATTGCGGCCTCTTTCGGATTCTGAAACCGCCTCGTGGGAGGGGATGGACGGATGCGGGAAGACGCGCGATACCATTTTCGCCGCTAAATTCTCACCTTTTGGCAATTTGAATTACTAACAGTCAACCGTGGCTGGCGATATGTGATATCGCAAAAGTAACTTGCATAACCCGTAAGGAATAGATTTTGGGGAGGCGACCGACTGCTAAGGTCATTTGTGCCATAGGGGATGGGTAAGGGAGGAAGGGTGGATAGAAACCCGGCGCCAGCGTTAGCCTGCCGTTAACGAAAGGCGCCAAGGGGACGGTTTAACATCTAATCCGGCAGATGGAGTACTGCACTTGAAGTGCCCTCCACAAGACACTCAACCAGAGAACGAGTTTTCTCTGAAAAACATACTCCTCTGCCGGGATTTGAACCCTAGCCGCCCGTAAGGTTAGCCAGTACTCTAACCACCACACCAATCCATTCCCCTTTGCATAACCTCCTGACACCTGAGGGAAAAATGACTATAATAGTAAGGCCGAACGCACTTTTATAAATACAAAATCTCATAATTTTTATTAATTTTAATTGCTTTCTAATATTTTGTATTGATAAATTACAATTTAATTTTCAAGAAACTTATGTAAAGGCCTAAAAAATGTGAAAATTAATTTTCAGACCTCAAGTAGTAGTAAAATAATTCGTCAATTTGAGGTAAATTCGGTATCTATAACTTGGGCTAACAAGTTTTGCAGGACTCAAATGCAGCCACATCTTATGTCCTTCTACGAGGACATCAGGTCTCAGGAGGATAACGAAATATTTTTCATCGATCAAAGATATATGAGCACCAAAAATATAGTGGAACAGAGTTTTTGAAAATGAAAATCAATACATATGTTCACCATAATTTACCATGACGACACGCGTTTGGACTTATTAAATTGCCATTAACTGGAACAGTATTGTTCCTTGTGACGGCTAGGTAGTTCGTAGAAACACGTGTCGCAATTAGCCCATAAAATTTCAATTTCATTTTAATTTCAATAAAATTAGTAGGCTGTTTGGTTTTTATTATCGATCAAATAAGTGCTTTTTGTTCGAATTCTAATAAGATAATAATCGTTTTTAAGACGAAAGTATCAAAATGAATTCGCATAGCTAAAAACTTAAATGACAGCTGGTAACGCAAGACTGGAATATTGAAGCATCATCAAAATTCACACATTTTGGCATAAGTCGGCCAATTGAACATCAAAAAATCATACCACCACAGGGAGGGGTGTCAAAAAAACCCAAACGTTCCGGGCTCTGTGACCGTTTCCCTTCGATATTGACTGAATATCGCATTATTCCGTCCATTATTCGCCCACATCTATTGAATCTAGGGCTGATAAAATACAAGTTACCTGGAAGATTTCGGCGGGTAATAAATGAAAACTCAACATATATCAGCGCTCCTATTAGTTTTGAGCACCCGTATGCCCGAGAAAAGCCTGAATATGAAGCTCGCGGCGAAAAATATCAAGAATTACTCTAGAGGCCGGCCTACAGGAAAATCCGCGGTGTCAGACGAGCGATGAAATACTATGAGAAATTGGTACGAAGGCTTAAATTGTCCGTTAAAATGAAGCAACGCGGAAAAAACCCGAATAATCTGAACTCATTTTTCCAACCAACTCCCAACTCCGTGTGTATTTCTGTGCGTTCGTTCATTACATTGACTTTAAAACCATGATACACGCAAAAAAAAGTTTTTTTTCTCAGATATGTATCATTTCACGCATTTACCTGTAACGTTTATAAGTATTGATTGTATCGTCATACATGTTAATAATACGAAATATATAATGAGAAAATTCTCCATTATTCTACGAAGAACTCTTTACCTTTGGAATTATTCCACGGTCGATGTCAATTCATCTGTTCCCGTCGTTGGCCTTCTCTTGTATCGTGTATTTACTGTATGGTTAGCGCCACACCAAGTTTCGTCGCAGTAAAATACCTTCCAGCGTGACGCTCGTAATTTTTTAATTGATCGTAGGAAAACTTGTCGCTGATTAGGCACTCGCGGATTTTCCAATAGCACCGGCTTGTTTTTTAACTTTCGGAATGAGAACCCCAGCGTTTTAAGACACCTCAGCATTGTGTTTGGGCTAACGTCAGGAAAATCCTCCAGATCTCACTTTGATGCATCCAGTATTTTGACAATAGTAGGAAACTTTTTTGTGGTAAAATGAATGCACTTTTCGGCAAATAACTCATTGGGTGAACTCATCAAGCACAATGCGAGACCTTCCGTGACTTTTTTTTTCGAAGAGGACACTTCACTATCGGCAACTTTCTCTCCTTTCTTAAATGATGTTAAGTTCAGTTTTGTCACTAACGCGTGCACAATGCTGTATTGTACACAAATTTATTGGTGTCAATAACCAAATCACCTGCCTCTGCACTGTCAAAGAACTCCTCAATATTGGTGATGATATCCTCATCGCGTCTTCTCAAATTCATGGGTCTCCTTCTTGCACAATTTTCTTCCTCAGAACTTTCCGATCTTAGATTTCGCAGTCTAAGGACACTTTTCGTCGCAGAAATCTTGCTCGCATGGAATTTTGAGCTTAACTGAAGGAGTAAACGACAAAGAAACATCTTTCCCTCGGCGCCAATTGGGTATACACTTATCGTGAGAGAAAAGGGTAAGGGATGATGTAGATGGTTGGAAATTCAAAAATTAAAGTTCTCCGTTTGAAACGTCAGAGAAGCATGTGGGCAAACACATTTGGGCACCGCAGAGTGGAACATACGAAACCCAGACTGTCTGGAGCGTCTAGGGACGCGAGGTGAGTGGCTCAAAGGGGGTTAGTGAGACCGTATCATCAAAGCCATGGGTAGGGGTTCAAATGGAGGTAAAATATAATATTTACAACCGTTCTTGATTCTTTTCTGAGAAATTTTACTCTTGTAGTCCACGCACATAGTGTTTTCGGGCCTGCGCTACACTCGTTTTTCTTAGCGTACACACCTTGGGAGGCATGGGACGCAAGGCGGGGGGCATGGGTACACACGGAGTTGGTTCTGTCCATTATATTTGCTTGCGCTGCAACATGACAGGAGGAGTCGACGGGCTTTGTCGCCTTCCCCCCGCTGAACGGACTTCGGTCGCCGTGCGGCGCCGTCCAGTTTCGCAACGCGGCATCAATTGAAATAATAAACATAAACATATAATAACATTTTTACATATTATGCATCACAGAAAAGTTGCAAATAAATAAATAAGTTTTTCCTTGGCTTTAATTTTTTGTTTCTCTGCAAATTGTAGGACTGGATAATGTTTAAACATGTTCATCCACTAACAACAAAAGATGCATTTTAAATAATTTCGCTTGCCACTTTGTATCTTTATCAACTCTCGCAACCCTTGGTGAGAAGTCAATGCTGTAGATTTCGCAGTTTTTCCTAGGTTGAGTTACAAATTTCATGAAGTGGACAAAACTGCTAAGTTTAGGTAGTGCGGTGTCGCTTATTGCAGTAACGTGTCTCCATTTTTTGTTTTATCATATAATAAAAATATTGATGGATTTAAAATAAAATCATCTTTAAATTACTGTATAAATTATTGCACTAGCAATTACACATACCAAAATATAAATTCTCAAAGCACAGCGGCACATCATTTTAACGCCGACCCTCGAGGCGAACGAGGGCGTAGTCCAATCTTTGAAGTTAAATATCTCCGTTGTTTATGAACTGCCCCGGACAAAATTTATTTCTGAGGATAGAAAAAAGACTTAAATGTCAAAATAGTACAAAAATTAAAAAATAAAAAAATGTCTGTTTTTGTTATTAAACTTTAAACATTTAAAATTTAAACAATTTCAATAAAATTTAGTTTTTTTACAAAAATAATAACACGCTGCTACTGTACATTCTTATTCAAACAAAATAAGACATCAACGGTTTCTCTAGCTATTTGCGTTTAGGAGATATAGCAAAAAGAAAAAAGGTCTAAGCGCAAAATGGTCAAAACTTTGATCGTCTCTAGATCTACCAAAACATTTTTTTCCGAAAACGCTTCCACAATTCTTCATTTAACACAAGATGGAACCCACACAAAAATTTTGGTTCGAATCGGAGACACCAAGGGTCAACTTACTGCTGATCTGACGTGGAATGACCCACATATATGCTCAAAAATTAAGTTTTACCAAGTAAAGCAACTAAAGAGTTTTTACATAGAAAACATTTATTAATATTCAACGTTTCAATGTTTTTCAACGTTTTACAAATTCAAGGTCTTCAGAATTATAGGCCTAAGTAGAAAAAAAAAACTTTGGAGTAGAAGGAAACAAAAGTTCTGGCAGTATCGAAGGCACCCTAGTGGAGGGCCATAATGAAAACAGGACACGCAAAAGTTACTTGAATGAAGAATTACCTCTAAAGGATTAATGGGGTTATAGAAAGAGCGGCCATTTATTTACGAGATTTATATGATGCGCCTCCAAAAATGAATATACCTTGAATATACTTTTCTTACGCCAAAGAAAAATGAGCACTCTTGAGAGACGAATTTACTGTCGATGGAGGCAAATAAATTACATAAAACACGAATAGAAGATTTCCGAATATAAACAGGGATTTGAGTTTTGTGATAAATTCTCGCATCACGCTATTTTTTATCAACATATGAACTTTCTTAATATATCGGTATCAGCCCTTCTGCAGCCGCCAAACCATTCCCTGAAACGGGAAATATTTCTTTACAGAAGCACACTTAATAGGAAAAGAACATTTTTGTATAATTTAGCCCACTTCTTTTCTAATCACCAACGCACTCCTCACTGAATTTGTAACCCATAGATTTTCGTGGAATAGTATGATTAGCGTATCAATATTGGAGAAGTCCAATTCTCCTGTCTTCATCTAAATTATAAAGAAAAAGTATGAAATTTTGTATTTCAGAGACATTTGGGAAACATTCATATAGATAAGTTGACTCATAAGCACAAACCTGCTTCAGCAAAGACAAGGGATATCTCACACGGGGCCCGAATTTTAAATGTAAATACATGAAAAGGGGAAATCATTGCATAGAAACTTGGGGAGAATAGCAACTTTTTTACGTTGGAATAGAAACGAGGGTGACAAGGGTTCGATGAAGTCATTGAAGAGAAATCTTCACGGCGAACTTCGCGGAGGATAAGATAATGGCAATGGTACATTTTCAGTGATAAAAAGGCGCTGAAATTTGAGACAACTTAGGATTCTGGCATGGTGAAAGAAATTCGAGAGTAGATATTTTATAGCGTATTGATATGTGAAGAAACCATGAAGAGCTGTGAAATCAAGCATTACAAAAAAACGTAGCCGTGGTGAAGAACTGTTCCAAAGGGCCCCAACTTACTGGAATAACTCTATGAAAACCTCAAATGAAACGAAGCGAATCGTGCGTGTGCGTGAACAGATAAATTTTAACCTTGTCCCCAAAATGATAACGGCAAGGTAATACGACTCGACGGTAAGGTAATATGAAGGTGTAGTACCGACCCCCTTTAAAGCTTATTTTCTGATAGCTGCTTAATATGTCACTCCTATGTCCTCCCGGGCTAATCACAGCTGTCTTCCCTGACAAATTTCGCGGCTCTGTAGAGTACACTGGGTAATCTCTTCGCTTAGGCAATAAAGAGAAACACACAACAAAAAAGGAATAGCGGTCTTCAGGAATGAAAGTAAATGCAATAACTTTGCCATGAACATACTTACCATTCCTGGTCGTTAATCGAATCATATTGTCATTAATATAAATATCCAATGGCTTCTGGTGTATTTTTTAATTAATACCCCTTTTATCCATACCAGCTCTCATTAATTGTAACCGACGGGGAAAATTGTGCAGTATCAGTTAAATTGTATACTAATATATTCACCAGCAAGAGTTCCGTTACATATAGACAATTACGAGAGAATTTTCCGCGCGGTTTGTCATAAAGCTTTATTTGGAGCGAGTTGTTATTAATATTAAACAAAAAACAATAAGCAAAAATCTATAAAGTACTCAGCTTAAGCTAAAAAAATATCAGTCTTATAAAAAAAGGTGGGACATAACGAATTTTACAATTTCCCGGGACTACTCAATTAATGCATGGGATTATATTTTTGGGTCACTAATGGCATTATATTCCTGTGTAATCATCGCTTGAGAACGCTTTGCATAGATGTGCATTTTTACACGAAGAGCAAGATAATTAATTAATGCTATGTAAACTGACCGAGGGAAACAAGAGAGCCGTTTAGTATGAGAATTAGCTCAGTTCCAGGAAAAAGACGAATCGCATGATAAACATGAACAACTATAGTCTAGAGCTGCCGGGCTCAACTGAATATCGCTGAAGCAGGAGTCCGAGCTTGGCATTTTCGCACAAATGTTTGCGATGTCATGAGTTTATTTAATGCTTCATCAGTGAAGGGTAAAAATTGAGGATGCAATCTAGTTGGTATTCCGCTTGTCTGACCAGTTGATGGGGGAGGCAAACGACAGCTGAGAATATTTCCTCCACGTTGGTAGCTGGGTTTGTTGATGTGGGGAAGATTATTTCGGGATGAACGGGTTGGTGTGGTGGCTTGAGTACCGGGTAACCATACGAACGACCAGGGTCCAAATCCCTGCAGAGAAGGATATTTTTCAGTGAAAAATATCCTTCTCTGCAGAGCTGGGCTTCCATCCAATTCTCCTCCATTACCTGTCCCCTATGGCGCAAATGACCTTAGCTGTCGGTCTCCTCCCCAAATATCCAATAAAATTAATTCGAGAACGGAAGGAGGGATGAGAGAAACTCGGCGTCGAGGTCTACCTTATAAAATCGACCAAAAGGACCGCGGTTTAACGTCCCATCCAACGGACGGAGGGTTACAACACTTGAAGCGATTTCCACATGGAACCCAGGTAGGAATCGGATTGACATTGAAAAATTTCCCTCACTACCGGTTCTCCAACCCAGGTTCTCAAGATAGTAGGCCGCTACTATAACTACCACACTAGCCTGATCTCAAATATCATAATTTCAATGTAAAAGTTTCGCCAAAATTATTTCGTCATCAAAGTTGATGACAATTTATGATACAAATTTCAGCCCTCCTCAGTTTTGATAAAAAGCTTAAAAGAAGCAATGGCTTCACAGATAAAATCTATTCAAAGAGTTGTTGAAAACTCCCAAAAGCCGGCGACATAAACTGAGCTCAATTTGCACCATAAGATAGCATAATACAAAAATCATAAGAGAATAAAGGGAGCTCAGGCGATGTGCAGGTAAGAATTTAACGTCACCCAGATAATTGTCTCAGAAATGAAACATGCCCGTTCGATACTTGTTCAAGTTCACAGAGAAAGTTAATGAATGAATATTTTGCGCAATTTATTGACTGATTCAATTTTTTGGTAATGGAGATCGATTTGAAATAGTGTTTTCTAGACCATGTAAAATGAAGAATGGGCATCTTACTTTCATTACAAATCGATATAAAATATGTCCATACAAATCATCTCAGTAGTTTGAAGTGAGTGGTAGTTTTATAATCTTTTAGAGGCACATTAAAACGGAGAAATGTCCTATGTCACGTGAATTGGTGGCCTTGAGGAAGATACACGGGTAACTATTATTTGAATAAAGTACTCGTCGGTCGAAGGCCACCTGGAGCAATGTTAACCTTCAATGTGTTTACAGAGCATCAGGTGCTATGAACTTCGTTTCCAATTAACGATAATAAGATAGTAATTATGAGAGAAGGCATTTTTGTAGGGAATGATGTAACCGCCGAAGTATACACTGGGAAAACATGTCTGTAGTCGGTGGTCATTTTTCTTCCCCTTGTAAGCAATAGGAAGGAAAAGTGGCAAGAGGAAAAAATTGAGAGAGGAACTAAGGATTTTAATCAACAGGGAGCGATGATCAATGGGGTAATTAAACAACTAATGATGGGGAAACGCTCGTTTGAACGGAGGCATCGCAAGGGAGATACGTAACTCCGATGTTCCATCCTCTTGACATCTTCTCCAATTCCAGCTCCGCACTTTCAATCCCCTCATTAAATGCGGACCATCTCCACTCGCTCCTCTCATCACCTCTTCCTATCACATCTCGCTCCTCACTCTATCCCGGCTTCTATTTCACCTATCCTTGCCCTTAATTTCTTCCCGGAAGTCTTGCCTCCCTAGATCGTCAATTCGACACTTTGGTCGAAAAAAATTACTTTACTTTTCGTCAAGTCACCAAGCCAACTTGTCCCACTTTACTTTTAGTATTTCAACTTCAACAGAACTTTTGTTATAAAACGAGATCAGTGGTATACTTAAGTTTCCTCATGAATGAGGGGATTGCATGAAAATCTATTCAATTCGATACACAGCGCTTCCATTAAATTAAATTTGTGATGCAAGCTCCAATTTTTACGTACTGTGATAAATATTTACAATTTATTGTTCATTTTTTCGAATTTATATAAAGAAGGGTACATTACAGCCCTAATTATTCCCATGTTGCATGTACGGTGTTTACAAAACTTTTCAGTCTTGAAGTCAATAAAAATTGATTTTTTCGATTGTAATGTTAATAAATTGGGAAAAACTTGCGATTTTATTGGACAAAGGATTAATAAGGGCACAGTGATCACGATTCAGATTTTTAACTTTACTTCTTTGAATTAGGCAAACGTTTGTTAACGGTGCTACAAGAACATGTGCGCATAGCTTCATCTGCTTCTTCGTGATTACATACCGTTATGCATCCAGTACCGGTGGGTCATGACTTATAGCTGTGCGTTGCAGAAACAGAATCGCGCACCGAGTCTTTGTTCTTGCAGGCAATGGCAACAGTAGATCATAAAAGCGCGAGAACGTAAATTTAATTTTCATGAGATGCAATGAAAGGGCGAAATTACATGAGGGGCAGCTTGATGGACATCGTTTATTTTTTATCTAAAAAAGCCCTTTTCTTTTATTCCCTGTACACTCTACCCCCGCCAAGAAGGAATTCCATCATTGACCAGCTAGTTTTGCCATTCCGATTTCGCAAGACGATTTTTGAAAAGAGATATTTTGTGACCCAAGCCTTATAATAGAAATCGCGTGATAACTAAACCCAATCCACTACAAAATCCGCCCCATTATAAGTTATTCAACAAGCAAGCTGATTTTTTTAAATAGATTATAAGTGGTTTAAATTAGGTTATACTTTCCTCTCAAGGTGACTTCTACATTCACCTTCTCACTACCGCACACTAAAATATTAGTCATCGTCTTATTTATTTGCTCGCTGTATTCGTGGAAAAGTTGATTCATTACAATGAGTGACCTTTGAAGATCATTGCAATTCCCAGCTATGACTGCGATATCATCTGCGAAGCGGAACATGTTTATTTCTTCTCTGCTTATCTTTATTCTGCTGTCCAATTTCTTGTGCTTATCATATGACCTCCTCCAAGTATATGTTGAACAGAATAGACGAAAAATAAATGATGAAGTATACGGAAGAGTAGAAAAGGAGAGGATCATAAAGAGTAGAAAAGGAGAGGATCATATGGAACACCATAGAAAAAAGAAGAACAAGATGGATTGGACACACCCTGAAACTCAATGGGTTTGTGAAGATCATAATCGCAGGAAAAATAGAAGGAAAAGTCCCCAGAGAGAAGACTCAGGAATAAGTTCACGGATCAAATAAAAAGGATAGTATATATGAATAATTCATTTCTCGGCAGTGTTGGTACAATGTTGTGTACAAATATCAATGAACATTAGGCAGTCTTAAAGGTCACAGACCTGTGTGGAGACTCCCTTCCATAAATGAAATTCAAGGAAGAGATACCAGGAAATAAGGGATCTAGCATTAGATAGGGAAGGGTGGAGGGCTGCAGGCAACCAATCTTAGGTTTGAAAAACCAATGAATAAGTGTACTGCCGAATGAGGGTAGGTCTGAATGTATCTGAAATATTGTCTTAATGCTTCTATACACCGGTGAGACACATTTCTTCTCATTATTTAAGCCACCTACTTTTACCCTCCATTCATCTTCTTTAGGAATTCCATCTTCTTCCTTCCATTCTCCTGCTTACCTCACGTTCTCCTTTCCTTTGGTTCTCTACATAACATTGCCCGTGGTTTCGTTCTCTATTCACCTGCACCCTACCCTTTCATCAAAAAATTCCGTATTTCTTAGAATAAATTCCTTTTTCCTCGTACCATTTCTAGAAAATCTTCGTTCAAATTGCTTTCAGCCCGTTATATTTTTACGGTCTATAAATAAAAAGCTCAAATGCCTCACGGTGAATTCAATGTGAGATATTTTTCGCAAGCATCCCGTGAGGATCAGAGAAAAATACATTTGGCAGCTGATTAAAATTTCTAAATATATTACATTTAGATTTACGGATGCATAAAAGTCATTATTGTGCTTTCGATTCTGAGAAATGAGTTCGAGGGCTCGATACAAATTTATAAATAAGAGGCGTTTTGTTATATTTTGTAGCTGGCAACTGTATTTATCTTCTGACATGCAAGATTCCAAACATAGCCAATACTGAGACCAGCTTTGTCTTAGGGATTATAGAGTTCCATTTAACTCTGTGTCGCTGTGACTTAAACTAACTGGTCCTATATAAGATTTTGTTCTTTTTCGGTGGATTAAATAAATGAATTGTTCGCGGGTTTCCGTCAGAGTAGGGATTTTGGCTACTGCCAACGTTTCGATGGAATACTCCTCCATCGTCTTTAGAGCAAACCTTACTCGGACGGAAACCCAAGAACAATTTATGTATAAATTGGTCCTAGCAGGACTAAGGTAAAAGGGTTTAAATGAAAGCTTGAGGCTGGGTAATGTCAGACCTCCGACGCGACGTGACTTGGAATATCTAGCAAGAGCGGGGGCGCAAGAGGCTCTCAGTTGAGACCGTGCCTTTGGTAATTATTTGACTTTATTATCCCCGCCTTATTCGGTAAGCAGCCTTGACTTCCAAGGTCTAATCCACTTTAATTAGTGAAAAGTTTCAGCTGAGCTTGCAAAAGATGCCTAACTTGATTGATGATTACGGATCATAGGTTGGTAGATGAATGTATTTTAAGAGAGCGTCACGGCTAATCGCCACATTGAACAATTCGAGAGGCATCATTTATATGGAAATTAAATATACCTACCATATAAATAAATATTTAAACGCCCTTTATATTAACCTCAGTCAATAATAATTATTAGCTTATTTCGAGGGTTGAGGTTAAATTTATAACGTTAGTTTCCTTTGCCGACAATTCGGAAAACACTTTATTCCGTCTTGTGAGCTAGAGTGTTAACATACAGGACATGAAGGTCATTCTTCATAATATCCATTAATGAACCTATAATCTATCACACATATCCTCGCATATAATACCTCGGAAAAAGGCATTTACAAAATTAATTCCGAAAGGCACACATTCGTGTTGCCTCTCTCAATAAAAATGCCACCATTTCACATATACGGCACTCTTCATAAACGTATGTTTTAATTAAAATAACATTGACAATGCTGGCTTTATATAAATACATAAAAATAAACACATATAATCAACATATCAATTTAATAGCCCTTACTTTGATAAATTTATTAAAGTTCTATACACTTACTAAGCTTTCCTTCGTCAATTATTTTATTGCACACACGGGAATCTCTAGCTAAGTGCATCATCTCTTCCGAAACGTTGGAAAAAGAAAAACTAACGTAATAAATTTGATCCAACCCTCGAAATAAGCTAATATCATTACAAATAAATAAAGACTTATTTGCATAAGTTATCAAATTGAATACTTGGAGAAGAAAACTTAATGAAACTCGTTAAAAAATCCGCTTAGCTACGAAATGCTTATCCCTCGGCTTATAGAAACGGCCGTTCCGAGGAACATATTACAATTCTCCATAAATCTGTAGAGGAAACGGAGTTTTCAACTTCTTAATCTATTCACTACATTGGCCATCAGCTGTCTCATCAATGCATAGGTTCTCAACCCTCGTAAGGAGGGCAAGAGGCAATCATAAACTTAAGAATCCTACGCTGAGAAAACAGCGGCCGCTTATACGCTCCTGGTATCCTAAGCTTTCCTTTTGCTAAAACACATTAGTTTATATGAGGAAAATGAAAAAAAATAGGACTGGATTACTTGATCTTCGCAATTGAAAGTGTTTGAATGATCCATAATTGTAAGATGTTCACCATGAAAAGATAATTAATTCAATACACAGCATATAGCAGCAGTTTTAACGGAAAAGAAAGTCGTGACAATAGAATGTTATCAATGAGAAGATGAAAAAGGAAAACTCATAGTAAATCCTCTAATTTCAAGAATCTATGTATTTATATTTCTCAGTCAAATGTACCGCGGCCTGAATTGTAGAGAATTGGAACCGTAAAACGAAATTTCCCGCTTTTATTTGGATACACCCGTGGAAAATGCATAAATATAACGTTTATCCGACTGCGGCGGCACATCTGTTCTCCAGTTTCCCATCACACTGATTGGAGTGCGCCAACCACTAGAAATGAATCCGTGCGAAATGAATATAACTTGCGATGCTCTTCGAAATTTTCCCACAGAGCGGTTTCAGAGAAGTGAGTTGGCAATAAGCAACTCGCATCCCTTCCCGAATTCTTTGAAACATGCTCTGGCTCCCGGAGGCTCGACAATGACGAGGATGGCTCCATTGTCACCATTAAGTGTCAGAAAAAAATATCATTCTCTCGCGCCAACCGCTCATTCAAATTTCAGTTTCACGATCGCATATCCCGTGATGATGCGACTCAGCGTTTACGTAGGAAAAGTCATTCTCCAGGAATGCTTCGTGTGATGATACAAGTGTCCTTATTCGACACATAAAGACGAATAATATCTTTTTTAAAGTTAGTCATAAACTGAAAACTCATTTCAATGAAGTGCTGCCACATGACATGTACACCTTTTCGTTGATAGAAAATTGCTTTGTGTCATTAAAAATCAAGCATTCTCAAACTAATCCTAATATTCGTCAACAAATACTCGGTGTGCCTCCGAAATGGCGAATTGCAGGTGCCATGACACCAGCTATAAATAGGGAGGGAATAATAAACAGGAATTGGGGAGAAGAGCAATTATTAGTGAGGTGTGCTGGGGTAAAATTTGTTTCTCAAACTGCTCGTTTTAGCTGCAAAGAGATATACGGGAAGAAAGAATACTTGTACTTTCCTTTAAGTTTGACAGTGAGTCTCTCCTCTTTTACTGCCTATCTCTACCCGACAAATTTAATACGGGGTAAATAATGCCGTGTTGATCTGAAACTAGTGAGAAGAGTTGGTCTTGTGCCCTTTGCCAAGCGTGTAACATTAGAGTCTCCATTGTCTGTTGCGCTTCAAATACTTTTTCACACCTCTTCTTCTTCTGACGATACATCTCTGGAATCAGAACTAGTGGGAAACAGCCCTCGAGCTTCGTAATCACTTCATCACTCTGTCGGACCCGGTGGCGGCGGGGTAAAGTCCTCGCCTGCTATCCCGAGGGTTGCGGGTTCGACCCGCCTGGGTAGAATATTATCTGCCCAGGACATGGGTGTTTGTGTATGTACTGGGTTGGGGGAAGAGGGGTTCCAGCTCATACAACCCAGGCTAAATAAACAATAATAATAATAATACATTCTGATTCCACACTTTTGATAAGTCTTCCTTCGGTGGTTCATACTTGTCATTCCCCTTCCCGCCGACCAAATCTTCCTGAATCACCCCAAATAAATCACTTTAAATCATGATTCTCGTATATGTTAATCCCGTCGACAAACCTTCTTGTAATGCGAAGCAGCGTCTGGTCTTATAGCTAGTGACCATGGAAGCGAGGCCGTGGGCTTATTGACCCCATTTTCAACGAAAGCTTCCCACAAATCTATTACTGCAAGAGATTCACAAAGGATGTCAGAGAATCCCGAACGAAGCTCTGAAATACGCGAAAACGCAGATATTTACTCCTACGTAAAGCTCAAAGACACATCCCTTTCTATTCTCCCATTGGTACATGATGGACGCCGCAACTTGACTGCTTCCTACGTGGAAGAGATTCCCAGAAATGGTTTGAGCCACACTGATCACGCAAATCCAATTTGGATGTGGACACCGCGATCAAAATTCTCGCAGAATACTGCTCTACTCTCTATCCGTGCAAAGATTTTGATGGCTTATGATACAACGTCATCTTGTCACTGACAAGTATGCATAAAGATTTAAGGAAAATGTGTTATCACCACAAGATATACGTGAAAGATATAAGACCGTTGTTGTTGAGCATAAAATTTGTCATTGACTTTGATGTAGCATAATTTTTCTCTTGAACATGACTATAACATTGGTCACTCTACAAGTATATTTGACGAAGGAATTAAGAAGGCGTCAACGTAAGCGCTATTGCGGAGATAACAGCCCTTTCCTTAAGATTTATTCTGAGAAAGAAATTATATTGAAATATGAAGTACAGGTATTATAGCTTTAGTCACACAATCAACCATAATTCCTTGAACCAAATGTTACTAGGACACTAAATACGCTTCACATTGATATTAGTTTTCCTGTCCATAATTGGGTAAAGATTACGAGTGAAAACAAACCCGCAGAACCCTATCCCGGTGCAGGCATCGCGATCGAAACTCCCCTGACTTCGCAACTGCGCACTGTGGACGGACGGGTACGGAGATCTCGATACTTCTCTAAAAATGCCATTTGCATTATTAACGCTCCGCCGCTGATAACGGGAGGTTGTCAGCGGGCCCCACGGCTGGGAATTCGCCGAGATGAACGAGCTTGCGCGCGGGTATACGTGAGCGTGCAAGGGTGTGTGTTAGAAGGTAGAAGTACATGTATATACATACGTGGATATGTACATACACTTGTATACATAATGCACATCCATGTATCTCACTCTCCCATGACGCCATCCATGGTTTAGCAGCTCGGAGTCGCGTGGGAGGGGACTTGGGCAATAAGATTGATATTTTCAATGACAGAAGCGTCGGAATCAGAGAAAAAGGGAACACCACAACTGAGTAAAATTAAATATAGTTTCTTTTGCATATATTTCAACTCAAAACAGTAATAAAAATGTTTAAAATACAGAACGACACATTCCCCACCATAGGCGGACGAGTTAAACTGATACAAGCAAAATAATTTCAATCTCTGGGAACAAAGGCGTTCAACAAAATGAGAATAGGTAGGTAATTTGAAAAAGGCACTCAGTACCGAAAATATAGGCGGTTTTTAGAAGTAGAAGAGCGTGGTCCAAGTATTTTCATGTTGTACGCAAAAAATGTTCCACCCAGTGACGCCTAACTTATCATGACTTATCTAATTCGGGGGAGGTACAGATCTTGATGGATCCCACTTTCTGGATATCGATGGAAGAAGCAGGAAAGATATACCGCCCGCAGAAATAAAAACAATGAAATTTTCTATCAGGAGAAGTTTTATTAATGTTCGTGGAACGTTTGGAAGTAATTAAGTATGAAGAGAAATTTAACAAGGACTTCAAACGTATGTGTTGAACGTGCCATTATATGGCAGTAAAACTTATAAAATAACAGAGCAGAACCACAAAGATTGCAATGCATGGATATGCGGTGTCATAGAAGAATGATTTAGCAAAAATGGTCCAAAACTACGAATACACTATGGAAAGCTGGGGAAAATATATGTTCAATTAAAACTAGAAGGGACAAGAAACAATTTTCAAGCTATCCGGGACTAGCCACGGAGTTCCACTTTTACGGAGTCACCCGCAATGCACTCATGAGCGAATTTCCACAGAGAAAAAAATCATCCACCTTGACCGGGATTCGAACCCGGATCCCTCGATCTCCGGCCAAGTGCTTTGTTGTTCCAATGATTTTATTTTATAGCCAGTTAAGCTACCGAGGTGCCCTCTTCCCCTGTTGATTTTTGTGACCTTTACGGGACTAGATGTTCTCGACTGCCGGACACACAATCTAACAATCAGTCACTACTGAGCGCTTAGCGCCACTGTCCACGAGGAAAGATCGAACTTTGAACACAGAGAGGCGTTAAGGGGATAGGACGCCTCGGGAGCTTAACTGGCTAAAGCACTCGGCCGGAAATCGAGGGATCCGGGTTCGAATCCAGGTCAAAGCGTGTGATTTTTTCTGTGTGGAAATTCGGACAAGAAACACATCGAATAGTAGTTGAACATTTTAATAGACATAACGGCCTTCTGGAAAAAATAATGGAAGGCACAGAGAATGAGAATTACTGGCGCAAGAAACCAAGGATAAGATGATATTGTCTTTTATTGAAGTATTCTACCGGTTAAGGTAGGTTCTGTTGAATGTCAGAGAATCTCCTCCCGGTTTTCTACACTTTCAGGAGTCTATCTCGTTCTTTTATATCCGTTTTCGCCTCAGTATAAGATCTGTGGATACAATGGCAATCTATAGCCACCCCTTGCCACTGCCACACACCCTCGTGGTGGCTCGCAGGGTATCACGTAGACGTATAGCATAAATGAAAAAATAAGTTAAAATTAAAAAGGTATATCAAAATAAGATAAACAAACAAAAAGAGAAGTATAAGGCTTGATTTGGTAGAAAGAATTCATCATAAAGAATGGGAGTAAGGCAATTTTCCTCTTAGATAAATTTAATTAGACCTAGGTTTCGATGTACTTCATCCTGAAGCGTATATATTATCATATTTTTTATATTATTTATGATGACAAATATTTAACAAAGTAAAATGAAAAATCTTGACTATTGTTTTTTTATGAATAAATTTGTATGTCTGAAGCTTATAGTTATATCCCACGTTAGCATATATTTTATAGATTAAAAAATGATCCTTTATATTCTATCTGGTATGTGAAACTGACCTATAAATTATATATGATTTAGGTAAATTGATCGTATGTGCAATTCTTTATACAATTCACTGTTTGCTTATGTACTATATGTATTTCAAGATAAATTGGGTTTAATTACCCGTGAATAAAGTTTATTATTATTATTATTATCATATGGATATGCAAGACAAAGATCAATATAAACAGTACGAAGATAAACAAGAAACAAATATCTGATAATAGAATTGGAATTACGGAAAAATAAAATGGAAAGGAGCTGCAGCGTCATTATATTCGGATAGATGATGGATAGCGATTACGTATTGCCCGTTTGTTCATACACTCAGGAAATACATATAGACACAATTAGTCTATATTGCTCTATTAAAATAGATTTTCTGTATGAAGGATGGTTTGTCGGGTATTCAGAGGTTCCGTGTCTGCCAAAATTTCGAAGAACGACTCGTTCTTCATCATTAGAGCCTCAGAATGGAATAGGAAAACATGATTATTCGAGTATTCAGGATTGCGACAACGAAATTAAAATGTCGAATTCTCCTCCCTTCAAACCAAATCCACCCCTGCTTCATCCTTTCCTACCCCCCTATAAACTCCTCGCTCCCAGCACAATTTAACCCGGTGGGAATCCCGAGAGAACTTCACACATAATATTCGCCGGGAAAGTACAAAATCATTTATGATTATTCGATATGCCCGAGGTTTAGGATGTAAACTTTACAAGGCCAGTGCTTTTTTCATAAATAAGGCTTAGTATATAGATATTTTTTCATTTGTGAAAATCAACTTCCACATAGCTGAGCCTCAAACCATGGAAGTCTTCATTGCTCAATCACAATAATCTTAAATATGGATGAGTGATCGACTTATTCTTCCGGAGAAATGTTATCCATGTCTGCAGGTGGCCGGCAGTAAGTGTGAACTGACTTCAGAAGGCATAGTGCGTTTAAACAAAGCGATACTACTAGCTATACTGATGTTTCTGTGCAGAAGAAACCAAACAAGAGCATTTTACAAAAAATATTTTCACAAATTAAGACTCAAATAAAGCTAAGTACTGATAATGGATATGATTGAAACTTAATACATTCACATAATATCACTAAACGCCTAAAACGTCTCAGGCAAGCTTAGTGCCTCGATAATAGAGCAAGGGGGGTTACTTTGGCTCTTTTTATTATTCAGGGCGCCAAGCAATTTTGGAAAAATTGCCACCTAAGTCCACAGGACATTAAGGTTGATAAAGGACAATTAAACTCAACATAAAGATCACACTATAGCCTTGTAATTTTCCTAAACTATCTCCGAATCAAAATAAGTGTCCTCAGAACAAAGACGACAATTACTCCCAAAATCCACTTATTTATTAACCGTTCCTAAGCGATGAAACCTAGCCAAGGCCTTCACAAATTTTATCTGTTAAATTAAATATAAAAGTAAAATGTAACATTAATCGTTACATCGTATATAATGCGCAAGATGCTCACCAGCTCTTTTTTATATACACTAAGAAGCTGATAAAATTCAATTCCCTGTTGGAAACAAGAATAATAGTTAAGCATTTGTGAATGCGCTGACGTGTCTCCCTCTCCCATCGCGCGGATTTTTGTTAGCAGCTCGAGAGAGCCGCGTGGGTGAGTATTCAGGATTGCGACAACGAAATTAAAATGTCGAATTCTCCTCCCTTCAAACCAAATCAACCCCAGCCTCATCCTTCCCTTCCCCTCTATAAACTCCTCGCTCCCAGCACAACCGCCCCTACGCCCCTCCCCCTTTCCTTCACCCTCTCCCCCGGCGCCCAGCAACCTAAACCTTCCCCTCTCAGAATTTCATTCATCCCGCGTTCCTACGTCATCATCTCTCCGAACGTCCCACGCGCCGGGAAAGCGAGGCTTTTACCCCGCCCCTCCAAGCACCGGTCCAACCCCTCCTCCGCCGCGCCGTCCCCCGGCCAACAGCCAACGCTCCATGGATCAATTGGAACGATAACTGGAGTGGGGGTTGGTGAGGGAGGAGCGAGAAGTCTCTAAATGAGAGGAGGGATGGAAACTACTTGAATGGGACTTGGATAAAATGAGGGTCGATGGGGATCGGGGTGCATTGGGAGGGCAATGGGAGGCGTGACTGAAAAATAACCCGGGATAGGAATCTAGGGATTTTTGAGGCCGTTACGCAGAAAAATGACAAACACTGTTTTACTTCGATGTTTTACAAGTAAAGAAGAGTTAACCCTCTATGGACGAGCGAGTCAAATATTTTTCGTTTCAAAATCATTGAAATATCTGCTTTCTGAGAGGCTATTCCATTTAGTTGCTGCGCCAGAGAGAATTGTAACACTTCGGATTAAGTATGTCGAAAGTTGCGTCTCGTTCGGCGGCTTGTTAAACAATTTGAATAGATGAATGTGTGACGCTGTTCACTGACGATGGCATGCCTAGTGGAGCTCTGAAATAAATAGTTTCAGCTGTCATATGAAGAAAAAATTGGGAAAGTTTAAAAAAAGGTACGTTAATAAGGTCATGTTGAAGTATACCCTGTGTGAATATTATTCTGTAAAGTATTATTTTAAACTAAATATATACAATGGAAATACGTCACATTTCAAAATAAATGCTATTATTAAATAAATTGCAATTTTTTTTATAAATGCTTAAAAAGCACTTTAAAAAAACTAACATAGCAGCAGTTTTTTTTCATGCTGATGTTTCATAATTCCGTCCACAGAGGGTCAATTTATTCACCGATAGAGTAAGAGATGATCAGCCCGCGCAGTTCACACGTATTAAATTGTTTCAAATTTCTCCTATCTTCAGCAGCCGCAACCAAGCACCAAGTTACGATGCTTTTATTCGTCTTTGCTCCATGTGCTTCCGATCGTCCACGTTTCTAATTCAACTAAAGAGTCGAGTAATTCATGAGTTACCACAAAATTTTCTTTAATTTATATCCCAATAACTTTAATTAATATTTTACGTCGTCACGCAATCGAAGAGTATATGTGTTGATAGAATGCTGCTGAGACGCGCGTGTTTGGAGTTGGACAAGGATTTTAACGCGAAAATCGCCTCCTTACGCCGCTTACGACATCATCAGCGATATATGCATCAGTTCTTTCACTGTGAGGCTTATTGGCCAAATGACGCCGCAGTCAACGAAACCAATACAGTAAAACCTCAATTAAGCGGAGTGACCGCTGAATGGAGGGAAAATTTACATTACTTACATGCATGGGAATTTCATTCAGATCCCGAAAAAATCAGCCGCTTAGAGAGGTGATCGCTTACATCTACATCTACATACTACCCTGCGAGCCGCCGCAAGGGCGTGTGGGGCGTTAGGACACCGGCCGTGTGAAGATGTAAGGGATAAGGTTTTGTAGTTTCTGCAGCATTTGTAGTATACCGATAGCGTGGTGCTTGTTGGTGAAAATAAATTTCCTCACTGTAGTTCGTACTGGTGGTAAGTCACTCCATGCCGAACACCCTTGTGGTGGCTTGTAGGGTAATAATTAGATGTAGATGTATTCATACTAGGCTTAAATGTTTGCAGCAAACTCGTAATGCGTCTTGACTAGAGTGAGAAAGCACCATTCCATTACTTCAGGTGGAGTGAAGTCGTTTTTTTGGATAAAATGGTGAAGCAAATTGACGAGCGGGAGGTGGAACTACCGCCCTCGCTCCCTTCCCGGAGAATCGTCGCAAAATGGAGCCTCACTCAACCTCCCTCCACACCAGCTCGAACTTCACACCGTTTCTCTCTTCTCGCTATTTTCCTCTCACCCGCTCTACCGTTCAACTTTGTCTTTTTTTTGGATCTATCCGCACATTTTTTCTTTCTCTCCATGGGTTTATTTTTTCCCCTCGGGGAGCTCAAGACGCCCACGATTTCGTTCGTTTCTTTGTTCGGGCACTTCCGCGACAGCGCGGCGTCATTTCCTGGGTCCGAGCTCGGGATCGCGCAGAATATCGCTCTCCCCTCATTTCAGCCTACTTGCGAACATTTTGACTGTTATCATGAAAAAAATGGCATCACCATCTCGGACCAGTGCAAGGAAAGAATGATAAGGATCCACTCATTAGCAATGATTAGGTAGCTGGTGATGATGCTTTTGCATCGATGCCGGCAGTATCATTACACCGTTTTTGGGACAATTATTCATTGGTGTACGTCGTTACTCAAGATAAATTTTCATTAATTCCAGACGAAATACATCAATGTTGGAGGGCTTGCTAATTCACAAAAAGTTGCACTCTGGTAATCAAGATAACCACTGGTAGGAAAACGATTATTACTAAACCTTTTATGATTATATTTTTGGTTGAAAACATCATATTAGAAAGAACGGACGAGCGTACTCGTTAAAATCTCAACATCATCGTGCTAAATACATACAGAATCCGATATTGTAAGATTTTAACGTATTTTTTTACTATTTTCCGAGAAACTCCATACCATAAGCGTGGACAAAACGCTTCTTTGTATGTTGTTCGAAACGAATTTAGCTAAGACGGTAAAAGGAGCTGTTTACTTGCAACACTGGTATATCTTCAAAGTTATACATAGAAAGACGCTTTTGAATCCTTCATATCGCATGATAATTCCTCAATTGAACATTACCGGCAGAAGGTTCCATATTCCGATTCAGCAGCGCAGATCATTGCTCCGTTGACAACATTTCACCCCCTTAACAGAAGTCGTTTTCAGATTAACGTAGTATTTGGATGATGATGGAATCATGCGTATATTGCAAATGCCATTTCTATCGGATGAACCAGATACAACGAGACCCTTCGAAAGCCTTCGATCCAACATTCACTACCGGCTTTAAAATAACCTAAGGCAAAGCTGCTATCAGCAAAGTACGGGTAAACCGGGTAAACTGACATAATATTTGATATGACCGTGACTTCACCGCAACTTCATTATATCCGAGAGGGCTATAGGGTTCCGAAACGGCGAACGCGTCCAGAGTTTGATCAAATGAACGCAGAGCATACAGAAGATGAACGAAATAAATGACGGAACAAAAATACATCCACCAATGAAATCCGGCTGTTTCCCGAGGTACATTTGGCGCTGATAGAACTTTGCCTGTCTCGCGAAGTTCTCGCTAAAATGAACAGCTTCGACGAGCATGGTCAGTTATCATCTCGGATACATCATGACTCTCCATTCTATATAGGGCAAAAAGCCTTTCGACAGTGGACGAGGAGTTGAAGCATTAGTCACGGCAATTTGAAACACGCTTATGCGCCACATCATGCTCCTCGAAGCAGGAAGTTGCGAGGGAACCTTGATGATCGCCCTTGTGCCGTGCATCAAACTACGAACTAACTCCCCGTCACTGCGCTTGATCCTCGCTTCTCCGTGAGGGGAGAAGTTGAAGGCTGGACTTCGCTCAGCCAACGGTTTGAGGAAACTTACCTCGAGAGAGATGAGAGCTTAGGAGGGGATTGGGAGGGAGAGGGAGGTAAGGTGTGTTCTGCCCAGTTCATCCAGGCTTATCCACTTGTGATTAGTAGTGGTGGCTGCGAGAGCCGGGGGAGTGCGAATCAGCGGGCAGAAGATCTTGGGAAATCTCGAACATGAGCAAGGTAATGACACTGAGAGTGTCAGCTATAATAATCTAGGTTTGAAAAGATCTACGACTTAAACCTGATCAATAACATAAAATTAACTCAATTTAAAAGTCGAAGAATTTAGACAGTAAAGACTCTTTCTAGAATAATCTTTATGTATATTATCTTTTGTTGACAATATTCACGTTGTAAAGCTACGTCCTCGACAAATCTCAACTTTTTTACGCAAACGTAGCGATTTTTGGAGGCTGCGACGCCAAAATAGTCACCAACGAGGCTCGACAACTTCGATTTCTTCCCGAATAATACCCCTGTTGTGGAGAGGTACGGAAACCAGAGTGGAGGACGTAGGCGGCGAGTTTTCAGACGGGGGAACAGGGAGGCCAAGGGGGGGAAGTGAGGGGTTTGAGAGCTCCGCCCCGCGATTGATGGTACTTAGCAACGTCGGAGATGGCGTTTCGATGGACGAGAGGCAACAGGCCCGACCGAAACGGTAGGGCGAATGGGGCGCCACGATCCCGCTTCCAACCCCTCGCAGTTTACTTTCCTCTATTAAGGAAGATGGGAAGTTGGATACGTCGGTGGGAGAGATATCTTCTTCTGATCTCTCACCAGGGAGGATAAAACTAAATAAGACGAATCCTACAGATATAAGAATGGTAAAGCGAGAAGGGAAGAGGAAGCAAAGAATAAGAAGCGATCGACTCCGGCAATCACCGCGATTGCCAGGAGAGAGAGAGGGAGACAGGAGATAATTTACCCGGGACCCGAAAGCTATTTCCATTTCTCGCCAAAAGGGGGACAAGGATTCCCCGTTTGGGGGCGAGGGAGGGAGGAAGGCTGGGAGGCACAAAAGGGGGAGGATGGGCGTCTAAAAATAACTCCTTGATCAATATGTACTCCTTGTGTCCGTGTGTATCTGTGTGTGTTTCAGCAGATGTTTCAGCGAACTTGAGCCTTAACTGTAGGTGGGCGGGACAATTTCGAGAACGCGATTTGAAATGTGGGTGACCCGGTGCCTTTCGCTCCGAGAGGGTGGCTTGATGCTAATTAGTAGGGAAGTAAAAAGAGACGGTGTAGTATTCGTTGAACACCGTCTCTGTTGGAGAACACAAACAGCTACCCGCTTTATTCTGGGATGAACACTTGTTCTTTGATGAATTCAAAGCTATTTGTCCGTCACAATACATCGAATCGGATAAATACATTTCTAGATAACAAGATAGCTGAATATGAAATTCCATAAAAAGAGCTTTTGGAAATATATAAAGCAAACTACACGGATTCGCCACTATAAGAGGCGGTATGGGGACAAGGCAAAGGATGAAAAGTTAAAAGTTACCTAATTAGGAATGGTTGGTTTAAATAATTTTATACAGGCTTTTACCAAGCTGTGATGACAGAAGCTTTTTAATAGACATATCCTACATGCCAACATGGATTAGTTAAGGAATGCAAATTTCAAATGAAAGTTGGAGAACACAAACAACGTGATCCCTCCCCGCTTTATTCTGGGATGAGCACTTGTTCTTTGACGAATTCAAAGTTATTTGTCCGTCACAATACATCGAATCGAGAAATGTATTTCTAGATAACAAAGTAGTCAGCTGAATATGATATTCTATGAAAAGAGCTTGCAGCAATTTGTACAGGAAACACCACTGATTCTCCAAGATAGGAGGCGGTATCAGCCTCTGACATGACAAAGGATGCAGAGTTCAAAATTACCTAATTAGGAATAGTTGGTTTGGTAATTTGCTGAAGGCTTTTACCAAGCTGTGATGACAGGAGCTTCTTCATATACAAACCCAACACCAAATTTTCATTTTAGAAATTTAATTTCAAGTGAAATTATCCCAAAAACTTTGACATCCGAATGAAATGTGTATATCTTTTTATTGTCTCTTCACGAATTTCTCGCCATAACATTTATGGGGAAGGTGTAGCTTTAAGACATGAAGTTCAAAAACGAGCTTTTGGAGCCTTCACTTAATTTTTTCAGGCAATAAATAGAGAGATTAATTGTAAAACTAGCTAAACAATTATATTCGCTAAATGGAAAATTCTACAGCCAAATCTCTCCATGATAGATTCGAGATTTAACCCGAACTGTATAACAACGGCTCAACTCAACCTTAGACAGTACGTTGACATACAGTATTAGATGGCGTGATCAACGCGAACGCGACTCCATATCTGTTCTTGCGAACGACAGAGCATGTAAGTACTGATTTCTCTGCCAAGTTACTACATAGACGCGGAATTCACACTTATAAAATTGAACTGAAATACATATCTAGACTTTCCATCAAATATTTATTTTATTCATTCCTATATTCCATAAACAGAACAAAGACTAAAAATCCTTCATTGATCGGCTCACTAAACCGATATTATTAGAACATATAAAAATTTTGAAACTAAATAATTAAACTCCAATAACAGTACCATCCCACATATTGCCATTAGTGCGACATTTGGGCGTGATCAACGTGACTCCATATCTGTTCCCACGAACGATAGAGCATGTAGGTACTCATTTCTCTGTCAAGTCACTAGATAGATACGGAATTCATGTTTATAAAATTGAGTTGAAATTCATAACTAAACTTTCCATTTAATTATTCTTTTACGCATTCCTATATTCCATAAACAGAACAAAGACTAAAAATCCTTCATTGATCAGCTCACTAAACCGATATTATTATAACGCATTAAAATTTGAAACTAGAGCATTAAACTCCTATATCAGTACCATCCCACATATTATTACTCATATATAAATTAAAGACTATAAAAATGGCTATTAGATACGGATAGAGGATTGATGAGCACATATTGGCATAATATATGATTAATGACACAAGAAGGTTAAATCAATTATATAACCATAATTGAAATTAATTCACGGAATTGGAGATACAATTGGAACTTCTTCGGATGCGGAGCAAGCAAACGATCATTGGAGATAGAGAGACATTGGAGACTCGTAGTGATATTAATGAAATCCTGAAAAGTGTTGATTCGAAAGAAGTTGAGTTTGCGCAGTAGTTTAGGCTCAATTAGGGACTTCAAATACACATGAAGCTAGAGATAGCGCTCTAGAATACAAAAAAATTGTAAATTGAAACACGGCATAAAAAACTAGAAAAACTAAATAATAAAAATAATCACATTTTCACAAGAGTTTCCATCCTAAATATCATCAACTTCCAGACTTTTGACACTGTTAATTAAAGAAAAAGTCTAAATCACCTTTATTTTTTCAATGACTTCAAGTGAGAGCGTACTCATTCAAAATGAGATACACTGACGCACAGAAATCCGTGGCATGGTTTTTATGATATAATATGGGGAATATTGTTTTCAACCCGTAACAACGGGCTAAGGATGGTTTTTAATCAACTTTACAATTAATAATGGTTAAAAATGTTTTGCCATGTAAATATTCGAGCCTAAATTCTTTCTCTCCGCTAAATTCACTCCGTCTGCAATTGAATTCTTTGAAAAGAGTAATTATGCAAACAAACCGCTCCTCAATCGCACGCCAAAAGATACATGTCAGTACGGCTTTATTAAAACCTTCACCACTGCAATAAACGTAAGGGTTTACAAGAGCAGCGCTATTCAAACCAAAGTAGCTTTCTGCAAATCTTCGTATTTCCGAAATTTTTTGATGCCGTGGCACTCGTCAAATTGGGATATCGGAAATTTTCGGCGGGTGAACTCGCTCTCTGCTATCAAACGATCGTGCTTATGCAAGTGAAAGAGCAGATACAACTCGCGCGTCATAAATTAACCCTCACTTATTGGGATATACGTGTCACCACACGATGAGGTCATAAATAGAGAGGAGCTCACGAGCGACGCCGAATGTTGAATGGGACAGGAAGCAAGGGGGGGGGGGTCGTCGAGGGCACGGGCTTCGCCTGCAAGTAATCGGGGACTGCCCACGAGGGGAACCGTCGTTATCATTGAAACGGAATGGGACGTCATAATGGGAACTAAAGTATGACGTGCCCGGAGCGGTTTTGCCCATTGAGTCTGCGCTAATGGAACAATTCGCGAATCTAAACAGCTATTAATTGGCTGCGCGGAACGAACGGATTCGGTCATATCCCTCAGGCTGTCAGTTCCCCGGAAAGGAACAATACTTTCATTGACGCCATCGGCGATGATCTATGGGGAAAGCTGCTGCTGAAACCCGCGGAAGTTTTTCACGAAAGAGGAGCGAGCGATGAGAAGGGTGATAAATACGCGGCGGTGATCGTCCCGATTCGTTTTCCCGTCTCGAAACACAACGGCGATCATCACTGCCAGTTTGAATGGCTTGAATCATCGCGAACGATAGAATATCTCGCGGAAAATCGTGAGTGAGGGAGGATACAATAACTCCCGCATGAAAGATATCGTTTACGTTCGATTAGAATGCGTACGCTCTTTTGGAAAATATCTCACGTGATGTGTTGATTTAAACGAAAACAACAAACACAGCTAACTGATGAGTTTTCCAATCAATATGATCACTCATTTTTCAACTACTGCCAGTATGGTTCACAACAATGAGCAGCTGACATTGATCAATATCACCATTCAAACGGCGAACGGGTGCGAAGAATACAAGTCTACTTTCAGCCACTTTATCACCATTTCAGGAATGGGTTTTTACAGCCATCAGCACCCGTAACAGCTTTCAAACGAAGACTAAATATTTCAGGTTACATTTTACCAATCATCTGACGATAACTGGCTCAAATTTTTGCAAGTGATTGAACATCTCTCGTAAACTTGAATATGTGTGGAAAATAGCTTCCGTGAGGCAAATATTCTGCTAAAAACAACGTACTTTGTGCCTTCCTAAAAATAATTCGTAACACGCTGTACCGAAATAAAGAGTCATTAACTATGTAACTAAGGGTTTCAGAATATACTTCAACGACATTTGAATTAAGTTCAGTATGATATTCACCAAATAGCTCCTGAAGCTATCGACCACGCTACGCACTTCGAAAATCTGTGCGTTCTTTAGGAGTTGTTGGTAGGTTTTTAAGGCAAGGATTAAATAGCGAAACAATCTCAGTGTCGGCATCATAGTACCGTCACAAAATGTCCCATTAGCCACTTTTTCCAAGAGAAATGATACTCGCGCAGAAAATTTTGACATATTTCGCAAACAGTAGTTATGGTATTGGCAAAAAAATCCCTGCCTTTGCTCTCAATATAAATGTCCAGTTCATTTTTTTCTCTCCAACAAAATGATACTTAATCAGAAGATAATAAATATTTCTTCTCCTCGTTATTAGTCTCGCTTGTTATAAAAATTAGAGATGAGGAGTCGAGCAATTTGACAATCAATCCCGTAGTAATGAACATAATAATTGCATTATATTTATTACGTTAATGTTTAGGGTAAAATAAATATTGAAATGTCGTAAGGCACGGAAACTCAAAATATCACGCTTGTTGATGGAAATAACTGGAGAAAAAATGAAGTATTCGGTAAATATAATTTTGACAAGCCATTAGAATTTAAACGTTCTTTAAGTGATACTTATAAAGTTGCGAGGACTGAAACTCACTCAACTCTGAGATGGATAAGAAGAAAAGTAAGTCCAATTCACTGATCCAGATATAAGCATTCCAATGTGTATCCTTATTGAAAATAATATTTTCAGCACAAAGATTTCTGCCCTTAAAATCTAAGTCCAAAAATGAGTAAAATATTATCTGCCATGAGTAATGACCTCAAAAAAAATTCCGAATAAGAAAGGATTGCCTACTTGTACATACAAAAAACCATGGCAGGACTTGGACCCGTCAATTGCACAACAGTAGGGGCTACTTTGGTCTGGCCATTGGTCTTGGCCACGAGCCGCTAAAAGCACAGGTCAGGCTGCAGAAATTGAATTAGTCATCACATAATGATGCTATAGGTCGATATTTGGGGAAAGTTGATCTAAATTAAATCCTTTGTTCGGAAGACTTACCCAATAAATCGATAAAATGAAACTCTTCTGACGGCCCCAAAGCTAAACTTTTCTCTATACACATTACTTTGCCCGAGGGTCGTTCGCTCGCTTGGAAAATTCTATTTTTGCAAGCGATTCAAAAATAGAATCCCTCCTCTCCTCTTCAATATTAATGGAGAACGGATTTTTATGAGGCCACAGATTTACATACTTTCTCTATTTTCTCTACCAACTGAGGCTCCAGTATTTATGCCCCAAGCTGAAACTTCGGCCTTCTAAACGACGTGATTAATGAACTCTCTAATATCTTAACAAAGGACTGACATATGACCTTCTACGAGAGAGCATTTTAATTATATTTTCATCATCAGATAAATATGCCTATGACTGTGGAATTTACAAGTAAGAACGAAAGATCCCGATTCCATTGAATTCATAAGCTCACTTCACCTTTCAAGAAATTACTTCTCCAGTTCCTCGTACGAGCAGAAAGAAGATACTTGCAGTCCTCAAGCTTATGAAACCTGATGATTAGCTTACAGAGAGGAAGAGTGAAGAGCTTACAGAGAGGAAATTAAACCAAGCCGCCGTTATAACAGGATATATAACTATAAATAGGTTTACCGGAATGATTGTTGCCATCTCGTCCACCATTAAAGGAGTCCCAAATTTTACTCACAATGACAATAAATATGCATTCGTTTAAAAGAATGGTTATCTGAGGCCGGAATGGTGATCTTAGATCATTGATGAATTATAGTTCAATTAAATATTATTAATTTTTTTTAGCAAACGCTTTGATAAGAGGTAGATGAAAGCCTTTACAAATAATGGAGTCCCGAACTAAGTTTTTGATGGAGGTAATTAAAATGTTCCACCAAATTAACCTACGAGCATATTTTTCGTTCTTTGAGTACAATACGATGTGGATACTATAGTAAATTGATTGCAGTCTGCTGACGTCAGTACTAAAAATAGTTTTTTTTTTATCGTCCGCGAATAAATGGAGCTTATCCCATTTTAACGTATTCTGCTTCCACATTACATAACTCTGAAAAACGAACCAATCGGAAAACACTAAAGAAAGGTGAAAAAAATTGCTTGGGTAAATTAATAGTTTTTACTCCTATATGCGACTAATAAACAGGCCTCCAGCCATCGCAGTCCTAACAGACTGCTGAGTTTAACAGTTAAACCACACCTAGCGCAATGCAGCTTCCGTGCTTTCCCGAGGGAAATGCCCCATCTGTGAGAGCTTGGTATGTTGATAGGTACATGCACAATTTGCCACTGGCTAGTCCGTAGCTTGATTCCAGGGTAATTAGTCACAGCCGCAGTATCCCCGCTCAATGGAGGATATGCGAGGTATTGAACGAGCCTGCATATCACTTTTTTCTCTAAAGAAGAAAGCCTATTATACAAAACCCTTTGAAAGTTAAAAATTGCTTTATTAATATTATCTATGTTTACCACCATCAGTTGAAAAACTGCCAAAGAAAATGCATAGTACCAGAGTGAGTACAATCAAGCGTCTTGAATTGTTAAAAAAAGTGAAACTTCTATACAACTCCACGGAAGAAGATACAAAAATACGGTTAGGTGTTGAAGTGAACTCTACTTTACACCCAAGTTCTGATGTACCATTATAAATCATACATTACGGTCCTAAAACGTGATCTGAACCAAACCGACTGCATCGTTAAACTACCATTGGCACGAATAGAATTATTATAATAGCTCTATCTCAAATATATAGTATAGGTGTAAGTTTATTTGTTCGACCACAAAAACAAAAGTAAGGAAAGACCAATACCATATGGAAAGTACTGCTTAAAGGTAAGGATACAGAGGTGTAAACTATTGTCATGATGGAATGATAACGTCAAGAGCATGAATGTAGAACACGAATGTTGAGACGGTAAATTCATGACCAAAACGGCGAGAACTGTGGATACCTGAACTTTCAGAATAGGAAGAACAATTAAGGCGGTGGAAAATAGTGAAAATCACCGCAAATCGCCCACATACGAACAAAAGCTTTGGTTTGTCTACCGAAGATTTAAACTCTCAAGTAATTCCCTAGTATAAGCCCGGACTTCAAGAGAATCAAAGGGAGAATCCAATAACATTCATTCCGCCCCACATCCATTCCTTCTGGTTTCCGGTAACCCGTTCCAAATACGCAAAATTGATCTAAATGAAAAATCGCATGGGTATACTTACACTTCCACCATTCTATTCCCTCTCTATTCACCTAGAGCTGGAGGGAACGGCTCCCACAGCTCTCCCCAAATACGCCCACGCCAGAGCAAAGAGTACACATAGCCCTCTCCTATCTGCGCCTATCTACCGCCACACATACCCATCCGGGAGATTTCTCTGATATCGGCGACCGGTTCGCCCCGGCAACGTCGCCCACGCACAACTCCCCGGTCTTTTAGGTGCCCGGGCATGGGCATACGGGGCCAGCAACCCACGCACTCCCAGCCGACGTCGAGCCACCCGGCCGTCCGCCCACCCACGCTCGGCCCCAAAACCGGCAGCATTCCGCCCCCAACCCTCCCGCTGCCGCCACCGCCTGTCACTCCTCCGTATACCTACTCCCCTCGCAGCCCTTCCTCCACCTACCGCCTCCAATCTCTCTTTCTATCCACCCACACATCCCATGTTCCGCATTAAATCTCTCCGCGACGCCGTCATCCAAGTAATTTGGTAGAAACCAGTAGTCCTTTCTGCTTACCCAACGGCGCGCATCGAAGCAATTTTGCTCAATTATTCCTCTTGAAATTTTACCTCACATAGGTGCATTTGGACGTCAATAAGTGTGGAGTGCCTCAGGGACAGAAAAAAATGCTTCAAGTCGCAGTGACGTCAAGTTGAATAAATGTTATTTGGTTGACGAATTTTACGTACTGATATGATGAGGCAAGCTTCTCTCGTTGTGCTTCACCTATGGAACAATTCTTAAGAGTTGCAGAAATCGATTTGGATTGAATTTATTTTGAATAAAAAACATACAGGGTATCCATATAAAGCAAATATCTTATACGCAATAAAAAATTCTGCTTTGAGCGTTCAAAAACATGTCATGGGTTTTGAGATCAAGACTTCAATACTCTCAGCCGGAGAAGACTACTATGAATTAAATAAATGGTGAAAGTAAGATCCTGCTTATTCAGGAAGATAGTCCTGCTACCCGACGGCAGGGAACAACATACTTTTGCTAGATTGATTCTCTAGATATTTTTCACTTTATTGATGCAGCTGAATTCCGATAATACAAGTTTTTTGGCTACAAAAACATTCTTCGAGTTCTGGGGCTTTTCACTTGAAAATTTTATTCAAACAGCGATCAATGTGTGCAGAATAGTTATGTTTAGCAGATATTTTTCGGACAATCTCCAAGACAGCTAAATATTTTCTCAACCTTGTTTAACTCACGAATTTGGTGTGGAAAAAATGTAACTCCTTTGGACGGGCGGATAAAGTGAGAAACGAGGAAGTTTACGAAAGAGACGAAGAAAAAAGAACCGTATGGACCAATGTGCGCACAAAAGAAAGCTGTAGATTGGACACGCCATTACGTACAATGCTTCATGGGCAGAATAGAGGGGTATTTCCCATTAGAAAGGCCTAATGACAGATAACAAGGACAAAGAAATTAGTAGCTGGGAAATAAAAACTTTGGGTATGTAAAGGAGCTAGAATGGGATAGACTAGAAAGGGGGAACATTGTTGCACTTGCAAATACCGAGATTGAAAGAAAGATGTTGACTAAAAAGTTCATGCCATAGAAGGGCTACAGTAGATGTTGAAAAACTGCCCAAGTTTTCCCAAACCGAAAGGTGTATATTTTGGAAACTATTAGGGACGGGCCAAGATAAGGGTGGAAAAATAATTATGGGTAGAAGGAAAAGCCAGTCTAAGAACTTGTAAACATAGTTGAAAGGAAAAAAATAATTAGGAGAAGAAATTAAGGGATAGATAGGAGATATGGATGGATTAAAAGAAGATAAAAAAGACAGGGTAACGAGAGAGGCTGTAAGGCGAGCAGGGAAAGGATATACATTTTAGATTATTTTAGAGGAGTTGAAATAATCGAGAGAAACAAAAATAAATGACATTTTTAAAGTTGCGTTCAAAGGAAAGCAGACCAGATAAACACCTCAGCATAATTCTTTTGGTGTTACATACATTGTAATGATGAATTTATTGATAAATACACTCATTTGACACATGATTGGACATTTACAATAGCTGTAAACGGGAAATGTTGACACCATATGCCTGACGAAACAAAGTCTGCATTTTCTTATCCGATCTAACTGCAGGTATCGATTGCAGGAAAAGAGCAAGAACAGATTTCATTAATATAAATGACGTTGGGTTCTCTGAGTTAACTAGATTACTTCTAAATGAGTTAAAATAGGATAAAATTTATGTCATGACGGAAGCTTTACATACATCAATCCAGGTAATGATACAGATTTGTAAACAGTGTTTTGAAATGTGATATACCTGAAGGAAGTCATAACAAAAAGAAGATATAAGAAACCTACCAATAAAAATTTAATCAATGAATCATCAACAAGTTTACTTGAGTCAAAAGAGAGACAAGTCATGTAAACCAGTGAAGTAAATGTAAACCGCTAATCATGTAGAGCGACTAAGATGGGGTATGGGATTTTTACTAGGCCATTTGTAATAACTTCACGCAGAAGAATATCGGAATCCGAGGCCATAACCTGTAGCAATCCGGGTAATGTGCCGAGGGACATCCGTACTAAACGGATGAAATGCGTCGTCAACGATTTTCTAGATTCTCAGCATGAGCGAGCACGGTGGCGGAGAAAATATTGGAAGAACTCTCCCGATATCACAATGCTTCCCTGTCCAAAACCTCAGACAACCCTTCGTTGGTCGTCTCAATCCATTTTGCCCCACCCCCTCGCGATTCGAGCGTTTCTCAAGAATCCCGCCAGAGGTCATCCCACGGCAGCGGCCCTCCTCACCCCAACCCACCATCGTCCGAATCTCCGCACTCGGTGCACCAACCTCACCCTCCATTCAGCCAACCTTTCCATTAATGCTTCGATCTCAACGACTTGAGGCACCAGAAAGTAGGGGTGGTGAGTACACCCACGTCTTCCCCTCCCACAAATCCCTGCTCACACCCCTGTTCCTCCCCGCTGAGCCGCTTCGAGAAAGTTCACCCCCACGGCTCCGGCTCAAGGCGAGGTGGGAAGTGAACGGGCAAATGCGAGGTGCACCGGAGCAAATGCGAGCAAAGACCAACTTCCTTGTCTGTCTCTTTCTCTCACTCCGCCTCACGTCGTTCATTATGGTAGATTTCCGGGGCCAATTAATCCAACGAGTTCCCTCCCTTTTTCCCGGTAAATTGCCCCAGAGAAAAAAATTACAGGGACCTCAAACCTTGGTTGCACGAGTGGGTACCGCGAAAGGTCACCTAAAATCTCTTATTTCTTCCCGTTTTGGACACGAAAGCAGTGGAAAAGGTTGAACAACCTAAGTTCCCACTATCGCTGAATACATGGCTAAGCATTATGTTGGTTATCAGTAGTGCGTAACAAGTCACTCTGAAGCCCATTTTCATTACGCATGATTAACTTCAGACTATCTGATGACGAAGCCGTTAGTTGATGTGAAGTGTGAGTTTTACATATGTCCATAACATCGCATTGTCTGTTTGTTGACTTAAACGTTATTTATGGGTATCCACATCGGTTATTCCGCCGAGAAAATACTGAACAAGAAATTATTTTGCTCGGTCTGAGTGCATATTGTCAGTTCTATTTATGAGATAGATATGGTTGTCTACAATTGGACGACTTATTCATCATAGTGCTTACTTTTTTATGGAGTTTATGCCACCATATCAAGCACTTAGAATCCAAAATGCATGTGGTGGTGGGACTAAACTAACTAATTATAATGCTTAAGAATACTTTATGATTGATTACGTATGTTACGATTTGGGTTATAATAAGAATGATAAAGTAAAAGTTATTATTTGGCCATTTACGAAGTGATCAGCTTCACGTCACTAAGAATGGTCTTTCCCTTGACGCACGATCATATCCATCTAAAGGCTCCATATACAGATAAGCTGAGCACACAAAACGGATGTATGTATGAGTGACTCAATTTCGTGGATCACTATCAACAGTGAAGAAAGATAGACGTTATCTCTTTTTTCTAACATCTGTTTTTGGCCTTAACGAGTCAATCTGCAAAATTCTTTACTTCTACATTCGTATTAGTATCAATATCAATACATTACAAGATATAAAAATCAAACTGGAAGACATGGATTAGATAACGTTACAATGTACATACCTATCGCTTTAAATAAAAACTCTCGAAGTATACGAGTATTAATAACATATATGTATCATAATAAATACGGATGAAATACAGGAAGTTCTAGCTAAACTTTCAAGGAGAATGGTTCTGAAAGGATTAAGCTTACCGAAGAAAATGAAAATACCTGAACACATTTACTTGCACAGTATACAATTCCTTGCGATACTGGTGACTGGTACGAGCACGGAAAATATTTCTCAATAGCAATCTTATTTTTATTTTTTTATTTATTAAGCTTATAATATTTATTAAACTTACCGAAGAAAATGAAAATACCCGAACACATTTACTTGCACAGTATACAATTCCTTGCGATACTGGCGACTGGTACGAGTACGGAAAATATTTCTCAATAGCAATCTTACTTTTATTTTTTTATTTATTATTATTTTTACTCTATTTCTGGATATAAGAAACAGAGAACAAATCAGAGGATAATATCACATTACAATCTTCTCAAATGGAGATGAATCTACTTTCGTTAAATCAAACTCTAGAGTCTAGTAAACAATACACTTGCCCTCGCAAAAGTGGTCGCTAAATGAAGTACAATTTTGGGTTTTATAGTGCATTCAGTATTCATGACTTACGACTATGCTCGAAGATCGATGATGTCGGAAAAGTGGAAATTAAAAAAATTACCCGAAACTAAAAGTAGATAGCCTATTTCATCGCTAAAAATGACCACTGCCACATCACACTAATGCACGCAAGAATGTCACAGTTCGCTAGCTCCGATTCAGGCGCCGAGGTAAACCTATAAGGAATTTTGCTTTGATATTATTTTTCCAGGATCGCAATTCAAGGACACTTCATATGCCTGGACTTTTGTGACAATTCATAAAAGCTGTAAATTAGAATAATCATGTAAAGAAAAATAATGAAGGGTACCACGAATTACGTAATATTAAATATTCCCAGCAAAATGAAGTGAGGAGTGAAACCTAAAAATTTAGCCTCGCGTTATTCAGAAGGTATGCTTTTAGAAAAGAGGAATAAAAAAAGGGTATTTTATAATGCATACGCCAGCAAAAAAATGCTCACGAGGCAACTTCTACAATGCTGCCTGTGCTTCTGCATCTCGCGAGGGATTTCTTCAAGATCAGAATTTTCCCGTAGAGACCGAAGATATTCGAGAGGTTAACACGAACGTGATTTTCCTGATCTATCTTACGTTTATTTCCCTTATCTCCTTTAATTGGACCAACTTTGCCCCAATGGCTCGGTAAAATGCTGACGACTACGTAACCTCCAAAGGAGAGGCCATTAGGAGCAGAATTCGTGTACCCACATTTATCCATGGTTGCTAGGCAACCAAAAATGCGACTGCGCAACGCGAGAGGTAGCACATCAGGGGCAGCGACTCGCAGGAGTCGTCCGCATGCTAAATCCGACAGATGTCTTCGAATGCTCAACTGATTTTTCCTCGTTATTTCACGACATGCAAATGCACTTCCACAGATATTCACCCTATATAAGGATCGACAAAACTTCGGCGACTAGACCTCCCTGGGTTTCGTACGTTTGGGGCTTTAACATAGAATTGAAAATGAAAATTTAACTATTATAGTTTCATTTTGAAATATTTTTAAATTAGTTGTTTCCGACGTATGAGCATTTTTCTAAACTTCAATTAGATTTCATTGGCGTAAAAATTTGTCAACTCATTTACTTACATTTTCCTTCTTAGTAAAAATGTGTTTAAGGATCTCGCATAAGTGTTCATTTCTGAGAGGGACAGAGATGATTATTCTGTCTCAAACGACTCAAACGATTACCACTCCTGTCTCAATAATAAAGAGAATATCTAGGGAAAGCCTAGTATATCAGGGTTGACGGATACGCGGCATTCCTATCCGCGGCAAGCTTAAGGCGAATATGTGAAGGCGATGAGTTAAGTGGAATAAATATGAGTAAAGTTAAGTAAGTAAAGTAAGGTACATGGAGAGAAAAAATGATGCTCAAGGATGCACGAAGGATGGATCAGGGGATGACGCTGAAAAAATGTTAACTTTCTAATGATAATCGATTGCATAAACTTGCCTCTACAAGCAATATAGTCTGATATGAACCTAGAACAATATAAAATTAACGATTCAAAATGATCCCAGAAAATCAAAACGTCAGTTTCTCAGCCATGACAATAGAAAATTTTGGCGTAATGTAGTTTCTCGCACAAGTTTTTCCTGTATAATACAGAGCTAATTGTGCAAACTTTTTCCAAAAATGTAGACAATTTTGACCTTTAAAATTCAAGAGAATCAATACAAAGAAGTGGAAGACAAATAACTCCTGGTTTCACAGTCAAAAACAAAGGAGATAAAAATATCTCTCTCTGGTCGTGGGAGGAGTTATGCCACTCAAATCTCCCAAAAGAGAAAACTCTTTTAAGCTTCTTATCTTTCCAGAACTTTACCGTATGAGAAAAATATAACTATGGCACGAATAACAGCAACGTTTTTCTGAATAGGCTTAGAAGGGAAGAACAAAAATTATTCACTTCGCTAATTCTTACGAAACATGGTTATTGAATGGCCGAGGTTAGGAGCCTTTACAAAGTCTTTGGAGTGTAATGTAGTCATAGTCTCAAATTTCCATGTTTCTAATCTCTTTTCTCTCATATAGAGACGACACGAAGGGATAAATAAAGAAAGGTTGAAGTTCAATTTGGATTAATTGGGTGCGGAAGTGAAAGAAAGCTACGCATAACGAAGTGTAGTAGTCCATCCCTTCAGATACGTAATGACGACGTTGACATATGGCGTCTCAGCTAAAAGCTTCCGTCAGAATTACTGGAGATGATGTATAATAGGAATGAAAACCTGCGAAATATAGCACTTCCATTAGGGTTTAATGGAAAGACCTCTAGAGTCAACGCCAATATAAGAACACTCAGCTGCTCCCTAATGGCAAAGGTATAAAAGGCAAACAGAATTTTTTTAATATAATAAAAGCATTGAGAGAGTTTTCAATAGGAGCAAAAATATGAGAAAACTGTGATCACACGAAAAATTATATGGAAAATATATATTTGAAAACTATATTATGACATACGTATATCAATATATATGCATATTAATACTGAGAAAAATAGTCTTTCCCCCCCAAGCTATTTTCAGATTTAACTGGTATGAGAATATATCTATTTTTCTCATAAATATCATTGAATTCTAGGATTTAATTTCAAATTATAGAAATAGGTACTCGCTCGGCAAAGCCTATGAAAAAAGGAACGACAGGAAATTAGACGCTTGAATAGAAGGACTAATGTACCAATGATTAAAATTTATTGTCCCGTCAGATGAGGACAATGCGCTACTCAAACAATTTATCAATCATTCCTTTATATATACTCCAAACATTCTTGCCATTTGACTAAACTGCTTACGAGTTTTTACATTGATGCTCGAATGAACTTTGAGCTTTTCCTAAACTCAACCAAAGCAATGCTAACTAATCACCATTTTCCCATAATCTGAACGTCTTTAGTTTGCAATGTAGTAGTGTTTCAGGTTTTAAGGACCTTAAGGACAGAAGCACATGAAAATCGTGAATTAAATTCGGAAATGCGCCATTGGAAAAATTTGGAAAAAATCAAAATGGTGCAATCTACGCTAACACTTTTCGTATCAGCAGGAAGATTAAGTGAAATAGCCAGACCATCGCTCTACATGCCCTTTACTAAACGGAAAACTTTAAATATCACACCATAAACGTTTTTTAACGGAAAGAAAGAAGGACTAGAGTAAGAAGTTCTGTAAGCACATTTTTATAATAAATTATTTCAACCACAGACATGAGGATCAGCCATTTTGCACTCTTCTCAAATTTACAACATTAACAATACAAAAGACAACATTTTAACAAGAATGGGGAGCGAAACTAATACTCTTTGAGTAGTTTAATAAACGTGTTACCTAAGCAGCTAAATGGTATGAGATTAAATAACCTGCAAAGGACAGTAAAAAGAACAATAATGCCAATATAATCCACAGACAAAGATAAGAAATAAGATAAATAGGAATGGTAGATTATGTACATAAAAATCTATAACACAATCGTATCAAAAATCACGCAAAATGGCGTAACATTGACAACAAAACCTGTTATAATGATTTAGGATTATATTGAGAAGAGATATGCGACAAGGAGAACAAACATCTGAGATGCTGGAAGGGTAAGAGAAAAGGGATTTGAAAGAGTTAATTTGCCGATATGTATGAAAAAGGAGAAAATCCTGGGAAAACTGTAAGAACTTTCCATTATAATGCGAGGATATGGCATGGAATACAGCACATGGGATTGAAAATATTTTTTTTTATAAAAAAACAAATATTCCAACCGCAACGGGATAATTGCATATTCTACAGCACACATTATTAAAATGGAATGTATCTGATCATTGATGAGCTTTTCCCGGAGAGTGTGAGGTTGATCCCACGCCGAGCAGCAAATCCCAGCAGAGCACATAGAGTGACTTAATCAAATTAATTAGAGGAGCACACATTCCTTAAGGGGTAGCATGTAACTAATGAATGACACAAATTCTACTGTGGTAACCTTCTCCCCGGTGGAAACGAGAATACCAGAATTTTGTTCAATACGCGGACGTTTAACTGGTTCAATTGGGAATCCAAGCCTGTGATTACACATGGAGACGGCTCGAAGGAAACATAAGTTCTGGACGCCTCAAAATAACAAAATTAGGTCACACTACTTCCAAAATTATCTGGCAAATTTTCTATGGCGTTTATAAGGTAATGTAATAACCTCTTTTCAGTAGAAGTCCTGTTGATTTCAAGGACGTTATCTCATCAGAAATGCAAAGGATAGAGAGCTTAATAACATCTTACGACATCTATAATTTTTAAGAGAGCTTTGGAATCGACCTTCAGCCTTGAGAGGCGTGCACCTGGCATACAAATCGCACCAACTTGACCCATAATCATTAATCAACTGATAAAAAAATCGCCGGGTGTAAATAGCAATGAGGGAATAGGGAACGGAAATAATTTACTATGTGGATAGGGGTGAAGTAGGAAGGCGAACAAAAAAGGGAGAGGTTTAGGGAAAAAGAGCTTGTCAAGGTGGACCCGTCCCAATCCCTAATTGAGAAATATTTTTGAGTACAAATCGATTCAGTTACGCAAATTTCCACGCATTATTCCCGTTTACTACGGTCATCACTCAAGTGCACTTTAAGTGTGAGAGCACTTCAATTGACGTTTACCATCAATCGTACCAAAAGGTACAATTTGGTGCCTTTGGTTAAGAATAGATGAACACTGGCCAAAAACCCTTTCATTACAAACCTATTATATTATGGCCTAAATGATTACATAGGTCAGTCACCCAAATTGCCAACCATAGTTCGTGGAATCGATTCCCACCTCAAGCATGCCTGTTTGAGAACGTCATAGGGTAGTCTAAGGTTAGACTATGTGAAATAACCTTTGTGGAGTTGTTTCAGAATCTTAGAGAGGGTTTTGTTCAGAGCAAGCTGATGCCGGCTCCGTTTTTTTCCTTGCCCCTTCCTCCGTTCGCGTAATTATCCTTCCAGTACCAACCTATCGCCAATAGGCACGAATGAACTAAAACGTCAGTCTCGTAAATAACTAACCGAAGTTTGCAGGATCGAATTCCATTTGTGAGTGCGTTAAGGTTAAAGGTCTTGGGTAAGAGCGTGAGATACACCCTTAGCGCATGGAACACCTAATACCTCTAAGTATACTGCCACTGAGAAAGGGGTGGAAAAGAGTCGAGTGCACGTAGCGAAGTGACAAGGCAAAGAGATGGATAGAAAGGTGTGTAATGCGAGAGAGAGGGAGAAGCTAGGCTAGGGGGTTGAGGGAGTCAACTCCATGCCCGAGTACAGAAACAGCGCGATACGTGTGACGTGTTTGCGGGGGTGAACATCAGGTGGGACTCGTGAGGGAGAGAGTGCTTCGAGCAAGGGGGTGGGGAAGGTTGATTATAATGGGGGGAGGAGGGGGATGAGGTGGCGTATGGAAGGGGAGGGGGTTGGGGGGCGTGTTGAAGCGGGACGGGTTTGGAAGGGAGGGAGGGAAGGGAGGGGGGTTGGACGTGACGCGAGGGCGCGTGGGCCGCAGGTGAGGCTAGTGGAATGGGGGGAGAAAGAACGAAAGGAATGAGAAAGAGAGAGAGAGAGAGGTGGTCGCATTCTAACAATCGATACCAGAGCTCCTCTTAACTTTCTCTCTCTCTCGCACAAACTCCCAAAATAAAACATCTGGAAGAGTTGAGGTGGAATGGAAGACTAGAGGAGTTGGGGCGTGGGGCGAGGGGGGTTTGCTCTGGGATGGAGAGGAGGGCACTTCAGGAAGAGGGCGCTGAATCTACATGCACCCCTACGAGACGCCCTGAGATCGTGTGGCAGAGGGTCATTCATTGGTCGTTCAATCCTAAGATTGGTTGATTGCAGCTTTCCACCCTTCCCTATCTAATGCCAGTTTCCTTACCTCATGGCATCTCTTCCTCTGTACTTCCCTCTTTATTTGGTCCATGAACTTATTCCTTGGTCTTGCTCTGGGGGCTTTTCCCTGAATTTTGCCTTCAATTATATTATTCAGAAATCCGGTCCTTTAATCCTAAGATTGGTTGACTGTAGCCCTCCACCCTTCCCTATCTAATGCTAGCTCTTTTACCTTCTGGTATCTCTTCTCTTTCTATGTACTTTTCCCTTCGTTTTGTCCATGAACTTATTACTTGGTCTTCCTCTGGGTGCTTTTCCAGTTATTTTGCCTTCAATTATATTATTCACAAGTAAATTGTGTTTCGGGGTGTGTCCAATCCATCAGGTTCTTCTTTTCTCTACGTTGTTCCATATGGTCCTTTCCTCTTCTACTTTTCTGTACACTTCATCCTTTCTTATTTTGTCCGTCCATTTTATCTTTAGCTTCCTCCTCCAGCATCAGTTTTCGAAGGCATCTATTCTTTTCTGGTCAGCTATTCCAATGGTGTGGCAGAGGGTGTATCTCTCTAATTAGGACGCCTTCCATGAAGAAGGTAGGGAATAGGAGAAAAGACATTTGGAGAGGGAAGAGACGGAAGTAAGGGGTGCCATGATGGATTAGCGTCTCGATCTGAATCTGATGAAGCCCTAAATGGGGCATATGCAGATAGGACTCTTATACCAATCCATTTAATGATGTATGCCTTTAATTTTTCACTTTTATCTTCTCTAAAAATTTAGATTTGAGGAAAAAAATAACCTCACTTCTTCTAACGACATTGTTTCACTATTGCCTGTTCCATGAATTTATTTTAGGGGTAAATAATGGCGGAAACATTTCTTGAAGTTCTTAATTGTGAGTGGGAAGATAATATTTTTCTATCTTTCAGTTCGACTAAGTATCTCTCTTACATAGTCATCTTTGTCAGCACTAGAGATTTGGAGTAGGGCTTAAACGATACCTCTCATATTACTCAGACACTCGTGGGATGTGAAACTTTCTTGCAACCTTAGACTCACGCGTAATCAACGAGTCTCGAACGTTCTGAGTGGGATTAGATCGCAGTGGGAATATGAGAGTAAGAAGTGGGAGAGGACGAGGAGGTTGGGTGGAATTATCGATGTGCGTGCCTCGGGAGAGAGCTGAAGATCGTGAGGCCGAAGATGTTTGACGCGAACTCCGAGGGCAGGTGAAGGATGGAGCCTATGATGGGGAGAGGAACGGGAGGAGGACGCAGGGATGGCGGGAGGTTGGCGGGGCCTCTCTCCCTGTCATCTCAACGCTCCCCGTCCTCTCCCTCGACATACGAACGTCCCACGTCCCACACGAAGGAGTCCGCGTTGAAGCGTGGGAGACCGCGCAGCCGATTATAAGCGGGAGCGCCTCGTGATTAATTTCACTCCGGAGCTTCTCTCCATGCTTTTTTTCTTCTTCTTCTTTCTTTCCCTCTCCCCGGTCGGCTGACGTGCTCCTGATCGATCACGGGCGACCATGGGAACTGCCCCAGTCCAAGCCTATATCCCAACGTTTCCGCGTTCCCGTATTTCTTCTTCATCTTCCGGACGTGAGTCTTTCCCTCCCGGATGGACCATGCATCACTTTCGTGCACCCACGTCCCTAACGGGAGAGCCGTCGTTTCCAGAGCATTTTCCCACGGATGCTAACTATCCTCTTCACGCCTTAGGTCTTCCCGTTGCGGAGAGATTCATTCGATTTTTTTCCACGTCTACGTCCTCGAGAGCAAAGCTTTGACGAGTCTCCATGCTTTCCGGGCATGAGTTCATCAATTATCGTCATTTTCCCAAGGGTTTTCTGTGGGAAAACGTTCCGGTAGTCATCAGTTTCGGTTTTAAGGACTCGCCCCGATTTTGATACCATACTGCAAATTTTGAGTGAAATGCAAAATGAGCCCTGAGCAGAGTTGGGAAAGTTACCAAAAAAAATTTACTGATTGAAGTTAAAGTTAATCTCGGTAAAAAGTAACTAGTTGAAGTTAAAAGTTACTTTTCTGAAAAAGTAACTGATTAAAGTTAATGTTAAAAAAAGTAACTTTTATGTTAAAAGTTATTTTTTCAGTTACTTTAAAAAATAATCATAAAGTAACCTTTAAAATCTATTTTTTTCGCAATTACGATAAAATAAATGCAAACTTCAAGTTCAAGAATAATTTATTTAACTTTAACTTAAAAAGTCATTCAAGTTACTTTGAATGAGCCCCTTCCCCTCGTTACTAGCCATAGGTTTTTGGTGACCCTCTTTCTCATGTTCAACACTCTAATATGGATAACACGTTGTCGCCGAGGAGGCATTCGTGCCATCGCGGACATTGTCATCGCGATCATCGCGGACATGTGGTGTCAGCGGAGTGGTCTCGTGTATTCTCGTCTGAGGGTGCGTTCCGAAACTTGGGCGGCCAATCCACTCAACCCCGCTTTTGTTTCGATGTATTCGTCTGGGCCTATTCATTGCATTCTTGCACAACTACCCTGATATATTACATTCTTAGATACCGTTTTATTTTCCCCTTTGTCTGTTGGACAAGCTTCGTGCCCATATTCGAACAGATCGACATTCACTAAAATTTAACGAATAAAATTAACTGAAGTTAGTTTTGAATCAGTTTATGTAAAATTTTAACGAATAAAAGTTAAAAGTTAACTTTTATAAAAAGTAACGATTAAATTAAATAGTTAACTACATTTTTAACGATTAATTTTAATCGTTAATCCCAACTATGGCCCTGAGGCAATGGAGGAGAGTATGGGAAGATAAACTGATATAATAATGCTGAGGGCAAAAGTACAAGAAATATTGTTGAAAATTAAAAACAAATCACTCATTTAAAAAATTTAGAAATGCTGCCGATTTTGGTTTTCCAGCTTTTCGAACATGGAAATCATAATTTTTTCATACCGAAAAACCAAGAGCTACTCCTGCCAGTTAATTTATAGAACAAATAGAATGTTCAGGCCACATGTAACACTATGTTTTGGCATGCGAGTACTTACGGAACCCAAACGAAAGACTCGTCAGAATCTATATTTTAGGGAAAAAGTAACATAATCTCGCGAATGGAACACGTAAGAAGATGACATTTCAAATAAAAATAAACAAGCTTCTTATTACGCTTTTATTCACTGAAAGTTTCTTTAGCAATCAGTAAAGTGATAATTAAGAGGGAATCAAGTACCAAAACTGCCATAAGTCGACTTCGGAATGATTGAATAGGCGTTGGACCAACAAATTGGAACATAAACAACTAACAACAATAATACTAATTTAATGTATGAATTCAACCTAACTTATTCATCTCCATTATCTCCATAATATGCCGAAAGCATTGAAAGCAAGTTAACACTAGAAATACCGAAGGTGCCATTTTGACCCCTTTTCATATTTGACAATCCATTACTTTTCACTAAATTGACCCAGCACTTGCATAATCATGGTCAATAATGCAAGGTCAACACCTTAATGTGAGTGAAACTCCTACAGCAACAATTAACCTTACAATTATTGCTTACATTTTGTAGTTAAAGAAGTGGCTTAAAATTGGGCCTGCAGCGTCCTTAAATTCTCAATGTTAATTAAAACTTGACAAATGGCAGGGAATGAGCAATTACGACAGGAAAGACGGAAAACATATTGAAGAAAATGCCACAGTGGAAGGAAGGTGGGCGAAAAACCTCTAAAGAAAGCAGAAACGGTGAGTGAATAATTAAAAATATCGCGGTAACCCTCAAACCTCGATGAAAACGAGATTTTTCGACCACGATCCGAAGAGGTAATCCGTAAATTAAAATTGCGAAGGGCTCCTTGGCTACCCTATTCGAGGCGTGGCGCGGGATTAGGATGGAAGGACTCTTCTCGGCGGGACAAGAGAGAAAGCAATGGATACCCAAGCCGGAGTAATGGGAAGTGAAATTCAATTAAAATTTTCTTCATTTTTCCCTTGCGATAAACTAAGAGAGAAGGCACTCTGCCACGGCCCCTTTCTGGGTCCCTTCATGGAGTGTGCGGTCGGCATTAATTCCCTCATTTAGTTGAATCCCTCCATCAAAGCAACACAAATGAGCTACGGATTATATATATATGCGGAAGGCGATTCAAGGGCAAGCAAATTAGGGGAAGGACGAACAAAGAAAGAGGCGGGGGCGGGGGGTGTTTGGTGGGTGCTCTTCAGAAAGGCCGGGAAACTATTCTCTGCCGACCCGGCTCAGCCGACCCGACGCAAAAAACCTCCCCTACAGCCACGGGATGAGGAGGAGAAAAAACAAAACGGAACGGTGGGATGGAGGAGGGCTAAGAAGATGGAAGAGAAGAGAGGAGTTTTGCAGGGGATGAGGGACAAAATGCGTGGAAACCCCACGAAACGATTCGCCGGGATGAATTCAGAAACGTACGGCCGAGAGCGAACGGATGGAAATACTTGGGACTTCGGAAAAAGCTCTTCTTTAAGGAGGTTCCTCTGCCGCTCGGTGCGACAAAAGCCGGTGAAAAATCCATCTTCTTAAGTGTTTTAAGAAGTCGATTAAAAAAACATTACCTTACGTAGTCACCTATAGTATTTAAACAAGTACTTAAAAAGTTTGTGAATTAGTTGTATCGAAGCACTTTAAAGTGGGAAACAATTTTTAAAACCCATCAATAGCTTATTTTGATCTCGGTTTCTGGCTGGCAACTCGTTACCACGTTTAATTGCTCTGACAATAAATTTGAGCTCATCACCGCTATTTCGTGATCTGAAATGTGTTCCATAATTTAAAAATAAGTTTCAAATATGTACATGGAAATGTAACTCCTTATTTAAATATAATGGGTAAAAATCATGAGTTAGAACGACTTGGCAACGGTGGTAAGTGCAACATTGCTCAATTACTGCGTTCACTTGTTTTCCTGCTCTCGTGTTGGCGTGTTTGAGTTTGTTAGTGACTGCTTTCCAGGAAATCGTTAATATTATACATATACATTTGTATAATACATTACTGAATTTTTGTATTCATTTATATAAATACCCGTGGGTATTATAACATATCTTCAGATAACTTTCGTTTCCTTGGAAGATATCAATTTCCTGCCATGCCGAGGGAACCCGGACAACATTACCGGAACAACGACAATTTCTAATACTTTTTTGTCAATGTATTAAATTTAGCGTCAATGCACAAAAAGTCCAGCTCCACAAAGTTCATTGTAAATTCCCGTCTGCTCGAAAAATCACTCGTTTCATCACGGTACAGCCGCACAGCGTTGCCGATGTGGAATCAAACTGCAGCGCCACATGTTAGTAACTACGTGATTTCTGCTATTTTTGTTGCAAAAATATGTTAATATCATTAAAACCAACGTGGTAAGGGTATATTTTTTTAATATTATCATGATTCTTATACTGTGGCGCACCTTATATCAGTTTTTTGTCAAAACGACATTTATATTGGAATAGTAATCTGCATTTCTTCTACTCATAGGCAAGCATTGCCATAAGATCCTATATAAATTCTCTCATTTTTAAATGAGATTTCCGAGAAATATAGCGTGGAAAGCCTAATTTTTTTCAACGGCAATCGATAGAGTGCAATAAGAAGGGCTTATTTTGAAACTTTCATGAAAATGACATTTACTTCGTTTCTCGGTGGAACCTCCTTAAGAGATTGGAGGAAAGATGGAGCGGTCGTGCCAACAAATGAAGTCACAACGTCGCGTCGGTTGGTTGGAGGAATACTTTGGGAAACGACTGACAACTGAGACCATTTGAGTGGTTACAAACAATAGTAAGTATAGTAGAACATTATGTATAGTAGAACATTAGGTGTAGTTGGTCAGGCTTAGTTTCCGCAAATTAGCGGATTTTATTTGCCCTGGAACACATACCATTCATAAAATATTCTATTGAGAACACTGCGCGTACAGCACATTGTCTGCTGGACGGGACAGCAGCTTATGGACCCCGAGGCGCCTCTCGTAATGAGTTGGATTGGTAAATTGGCAATTCTGGAAAGTTTTTGGTCGGTCAGACTTACTTTCCGCTAATTAGTAGATTTCTTTTCGCCCTAGGACACGTATTTCTTATGAAATACTCTATTGCGAACGCTACTCATACGGCACTCCGTCCGTCGGATGAGACGGCAGCTTCGGGACGCAGCGCCTCTCGTCATGAGTGGGATGGGTAAATTGGTAACTCTGGGAGGGTACTGACAACTGAGGTCATTGCATCTTTGAGGATCGATGGAAAGTGAGCGAAGGATAATTTTGGGTATGAAGGAAGGGTTGTGAGGAACCTGGCGTTGCCATCAACCCAATGTAATGGTGGTTGAAGCGCGAATCATCGAGTCCTTGAGTGCACATTTTAATCACTTTTCAAGTAAGTTGAAAAAACATTCGTGGACTACACTCGACATATATACATTTATGTATACGTCGGAAACAACCATTCTGGTTGTAATATCAATCATGCAAGAATTATGTTTTCGTCTCAAGCATTGAAGTACATGGAATTCAGTCATAAAACTGAATCCTGACAACCGATGTAACAACTATTTTGTTTAACCCTGCTCACTGTTTACTTTCCAATGGATAGCACAACGGAATGGACGAATTAGCGGATGCAACAGGATTTATATCAACCATATTTTTTTAAATTTTAGGCAAGTAACTCTTGAAGCATATATTAGCTGCTTAGTCCTATGGATTCAACTCAATTTTATCATAGGTTTCACCAATGATGCAGATTTTTATAAATTTAAATAAATAAACAACATATGCAAGGAAGATGCATATTAAAGAAGTGCATGCTTATTTTAAGTAAGTTATGGATGTAAAACATACTAAATCTGCAAAATTAGTGCGTTAATCCCCAAGTGCCATCTGAAAATAAGGGCTAACGAAGATGGCGGACTGGCTTCAGCTTCTAGCATTGACCAGCAGAGTAAGCACCCTCTCCATGTAACTCAATGGTCTCAATTATAGCATTGTTATGCCTTGGGTTTATGGCACGGAATGCGAAATTTAAGCAAAAATTATACGTAAAAGCCTGCTTTTTTTATTCGGTGTGATACCTTGATATTTATCAGGAACCTGTTATTTAATTTCAAATGTAAGTTTCCGCGTTAAGGAAAAAATCTGCACAAATGTCATTGAAATTTTATGGAATATAAGTTAAGTAAGTGCCATAAGGCTATGGATTAAAATTGCCTAGAGACCTAGTTGGAAATATGAATTTTTTCGCTTTTGTCAGTGCTTTTGACTAATAAGTACAATATGAAAAGTTTGACTCAAATCTGTACTTCAATGAAAATCGCTTCAATAAAATTAATGAAAGGCTCCAAGGGGTCCTCTGTTAAACCATATCATCCTACGAACGAAGTATTGAGAAACTCAACCAGAAACACTTTAAATTTCTTCTTAGTGAGCACTAGAAAAATCTCCATGCATACCCGGGTCACCATCTGGAATCTTGAAATGTAGATTTTCAATGTGAACTGTTATTTATGATCGAAAATGTTGAAACTTTCATGTTAAATTGACGATTTTATCGCATGTAGATATTATGGTATGCTGATAAAGCTTTCTCGCGCAGGAATATTTCTTGTCACGGGGAAAGCTTAAAGTGCACCCGGCATATGTTCCACCTTGTTTATTTTAACACTTCATACATTTGATTTGATTATAATTATTCATTTCCGCATCGTTTGCGTTATGTGCATTTACTAGTTTGTTTTGAGCTCAATTATCTCTATTTTTATTTTTAAATGTTCGTAAATGCCCGTCCAAGTTCAAAATCATTTTTCTACTCATACTCTACAATATTTGAAGTGCTCTCCACTTCGCGCTCAATTGGGATTCTGATGAAAAACATCCTTTTACAGCTGGAATTCGAACAGAGGGCCTCGAGAAGGGAAACCATTAACGCCCAAGCCCGGGTTCAATCCCAGACCCCAGGTATAAGAAGCCGGCACTCTTGTCACCGCAGTAGCCCCTAGGGGAAGAAAGCGAGAGAGAAGAATATAGATTGAGGGGAGCGTGGGCGGGGGGGGGTAAAGGAAAAGGGGAGGACGTATCTTGCCTTCCCTTGAGAAAACTCCTGCGGAATGGAAATGCGATGTAGCCGAGCGAGGTAGACGGGGGGGGGGGGCGAGGGGAGGGGAAGGGCGGCGGAGTGGGGTTATATGAGGTTTATACAGGGAAAGATAGAGGGCTGGGGGGAAGGGTTAAAGAGGGAAAGAGAAGTAGGGAGGGGCAGAGAAATGAAAAGATGCCATTGGGTTTTCAGGGGTGGGGGGGCGAGAGGTTGGGAAAAGAAAGACCCGTGTGTTGGGGGGGGGAGGGGGCGGCAGGCGAAGCGACAAGAGCGGGAATTCTGGCGTCGATTGCCCGGCGAACGTGAGAGGTGACGTCGGTTATACATTCTAAATCCTCCCATCCTCAGCCTCCGTCACCCTTTCCTCTCCTATACCCACTCTCTCTCTCTCTCTCTTGAGGCAGAAACCCATATTCCCCGAGAATGCCTCCCTTTCTCCCGCGCATTCAATCAGCAAGCGAGACATCTCCCAGCGGATGGTGGTGGGGAAAGATGATATACACTTAGCGGAGGGCGAATGGAAGAATTCCGAAGAAGCCTCACGTGACCTCGGGGGAGAAAAAAACCGATTCTCGCCGGGAAAGGAGGGGGACTTAGGGAAAAGTGACGAGAATTTTCGAGAGAATTTATCTCATTTCTATTTTATTTCTCAATCTTAAAGGACTAATGGATGAGAATGCGTTGGTTATTACGGCTGGACGGTAGTCTGGCAGCGCACTTTAGAGACGGCTAACGACCGGTTACCCGCGCCGTCGTTCCCTGTTATTATAACCTTTTAATGAGAATCGATAATCGATTACTTGCCTTCTTTGGGCGCCTAAGGTTGCGGACTGAGTCTCGGCGTCCCTTGTCAGGCATCTGAGATTCATTGTGACCGATGATGGAAAGAATTTTTGGAAAATGCTCGAGTCTTGAGAGGGAAGGGAAAAATTACAATATGTAGAGCTCCATTGATATGACGTACAGTTGGATAAAATTTTCTCGTGGCAAGAATACTACTTCATCTATTAAACGATAGAATTTTCAGCACTTGAATTGCAACCATTACTTTCCCGGCCATATCTCTAATTGTAGCCGCGCAGATGCATTAAAAATGTAAGTATATACTCCTTATCGGCATCAAAAATTTTACCGACCATATATATGTGGTATCGGCCATCATTACATCTTCACACCACCATTGTGTTTGTCAATTTTATGAGTTCCTATCCACTTTCTTTCTTCCTTTCTATTTGAATATTTGTTTGAATTTATTTATTTGTATGTATTTGCCCTTGTGCGGTCTGAGTGAATGAACGATTGATTATATTGATTGTTATATATATTCAAACAGGCGTTTTGTCGTATATAAAAACACAAACACAAGAGTAAATGTCATTTTAAGTGTCTTTTATAGCCTGGAATAGAATATCCTCCTCCTGGAATACAATATCAACAACAATAATTCTTTTGATATTCTGTCATTACGCAAATTGAATTCTTTATCAACTTCATTGCAAATTACGATTAGAGCAGTAACAAAGAGTGAGCTTTTCACATTAATAACATAAATAAGTATATGGAAGAGCAGAGGGAATGGTTCCTGCGAAATGTTACACAGCACATACGAGCTAGGACTTGAGATGTGATAGATTCATTAGGCATATTCTTCAAGGAAGTACAAAAGATCCCATGGGAGACATATGGATGAGTATACACCTCAAATAGCAAAGGACGAAAGGAAGAAGAATTTCCATGAATGTGCTCAATTTTACCATGAGTTAGGAAGAATAGAGGGATGCGGAAGTCTTTATGAACTTCGTTGCAAATTACGATTGAACCAGTAACAAAGGGTGAGCTTTTTACATTAAGAAAGTGAATAAGTATTCAGAAGAGCAGAGGGAATGGTCCCTGCGGAATGTTACACGGCTGAGAAGAGTGGAAGAATGCGGCCTACCAACCCTAGGATTGAAACACTGGCGATTATCATGTTAGGGGGAGGGACTTTAAGGCACCTATGCCTCCTCTATACAACGCAGGAAATCTTTGGATCCCACTTCTTTCCTGGTGTCAGACCTAAAACCACCAGGTACATTTCATCTAACGGATGGCTAAAGCCACATTATTGACGGTAGAATTATAAGCCCCGCCTGCATGAATATATTACCTTCCGGACCTTTAGTTTCGGCGGTAAAAGATGGTGACAGTGAAAAATGACCGAAGGACGGGGAAAAAGGAAACTCGTAAGACATTTGAGGAAAAAATTGTCAAATGGAGGATTGATGGTGGAGGAAGGTTCATCATGTACTTTTGGGAATTTCACGATAGGTCGGCAAAGTCAACAACGTCAACAGTAAAAACAGAGAAGTAAAAAAAAGAAAGATGATAGGACCACAGAAACGAGAGAAGTAACTTTAATAGCAACAGTAACGAACTCGAAAACGCATATATATACACTAAAGTCAAGATTAACTTTAAATTAAACTATCACAATAGTATCAATCAAATCACCAACTAACTGCAGGACCCCAAAAACAATCAAGCTGACTAACAATACGTTGTAACTAACGCTAGTTGTTCAATGAGAAATAAACGAAAGTTTATGTGGGAATCGCCTTTAAATGATTTCCATTTTTCATAAAATACAAGTTACCATTGTCTTAGTATGTGTTACAACAAGCTTATTTTCAGGACGCAATGGATCTTACAGATGGACTGGTAGGATATGACAAAGAGAGAATGTTACAAAACGAATCAGTGGGTATATCGTACTAAAGGAAATCTTTTAAACTTAACTGTGCTTCTATACCAAGCTGAAGTCCGTCAGAGATGCGAATATCAAATGATCCAGGAAGCGACACCCTTGGTCGTTTCCAATTATTTACCCTAGTATCCTTACTATAGAGACTACAGCTTAGAGCCATTGAAGTCGAGTATTCTGCTCGCATCGTTAAGTTTTTGGTGTTGACGAGAAAATTTGCTAACTCGTGCCGTGTTCTTACACGTCAACGATGCGAACGCATCACTCTTCATTTATGTAGGCCGTACAAAGTAAAAGGACCGATTGTGAGATCATACGGGAAAAGTGAAAGAAAGAGAGCTTAGAGAAAGAAAGAGTTTCGTTCTCATTTTTGAATGCTTTTCCCTCAAACCATTGACCTTCATCTTTACCGGCAGATGACGAGCTACATCAAATAAACTCGTTATTTCCTCAAACCCCAACATAATCAAAATCGTCACTAAAAATTATCTTGAAAATTCTGATTGCTGTCTGGTGTATACCAATAACGTGACGTGAAAAGAGCTCGCGCACAGTTACCCTCCAATACACAGTCTACAGAGAGGATTAAGGTCTGTAAGGTCGTTTATGAATGAACACATGCTTCTCCATATGAGAATCACAACAGGCCCAGTGAATATAGCTGGCAAATAACATAATTTACAGAAGGCTTAAAGCGAGAAAGTTTCTACTTAATCGACATCATCAAAGAACGATCATGAAAATGTATTAGGTTTTCTCAGGACCAGATACGACATCTAAATGGAACGCTTACCAATAAGCTTGATACGAAGTTCCTATGGAATGAGTTCCTCTATTAACGTCATGAGCAAAAAATTAAACTGTCGCTGGCTATATTTATAGGCATTTTATCTCTTAAAAAAGAATAAACATAGAAACATTTGATAGAAATGCGTCATAGCACTAAGAATAGAACAAAGAGATAGAATATGTAAATCGTGCACAGACGACTTTCACTCAGAGGTAATCGGACTGAGGGGAGCCCGCGAATCAATATTTAGAATGAACATTTTTCTTCGTGATTCAAGGATATTCCAATGCATGATATCTCATAAATGCAATGAATTGACAATTTTTTGGATGTCAATTGAATTTATAGGGCAACTATTACTTAACATGTGCACTTAATAAATTAACATTGTTCAAGAGTAGGTCTAAAAGATGCCAAATGGATTTCTAGGTCAACTCACACGTTCTTAACATATATTGCACAAGAACTTAATCAATTTGGAGATATTTTACTCCGTAGTCCATGTTTAAGGACGAAACACACGCTGTGCGTAAACAATCGCAATGACGTCAGAATTTTTAACTGCACTGTCATTCACGTTACCACGCGTGTTTTTGCTGTGTCATTCATGTTGGTGCCACACAGTTTTACCAATTACAAAATTAAAATCGAATATGAAAACATGAGTCTGTAATCGGGGAGGAAAATGACGAATTAATTTAACGATCCGTATAGTAGGTACCATGGGTTCTCAATCCTTGTTAATGGGATGCTTCTTACTTTCCCGAAAGATTATTTATGCATATTTTATGCTGATTTATATTCATAATGAAACAATTCGCTAAAAGCAAAGCCAAAAATTTAACCCGCAGAACCTTCTTACCATTTCCAACCAAATTTCCTCGCGCCACAACCTTCCAGAAGTTGAAGAACGCAGTGACAAACATTTATGAGCGCAATTACTCCTGTACCATGCTTGAAAATTCTGCTATAATGATGATAAAACCTATTTCTCTTGCGTTTTCTCTGACACACACAAACCATTATGTGTATCACTCTCACTCGTTTATGAAAATTGCGTACTTCAAAAATATTAATAGAGGTAGTAGGCAAGGTCTAGCTTGAAGATGTACAGAAGGAGAGCATTTCTTGACGTCGCTAATAAAATATACGACCCCGAAGCTAAGCCGAGGTAAATAACCCGCGGAAACGTCGTACTCCAACTGGTGGTACGGCGCTTAAAAAAAAGATAGAGAAGGATAAATGAAGGGAGAAATTGGGACTCTCACCAAGATGCGACAAGGCGAACGACTCTCCGACAAAGTGGAGGGAGTGAAGGGCAGCGAGTAAAAATTCATTACTGTGGAAGGGAGAGAGGGAGGAGGGGGACGGACGGAAGTAGAAATGGAGTAGAGGGCAGGGGGTGGGTCTAAATAGATCAGCCGGCCCCCGAGAAAATTAAACGGAGGGAAATTGGACGGAAGACGTCTCGGGGAGGGGAGAGGAGTCGTGAGAGTCACTAGAAGAGGGAGCCCCACTTTAGGAAAGTCTACGGATGATATAGATGTTGGTGGGGAGAAGGGTAGATTTCTGGGAGAGTTTTAGAGTTCCAAGGGGGGAATTAAGGCATAGGAGTCAGATTACATCTACACACTACCCAGCAAGCCGCCGCGAGGGCGTGTTGCAGGGGATATTAGGAAACCTGCCAAATTGTCGGGGTAGAATTGAAGAAAAGAACTGGATCGGGGAAAGAACGAAAAAAACATCAGATACAGTCAATTCTCCATTAACGGACACCTCCAAATAGCGGACACCTCCTAAAAATGGACAGCTTTTCAATCCCCGGCTGTGGAACATGGAAATTTATGAAAATAATACCTCAAAATAGCTGACACTCTCAATAACGAACGCGGATAACAGAAAAGAAAAACTTTTCCTTCAATTACCCCCATTAACGGACACTCGCGGTGACCTATTCTGTATAAATATCTCCTCTCCTGAACAATAAACCTCATTTCTTGAAGGAACTCAGGAACTTTTCCAGACCTAAGCTTACCTTAGCAATTCGGATTCAATCTATTGTCCGTCAAAGGGTTAGTAATCCTGCCTGTTACCTTTCACCTCATGGAAAACCATGATGCACCTTTTTGTTACGGGATTATTTCAGTTACTGCAGTTAATCTATTTTAAACTCTAAAAGTAATGTATTGTCTCTTTTCCATGGGCCACGTTATCGACTTTTGTTTTGATGGTAAAGTGCTACAAGTTGATTTATGGATAAACAATGTTTAATGATTTCATTTCATATTTTTTGTTGAAATGTGCAATTTTTCAGTATTAAGACATAAAAGATAAATGAAATATACTAACGCCTTTATATTTTAATGAACCTGCGTAGTTACTGCATAGAAAACGTGTCGTAATTTCGATCCCCCCTGAATAGCGGAAGATTTTTCCAGGCCCAAACGTGTCCGCTATTGGGAGGTTGGACTGCATAACTGTCCATATAATCAAAATTTTCAACGTTCTATATAAATTTTTTGGTGCGACGCGTTTCATAGTGATAAGGCATCATCAGGTACATCTACATCAATGTATTACCCTGCAAGCCACCTCAATGGAGTAAGCCAGGAAGGTACAAAGTCTTCCGGAAAATTGCGTGGTATAGTTCAATAATGTGGATGAATATAACTGCAACGAATTGAAGTCGGAAGAAATTGAGTTAACAAAATTCGAAGTATTAGCGTCTCGCTTGGTTTTTGTCTTACTTGTAACTGGTGTGTGGAGGGAAGGCATTTTTGCGTGTACATGCATTCGACCGCGTCAAACTAATTTAGTCTCTTTCGTGTGTCTTAAAGATGTAATCCGATGTCCAAAGGCTAGCGTTGGACACCGGCCAAGAACATAGGTGTGAATAAGGAATGAAATAAGAAAGTGAAAGGTAATTTGTGTTTTGACGGATTGGTGTCACGCTTTGATTTTGTTTTAGTCATTAGTCTGAGGAGGTGGAATTTTGGTGCCAATGTCTATGGCAGAAGACGCCTCACATTGTCGCTTTTGTCAGTTCTAGAGATGAATTGTTGGAAAACATCAACGTTGTTCGGTATTACTTGGATAACCTCTGTTTTATTGAAGAACAATACGCAGTAGACATAGTTAGGCCTACAAAACCTACTGCACATTGTTCTTTAATAATGAATTGTGGGATCAAAGCATTAACCTCCTAGTCTCCCTGACATTTGTACGAACTAAATTTTCCAAGTAATCTCAGAGTATTGAGCATGTAGAGGCATCCAGCCAAGTCTTTCATTATTTCGTCATAATCATAACATTGGACGTAGTTGAATAAAAACTCCCTCCTGTTAACTTAATGAAAAATAGAAATAATCTCTTTGGTTAATTTGAAGACATAAGTGATTACAGTCTGAGGATCAAAGAAATACAGACGATCAAAATCACAGCAATGTCATCCTAAAACTCGGTCGAGTACATAAAGTTAATTACAGAAGTGCATTATAGTTATTCCCTTCCGTTACTTCAAGAAGAAAAATTCTCTCATGAATGTAAAGGTTTCTCGCGTAATAAACGCTTAAACTTACGTTGTGTCCAAACGGATTAATATGTACGAGGCAAGAAGCAATGAAGCGTACCAAGGAATATTATGCAATAAATAAACTTGGGTAGGAGAATAAAGGAAATTCAACCAAGGTACGTCCGGAGAAACTCTCAAAAAGCGATTTTTTTAGGAAATGCATGACACGAGGAAAAAAGGATGGAAAACAACGACCAATAAGGAGAGACATGAACCCAACCCGAGGATACAAAACCGGCAATTTCTTAAACCCGACAACAACCCTGATGACGATGGCAGTGTTATCCAACGAAATGTTGGCACCACTTCCCCTCCAAACCCTGAAACCCGAGAAAACCTATGAAATAAATACTTTGCAGGTACTGTCCAGTGAAACTTGATAATTTCTTAAATTTTAAAAATACGTTTTGACACTTTTGACGACAATATATTATAGTGTCCTCATTCTTCAAGATGACTAAAGACGGAACGCACTATATAAAAAAAGTCCGAGTGCAGTGTAAAGTATTTATTCATCATAAATTTCATGTTTATTTGGAGATAGTCTACATTCTCTTCATCAGCTTTCATCGGTAACTCAACTTTCGATGGCACTTCATCACTGAGAAGGTCGCAAGTAGGAGTGACGAGTGTTTGTCTGTATTTTGACGGCTCACGTTCAATTTCCAGGGAGATATTTAAAGTCACAGAGGAGGACATATCGATCGATCGATCGTGAAGCGACCCAGGAATGACGAATATCAAATGGACGAAGGGAATCGCAAACGAAGTAGTCTCACGGAAAAAGTAGGAGAAAAAGAGGAGAGCGAAAACACTGCGAAGAAGTTGCGCATGTTATGCTAAGTGCATTTTGTGAATGTTATGCTTGCTCGTAATTAATTCACTTTAGATTCTTTTTCATACAAAAAGGTTCATGTTACATTATTTATGTATCATAATTCTATAAAACCATAACTATCTCTGTAAATTGTAGTGATCCTAATCAGTTTTTGTTGTTTTTCCGGCATTATCAATTTTTTTGCATTTTCTTAGTGTTAATATGTATTTGTATCCACCAATAATTTTTGTAAAGTTGTGATTTGACTGTGACAGTGACTGATTTTTGTGATTTTCTACATCGATGTGATTTTGTTCGACAAAGAAGTGTCGGTTAACCCCAAACAGGATATTATCGTTTAGAAATTTTGTAATATTTAGCTATATGTGTATGTGCTTATACGAGGAACAAATGAAGAAATTCATGAGTAACCAACATTGTGGAATCATTCTCGACGCTACAGTCAATAGAGAACAATTTGAGAAGGAGTGATGAAATGTAAGAATCACAGAGGAAGTCCAAGAATGCAATATATTCATGGTAACTATGAAATTGCGTCAACGTGAATAATTGCATAGAAATGACAGGTGCTGGAGGTGTCGGAGAACTGCAGCAAACAAATGGATGGATAGATAAATACGGATAGATAAATGCGGACGGTAATTAATTGTTTCCTAACTAGCATTAGGAATCACGTCCGAAAAACCTATGAAACAACTTTTACTTTATATATGTCATCCTAAAACTTGGTCAAGGAATAAATATGACATAAATAAACTTAGGTAGGAGAATAATGGAAATTCAACTGAGATACGTCCGGATAAACACTCGAAAAGCGATTTTTATGAAAAAAATGGCACGAGATCAAATGGATAAAGTTGACGTATTTCGTCCCGATACTTGGGAAAGTATCAGGAAGACAAACAAATTGTGGGATAGCATCAGAGTCATCAGGCTTTGATATTATCCCACAGTGACAGTTATTTTTAGCCCACGTGATAGCAATTTCAAGATTGTGTGAATTAAATTTGAGTAACAAATGCGGCATTATTACTCCAAACTCCCAAAGCAGAACATCAAACAACGGCGCGAAATTGTCGCAGAACGAAAATAAGAGCCACAGAAAGATATCGCATAGACTGAAAAAAATATTGGAACGCTAGTTACTAAGCTCAATAAAAACAAAGATTTGGTCATGTGTGAATTGCTTACTTATTCACCCATAAAACCTCTATGATTAATTTACATTTTGCTTTGGGCTCCAAATTAGGGTTGCTAGGTTTTCTAACTGAAAATAACGGAGACTCTGAAATGTGCACGTTGATATATAAACATACATGTAACGAGGTTTCTTCTTTGATGGTGTTTATGGTACTCCTCATCACTTTTGCCACCCATAGCGTCGAATACTTGTGTAACAGACGTACCGTAACCGTACAAGAGAGAACAGACAAACATCCAGCCGCCTCAAAAACACAAAAGCAAAAGAAAGTTCGAGGGGAGATCGAGAAACATGACCATTTCTGTGTCTTCAACTTCCGGTTCTAGAACCTAGTACCAACATAAACTTACATGCATGCACATTTGAGTATATGCTTGTAAAAATAATTAAATATTTGCAGCTATGATGCCAATGTACAGTTCGATATATCGCTCAGCATATTTAGATAATCGAAGTTGAATCGTTAAAAATAAAAAAAATATTGCACTTGAACCACAAAATATTACATTAGAATGAAATACAGGAGAAATGTTCTTAAATACGTGAGACGGGAGACTGAAAAAAATTAGGTCAAAATACGTGAAAACCCGGGAAATACGGGAGACCTGGCAACCCTATTCAAACTATCAAATGGAATTTTGAAAAAATTCCAAACTATCAAAAATATCGTCCAAAACTATCTAATGTATAACTTTCTAACGATAAATTTCCAATCATTTCCGACAGAAAATTTTAACTCCCATTCGCCTGCAACCCATTTGATTTTTGATTCGTAAGATTTCGATCGGACAGTTACCCGATAACCTCCCGAGAGCGAGGAGAGAATTAAAATTCACGTCTGTGAAGTCCACGTCACTCCGGTCCCACCCCACGCCGGCCGAGCCGAGCCGAGCCTAGTATATAAGAAGGAGGAGGAAATATCAATCACGAGCGTCGTTAACCCGCCACGTGTTTACCAAAATAAATCCCGTCCTAGGGTGAGCCGAGCGCAGCTGTTTTTCGGCCGAAACAAAATAAAAACGAATCGAATGATTTTGGGAGGAAAAATATTTTTAACCCACGGAAAACACGTGTCTCGGACGGAAAATTAGTTTCACCGAAATAAGGAAAAAAAAACTACGGGGAGGGAATTCGACGCATTGGTGGAAATTTCCGCTGGGCCCTTTTCATTTATTTGAATGTGTCCTTCCGCGATGAATTGCTTTGTTCCCAATCCCTATCATCCCCATTGGACGAGTCTTGAGAGAGAGACGGAGAGGTGGGATTTTATGGAGCTTAGATAAAATTAGTTTAAGAGGATATTACCTGGGAATCAGAATTTTTGTATCAAAGCAATCCAAGAATAAAACATTTTTTATCGGATTCTGTACTTTGACATAGAATTTTGAAAAATGTATTCTAATATCATGGCTAGCATTACTGCATAAAATTTCGTAATTCAATTTAATAAAGTATTGATTGAGGACACGATTTATGTAACATACACATCAAGCAAGAATTATGTTTGGAAAGGTTATGCCGCTCTTGATTATTCAGAGGAAGACGAAAAAAGACATTACATACATAATAAATTTGAGTAACTAATCCTGAATTATTACTCCAAACTATCAAAAATTATCCAAGCACGCATTATGAAGCACACATTTCTGGTATTATTGAACGATCGATGAAGAATATAAAGATAAAATAAAGCCCTTCAACGAAGGATCCATTGCTTGACTTTAAGTGACACAATTTTTATGAATTATCCCAGGATGAACAAATTGATAGAGAACTAAGAGTTCATTGATATGAACGGATTAAATTTTCTCAAATAACGATGGCGCCTGCGACGATCACTTACATGTCTACATGCTGATTTATCAATTCATCTCAATTTGATCGTTTCCATGTAACCATTAAGTATGACCTCCAAACTAGTTGTTGCAATGAATGCTAACCATTACTTACGGTTGCGAAAGGTTAACCTGTTATTGGCGTCGAATTCCGCGAGAGAGCCATCAATTTTTGGTCATAAATGCGCCCTATTTCACAGTTTATAGCGCTATCTTATTCGTTCAAAACGCTCAAAGAACAAAACGAATGGATTAAAACGATAATACCGGAAACAGATTGCCCTCTCAAGCTTCCAAAATTCCCAATCCATTGCGCCCTTGACGTGAGTGTATTTTCCAGATGGAAGTGCCAACCCTGGTCACTCAAGGTTGCCGACCTCTGCCCCCAAACCATGAAGGATGCCCACGATCATCTTTTTACTGCCGAATAGAACTGACCAGGGGTCGAGCCCAGGGTGATGGGGAGGGGGGGGAGAGGGTTAAAGGCATGGTGGGTCCTTGGTATCATTTCGCAATCGTAAAAGGGTTGAGAAAGGGAACCCCCCCGCCGGTGCTTCAGGATCGGCTGAGCGAAAGAGCAAATGGAGGAAGGATGAAAGGGTGGAGGAGCACGAGAAGAGGTCGAAAGTGGAAGACCTCCAAACGTAAGGGACGGTATGTTTCCGATATGAAACGGTTATCAAAGAGAGCGCGGGGCCAAGAGGGTCACGGACCCGATCGTGCCCCAGGAATATCCATCAAAGCCGTAATTCAATGTTGAATTGAAGGCAAGCGGCATAAAATTTGAGAGGTTGGAATATTCTGAGCGGTAGCGGGTACGATCAATCATGTACTACCAGAGTAAGAAAGTTTATCTTGGAGGGAAGAAGGGATGACGATGGACGCTGCCAACGCAAAACCGATGACTACCCCGCGAGCCACACTTGGGTGCTCGACAGTGGACAATAGGACGCAAAGGTAGGATCAGGAAAAAGGAATTGGAATGGAAAAAGGTTGAAAAGCGAGATGAGTACAGATGGATTGGTGCCTCGTTCTGTTTTTCCAGTCGTCATTAATGACGCGTAAACTAATCATAAATTCAACTGTGTGAACTTTACAGTCGAAAAATCATTCGCCTGGACTGACAATAGAACCCAAATCCCTCGATTTCGCGCTGAGTGCTGTAACCTGCAGGGGTACCTCAGGCATTATATGCTCGGTACCTGTGAGGACACCTTGCTCCTTAAAGCCCCTATGAGATTAACCGTGGAAGAGGACGCCTGGGTAGTTTGTTTAGGGCACTCGGCGCAAATTCGAGGAATTTGGGTTAGATTCCCAGTCCAGGCGAATGATATTTCCGCTGAGAATCTCACACAATTGTGTGATCACTAGCGGGTGACTCCGTTGAAGTTACTGCGCAGCTAGTCCCGTGGTTATTTGAAAATAATCATTAATTGTTATAAAAAATCTGTTGACGAAAATAAGAAAACACAAAGTAAACTTCCACACTTTTTTATTTTCCCTATCCATTTCAACGTCTTGGCGTCATTTTCAAGGTACATAGATCACTATGCATATACTGCTCTGCTAAGCCAAAAGATATCAACTGATGAAATTGCACATTTTGAGCTTATGGTCGATTTCCTTATTTTCAACCTTGAGGATTTCGAAAAACTAAACAAAAAACTGTATATGTAGCGGTTTGCCAGATATCACGTCCAGGTTTCATCGTATCTACAGCATGAATTTCAGTTTTCTAAGCCAGATAACAGTGACTACAAGTCTTTCTCACACAGAATCTCATTACTCTTGTTCCATTATGATTTATCTCCATTCCGGACTGACAATCTAAGCATCAACTTAATTGAAACACCTTCGAAGATGGACTAGATGAAGAATCGAAGACTCGAAAGTTAAAACTTTAGCATGCAATAACTCAGAACCAACAATGATGCAGTATCTGTCTTTTAGCTTAGCAGGGGAGATTTACCTTCAAAATGACGCTAAGACGTAGATATCGATCGTGGAAATAAAAAGTGAGAAAGTGTTTCCTTAAGGCAGTTTGAGCGAGATATTTCCACTAGTCATGATGGAGACCATATTACAATTTGACATTTTGATTTCAGCAGCTGTAGGAAGCATGACGGTAATATTATATTATTTGTGGGAGCAATATTATACTTTCAGCAGGAAACCCGAACGGCAGCATTTAAAGTCTACGGAATGCTAGACTTACAGAATGCTCAAATGTTATCGAAGAAAAATTCCACGACATTCTTACACCATTGAAATAATCTTTCGGTGATTTCATGATGCGGAATGCTAAACTTGCAGAATGTTTAAAGGTTATCGAAGTCAAATTCCACGACATTCATATTTCATAGGATTAATAGATTAATTAATAGATTTAATAGGATTTCGGTGCTTTCGTTTTGCGGCTATGATCGACATACTTTAGTGAATGTATTCATTCAATTATCAAGCTACCTTAGTCGCAATCTGTCATAGGAATGCGATGGGATAGGTTTTACGGATGGTTGAATATATTCATACATATTCTACATATTCTACATATTCTTTTCAGATTTAACTCTCAATGTTAGTTTCAAACACAATTTCTCATGTAATTTGAGTACACTTCAACTTTAATTTTCTCACTCATTTTCCATATATTTTTCATCAATTTTCGATACCTATGCATAAAAAATTCGAAATATTCAACCTTATCAATCCAATATTAATAACTACATGCTTAACTAGATAAAAACAAAGAATACTAAGATGTTTGACTCTTCCCGCATCACTTTGGCTATGGATGGAACTGAACAGGGATATATTCTGATGGTTTTATGAATAATTTTCCAAATTATTACAACGAATTTAAACAAATAAGATGTATGTTCATCCACCCACTTTTAATACTAACCCTTCATGTGCTTATGCACAATTTCAAAACCAATATTGACCAGAGAAAATCCTCCGCTTGTTTTTCGACTTAGAATTCGCACTCGGCGATATAATGAGCGAAACGAGAAAGGCTTCAAGGATACATACATAGAGACTGACACTCCGGGATTACGAAAGAGATACCTATTAATGACTCGAAAAAATCACTGATGAGGGTGCCGTCGCACGAGGAAGCCCAGTAAATTTGCTCGCGGTGAACTTCGCTGTATAGCGAGGAAGAAAGACGAAGGAACGCCCTCATTAGGCCGGAACAACGCGCTCTCAGAAGTATAAACGAACGCTGATAGGGGAGAGAACCTGAGAGTATGAGACGGGGGAGGGGGATTGCGAATTTCCTGAATTGAAGGGAGTGGGGTTTCTATACTGGCGAGAGGGGTTTTCGCTCCGGGAGACGGCTCCGAGGTCAGATTCCGCCGAAGAAAATCAAAGGGCGCGGGAAAGGGAGGAAATGTCTGAAGCGAACGGCCGAAAGGTGGAGAAGAGCAACGAGAGGAACTGGGTACTTAATCTTAAGGAAGAACCGGAGCGGTCTGCCCTTGCAAAAGGCACGGCGTGCAGTTATGGATTGGACATGAAAACTTGAGAACACAACGTAGTTAAACGTCGGTTGGTCATAAAATTAAAGAACACAACTTAGGTTAAATCTGGTTCAAATTGTGCATAAGAACATAATTTCAGATGGATAATCTTGAGGGGGGCCGTGAGGCGCCGAAAAAACGCAAAAGGCGCAGCACCTTTGCATACTGTAGGGAATTGGACATAAGAGCAGGGCATGAGAACATAATTTAAGGCCGATTTGCAGTAAACTTTTAGAGCGCAACTTGGCTTCAAACTGGTTTAAATTGAGCATAGAAACATAAGGATGTCATTAAAAATGGTTGAACTTTAGCATATGAGTTGAGTGGAAAGCGTTCAAAGCTATCCCTGAGAACATTTCTTGACGCAGAGAGTGGCTCTCGTTCAAGATGTGTCAAGTCGACCGATCGCGAAAAATATATGCGTTGACCAATAAGAAGCTATCTCAGCGGATAGACCGAGAGGTGCCAACTGCGACGACAGAGGGAAATGCAACAATTAAGGAGAGGGAGATGCAAATGCACGTTGCTTTAGATCAAATGGCTTCACGCTAAGGTGTTTCGTAAGAGATCATAATGCTTTAATGGATTCCAATTTTAATCGGAAACTATTATCGGACAATGGATACCAATCAAGTGGAAGAAAAACCATATTGAGAATAGAGAAGTAATCTCGATGGTAGGCCATGCGCACAGGGCGACGCGCGCCTTCGCTCAATCAACGTTTTGTCGTAATGTTCAACGTGAACCGGCTTTGAGCGTGATGCGAGTCATTAGTTGCTCGTGTTCCCTGCCTAAGGAAGAGAAAAATTCACAGGAGTGGCTTTAGAGTGTAGAATTAAATGACCTTTAGTCGACGTGGAAAGAAAATGTCCCATTCGTCAAGTGAAGGAAACAGAGAAATAGTTTCACATTCTGCTGTTGAAGACACGGAACGTTTTAAGTTTGGATTAAAAGTCGACGAGACTACGTATAGGAATTACAAGGAAATGATTATAGACTGAATTATGAACGGAATGAATAGAATAAAGATACAAACTGGCTCACGGTAATGCGCATAAAAATACCAACGCAATAGTGTCCGAAGAACAACGTATGATTGATTACGGAAATTACAACAGGTGACTTAACGACAAAAAATGACTCCCCTTCAACAAAAAATCAAATAATATCAACATTACGTTTATATATGCAATATGTTAAAAAAAGCATATATGCATTTGCCGACTGACGAAGAAAAAAGGTGTGCAATTAGAAGCTATTTATCAAAATATGGTCATTTTAAATACATGAGTTAAGTTTTTAAGTTGTAAAAGAGAGAAAAAATATAAAAAACTGAAACTAGAAAATCCTGCTGCACTCTATCTCTCTACTGCCCTTAATTCCCACCGTAAACTGCGGAATTCTGGAAATTGGAAAATACTCACTGCGGAAACGAAACGCCTTCATTGAAAATCTTGGTAAAACTGGCATAATTCAATAACGCTTCCTTCTTAAGTAGTCGAATTAATCTCTGACAAGGTCGAGGCACATCCGCGAAGGAAGAAAAACCAAAATTGGTCACGAATTTACCGTTACCTAATTTTAAGAAATCGATGAAGATTGGTACACGCATACGTTGTCCATTCTGAGAGTTTTCATGAATAATTCATTAATTAATATAAGAAAAACTTCTCCGCGGCATACCGGCTTTATGTTGCGTCATGTTATTGCGTTAGGCCCGAAACATGGACCAACCACTAGGGAAATGCTTAATCTTGAGGATGAAAAGAGGCGGGATGCAAAAGCATCGAGTGCTCCCGAAGCACCTTTCACATTTACGCCAAGTGGGAGGGCACGCGAGTGAGGAGGATGACTGTGGAAGAGGAGGTTGGTGCCCAAGGCCATGTCGTCGGCACCTTCAGAAAATATTGGTGGGAGAGAAATGCTACCCGGAGTCATGTTGTCCTCTCTTCGTTGCTCCCTGCGTCCCTCGCCGAGAGATCAGACCTCTCCGACGCCCGGGGTAAAAGGCTACCTCTCTTCCTCCCTATATCCTTCCCATTCTCCCTTTTACGCCTTTATCCCTCGCCTCCAGTTACCTTGAGGTGAGAAACGCGAGCAGCACGCCGGAAAAGGCGCCGACCGGCCGGGTCAAGGTGGGAGCAAAAGCATAGACGCAACGATCACCTCGGGCATCGCTTTGTGAGGTGGTTAGAGGAATGAATTCCCCTCCCGAATAGCACGGATTCGAATCCCGACGGCAGTGGAAATTTATTCTTTGCTTGAATCTAGATTCCTACTTCATTGCAATGTGGAAAGGACACCAAGTGCAGCACTTTGTCCGCTGGGATGTTCACCCTCCATGGACGAACGAGTCGAATTTGTTACGTTTCAAAATCATTGAAATATCTGCATTATAATAGGCTTTTCCGTTTAGTAGCTGCTCTAGACAAAATTGTAGAGCTTCCGATTGTATGAAAAGTTGCGTCACTTTCAGCGGTTTGTCAAACAATTTGAATGGATGAATGTGTGACGCTTTTTACTGACGATGGAGTGCCTAGTGGATCTCTGAAATAAATAGTTTCAGCTGTCAATTGAAGAAAAATTGGGAAAGGTTAAAAAAAGGTACGTCATGAAGGTAATTTTGAAGTATACCCTGAGTAAATATTATAATATAAAGTATCGTTTTTAATTAAACATAAGCAATACAAATAAGTCTTATTTCTAAATAAATGTTATCATCGAATGAGTTGCAATTTTAAAAAATGCTTAAAAAGCACTTTAAAAAACTAATATCGTAGCAGTATTTTTTTCATGCTGATGTTTCATAATGCCGTCCACAGAGCGTTAAAATGTGGACCCCTTGGCTCCTTTCATTTAGAACAGCCTGATATTGACGACGGTTTTCTCTTCATACTTCCTCAACCACCAATGAAACCCTTCCCTACAAACCTACACACCTTCAGGCGTGAAATACCTCAACTTTCGGACGCTTCTCCGAATAACCAGCCAAACCATCACCTCGGCGCGGCGTAGCCATATTCGGCAGACTCAACGTGGAGCTAATCATATACTGAGCGCCAAATAACTCGCAGGTCAAAATAAAGGACTAAATGTATTTTTTGATCTCAGAATAATCTTTCGCCTCTATGTGAATTAAACAATTATTACGAGTTTAATTTTAGTAAATATTTTCCAAGCACTGAATTATATCATTTCTGCACTCATTTCCTCTGCGTTAAATAAATCTAAAGAGCAACCCATGTAGTGTAGGATATAAATCAGGGAATAATTTCCCCCATCATGTAATTACTACAATAATGCCTGATAGTGTTTCATTACTTTTCAACCGGTAAATCCAGGAAATCACACTATTTCACAACTAAATAAATTCACAAAGCTTATATTTTACATTTTGAATATTTTATGAAGGCAATAAGTCCACATTCGACTGCCTACTACTAACCACATTAGTTGAGGGCACGTGAAACTGAGAAATCTAAAAATAATAACTGGAACACGGATTTTCCGGGTAAATACCGAGAACTATCCGGACGAAAATAGCCAGTACCGGGAAATATAGTACCTCCCCCAACCCTAAAAACATTGATTTCATACTCCGCATTTATTCTCCGTATTTATTGAGTGAGCTCTCTTCGTTTTACTCTACATCCTGGTTGACAGTATTTTATTTTAATAATGATACAAGATATTAAGGCCGAACTTTTTTTTGAGAAATGTGTTTTTTTAGAATTTATTTAGACTTTTTTTAGAATGTATTTTCTTAAACTGATATTTGACGGCCATAAATCTTATTTGGCATGAAAACCGAACGCGTGAGGCAAGTGAGGTGACTGCTAAAACTCTTGCGGACCGCAACAGGATGGAAATTTTGCGTGAAGATGTCTATTCAAAATAGAAAGGTGTTGGAAAACAGCAATTGAGATGAGGAAGTATATACTCAAACGGGGACAAACAAAACCTGTTAATTTTAGCATGGGGATGTTTTCGTGGAATTCGGAGGAAGGCCAACATGAAATAAATTGAGAGGCATGCCAAAATAAGGAATTATGAAGAAAAAAAGAGGTTAGCTGAAAAGAGAATGCAGAAAAGAGCTGCATCAAAGTAATCATCGGATTGATAACCGCCTATGATGATGTTTTCGGACTGCTTGTAACGTGTAGTCGATTGCTTTTAACCCGAGTGCCTTCCCTCAGGGCACAACGGATGAGGATGTTGGGTTAATCGAAAACCCGAGGCGGGCGGGTTGGATATCACGCGTTCCACGGACATGGGGATGAAAGGAAAGGTCTCCTAGGCCGGAGGATTGGTTGTTGGGGCGTTGGCTCTGGAGGGGGGGGAGAGAGAGGCCAAAGGAGGAGGAAGAAGTGAAGCCAATAGGAAAGGGTCAATACTCACACGCTCGTGGGACACAGAGACGAGCCTCCTCAGAGGGGGAGAGTAACAGTGCGAAGAGAGAGAGACCAGGCATTGCGTCGTGCTTTTTTTTACCCCGTACCGCATCGCGATGCGCATTCACCCACAAAGGTGATGCGATGGAAACCGACGATATTCCATTACGGGAGAGGTGAAGGAGGGACAATATTTTCGGGAGATGACAAACCAGCTTTTTTATAAGAAATATCGACAATATCATCAATATTTATCACCAATCGGAATTTTATCAGAGAAGAGTAACTCCACGAGGAGAGTGACTCCAATGATTTACCCACCCACAGGGAGTCTCTAACGCTTAGGTCAGCAAGCTACCAGTTTTTCTAAAAGTAATTCCCTTTTCGGCTCTTCTTAACCTCCAACGACCTTCATATTGTCTTCATTATAATGTGCGAAATCTACTTAGCCAAGAAGAATATAAATCGATCGTAAATTGCAACCCAATCACATAAGTGTACTGAAAATGTGCTGTGAACTAGACAAAACCCTAACACACTCAATTACTCCTCACTCCAGATATGTCGGAGCTTTTTTTATTCGATTCTCTAATAATGGATGGGACGCATGTTATAAAAACAGACATGGATACTTTGGGTCGATTTCTGCAACAATAGAATATTAACCTTAACACCGATAACAATCATCTGCAGTCATTATTCCGAAAATCGTTTTGGTGCAGCTTTCCACCCCACTCTCTATCAGCTAATCACTTATTCCTGCATAATTTTTCACATTCTTCATCTTTTGGTTGCAATCCTAGGATTGATGTGCAGCAGCAATTCTCTTCCATTCTTCTCTGTCCTGGGCCAACTCCTTCATTAGGCGGTATGGTGTACATGCTATGTCCCAGACCACCAAATATGTACCCCATGAAGTACAACTGTTTCAATTCACATTATACTTGTGGAAGAGATGATGGAATATTAAGAGGAGGCCAATGGCTAAGGGCTAAAAAATATCACAAATTCAATAAGAAACACGTTGAATTGGTCTTCATTTTCCAAAGACATTATGAAGATCACAAATATACTACTGAGTGTAATCAAATTGATTATGCGAGAGGAAATTCGATTTGAACGTTATGAATTACCAAGTTGTCCATTTACTTCAGGTTACTTCGTACAACGGCGCTTTTTCGATTCTCGGGTCCCACCGCTTGACGAATTCCAAGATCGCGCAGATCTGCCTCGGTCTGCCCGCATTGCCCGGAGGTCCTATTCGAGACGAGAACGGCTCACTTGTCTCGGGAAATGAGATATAGACTCCCGATCGAGCAGGCCCGGAAATGGGATAGGGAAAGGGACAAAAAGGGGGAGGACTTGAAGAGCCCGGATGGCTCCTTGGGGCCCTGGAGCAGAGGTAGATGTAAACTGCGTGCATTGGACCGGTCCCGCGGAGCCCTGATCCATCTCGCACGCTTCCCGTTCGTTCCGGGCGGTAGCGAATCAAGCCGACCGAAAGTAACTCGACAGGATGGCGTCGTGAAGCAAATGGCGGTGACCGTCATTCGCTTCTACTAATTTGAGCGCAGGGACGGAGGAATCCGGGGCAGTTTGGGAGTTGAGTCCGCGTCCACACGATGTGCTCGCTCAAAGTGCCTTCCCGTAAATGCCGAGTTCGTATGCTGGAATTGGTTTCGTAAATGGATTGATGCATCGGTTCGAGAACGGCCTCGCCATCCAAGGTTCCCAAGATTTTTTATTTGCTTACCACTTAGGCTACGATCTCCAGATATTGTACCCATAATGTTAGCAAAACTCTCATTACATACATACCAATTGCCATTTCCGCCATTCGTCGAGTTTGTTGTATTTGTGTATAGTTTGCTGTATTTGTGTTGGATTGTTTCATTTATAGCTTTTTTTAATGTAAAAGGGGAAGACGTGGTATTTGTGTTTAGTTTTTGCATTTGTGTTGAGTTATTCATTTATTGTTTTATAAAAAAATGTAAAAGGGTAATATGTTTTATATTTAGATTTATGTCATGAGATGGCCATGGTAACAACCAGAGAGGTAAATATTTAGAGGAAAACAAGGAGCATTGTTAAGAGAGATTAAGATGAAATATTGGAAATAAATCTAAGTAAGAAAACTTTAATAAAATAATTAACTAAACAAAATATAATTTTTTTCGCGTGCTCGCGCTTCCAGACCCACCAAATACGTACCCCACGAAGTACAACTGTGTTTCAATCCACATTATGCTTGTGGAAGAGAAGATGGAATTTAAAAAGGCGAACAATGACAAAGGGCAAAAAATATCAAAACACTAATAAGAAACACGATGAATTAGACTCTATTTTTCAAATCGTTGCGAACAAATATTTATTCAAAAGATGAGCGGCGTAGGGGATAAAATGCACGTTTAACTTTGACCTCGGGGATTTTTTTCCCGGGCACATTTCCAACTGAGGGACAGGCTCATAAAGAACCTTAGTTTTGGCGATCGCAATCACGAGTTACATGTTTCCGCCACCGGAGAGCATTGTTTCATTGTGATGTTTGGAAAAATAAACGAGCCCCAATACTTTATCACGATCCCAACTTTTGCAATGGAATGATGCGCTTTCATTCCGCAGAAACCTTGGCTTTTACGCCTCGTGGAAAATAAGCCTTAACTAGATCATTTTGGACCCTGCATTCATTGTGTTTTAGAGCCTGGCCGGTGAGGCACCATGAATTTTGCAGTGGGTCATTTTGTCTTCCCCCGTGCTCCAACGTGGCGTCTACTCGGGGTGCGAAAGAATGGCGAGAGGAAGGGAAAGTAAAGATGGAGCAGCCACTGCCCATATTTTGAGCGCTATGAATTTTGCAGGAGTCATCCTCTGTTTGCAGTCGAATACGTTTACCTGTCTAAAGGCGAGGTTAGGAGGACGGGGAAGGTTACAAAGCTTGAGTGCGCACAACGAGGTGAAAACAAATAAAACTGGGAGGCGAAATAATGTAGGTGAAAAGAGGTAGCAGGTGGCAAAAGAAGTGAGGGAAAGGTAGAGATAGCGAGGGAGACATCATAACAAAAAAATATACGGCGTGAAATATAGGAGTCATTACAATGGAGGATGTTTTTTCTGTGCCCACGCATGACATGGGCATACGGAATGGAAAAGAAACGTAATGAATATCACTGCGCCACAGGACAAGCAGGACCCATATTCAGGACAACAGTTAAAAGTAGTTTTTTATTAAGGAACCAGATCAATTATCTACCTCACCGAGGAACTCTGAGTTATTCAGCCTCGGTGATAACAGCATTTGTTATTACTGTCATTGCTTTAAAGAAGATATTGCCGACTCAAGCATTTAGAATCTCCAACGTTTCGGTTTTTATTCAGCGCCGTCTAACAAAGACCGAAAATACTAATCTTTTTTAGTAAGAGTTCCACTTCCATTAAACATTACACCCTCAGGGGTCACTTTGTGGAAGTATTTTATGTTCGAATCAATATTGAAAACTTTGGTAAGTATTGTACTTATCCACAAGTATTTATTGTAATCGTCAACCCGTTCCGTAACTTGCTGTATCTTCAAAAATAATTTATTTTAGGATTTCGAGGCAAGATTTCTTATAGGATTTCAAACCGCCTTTCGATATCCCTTGAATCAGTATTCTACACTCCCGTAACCCTTGCGAAATTTTTAGGAAATGGAAAAGACCAAGAGAATATATTATTCAGGTCGGGTATTGACAAAATTAAACGCAATAGTTGTAATACAGCTTTCATTGGTCAAAATGGACGAATTTTCAAGATGCGCATCAAAGAACACTAACGAAGTTACTTTAATGTGGATACCTACTCTAAATTTGCCAAGCATCTGCTTGATAATAATCCCGAAATTTTACATGTTCTACCAAAAGGCTTAAAGATGGATGCTTCGGAACAGATGAAAATTATCAGACAGTCAAGCAACCTTTGCAACAAGCTACTTTTTCCGCTCCCCTCCCCACTCCTTTCCGACAAAAATTCCTTTCTCGCAAGCCCCTTATCTATGTTCCCCTGCCTTCCCTCCCAAAAATTTGTTTGTCCTCCAAACCACCACCTTCTCAGCGTAAGGTGCTATCGTAACAATCAATAAATAAATGATAAATAATTGTACCAAAAAATGCAGCGAACGGCAAAACGTGAGGTACGAGTACTATAAATAACCGTGTACAACAAGTACAATACGTTATTTCAATATGTTTTTAGTATTTAGTTATTTCAGTATATTCCACTTCCATAACTGTCCTCAACATTCCTCGGCCTCGCGTTATTTCCTGATGACACATTTTATGCTGTTGAATTTTATATCCTCCTCTACCACACCATTCATTGTTTTATTTAAACTCTTCTTTAATGGTAAAAGCTAATATTTCCCTCCGAATTGTAATTTTTATTTCACCATTGCAGTAATAATCTAATTGGATCTATCAGGAAAGACAGTGTCTTCCAAAATACTGCACAAATAAATCTATTTTTTGCCTATTTTCATTTATATTTACGGTTAAATACTACATACGCCTTGCGCTACGGCGTAGTGAATTAAATTATATTCCGCCAAATGAAACGAATCTCTCTCATTAGCGCAAGTAATTGAGCATTTCACATGGGAAAATTCATCACTCCAACGTTTTGCTTACGAACCCATTCGTAAGTGATAAATGGAAGACTGATGATTCAATTTTTTCTCATAAATTAGCCTCAAGTGCCATCATTAAGAGTAGGGATGAAACATTTTTCACGTGAAATAAATCACTACCATGAACGGATTCGCCGGAACTCAAATGGAAATTATCTACACAATTTCAGCAGACTTTCTAAATGAAATTAAAATGTTCAATTAAGCCTGTCACATAGGAATATGAATGCCGGAAAATCGACAGCAAATTAAACGGAATTTACTATATATTGGCACTTTTTGAAGTTTCAACAATACGTTTATTTCTTTGTCAAAGATTGGACACTATGAAATCATTAGACAAAAGACAAAAACACTAGCAATGTCTTCACTTAATAAGAGTAGGAATGCTTTCCCATCCAATCCATTCCATTATGTTCCGTATTGGTATTTAAACGAAATTAGCATCACGAAGAAAAAAGTTAGCAATTTAAACGTGGAATGAAACGAGGAGAAATGTGAACTTTCGTTTTCAACGCCATAAAACTTCTCCGCAGTTTATTGCATGATTAATCCTTCATTTAAAAATTGGTAAATATGCCATGAACATGAAAGTTTTTAATTCATGGCTTCTCAAAATTTCTTTCTGTCATTCAAAGCTCTCTTCTTGAGACCAAATATGGTATAGATCGATGGTTGGTCGAATAACAAGACTGACTGGTTACGATGGCTACGTTTGCTACTAATTGGAGCAAAAAATGAAAACCAGGGTTGAAATTCGCCATGAAAAAATCATTTGAACTGACCGGGATTCTAACCCGGATTTCCCAATCCCCGTTTCGGGATTGGGAGATCCGGGTTCGAATCCCGGTCAAGTTAAATGATTTCTTCATGGCGAATTTCAACCCTGGTGTATATATACCCGTGCGAGTGACATTGTACCACATCATTTGTTTATGCAATGATTGGAAAAAAATTAAAAGGTGCTTTTTTGTTTATGCAATGATTGGAAAAAAATTAAAAGGTGATTTTTTAGGTGTTCCAGGTACCTTACCTCTTCAGTACAGACTTCATTTCTCTTTACGTATTGCTTGTTATGTTTTTAAAATAAAAAATCTATAAACAGACCGGAAAATTTTGATTATACAATGACGTTAATGATCATCTGAGACATTACCTTGCTAGTGAAGTACAAAATGTTTGAAAGGAGCCAAAAGAAGGAAGCTTCAACAAAATAAATAGGATGGAGAGGACTTAGAAGGTCACTCCGTACAATAAATCAATCACTCAATGGTCTTAATTTAGAACTATCGAACATATCATCAACGCATTATTGTCTACTTTTCCCCGAAGGACCTAAAATTGTTTACCTGCGGATAACTGGACTCACTAAACTATATTCTCCACTGATTACTTAATAAGTTCAGAACTTTTATGTCTCTTAAAAAATGGGGATGGGGCTCACAGTACTTCATTCAGAAAAGTCATCATCCCTCTTCTGCGTGTATGCTCCATAATTAAACTACTCCAGGAGTGGCACTGAAACATTTAGTCGGTTACGACACTTGTCGAGATGCTGTGTATGAATAAAAGGGCATTGCGACGAAAGCGGGGGTAAATGACCGTAAGCTCTTCCTGCGTCCACCATGGTAATCTACGCCAGGTAGGAAAAGATTTGGGGCTAGTCCACGTCTCCACTTCCTCCCGGAATGAGTTATCGTTTAATACGGAGCACACCAGAACAACCCTTTTAATACCATGGGTAACTAACCATTTCAGCTCACGGACACTGGATGAGTTGAATTTTAAATGCTGATTACCAGAGCGCGTGAGCCGAGTGGGAGTAAATCACAGAGCAAAATTTGGAAAAAATATTTCTCAGGTTGAGAAAGAGAAGTCTCCGAATATTTTAAAGTTATCGCATGGAAATAACAATCGATTGGAGAGAGGTAGCGAGATATTTTATCTTGAGATCGAATCACTCTAAACATAACAGGCCGCTTGCTTGTACTCACCTACGCACTTCCAATACAGTCCGATTAGTTTCAGTGCTCGCGCGTCGTTATGGACAGGGAGTAGAACTGTTTATGATATCATTAGCAAAAAATTTGAAAGCGAAAGCCGGGAGTAAATGATCAGCCGGCCATGTTGATAGCCAAGTTTAAAATGCGTCAGCAAGGCAACTCGAAGGACGCGGCGTTTGATCCAGCCTGGGGACTAGATAGTGTCCGCCTCAGGATAAATACCTTGATATAGGTGGCGATACAGCCTTTGCAGTTGGAGATCCTTAAACCAAAGTATATGAGAATATACAGGAGTGAGAAGTCACTATTATCTGATTAAATATTTCGCAGAATTGACACAATCTAAGATTCGCTCATCTGGCGCTCTAACTCTTATGTTAACTTAGCTACTGTTACACCTATAATAGGAACACCCGTATGCAACCACCACGTAAATTTTACAACGTTATCGTCGGTAGCCTACGAAGTTAAACTGAGGTGGAATCACGGTTCACTCTATTGCGTTGCCGTGACAGTTATCAAAAACAAAAAACGCTTCATTGGAGGAGTCTCACCGTAACTGGTCTACGAACGCACCTAATTAATAATTACTACCGATGTAAAGCACCTGACAATATTCAAAGAATGACGATAATATTTTCCTCCTAATGAGGGTATTTGAAAAATAACGATAACGCGATGGCACACGCTGCAGGGAACTGCGATCGCGCCATTAAAGTTATAAAACGCGGTAAATGTCTTTTATTTCTCAACTACGAACAGATTTCACACGATCAACCTCCCCATCATGGTTATCACGCCCGACTGCGACAGAAAAACGAATTCACCGTACCATTATAAGCCGAGCTATTCCATTTCTGAAACTTTCGCGGGATTGGCTTACTCCCTCCGCGACGGCTAAAAAACTCACGCCCGATGAACCTCGGGCGAAGCGACAGAATTCGCGTCATCCACCTCATGAGCCACGTCGGCAGAAGGGGTGTAGGCGCCGCCGGCGCTTTTTCGAGGCGCTTACTCGGGCGAGCGGGGGAATGCGGGAGACGAGAGCTCTAACCGGGATCCCCTGGGGGAACATCTTGCCACATAAGACAAACACGCGCAGTGGAGACGACGAAAGGGTGTGGGACGAAGGGGTGGAGTAATATGAAGGACGAGGAGTATCGGAGGGATAGGGCAGACTGAGAAGGGAAGGGCAAACTGCTTTTCTACTGATGTCCTATCCTCATTTCTAGCTGTTTAAGTTAGTAACTCATACGTTAGTGAAACGTACACCGAGTGAACGCCGATGGGTGCAAACCAAAGTAACCTTTTGAAGCCTCCCAGTCTCGTTGGCCCCGCGGTAAAACTTTCTTAGTTATTTTTTAATGCAGACTGTAGAATCGAAACTATTGCAAGTTGAAACCACCTTTTCGCAGCCAATACCTGGTGATGAATTTTAATTTCTATCTCCCTTATTTGAATTATCTTAAAGTCACTACAACCATTTAATTCACCTTCAATTCTAAAACTATATTCGCTTGAAAGGTAGACAAAGAATGAAATACAATGATTGAAATTAGTAATTGTTTCTCTCGCGCGTATGGAGGGAAAGTAAAATAACGGAGAGGGCACTAGGTAGAACATAATGGGCAAATGCAGGATGCAACACACAGAATAGTAGACGAAATATCGGCCACTGAGTCCATTCAATGACAGAAGGAATGTATTACTCAATATTAAACATTAAAACGACTCTAGCGTTTATTAATACTAATTAGGAATATACTATGAACGTATTAAACTTCCTGCTAACCACTCATCATTCACGGCTATAATAGAAGCAGAGCGAGATGTAAATCAGCCAGTCAGTCTCCCTTCTTTCTTTACGTGTGGTGCCCTAACATCCACTGCCACAGGGCCTAGCCTGGGTTTAAGCAGTGGCCCCAAAGCAGAATGTGTTTTATCTTTCTGCAATTGTTGATTCTAAGATGAAAAACTTTCTGCGAGTGCGGGCTTTTGGCAATAAATTAACCATATAGGTTTTATAGGTGAATAAGTAAGCAATTCACACGTGACCAATTCTTTGTTTTTATTGAGCTCAGTGAATAGCGTTCCAATATTTTTTTCAGTGCACACGATATCTTTCTCCAGCCCTCATTTTCGTTCTGCGACAATGTCGCGCCGCCACTCGATGTTCTACTTTGGGGAATAGTGGCATGAAGGTTTAGAAAAGAGTGGCAAGTTGTGCCCCTCCAGTGATTGACGAGAGACGATTCCCCCGGTGTTGAAAATCGAGTCTACGCAGCAAAGAAGAGATCGGCGGCGGCTGGGCGGGCGAGAGTACAAACAGGCAAGGGAAGGAAGGAGACACCGCTCTTCTGCGCTCGCGAAGGCAAACGAGGCGGCAGGGAATCTCGAGAGTTGGGCGTGCCTTGTGTCGCCGAAGACGGTGGACGGGTTCGAAGAGGACGCACGTAGGGTGCCTCAATAGAGTGGGGCGGGGTGAGAAATATGGGGGCAGGGTAAAAGGGGCCTGATGGAGGGAGGCGGGGGTTCGGACGCCTTTTAGCCGCGAGAGCACACAGCCCACACCCTCCTTCTCTCTCCTTCCCCCTTGGCCTATGGGGGAACGATGAAAGAGGGGTGGAAGGGAGAGGAGGACAACAGGTTGCTATGTGGGTCACTCATGATGACTGCGGGAACGACGGAGGTTGGAATTCAAGGGCGAAGTGGGGGGGGGAGGGGGTAGAAGAAAGGAAAAAAAATAAACGAGGAATATTCCATTCGAAGGGTTCGAAAGCTTTAATGAGAGCGGTGGAATCTTCGTAGTGAGGCCGTCGCATGAATTATCATATAGCCAGTCACTTCGCGTCAGGGTAAGATGGCTGGACGCCCCTTCAAACGTATTGTATTTCCCGGCCTTATTTGCGACAGGGGAAAACTCCTGCCTGCCTAGATTTGAATCCCACCTCGGCGGCATTTCCACCACCCTGGGTATGGCTGTGTGTGTTCGTCTAAGCATCTGCTCTATAATGTCTGGTTAACGTGACCAGCAGGAAGACGAAGCCTCCTCGTTGAATTGATATTAACTGAGAGTTTGAGGATTGTAGTAAAAGAAAATTTGAAATTGTCATTGCATTTAAAAGATTTAGGCATAGGGTTTTAAACGATTTTATCCATGACTAATTATCCCCCCTTTTTACGGTGCCTCACCCCCTATCTTGTATATTTGACGCTTTTGTTTTTACGCTTCCCTGTGGTAGTGTCCTCGCTTTGTAAGCCAACTTAATCATTTCCCCTTCTCCCGCCTCAAAGCCCTCCCACATATTCTCCCCGTACATAAATAAAGCCATCGTAGGTTTACTTAACACACGACCTCTGAGATGATGTTTAACATCTTAACCGATTAGGTATTGTAATAAAAAGTGTGGAAAATACGAAGTAATTTTCTTTTACTGTGTCTAAATTCTACAAATTACAATCGTCAACATTCACGTATATTCGAGGATTGTCACCATCAGTGATCATCAACCCAAATATTAGTATGCTGCAGCTCTCCGCTCTACTCACATACTGTTTCATTCCTACTCAATTATTCACTCTCATGTCCTCCGTGATTTGCCCAATGAATCCAATTCTTCCTCTGTAATTTTTCCCATTCATTTTTCGTAGAAATAAAATGTTTAGTGGGCTCTTGTGCCGCAAAATGTGTCCAATATGTTTGTCTTGCCAATACGTTTGTCTAGGCAGAGACGTTATTGTACTGCTTCATTCACTTGTACTTCTTTACTTACTAATTTATTATACTTTATTATACTTTATTATACCATATTCTCTTATCAACTATAAGCAGGACTTATCCGTTTGTGATTTCCTTCGTCCATTTAGTGTTCATGATTCTTCGATAACACCGTACTTCCATTCCTTCCAATCTCTTTTGCTTTGCAACTGATATTCTCCTTGTTCACTACCACATAGAGAACCACAATTTTGGTTAGTTATGAAGTAGTCATAAACGTCAGGTTTAATAACCAGAAATCATTTAAGCGGAATTTATAATAGCGTGCATAAATGTATCAACTTCCCCGTTATTTGCCGTTAGCAGTGGTTTATATACATATAACAAATAATTACATATCCTGATGGGCAGCGTTTTAAGTAAGATTATATGTACTGGACATTTTGTAGCGCTGTTTTCCGAAACTATATGTGTACCTTCATAGATGATAATACTCCAAATAGACCTAAAAATATTCGTTACCGACCCAGGATCGAGCCTAGCATTTCAGATTAGAGTAACTTTAAAGAACTTCCTTTCTCTTAAAGCCATTCACCAAATTGAGTTCAAGGGCAATGCCCGAATTATCCTTAGCTTGACATTCCTAACTCCGTCTATAACAGCGAATCAAAACGTAGATTAATGGATGAAACCCTTGAAATATCATGGAGTGAGACAGACTAATGATCTCTCTTACGGTGAACGCATTCGGAAAACTAAAGGCCATACTAACTGTGAATTAGAATTTAATGAAAGGGTGTAGGGGAAAATTGAAGATGAAGTATACGGAACTATCCTAATTATCCTTTTTCAGTACTCCAAACCTGCTCGTGCCCTACAATGACGTTTCAGCGAAGTGATGTGAACCGGTTCTTTTGATGTGCGGCGAAAATGAAAAACTGCCTTTGGCATTTCGATTTATTCCGTGCCAAAAAAAGAAAGCCCTTTTCCGTTTCTCCACCCTGCTTCCTTCCTCCCCTTTCTTTAGACAGCTTAATCTTTCCTCACCCACTCTCTTCGGCAACCTTTCAAAAGAGAATTATCGAATGGCCCTTCTCATCGAAATTTCTGCGCCCTCCGATATTGCCATGCTAAATTCTTATCCTCAAATCCTTATATTTTTCTCATTCGTTTATTTACCCATCATCAAACAGAATTTAAGCCTTAATTATATTTCTCAAAGACCAGGATTTGGAATCCCAGGATTTAATACTCTGTACAGTGAAATATCATCACAAAAAATTACATTACCACTACATACGGAGTCGCAGAAAATTAATTACCTAATTTTCCTTTGTTCTTCTTTGGCATTATAAGAAGTGCTAATAATGGATGTACTTACATCTACGTTTGAATCGGGCCACTGACAATCATCTTGATTTATGCGATATCAGTTTCAAGGATCACGAAGGTCTCTACTCACTGTGACATAAGTTAAACGACCGAATATGGTTAGAATGGTACTAACATAACTTACATTCTTTAGGGAATCCCCAAGTTAATTTTCGCTCCATGCTTAAAATGCTGTTATTTTGCTCTTCTAATAAACTGAAGAAAGTTCTCTCTTTAAACACGGTAGGCAGTGAGCCATCATTTACTCATGAAGATGTTTTTATGGATATTTCATATTAATTTCAACGATGGAGATTTATCCTTATTCCAGGAGTTATATCAACAAACTGAAATTGGGGAAAAAACGTCAGCAAAGAAAATTGAACTGATGCATAATAGGCTTGTTCCTTTTCAGATATATTCTGATTACTTGAGGAGCACAAAGAAAAACTCAAGCACTCATTGATCAGGTCGACCCCAAGGTCATCATCTTCTCGGCACCGGGTTTAGTGGCGATTGGATGTCAGAATAGAGCCTCGAGAAAGGAAGCTTTAAGAGATATATAGGAGACTTCCGTTTACTGTCGAGAGGGTAAGCCTCCATTGAGGTGAAAGATCCGCTACCATGGCTATCGACAAAGGAAATGTCAATTACCATGAAAAGGCTGCTAAAATTTTAGCACCCTAATATCGGCCAAAATTCCCATTTTTCATTATCATTCGCGGCTAGAACAGCCATAATTGTAAAGCACTTGAAGGTTCATGAACTTCTCATTTTATTTTAAGATAAAAACGCGGTGGAGTGCAATGCCCTTCCAAATAATTAGGAAAATCAATATACCTTAAGTAAAAAATGATGAATGACCATGCCATAATTTATGTTGAACGAAAGAGGACATAAGGGTGAACATAGAAGGGATAAAAAGAGTAGGCCTGAAACCTGAGAAAAGATTATTCTTCACCTCAAACGCGTGAGTGCTCGCGGATTTCATTGAATGTAAACCTATTTCATCCAAAAAATTTAGGTAAGTAGCAAACTTCACCCTCATTTCCTTGTTAAAGGAACAATATTTTCTCATGACTTCTCTCTTCAGCATTTTTCTTTCCACAGTACTATTTTATGCACGACTATACTCAGAATGGTGACGATGCATCAACAGTAGAGCATTACAAAATACTGTCTCATTATCTGTATCATGAGCATGTGGAATTGGCGCAAAAGAAAATATTTCTGAATAAATTAATGTATTGCAACTAATAAATTCAGGCTTCACTTTGTGGAACCTCTCCATATCGGAAATCAAAACATTCAAGTAATGGTCCACTAATATTTTTATTATTTACGACCCGAGTTTCGTCACGTAATGACATCTTCAGGTACAAATACCTTCCCGCCGCCCGGTATTTTCTCCAATCAGCCCAACGCTTCCCCCCCCCCCTCCCCGACCCCTTCCTACCTGCCCCTTACCCATTACACCATACTCCAACGGTTTTTCCTTCTCCCCCCTTCCCTTCCCTCCTTCCTCTGCACCTGATTTTGTGTATATACCCATGTGGAATAATATTTGTACCTGAAGATGTCATTTCGTGACGAAACCCGGGTCGTAAATAATAAAAATATTAGTGGACCATTACTTGAATGTTTTGATTTCCGATAATATATTGCACTATTTATTTTATACCGCTATCTATCATTGCATCTAAGTGTAGGTTGAGGAATACATCCTATATAAATTTCTTGAAAATTTCCGTTCAATTTAGCTTATTTTTAAATTTTATCTTTACTATCCCGTATACAGCGCATTTGGCCATTTTACATCGGGTGAATAACAACAACAAACGAATGCCAACACCCTTGCCCTGAGTGGTGATAATGCCACGCAGGCGGGATTCGTACCCGCGACCATCGGAATAGCAGGCGAGGACTTTACCCCGTCGCCGGGGCCAGCGAACTGAATCATGAAAAATTATGAAATGAATTGCGGTCAAACTTATGAATGTAAAGGGTAGAAGAACATCGAAAACGGAAAGGTGGCTATAACAACGAAGAACCAGTCAACGAGTGATTAAATGGAAACTCGTTTATACCTTATCAAGAAATTTCACAGTTGATCATGATGCCCTAAGTCACCCTCTAATGTGAGGGAAATAATGATACCATTGGACACATTCGGCGTTCCGTTGCTACGTCCTGGCTCCCCGGCCGATACTGATTATGGATTTTAAAAAAGTCAATACTCTATTTTTACGAGTGACCCTTGACCGTGATCCCGATTCTTGCGCGAGCTGAGATCTTTGGCCTGCCGATCTATTTTTACGCGCACAAGGGATAATCGTTTCACCTCCATTCCATGGGATAATGACTCGCAAAGAGATAAAAGCAAAAGAAAAAAGGACGAGGACGTCACCAACCCTTTGTCGTTCTCCTCGCCATGCGAAAAAAAGAAGCATCGCGATTAGATATGTTTGAACGCTCTAGCGCGCTCGGGTCGACGGTGGCGACGTCAGTGCTGAGACTATATACGAAGCGGGGACGCCAAGAACCAAACCTACTCTCTCACTCTCTTTCTCTCTACTCCTCCTCACATCTGCCGTATCGTCTCAACCTCCCACAGCGTTAGACCTCAAGGCATCTCACCTTTTCCCTCCTCTACGATGAACAACCATTTTACCCATTCACCTGGAGATGACCTTATCTAGCACCAAGACCACGCCACCACGTTTGCATTCAAACCCCCCACAGCCTATTAAAACGAAGAGGACGACGGCGGCGTCGGGGACGTCCATTCACATCTCCTCTTAAGCGCCCACCACGAAATTTCCGGACAAATTTTCGTTTTATTCCTCTTTTTCGGACGCCTTGGCCGCATGAAGGGGCCGTGACGTCATAGGCCACGCTTTGACGTCAGAGGAAGCCTCGATTCCGTCCGGAGGAGAGCGCCGGCTGAGCAAAGAAGAGTGTATGGGGAACAGAAAGGTGCGACATCCCCACCCGAGGAATTTTTAGGCAGGTTCCGTGATTTAGAGGCGACTTTCTCGTTATTATTTATTTTGCTTTTTTTCATGAATGGCTTTTATATATCCCTCCTTACCCTCGGCCGGAACGCACATTCAACGCTTCCACGGAACAAATCTCACTCGGCGCGGTGAGGCTAAAAATGGTGACACTTAAAAGGCTGTGGGCGTGTGTGAGTGAGCGGTGGAGGAGACTAAGCGAGAATAAACGACTGGAAACATTTCACGTGGGAGGGAAGGAAGTCGAATTCGGACGGGAAAGAGACCGCAAGATGTTGAGCTAAGTTGCATAGGGTGGTCAACGAACAAGGCGTCAGAATAAGGTACAGCACAAAGTTTTCCTGACGACGAAATGAAAGGTCTCAACAACGTTGAATTCCCATATCATAAAAGTAATTCATAAAACTACATTTATCTATAAAATTCTGCTAAGGAAAATATAAATTGTGCCAAACGAATATGCGAAAAGCGAATATGGACATCATAAATTAATTTAAACAAACTCCACCACAGGAATGATTAAACTATTTAACAAAAACTATAAATGTTTATTGCTAATGATACTATGGTAACGCATTTTTAACTTGTGTATACCTACCTTTCTCACCGAAGAGGATACGACATAGGGATACGGACCACAATATTACATCAACAACTGATTCCATGGCTGAAGTCATCCCAATAACTGCAGGTTAAAGTCCGTAGGGTAACAGTACGAGTATAACCGCAGGCTGAATTCATTTGTATAGGTTGAATGTTATAGAAACAATACCGACGAAAGGAACAAAGGTAAGCGGGGCTATTCTTATACAGCTTTGCACGAGCTCATATCACTTCAAGCTTCGACCCTTGTGCGCTAATCAAATTTTTTTAATTGCAGACACCATGGCAAGCCTTTGATGGAAGACCGAAAGAAATCTAATGAAACTAGGGCCGGCTACAGAACATTTATCAAGATTGCAACCTCTTTGGGGGTAATCGGATTAGGAAAAATATTTTAAAAATGCGGAACAAATGAATGCCTAATACTTTGCATTGTACAGCTAATTATGCCAATTATGGACTGAAAAATGGAGAATTATAGAGGAATTTCACCCCCTCAAAACGAGAAAACTTCAAAATCAAATTGGAACAATTATCTTCAAACACATCATTCTCTCCTACACCAGAAAAGAGATGAACACCGTACACGGACAATTGATTAGCGCATAAGCTATACTGAATACCAAGCAAAAATTGGGCGTTAGTAATCTATTTCTCCAGGGGTATATTTTTAAAACGGCACCACAGCATTTATATCGAATAAACCGCTATCTCCTTCCACAGCGGAAATATGATAGGGATTTCTCGTAATCTCATATCCGGAAAATATAACCCCGTAGACTCCTCCTCTCTTTTATCCCCACGTCTGCCAATCACAGAAATCGTCTCCCTGACCTTTCGGAGCATTAATGGCCGCGGGGAAAGGAAAAGAACGGGACGAGACCCACCACCTCTGGGCAAACAGAAAACGGAAAGTTACGAGCCATTTGCATGGGCAGGACTGTGGCGGCGAAACAACCTCATGTGCGGAACAAAAAGGAAAGGCAAGTCGAGGGCACCCACCCGCCCACCTCCGTGGTCTCTTCTATTTATGAACCAAGCCAATTAATTCTTTTGGAGAGAAAGTCGCTTTTTGCTCCCTTTGATTCCTTATCCCACCCCCCCTTTTCGAGAAAAGCGACCCAAGACGGAGAAGGCAATTATTGGCCCAACAAGAGCCATTTTTCTCCAGTCTGGGAGACGCTTTGTGCTTCGGCCTCTGGCTAAAATTAGTAAAGCAAAGGGGGTTTGAGAAGAGCAAAATGATAAGCACGATTAATGCGATGGTTGAAGAACTCTCCAAAGGTAGATCCAAGGTTCAATTGTTTGGGAAATGCATTCATCACGGGACGAAAAAAGGAAGAACAAATGTTCCGAAGAAGTTGGCATTTGATTTGAACAACTCGAAAGCGAGCCGTTTCCAAGAAACTTCCTGTAGCTCCCTACTCCGTACTCTTTTCATTCAATGGATTCATGTCTTTATAATGCCTCACTTTTACAACTAACGCAAGTTAGGCCGTGGATCTCCACCGTCTTATAAACCTTCATCCAACTTTTATTTCTAGACTCATCTCATGACCATCCTACGATTTCCTCAGCATAAGCGTTTGGAATCCATGGTTACCACTATTGAAATATATGGGGAGAGCACTACGTCATCAAATTGTAGCCTGAAAACCGAAATAACAACCAAATTGCTCATCCCTGCTGTCTTCTTACTTTCCCATGGATAGCACGACAGAATGGACGAATTAGCGGATGTAAAGCAAGGACATCAAACAATTGTTTGAAATTTAAGGCAATTAACTCATCTAACATACACTGTACTAGTACTACGGATTCTACTTGATTTTACCCTAGTTTTCAGAGGGTATTCGGATTTTATTTTATTTAAATAAACAATAAATGCAAGGAGAATGAAGAACAGTTAAGGAGCTCTCGAAGCTAAGCTCCTATTAATGATTCCAAGAAAAACCTTGGCCACGTGTGAAAAAATTGATTTACTGGTAATTGCATTCTAATGCTTTACCCTTCTTCGGGAAGGGAATGAAATTTCTTTTAATGAAATCTTTGGGCCATACCCCTCCCCACGAATAAGTTTGAAAAACTTCATATTTTATTTATTAGATCGAAAAACGATGGCTTTGAGGATCCGCAAGCCGCCAATTCGATCGAACAGGATCTCACTTTCTTCCCGCTGTCAAGAACATGTGCATGGCTTGAACCAGTTCCTCTTCCCACATTTTTTTTCCGTAGAAGTCACTTATCAAACCATTTCCTGAACCTAATCCGTTTTCTCCATGCAATCGACACGCCCCTTGCCTCGTGAAAATTCACGGAAAGACTGAGTGAGCCCATCGGCGGGGCCGATGGCTGGAGAGGGTCTCGAAAATAGCCTCGCAAGGAGAATATATATAAATCATATCTCACGTTTTAATGGCATATGTGATTTATTTAATGCAATACACAGTTTTATTCATAGAACAGGGGCGGATAAAATCTTCGAGGAGTGTTTATGATTTCCATTTCAAAAGCTAGCCGTATATAAAAAAACGCGTCTCGTAAATAAGGGCCCTTTTCCCGTTTCGAATGTCATTTATCTCCCATGAGAAAATTTATACCGTCGTATAGAATATATTTTGAATCTAAGACGCCTCCGGTAAATTTGCCATAGCACACTCATTGCATTTTTAAGAAATAGCTCTTCCAAGCTATCTCCTACAAACACCGTCATCAGAATAACGTGTTTCTTTCCCGCGCCGATACCTTAACTCATTTTAAATTATGGAAATAGAAAAACCATATTATGGAAAAGTTCAGCATTCGCTGAATCAAAGGCCACTGTGCTTAACTCACTAACAGAAGAGTACCATTTCGAAAAGTATAACATTTTACGTAAACAAATCTGTTCGAACTTCCTTTTCAGACTGCCATTCCGATTTCTCATCACTGATAACAAATACAAACAAAGCATTAGGTGTGGTGTAGTTTCACGTGAATAAACAGAAGTAACTTCTTATCTCGGAAAATGTTGGCCTCTACCCTTAATCTTCATTGTGGCAGAAAATAGATGTTCGACATTTTCAAATACAGAAAATTGTTATAAAATACGAGAAAGAAGATGCTGAAAACCAGATTGGACGTTCTTTTACTTAAATATTGTTCGCCTACAGGCACGTGAGACAGTTAAGGTAAGCACAAAACGGGGAGTATTACTGAGTAAGTTAGATCAAAGAAAAATAAAGAATAGACTCCTAAACTCAGTAAAGTTTAACGAATTAGGTTTCCATGTGCGGCCATACTAAACCCTTACAGATTGGATAATGTGATGCATAATTTAAATAGTTAAATAGATAACGAAAGTATATTCAATTACAAATGTCAATCACTTTGTTAACATTGGCAATCTGTCGGCGGTGGGTTGACTCAAATGGAAAATATTAGTTTTGGATAGTTCATGGCGACATGACAATTTAAGGGAAAATAATGAAAGAACGCGATAAGTAGATAAAAATAAATGAGGGGAAAAGTAGCCGAAAAAAAGAGATATATGACAAATAAAACGAAGAATTTGCTCATTAGATGCCTGATGAAACGCAATCAACATTACTTATAAACCCTGGGTCAAGAGAAATTTAGTGTCAGGAATTAACCAAGAGTAAAGAGTTCATCAGTACCAAAATCACAAAATTAAGGCTTCATTATCATACTTTTGGCTTACTTAAAGCAGGTTCATCTCAGAACACTGTGTATGCTGGTTAGATTTTTCTTACGAATCATAGCAGATGCCATTAAGAATTCACATCGAATGCACTCACGTCAACTCCCCAACTGTATGATGTTATATATAAATCCCGAAGTCTCAAATAATATCGAATTAACGTAAAGGCAACCTCACCATGCGAGCAAGGTGGCTGGAACGATAATCGTGGGGCATTGAGTGCACACATAAATAATTTTTTTAAGTAAATCGAAAAAAAATTCTAAGACCACATTTCATTTAATGGCGCCAACTTTTTTTTAAAGTAATTATGCGTTGTGACTCACCATTAGGACAGTAGTGGAAATGATAAGAGAATAATGTTTCACTTTTTTTCTATACTTTAGTTCGTTATGATAAGATCTTCCGGTGCGGTATTCGAAATCTAGACGAAATTATGATTAAATATAATTTTTGAATAATGCACACAGCGTGACATCTTGACTCGTTAGTAACATTTATAAAAACAAAAGAAATGTATTATTTCGCGAATAGAACGACATCTGTACACGTGTAATCGAATTATTACGAAATATATTTGATGGACATAAGGCTATGTGTTAAATAGTATTGCATTTCCGCAATAAAACAAATCGGTGAAGTTGAATCCCATAAAATAGCCATACCAGTTTTATATTACGCTAAAAGCGTTGGTTTAGTAAATTTGAAATTGCGATAATGTATCTGTTACACTATTTGTTTCACTATTTAACTCTTGTATTGCTTTTCCCTGCTATGTACACCCACTTTTTTTTTTAAGTTTTTACTTTCGAAAAAATGTTGCGTGCGCATTGTTACGGAAGTGGGGCGCAAATCGAACAATTTTACTGCGACAACTCTAATCCAAAGGCTTGCTCTTGCTTCGGGTGTCACTTGAAGTCATTTTCATAGATGAAATAATGGTTTATTCCCAGTAAATAGCCTATTGTTGCCGTAGTATTGTTGTGTAGTCTAGGTTTTAGGCATTCGGACCGTTAAGTTCACATCGCATCACCAAATCTAATCTTGAGACGAACACGACATTCATGCTTGAGGAGTGATTCAAAGAGGCGACCTTCGAGTTGCTAGGGCCAAATCTAACAAACCTGGATGCCCGGCGTGGTAAAACTCAATATATTCCAGAGAATTACTTATCCCACACCACCATGACTATCTCGGTCCATCCCTTCCTCTCATGTCATTCTCTTGTCTTATTCTCGTGTTCGGTTCTTGAAATTTTTTCGATTAACTCTTCCCTATCATGAATAGACAAGCTATAAATACCACTTCCATGGCTTTCCATTAATCAAATTCATTATTTATTCTTTCATCACCGAATAGTTCCCCAATAATACCACGGCAGACTCCAATCAACATTTTTCAAACGAGAGTAATTTCATTCTTCCTCTAATTTCTCTTCGATGAGATCTTGAAGCGTGCTCAGTATGAATAAGCAAGAATGTTTGCATCAAACCATCTGGAGGGAGCATTTGGCTCTATAAAGAGATTTTTCGGCTGTTTTTTAGCAAAGTAATTTTATTCACCACTGCGGGCCCCAAAACTTTGAACCAAATTTCTCCACAATCAGCGGAGGTAAGAGAATAAACACACGATTTGGTAGGATGGATTTGTTTTCGCAGGAACTCTTTGGGATGGAAACTACGTTGACTGCAGGCAATTTGACAAGGGGAAAAAAGAGGGAATATTACGCGTGGGAGCCCGAGGGAAATGGCAAAGACGAGATTTATACAGAGAGACGGTGGGGTGGTTGGGAAGGAAGGGATCACCACCTCCCGAGGTCTGCTTGATGAGGGTTTTGCGGTGTTGGGGGCTTCAAGGGAGAGAGAAGCTACAACGGGGGGGAGGGGGAATGACACGGCGGCCTCACACAAAACGGCCGGGGAAAGAATGAAACGCGGACGAGGGAAGGGGCGGGGGGAGGAAATTCAAGATGAGGTCCCTCCGGTGGTGGTGTTGGGGAGGAACGAGAGAAAGGTCAGCGAGTGGAACCGTTGGAGTGACAAGATGGACGTGGAGAGAAATAAATTCCCCTCTCCAGAGACGGGGGTGGAAATTTCTCTCGGCGTGACAGAGACGCACTGTTAATAGATACGGAATGCGCCGGGGAGAACCCCTTATCCGGAAGGGCGACGGACGCTGACTGATGACGACGTATAATCCGACCGTCTGATGCTCCGTCCCACTTAAAAAAATAAATTTGAGGAATAAAAAAAATAGAGATAATGGAGGTGATCTCGCGGCATCCAGGCGGTCAAAAGTAGTCATAAAGTGAGGACGTAAAGGATTAAGTCTAATGAGAATATGAATATAAAATAGGAAGTTTTGATAAAAAATCTATCCAATATTTCAGTCACTGATTTTCTTTTTCAAAGAATTTGACATTCGGGAAGTTATTCACATTGGCCATGCGGATTGCATTTCTTACTCGGCATCATCACGTAATCTACCTTTTGCCAACATCCACCCTTTCATCCCGTCTGACACAGGTGCTCTCTATGGGTGACCTTTTATATCGAGATGAAGAAGGAAATTGTGAGGATTAAAAGAGAAATACGCCTGTAAACATCTAGAGGAGTTTTACTATCCGCTATTTAAACCTACTCTAACATTATCGAAGCCATAATATCTATTGTTGCACGCTTATCAAAGGTCACGGGCTGAAGGGAATATTCAACATATTCTACCAAAGCCAAACTATTACAGGAGAAATGATCACAGCCATAAAATCAAGGAAATAAAACCAATATATTTAAAATGTCATTTTTACCGAGTACAATAAGGGACCTTAATATTTACGATAGATCATTTCTGGGAAACTTAAACCATCACTGGGAAAAGTAGGTTTAGCACTTGTGTTAAATGTCAGAACATGCTACTAACATGAACATGCATTAGCTACTAACCCCGCATGAAATATTCGGCAAGAGATAGGTCCTGTATGACTTTGTACCTTGTATTCCTATTCACTAGTCGTATTAATAATACTAACCAGTAGTTGTAAATAGTATACTGTTCGGTAGTATGTCCGTTTAAGTAGCACTATCTGAGTTTATTGTCTGACCGCCCCACACCCTACTCCGTGCCATACACCCTAGTGGTGGCTTGCACGGCACTTCGTATATGTAGATGAAATGATTAAGACGGCAGGTCGAAGTTCCCAACGACACATAGCCATTTAAAAGTGTGTTATGTTATGAAAAAGGTTTTCAGCAATACTTCCGGACTAAAGTTTACAAATTTACCACTCCAATAAAGTCTTAAACCATTTATACAAAATAGGCCAACTAAAATCTGAGAGGAAATTTTTCCTCCAGCATTAATCGGAAATTTAATTAATTAAATTTCTTCTCAAAGAACAGTTTGAACGCCTACCCTAAAAAATTATTATCCAGAAGAATACAATATAATTTAGCTTAGATAAGTGAGTCATTATTGACGAATCACAATAACGGTTGAATACTTCCACCGGAAGGAAGCCTCAGTCGCAGGGAAAGGGTTAAATCTAATTTCCGAAGAACAAATGAATAAAAAATAAGATAAAAGGAGGTCATTTCCGCAACAATGAGAATTGAACGCAAGCAATCAGTGCTTCTAAAAACATTTCCGTCTCCACACTTTGTAAGCATATCTGAAAAATGATTCGTTAGAATTAAATAAATTCCTGTTCTTACTTACGTCACCGAAAAACCGGGTTAAAGCCTGGAGGATTTCTGAGGTTTTCCGGACTCATTTACTAACCCTTCTTTTTTCAACGAAATTTTCACTTCATCTATCAACAAATCGATTCATGTTTGTATATTTTCAATCCAAACTATAAGTTCAGAAAAAGGAGTTAAGTTTATACCATCATCACCCCGCAAAGTGGGGTGAAGATAGTATTTTTTTACTGATTTAAAGACTTTCGTTCATGATTTAAATAACACAATAAGTGACTTGAAGGAACAGCTTCTGTCAAAGGACAGGGTGATAGACGATCTATAGATCAAAGTTCACCAACTTGAACAGAAGCAATTGGACAAGCGTATAGAAATTACCGGAATCCAAACCAATGGTAGAGAAAAAACTGACGAATTGGTATCAAAAGTTGTGGATGTGGCTGGTGATGTGGGTGTTGCTCTAGACAAGGGCCCAATATTAGAGGTGTATACAATCCCGAAAACTGGGAATAAATCCAGTAAAATTATTGTTGAGTTTGCCAACAAATTTGTCAGACAATCAATTTTAAGCAAAAAAATTAACTTAAACAGTCCAGAGAATAGGAAGAAGTACTCAGAATCCAAAGTATATATAACCGAAAGCCTGACGTTATTTTTTCGTAATTTATCGTGGAAAACAAAATCTAAGGCCAAGGAGCATAATTATAAATATATATGGTAAAAGAATGGTAAAATACTTGTTAAGAAAAACGTCAAATAATCAAGGTAATAAGTGACAAAGATTTAAGTAAACTGTCATAGTTCTGAAGCTCTTCGCTTGTAACTTCAGTGTTTAGCCTAATAGATATATTTTTGTGGATTTGTTCTCTTATTTCATTTGAAAAAAATTAATTAAATCATAACAGTGTACATTGCATCACCTCACCTCCAACTTTTAGAAAGCTTGTGACCTGCTTATCCGAGTGTGATCATGTGATTCTTTGGTGATATATCCTTTTAAAAATCTTATCTAAATGATGAATTGGTCTCAAATTGTAAAAAAGGCTACCAACTGCTGTGATACATATGATATTCCACTTAACTCCTCCTTTATAGGTCAATTTAAATTTTCAATTTTGCACTTAAATATAAGATCAATGAGAAAAAACTGGTATGAACTCGATGTTATATTAGAGAGTATGAGGATGCACCTAAATTTTGATATTGTTGCTCTTGCTGAGGTCAATATAAGTGTAAACGAATATGATAATTACCTAATGCAAGGACACCAAAAATGCAAAAATTTGAGCACTAAAGGTAGAGGTGGTGGAATTATATTATATGTAAAAAATGGGTTAACTTACATGGAAAAAAACAGCATCTTCCACGGCATCTGAGGTATTGTATGGTGATGTTACAATTCAAAATGTTTGTAGTTAATTATTGGTAGTTTATAGACCTGCCAACTTAAAAGTGAAAGATTTTGTAGAATTTCTGAACTCCTTTAATGATATGGATAAAATGAAGGAATTTATAATTATAGGGGATATTAATATTACTATAAAAAGGAAGAGACAAAATGATGTAATTCATTGTAGAGAGTTAATGGCAGAAAAGGATTCCAAGAGATTATAACTGGATATACCAGGGAATGTATTATGGATAATAAGATTCATAAGAGTGTTCTAGATCATATTTACTATAGAGGAGACTTCATAGTAAAAGGTATGATTTTTAGGACCATGATATCAGGCTATTGCATGATAGCTGGAGGGTTCCATCCCATCAGATATAATTATACTAAGAGAAACTCTTCTTGTGAATTTAAAGAGAAAATAAGTTCCAGAACTGTATATAAGCTACTCTCACAATACAAGCGGGAAGATTTAACTAAAACAACGCCAGATTTAATATATGACACTGTGGTTGACATTTTTCAGGATATATATAAAACATCTAAAAAAACTATCAAGTTCAGGAGGATGGATATTAAAAAAGATTGGATGACCAACAATCTGCTAGATAACATATTATGTAGGGATAATTTGTACAAAAAATGGAAAAATACAACTTCTAACATATTATATAAAAGAAATTACCAGAACTGGAGGAACTTTGTAACAAAATAGTTGAAAAAAGCCAAAGAGAAATACTATAAGGAAAAAAATTATCAAGATAAGGGTAGTAAGATGAAAATATGGAGCACTATAAAAAGTCTCTCAGGGAATATAAAAAAGTCAAATACAGATGATGAGTTGATAAGATATTTTCCAAAAGGTAGCTCAATTAAATCTATTACCTCCAAATTCTCTGAGCATTTTGTTGTAGCAATAAGTAGCCTGAGACATAATTGTGGGACCTTATTTAACCCAATGTTTAGGGAGAGTCTTTTAAATAGTATGACAGTAGACTTGACCACAGTAAATGATATCTCCAAGATAATTAAAAATATGGAAAATAAACCTAGTGGTCATGATGGGATTAGAATGTCTGATTTGAAAAACTGCCCTAATATGCTACCGATACTAAGGAATATTGTCAATAACTCAATAATAGATTCCAAAAGCCCTGCAGGTTTAAAAAAAAGCTGTGATAAGACCAATATACAAAGGAGGATCCCATAGTGATTACAATAATTATCGCCCCATATCAGTTCTACCTTCTATATCAAAAATCACGGAAAGGTATACGGCAGATAAACTTTTAAACTTTCTAAATAAATATAAAATTATATCAAAATTTCAATTTGGTTTCCAAAAAGGTAAAGGGACTACACAGGCTATTGAAATGACGGTAAATAATATCCGAGATGGTATGGATAGAAGACTTAATAATATTGTATTATTCATAGACTTTAAGAAAGCATTCGATAGAGTAGATTATAATATTTTATTAAGAAAATTATATCGTATAGGAATATGTGGAAGTACCCACGCTTGGTTTACCAACTAGTTAAAGGAGAGAAAAATAGTCACAAAAATTAAAAATGTTTGTAGTGAGGAAAAAATATAGAATTTGGCGTTCCTCAAGGATCTATCCTCGGCCCTTTAATATTTCTGATATATGTCAATGACATTTTTAGTTGCAGTCGATCATGTCATTTATTGTTGTATGCAGATGATGCGGTGCTCATATCAAAACAAAAGGATTTAAAAATAGCCTTTCAGGGTATACAAAAGGAATTGAACAACATCAATAAATGAGTTCATGATAACAATCTTGTCATCAATAGCAAAAAATCAAAAGTTATGTTCATAAAACACAAGACCTCTGACATTAGAGGTATAAAATTAAAGATTCACTCACATGACTGTCCACATAACCCGGCACAGAGCTGTGATTGCCGAGTTCTGGAACAAGCTAACAAATATAATAATTGATCAAAATCTTAGCTTTGTTGACCATATTTGGAAAATGAATAACAAATTAAATTATATTCTCTGTCGATTTAGGTATATTTCTAACTTCCTAAACATAAATTGCGTTAAAATAATATAGGCCCTGGCTGAGAGTATTCTCAGGTATGGTATTACAGTATGGGGATCGTCTGGTCTAAACAGTATTAATAAACTGAAAAATAAACAGGAAAAATTTTTGAAATGTATGCTAGGAGCAGAACCAAAAAATAGTTATAAAATTAATAAAATGAATATTTTTCAACATATGAATATCTTGCCTGTTGATAAATTTTATAAATATGTCCTTATTGTAAATTTTTACTTCATCAACAAGTATAAAATACCAGATCTAAGTAAACAAGGCATTGCGCTGAGAGATAATAATTAATTCAAAATTAAAAGATACTACACATATCAAGGAAGTAGAATTCTGGATATATCGGTACCAACACTTTTTTTATCAATTACCAACTTGTCTTAAAGAACTGACCTCAGTCAGTGAAGAAAAAAATTGTGTAATTTTAGCAGAATAAAAATGTAACTGTGGATAAAACTTATAGACTAAATACCAAAACATATTATGTTAAAAAATGAATAGTAAAAATATTTTAAAATATAACGAGACACCTGCCGAAAAGCCAAATTATTATTGGCTTAGCAGGACCAAAAAGAGTTTCTTTTAATGTTAAACATAACCGATTTTTTAATGTACAATTTTGATGTAATGATTTTTATGTAAAATATTGATAAAAACTGATTTCTTTTTTATGTACAATTTTGATGTATCTGATTTTTATGTACAATCAAATGGCGTTTCAAGTGTATTATTTTTCATATTGCAACAAAAAAAATTGTCAATAGACATTATTTCATATAAAAATGACTCGACGTAATGTGGATATATTAAAAATATTTGAAATATACAAGTAGGCGGCTAAACTAACTGAAAAAGAGGCATTAGTACTATTAAATGATACGCTTAATGTAATTACTTTCAAACCATTTTGAGTATAACGGACGAAAATTTTAACAAGATAACATATACAATTGGCTATGGTTTTTTCACTTACATATTGAGTAATCCCCAGGAAATATAATTCAGAATCATTCGACTAAGTTTGTTTCAGTTTTTATTTGACTTTTTTCAGACACGTTGTGTCTCCTTCAACCTTGAACCTAACCACCATCATCATTTTTACTAATGCGGAGAAATTCACAGAATGGTTTACTTTGAGAGGAATATCTGTCAGGTTCATGAATTGACGCCAAATTTCTTTGACTCATATTTAAACCCGCGTAAGTTAAATGTGCCTATGTATTAAATATTAAACCAGGTGAATGTTAGCCCACAAATATTTGGGTGAAGACCCTCGGGAGAAGAGTAAAAAACAGAGTTCAAAACGGAATATTGAAACGAAGCAAATACAATTGCGATTTAAATTCAAAGACGAATAGAGACCATACATCAGTGACACAAAATTAACCTCGTCACTATGTTCGACGATCACCATTGCTACCCTGTCGTTTTGACTCGCAAGTGTAGTCTCCTAAACACGCCATTGTGATCCCTTCAAGCGGGGAAAAAATATGCTTTTCACAAATCCGGGGACTTTATCTGGTTTTGGGGGAAGCAACACTATAAATAAACCCGTCGGAGAGGAATGAAAACTCTTTTTTCGAAAAATAACAAAGGACGACTCTCGACATTTTTTTTCTCCCCATTCCCCCCTTCCTCTTCGCCACTCTGGAAACTGTCACTCGCAGCTCAACCGGTAGGTGGCTCTGATTCACGTGGGCGCCACCGTCACAATCCCGTGTGAAGCCGATTCTATCGATCATCTTCGCAATCCGCCGTCGTAGCATCCCCACTCTGTCCCTCGCCCCCCCCCCCCCACACCCTTTCGCCGCTCCTTTTCCCCGTTCCCCACACTCCATCCCAAACTCCCATTCCACTGCGCACCGGAGATAGCCCGCACCCCAAAGCACCACTGATTCTTCCTCCTCCTCACACCCCTGCACCATATTCAAGCCTTTCCTCCTACCCCCTCCGCTCACTTACTTACTCCCCCGGCCCTCACCCCAATTCTCCGAAACCAAACGCCCAACCGACCAGCACTCCGCGAACAATTTCCCCATTTTACCACCTCCCATCTCTTCCCCATTTAACCACCCCATTTTACCATCCCTCCACGCCCCATTTTACCACATTCTCCTCGCCCCATTTTACCATCCATCTCCTCTATGTGTTTTACCACCTTCCCCGTATTCCATTTTACTGTTTCTCTTCTCTCTATCTGTTTTTCGGTACGACCCCTAAAGCGCCGCACACTTTTCCCAACCGTCAGGGTGAGTGTTGAGGCGGCGTGGGAGGCCTTCTTCCCCACAGACTCTGCCTAACGTCAACCCCCGCCGCAGCTCCACACTCCTCCTCCCCCTAAGCTTTCCCCTCTTGATTCTTTACTCCGCCATTCCCATCCTTTCCAGCTCGTCTCGTTCTCCTCCCCCTTACCTCTACAGTGCTCTTTCCAGTCAGCTGTTAATCATAGGGAGATGTGCGGAGAAAAGGAAAGAAGGCGGGGATACTAAAAACCCCTTCACCTGTCATCGCTTATCCCTCTGCGAGGATTCCTTTCGTCGGAGGCCTTCCAACCGTGAGATATAGAGGGCGAGAGAAGACGTGCGTTGTTGTGTCCTCGAAAATTCGCGTTTCCGACGTTCCTAAAACGACCACTCTTCGCAACTTGGTCCACGGGGCACAACCCGTTCTCTACGCGCCACCGCAGACGTCCCTTCTCGTCGGATTTTGCGCCGTAGTCGCATTACCGCTTGTTTTTGTTTTACGTAAATGTTCTCTGGGGAGAAATTTGAAATGCAGAGTCGAGATATTTTTTAGTGCAGCCATCCGAAAGGGGGAAATTGCGATTACTGTGCCGAACCAATTATAAATTTGCATATTCAATTGGCCTCAACGCAGTGATTACTGTATTTTCAAATCCTAGTTTATTTACAGTGGCCTTATTCGTCAAAGGCAGTTTATTTCTAATGAATCAATTGGAGATAAAAATCCATTAGATTAGTATTAATCGGTTTTCTTTTGAGAAAACAGCTGACTTTAATTCTCGTTAAGGGTACACGGAAAAACTCCAAAAAACTCTAAAAAATGTTAGCCACAATTTGTACGCTATGTTATTTAAGCTCACAGGTCTTTATATACGTTAAGAGTGGGTAAAATAAATATTAACTGCATTATAATATTAGGTAAAATTAAATACATTTCGAAGCATGAATTACGGCCATAAAGCCAACATTCGCTGCCAATAGCACCACACATAGAAGACTCACGTGGTCTTTGCTTAAAATAAGCATTCAATCGCTTTACTCTCACAGTTTCCATTCATTATGAAGATCACACAAACTAAATGTACACAACTGTACTTCATTATGAGTAACTCTTTTATCCCTTAGGATTCACCAACGCAAGCAATGTGCTTTTAGTTTTGAATTCATATTAGCTCCAAGTGCATTTTAATGTAGACTTTGGTGAATTCAGAAATCGAAAATAAAATTGGCTTTTGATTTCTCCAAAAGGACAAAACCTACGTTCGCAATTTTTGGATGATTAACCCTGAATAATTTTCTTTCACCTTCAAAGGGGATACATTTTCAGTTGAGCTGCGTATTTATAATGTAACTTATTCGCAAGGAGCTCGTCCACGTCAAGCAACAATGGATGCAGGCGTCGTCGATATCCACATCTGTATAAAATGCATTGAACGTATTATACTGTACTTTCTAGGAGGAATACGCTAATCCCAAAACCAATGTCTATCTTCCATGCATTACCAACAGCAGTGAAAAAGCTATGAACTCTGATTATGGATAACAAATAACAGAACATCCCCAAAAGATTATTCTGCTTACATTATTTCCGCATGGGAACAATCCTTTTCTCGTTTTCTTCGCTTTCTTGTTTAACAACGCCATTCTCTCATGGTCTCGGAGTACATGCAACACTTAAAAGGCATCAGAAAAAAGGTTTTGCAGCACTTCATATCAAGTTACATTGTCGCTGACACATCTGGTACTGCGCATAAAGCCAAGAGAAGATAATGAAGTATGAGGCACACCGGAGTGCCCTCTCAAAACGCGGCTGAACCAAAGAGGGGAATAATAAAAGGATTAAAATAAAAATTTCTTACAGCCTCAGGGTGTTTTACTGCGATGCGAGTGAAGCTGTAGAGACGAGTTTTTTTTAGATGAAAGAGACAGAACGGCACAAAAGAGTTTTGAAACTTTGAGAAATTGAATCTCTGCTCCCTGAGGAAAATCAAGTTAGCCATTGAATTGAGGCAGGGATAAAATGTCACGCCGAAGTTTATTGATCATTTTGTACATGACAAAAACACAAGGGGAAAAAAAGGAAGGGAGATAAACAAACGAAAAGTATAGAAAGAGGCAAATCAAGGTTGCGTGACTAGATGAAGATACCACTGACTCAATTATCATCGTTTTTTATTTAAATCCAAGGGAAAATACGGATTTAAAAAAATCAGTCCGACGAAAATCCAACAAATTGAAAACTTTTTACCCAAAAAAAAGTTTGAGTTCGACTAAAATACACTCTTGTTTCGTCAAAAATTCAGCTAAAACGACGAATCCAAGTGGCAAACAAACAAGTGAGTTATCATAATTTGTATGTATAAAAATTACTGATACATGCCAAATGGAAAATATAATATTCTTTTAGCCATGCGAGGTGGTGAACACGCACGATTTAAAAAAGGCTGATGAAATCAAGTTCGCACCTCCCCGCGCCAATTAGAGCCATTCAGACGTAAGAATAAAACAGGACAGAGATGTAAGACCATCCCTTGGACAGAGATGTAAGACCTTCCCATGGTCATAATGTGAATGCAGTTGTCTCGCTAAATTGAATAAAGGAGAATATGACTCAGAAATTAGAATCATTATTGGAAATAAGGCGAATACTACGTCTCACGAAATTTCAAAGTTGTTAAGCTCGGCTTCAGGACAAAACAGCTCCTTATTTATTTCCCCTTGCAGCTAGGAAACGCGAAATAAATCTAATTTAAAAGAAATCGAATAGACGAAGGCGCGAAAGAGCGAGGACTATACATATGGTAAACGAATCTGGGAAAATAATCAAGAATTAACTGATTCTGCCTAAAAATTTCAACAGACCTGTGTTCAGATACGGTACCTAATTTAAAGATGTCAACCGATATCAAATACCCTCTTCCACATTAAAGGCAGCTAAACATGAACGAAACGCATTTCTTATGTGCAATTATATGAAATTGAAACATTCAATACGCTTAAAAACCTCCTCCAAGCGCATTTGAGCAATAATGAATAACCTGTGATGAATATTATGCATCTCATCTTGATATCGTAAAATGGGTAATGGTTTCAAAAATATTTTGTCTGTCTGCAGAATTTACTTGAAAAATACATGAAACTAGATTAATACTAAAATTTATTACTTTACCTTTAACTAGGATATTGTTGTTCACGACGGACAAAGGAAATATCAGAAATAGAAGATATTCTTACCTGGAAGAGATGGAAAATAGGGATAGAGTTCATCATTAAAACACTTTGAAAAGCTTAGTAATAATATGATGAATACAATAGACACAATGAATCCATACCCATTTACATAAATATACTGATATACGTGTAAATATCATGTGAGGAAAGAATGTACTAGCACTGTATGCGTTCCTGCAATACGCAAATCAATGAAACATCGTTAGACCAGGCTTGAATATGGATAGACGGTGCTTGTATCCGTCCGGCTCCTCTTCCGTCCGGCATCTGTATACAAATGGCATCCAATAGGGGCACAAGCTTAGCTATCGAAGTATGTTACACTAATATGCAACCACCTCATGAATTCTGCCGATAGATGAAACCGTCTCATGGCATTAACTCTATTCCACCAAAGTAATGGAAAACAAAGGCATAGGGAATGAAAATAATATTTCCGTTTTTCTTCAAAAAGGAGCGGTGTTGTATGCAAAGGAAAAGTTCTGAGAAACAACGTCTTGAAAAAAGAAACCTTGGGACTACGGGATTTAGGCTAGCGATGTAACTTTGTTTTCATATTCACTGAAAAAAAAGTGCATACGCTCTACTGCTAAAACGGATTGGTGCTTTAGTTTTGCTGAATCAGCAGATTTTATAGCTGTGGAGGTATGTAAGATACTGTACAGTCAGTTGCATTAAGCTGGGTACCTGTAGATTTATAGCAGACGGTGTTTAGATGCACAGCGAAATGATTTGGTTGGTAAGCTCATCCGGTGAGCTGTACAGACTCGCTTCCAACTTGAGTCACGTGACTCGGCTCCGTCGCTTCTTAGCGGACCTATGGTTGTCTCATTCCGCCATTGTTTCTTTCTAGTGCAGAGTGAACCACGAGGTCAACATCGGGAGGTTCACCTCGGGTGATAACTTGAAGCCATAACAGAGATTTCAGGCGAAAATACCAAAGATACCGGTGGAATTGCTTTTCTCAAGTCTGGCGGATGCGACGTGTAGTACTGTTGCTGGATCAAACTGAGCTTTTTAATTATTTGCTCTTAGTCTATCAGTGTGCAGTGGTACTCCGTAGTGCTTCATGAGTGTTTTATTCAACGAAAAAGGAAGAGCTAGTGAGATGATTAGTGTGGTTTTGAGCGTCGTAAAGTGGTTATCACCTCTTCTTCATCTCGTTTTATCAGTGCTATGCCTCACAGCATTATAAAGTGCATAAATAGTTGTGTGTGTATGGACTGTTTTTGAGGGTAACGATTGCATTTTTAAAAATCATTGGACGTTAGTGCTCTTTATTTGTGTTTTTAGATGATTTCTCTACGAGATAAGAGCCCATTTTAAATAATGTGTCTAGTAGGTAGCCTCGTAAACAATTTACAAGTGCATATTGGTTTTCGTGACTACTGCATCAAGTGACGTGCTTCAGAGTAATAAACTCGAGTATATTACTGTTTGTTGTCGTAGAAATATGTCTTACATTGATATAAAGACGTCCCATTGTTATCGTATTGAATTGTAATGATTTCGCTCAGGTAATGATTGTAATTGCAAATATGTTTACATCAAAGCGCTGATATGTTTACATTCTGCCGTAATTCTATTTCGTTTCGTTTTTGTTATGGTTGCAGAACGTTGTTATGGTTCACGCAGAAAAATGTTTTCTTCCAATGCTTCAACAGTGTATCGCATCATATTTTATGTTTTATCTTGTAAGTGGATAAGTTAAATCAGTTTCGTTTTATTTTATGCTCAGAAAGGATTCATGAAGGGACAAATAGGTATCCAGATTAAATAGTGACAATGTTCGCTGTACCGTGTGCATGTTCGTTTTTCGTTTACAGAATGATGGTTAGTTTGTGAATGTGAGTATTTTTACATTTTCTGTGTAAATGGCAGATATTATCCATTAACTAGAGGCAAACATTTTCCATTTTGAGTGTTTTTATATTGACGGAACGGTGAAAACCTCAAGAAAGTACTGTGATTGTTTGAATATAACTGATACCATAATTTTGTGCGAGTGGATGGAGTACGTTAAACTTTGATGTGGTGAAGCTGCAGTGTGTCCAATTGATTTTATGAACGATCTGTGCAAGTTTGTGGTGTATTACTACGTGTGGCAAAAATAAAGTTTATAACAAGCACGTATTCCCGATTTTTCTATACATTCAGCTTCATTGTTTCTATGGCAGTCGCTACCTACAATTATGTACTCCGATACGATAGTGGCGATAATAGCATACTAGGTTAGTAGCTCAGTGGAAAGGCTCTAAGAATACTATTTTTTCGTATGCGAGTAAGATCTCTTAGTAGCTGACTAAGTTAGTCACCTACTAGCACCTTTTTGCTGAAATCTATGGATACGGCCGTACGGGTCTATGTTTGACGGTAAGTATCAACTGCGAAATGTTTTTTATTATTTCCTACTAGAACTCTTCAACGGAACAAATTTTTAAGCAAAACGTATTAAATAAGTTAGTAGCATGCGTTAGGTAAAATATTTTTCATTCCAGTATTGAGATATTTTTCATTTCATGTGATTAAACTTGTTCAAAATTATCCAGTATGCAGCCAAGTGTAATGCTTTCAGATTTATTCGACATCGCATATACTACTTCCATTTTTGTGATGCACAGGAAAGTTATTTTTTCTGAAGAAGTATTTTATGTATAAATACATACATATTCGAAATATACCGTAGACCAGCTAGAAATTTAACAGATCATCGGCAATATATCTAGCTAGTGGCTGATCTGCCTAGCTGGTGTTATATGCGAAGCAATCGGTTAGCTACTCCATATGGCTGGAGAGCTATACCGTATTGCCGTCTTCCTAGAAATATCTATTTAGACGGATTAGATGGCTCTGCTAGAAATTTCTCACTGTATAGCTACACGTCTAGCTGTCCCATATACTGCTAGATATTCTGGCTATACAGCTAGAATTATAGCTGTACAACCAGAGTTTTTTCTCAGTGTTTCACATCCATAGTTTTGATGCAAGATCTCCTTAGTGGTTATAACTAGAGAGAACAACAGAAAATTGAAGATAGTTCTTGCTTATAATATCCTCTTTAGACAGAGATGACAATAAGTAATATGTCTATGATATTATTCCGGAGTGTGTCTAATTTTAGCCACAAAGAATTTCAAAACTGATAGCCAGGTTTCTAAATTAAGGATTTCAATTTTGTGTATTATAAAGTTTGATGTACGATATATCCTTGCTCCTGGCTTACTTGATTCATAAAAATTGCCGAAAGGATTAATTCAGTTATGTTACAGAGATACCAATGGAAATTGGTAGAAATTAATTTTTTATCTTTATTAATTAGATGCTGCTATTCGACATTTTATCCTTATATTTAAAAAAGCGTTTCAAATAGCAATTTTACTCGTAAATATGAGAATACATTTTTAATACTTTTTTGTAAAATTAAGTCATATAAAATTAATTTATCATGCAGTAATATTATCAATAATACTTTAAACGCAATTTCCAATACTTTTAATGCAGATTTCCTGTTATGCACGAGAAATAATAACAAAATTAGGAACGCAGGACCTACGGGAGGGTTTTTATCGGGTCTCTCTATGGAGGAGAAGGAGATGAAAAAGTAAAGCATCATTCAAACGATAGCGGAAAGGAAGTAGCATAGAGTAAATGGGCGGTGAGACGTGCAAGCTCTCAATCCACAATAACGCCAGAGCGTAATAACAGGAGTCGCTGGAGAGTCGAAAACCTTGCACGCTTTCATGTGCACGTTATTAACCATTCCACAAGGACGGGAAATCATCACGCCTCTCGTAACTTGAAGGATGAGTGCGCATGCTCCGGACATAAACCCTTTATCTCGACCCTTCCCCTCTCGTACCCTGCCCTCTTTCTCATTTCCTCCACCATTTCCCCTAGGCAGTGGGCCACACCGCTACCCCTTTAAGAAAGCCATAATATCTTGGCTTCCCAGCATCCCTCGGACCCCACCCTTCAGGGTTTGACCCCAGTCCGTAACCCAAAAAAACCACGCTTGCCCTTTTCTCGACCAATACCCTGGCGGGTCGTCGCTATATCCGAGTGGGCCACGCAAAGAACGCCGCTTCCTCCTCTCCACGCATGGAAGTACGTAGCTGAAAAAATCAGGGTCTGACTCACACAGAGGCACGCAGCAGACCTTCCTTTACCTTGCTCGTGAATGCACCCAAAAACGAGTTTAATATGCGGGTCTTCTCGATGGTCGAGGTGGATAAACCCTTTCATTCATGCGAGATGAAAAAAACATTCACCACATACACCAACAGCCGGCCGCGGTGGAGGCGGGATTGAGTGTTTACCACACAATTCCGAGGGCTTCTTCAAATCCAGCCGTCTTTATTTTTCCAGAAAATATTGAATTGAGTCCGTATCTCAATTGCTGCGCTAAATTTTTCCCCGACATGCGAACGGATATTAGCAAAGTAAGCAGCTACCGACAGCATAATAAATTAATACACCACAAATAAATGTGATTTCCTAGCTGAAAAATGGAAAAGATAACATGTTACAAGAGGTATAATAAGGTAGATGAAAGTGAGAGAGTACACACGATACATTTTCTTACGGAACTAAACACGCTATGAGGAATGACGCTAGCATAATACACCCATTGTAATAGGAGGAGGCTGATGACTGGCCTGAGAAGAGGCTAGCAAAGATTTAAATGGAGTGTAGCGTTGTATGAGGCAGAGACATGGACTGGGGATAAGAATACGAGAATAGACTGCCAGCGTTTGATAAGTAGACAAGAGGGGGAATGGAGAAAGAGAGTGGGCTGCTCAGGAAGATAAACAAAGAGGTGCATGGTTTGGAGGGAGAAAAGGAAATGACGAGAAGGCACAGAAGGTGGCTGCAAGTAATAAGGAGCGAAGAGTTGCTGAGGGTGAGATAGAGGAAATTTTGGCACAAGGAGAAGGAATAATATATATTCTAAAGGTTTTATGGACGGGTTGATGAGAGGTCAGATGTATGGTGAGACAGAAAATTATTGTGTTAGTAAGTAGAGGCCCGCACCAACTAAAACCTACAGTATCTTAACTCTATTCTATTTCACCCAATATTTACCGGTAGATACACTAATAATGATAATGGAATGTGCAGATAAAATATAATATTTTAGGTAAACAAAAATTGTGAGACGAGTGGAGTAAAATTGGAAGATGATGATTGGGCTTCAATAACTGACCTATGATAAAAATAATTGAAACAGTTAAAGTCAGCAAATCAGGGACGATAAGTGTGGAGTTAACGATGAAATATTTGCAGAAATGATATCAACACTGGTCAACTCAAAACGAACCTCTCCAGCAAACTCATATCGCAACTTGATCTTCCTCCATCTTCTTTCTGTTTAATTGATTGTTCCATTTCGCTCTCCTCTGGTTCAAAGATTTGTTGATGCCTCATATTGATCCGATAATTTGAAGCTGTAATTTGTATGAATACCTATTTCATTACCGTCACCTTTCAATAGTCGAAGTTTTTCCGGTCATATTTTTCCATTCTGGAGCGTTGCTTTCTGTAGCTGAAGGGAAGTTTCTCATCTAGTGTCTTGTACTTAAATCATGAAGACAGCCCGCATTATCAATGCTTATTCAAACCAACTCAATAACTTATTCATTCTTACTTCCATATTAAGTGGAGCGGTCTAGGTCTCGAGAATTCGACCAGCGCTAGATTTTGAATTGTCCTGAATCTGTACGTAAATTTGAGCGACAGTCGTGAGTTGGTTCTTTATTTAATTACAGTGCAGTGGAGTCAACTCCAAATGTAACACAAATATCTTTTTAAAATGTTTTCTATCAAATAGACAGACACACATTAGAGCCCGAACAACAGAGTCAGTCAAAATGTAAACGAGAACTTCTGAAATAGGGAATGTGTTGCATTCCTCCCTTTTTGATGGTAATCAGAGCAAATTAAATATGTTCACTATTCGCAGTTTATATAGAGACCATAGGGCCCTGAGACCTGGGATAGCGTGTCCTTCCCTTCCTCAGGCATGTTGTAAAGTAACTTCACTCGTGGCCGCCACGTTGGGGTTTGACACCCCAAGCTGTCGCCTCGCGGAGGACAGACGTTGCGTAGACACCTTTCACCAGCATCGTTAAAATTCTTCTTGTCGGAAAGGAGAGATCAAGGTCAACTCTATCTTTTAAGGTAAACGTTTGCAAAGGTGTTTCTCAAGGTACAGGTTTATAACACCACCAGATGATAAGAAACTTGCTTTTTCTCTCGGCAAAAACAACCATCAAAATATGGATTAGTTGCAACCACATCATCAAACCACGTCCGATCAAAAAATAACCATATTTGAACTACCTATACCATTTTCAAGGATCAGCGCAAGGAAATCAATAAAATGTAAGAACCAAGTTATCCCTGGGAATGAGTTCTAATGCTCTCATTTTTTTTCCAGGAGTCTTCCAATACTACCGTAATGCAAAGTGCATTATGAAATCAATGCCTCTACAATTTACTGCCGTGAAATTAAAATTTTACATTCAGAGGCCTCACAGCCAAAATCCGAATGAGGCCAAGAGGTAAAATTTACTTAAGTTCCCGACTGTTGGAAGAACATCCAATCATATATCTCGAAAAAGCGGCCAGTGTAAGATGAGAAGGTTTTAAGATTACCTTATGACAAACGATACAATAATATGACGTTAATCTAAGACAAGTAGCAAGGTACACTAGAACAGGAGACTTCAAAAGTTTTTAAGTAGTTAGCAATAAATTTTCTCATTAAGTTTTCGAACAATTCATACGACAGCTATTTTTTAGACTTTTAGCGTGTAGTCTCCGCATTGAAATAGTTCCGTACTTTAGAAATTACCTCATATTTTTTCGAACACGCCGGCGTTATTTAGGTACCTTAGTTTTTACAATTAAATCACTACCCTATCATCTTGCCTTTTTTAGTTTTTAGTTTAAGTCTTGACCGTGGCGTTGGCTCAATTAAATTTACATCTTTCCCCAGGGGAACAATCTTCGAATATTAAGAATGACGTTTTCACGTTTCGATCGCATCGTCATATTTATTTTACTGATTAAATTACTGTCGTAAAATAGTGGAAAAGAGTCCTAATGTATTTGTTATAAAAATTAAATAAATTATGAAAACTTCAATATTATTTTTGCATTTGCTACTATGAATTTTTAGACAACCAATTCCATGTACACCGTGTATGAGTTAATCAGCGTTCTTGGGAATTAGAAAATATGTTGAGAGTATTTCCCGTTTTCAATAAATATCTGACTTTCCTTTTAAGGAGGTAATTATAGTCTCCAAAATAACATATATATTCGATAGCATTTTTCAAGGGATTAGATGTTAAGAGTGAGATAGTTATTTTTTGTTTAACTTTGTGGAGAATAAAATTGGGAAACAAGCTGGTGTGGTGGAAAGAGTACTGGCTTTCTATCCAGAGGGCAAATCCTGGCATAAGCGGAGATTTTTCAGAAAATTCCGATCCTTACATGGGTGCTGTTTGGAAAGTACAGTACATCAGATGGGACGCTTAATCGTGGTTCCATTGGTGTCTTATGCTTACAGTAGGCTAATTTCAACGCTGGATTTCTCATTTAAGTCTTACCCTACCAACCTACTAGCCAATAACTCATGACGCAAATGACCTTACATGATGAAAATGACCTTACAGTGGGTTGCCTCCCCTAATTTTAAGGCACTGAATGTTAAGAATGAGATAATCATTTCATGACTTTCGTTCTTTTCAACTAACCTTGAGAATGATATCTCTTCCTGTCTATTTATACGTTAAGTTCGGTGTTAAAATACATTGCATCGACTGACTGATAAAGAGAAAAAAGAGAGTAAATGAATGCCCTCAAATTGAAGGTTACTCATTTCACAACAATAATCTTTTTACGTCGTAGCCTCCGTCTTACGAAAAAAATTAATATGGGGTTTCTAGTTCAGTTTATTAAGGGAACATACTAAAAATACAGAGGCGGATAAACGCGGAAACCTCACCCCCAATAGGATATCACAATTATAGAACACAAAGGAATCTAAATAGGGCGAAAATGAGTAAGTACAAGGAAATTTCGATTTGTCCACGAATGTTATGAATTTTCAGACCAAGGTTTCGACCAAAATGGTCATTATAAAATCCTATACAAACTCTTCGTTTGCTTAATTATGGAGTGCCACAAAGTGACATTTCACCACACTAAGTGTTGTATGAAATAAATAGAGGGTCTCCACCGAACGAATATTATCTGGGTGGGAAAATTCTTCAAGGCTCATGGTAAGGCCTCACGCAGAATATCTCAAAAATGCCAACACTGTACAATTCTCAAGGAATCCCGTTTGCTGTTAAAAAAATATCTCAACTGGAGGTAAAACCGTGAAGTCAATCGGCAAGTGGGATAAAAAAGTACGATTGAGACTCATGCATCGGCAGAACGAATAAAAAAGGGAAGTATATTTTTTTTCGGAACGACCTGACCACTGAAATCGCGCTATTTTTTTTTATTCCAAAGACTTCCGACCGTCGAGCTTTCTGTTTATTTTACACGGCTGGTGATTTCCAATTTCGTGAACCGAACAGAGAGAGGGAGAGACTGACATCAGAGGAGAGTGGCACTCGAAACCGATCGATTGAATTTGGCGGAAAACATGCGAAACTAAATCCGAAACATGACAAACTTATATTTAGGTGGTATTTCAGCCGGGAAACTCAGGTGGAAACGCGTCGGACGAGATTGTAATGGCATCAGCTGCACGTGTTACGGCCATCCCCGTGCTCCGGCCCTCGTAGCTAGTGGGTGAGTGGGCGGTCCGACGCGGCCAGGCTCGGGAAGGGAATATGACACGTGTTCCCGTCATATCCAACAGGCCTGAGTATTAGCATGCTGACTAGTCCTTGTTTCCGGTCCCGTGAGCAGCAGCGGGAAAAGACACGGAAATAAAAAAAGTCCCTCTCACCCTCCAATTTAATGTGCATTAGCAGCACTTACTCCATCACATGCCTAGCGCAGAATGTGCTCTTAAACTAATGTTGAAAATTGTAATCCCGACTCATTATTCGTCTCAAACATAGCCTTTCTGCAGCACGAAAGATGCTGAAGCCGTTAAAAAATTGCCTTTAATTCTATAACTAAGGATGCATTTTGAACTATTACGTTTTCCAACAGCGGTAAAAAGGAACTGGCATACATAAAAAGTATAAGATAATAAATTATGACAAATGTGATTGAATATTAGACCCAATTTCAGGTTATATGACTCGGCCCGATTTTAGCTTTTATCATCCAAATATATGGAATGGCATTTGTAGAATATTTAAGGCTTTATAACTGTATATTAATGTCTTATTACATGGTAAAGAAGCTGTATAATATTTAAATTGTTCAGTGTTTTGTAATGTAGTCGGTGAAAATATGGCTAGAAAATATTCGGCTTCAAAAAGTGTTCTTTTTTATAATCAAGTGAAGTGTATTTAGATTGGCACTATGGCCTTAAATCCTCGAAACGGGAGATAATGTTTGAAAACGTGAATCATGATCTCAACATAAAGCTCTTTACTTTTTTGAGAGAGAATATCCCAAATCATACCGCAAAATTCGTTTCATTAAAAATAATTTCTTCTAGCTTGACACAAACAGTACTACCAACAAATGGTTTTCGTATTTCACCAGCAATGACAGAAGAAACGAGAAAAGGGTGATGCCTCATCTTCATTGGAATAGAACTACCAAAATCGTCAGAAAGCAATAACATATGGCACTGTCAAAGACTTGAAGCTTGTTTGAGTGCTGCTCGAGGAGCAAGTTTGCGCCGCCCACTTCTTCCCGACACCAAAACAATCTCGGTCGGCGAAAATCTTTTCCACTCAGACAAACAAAAAAAAAATATTTCGCTATCAAGAAAGTGGGTGCCTTCTCTAGGGAAAAAAGTAACTGTATCCCGGTGCGGGATAGAACACCACTGCCCGGCATCGTGAACCTCATCCGACGTAGTGTCCGCCGACCATACCATCCAAAAAATATAAAAGGGTAGGGAAAGGAGAATTCGCTTGTTTCCTGAACGCTCACCGGCAATAATAATGCGCCATGATTTCAGAACATACCCTTGCCTCGAAAGTCACCAACCGACCAATCCCTTTCTTTTATCCATTCCTTCAGCTCGCGAAGAAAAATATCCGCGATCTCCCTCCCGCCCTCTCAACCCCTTCAAAAAAGAGTGCCCCGAGAAGGGTTATTGGACAGAATATGAATGGATATTTCTACGACGTCCTGAATTTCGTCGCTGAGCTTTAAAAACATGAACGTAAGTGAGGCCGACGTCTGTTGAGGAGCAGGAGTGAGGTGGAGGAGGGAGGTAGAGGTTGAGGAGGAAAAATGGTTTTGGATAAGGAGGGTAGGAAGGGAGGGGGGGAGAGAGAGAGGTTATAAGGGTTAGGGAGTTGGATGAGATGGGCCGGGAGGGGGAGTGGGGAAAGTTTGAGGGAAAAGAGGGCGAGAAAGGGGTGACGCCGGGGAGGAGGAGGGAGAGGAGGGGGAAGGAGGGGAGGGAGAGAGAGGGAGGGGAGGAGGTCGACACTCGCAGATCGATAGTGAAACAGCGCCCATATTCGGCAAAGGACGGCACTTAAAGAGGACTTTTCTATTGCGTCCATATCTTCCCGCGAATGGACGTGACTCCCGATGCTCCCATTCGGAGGGGGTCGCGGCACGAGAGGAACGAAGCACCGTTAAAATGTTTGACTTAAAGCTTTCGGCCCGACGACGGCTGGGGAGTTCGTTAAATGTCGCGGGTGACTTGATCCTTCCTCGCGCGTCCTCACGAATCAAAAAGGCCCGTCCATTGACGAGTATCGCCGCTGTAACCTATCCACCGAGCACGCGTTAAATTAGTTTATCGCGTGGCTATCCTCCTCCGGCGCTGATTCGTAAACAAGCCGGGCTCACCCGTGCGTTCCCAAGCGACCAAATGACTAACTCAATAAAGAGAAGCGTGATAAAAAACACTAAATACACTCGGCTGATTCGAGACTTTAAAGAGACGGGATAAAAACAGATAGGCAGTAAGTTAAGACGAAGAAAGAAATTGTTTTGTTTCATAGAGATCTGCGCCTTTAAAAATACTAGGGGATTTTTATGACATCAAAACTAGCTAACGCGTTAGATTAACCAAATAATAATAATTAATTACGATCAGTTTCGTCTCAAAAATGACATTTTCACCTGAAAGAGGAATGGATGAAGATATTTTTCGTTAACATAAGACGTCATGGATGTAATGAGGACTGGTTTAGTGACAGAGAAGGTATCATCACTTATCAAGCAAAACTATCCAATTTTTCAGTGAAGAATTACAAGAAAAAGGCTGAAAGAAAAAAAGCTTAATGATAATATTCCTAATGAGAAAGGACAGAATTATTGGATCCATTAAGAGAAGTAGCACTTTCATGAAAAAAATTGATAGAAGGTAAAAAGCTTGGGAAGAGTGGACAGGGAGAAACAGTAAAAATTCTGATGGGAGTAAAAATGAAGATTTATGCATTTACCGCTAGCTACTAGGAGAATGGACATGAAAGCCGCGAAAACCAATCTTTGAATTGATAACCGCCAACGATATTATGAAGTTCGTCAATTTTGAGCAATAAACCATCGAATTCAAATACTGGCGTATTTGATGGGAAACATGTAGTAGGATAACGATGTGGACCCCTTCTCGATCGCTTCTACCTTCCTCAAATCTGACATTAACTCTATCACCGAGTGTAATTCTTATGGCCCAGATGTTCTTGGCTCAAATTCCAACTGGTAATGAACCGGTTTTCATTGTCAGTAAAATCTCAAAGTATGAGCAGTGATATAGACGTCATAAGAGGAAAGTCAGTGTCTTCGTTCACTATTATTCGTGAAACGAGAAATGCGAGCGTAGTCTTGTTAGCAGGGCTCCAATTTCCGTAGCGATCACATGCCACGATGAGGGTTCTAGAGTAATCTTGGCATACATGCCACCACTAATAACCCTGAGGCCGAACTATCTCTCCTCTCTAATACAAACTGAACTGATTCTGTTTATCCATCTCGACACTCCACACTTAAGCACTGCATCTATAGATTCTCATTTTGGGAAGAGCCTAGTCGTATGATAACTTTCTGAATAATCCCATTTCCTGATCGTAACTTGAGAGAAGAGCCAAATCACTTTGAACAAATCATTATCATTTTAATAAACCGGACTCCCAGTTGCAAAGATGGACATAAAGAGAGCTGCAAACAGAGTATGCGCAGGTATCTAAAATCTTTCTCATAAGACATCACCGCAGTACCTTCCACTTCAGAACATTAAATAATGTTTCGTGAAATGAATACCCGCGGTACTTCTTTTACCAACTGCAACTCTTCAAGACGACTGATTTACCTTTGAGGAGACTATTTCCCTGACTTGAGAAATATATCGGTGCACTCTTCAAGTGCGCTCTGGCTAAAATAAATCTGCAATCTGCACTGATATTTAGTCAAGCATATTGTACCCTCAGATTCACAGATAGAAGAATATCCTAAGTATTACGAAAATTTATCTCCTCGTAAGGATTATAAAGTCAAATACAAATATCAAAATAATAATAATATCAAGAGTAAAATTAAGCTGTGGTTGCCTGGCAGTACCACTGGGGACAAATACTCTTGATTAAGTTGAAGCAAGATTCATTTGTAAAATAGTTGCAGAAAACTCAAGGTTGTTACACCACGTGGTAATGAATTTTATCCGTTTCTAGTGTAAATGTAAAATTTACCACAGTAATACTTAGCTCAGTATAAAAATAAATACGAAAAATGTACTCGCCAAGAACAAATGAAGTAAGAGGCGAAAATTTGACACTAAAATAAAGTGAGGCAATCGCCCCATTATTTCCCTTTGAAGATCACGAAAATAGCACGCAGATTTGAAGGTTTTCTCCCCAAAGCCCGTACACCACCGCTATGGGGGAAACAACGAAAAAAGGCCCTCAGCACCGCGGAGGGACGCATTCACCGGATTGATTTATCGGACGAACCTGAGTCAACCAATCTCTTTGATCTGTCCTATCCCTCTGTGGAAATAGATGGGAGGAGAAAGGCAACGAGGCGGTATCGGGTTCAATCCCCTTCGCATGCCTTCCGATACACATTCCCTCCTCGCAAACTTCACTTGCTCTCCCTTTCATTTTCCCTTCCGCCCGTGTCACGTCCTTCCTCGCAATCTGGTCGACTCCCTCCTGTTCTCTCCGGCAGCCGACCACCCATGTCATCCCTTACTTATCTATCTGTACCCCGTATCTCCTCTCTGCTTCCTTGGAAGAGCGCAGCAGAAGCGCTTTGAGACCAAAAATTATAAAAGTATAAAATCAGCCAAAATGACAAACAATTCGTTATTTTATAGGTAGAAAAATTAGTTGATATTCTACAAAATACTTTTTTATCCATGAAGGATGCTTTAGGGCTATGCTGCGTTTCGTTAATTTTTTTTAAAACTCGACGTTTCGTTCCTCGTACTGGAAGCATCTTCAAGAGAATGAGAGGTATTGAGCTTCGGCTTGGTCTTATGTAGAAGCATAGATGTCCGTTGCTCCATTGTTGAATCGATCTGAATCGTGTACGGGAGAATTTAGCCGTTGGGCTTTTGCAACAATGGAGCAACGGACATCGAAGCTTCTATATAAGACCAAGCTGAAGCTCGTCACCACTTTTTCTCTTGAAGACTCTTCCAGTACAAAGAGCGAAACGTTGAGTTTTCAAAAATGAACGAAACGCAGCTTAGCCCGAAAGCATCCTACATAGATGAGAAAAGCTGCGAGGATCTTAAAGCAAAAACACCTTGTTATTGATACATTAACTTGTACTTGCAACACTTAAGATTTTCTTAAACTTCTTTATATGCATGAAAGAGTAATTTGTAGTTCTTAAATTTTTTGTACCTGAAAGTGCAGCGCATGCCTTCGAGGAAATTGACCCCTTACTTATGAGGTAGCTTAATTTGAGGTTGCTTCCAGATTACTAGAAGAATATAGGTGGTCCCAAATCCCAAATCGAAATCAATTCAATGCTAATACCGTTGTTGTGTCTACATATATACTTTTAAAAAATTTATTCGCGCAAGGTTGGATCAAGGGCATTAATCACCCTTGGGCTGAAGTTAATTTTTCCCACATGTTAAGGGCGACGCAAAGCCTTTTGTGGACGTACTTTTGGACTTTGACGGTATACCTAATTTTAAATAGTAGCCTTAACTACAAATAAGAAGTTAATTTGACTAAAAAGGGATTGATAAATTAGCTATTTAATCAGAAATGCGAAAAACGATCTCGATGAGATAGGTATATTTAAACGTGCAATAATATACCACTCGTATACGATACTTCTTGAGTAAGCTCGCCACACTAGTATGCATACAAAAAAAAATAAATTCCATAAAGTACCGCCGGAAACCACCAACATCAGTTAACTTCTTTTTGTATGAAACCCTAGACTTTGTAGTTATCTCGTTGTTTATTCATTTACAGGCTCAATTCGATGAAAAAATACTACCTCCACACTCTAGTTTGTAATGATTTCAGTGAAGATTTTAGATAATTTGACTAATCCCTATAACACACGCCATTCCCGAATTGCAAAGCTTTCCATCGATTCCATGAAATAAAATAATAATATTCAGGCCACTACGACGGAGGGCTGAAATTTGCCGATATTAACGTCGCATCCAGAACCCTAGGGGGAAGGTAGGTACAGGGGTTTGGGATGGAGGGCCTGGAGGGGAGAGAAGCGTGAGGGAGAGTCGCGAAATTGAAAAAATTCCCACACGAGGACGCCATCGGAAGCCACATGAGGGCTCAAGCCTGTTGAGCAGCGGGAGTGGCTCCTTGCGGGGAGCCCGCTGGCTCCTTCCCCGAGGTTTTTGAAAATTCCGCCTTCGGGAAGCACGGGGTTTTTTCAGTTCTCCAGATGAAATTCACGGGCGAGTTTACCCCGGAGCAGACCGCCTTCAGCGTGGTCGACGCGGTGGCGATGAGATTCGCCGATATCGAAGTGGAAAATGAGAGGTCGGGATATATGTTGGGGAACTTAATTGGGTAAGGAAGGAATGGGAAACTCATTCCCAGCGTCGTTTCAACGGCATTGAAAGAGATTGTCAATTTGCATTCCATTGTTTTCATTTCGTAATACACTATTGAGGGGAGCAATATTTTATGGTGCAATTAACTCATCTGAAGTATTGGCATGTATCGATTGGTGGCATCTACCGAGAAGATTTACCATACGTAATACCCATCACGCCGTTTCCTAACGGAGTAGGCATTGTCAAAAGGCGTTAGACCGAGAAAACAGGTTTCTATATTTATAAGTACCCCATACTGTGCTGCTCTAGCAAACCTTCATTGCTTTTGCCAAATTCACTTTCTGCACATCCGCTCTCTTATCCCAACGATGGGAGGAGAATGATGAAAACATGAAGATACTGTTTTTGCCTGAAATAAATCTACCAAATATTTCGTACGTAATTCATTATATATAAGTTCAGTAAAAATAATTTTCGCAATTAAAATAGTTTTCTTTCGAAACACTTTCAGAGATATAAATTTTGGCGATTCACGGAGATGATCCGAAGTCATTTTTCGAGCATTTAGCGTAAAAAGAAAAACATAGGGACTATCGGTTTTTTGTATGAATGCAAGAATTACAAAATACGTCTTTCTGAGTGAAATTAGCGTTCTCAAACGAAATATATTGAAATACATATCGATAGCCGATGAGCCTATGATACTTTCCCACAAGATGTATTAAATTATTTTGTGTCAGTCTCTACGCCATTTATCTTTCTAATTCAACAATCAAATTAAAGGAATATATATCTTAATATGTTAGCACGTACTCTGTGCAGGGACGAATCTAAATAGAAAGTATTTTCCAAATTTGATTTCCCTCCAGAATTATATTCTGTGCAGCATATTTGACGAATGAATGATGAGACTAAAGGTATTAAAGTTAAGTCATTCGGAATGAGTAAAATGTACTTTGAAATTACCCATGTACCACTTCTCAGTAGTTACAATGCCCACTTATTACGCCTTCCAAGACCCAACGTCGATTTCTGTAAATAATATAAGATTACTTCATAAGTCAGCATTTTTACTGGTTGTACCAATCTAGGTTTCAACCACCTTGTGTTCATTTTCAAGCGCGAAAAAAACCACCGCGTAATTGAAACATTGGTTGCTGTAACCAACGAGGTTGTGAAGTATATTACGCAGTTTCGTACCACTGATCTGAAGATCCGGATAGTGATGTTTGAAATCATAAAATACTGATCATGTAATGTATGCTGTCTTGAAAACCATCATCATAAGAGCATATATGTTTATAATAGTGTAACATTTTTATTCCACCAAAGCATAAAATATCAGAAACTACTGGGCATTCCGAGAACGACTCACAACAATTTGTAAGGGGCAGCTAAGCAACGCACAACAATTTGTTAATGGCAGCTTGCCGACGCCTCACTATTTGTAAATGGCAGCTAAGCAACGCAGAACTGAGGGCAGGAGGCACGCTGAAGGGCACGAGGGTCAGTCGGACAATAATCAAGGACTCTCGTGGAACTGAGCGGATGAAGTTATTTTATTTTTGCGCATCAACAGGGAGAAGCTGCTAGGGGAGCAACCGTATTTCAACGCAAGGTGAATCCGGAGAGCAACGGGAATATCACTAGAGGAGGAGCCGTATTTCAACGCAGGGTGTATCCCGGAATTTAGCTGGAAGGGAACACAGCATCCACCAGTGCGGATATCGATAAGGAAATTGTATGCATGATTTTAATTTTTTTAATATGTTCTGTGATGTAAAGAAGAAGAAACGTGAAGTGGCTCAAGTGAGAAAAAGTGTATGGCCTGTTCAATTATATGAGCCTGAAGAGAAGTGATACAGTGAAGGGCACAATATATATTGTGAAGTGTAATGGAATAACATATTTATGGTGATTGGTAATCATTTTTGTAAAGTAATGTAAATTTCTTTCTCGTAATATTTTGTGAATAAAATTCGTCGTTCAAACTGAGAAGGAGAGTCCGGGCAATTTATTTGTTAAGTGAGGTTTGCTGGAGAGTTCAAAGGGAAAAGACAAAATCAGAGACGCGCACACGTGAGAGGGAAATTTTTATTTTGCTACAATACATTATATTAAAAACGCAGCTGAATCAAGGAGGAGTTTCTCCTCATTTTCTCCCAAAAGTTTTTATCATGTTTTCGAAATGAACACGGCCCCGGCCCTGGTGTTACCATCCAATCCTTATCTCATTTGCTCACGGTCAACGGTACACATTGCCTTATCTCAATCTATCTTTTCACAGCACTAACACCACACCCATTATCCTTCATCCAACCCTTCCGTCCCGCCAAAAATCTCATAATCCGTCACTGATCAAACACTCCCAGTCTGATTCCAAAAGCATGATGGTATGTACGCACTGTGCAAAATGAAGCCTCTGTAGAGGCATGAATTGAGAAAGTCCACTTTAGCGTCCTTCGGTTTAAAAGAGTGGCAAAATAAAAGAATGCAGAACACGAGCCCCTACGCGGTGCTCTTCTCATCGAAACACAAAGTTTTACGTTTGAAAAATGGTTATGAAATCAAAAAACTCCCGTGAGGGAATGCGAATGACGTAACCGCGAAGTACCGACTTTTCTTTGGAAGTGGAATTACAAGACTGAGAGGGTTACACAACTGAGATGGGTAGAAAATTCTTGTGTAATTGCAAGAAAAAAACCCTTGAGGTGTCTCGAGGATGTTTCTCATCAGATGTAAGATGAGGCGAAATACATAGGCATTTGTGTCATTACTGTTAGCGGAGAGCCCGTTAAAAATTGAAGTTCAGAGACATCGAGGTTGTGAAAATGAAGCACAAAGCATAGGTAAGAAATTCATGACACAAGTATAAAACTGAAAATTGAATGAAAACTAAATTAGTACAGCACATTGCAACACTGCAAACATTATTTCGAAATGACCACGAAAAGTCAATCAAGGTAATCACAGGGATCGGATTGGTGTGGTGGCTAGAGTACTGGGTAACCATACGGGTGGCCAGGGTTCAAATCCCTGCAGAGGTGGATATTTTTCAGAAGAAACCCGATCTCTACTTGAGTGCTATGTGGAGGGCACTTCAAGTACAGTGCTCCGTCTGTCGGATGAGACGTTAAACCATGGTCCCCTTGGCACCTATCGTTAAGACAGGCTAATGCCGACGCCGGACGCCTATTCCTCCCTTACCTATCCCCTATGGCGCAAATGGCCTTAGCAGTCGGTCGCCTCCCCAAAAATCCAATTTAATCCAAGATAATCACTAAACCAAGCTGCTATGAGCGAATAAATTCCTTATTAACTATGAAGTACGGCTTCGACATAAATAACTTCTATACTATTATAAATGAAAGTAACCTAAACGTAAAATGCAGAGACGCTCCCAGAGTAAAAATATATAAATATGGCTTATAATGTTGGAATGATGCGTTTTATGATGGCTGCCCTAACATTTTTTCGCAAATATGCCATAAATACCACTCATCGTGTGCGTAATGTATATGTTTAGTGGGTTGATAAGTCCACTTGAGGCTCGAAGTAGGTCGAAGCTTCGTGGAAGCCAGTGCTTAACATACGAGTTTAATTATACCCTCCTTCGGCATGTAATAAACGGGGTCATACATGCATGCATGCCATAAATCCCGATAGAGGCGCCGAAGGCCTTCAAAAGGCTAGTCTACCGATGATATTGCGCTAGAACATGACTGATGTTGGTGTGCATAACTAACAAATAATTTTGTTCGAATTAACTAACAGCATTCCAGAGCATCATAAAAAAGAAAAACGGGAAGAGATAACCGATAGGGTAAGACAAAGAATGCAAGATATAATACAAGTACTAAATGCCAATTCACTGCAAACTACAAGGATAAAACTTATAGAGTACATGTAAAACAATAGGAAAACACCACAAAAATTATGACTGGCAATAATGTAGAATGAGAACTCCTGAATAATAGTAATTTGTAGGATTCGTAACTTCAGAATACACTGACCACACTTCCGCGAAGTGTAATTTTACGCGCAAAATAAGCTCTCAAAAACAACACGCACATAACCGCGCATTAAATCTTTCGTGCAATCATTCCATGAGACTCGTTTTTGCACAATATTTTATTTATTTGTCAACTCACTGATACAAAGTTTCAATAAACGGGTTTATAATTACTTATATGAATTAAATAAATTTGAATAAAATTTATTGAAATGACTAACAATAAATATGGTTATTCAGTAAATGCAATGCAATTTCCGTTTTGAAACTTATACAAACCTACTCTGTGCACTGAGATGAAGAAATAAACTAGTCACTGTATAATATTGAGGTGTAAAACGCCGTAAGGATTAATAATGGTCTAAACACCGCTAAGAAAAGACGCTCTTCGGCTAAAAGATCGATTAACGATCGATCGATAATGGAAACAGGCAGAAATAAATCCCTTTGCAATTAAATGAATTATCCGAGGGAGTTATCACTACGGAGCGAGTGTAATTGGATTCAATTTTCTTGCATCACGTTCTGGAGCTTTCCACATTCCCCTCACGGAACTAAAAAAGAAAACAAAACAGCCCAAGTGGGCGTAACCGTTTTAACGAGAGGAATTGTAATAAGGGTAGCAGCGGCCCAGGACGGAATTAGGAGGATCAAGAAGAGAATAATGATTTAACGAGGATTCAGTGTACTCCCTGCGTTGATTGACGGGTAGCGTGAAGGGGTGAAACGATACGGAGCATTCAAGGTACGAATTGTCTCCAACTATGCTAGAATTCAGTTGCGCCGTTCTGGAAATCATTAGGACGTGCTAGAGACAGATGCCGCTTCGTTATTATTCCTGACGATTTGTAAGTGAAAATAAGTGTACTTAGTAAGTTATATTCATTCACATTCATTTACATATTCGTCGAAAGAGTGGGACAGCTTTCCACTGATCGTCTTTTACAAACGACAAATGTTGTTTCGCCACAAATTCTGCTTGGATTGCATGCTTGGCTCAATTGATTGGAGAAGACTTGTAGCCTTCATGAGAAATGCTATAAAAAGTATTGTGGTTTTCCGTCAGGAACCGAAATTTCTCCACACCAAATATAACTATAATCTAAATTTCCAGTAGATAAGCCTTGCTACTGAATTTCGCAGTCGATAGACGAGATACGTAAAATTCGAGGAATTCCGTTTGCAACGGGCGAATGATAAGCCCTAAATGAATGTGAACGTAGCGCTTCAGGGTGGAAAAGTATCTTCTTGGGAAGTAATTGAACCGAGCCAAATTTGAACGAAATGAAAAGACCATTATCACTAAAAGGATCCTCTGATACCTCTTACAGATGAAAAAAGAAATGACAGAGTAATCATCTAAAAATTATACATCGTAATTCTAAATAAAAATTCGTACACACGCGACGGGTTCACTTCATGATTACCACCCCATTATCGACCATTATACCATTTCCTTATCGACGAAATCGTTTTTCCCGTCAATCATTCGCGAGTTGGCGACTCTCCACTGATGTGCCTTCGTAGGGAGGTGCGCTGAAATATTCCCTCCTTCGTCAACGTAGAGTCGTCTAGAGGCGCACATGGCTGGAAACGATCGCTTCCGAGGACGAATGAAAGGGAAGTAATGGGAAACGAAAACGCATGTCCTCCGCTGTAGAATAATTCATCAAGCTCTGCGAGAGGACCCATCGTTCTCCGATAAAAATGGCCAAATTCACGGAATACAAGCTACTCCGGAAAATTTTCTCGCATTTCACAGCAGTTAGTTCAATTCGGACCGGATCAAAGTCTGAAATGCTCATTTTTACGCAAATGAAGGGAAGAAAAATTACCTCTGTCTTCAGATCTCCTCCGCTTGAAGTAATTTCCATTGCAAGTGCAAGGAGAATTTAGTACAAAGATGAACGGAAAAACTGGAAATATTTCTACATTTCAACATTTCGACTGAAAGACGAGCTTTTAGAAAAAGGATAATAATTCCACATCGACATCTACACCCTGCGAGCCGCCATATGGGCGTGCGACAGAGGCTGCTAGTACAACAGCCGTGAAAAGGTATGAAGGATTAGTTTTTTGGAGGCGAGAAGAACTGTGTTTTGGGAGTGTTATGAATGCAGTTCAGTTATTATTATGGCCAATTATTGTGCGGGGAAAGAACGAATTCTTACTCTTTGAGAGGAATTAAAAGTCCTGATAAAGTAGAAAAGGGGAAATAATGCCAATAAAAATAGCTGATTATCAAAGCTCCATTAGATCAAAGAGGAAGCTTAATAGGCACGACGGCAACGGAGGGGTTCATATGTGGACCCCAGAAGTCAAGGGGTCTAAGAGACATTTAAAAAAATAAGTTGGGTACAGGAATGGGATGTGAAAATATAAATCTTTTAGGTGGTAAAGGGATCCAAGTGATTTTCTTGACAGGTGATGCTATATAGAGTAACTTAACTACTTAGTGGGTTGTACCAAACATTTTCAACTTTGACTTACGTTTTCTCAAAACAACGATTTTGTTACTTAGACCCCTTGACTTCTGAGGTCCTCATATATTATAATGATTAAGATTTATCCTTGAGTAATCAAGGAGAAATTAATAGAAAATTCATTTAGTATGCTGAAAAGACGAGAAGACACTGACACTCAAGGCACTAAAAGAATCTTTCGGCAACACAGGTAATGCAGGTCAGCGTGCTTTTTCTTCCGACGAAAAAATATCTTAAGAGAATACGTATTCTCTTTTTAACCTTGAAGCCTAGGTAAATTGTAGAGCCAAGGATTCGTATGATTTCTTACGATGTCCATCTCAAACTTTTCATGTTCCCGAATTATAATTTACGGTCATTTCACTCCAATATAAAGAGTTAAACTTAAATCATTCCCTAGTGAATTGCTCTTTGGCTTAATGCCACACAGCTATAACTTATGCATTTTTTCTCTCTAAAGATTATATCGGATCAATTGGTATGGAGAGGGTTGAATTTGGATGAGAGTCAATTAAATCTCATTCAAGGAATAACTGGTTATTTAGCTTCGGTGAACAAACCGCAAGCAAAGGTGGGAAAACAATCAAACAGCGAATATGGTTGAAGCAAATCAAACATTTTGCTAAAAAAATTTACGGTAATCTTTGTCTACAGGATTTTGCAGCGAAATGTATTACCACAATCAACCATACAGGGGGCTCTTCTACCGCGTTATATTTTCATATCAACAAATAATCTACGCAGCAGAGAGGCCCAAAATGGTTGAACGTGGTAACTACAGCAAATAAAATGCAAGCACGGATTATGGAAAACTTTCCTAACACGCCACGACAAATACAATTCTGCGTTACTACAAATAGAAACTTTTTTTACTCACTCGGGATCAATTTTATATCTATCTATTGTATGTTTGAATACTAAAATTTATTCATTAATAATATTATGACAATTCACTCACACTTTATTCTCAATGGATTTAGAGATAATCCACCTCATCTTGTACAATATAAAAATAGAGGTATGGAAATTTATTTTTTTATCACAAAATTATTCATTCTGTGTATGATCATGAAGAGTACTTGAGCTGCAAAACATGCCATTATCCACAAGAACGCGAGTAAAATAGTACAGTAAGTTCTCGGTATGAGTCGTTTCGATTTACGTCTGATTCGATGTTACGTCCATGCTGACAAGGGTCGTCGGAAAATTTTTCCCTGTTTAATGCTAATGAAATAGACCGGATGTGCATATGCATGCGATTTTTATGGTTAATGGCCAGTTGCAAGAAAATTTAGTTATGGAATCAATAGTTATGAGATCCATAAAGTTATAGAACTCTTAAATATATTCGGGTTGCAAGAACACATCTATTAGTTACTTAATTATTTACCAATAGTTACTAGCTTCGAATATTTGATCTAATCTTCCACCGCCGGATAAAAGTTACGAAAGTTTAGTCTATGAATAATTGATAATGCAAATTAAAATTAGTCAGTAAGAGTAAACAAACTGGTAATTTTTCTTAGAACAACTCTTTAATCAAATAATTAAGTCTCCAAACAGTTCATCGCGCATCCGCCATCTTGTCTACTTATGGAACTCATAACTTCATGCCATAAGTTATGAGTTCCAACCAATGAATTTATTGAATGTTTGTGCAACACTTATTGAATGGTTGCCATGGCTTATGGGTCCCATAACTTTATGGAATACATAAGTTACGTTCCTGCAACTGGCTATAAGACATAATCATCCTATCTGAAATAGCTATTTGTCCCTGAATAAAGGCAAAAAACGAATTTTGAAATTAACGCTTTGATTTATCGCGGGATTAAAGTGATCACGAATATCTGGATCCGTTTTACGTTGTTTCGACTTACGTCGCTCTTCTTCAACACACATCTCCGACGTAAATCGAGGACTTACTGTATTATCAAACTTGACGCATCATCTTATACAGAGACCAGAAGTTAGTCACCGAGAGTTATTCCTACGGCAAAAACAACTCCAATTAATACCGTTTAACTCATTTATTACCTTTAATGGGCAGCGCATAGAATAGTATCGGGCTAAGATGGACAAGAATGTACTAATAACGCACCGCTTTATCAACAATCCTATATTCTCCCACGGTTGCAAACTCGCATATTACAAACTAAAAAAATAATATAACATCATGCGCGAATATAGAATTGACGCCATGGAAGGGAAATAATTTTCAATGAGACCATGAAAGAAAAATTAGTAAATATCCCAAAACATTTTATTTGATAAATGAAAAGTGATGGAAAGCAAACGTATTTATATATTTATGGCAAAAGAGTGAGCACAAAGCCTCGAAGCACACTTACATAGTTCTAAATTTGGCTAAATGTCGAGAAATCAGTGTACTTAATCTAGTATATGAATTCCAGTCGTCGAGAATGAAATAAAAACAAAACAACTTTATCGTCTTTACATCTCCTCTCTTTCTTAAAGTTCATACATTTTAACTATAATTTACAGAGCATTAGGGCAGTAAAATGAGAGCCGTAAAAATTGGGAAAATGATTCAACCATTATCTTTGCCTCTCACGAATAACTGCTGAGGTGAAATACTGTAATCGTTCTACACACAATCAAGTAAGCATGGTTTATGATGTTAATTCAAGGCCCACATAACGAGTAAGGAGATAAAACAGTGATGATACCGCGTGCTGACAAATCCTACAAATGAATGGAAGTCATTACGTCTTTCATTCACTCCCGAATATTCTTGTAAGTACTCAGCCCCCTCTTATTTAAGATAGGACAGCACAGAAAAATTTTATGCAATCTGATCCAATTCTGAGTAAGACGAAAAATAGGAAAGTAATGAAACCAAAACTGCCCTTTTATTACGTACTTTACATCTACATAATAAAAGGGAAAACTATCTCAGGGGTATTTGGTAGAAGATGACTTATAATTAATATATACCACGGTGTAGAAATCAACTTTCACCAACATGCACCACACCATAGATATGCTACAAATGCGAAAGAAATATAAAATTTACTTCTAATGTAAGCTGTAAAACTGATATAAGAGTCCCGCGGGATACATTCAAAAACATGGTGTTCGCACTAAGCGGCAGATTTCGAAACGTGCATTAGAGAGCACATCAATTAATCAGCTACACTAAATGTCAACCATCCAACATCAAAGTGTAAATGCAGCCATTATGATCTCTTGTCGATCGCAGAAAAAAACGACATTTTGAACCTGTCTGTTCTGCAGTCTATTTATCTAATTTTCCTCTTGTGATTTGGTCACATGTAGTATGATGGAGTTCGTAAGATATTAACAACTTTGTCGGAAAATAAATTGGTTTTTAATTTCCACAAAAGATTGAGTCTTATTTTAATTGACGGTCCAAAAGCGATTCCCATCCCAGTTGTTGCAAGAGGTCAGTAACACTAACAAGACAACCTTACATTATATTAGGTCCAACTTAGGACTTAACATTAGGTTCAAACACCAGTTAACGAACGGACCCTGAATTAAACATGGTAACAGCTTTTTCCACTCAGAATAACGCTCAATGAGGGAATGAAAATGTTTATTGTGAAATTAGCCTCACAAAGAATGATTAAGGTTCAGGCGGAATGAATGCTCTGGTGAAACGTTCGGTACACCTCACCCGAACATTAACCCTCAATGTACGAGAGAGTCAAAATGTTTACGTTTCAAAATCATTGAAATATCTGCTTTTTAAGAGGCTTTTCCATTTATTTACTGCGCTAGACAGAATTTTAATGCTTCGAAATAAGTGTGTGGAAAGTTGAGTCTCTTTCCGCGGTTTGTCAAATGATTTGAATTGATGAATGTGTGACGCTACTCACTGGCGATGGTGTCCCTGGTGGAGCACTGAAATAAATAGTTACAGCTGTCATATGAATAAAATAAATTGGGAAAGTTTAAAAAAGGTACGTTATGAAGGTCATGTTGCATTATACCTTATTGTACTGCATTGAAGTATACCGTATTATTACGTTAAGTATTATTTTAAATGAAAGATATACAATGCAAATCCGTCACATTTCAAAATAAATGTTATCATCAAATCAATTACAATTTTTTTTGCTTAAATAGCAGTTTAAAAAAACTAAGATAGTAGCAGTATTTCTTTCATGCTGATGCTTCATAATTCCGTCATTAACTTGATACATAACATTTTAATGGGCTAACATGATACATTTTGTTAATAAGACAGCTCAAGTTCCCAAAAAATGTGGTTCAAACAGACCCAATTATATTCCAAATTATAATAAGAGACGGTGGAAAGGAGTTGGATCGTGTATCTTTGCGATAAATTAGGGAGTCGAGGCTGAGAGGTCTCTGGAGTGTTCTCGACGCCACCGGAGGAACAAAAAACGGATGATAAAAAGGCATGGTAAGAATATCACGAAGGAAGTAAAGATGGCGCACCGAGGAAGGAAGAATTATATCTTCGTCATAATTTCACGGATCCCTTCTCCGGGTCATTGTGTGAGTTTCCCTCTAAGGAGTGAGAGATTGCCTCCGTGACTCATCTACCATTTTTCAGATTAGTCTGCGGACAAAGGAAGACCGTAATTGAGCATGATCACTCCAGCGGGTGTTCATTGAATGAGATGACGTGTACTTCCGAGCTTATTTCACAACAATACAGGTCGAAAAGACTTGTCACAAAAGAAACTTCAAGTCTTGAATCCGTCTAACTATTGTTCACGTTGGCTCAACCGAGTATTGGAGGCCAAAAATATCTTCAATTCATTATTCAGGGTGGCCACTCTTGCAATAAAGTCAACATCACGGTTATTGTCGGTTTTTCAAGGCCAAACATCACTATTTTTCATGGTCTCGTTCAAATTCAAGAGTCGCTCAAAACAATATTTTTGTAATATACAATGATTCATCATTTAATGGAGTTAAGCAGTTAAGCCACAGGAAAATCTTTTACGCACCAGTAAGGAAACGTTATGTTAACAAAAGGATGGAAAATTATAGAATAGGCAAGCCTTTTTCTTTTAGATTTTGACTATCAATATAGCGAATAATAAATTGAGTGATTATTTTTTATTCGTAAAGAGAGTTGTCTGTCTTATTTTATTGTAGTTCCTCATCTCCATTCGGCAGAAAGAAAAACATTGAAAAAGGTATATCGCTGCTCCATAAGCTGTAATTACGTTTCTGGGAGGCGTCTTCAACATTCATTCTTTGAAAAGTTATTGTATCTGAAAAAATGTGACGGAAAGTCGACAAGAGTAGAAATAAAGAGTTACAAATAGCACGTAGTATAACATTCACAGTAGAGCGCCCAGGCTCGTTCATGGAACGAATTAAAATTGACTTTGGTAACCCCACAAAATCTCAAAATAGTCGAAGATTTTAAGATATTCAAATTATAGGATGACTCACGTGATTCACGGTTAATTCATATTTTTTCGCGTTTTTAGAAATTCGCTGTTTCATAGTTGAGTGGTTACTCTGAGTTTCCACTAGCTTATAATCCTGATTATGTACTTATAATTTGGATCCCTAATTGTGATGACGTTGTTTCCATGAGATCAATGTTTGAGTCATTCAACGAAAGATTTGGATTATTTCCCTGTGAATCCCCAAAGAGTTGTATGGACCTGAAAGCCTCTTGACCTAAGGCGAGATCACCAACGTTGCCGACCGAGAAAACTAGAGCGATAATTTAATCGTGTAGCAAAATTGAGCGAGTGTTTAGCGATGGAAACTTAGCATTACGGAAAGCCATTAGAAAAAAGTTGTCAACTCATACACAGGAATCAAATTCGTTGACATTATGTACAACATACTAAATTCCTTAATTTATGATATCATGATTGACATTTATAGGTACATTATTCATTTTTATCCCTCATTCAAAATAATTTTTGCGTGTTAGTTTTGTAGAATGTATTTGCGTTGAAAGCTTTTCCTCAGATATTGCTGTAACCAATTTCTCTTTTATTCAAAGCCTTAATTGCTCATTTAAATGTTTCTCGTGTATCTTTCATATGAGTTAATGCCTATTCCCTAACTAAAGTCCGCAATATTGCTCCGCCCATTTGTACTGTAATGGAACCAAATAAGTTTATTTAACATTAGCAATTTTTTCTAGTTTTTCGTTATGTTCCGTGTTCCAAAATTAATGCTAGCTCCGTGATTTAAGTTCTCTCAAGCGCCCTATTTGGAAAATTAGTATAAATTCACTCTGAGAAACTTATTTCAGAAGAGGACACAGTTATGGGTTTTATCCATTTCCCTAATTACAGGAGACCTCTCGTACCTCCCATGCTATGAAACGTCCACCTCAAAATTGATGGTGATTAGCGTGTTAATTCCGTCTCAAGTTTTGTGCTAGTCAAATGAAACTCCCGGGATCGAATTTTAGCTCTGCGAATTGAAAGAATTCCCATGCTCACTACTCAACGCGGCTTATTACGTGATTCTGGGTAATAGACTATTTCGGACCAGAAGTTGACCATATGGCCTTCGCCACATTCTCTAAATATGCCTAGTATTCACGCAGATTGGTTCCAGCTGGGTGCAGAATGGCAAGCCTATATCACTAACCCGTGAAATCAAGCCTTCCCTCAGTACCCACATCATGCATTGAGTAAATGACGTGCGACGCTACTAATGCCAAAACCAGAGAATCCAATTTTGCTCAGAATCCAAACGGCGAGATAATAGTTGAAAGGACTCACATCGGAGCAGAGACAAACGATAGATTTCAGTTGACCTCACCGGCGCTTCGAACACGGTACCCTAAAACTTTCCCCCAAGCCCTTGACATTAGAGATTGTATTTCATGTGGCAATAAATAATTTAAAACAAAACAAAAGGCGGATCGGGAAGCTACATAGTTCTCTAGAAAGCCCGGGAAGAAAATAAAAATCCAAGTACGTGGAAGACAGAACCTGAATATAAGCATTACGCTACCGGGAGGGTAATAGAACAAGTTCAATCCTTCACCTTTCTCGGAAGCAACTTGACATGGAATGGAAAACGTTCAACGGACATCACGCGAATATTGACTCCAACCAAGAAAGCATTCAAGATAAAAAAATAGTTGTCGCGTTCAAAATTAAATAGGATGATCGATACGAAATCATTACACGAAAATATTCAAGTAAGTACTTTTTTACGTATTTTCTCACTCATGTATATAGCAGTCTCCTAGTTTCTGGGTTCAAATTCCGAAAGTGGTGGATTAGTTTCAGTGTCACGAGAAGAACGATTCCAGCACACCACAACATCTGCCATGTATAAAGAAAACTCTAGGCCACTTTTGTAAGGAATAGGTTAATCTGACGCTATCACCCTAATTATCCAACCACATGTCCTTCATGGCGACCTTAGTTGTCTACCCTGATTCATCACCACAACAAGTAATCATACGTGAAACCTAATTCAATAGCCTTGTTCTGGAATTAATATCGCTATGAAAACGATCCTTTATTTTTCTCCCGGCGCAGAAAACTCTTCTCAATGGTATGGTAACAGAAGATTTCCTATCTTTCAGCATTACATTCGAGACGTTTGACAAGGGTAATCGTAGTGAGATAGAGCAAGATATCATTTCACATGGTGATCAATAAATTTTTTCCAATCATCAGGAAATAGTTCTCATCTTGCTAATGGTTATTATTATTCTAACCACTCATCGTAATATTTTTCGAGGTATTTATCAAAATAAAAAGTCGTTTTCCATGGGATATGGTTCAGCTGTGCGCTCCAGAGGGACACGATTTTTTAAAATGATTAAGTCCCTACGCACAGACCGTGAACGAAATATAATGAATAAATAGAATGTTTTTTGTGAAATTAGTTGAATTAAAGCGTAAACATGTGAAGGTACTTAATTAACGAGAAGTCATGAAAGTAACTTTTGTGTAATTAATACTGCTATATTTAATATATTGTCTTTACAGCTCCTTTGTAAAAAATCAAACCTGTTTTTTTTATGAATAGAGAAATATCCCACTAAAATCACCTTAACACGCAAAACAATTGATATAGAGAAGAGTAAGAGTACGTAGTATATATAGCTTATAACTTTCTCGATTTCAACCACCGTCTTCCTTTTTTAATGTTTCAATAACGCCGTCTATATTTTTTAAACTCTGTGAAAATTACACAGTATATTTTTTTATTAAAGATGAAATTACAATTGCCTGTTAGACGAAAGATATGGTGAGGGTAGGATAATACCGACAGAAAAGGGTGCAACTATTTATAATGCAAGGAGTACGAGTCCAAATTCCTTCCGTATCTGACTCGGGTGTGCAGCTCTACCCGATCCTTAACGAGAAGGCACGGTGTGAGACTTGATTAGACCCCAAGGTCTCCGCCAGGATTCGTTTCCTTCCAACCCTCCCTCACTACGACCCACCCTCCTGTTTTTTCACCCCCTCCCTCTCTTTCCTTCTTGCCGGCAAATTAAAACCCAACTCCGACGTAGGGGACGACACGGCGGAGACGACATTTTGAATTTAATGCCCTTTGCCCTGTGCGAGAGGCATCCGCCGGCGTACGGCGGGGGAGGGAGTAGCGGGGGGCTAATCGAAGATGGGAAATGAGAAATACGTCCCCTGGTCAAAACAGCGTAAAAATTTTAGGTCGCAGTTTCTGAAACAGCTCCAAGAAACTGTTGGAAGTTACACAAAATAATGAAAAACTATGACAAACTGAAGGTCATTTCTGCGTTTTAACTATTCCTCTAATCCAGTGGTTACCAACCTTGGTACGCGTGTTGGAGGGAACTCATTGAGTTAAATAGAGTTCCATGTGTAATAGCGAGCGGAGGGATACCTATCCGATCGTTTTCTGAAGCGTTACTCCGCCTTGGACGTCTCATTGTGAAGGACTATTTTGTTCATGAATATATACCTCTACTTGCGATATCGCCATGGCAGACGTTGGCCCGCATTCATACGGGGAACGTATGATCGGGCGCTTTCGCTATATTCAGTTAACTATACTAATTTCCCGAAATGCCTGTGCTTTATCTTCATTATACTCGACGCTTCGAGACTTTACCCTGTCTTCCAACACGCGTACCCAGTCGGGTATTTACTTTGTATTCCAGGAGTGCGTGAGTTACCTTGAACAACAATAGAAGCAAGTTAAAATTATGAGAAAAATACGAAGCAAAGTCACCTTTTCTTCATATCATCTACAATTCTGGAAAATGGGTCTTCAAGGTGTGCAAAAGTCAAGAAAAACTTTGAGCATGACTGTTCTGGAAAATGATTTCTTATAATTAAACTCATAAAGCTACAAACCTCGGTTTGAATGATACGACTATCCATTTTCATTTCCATTTACTTTGAACACAACTTTTGTTTCAACATCTTGGGCTCCTTTTAGGCTTCTCAGATGAGTGTAACAACTTCTGGCAACATCTCTCTTGCTCTTCCTTGCTCTTATTGTCTCAGGCTAAGAAAGCTCAATGCCCACCATTACGCAGCAAGGCCTTGCACTCATTCTAGCTGGCATAAACTATTTTGATTCCGTGGGTTAGATTTTCTATATTCGCTACATTTTTATCTCAAGAATTGATGGTAATTTTGCTTTCAAGTTGCACGTTTCAGAAAACGATCGGATAAGTATCCCTTCGCTCGCTATTACACATGGAACTCTATTTAACTCAATTCGTTCCTTCCAACACGCGTACCAAGGTTGGTAACCACTGGATTAGGGAATAGTTAAAACGCAGAAATGACCTTCAGTTTGTTATAGTCTTTCATTATTTTGTGTAACTTCCAACAGTTTCTTGGAACTGTTTCAGAAACTGCGACCTAGAATTTTTACGTTGTTTTGACCAGGGAACGTATTTCTCATTTCCCATCTTCGATTAGTCCCCCGCTACACATTTGGTACAAAAGGCTAAAAGTTCCGAAAAGTACGGTCTATAGCGTCAATCTCCCTAGACATAGCTCATAGTTGCGAACGAAATCTATTTATTTATCCATTTTTACGGCGTTTTCACGTAAGAAGTGGTAATACTGGGTTATTATTGTACAATCCCTCTCCATACACCTTACGAAAAGCATGAATTTCCTTACCCAAGCCGAACCTGACGTTATTCAAACGAAGTTTCTTGTACATAGGCACAGAAGCATTTAATTTATTGAAGGAAGATGTAAGGCTTTCCCGACGTATGATGTTGTTAAAGGTTACTCGGGCTTTCCACCGGGTCAAGCTCTCCATCTTGGCCATTCAAAAGGCCAGCCAAGGAGAGTTTCTCCCGGTGGAAAGCCCGAGTAACATGTATAATTTATTACCTGTTTCGTGTTTTAATTCAAAAATCCTAAACACAACAATGAAAAATATACTATCTCGGTTATTTACCAAAGAAAGTCTTGAGGATGTTTTCTAATAACTGTAATATTATTTGATACATTTCAAAATGCTGTATTTCCTTTATATGTGTGTATAACCCATTCTGTAAACGATGGTAGCCGTAATTCAGGTCTACCTTCATGGCTACCAAAAGTTACTCCCCGATTTAGCCAAAGATATTATACTGTAGCCTTCCCTGTCAGAGTAATAATAAAAAAAAACAAATCATAGCCAGGAGCACCAATGTCATAGCCATCACATTTGATCTAAAAGGCTAAAAGTTCCGAAAAGTACAGTCTATAGCGTCAATCTCCCTAGACATAGCTCATAGTCTTCTTGGTAGAGGTGACTCAATTGGCGAATTATCGATCGAAGCTCACGTTACCAATTATGATTGAATACACGATATGTATGTATAAATGTGAAACTACGCTTGAACTTCAATTCAAACAAGAGACTTCACTTTTTGTTTTTGGGCCGGAAGCAAATATTTTATTTGCGATCGTCTTTGCAACTAATACAGGCCTTTCCACTATATTATATTAAGAAATTTATTGATCGAATTGGTTCCAATAACGGGCTATTTACAGAAGAACGCGCCCTTCCTTAGATGAAAAGGTCAAGGGCTCAAGTTTCATGAATTAGTTGATGCTTATGACTTAGTAGTGGTGGTTAGGGCTTCGATGAAAGGCCAACCTTCATTGAGCGATTCCCCGAGGTCACGGGGAAAGAGGAGTGTACGAATGGGGGAAAACTGGCAACATAAGAGCCTAGATTATCTATCAAGCTAATGAACATATCTCATTAACTCATCTCTCATCACTGGTAATCAAGGTATCCAGATACCGCAACATTCTCTCTCATAAACAAATATAAATAAATCTCATCGAATCATCGTTGGATTCCCTCGCGATGCCGTGAATCGTTTTCCATACCATGAATCTTTGATCATAATGGGTTTCCTGCATTTTTCCGGCATACACTTCAAATGATCTCATAAGAACAGGTTTGCATGATTCTATGACCTTCAAAGCAAGAACATACCTACGTATTTACATATGCACCACGCCATTTCCTTTCGAGGTAGGCAAAGTCGAAGAAATAAGTTGTGGATGTTAGGCCAAGAAAAGTGGTTGGCTTTTCTCCATGATGCCCTATTCTTGCATTATTATTTCGCTTCTCTTACACTCATGAATTACTTCATACATGCCCAGATCTCTAAGTATATACGTTTGAAAAATAAAATAATAATGGATACTGGTCACTTGGACCTGAGGAAGCATGCGGGATAGCCGGCGAAGTATCGTCCCCAAGATGAAACAACGCGGCGGAAACCTCGGAAAACGGAACAATCAACCTTCACCCAAACCCCGCGGAAGCCTGAATCACAATAATATATACTGTATGAACAATCTCTACTGTAGGTGTACAGTAATAAACTCAGCAGTTAGTGTAGTTCCAGTCCTAACTGTACTGGACAGTCCTGTGGTTGAATCGCTAAGGATGGTCTGCACAGGAAGTATACTGTAGACAATGAACTGCGGAGAGGGCTGTACAGAAAATGTGCTGCATCACAGTCCAGAAACTGATCTGTGGTTAATACTGTGCTAAAACTGCTGTAAGTGTACAGTTGCAATAAATGAACTGCAAAAATGCTGCGTAATGTGGCAAATTGTTATGTTTATTTCACGTACAGTCTTGAGCACACTTAGAGTCCAATTACATTACAGTTGGAGATCAGATCTACCATAGTTACAGCACAATATTTTTTCTCTCAGCTCCCTTCTATTCTGATGACTCCTAACGTTCCACCTCTTGAGAGTCTCTACCACCGTATTTCCTCATGACTTCTTCGGTCTTCTCCTTCCTCTTCAACCATTCACTCCATCAATGGCCAGTTGGAGGAACGACACATATGTATTCTATAAAGTTATGGGAGCCATAAGCCAACGCAACCATTCAATAAGGGTTGCAGAAACATTTGATAAATTTATTGGTTTCATAACTTATGGCATGTTGTTATGAGTTCCATAAGCAGCCAAGATGGTGGATGCGCGATGGACCGCTTGGAGACTTAATTACTAGATTAAAGAGTTGTTTGAAAACAAATGACCAGTTAATTTACTCATACTAACTGATTAGGTGCATTAGCAACTATTCACAAGCAAAACTTTCATAAATTTCATTCGGCGGTAGAAGATTAGGTCGAATATTGCTATTGACTATTGGTAAATAAGTTATGCAACTAGTAGATGTGTTCTTGCAAATCGAATAATTTTATGAGATATATAACTTTATGGATCTCATAACTATTGATTGCAAGACTAAATTTTCTTGCAACCGGCCATAAGTCAATAGAATCTCAGCTTTAACACAATCAGTCAGAAAAAAATGTTAAAATCCATATTTTTATCGGTTTTCTATTAAATTTATGCGGACCCCAAGGTTAGTAATGTAAACTCACAGTCTGTTGGTCCTCCTATCTTGTGCGGCGGTCTTTTTCGCCCAAAGGCCTAGCTTTCAGCGTGGGATCACTAGTAAGACGCCGACTCACTTGGTATCCCACGGAGCAAAACGCACGCCTCCGGGATTCAACGTTGATTGACGGCGAGATTACAATGGGAAAGGTTGAGAGCAATCCTTCGACAGGTGAGATTCAACCCATACCGTACGGTCCATCGCTCCCATTCTTGCAGCCAGGAGATGGGGAATGCTGAGGCCATGGAGTTGTTTTATTCGGGTCGAAGCTCGGATAATTGATTGAAATATTTCACATAGGGGAAATTGGTTCTTTTATAGCGTTACGGCGAGAATTTTCTTCTAGTCAATCTCCGACGCAAAAACGGGTGGTGTTATTCACTGTGGTAAAATGAGCCCTTTCAACTATAAAAAAATCAGTTTCGCGGAATATTAATTCATTCATTGATCGTTCACACCTAAGATAGGTTGACTGTAGCCCTCCACCCTTCTCTATCTAATGCTAGGTCACTTACTTTCAGGTAGCTTTTCCTATGTACTTTCCTCTTTATTTGGTCCATGAACTTATTTCTGGGTCTTCCTCTGGGGACTTCTCCCTCTATTAATTCTTCAATTATGCTCTTCACAAACCCATTGTGTCTCAGGGTGTGTCCAATCCATCTTGTTGTTATTTTTTCTATGTAGTTCCTTGTAGCCCATGTTCACTGCAGTGATTTGTAGTTCTATCTTCTTTGAGCATATTCCGAAATATATTACTTCGAAAATATTCATTTAACAAAATACACAAATGAATATTGTTACTGTTATCGCCATACACACACAAGGAAAGTATAACTGTTTTGCGCGGAAATACACCATTAAAAACAATAATTTTATCCCGACACCGGTCGAGTAAATTATGTATTCATGGTGGATTACCATTCACTCGAGGTATCCATTATAATTATTAGTAATGTTATCTAAAGTTAAAGCGCCCATCAATACGAAATTTTTACCTTAACTTGAAATTGATGAAAATGATTGGCAGCATAGTGGTCGGTGTCATCAAGTAAAAGGCTATGCTTTGCCATTGATATTCATGTTGGAACATGGAAATTTTAATAAAGCACGTAATGAAAAAACTAAATGCACCCAATAAACCTTCCTCATCATGGGCGGTTTGTGGATTTAAATGGAGGAATAGTTGCCACTCGGAACTAGTTTCGAAACCTTAGCTACATGGAACAACCGATGACCTATTTTATACGCAAAACTGATCAAAGTCAACGTTGGCGGGCACGAGAACCTTGGGCCGCAGATGTCGCATACTGATATTCAATACACTTCATTACGGTACGGTAATAACTCAGTCGTCGTGGCACTAATGGCACTAATTTCAATGGAAATGCCGTCATAAAAAAATTACAACCGTCGTCAGTACCTAACTATAGCGGAACAGCCATGACCAACCCGGAAACTCATCCAGTGGTGTCTTACAGCCAGGCTGTAGAGGTGAAACTGGAAGAGCTTGAAGTTATTCCCATGTGATACGATAATGAGCTTACTACGACAACTAGGATTAGAGTTAACTCACATTCACCTCCGAGTCGGATACCGGAATTTCACCCAAAATAAGATGAAAAAAGTGTGTGTATGCTTTCTGGATTGCAAAAAATACGAATTATTCCGCGACGTGATCTTCCTTTGAGGTTCTTCCTCCTCGATACCCGTCCATTTTCATTGCAACGACGTCAAATCCGTAAACGAGAGAACAGAAAAGCAATGGTCTACCATTTAGCGGGTAGGAGATAGGGAAACAGCACTTACATTAGTTGATCAAACTTCGTGAGGATGTCAACCATTTATGAGGGATGCCAGTTGTCGATTAAGTCATTACGCTCACCGAGTGCTTTACCATAATCCATGTGGAATACCTAGTGAAAATAATTCTGTCGGGAAAAGTATGGAATAACTAACTATTCGCCTCTCAATAATTCACGGTAGAGTAAAATACCTCGAAAAAATCTCCAGTACCCGACCAAGCTTGCCATATGGAAGTATCCAACCAAAGAATGGAATTAAGTTAATTACCTAAGAATCCACAACCGTGATCTTGACGAAAGCGGACATGTTCGTCGCTCTTCGGTAGAGAACCTTTCCCGGAAACTGTTGTCGGCTCAAGCAAATGTTGTGGAAAGATCAAAGGAAATTGGAGATTATTATGTGGGCTCACTAATGAAACAAAATAACGGTAAAGATGCAGAATTACTCAGGTAGGTCATGTTAGTATGAGTGAAAATACAGAAGAAATAGGTGCTGATTTACCATTTGGGCATCCAAAGGTCAATGAGAATCTTACCTAGCCAAATTACACTAAAACTTGCTCACTGTACATATATCTGTCAATAAACCTAGATATTAAGTATTCTAATATCTACAATCTGTTAACATATCTAGGTAATTTTTGAAACTACATTATTGTTGATTGTTAAAGGCCTCAGCGTTTTTGCACACTTACGGTGAGTTGTAACCTGAATATAAAGGAGGAATCTTTTTCTCAGTAAAAAAGGTGGGTGTGCGTCAAGGAAAAGGGCAGAGGGTAGAAACAACGCTAACGGGACCTTTACAACACGTCCCCACAGAGTCTTCCGCCTTGACGAGGAAACCAGCGACGGTGAAACTATCACCGAGATTACAGGGTAACCGCAAGAGACGAAACTTTAATGAAGGCCTTATCACATTTCCACAAGATAAGTGGCTTTTTCGGACTTCCTTTTTTTCACGTTCACTCCCAACCATCGTGCTCCTCCCTTTGGCCATGGGTTCCCTTGAAACCTGAAACACCTGTCGGGTATGAAGCCTGCCGCGGGGTCACGCAGGACGCTTTCCAACGCGTTTATCTCAGCGTTGCGCACAGCGAGCTACCTTGGGATCTCTTTGTCTTGCTTGTCTCCCTCAGAGAAATCCTGATTTTTTCCGTGGTACAACCGGAACAATTATTCTCTGAATTAGGAGAAAGGCGTTCCAAATAGAAGTATGAACTTTGAAAAAAAAAAATAAAACGAGGTACACTCGCATCCGATTAATGTATGGCTCTTGTAGTTATATCTGCATGTTTCATGTATTTATACAATGTGCATACTTACAATATTTGGTCACGTTTTAAAATTCGCAAGTTTTCATATAACTGTCAACTATAAATAGGGTAAATGTTACAACCAGGCAAATGCCAAATTTAATGTTCTGTTGAAATAATTATATATATTTAATTTTTTGTGGTAGTGAAGTGTTAAATTCACCCTAATCGTGAGGACATTCCACTGAATGAATTCAGAGACTGTTATCTTCAATTAGGGGTCCCTAAACTTGTAACATGTCTTGTGAATCTCACGTTGTATGTTTTTCGCCCACCAGCCATAGCGTGTCAATACAGATCCTCTATGTTTTTGTAAATCAGCTGTTGAACTTGACATTTCGTCCATTAGTGAGTGTGTGTCAATTTCATGGAACTACAAGCAACCATTATCCCGGAATATTTAGACTCCTTCCAGTAAAACTTTATGATGTCAGTTGAGGCAAATATCACAGCAAGTATGAATAAGGTAACCGATTTATGATCCGCTACACCGCAGCATCATATCATATATATTTATAAAACAAGGCTGCATCTTTTATGGAGACTAATGGGGTGGTTTCCCCGTCCCCGTCGCCCGAAGCTTTTGATACCGGTTCGATCTTCTTGATCTGCGCATTCAATGCCTTCTTCTGAGACTGTTGCTTCTCAACAGTGGCGGCAAATTCGGATAGCGTGCAAAAGTTGATTGGCAGGCCAGGAAAATTTTTTTCCTCGCTTTGTCTCTAACCTATGACCCCGGGTACGGAAGTCGAACACGCTACCACTGGTTCAAACCGGACCCGTACATCAGTCACAAAGGACAAACAGCACCAAATGTTCGGTTCTCCGAGAGAATAGGCTATTTTCTTTACACGTTTCTCTGATTAAGTGCACGTTAGAAAACTTTTCACACATTGGAGTCCTGCACGACTCACGTTTTCTAAAACTCAAATACATCAACATCCTTCGGAGTTATGGATATTGTAATATGACAAACGCCACATATCAGGCATTTCTTGAGACAATATAAAAATGAAAGAAATCAAGTATTAAGAATTCATTTTCGAATTGTTCATAATTTTATATCCACTAAAAATTTTGTACAGTTATTCGTAATTTGCGGCACAGAGACTGTTTTTTTGTTGTCTTCTTTATTCATGTGATTTTGTTAGAATAAGAAGAGTCGACTAACCCCAAACAGGATGTTATCCTAAGGGAACCTATGTCCCTCGTATTAAAATATTTGAATATTTACCTTTATGTGTATGTGGCAGGGTTGTGAAACGTAACGAAATTTCGTTCTACGAACCGCTTCGGGAAGGGTTCGGTCCAGAGAAACGGTACGTGTAACCGAACCTCTTCCGTAACGAAACGCTTGTAACGAAAAATGTTTCGTCACAAATGTGTAACCGAACCGTTCTTGAGAATTTTGTTACAGAAACCAAAAAAATCGTCTCAGTTACGGTTCGTAAGCAAAGAAAACGGTTCGGTACGGAAGATATGTAAAAATGTGGGGAACGAAGAACAAATAAATAAAAAATAAATAAATAAATAAATAAATAAATAAATAAATAAATAAATAAATAAATAAATAAATAAATAAATAAATAAATAAATAAATAAATAAATAAATAAATAAATAAATAAATAAATAAATAAATAAATAAATAAATAAATAAATAAATAAATAAATAAATAAATAAATAAATAAATAAATAAAATAAAGGGCTCCCTTATGGCGTCGCATTGAATCCCAAGGGCGTGAGTCCCGCAGTCTCAACGTCCACCCTACTTCCCCGCAAATGGTCGAACGCACGCACGATTTGCAGTCGATATGAGCGAGATATCCACCGTTCAACCGGCTGGCCGGCAGTCGCCGAAGCGGTGGCACTGTCGCGTGGGTAGCAGCTGGTTCGGCAGATAACGCTGACGCGGAGACGCCATGACAACTGCGGATCTGTGGGCAATGGCAAGACTACTATTAAAGACATTCAGCGATCTGAATCTCATCTGCATTGCCATGTCCATGAGTTAAATAAAATAAACAAATAAACTGAGCCATTCTTGAGCGAAATCAGGTCTCCATAGAACTACATTACATTTTGAGCGCCGAGTATCGAAATAGATATATTATTGTGAAGTGAATGGCGAGAGAGAATGGATAACACCTAGGAAATCATGGGTAAACTTCAATCCAGTAAATATTTCATTGTACGTTTCCTACAAAAGGTAGCACAATCCTATAATATCCGAGGATAATGCTTAGACGCAGGAACGGGCAGTAAAATGAAGCATACAGAGGACAGAAATGAGTATTTATTTATTTAAGTTTAAAGTACGTACAGACAACTATGAAGGACACTAAGATGAGGAATCAAAAAGGCATGAAGGGGTTAGTATAAAACAGATTGGAGTGAAGATCTGCAGTTGAACGTACTTAGGACTGATGGCTGTTAAAGATTACTTTGGTCATGACGACATTTCATATTTGCACGAGGGATTAGCACCGATACGAATTACTATTCGATAGTTGCGGGTATACAAAAGTTGTTTCCTAGAGTGTATTCCACGATGATACACGCATAATTTTGCCAATTTTCCTCTATAGCATTAATGAGATTTCGAAAATTATTGACTCAACCTAATGTGCAACCTTAGTGTGGGGGAAAATTAAGCCACGGCCCGCTCACTGCAGAGAGGGATCCGCTGATCGCAGTGTTTGCATAATTCCATATGCTGGGCGTTGTTATTGATTGGCCGAGCCACAACGAGAGCGCGTCATTGTGTCCATTCTGACGGTTTAAAGGTCATAGAAACGCAAAAACTACGAGTTTGCGATACCAACTCCCCCCCCACCCTGGAGTTGCGAGTCACGTTGATACTGTAATTGACATCAAGCCCTGGGGTTCTCTTGCTACTAGCTCCTTATGTCACTATTCCGACCTAAATTGGCTTCATCGTGTCAGAGTGACGGTATTTGAAAGCTGCTTAAAGGGGATGAACACAGTGAGATACTGAGATATGTTAAAAATAAGTAATTTTCACTGAAAAAAAGAGCCTATGTAATCGATCACGTGCACGTGAATTCGGGAAATAATACAAGAGCTCCAATACCGATTGTAAGACGAAACAATTTTTCATTAAATAATCTATCCGCGTACTTCAGCGCACTCCATTCTCTTGTCTCGCTCTCACTCAACATTGTATCTTAATTCTCTGTCTACAATATGCCAGTACCCCGTGATAGATACGTCCTGCTTCTAGTCTTCGAAATATTACCTCCAATTTCCTCTCTCACATTACTTAGAAATTATATTTTCGCCTTCATTGCATTACGCTGATTTGGCCCTAATTACCCAATTATACTCCAAATTGACAATTTTTTAACCGACAAGTTTTAAGCTATCCGGGGCTAGCCACGGAGTTCCACTTTTACGGAGTCACCCGCAATGCACAAATGTGCGAATTTCCACAGAGAAAAAATCATCCGCCTTGATTCGAACCCAGATCCCTCGATTTCCGGCCGAGTGCTTTAGCCAATTGAGCTACCGAGGCGTCCTATTCCCTTGTGGATTTTTGTGACCTTTACGGGACTAGATATTCTCGACTGCTGGACGTACAATCCACAGCGGAAGAGGACGCCTCGGTAGCTTAACTGGCAAAAGCACTCGGCCGGAAATCGAGGGATCTGGGTTCGAATCCCGGTCAAGGCGGATGATTTTTTTCTCTGTGGAAATTCGCAATTTTTTAACCTTCAACTCATTCATCAAACCAGGATGTGACACTCTTAGACTCTTAAATATTTTCATTTTTGGATAAAGCACCCATTTTCAAACCTTCAACTCATTCTTCAAACTAGTATGTGACACTCTTAGTCTCTTGAGTATTTTCATTTTTTGATAAAGCACCCATTTATTTAGTAAAATCAAATTTTCAAAATCTCATGAGTTAATCATTAGTTCTAGTCACCGAAGACAATATATTTCTATTTACACTGGAGCACATATACTAATGACGACTAGCAAAGTTACATTAATAACTACCGTTCACTCTGACGAGTAGCGTTTGTGCATGGAAGTAGTTGATACATCTTTATCATCAATTATTCCTCTTAGGGAGTAAATAATGAAACGGAAAACAAGTTAAGCTGATTCAAATATGCAACTTCATGTATGTACCTATGCCTTGCAAATTTAAATTTAAGTTTTTTAATGATTAAGTATCTCATAGAAAAGCTTTTTTTGAAATATGACGTCAACCGTAGGAGTATCAATGAAATCCAATGAGTTCTACTAGCACTGGAATAATTCCGGGACCAATGACATGTTATAATGACGTATGATTACAAATTTTCGAAAGAGAAATAAGAGCGCATAGAGAACAGTAGATGAGATGCTTATCGTCATTTCTATCGTGCAATTAGGATTTTATATCCGAAAAGCTAAGAAACAGTCGAGAAACTGAGAGAATAAACTTGTTAAATATCAACGACGTAAATTTTTCCGAAATGTAGACGTAGGGAGTGGTGATGTTACAAAACCAAATGTTCATAAAATGAAACTTCTAATCAAAGTTATTTTTGTGACGGGAAGCTGCGAATAAAAATAACGTACGCGTTCAAGGAGAGCTTCGAAGTTGAGGCTACTATGTTTTTGTAGCACTCGCCAAGCTGAACAAACTGGAAGTGGATTTTTTTTAAAATAATCCATTGGGTTTATTTTGCTGGCAGGGATTACTGGTGCGTATACACCTTTCTCCTGATCAAACAAATAGAAATACGAAAGATCCATTTTCCAGTATTCTATGCACTCGAGGGCTCCGGAGATGAAATTGCCTGCGATCGAGCCAACCAGACCGCCGGGTAATATATTCCATTCTTACCTTAAATGGAATAAACGCATTCCGCAGAAAATATGCCGCATACGGTAAAAAACACGACTGGCAATAGTATAGCATATTTTTGCATTTAAGAGGGAGAGGTTATAGCATGCCTGGAATTCTACAAGGAAAGAATGCAAATAATTTACCATAGTCGAAGTTTCATCATAAATCGCCGCCATCATTTGACTAACTCGTATATACTAATCCACGTACTCTTTTTATACATTTCCTAGAAAATAAAATCCGTCATTCACGAAAAGCAATTTTTAAGTACGAATCTTTTCCAGGAATTCTACAACAAGAAGGGTGATTATATTTGAAAACAACAACATAATACACCACGACTGTGGCAACGTAACTCTAGGATATTTAAATCAAACGTAGGCTTGCATACAGAAAAGAGACTGATTAAAAGACAAATGGATCAGAAGATGAAAACCTCAAATATTAGAATCACGACAAGTTCCCCTCGGGAAAGGTTTCTCGGGGCCAAAAGATTTCATGAAACACATGAGGCACGAATTTCCAGACATTTCAACACTACAGCAGGAAGACAAAGCCGGTAATATAGCTCACAACTGTTTTATAAATTCTTTGGCGGACCTGAGAACTATGACGAGCATTTGGCTCGCAAGCCATGGAATCACTGTGGCATTTTCCCTGATACTTGACCGATATTACAATTTCAGGACTTAAATAGTACTAAATATTTATACCCTATCTTCCCTCATATTTTTTTCCTGAAATATGCATGCTCGCTCACGAAATATCGACTGTGAAGTAAAAACAGCGTTGGGGTTTACAATGTGACATATTCACGTTGACGTTAGCAGGGAATAAGTAAGGTTTACGAAAGACAAATGAAAAAAACCGTAAATAATAAGGAAGATAAAATTAATCGGCAGATAATCTTTTATCAAAAGTTCAGGGGAAAATGTACATAATATTTGAAACTAATCATAATAATTACAGTCATGACATTCACAGAACTATTCGCGACCTAATGAACACTCACGTCCTATCGCCACGAATAATGCTCAATTCTACGGAGGAAAACATAGCTTACTCAGCCGCCGATTAAAAATTATATCACACAGCACTCTGTGTCTCTATCTTTTCTGGGTGTCTGTATGAAACATTTTGGCCTTTCTCGAGATCAAATAAAAGTGGCTCGTGATGCTGATGAGCGGATTTCCAAAAATGTCCAGCTATATTTCCAATGTGAAACGTGTAAGCCTTTATAATGAACTTAAGCGAAGCAAATTTCTGACGGATCACAAATTTGCGTATCTTTTGATACTAGAGTGCTCGGGATATCAGAAAACTTTCTTCAATCTCACTCACAAGAAATGCGTCTCAGGTAAAACTATATCAAGTCCATGAAATATCGCCAGGAATTTTATTTTTTTCCAAATGAGTCACTTTGTAAGAAAATGAAATCAGGCAATTAACGGTTATGACAAAAATTATGGAAGAAACAAATTTTTTCCGGTTCGCAAACTTCCAAAGCAACTCCCAGGTCGTAATCAAGCAAAATAAATGCAATAACAAAACATATCTTGTCGAAAGTAGAAACAAAGTCTCCTGGTGCCCTTATTCAATAAGGTCTCCGACTTTTCGAGCCTCGATAGTTTCGATATTTATGCGTCACAGATTCAGCAAAATGTAAATATGGCCATTCACAAGTTCAGATTTGTCGGGGACCGTGACATCACATCCACGCATTTTTTGAGGTTTTATGAATGCAAACGACTTTCAAAGAAATAGTCTTTTTACATTCCGGCATCTTGCAATGAAATACTGCCGGTGCCAATTTATCGCCAAATTTTAGACAAACCAACTCACATACTAGAGAGCAAATATTTCGAATAAAAGACAATTCTCGGTGATAGACTTTTCGATCACTGCAACTAGCGCATGCAAAGACATGCGTTCCCTGATGAAGAAAAAAAATCACACGGACTTTGAAAAGGACTCATTCACAGCGGTCGGTACCCGTTCACGCGTGCTCCCGAAAAACAGACATGCCCGCGAAATGCGACGTGCGAGTCGGACAGCACGCCCGCTACACGTGATTATCTCTCGCTATTGCCGGCCTATTTCCTCGCCGGAAATTGGAGCGATATAGTTCGCAATCAGCCGATGCTAAAAAGAATGGCAGGGGAAATTCCAAAATTTTTCTCCGCCGAACTCGAAAATGTAGGCCAAACGAAGTCTGGGTACTCCAGGTAACTCATTGATATCGAGTGACCAATTGTTTGTCCTTGCAAAAACAGTAAATTAAGACGTTTTTAAGCATTGTTAACGACTGAATTACATACTTTGACTGGGAATTTTCCAATATTAAGGCAGTCATTTGACAAAAAATAGTGGTCCTAAGTTTATTTCCATGTCATTTTTGCAATGAAACTCAAGGATTTTCACCACGACCCACTGTCTAGAGGAAATTACAACAAAAAGCAGAGCGGAAACCAAGGGAAAACCTTTTACGATGTTTGAGGGAAAAGACTACAGGGGATAACCGTTTGGTTGTTTTTCTACGCATGTTCAAACCTCCTGTTACACCGGTCATCCCTTCAATATCAAAGTTGTAAACAAATTATAATGATTGAGACGATAAAGTATTTGTCTCCAACATTCAAGCAGTGTTTTTATGTACAGTAAACCCCCGCTTTACGATAGATTCGACTTACGATCTGAGCTGATTTTGCGCGCGCTTTTTTAAATTTCAAATTTCTCCGATTTTGTTTAAAATATCGATAGTGTTTTAAATATTGTTTTAATAATATTGTAAATAATTTTAATCCAGGATATTTTGTATGCATTGGCTCTGTCGCGTACACTGAATGGATTGGCACTGATGCTCTTTAAACCGATTCCTCGTCCGGTAATAATGCCGATTCAACATACGATGGAATTCGCTTTACGATCGGTACTCCGGAACGGATTAATACCGTAAAGCGAGGGTCTACTGTATTACGCTTTTCATTAAAATTTCAGGAATTCTATCAACCGAAAAGTCTCAAATTTACATTAAAAGACAGTAAATCCGTGGTTTATACGATATTTTTTAATGATTAGTTCTCGGTTTCTTAGCAAGATAGGAAGGCCCATTCCCCATTGTTACATTATATTTTAGAGTTCTGTGAAAAGGAAATTTTCTGCGGCTTCCTCGAGAATTTTTTAAATCGTTCGTCGCAATACCCATTTGATGCATCACATCTTCACTTGAAGCAGCACAGACCTCAAAATAATCTTTGTCGCCGGAGGAGGGAATAATGGTTTGTCTATATGATTTCACAGAGGGTTAAATGCTTCTGAACATAAGTTTCTAGATCAATTAATTACGTTGCTTCGGAATAAATTGAGAATTGAGTATTACATGTGATTTTTTCGAGAACATTGAAATAGAACCAATTTTTAAGGACAACTTAGATATAATTAAAGCGTTAGATGCTTCAATTGTGACTCCAGGTTAGCGGAAAATTAGTTTTGACAATAATTATTGGAGGTTTTAACTTTTTAATTTGATAAAAAGTGATGATTATTCATTGCTGAAGGTGACAATAATGAGAGAGCCAGTGCAGAAAGTGACAAATAATAAATTGACAAAAATGATGAAAAAACAGAAAAGAGAATACGAAGATCTACGAAGAATAGCATAGAAGATACGAAGAATAGCATTAAAAAAAGTCCAGCGGTAGGGTAAAACAGCATTAATCGCCTCGGAAATGATGCTTAAGAATTAATTTTGCAATAAATAAAAATATCCGCAATAGCACTCGTCTTCACCGTTAAATGCTGGATTAGAAAAAAATGAGCAAGCCTAAGTGGCACAAAAGATCTACATGTAAATATAATTCCGGGACATTATCTAAAATCGTTCATTAAAAGCGCTTTTCAAGCATTATTGGGTTTACAATTAGGAGGGAAAGGATGTCCATCCTGTTAATCCGACCGACGAGAATCTGTTGCTTCACTCTTTAGTGGAGGATTACACAAACATGCGGAGGATGGGGTAGATTATAAGATACGCCAAATCTGTGAGGAATGAATTCGTCCTTTTTCTCAAATATACCCACCCCCGCAAGGGATGGTAATATGCGTCCCTCGTCTCGTTCCTCAGCCACTCGCTTTATTGGCCGGATGCGAAATCCTCATTGGGCGTAGGTTACAGTTTCCTTATTCCCAAAATTTCCTTACCCTCAGCATATTGGTACACTGTAGTGTTCTCATTCTGTAAATCGTTGAGGAACAAAGTCTTAAGCCCATTCCATCAATAACTAATATCCTTTCATGTAACAAATCTCTTCTATCCACAACTTGAGTGAAGTCTGTACCATGGCTTAATAAAAGGCAATCGTTACATTTGCGGTACCCAAGTGCCAAACCTTAGGAGTTATTTCGTAACTTTCGTTACTCTAGTCTGGTAATAAAAACATGTATCTACGTTATTGTCGAGCGGAATGACCGAACTTTGTAACTTTCTGCTGATAAATTTTCCAATATATCTGCCCAAATATTTGAAATCCCACAGTTGGCAGCCAAATTCAGGTTTGAATGCGGTTGTGAACCCAAATTTATCTGCGGAAAAGGAAGGCTTGAAATTGAAATTTAACGTCTCATACGTAAAGCACAACTTCAAATGGTGATATATTTTACACGCCAAAAAAATTCACATCTCTCCAAAAATAACAATCCTTAAGAAACAGGTTGTCATACTTGGTGATGGCCTATTTGTTTAATTGCCATAATAAAAAACGCCACCATCAGGACTTACCACACACACTCAAAAGGGAAATAATTTCTTAGAAGTTTTAGGCACAGCCATAGATACATACTGGTATGGGCTTTAGTTTTATGCTATGGCCAAGAGAAAAGTGAACAGTAGTTGGGAAAACAACAATTCTACTAATATTCCAAAATTTAATACAAGCCCATGGAGTTTCCAACACAAAGTTAAAGACTGAACGTTGCCGAGATTATAAGAGTAAAGATAAACTCGTCAGAAATAGTTAGTATAATAAAGATGCGTATGTGTAATATGTGGAAGTGTAATGAGTATTTAAAGTTGTAGGGTTTGATTTTCACTGCCTAAATCAAAAGTGTCAAAATTTGCCCTTCTTTTGTGTCTCAAGGAGAAAACAATTGTTCATCGCCTATAAAGGGACTCACAGTCCAGCGAAATGTTCAAAAAGTGCTATTTTTTACTTTTCCTAGACGAATTTTCCATTCCTTATGGCCAATTTTTGAAAAAATCCTATCAGCTATTTATTTTAGTTTTATATTCGGATAACAAAAATTAAAAAAGCATCCCTATACGGCAAGATTCAATATTTCAAATCAATTTTTTCTGCGAGAGAAAAAGGAGATCTCGAGAAATAATAGTTCGTTATCACATAATCGTCAACGTTTTGTAAAACATATTGTTTCAATGCAGCTTTGAGTATTTCTTTTTTGGAAAGTGACTGTGGCTGTTTTTTTATTTTGGTAGTCCATCTAAAAACTTGTATTGAGTAGATATCATTCTTCTCGCGAAGAAAAATATGTTTCTTGTTGAAAGAAAGAGGATAAGAGGGTTTATAATCTGGACACAATACTTCAGCAGCACTTCGAATGAAGGCTAGAAGTTTTCACTGATCAGATAAAGATGCCACCACGTGGAATAAGCTGAGCATTGTTCTCGTTTCCAGGCTATATGTATATCGAAGACTCACAGTTTGCAATTTTTTGCTATCAGTCGTTTAGAATGATAAAGAAATGGCGTCTTTCGCGAGGTCATTTTAAGAATCAAGAGAATAACTCTACTGCAGTGTCATCCTGTTATTCGTCGAGACATTCAAAAATACTCCATCAGGTCACTCTTTCGTAAGGGCTTGTCAGCTAAAATAGCAATTCGGTGAGCCTACTTACCGACTTCAACGGTGAAATCATTGGTTGAATGCGAATTTCTCAAGGAGACCGTCCCTACAAAGCCTATACCATATAGATATCATAGAAAAATCAGAAACATATTCATATAGTGACCTCAAGGTTAACCTCAAGTCGGTTTGTGAGAGATATTCGCTCCTTAATTGATGTGCATTAGCTTTATCTGACAGCTGGAATATCGTAGCCCCCATGCTTAAAAAAATTTAAGAGCCTAGATTTCACGGATTTTACTTAAAAATCCGAAGATTCTGGCAATAATGAGTGGAATTCATGCATGATGCAGAAATAAAAATTTTGCAATTATCCGCAATTATAATGTTATTGCGACCTAGGTTTCGATGTTTTCACATCATCATCAGAGAAAAATATCGAAACCTAGGTCGCTATAAGATTTATTTTTGTGGATAATTACAAACTTTTTATTTCTGCATCATGAAATTTTACTATTACAGCATAATGAGTTAAAATTTATGTGCCATAAAGTCCTGAACAGTCCAGACTCTTCTTTAGACTATGATCCTAAAAAAGAATGGAGCTACGTAAAAGTGCTTCCTTCTGTTCGACGGATGTCGATATCGATGGCACAAACACGGTTTAAAGCATTTCCTAGGGGGAGGGGTTGGAAACTAGGAAAAAAAAGTACTGTCGGAGGAGAGGAGAGTGAATGGGGATGGATGGGGGTGAGAGAGGATTGCCGCACTTGGACCGGTCCAAGCACACCCACGCGAAAATCCATTCACAGACATTTCTAGCACTTCCCCTCCTCCACATGGTAACCACCCTCTCCGCTATACTCGAACCAACCCCCTCTCCCCTCTCTCCCGCATCTCACCACGCAACATCCCCGGGGACCCACGCTTCCTCTCCGTGCACGACCTTTCGCCCCATAATGCCAGCCAGGCCTCGGCTCATGAATGAATGGCATTGGTCGATGGAGCCACGGCTGTGTGTGCCCGCGGACCAATGAGGGAAGAGGTTTGGAGCCCAGCCGGTCTGACGCGAATGGGGTTCGTGGCGGGGGGTAGGAGGGAAGGAGAGGCGGAAAGTTTGCCACTTGAATCGGGACTTCTCCGAAAGAGGGAAGTTGGTTCGTTTTGCGTGGGAGCTGTTGAGAGGAAAAAAAATAATTAAAGTTTTTTTTTATATATTCCTGGCCGCTGTTAACGGTAATTCTCATGAAATGCAAAGCGTGCGCGCGGCGCGAGCGAAATGAGTGTGTACGAGAATACTCATCCGGGATGACATCCCCGACAGAAATTTTTATTGCATGTAAAGCCGTTTTTAGCACTCACAATTAAGTTTAACATTGTTTCACCACGCGATTGGTTTTCTGGCATTCAAATTAGATCCGGGATTCATGTAAGCGTGTTCGATAACATATATTCCCCTTCGTAGGATAATGAAGTCATTTTTACCCCGTATCTTGTTACGAGCTCAACCATTTTCCTTTAATCGGCCTATAAATAATACAAATTTAATGAAGCTTGTGTTACTCGGAATTCTAAAACTGGTCAAAAAATACCAAGTAGAATGATGTTTGAAAGCACTTTGCTTGATGAAAATATCAAAGTCCTTCATTGTTAAAAGTGGTTACCTAAAACTACAAAAAAGATGAAAGCTTTGAGATACCCAAATATTTACCACCCTATTAAAATCACGTGACAGCTAGTTACTTTACTTCTGAAAAGAGACGTACCGCAGAAGTTAAAACATATATTAAATATTACAGTATTTTTGCCTATTCAAAAGGGTTTGGAAATTATTTTACATCTGTAGCTTTTAATACGTTATCATAATAACATATAAATTCCAAATTACTCTATATAAATATATTTTTAATAAATACAAAAGACTTGGTTAGCTGGTGGTGTAAAATAACAACGCAAATACTGACTAGTTGCAAAATTAAAGTATAAAAAAATTAACTCAATAATCTTCTGAACTTAGTTCACCTACGACTTTAGTAAGAAGAGATTTCATACTCATACAAATGATATATAAAATTTTTTTCACAATTAGGAGACGGTAAATGAAATAAAGAAAATTTGTCATTCAACGGTTTAAGCATTCTAACAGTGAGGGAACTACGTCAATAGTGAGTATAAAAACTTATTGAGTTATTAATGCAAAATTATCCTGGTCAATATTATAGGTAGGTGACTTATACAATAAAATACGGTTTTATGGAATTTAAATTAGATCCGGGATACATGTAAGCGTGTATTTACCCCTTTTACGAGAAAATTTACCCCTAATAAACATGTATTTCACACAGTGATTTCACCAAAAACCCTCGATTCTCGGTGGTATTTCCTGGGAATGTTATAAAAATTTAGATATTCCAAATCTGGGGATGTCTTAAATTAAAAGTAAATGTTCTTGTTTCCTTACAGAAATTAATGAAATTATTAGTCAATTAATACAACTTAATCGATCCGAGGCCAGAGAGAAATCAACAACAGAGGTACTGACAACCAGCCTGATACACGTCTCTTGAAAAATATTTCTTTCTCTAATTCTTTTCATCCCGTTAAATCACGAACTGAAATAAGTGAAGGGGAATATGACATTATAAATGCTCTAAAATTAATTTTGAACATAGGGTAAGGGCCCCAAACAAAATCCGATATGCTGCGTTATTGAGACAAAAGTAAAATATCAGCACAGGTATTCTATCAAATAAATGGCAGGTCCAATGAAAATCCTACCATCTCCCCTTCCATGGGGAGTATATTTCCAACTTTTTCTGCAAAAAAACTATATCTTTCGACATAAAGTCCTTCTAAACTCGTATTTTTTATCTCCCTTCACACTCTCCAAGATTCATATCCTTTCGTCCCTGTCCCATGCCTTCAAGCATTCTTCCCGTCGCACAGTGGTATGGACTCCCAGGAAAGCTGGCCAATGTAAGGAAAAAAATACTAAAAAGGTTTTTTTGTACGGTAGGTTGGCGAGACAATGTCTCCAAGCCTCTGAAATCGGCACGAATAGGTCGACAAGTACGCACCTGCTCATCTAATGCACTCTGAAAGTGACCGCCGAGCAGGTAGCCAGTGTCCAGTGACCAAGCGCAGCAAGCAACGTTAATTTTGCAGCAGTGTAGAGGCCAATCTATACTTGGGATTACGATTTTTGAAGATGTAAATCAGTTATAGGCTGATTTTCAGTTTTATTTACACATTATATCCCCGAATTAGCAACAAATATAGCGCAGAAATTGAATTGCAAAAGTATTTTTGCCAATCTGAATTCGGGTGCGACATCATGATGTCGCTGCAGCGACCCTGTAAACATATAATCGTTTCAGTTTCAGTTTTATGAGCACATTGAACCGCCGAATTTGCTTTAAAAAATCGCGAAAAGATTGTTTTGCAAATCTGAATTCAGATTATTCAGATATGAAAAATTAATGTGATTACATAGAATAGGCATCAGCGACCCCAAAAACAGATTTGTAAATTTTTACTGCATTGAAACATTTTTTCATAATTTGGCCAGCTATCCTGGGAGTCCAAACCACTGTGCGTAGCCCTCTCCCGCATGTCGTTACCTTACATACTCTGTGCTTTTGCAGCCTCATACGAGTTTTACCTATCAGCTTCCTCTCACCCACCATATATAACACTTTCATATATATTCTCTTCTCCTCCCAGCTCATCCGTCTCAACAACCACGCTCAAATGAACTTGGCACATACATAAAGCCTGGCAAAAGATATAAGTCGATGAACTCTGATGCTGCCAACTTTCTCTCCGATAACATAAAGGAGTTCACATCCGGCTCCACTAGGGGATCTTCAATAGCTCCATTAGCCACCGTTAGAAATGTGATGTAACTCGGACGGATCACTCGATCAAAGGCTAGCCGCTTCGGCGCCTAGCCTTTACTTAGTCCCTTGATGCCACCAAATATCCACGTACGAGGGGGAACGGAAAAAGAGCCGGGTGGGTATATCAGTGTCCCTTTGGAAAGAGTAGAACGTAGCATTTAGAGCTCCTTCCCGCTGAGCCGAGGTAAAGCGAATAAAACCACTCGCATCAAGGGCAACTGGAGATCTCATTTCTGGCTCTTTCTCATTTCCTGCACGTGTCTTATCGTGTCTACGCGAATTGCTGTCAAACTTTCACGCGTTTGTATTGTTGGGATCAAGCGGTTAAAGCTCAAAGAAATTAACGTTTATGTGTAACTACTCTCCGCTTTAACTCATTCACTTTTTTAATTTTTGTAAATGAAACTCTCCAAAGGAAAGACAAGGATAATGTTGACTTCAATATTACGGTAGACCTGCCAAATTGCGCTAAAAGCTTGCAGGAGTGACCACTTACACAATATTTCTTATGCATCAACTGGTAAAGGAACCTGAACCACGGATAAAATTGACGATTTTCAGCGTTAATATTTGGATTGACTGCATTACAAAAATAAAAACATACTTCGTCAACCCAAAGGAACATCTTTTATGGGTTACAACCGGTTTTTTCATTGACGGCAAGGTAGTACTTACCTGATGATTCCTGTAGGGGAAAAAATCAATCAAATGCAATAAAAAATTTCCAAGATAACCAAAACATTCATTTACATTTTCATGGCATTAGCCGGTGAAATCTAGACTTTTGAAAGCTATAATTTGGTTCATATACCTTCTTTTGGAGTTAAAATCAGTGCTCGTAATCGATTTTAGGCCTCCTTTATCATCAATATTCTAGGTAAAATCCCATTCATAAACATGCCTATTATTCGTGACTTATTATACTTACGTGAAAGATTATATGTAATATCTAATTTGATATTCATCATCTAACACAGAAACACTGGACATCAAACGTAGCATTGGTTCAATGCAGCTTTCAACATTATATCTCTTGTCTCCTAGCTCCGATATAACCTCATTCTTTGTCAATTCTCAACTTAGAAGCAAGAAGGAACGAGGTAAGATTGCCTCTAGTGGTAATTATAACAGCTACCATTTGCTCATGACATTTTATCTCGTGATTTACATTTCATTTTGGGTTTTTCTGACTCTACGCTACATTTTAGAGGTCATTCGTCAAGCCGCCGTGCATTGAAATTTGTCCGACAAATGTGTTCATTATTCTTTACCGGGGCATCCAATGGCATTTTTCGTCTTCTGTTTTTCGCAAAACTTTTTATGAGAGTACAGAGAGTCCTTTGAGCATAAAAAATCATTGTTTGTATGCAAAGGAGTTTGCTCTGTTGGGGAAAAAGAACAGAGCGCGTATCAAAACATGCACCTGAGAGATGAAGTCATACAAAATCTCGTGAAACTGTCAAATAAGGTACGAAGAGAAACTTTTTAAACAGAGAATTGAATCGTCGGTAAATTTCCTAATTGCGAAGTGGTTTTAAATAGAAAAGAAGATAAAATATTGACTCTTACGCAAACAGGACTCTTTTCTGCTAAAAATAATAGTATATAAAAGAAAGGTACAAAATAATGTTCGCCGTTAGAAAACGAAAATCCTGTTCTACGGTATAGGAATTCGTTAGCAAGAGATCACATTATTTTTTCATATATGAAAGCCATGTTGGCCTGCCATATTTTAGGATTTGGTTGTCATAGAGAACTACTTGTAAACAGACAAATGACAGTGAAAGTACCTACTATATTCAACAATATGCCCAGTAACTGAAAAAAATCTAACTAAAATAAGTGAAGTCAAAAAAGAAATTTAAAAACATGGTTCTTAGAATGTTAAATAACATTGATTTAGAGGTTACGTTCCAAATTTTTTACACCGTATGAAATTATATAAGCATGACTTTGAAAACAACAAACATTTATAAGATCAAAATGGGAAACTTCTGACAAGCTATAGAAATAGCTTAGCAGGACCTATACTGGACTTATATGTCGTATTTTTACTTGTTGATAACCTTTGTGATGAACAATGTTTATACAATAAATGGCAATGAGATACAATATAATATACAAAGACGATTTTTATATGTTAGGTATATTTTTATGTATATGAATTTAAATATATGTATGTATAACTAAAAAATTAATCGAATTTTGAATCTATGAAATACTATCTTATTTGTTCATTTTTTATTTAATGTATTATTTATGCCCATTAAAATTAGTTTTCACTGTTTAATTGCATTCGTATGTTAACTATACCGTAGTGCATACGAATTGGTGGGCTAATAAAATGGGTAAGATGATAACACTTTGACTATTATGCGAATCTTTACATACCTCCCATTCCAAATAGTAAAAATATTTTACCTAGGTTAATGAAAAAGAGAAATGTACAAGACCAAAGTGAAAGAATCATTTCTTCCCCGAAATAAATAATCGAAGATCTGCCTCGCCTAATCTCGCGAATATTCCAATCAGCAATTATCTAGGCACGTGAATATTGGAGGCAAATGTCCAGACGCTACCATTCCTGTGTACATAATTCAGAACGTTGAAGGTATCGTGGGAACCTAGTTGTAAACCATTTGAAGTGGAAATCTCGGATGCATTGCCAAACAAACGAGTGATCAACAATCGTTAAAAGCAAGGCAAAATCGGAAATGAAGATGCAGACATCACCCTGCAGCGCTGCATCGTAAGGCGGAATGTCAGACGCGGCCACTGCAGGAAGGATGACATCCGCATTGCGACCACTGAGTGTTTGCTCCACCGGCGGCCCTGTGGCAAGAAGGGACCCTTGGAGTGATGGGAAGGCCTTTCTCTTCACTCATGCTAATGTCACGCTTTGCTACGTGCACACGCATTCCCGCAGAGTCGAGATATCGAATGAGAGAGAGAGGCAGAGTCAAAGAAAGGAAAAGCAAAGGAGAAGGAGGGAGGAGGCCGGAGAAAAAAAATCCATATGGCGGTAGCGGACGGACTGAAGATATCCGAGGAATGCGAGATCGGGTCGCTATGGGGAGAGGGGGGGGGGGCGATGGCGCCTCTGTCGGTGCACGCAAGGGACAAAACAATGTGCCCCGCGTGTTTTGTTTTTCATGCGGCGAATTAGGAGCTACGAAGGGTATTGGGATTGAACCAATAGAACTAGGGAGTTGAATTCGATGGTATTTTTTATTGGAAAGGGTTTTTAGAGAAGTTCGGCTGATTTCCCGATCGCCCCCTCCAATCTCCTCACCTGAGGGGCGCGTGCCTGGAATGTTACGTCGAACCGGTGGGTGGTCGTTACCGACGAAAAACTCGGAAACTCCGCGGCGGGTTACGACTTCACGTGCCTCGGTGCATCATCAAACATGTTCTACAAATAAAGGGATGTCCTCGGATAGTCCCCGATCGAACCCACCACTCCCACACGAAGTCGGACTATTCGTTCCCTGGTACGTACGTGGCTCGAAAATGTATTCGACTCCCTCGAGGAAAAAAGTCGCTCCTTGGGTTCGTATCTGGAGTTCGGCAGAGTCTTATGCGACGTCTGAGAAAATTTGAAACTGTGGTGCGGCTGCTACAAACTAAATCGACATCGACAACAATTTCAAAAGCCTGAATGGAGAGATCTTTTTTTAACAATCATTGAAGTTTTTCAATCCCGAAACTCGTTCATTGCAGTCCACCATTCCTTCCTTTTCCTTACACACTGAAGCTACTCCACTCCAATATACAGTCGGGTGGGAGATCAGACCCTGGACCTCATGTCACGTTCCGTTTAGTTTAGGCTAGTACTTACGCCAGGTTTCTCTCCACGCCTCTCCCGATCCCAAAATATTTCAGCATAAACAATTACAGTATGCTAAATGCATCCAGAGCTTAACATAACTTGGGCTTGGTGAGGAACACAGACAGCGGTATAAAGCCAAAAATAAAGAAAGCGGCTATTGTAATTCTCACCAGGGAAGTGAAGAAAAGAAGAAGGAAAGGGCACAATCCTCAATAATAAATCAAATTGAAAAACACTTCAGTGGGTGAAAATTTTGATGGGCATCAAAATGTCATCATCCAGAAGCTTCTAATCACAACTATCCAAGGGTGGTGTCATAATTAGAATATTACTTTTATTGATAAAATTGTTGCAGTTAATGCTTCTCGCGACTCTATTCAAGTGAAACTTTTGGTAGGGTTAGCTTATGGTTTTCCAAAACAATACATGAATGAATATGCGATGCCGTAGCATCCAACAAGATTGTTAACAAATATAGCTTGATTCAACTTCATTGTCCAGCAAGTACAAAAGCAGAAACCCACCTATCTTCAATGGCAAAACTAACGTCAGTTTTCGTTTGTCTCCCCAAGTAACTAGCCTACCATTTATGGAGAGGGCAGTGCGGAAAGTATTCTTAAGACATCCAGGGTGGCATTTCGCATCGACAACCCTCGGGATCGATCAGAATCCCCGTCGCGACGTTCCAAAGCAACGCGGCGGGTCCCTGGATGTTGTTGCCCTCACGGTCCAACCGAAAAGAAAGGTCCGGGTTCCGCGGGGCATTGATCGCGTTGGGGCCCTTATGTATTTTTTCTCGGGGAAGCGGGAAGGAGAGAGAGCGAGAGCTCTCTTGCGTAAGCGGACGACTGTAAGGGGGGGCTCGAGAGGAGAGGAAGGGGTCAGAGAATGAGGAGGAGGGCCCCACGAGGTGGTCGCCCCCTACGCAGTGAGTCGAGATCGATTTGTGTCTGGGGCATGTGACCCCGAGAGGGTGCGTGGGAGGTCTCCTCCGAGGGAAAAAGGACTGCCGCTGTAGTTGCGGTGGGGAGAGCGACGACAGTGGAATGGTGAGGTGGAGGTGAAAAGGTGGGAAAAGGACGGCGCACGAGGGAAAGCGGATGGCCGTGGGTGAGTTGGATTCGAGCGAGGTGGATATTGAGCCTCATGGGGGGGGGGGGAGGGATAAGATAAGCAAGCGCACAGCCACGGGGGGGAGATAATGCTGGAGCGGAGGGTAAGACAGATTGATTGTTTTCGCGGGATGTTGCGGAGATTCTGAGCACAGGTGTGTCTCCGCTTCGGAGCGCAATGCGTCCCATGCTACGACTCAGAGGACCGCCGTCTCCAAGGAGGATAGGGAGTATTTTGGGCTGCATATTTTTTTAAGCGTTCTACCGGTTACGGTAGGTTTTATTGAATGTCAGAGTATCTCCTCCCATTTTCAGGGGCCTATCTCGTTCTAGTATATCCTTTTTCGCCTCAGAATACGATCAACAACAAGAGAAATATTGTGTTATTAATTCACCGACCACAACATTCTATAAAGTTGTTTGGTTATTCAGATGACGGCATTATTTTAGCATTTGGTTGTTTACGTAACGGCGGTTATTTAGGTGGCCACATAAAAACCACAAAAAAACAATTAAAAGTAATAGATTGACTCTCCACTTTCCAGCATAAATCTATCATAATATCAACGTATGCCCATTAGTTTCAACGGTATAAAGAGATAACTCTCCTTTAATAGTTAGCTTAGCATGAGTAGAATGAACCGGAAAACAAATAATTCGCTTTCTACATTTGGCGGATGGTTATGTTTTCGATGGATGAGGGAAAGTGTTTTTGGCCGAAATCAATCCAAGAAAAGAATAGAAACTAAAAGATATTCTTTGTGCTTTTGAACATTAATTTATCATACGCCGACCACGGTAGCAACGTATGCCCATTCTTTTCAACGGTAGATTGAGATCATTTACTTTACCATATGCTCAGAATGAGTGAAAAAAATTGGAAAAAGGACGAGTTTTCTAAATATATGTATTTGATAATTTTTGAAATTAAGTTTGAATTTCTTCTTCTTCTTCCTTCGAGGGTTAGGCTTTCGGCCAGTTCCAGCTTCACATCACCATCTCAACCTTGGCCTTCCAACACTCCTTTTCCCTAATGTCTTATATTCCAAAAGATGCTTTGGAAACCTCTCTTTAGGTATTCGCTGTACATGCTCTTTCCACTTACTTTTGTACTCCACCAACCTATTTGAGATCGCCCGTACACCTTGTTCCTCTCTTATAGATATACTTCATAATTTATCTCTTCTTGTACACCCCTTCACTGCTGGAAGAAATTTCATTTCAGATGACCCTATTTGTTTAAGCTGTTTTTGTTCTGTTGCTAAAAATTCTGACCCATGGAACATTTTTGGGACTGCCATCACCTTATATAACTTAATTTGGGTTTCTTTTCTTGTTTTGCCTTTATGGCAGATAGCCATATGCCAGTTTACCTTTATGCCAGTTTGAATTTATTAACATTAATTAATTACGGGCCGATTATTGTGTTAACGCAAAACCGTCATTTAAGGGAAAATATAATTTCCTTTCCTTGAGTTAGCTAAGATGGATAAAAAACAGTAAAAGTCATACATAAAAGCCATACCCTTAATCTGTGAGATAATGCTCAAGATCTCTGATGACTGATTTAAAAAAATAGTCTACTGTGCAATTAACAATGTCTTCCGAAAGCTATTTTTGGTAACTAATAATGCAAAATCAGAATAATGATGATGTTGATTCAAGCTTTGCTTTTGGAGTCTGAAAACTTGGAAAAAGGGTAAAATTCTTCAAAATTGGTAATTTACCAGGTACGATAGAGAGCGGCAAATTCTCCATAATCCAACCGATCAATACGAAGCAAAAAATTACTCTGCGCCTTTGTTTCTCACTTTGCGTTATTTTCAACTGAGCAGTGTTACTTTTGCGATATACTATGCTATATGTCATAGAAAGGACAAGATTTGATTGAAGTTAATCGTGTTATAAACTTTTGGATATTTAAAATTATCCAAGTTCATCACGATTGTAGAAATTAGGAAACACATGACTAGTGTGTCCAGATGGGTCAAAAATAGTAATTAAGTAGTGTAACTTAATCTTAATTGGGTCCCTATCGAAAGCCTTCCCAAGCAGTAGAGTAATATGAATCAATAAATGGTGAGACAGTCAGTACATCTACATCAACGAAATACCGTGCAAGCTACCACTAGAGTTTGTGGCACGGGGTGATTCCACACCAGGTTTGCAGCATAGTAAAGATAACATGGGTAGCTGGGTTCAGAAATAGACGAAGCAATAGCCATTAACCGTGTGTAGGAGAATAATATGTCACAATTTTTTTCCGAAAGCAGATAGATTGAAAACTAGGTACATAGATACATTTTTGCGGCCCTACACTTGGTCCATGCAATATTAGAATGACATGTCCTCCACAGTATGGTCATGTTACGAATGGCAAAACAATATTTATCGAGCTCTTACGATATGATTCGTTTGCGAGATAAAGAGCTCGTTCACCGCAGCCGCTGGTGAACTCCAGTACAATTAACAGCATTATGTTGACACCATATTCTATCGTTCATATATTGACACCATAAGAAAATGTACCGATATCAACACTTTCGAAACTTACATTGCTGTAGAGACTAAAGTTTGTATCTAAACTAATAACTATTAATTGAAGGCGTAAAAACTGTCTCATGGCTTTGTTACACGAGTCCAAAGCAGATTTATTTAAGAAGTAGGCTGCTATCGCTCTACACGGTTAACATTGTAGTATAAATACCTCGTCGAATTGGGTTCAGAGGGTTTGCACGTCAAACGTCAATTTTGGCAAATCGTTGACCTAAATTTTTGTGAGATTAGCTCCATACTCTATTATAATTTATCATTTCGAAAGTCCATTTTATCCGAGTTACGAAATCTGTTCACATAATAAAGAAGTGTAATTAATTCCCACTCCACCAAATCCACGGTCTGTACCTTCTATTCAAGTTGTATTTTTGGCGAGCGAAGGAACTGCGTGACTGATATTTTTTCGTGGGACGCTATCTTTACGGCAATACTTGATATTTCAACTCTTAACAGTAGAACTGGAAATAAATTATGGCCATTTGTAGTCATTTTTCTCATGCATTTCCAATTAGGGCTGTTTTATTCGAGCAATTCTATATTATTATCGAAATGGCGGTTTCACAACACATCGTTTCGCTAATTGTACGAAATCTAAAAAAAATAAGGAGACCAGAGTTAGCCAAAATCACAGTAGCATATAATATCAACATTAAATGTCACATAATATATCAATCCATTCATTGTTGACGTCATTAGTCATTTTAATATACAATAAGTGGCTTTGAATGATAAATATGTAATACTTAAGTCTCATGAAGGACATTTATTTCGTCTTTTTAGAGAAAGTCACTAGGTAAAAAAATTGTTACTGATATCCTATGTTTTATCAATATTAACGTATTTACTTTATTCAGAATTAGAGACTAAGAGAGATGACTGGAAAATGAGGTTACTTCCACTAAAGAACGGGTAAGCCAAGGAAGTTCTGATGAAGGCTTCCGCGGGGCTTAGATAGAGGTTGATTCCTTTTTTCGGGTTTTCCGCCGCGTTGGTTCATGTTGAGGACCAACAGGACATGAACCAACGCGGCGGAAAACCCGAAAAAAGGAATCAACCTCTGGGTAAGCCAATGGTATCTGAGTATTATTTCGGGGACAAATGAATGAAAGCGAAAAACCTGGTGACGGTATTTAAATATCCTTAATAAAAGCGCCAAGTGTACCCCTGTTTTATGGCCCACCCAAAGGATTAAGTTCACGATTTTATGAGACTGTTAGTAGAGTTGCCCCACCGAGGGTTACTACCTTGTCGGGTATCCTGTTGCTACGATGATCCTGAGAGCAATTCCGGCGCGAGCTGTAGCTCCCGGTCGGGTCACCATTGCCGGTAAAGTAGAAGGTGACAAGCAAAGCAAAGAGTAACTCAGAACGCAGCGTCTGATTCAGATTGAGCGGCTGCAAACAGAGTCTGACCAGAGTGGATGGCTAGGTTCAGCTGGGCGTCTTTCTCCCAGGGTGAAAAGCAACCAGAAAAGGAAACACTTATATTCCCAAGAAATTAATGGTATGATATGGACCTCTATGTACAAAATTCCAAAGGTAAGCTTCCATGAATCGGACTTCCGGGAGATTAAAACAAGAAAGGGGAGCCGAGAAGAGATTTTGCAAAGCAAAATGCGGAAAGTATGAGGATATGAAAATCGGATGTGCTTACATTAATTCAGGGAGGGAAGTAAGAAAATGAAAAACAAGAACTGGTGAAAAACAGACTTCTTGAGACGGGGTGGTATTGGAGAGCTGTAGAATGAGGATTATAGACTTGATTATTCAGGTGAAGAAAAAACTGGATTAAAAGGAGTTGGAATAAATATAGGAAAAATAAAGAAAGAGAGAGTGATTAGGGTAATCATATTAACACAGCAGTAGGTAGAAGATGATAAAGGAGACTTAATGAATAACTCAGAAGAGAAACAGACAAGCCCAAGGAAAAATGGGTGGGAACCAGTGCAGTGAGATAGAACTTTTAGACGAGGAAGGAGGATAAGAAGTAATGTGTAAAAAAGGAACCTTACGTTTAATAGGAAATTAGGTAGTTTTGAGATTGAAGACAAAACGAGAAAACTATTAGTGAATTAAAGGAGGTTATGACCAGGTGAAGGGAATATATTGAATGTGAGTAAAGACCCATGAAAAGTGAAATGGAACGAGGGGAAGAGAAAAAGGACAAATGATGAAAAAGAGTATGGCATACTTGAAAGCGACGTACAAGCATCTACCAAAGAGATGAGAAACGGGAAAGCAAATACAGTTGATAAAATTCAAGTAGAACTATAGAAAGTACATATTAGAAAGGAAAGAAAGCGTTGAAAAATTTGAGTATTGAGTAATGGTAGCGGGCGTGACATCGTGGAAATCCTTCGTAGTAGGAGCGTCTGAAGAAATTACAACTTGGCTGTTTCCACTGTTACTCTGTAACGAAACCATGGTCTGTAACAATAAAACCTCATGTGGAAACAGTCAAGTTGTAATTTCTTCAGACGCTCCATTGAGTATTGAGGTTTCACATGAAACACAAAAAGTGGAAATGGCCTAAAGACGTCAGGGAAACTGTCAAGGTTCCCAGAGAAAGGTAGAAAATAGGCAGAAAATGTGAGGAAGACTCGGCGATAAGCCTGGTATTTCATATGGCTACAGTAGTATTAAGAACGATCAATAGAAGATTGCATGGTAAACTGAACTGTGTGATGGGAGCAAAATAATTAGGTCAAACGAGTGGTGGGGACAAGAGACACGACAGGTCTGTTGAGAGCTATTGGTGAAAGCAACAGGGAAAAGAACAAGAAAAAAGTATGTTGTATATATAGACTTAGAGAAAGCTTTTGATACGGTTAGATGGGATAAACTGATGGGATTCTGGACAAGCACGGAATTGATTGGAAGGAGATAAGGCTGATAAAGTACCTGTATCTTAGTCAGTATATCAAAGTAAGAATAATAGGTCGGTTGGCAGATGAGATTGGAGTAGGAAGAGGTGTTAGACAGGGATGCTGCCTGTCACTATCCCTATTTAAGATATATTTGGAAAAGATAATGGCAGAATGCTTTGATGGAGGCAAAGGAGTGAACATCGGGGGTAAAAGAGTGAAATTCACCAGTTTTGCCGATGATATAGCTGTAGTAGAAGATAGTAAAAAAAAGCCATAGAGATGTTAGCAGACCTTAATGCCAAATGCCAGGAATATGGAAAATGTATAAACTAGAAATATACTAAGAGTATAATAATAGGAGGTGAAAGTGGAAGAATCAGCATCACATGTGAAAGTGAAGCATTGAACGAGTAGATAGAGCTTATCATATTTAGTAAGAGTGCCGAAGACAAGCCTTGTTCTAAGGAAATAAAATCATGAATAGCTATGACAAAAGAGGGATTAGATAAGAAGAAAAAACTAATGGGTGGACCTTAAAAAAAGGAACTGAGAAAAAGAGTGGGAAAATGTTATCTGAAGTGCGATGTTGTACGAATCAGAGACATGAACATCACTGGAAGAAGAAGTGAAAAGAATAGAGGGGTTCGAAATATGGGCCTAGAGGAGTATGGAAGGAATTAGATCGGAATACAGCGTGAAGAATGAGATGTTACGAAGGAATAGAAAAGAGAGAAGATTGGTAGAAAAAATCAAGAAAAGAAAGATGAATGGGCTACGAAATTGTAGGAGGAATGAGAGCTTGATAAAGATCGTGTTTTAGGGAATGATATTAAGGAAGTGAGGACGAGGAAGAAAGAGGTATACGATGTTGGACATAGTCAACATTAGAGGATAGTACGACGAAACCAAGAGCCTGGCACAGGACAGACAAGCATATTGTTTAACCATGAGTGAATCTGCCAAGAAGCAAACCAACCCAAGGAGAAGACATAGAGTTGAGATACTCCGTAAAAACTACTGTTTCGGACAGCTAGAACAAGACCTTTCGGCCTGAACAGCCCAGAATTAGGCTTATTTTAGACAGCATTACTCGAATTTCACCTATGAAAGAAAGACTACATTCTGGAGCTGTGTGTTGCAGATTATACTGACGGCAATGATCAGAAATGATTGAGTACACAGAATATTAGGAGAGATGGAAACCAAGTGTTTTACAATATGGAAAAACAAAACGGTTAGCTGCTAGAGTTAGGCAAAATGTATGAAAATAATATCTTATAAGTCCATAAAGTATGTTACCGTTCGTAGCTTCTGTGATCTATCCTGGCGTCTTTCCAATTGCATACGTTTCCTATCCATACAGTGCCGGAAATCTGGTGTTAGAGGAGATTGCTGAAGATAAAATGGGCGGATATAATGAAGCAGAATACAGAGGAGTGGAAGAAGAAACGATTATGTGGAACCCTATGCACCAAAACGAGCAAGATGGATTTTGGTACACAGAAATACAGGTTTGTAAAGAACATAATTGAAGAAACGATAGAGCGGAAGTCCCAATGGAAGGGTCAGGGAATACATTCATCGAACAAATGAAGGGAACATTAGCAAAGAAGAACTACAACGAAGTATGAAACTCGGCATTAGATAGGGAAGGATGTCGACATTTACTGTGCTTCATTTGCAGTCGACCAATCTTTGATGGAAATTTTTTCCATTAATATTTCACACTATAGAGGAGGGATTTAGTTGTATTGGCCACACCCTGAGATCTGATAAACTCGTACGAAGTACATCATACAGGAAAAAAACAAAGGTAATTCCCGCGAGGAAGACCAAGGGATAAATGTGTGAACCAGATGAAACGGGACTTGAAATAGAAAAGCCAATGACATATATATGAATTAGCAGAACCAGTCAGGATTAAATAGCTCATTGCGATGATTACAACAGTTACATGCTTTGACAAAATCCCTAACAAATCCTAAACAGAGGAGAAACGCCGTAATCCGAGAGCCATTTGTGCATTTGTGACTTCCAGACTATCTTCCTCATCAGCCCTGTCGGACATAGCACTTTAAAAATCGATGTCTCTCAAGTCTTTAAACATTGAATTCCGATTAATCACTGTGTGTATCCGCTCGAAAGAGAAGGGGCGCAATCTTTCTCCCGAAAAAAATAAGTCATACGGGGAAAGGGAAAAAATATAACTATTTTCTGCGATCGATTTAAGGGTAAGGCGCGCCCAATGTTACGTTAAAAGCCTCGTCCCGGAAACTGAGGGCATGAGTTTGAAATTTTCAGTTGTTTCTCTGTTACACAAGGAGAGGTTTAGCTTTGCATGGCATACGACGCACTAAATATGGCATGAGCCAAAACGCACCAAAGATACTACAGTGCAGCCAGGTAAACTACAGTAAAAACCGTTAGTTAAAGAGGCATATTAATTTAATTTAATAAAAATATGATAAAAATATCGCAAATCTTTAAGGTTTTCTTATTATTTATTGCGGAAATCATCCTTATGAATACAACTGATCGTACTCTCTGGAAAAAGTATAAGTAGGTATCTTGATTAGTAATGAGCGATTTCCAGCTACCCCATGAATGAATGCTACGAAGCTATCAATACATGCTATTTTCATCCTGATTTCCTGGAAAACGTAATCCATGCGACTCGACCATTAATTATTGATAATAGCATGTAATAATAAAGTCGGGATGTTCTCCATCAAGGGTTTGTCATTGGCCTACGTCATACTTACAGTATTATTTTATAAAATTCGTCGTGAGTACCGTATTGGCCGCGATACTAAGCAGTCGTACCTTTCAGCGCGCTAATTGGCAGTCTCCCGTCGCACACACTGTGTACAAAAAATGTATCTTTCTTTAAAAAATCAAAACTCGTAAAACCGATCACTGTGGCGATGAGGTAATGCCATCGCCCGCTAATACAGATATCGTGGGTCCGATCCTCGCCAAGTCGGGATGTTCTCCATCAAGGGTCTGTCATTGACCTACGTCATACTTACAGTGTTATTTTATAAAAATGTACAAAATCGGTCCATAATTATACAAAAAAAAGTTCAAATTTTTATTCGTAACTTTTAAGTGACTAACAGGTCGTTGCCACGCACGCAACTTACGACGAATTCACAGGAGCACAGAATTGAGTATTAAGTTAAATAAACGGAGATTGAGGTAATTCAAGCATTGAAATATAAAAAATAATGTGTTACTTAAGAAACGCAAGTCCTTTTTAACATTTATTCGACTGAAATGTTTACAAGTGTGCATTCCCCATTTCTCCAACGTTTGTTTTGGCATCTTTACCAGCTAGATTCGCTTTCTTCCTGACCATTGCATATCGGAACGCCATTTAGGTATAGCCACAGTTAATGGATGAAGTTACGCGTAAAATTACCTTAGAAAGTCTTCAGCAACTCGTTACGGTAAATTTGCGACGCCATCGTGAAGATCTCGTGGAAACGCGACACATTTAGGGCAAGAGCGAAGAGAAAAGTCATACGCACAAATTAACAAATCGAAGTTCTTACCCATTTGTTTAGTTATCTATATGTAACGGAGAAAGCCACTGGAGGATGTTTATTTGGCGGGCACCTTAAAACAAGAATATATTTTAAGATGGATAAAAAGATGCCCAATTTAATAAAAGATAAGAAAAATGTTTATTACGACGTAAATTTCGATGTAATACATGAGTCGTTTTTGATGATGTCGTAGAAAATCGACATAAGGGTCACAATTTGGTCGTAAATTTTGATGTTATACATGACCCACGTTTCGATGACCTGATGATAATGTCGTAGAAAATCGACATATGTGTCACAATTTAAACCTCTATACACCGATTTATTTGTCCACCATGCGCAGTCATTTCACATGGTACTGCACTCGTGGGAAAATCAGGAACTAAAAGTTACGAATGAGAGATATTTTCGACGCCAAGCTGTAAAACTGATGTCACAAAAGTATATACACGTAAAAAAAACCTAATCAGAAACAAAACATAAACTCTACTATATGTTATCTCTAGGTCATTCAGCGTGATAGAGGGTTAAGCTATTCTTCTTTGTAGAAAAATCCCGCATCTTTTAACCCGTACACAATCCCACGTAGTATCCCCTGAATCTTCTGAATTAGCACGGAACCTCGAAAGACTTTTGGTTTAAGTGATGCTCAGCACTCACCACCAACTGTGTGCGTGCCCTCGAAAACTTGTGGCGCTATCCTCACGACGGATGAGCGTGAAGATTCATCCACACGGGAGCTCGGAGGACTAAGTAGTGAAGGAAATGGTAATGGGGTCGTCAGCCTGCGTTGGAGAGACACGTCGGCCCCGGGAACGTGAAACAAACGAAATGTGGAAAGCTAGAGCGTCAGCGAGAGGGAAGAAGTGGGAGTTGAAGGAATAAAGGAGACAAGGAAAGAGAGAAAATCCTAAAGCATCACAAGGGACTCGGAGGCATGTAGATGAGAGGATGGGTCTGACGCAAGCATGGCGAAGTTTTTTCTTTCTTTCTTTCTTTTTAAGGAATAACAGCGACGTGGCCTCAAGGTGCCTACGGTGGAGAGAGAGGGGAAGGACGAAATGGAAGGAAGACGAAGCGTCGTTGGCGCCAGCGAAGCAAGTCCTTCCTGAGCCAACTCCGCCGCTGTCGGAAGGGAAAAGAGGACCGGCGCCACGGAGCGCCGGGACCCATAGAAGCAGAGCCGGATGGAGGGCCTCATCCGGGTAAGGGGCGGAGGAGGTCGCTCGAAAAAGCGAGACAAAAGCCTCAAAAATATACATATCTCACGAGAGTACTCGCTAGGCTTCCCTTTAGAAGTGCGCTTCTCTCAGAACACTCGTGCATAGTTCGCGTTGTAAAATTTGAAGCGGCAGTTGTTTCAGCAATTTTAGGCAGTGACGATTCATTACAGACGTATAAATAATTTAGGGAAGCACCGACTACTGAGGTCATCTCCGTCCTTGAAGATGGTTGGGTATGGCGGTTCAGGGATTGTATAGGGAATCGAGGAGGGGTAGAGAGAAACCCAGAGCCGGTATTGGACTTAACGGAAAACACCAAGAGGTCTCATTTTCTGGACAGAGAACTGGTTATTCCCAAAAAAAAGCCCCAAAATAAAGAATTTGACTCCATTGATAAATTCCTCCTACCCCCGGGATTTGAAACTTGGCCCTTGTGATGGAAAGCTAGTCGTCTACCCACCACACGCGACCCCCCACTGTCTCAAAGAGAGACGTAATTTTATTATTTAACTCCCCTTGGAGAGTCTGAGCGAAAAAGACCCGTCAAAAATGTTCTTCCCTGTGGTAATGCTTGGTCTTTGAGCCGGAGGATGACCACAAAAAAAGGTGCAAATGGAGATGGATGGATAAAATAAGCCATTGATAGAGAAAGACAAACAGGAACGTATTAGATATGGCCAAGGGAAAAAGGCTTATGGTGAGAGAAAATAAAGGTGACAAAAATATTGATGGAGGACGCATTAAGATGTAACGATAAAATAAAGGCTGCGGGGGGAGTATGCATTAAGGGTCACTAAGGATGGAGGAGGAAAAGAATGGAGCTTTGAATCGTGACAGTTCTGCCTCAATATTTTATTATTCGTGGTTTAAATTAGTATGATTTATACCATTCTCTGTAGAGACTCTTCTATCACGGATTGTACGCGTAAGTTAATCTTCCTAAGGTATCCTGAACCAATGTGCGGTGAAACTACTGTCAACTCATGTCCAGAATCCAGAGGAATTCGTTCATCGCACCCTCACGGCGTACATCTAAAGACATCATTATGGAGTAAATATATATTTTTAAAACTTCACTTCAATCACACATTCACTATGCTAGCGTCTTTAGCATCGCGCGACAATTTTGGAATAAAATTCCGTCAAAGAAAATGGTTTTAAACAAACAACGATCTGATTATCCGTTTGAATTATCACATATAGATGTATAAACATTCTCAGATTCCCATTAATGAGTAAATATATATTTTTAAAACTTCACTTCAATCACACATTCACTCTGCTAGCGTTTTTAGCATCGCGCGACAGTTTTGGAATAAAATTCCGTCAAAGAAAATGGTTTTCAACAAACAACGATCTGATTATCCGTTTGAATTATCACATATAGATGTATAAACATTCTCAGATTCCCATTAATGAGTAAATATATATTTTTAAAACTTCACTTCAATCACACATTCACTCTGCTAGCGTTTTTAGCATCGCGCGACAGTTTTGGAATAAAATTCCGTCAAAGAAAATGGTTTTCAACAAACAACGATCTGATTATCCGTTTGAATTATCACATATAGATGTATAAACATTCCAAGATTCATATCTGAGCGCGACGTTCTTTCCTAAGCAATGAATAAAGAAGCTGCACATGAAACATAAATATAGATTTTTTACGAGAGTTTTTTCGGGGATTTTCGAGTAAAATTAATATGATCACTGTTAGCAGAAAAATAATCGAAGATTAATTAGGAGTCAATCGAAATCCTGGATTTGATTTTAAACTTTTTAAATGGGTTGTTGCGCATTGATATCACATCAAACAACCTCAACCAAATTAAATAGCTTGAAGCATGTACAAATGCCTCAGTAGTTAAATAATGGCAGTTCAATAATCTTAACCGAATAGAGATATTGAGTGAATATTGTGCTGTAAGTTAAGGTCTTCAATGTTAGGTTTACTCAGATTTTCGCACTTCTTTCCGGTCTCTTCTTATTTTAAAACTATGACCACAAACTAAAGAGTTCATGTGCTTTGGAGAAATGGCAAAATTGAGAACAGGTTTAAAAAATGTGATTTCAAATAGCATATCTCCCCGCTTACTCAATTTACAAATAGGATGGCTCTCAGCGCGGAATGATTAAGAGTTCCCCTCCTGCGCAAGAACATCAAGGCCAAACTTTTACGAGCTTGAGGCTTAAAAGGAAAGTGTCAACTGGCTGATTAAGCCGCTGTCCCTTCAAAAGTTGCCGGACGACGCAGGACAGGGATTTTATCGGTCAAGAGCCGCGGTCACACCCCCCTTACCCCACCCCTTGGTGACGGCAGGCGAGAACTCAGAACGAGCTTGGCACTGGCCGCAAGCCGAGGGGCGAGAGAGAGCTCGGGAAATTTCGATTCAGTAAGTAGCCCCTTCGACCGCAAAAGCCTCGAAAGTTTACGAAGCTTACGTACCGCCTTCGCATCACCGTCCAAGCCAATAGAGGGGGGAGCTCTTGAGCAACATCCACTGCCTCAATCAAATGCTGCTGGAAACTTATGCCCATGCGCCTTCAGTTTTACATTCGAACCACCTTTAACTAAAAATAATGACTTCATAAGAATTAAATGTGGATGTAAAGAAGGGATATTTGAAAAAATTATTTTTGCCTAATATTAATTCAAATCCACAGGTAATACGACGTATTGTAACTGGTGAGCCACGCCTACTCGGCACATAATCCTTCCCAAGCACCCCTATTCTTACTTCACCTTCACCCACACACGTTCGCGGCCATGCCTCCTCCATTTCATTTTAAACTTCTTGGTGCACAGTTCGTACAAAAAAATCTTGGCAGATACACAAGGGACGATTTTGAGAGTAAAAGGATATATAAAAGAAAAATCTGTCAATTGTCGGTGGCTGTGTGGCTTTTTCACTTTCAATTGCCCTGCAATCATCGCTCTATCACAAATCAAACTTTAGGAGGTAAAGATGTAACCACTTCCTCTACTCTCCCTCCCTCATTATTTATTCACTACTCCTTCCACCAGGCGACTTTGATCAAAGGGTGTCCATCTGTCATTATCTTTTGCTGCAGCTGTATGTGTCCGAGGCTCGATGGCCAAGTAGAAAAAGAGTTTGAATGGATAGGAATCGAGCGTAAGTTCGAGGAAACCACTCAAATTGATGTCATATTAAGTGACTTAGTACACTTACCCTCTGCTTTATTTGGAGACAGCCATCGTTTCTGGACAATGTCGACATCGTCACAGCCATTGCTGATACCACATAAAGCTGCATGAAAATTTACTCGCTGCATATTACTTTTTCAACCATAAAAAAATATTCCCCTCGGGTATTCCACGTTATAACTTTTTGACGGAAGGTTCTCTGTAACCAGGTATCTTTCTCATCCATCAACCAAGAGATTTGATTAACGGGACCTGAGGAGATCACGTGTCACGTGGATGTGGACGGAAGAAAATAAATTTGAATTTATTCCAAGGATGCTTCATATTTGTTCATTAATTCTCGGTCCAATATTTTTTACAATGAACCCTCGAGTCTTACGCTGAATATTTTTGACGCTGCGGGATTCCTCCGGCTAGAAGCATGCGACGAAAGTAGTAACAAGTCCTGATAATATTTAGTTAGTAGCAATTTTTAAACCCTCCGCCGTACCATAGCTTTATTTGTCCCTCCTTTAGTGAATTGAGGAAAATGGGGATATAAAGCAACACTGAGGAGTACGCAAATGAAAAAAATGCAAAATACAGGTCAGTATACCATGCGCAAAATCCATGTAAAGCTTGCCTGTGATTTCCTTAATATATAGAAAAAGGTATTGCGTATTATTTGGAACGAGTACGAAGTTACTATTTGAGGTATATGAATTCAGTGAAAGCGACGAAAATCCATGAAAGTTTGGCCATAATATCACGGCTATCATCAACGTTGGAGGATGCTTTTCTCAACCAGCTGAGCTTCGTTTTTATGGGCTCTTAAAATTCCACAACCCAGCCGATATTAAAAATTGCTTATAGCAGTCCATCGGAGTGGACTCCCCGATTTTTATCGAAGAACTGGCAATTCATAGTGTGTTTACTCGAGCCCTAAAAAGCCCCTTATCGATCCCTGTTCCTTTTCGGGAAAGCCTTGAAAAATCTGGATCAAACGGATAAGAAAAGGTCGGGCGAAAATTCCCGGAATCGGTCTACTAAAAGACAAAATTGCCTCGATTTACTGACCACAGGACTTCAACCGGCAGAAATTACAGGAAGAGGAACAAAAATTGTCTTTATTATGTTTGTTTTACGGATATACAACGAATAACACAGACCGAAGTATCGTGCTAACGTTTTCCTGAAATGAAATGTTATGAATTTGACTTGATAGACCAGTGCATTTTAAAGAGAATGAAACACAGCTTTAGAGATACATTTTTGTCTTATAAAAATACACTGAAGTTTCAAAAGTGTATTATTTGCTAGAGATGCTGAATATTACAGTTTACTGACAACAAACATAAGGAATGTTTATTATCGAATTGGCAAAGATCAAATTTTTAAAAAACGTGGGTTAAATTACAAAGAGTGACGTTCATATCCACCTAATCAAATATCCATAAATCTTTACGGTGAAAAATTTATCCTAATTACTGAAAACATCGCAATCAATGGCCCCCTGGTGCGAAGTGGGACAGAGATTCATACTAATTTCCGGAAAAAGCGCCGACATTAACGGTCTCTTGTTATTTACCACCTCCAAGGTAACGCCACAATACTCACCGATAATCACAGTAGTCAAAATATGAACCCGCAGATAGCGCACCGTAGGTAGCAGGCGCCCTTAGCTAAGGCAAGTCCCGTAATAATTGTGTACAGAACCGTTAACACTCGTCACCGAGGAGTTACGCGCCTTTGTTCCTGGATTCGTCTGGCTATCTTAGAAAGGCCGGTCGCCGAAGAGAAAACAAAATCTTGAGGGGGATAAGAGTGTTTTTGCCTAATAAATTATTTATGGAGTTGGTTTTCTCGTTTTGTGACTCAAGCCGTCTCACATTCGCCGCGTTGCGGGGTGCGAGTCAAATCGTATGCGAATGCAAAACTTTTGATACACGTCGACTTTGAGGGGAGACGGTAGTATTCGCGAAAGCAGTCCCTCCTAACTTAAGCTCGCTCATTCAAAGGGACAGTCCCGCGACGGCGAAACTTTCTCCACTTCCGTTTCGGCTGAGGAAATTTTAAAGCTTTTATGGTCCCTGACACAAGAGAATGGTAGGAGGCATGCCCCGCCCGAGGAAAAGATTTAACAGCGACCCTTGCGTAAGGAACCGCTTCCGGTTTTCGTCACCAGCAGTGACGGCGCTGTAAAACCAGCTCGCAATCAGCTCTACATAGTTGACAGTATCCGGAGTTAAAGTTGCCCTCAGAGACTGAGTCCAAACCTCATTGGCCATTCATGGAATTCTTGTACGTAAAGGGAAAATACAAACACGCTCTCTCTCTTTCTCTCTCTCTCTCTCTCTCTCATATATGTGTGAGCATCCGGATGGCGTTTTAATCCTCGAATTGCCACAATAAATATCGGCTCGAGGCTAACTTTCAGTATTTCTTCCAAAGTTTTGTAATTAAGCAGAATTTATGGACAAAAGACCATGAGCTACCTAAGTTACACAAGGTAAATATTAATTATGCAGCACATTTTCATTATTAGTCAGAAAGCTTTAATGGTAGGACATGAAGGCCATGTTTTCAATGCCCAGCGTGAGAGAAAATAGCGGGAAAATTTGATAAATATTTAAGGCTTGAAAATGGATCCTATCGTCCATATTATCAATTCGAATAATATGAATACTTTTGAAATAATTACAACAAAAGTATTACCGTTATGTATTGGAATGACTATGACTTACATTAAACATACGAAATCACTATTTTTGTATGTTTCATGTTGCGCGTATGAATTCAACGTATACAAGAAAACAAATAATTCATTGCGAGGGCAAGGGATGACAGATAAACATTTTTAAGATTCATTTTACTTCAACTCAACCTGTAAATCACCGAGTTGAATGAAATGTTGCGACGTACCTATAAAAAAATGTCCATTTTTCATTTTTTGGACATTCAATATTATGCTACTATCCACATTAGCTTCCTGGATGGAGAAACAATGTTGAAGCCTCAGAAAAAAGACAAGTGCCAAATGTCACAGCTGCTTTCCAAATGTAGAAATTGACACTGAAATATTAACCTTGTTAAGGACTGTGACGTGAAGATTAATACATACCATACTCAACGTTCACTATGGCCATTTAATTATGTAAAGGAAGCCCATTTATATGGGCTTAAAAGTTCAGTTGATTGCTGTCTTCAGATGGTACCACCAATTGTCAAATTTAAGAGTTCTCTGGCTTAGAAATAACAAGACGATTCCTGAAAAAACTAAATGGCCAAGACCATTTTGCCAAAACCAGGCACGCTCTTTAGCCAGCAATGTAACATATCTTCCAATATAGTTACTGGCATTTGCAACCCAAAGAATGAACAATGTCAAGAGGACCCTAATAATAAATGGACTGAAGACCAAAAATCTACCATTGCGATCCAATATGCACCATCCTACATAAGTTATATATATGGCTCCTCTGTAAATATCACGTCCCTGCGTTCTCTAGGGACCATGCAATCAGCATATAGTAGAACTACGCGGAAAGATGAGAAAGAAACTCTTAGCGGAGGCACGTGTAGAATAAATACAAAAGTGTGCGAGATTGAGAGCCAAAAAACATTCGCCATGTGGTGAATTCCATAATTTACCGTTGGAACCTCACTGAGTGAAAATGAGTCGATTATTTTCATATTAACTCGACACTCAGAGATTCCCCAGGGTTGCTAATTTGTAACGTTTGGCAGCAAAACTTAAGATTTTCACTTGACAAGAACGGGTCGAAAAGTTAAGCCAAGTTCTAGACTATGATTCGAACCTTAGGTCTACGAATCGAGGATCACAGAAGGTCAGGGATCGAGTCCAAGCTCGTGATTGATTTCTTTGTGGATATCGTTATATTGGTGCGAAAGGAATCGACGATATCAGACAATCTTAGTTAAGTGGAGAGAACTCACGAAACGCTTACGACCTAGGGATGTTAGGAATAGATACGAGAGTGCTAGGAGGAAAACACGTCACTCGAGAAGTGATCCATGAGTTAGTCACATTGATGGATCACCTTCCTTCCATTGTTTATCAATGTTACGAGGATGGAAACAAGCTTCGCCAATGGACACTCACCGACATTCCCTTCGGCGGCGCAGCAGCCCGCGATGAGGGTGGCCGCGAGTAGGAGTCGAAAGTAAGCTGCCCACTTAGCGGGGGATGACGCATGGCGCCACCTGTTGTCTGCCCCGGGCCCCGCGAGTAGCCTCGAGGCCCCTGCGGGGGGTCCCCCTCCGCCGCCCTCCGGCTCCATCCGGAGACGGTGATCGGTGGTCTCAGAGGGGCTGCATTTCCAAGCCAGCAGGCGAGAAGGTGGTAAAACATGCGGAGAGAAATGGAAAAAAATACGATTAGCCCAGGGAATCATAATGAATGTGTGAAATACTTCAGATCACAAACGCATACGACTATTTCACACCATAAAACTAAGCGTGAGAAGTAACATTTTGTATTGATTTGAATAAAATGGCCATAAGGATTATTTTATGTTATCAATTCTAGAATCAGCCACGACAAAAAAATCAGGGCGCACTACAAAAACTATAGAATCGAACTATTTCGTACATAATTTAGTGGTACACTGTCGTAATTTTTATACTGAGAAATATCTCCTCGAATAAAAGTTCTTTTAAAATGACAGTAAAATAAAACATCAGTACAAATACCACGTCACTTACAGCCAAATTACTTATAGTAGTCGGAAGACCATCAATTGCAAGATTACGAATACCAGCCATTTTATATTTGCGCAACATATTGGTTAACAGTTAGCGTGTGGATAAAATAATTACCTTCTGCGCATGAATTATAAGCTTGAACTCATCAAATATGATGGATGAAGGAAAATCAATAACGATAGGGACAGATAAAGCATAGAGAGGGCAAGAAGTGTGATATAGTGAAATATCATGTTCCCGAAAATTATAGATGCAGACTTTGCAAGGTCCATTTCATTTTATAATTACGACGTATGTTCCTACATTTTACATCACCACCTATCAAGCACACAAATCAAATTCAAATTAAGCATATTATTACACAGTCTGCAGTGGGAAACAGTTTGAAAATCATAAAAGGTGGTGGTTTGGAATAATGGAGATTAGGGCAGCAGTAGAGTGAGTCAGGTCATCAGCCTCCCATTCCTTCGGGAGGTCGTTATATTGGGGATGATAAGAACGTCCTCTAGAAAATATTAATGAGGTTTCTTCAAATCTTCAGGTTTTGTTATAGTCGTTGGAAAAAGCAAGGATGGAGATCTTGTCATTTTAGCAGGGATGGAGTTCAAATCTAGCCGCGTTCAAATTGACGCGGGTGGTCACAAGGTTCTGAGTTCGGAATCCGCTGAGATGAAAACGGTGACCTGTTGATCCACATAATCTTTTACTACGCTGGCATCTATCTAAAAGGCACGCGGAGTAGCGTACCACATTCCAAACTATATGTTTGATGACGAGCCACAAATTAATGAATCAAGGCGAAGCACCCGTCCCCTCGTCGTCTCGCAACGCGAACCACTTAGGACGAAGAATTACCTGATTTCACAGCTCACTAAAGCGTTCCCCACACTTGGAAGAGCCCGAGTTTCGCTGGGTGAACTTGCCAACCTCCGGGAAGGAAACTTCGCTACTCCAATAGATAAATTGCTACTGCCCACTTCACTGACTACCGCTACTTTTCAACTACTACTTCTCAACCCGCCACGCAGGGGAATCTCCAGCCTCCACGGATGGGAAAGTATGCCCATAGAGTTCAGTCAGAGGCTAATGCACATAACCCTTCATAACTCACGGCCAATTTTTCATTCAGGAATAATTTTGTTTCGAACCCAGTTAAGGACTGTAACAGTTACCACTCCAGAAATATCGAGTCCTCGCATTGACAAACAATAGCACAAATAATTCCTCCTTACTCTTACTCCAGGGGCCACTCAAATCCAAGCTGATTTTTGGCCTCGCGTACAAGTTGCCTCCAGACTTTTTTGTTTTCCTCCATCTCAATGTCACCACCCAGTTTTCTCACATTATTGGCCACTTGGTCATCCCATCTTATTCTTGGCCTTCCTGGAGGGCGTCTTCCTTCTGGGTGTCCCCTCCACACTCTTCGTATGGCTGTATCCTCTTCTCTTCTTCTGACATGACCAAGCCATCTTATCCTTCTGCTTCTAACCACGGCTACAATATCACGTCTTCTGTATAAATCTTCGAGTTCTCTGTTTTTCTTTATTCTCCATGTTCCTGCTTCAAGAGTTGGTCCATATATTCTTCTTAATATCTTGTTTTCAAAAGTTACCAACTTTTTCTGTGTGTACTTTGTCAGTGTCCACACTTCTGACCCATACAAGATAACAGGTTGGATAATCGCTAGGTATATACTAATTTTTGTATTTCTTGACAGAAGCTCTTCAACAGTTTTCACAAACTCCAGTAACACCTATTGGCTGCATTTAATCTTACTTGTATTTCCTGGTCCATCTTATTTTGACTGGTGATAGTAACTCCCAGATACTTGAATTCTTCAGTTACTGCAAATTTGTGACCCCTGACTTCCAGCGTTGAGTTGATTGGCTCTGCCTCTCCTCCAATTTTCAAATATTTAGTTTTTCCTTCGTTTCCAGTAAATCAACTTTGCCTGCTTCTTCTAAGAAGACTTCAGCTAGTGCTTTTAGGTCTGTTTTATTATCAGCTACTAGGGCTACGTCGTCTGCAAATGCTAGTACATTGATTCGTCCTTCAATGTTTGCACCTCTTGGTAGGACTTTTGTCGTCTTCAAAGCTTTTTCAAGGGCGAAGTTGAACAAAAGTGGAGACAATCCATCTCCTTGTCTTACCCCTGTGCTGATGTCAAAGGTATCTGTGTATTCCCGTTCAATTCTCACTTTACCTCTCGAACCTTCCACACACATTTTAGCTAGTCTTACAATCTTTTCCGGTATGTTACTCTGTCTAAATATCAGCCAAAGTTTTGATCTTATAACACTATCATATGCCTTCTTAAAATCAATAAATAGCACAAAAAGATCTTTGTTATACTCCCAATATTTTGCAGCCAGCTCTTTCAAAACAAATATTTGGTCCGTGATTGATTTCCCTTTCATAAACCCTGCTTGATGCTCCCCAATTATATCATTTCCGTACACTTTTAATCTATTTAATAAATTTTGGAAAGTATTTTATATGTGCAGTTTAGAAGAGATATCCCTCTGTGATTTGAGCAGTCTAGTTTATCCCCTTTTTTGTAGAGCGGTACAATCACTGTCAGTTTAGAAGAGATATCCCTCTGTGATTTGAGCAGTCTAGTTTATCCCATTTTTTGTAGAGCGGTACAATCACTGCCTCCTTCCACTCCTTTGGCATTTCTTCCATTTTTCATATTCTCACTATCATCTTGTAGAGAAACTGTATCAGTGGTCTACCTCCATTTATTATTAATTAAATAGATATTCCGTCCTCTCCAGGGGCTTTTCTATTCTTTATTGTCTTTACCACATTCTCAATTTCTTCCAGAGTTGGTTCTAGAACCAGATCTTGATTCTCACTCTATACTACCTCTTCTTGTTCGTTTTCTACACTGATGTTATCTGAGTAAAGAAGATCATTGAAGTAGCATTTCCTTGTCTGTAGGACTGTTGCTACATCCCCCACTACATTTCCATCCTTGTCCCTCACCCCCATTACTTTAGGAGAGTATCCTTTCCGGAAAGTTCTCACGGTCCTATAGAAATCCTTGGTGTTACTCAGTTCTATGTCCTGTTCTGCTTTTGTAAGCTTATTATTTATATCCTTTCTTTTCTCAGTTCTTAGAGTTTTATTTACTTTCGAGTTAATTTCTTTGTATGCTTCTCTTGCTTCTGCATTTTGGCATTGAAGGACCTTAGATTTAGCATCTTTCCTTTTAGAAACTAGTTCCTTACAAGCCTCGTTGAACCAAGGTTTCTTAGAAATCTTTTTCTTCGTGAAAACTTCTCCAGATGTTTCTTTTATTGACAATTTAAAAGTTTGCCAAAGTTTCTCTACCTGAGTTTCTTCATTTTCCTCTTCCAATTTTTTTGCTTTTAATGCTGCAAACCTATTAGCAATATACATTTGAAATTCTGCTCTTTTGCTCTCATCAAAATAAGTTTTCCCAGTTACCTTATTTTTACCTCTTTTTTCAATCTTTATTCTTTGTCTTATCAGTGTTAGTAAGTACCAAAAAGTGGTCAGTTCCACATTCTGCTCCCCGCTGACTTTTTACGTCTACTATTGTTTTAACGTGCCTCTTATCAATTAATACAGGGTCTATTTGGTTTCTGGTGGTTCCGTTTGGAGATATCCACGTTTCTTTATGTATTGATTTGTGCGGGAACTTAGCACTTGCAATAAAATGATTCATTGAGGTACCAAAACTTAGTAATCTAACTCCATTGTCATTTGAAACATCGTGTAAACTGTTTCTGCCTGCAACACTTTTCCAAACAGTTTCTTTACCTATCTTTGCATTAGCATCTCCGAGGAGAACTTTAGTATCATAGTTTGGTAAAGGGGTCAAAAAATTTCTCCCAGTTGAGCGTAGAACAAATCCTTTTCTTCATCTTCAGTTTCCTCTGTAGGAACGTGCAAACTAATCATCGAAATGTTATTGAACTTTCCCTTAAGTTTAATTGTACATAGTCTTTCACTAACTGCTTCATAAGCAATCACGGATTCTAGAGTACATTTTTTGACAGCAAAACCTACTCCTGCGTAGTGCCGACCGTCATCACAACCACTATAAAATAATACATAATTCTTACAATTTATTTTGCCATTATTTTGCATTCTTGAAGCGATGAGGGGGCTTGCGCGCCTGAAGGATCCTGAGAGCTATGCCGGCGGGAGCTTAAGCTCCTGGTAGGGCCACCCAAGCCGGACAGGTCAAAGTTGATAGGCCAGACAAAGAGAGAGATACCCTGGTCCTCCAGGTTGGGGGTTGGGCGTGAGGCCAACAACCTCACCCCGGAAAAACTTTTGCTGTAAGGAAACGCCAACAATAAGCCTCGGATGTGGACTGGAATAACCGATTTAGACCCCAGCTTAACCAAAAGGATATGAGATTTGGATCATGGATGGTGAGAACCCTGGCTGGTCCAGGAAAGATAGACATTGTAATGGAAGAAATTGATAGGTAACGTATAGATGTAGTAGCACTACAAGAAACAAATAATTCCTTCTGTCCCGTATAATTGGATTTGAAGGACCCATTTCATATTTCTCGCGTGTATAAACGAAAAATCAACTTTAATTCACGAAAATAATGGGTAAACCCGGACAAGAAGCTCTGAAATCTGTTTTAATCAGACAAAAGATGAAAGTGTTCTTCAAGGGCACAACCCAATGGATAGAATGTTAAACAAGTGGTCTCAAATTTCACTGAGAGAGATATATCGACAAGTCAATGTGTTTCTTTAATTATGATGAAGTCATATTTCCACCTTCCAATCCTTCGTATAAAATCAACGTTGGCCATCAATCTATTTCATTAAATACCTTGATATGAAATTATTTGTTACGCGGACTATGTCTGAAAAGCAGTCTAAGTTGAGGAAACTGTAATAAGAATGTCTACTGAGGGAATAAATCGTCATTATAATGGCAATAGCCATATTTATAGCCTTTTCTTCTATAACGTTTTATGAATTTTTATTAATTCTAGCAACTTTCGATTAAATTTAATGCAGTGAAATTCGAAGTTTTTTCTAAGACCAGTTGCAAAGTTGACAAAACTGTAAAATTTAGGGTACGATGAGTCGATTTGGCGTGTTTAATATTTTGGTTCTACCATGTGATAAATAGATTACTGAAATTGAAATAAAATTAGCTTTAAAGTGCTGTATACAGGATTACAATATAATTTACAGGAGTTTCCGGTTTCAAACGTGCACTAGTCAATTGGCGAACTTAAGCCATGAGTTAGGTAAGCTAGCTGATTTTAATGGCTTTCAAAAGACAAAGTAAGTTTTCTATAATAATTATTCATTACTAATTTCTTTCTTCTTCTATTGTACAATCCTCATCTATCAATTAGCTCTAATGTCACGTCCACAGTTAAACTTTTCTAAAAAACTGATCTGCTAATGGAAATCCTTCCCGTAACCTCCCAAAAAGTGGACGTCAAAGGGAAGCTAAGAGTTTACGTCATATTAACTGCTGCAAAACAGAACCCTGTTCCCCGACATGCCACTCAACGTAATGCGGTCGTATTCTAATAGCCCGACTGGTAGTTCAACACAGGCCTGAGTGCTGTACTTCCCGTGCTCTCCCCTTCTGCCTGTGACAGCCATCCATTCCCTTGGCGGGACCCCTTATTGCCCTCGAGGTTTTACGGCCAGCAACAGGTCTTCTCGACAATGGTCACGGAGACCCTCGAAGCGGATTGGCCCCAGCCAATTGGGAATCGATCTCAATATTTTTTTCGTAGGCAAACGCATCAAACCGAGTAGGTCTTTCTTCGATCCATTTGCACGCGCCATAGGTCACGAAGTCCTCTCTTTTTCTCCCAGGGGGACCGTTAAAAAATTTCAACGAATGCAAACATCAATCACTTCCACTTAATCATCCTTCGAGTTGAAGCCGCCCGTTTGAGGGAGGCAAATTTTGAAGCGTGGTGACGATTGACCGACCCAAAAATCTTCACGAAATCGTAAACTTTGTGCTTCACATTATGATTTCGTCCTGCGCCATATTGAGGAAATAAAAATAGCCAGAGCAATCGTGTGATGAGATGATTTTATTGGCGTCACGGTCGTTGTCTCCTTGTGAAAACATCGGACCTGCGAATGTGCCAAACAGACAAGACGCGTGAAGTGAATCCTAATGCGTCATGAATAGGACTTCATTAACAGTTTCATTTCCATTAAAAACCAAAAAAGGTGAACCGTACATCGCGAGTATTTATATGTTTCATCGGCATAAAACGACGAAGACAAGCCATCATCATCATCAGCAGCAGCAGTCATCAAACCAAAAATTATTCCGCTGGTGCGCTGCAATCCATAATCCTTCCGGCAGACCGCTTTGTTTCAGCCTTCAAATGTCCCTCTTTATCTACCAAATGCCATCCTCGGCCTTCTTTAGTAATTCGTCCGCATAAATAATCGGCAATATTTTGTCGCGGTCTGTCCTGCTAACCCTTTCGGTCGCGAGTTTTCCGAAATAGACATAAAAATCTGAAATTTTGTAACAATACCATAGATGATATTTAAAAGAAAACTTTCAACTAAATGCCACAACATGGCTGCGCCAACCAGAAAGATAGAAAACAAACTTTCCTATTATAGGACGATGTGACCAGAAGAACCCGATGAGTGCTTGCCGTAATATATGAGCTGAAATGCACCATTCCATACATGGGATGCTGAGACTGAAGGGGTCCAGAAAATATTTTGGAGCTTTGGTCCCTTCAAGAGTAGAGTTTGAATAGTCAACGCTGAAAGAACCCCCCCCCACAAATCATAGCCTGCCGAATTGTGATATCAAGTATCATTTACATGAGTGGGTCAGAATAAAAACTAAATATTCAAATTCTCACGAGTAATAACATCTAATTCTAAGTGTCCCTAAGCGACTTAAATACGAAATAAAATTCGCTTGCAAGAGACAAGTCACAAGAATATTATACCAAAATATTCTACTGCGAAGTATCCGGGCCTATAGTGATAATATTTTAATGAATGGCGATCATTCGAAAAGATTCTCTCTTGATTTTTGCCACCAGAAGTATGACTTTAGCTAAATGTCAATAAAATATGTTGCTATTACAAACTATGCACTTTGCTCAATATTAAAAAAATAGTGGAAAATAACATCCCATTACTGTACCTAACTTATTATTTTTAAAATGTCACTTAGACCCCTTGACTTCTGGGGTCCCCATATAATATCTGCCAGATTTTATTGAAGATTATCAACAATGCTAGGTAAACGATGATCCTGAAATTCAGCAACTTTAAAGTAAAATAACAACTGAAAACCCCATACGGGAATATATTGTGCTAGAATTCAATTATGATTCAGTCCGCATTTAATAATCTCTTATCGAGAGTTAAATTTCCATTTGCGTTTTCAGAATTTTATACCAGCACTTAAAGTCACTTAATTCGCCTCTACCGAAACATGCGGTCCCTAAGTATAGAATGCGATTCATAGTCACTGACTAATCCACAAGACAAAAAAATCCACAGCGTGCACCACGTACATACGATGAATCCAAAGACAAGCTAGACGATAAGTATGACGGTTGAGGTTTGGCTGGATATAATGTTCGCCTACGTTTACGATAGGATTACGATATATAGTTTCATTTTTTCATCATTACTAAAATTTTTCTTCTAATTGTGCGTACCTATCAACCTCCTTCACTCCTGGTCTTGTAGCAATCCAGATTTTAAGAACTCTAACTTTAAAATGACGTTTACTTTCAGGCCAAAAAACAGACAAAACTTTACACCTTCAGGCGTCGCTTCGTGGAAGTATTTTACACTCGAATCCATATTGAAAATAAGTTTGGTACTTTTCCACATAATTTATTGTATTATATACTGTATATTTCCACGTTATTAATTGTAATGGTACAACGCGTTTTGCACCTTGCATTACAATTGTACCTGAAGATGCAGCAAGGTGCAAAACGCGTTGTACTATTACAACATAGAACAGACGAAAAGTACAAAACTAATTTTCATAATGGATTTGTAGTCAAAACTTAGGCTAATAAATAAATATTTGCGTTAATCAACAAGATAAAAACCCAGAACCACTTTTAAAGTTAAATTTTCCGACTATCTTAAATGTCTACTCCCATCTTCCTGAACACTTCCTAAAACTCAAAAGATAAGAAAAAATACAATAGGTACTACGAAATCTTGTAATATAAAAGATATCCCGAATTTGTTTCGGGCATACCTACCTGTAAAAATGACTCTTCAAAAGAAACTTATAGTTCAAAAAATATATATAGTTCCAAAAGTCATGTACTTCATTTTGTGTCATAGTTAGGACAAAACTAATTTTAGATTAGTTATTAGGACAGTTTTAGTATTAATTATTTTAGAATTAGTTATTAGGACAGATTAGTAATAGGACAGGACAGAATTAGGACAGTTACCCAAAAGAAAGTGATGTACAGTTGTAAAGATCAGTTATTATTCCAGTGCATTAAAAGGTGTCAGCAGAATTTTAAGATTATCGCAGCGCTTATTCATTCAATCGATAGAAATGCATTTAAAAAATGAGACTCAATTATTTTGGAAATTTAGTAATAATCAACTTTCACCAGCTAAATATCCAATCTAAAATGGAGGCCAGTTTTAAATGCCATAATAGTCCTGAAAAAGCAAAAAAAATAAGAGAATCTCAAAATTTTTTTAAGCGTGTAGTAATGTATTTCGATCTAAATGAAGAAATATACCAGAAACCCAAAGTGAATGGCAGCAGTTATGAAATAATTATCTCCAAATTATTCCAGAAATCTTTCTACAATCCAAAACTTTTCATCATACAGAAATAGAGTGGTAAGAAATATAAAAATTCAATCAAAGCAGCTCCTATATCACCAGTGAACCGAGTTATACCGCAGAATACGGATTAAATAACATTTGAGATATTATAGATTAGCCATTGGATATCGGATTACGCCATCGGTGGCATCGCGACAATACAGCAAGCGTCCATCTAACTCCACTGTAGGTAAGATAAACACAAACTATTCTACAATGGCATGAACTATAAAAATGACGCCTCTGCAGCAAAGCAGCCTCACTCCCACACTCGAAGCCGCGCTCATGCAACACCGTGGGTGCGGCATCAGAAGCTGACTCTGATCCGCTCAAGTTCCGCGATAAAGCGCTGATTGACTGATGAAACCCCTATGAGTTTGACGAGCCCCACATAAGCCCTCCAGGATGATGGGAATAAAATAAATGAATTGACGGGCATCCTTCAACTCAGAGCGAATCCCTGGGCCTCGACGTCGCCTCCGCATTACCCGAAGACCCTTCTCTCCCCTGACATCACCCCCAGGGTCGGGGGGGAGCGGGAGGGGAATGTTGATTGGTGGATAGGTGGAGGGGTTATCCTTTTCCGAGGAGATGAGGTGTGGGCGTAGACGCAAGGGGGCCGAAACGCCCGATGCCGACATATGGCTTCGGGTATCGCGATGTTCGATATTCGATATCATGACCGCAATATCAAAAACGTGCGATATCGCGCATTTAAACATTTGATACGGATAATGGGTTCATCGAATTCGATATTAAGCCCACATACGTGCGATACATACCTTAGCGATATTGTGCAATATCGCGTTTATGTTAACATACTACCGATCTAATACTCATGTGATATAACGTTTAGGTATATTGAACGAACATTTGAGATATTATGCATTACCCATCGAATTGCGGATTACGCCATCGGTGGCATCGCGACAAATATTGATTAACATATGCGACTGATGCGCAATAAAATGTGATACGTGGACTGTACGTGACTTGATTGAGAGCGTTTAGCAACTGTTAAGTATGATGTCTGAATTATTTTTAAAATAGAATGTAAAGAACACTTTGACGCCCATACCTGAGGACGACGCCTATACGTCGAAACTAGTAACACGACTGACAATCAATTGTGGAAAAATGCAAAGTGTTCTTTATATTCTATTGTACAATTAATTCAGATATCATGATTAATTTCCACGCAGTCACGCCTGAACTCACTGAGTTTAACTGTGAAGTAATTAAATTCAACACGAATTTGTGAGTATAATTTAAACGAAAATATTTGGCAATTCAACGAGATGTTAACTAAGCTTGTAAGTAATTCAAGGGTTGCCATTTCATGCCCTTTCATTCCTTTGAGACCTATATAAATTTACTAGGTCCGTCATTTTACAAATGGAGCAAATGTATACGATTAATGAAATCATCAGATTTATATTATAATTATGATAGCCTGATAGAGTATCGCAAGATAAATCTATGAACCAAATATATGAATGATCACAGCACTACATGACATGCTAGTAGTAGTCATCATTGATCGTTCAATCCTAAGATTGGTTGACTGCAGCCCTCAACCCTTTCCTAACTAAGGCTAGTTCCCATACCTCCTGGTATGTTTCCCTAAGTACTCACTTCTTTATTTTGTCCATGAACTCATTCTTGAGTCTTCCCCTGGGGACTTTTCCCTTCATTTTACCTTCAATTATGTTCTACACAAGCCGATTGTGTCTCAGAGTGTGTCCAATCCATCTGGTTCTTCTTTTCTGTATGGTGTTCCATATAGTGCTTCCAGATGTAGCACGCGATACATTTGAAGTACACAATAGTAAAATATAAATCGAGCAACGAAATGCAATATGCGGCGTCATGCCTTTTTTCTACATCTCACGTCTTGCACCCATCAAAACTTATATTTGATACTGACGTACGATACTGAGATTCGAAAAACACACCTTCGTGCAAGTGGTGAGATACGTGGGCGGGGACTGAGGCGGTCCAATCGTGCCGAGTAAAAGGGATGTGTGTGCGACAGATGTGGGATTTCGGCGGAGCATAGGGCGAAGGGATGGATGCTGGCAAGGGGAGAGGGACGCGGAGGACGAGCTGGGAGCTGACCAAAGGCCGTCCCGACGCGAAAGCATAAAATTCATCTGGCGGCGCGAAATTGCTTCGCCGGGGAAGTGAGTGGCGAGAGAACCCGGGGGCAGGGAGGGAGAGCGTAGGAGGAAGAATCCAACCAACTTCAAAGTAACGCCGAAAATGGAATACAGGATTTCTTTACACCCGGGACGTCCGGTCATTATATTCTCCCGTCATCCGATAACTCATTTATGCAGATAACAGAATATCACAGTTTTCCTCCCAGTGTCTTCCCGAATAGGCCTTTAAAGTGGCTCTGGCCTCAGGGTTATAATATACTTTAGATTTTATGAAAATTAGAATTCAACATCTTTGAAGAGCGTTTTATAAACTGAGATGAAAATAAAATAGGTTTTTGGGCTGGTTTGACTGTGATTCGGCCTTGAAAGTGGAGATTTCAACATGGGCTCTTAAGGGAATTGCTCAAATTACAGAGTAAAAATGCAAATTTGAACGAGAAAGCGTATTCCATCTTTTTAATTACAACTGTTTTCAAGAAGCAGAAAGTCGTGGGAAATTGAGTAAAAATAAAAAAATAGGCAACTTACCACCTATTTTTTTTAAAGTTACGAGCGAATAATGCCGTAATTGAAGTCAAAATGCTGTAGTTTCAGGCAAATGTCGCAGCAGTCGACTCCTACAGTGGTCATTAAAATATATTCGTGGAAAAACCTGCATATTTCGCACATGAATTTTGGTTTTCAATCGGTGACCCATTTCATCAGCGAAAGGAGGATTTTCAAACTGAATAAATAAAAATGAGTTACTCATTATTTTTCTTGACTAACTCAGTCGAGCCAGAGCAACCTTAAGAGCGTAGCTGACAACTTGCGAAAGCTAAGATGGGGGCCTTTCGATGAAAATCAGGCTTAAGATACGCGCTAATGCCATTATGGTTGGCTAGCGCTCTTCTATCGAAAGAACAAAAACCTGATTTTCATCGAAAGGCGTCGGCATATGAATTTTTCCCTCACCCCGGTGCCCCTTTCGATCACCCATGAAAAACCTTTTAGACACATTTTTAAAGCATAGAGAGCAAGGGTAAGACATTAATGTCTCCATTAATGGTAGGCATTGTTTCGCGCAGTTACGTAAACCTAATTTTGTACCGTTAAATGTTGTCGGTTTTACGTTAGCGGAAACCCAACGCAATGTACATAATTAAAGTGGCAACAGGGAATGTCAGGAATGAGACTTCGTCGTTTAATTCCCGTAGTGGTATGAGAACGAGCATATCCGTGTGCAAGCTCAGTAAAACTTTCCCAGTAATATCAATTAGATTTCATCACCCAAAATTACAAGTTTAACAAAAAAGAAATCCGAAGAATGAAAAATTCAAGCATGTTAAAAATACAAAAAACCTCTCAAACCTGATCTTTGGCCAATTTCACCAACCAATTCGTATATATACAACACCAGCACAAATGTAACATGTATGCTCAACAATAAGGCTCACTGATATCCCATACTAAATATGTACCACGACTACGAGCGAGGTCAAGTATATCTCTTAATGAAGAGTGAGTGGTCAATGTCAAAAACAGTAATTAGAGGGGCGATAGATTAGGTTTCGTGATATTTCGAATGGGACGTTATAAACTGCACACGGGGAATGGTGAAAATGAATTTATTATGAACGAAATAAGTGGTCTCCCCAAAAATATGAGTGAATTTTAGGCAATGACATGCATGGATATAAACAAAAATTGTGACATGTTTCTCTAGAAATTTCATCATATTCAAAATATTTAAATTCATTTAAATAATCATTAAATCTCATTTGACGATTTATTTTTTTAGTTCCTCTAACTACTGTCATGTGGAAAATGGAATCCGCGAGGCCCATGCCAAGGAAGGCGATAAAATTTAATATATGGGCCATCATTTTTAATTTGGCTATTTCCACCTTTGTTACACCCACCACATATGAATATCCAGGACGTATACATTATCGTTCAAGTTATAAAGGTTAAAGGTGAACGGAAGGAGAGAATTTAATGATACATCCATGCTAAGGACCAAATCCTCCCCGTAATTTTCCCATTGGGCTTCTAAATCACATTATTCCCACTTGAAATACATGAAAAATAAATTAAAATGCTCAATTACAAGGTAATTCCTGATTGAAACAAGAGAAAAGAGCTACGAGTACCTAATAATGCATTGTTGTGAATGGCGTGAGATGAAGAGGAAGATTCGCAAAGTGCAGTAAACTATTACTCGTCCTCGTGAACTTCCGTGACCTCACAACGACAAAATAGGCACCTTTTTCCCGATTTAAGCCTCGCGTGATACCTCAGTCTTTCAACACAATCAGTGATCTTTTCTCTTTTACTCCCTCTCCACGAATTCTCTCCCTTCATACTCCCACATCTCTAATAGCCTGCCTGACCTTTCTATTATTCAACTATCAAGTACAGCCTCCATCTTCTTTGAAGTTTCCAAACGACTCCCTCTTTTCCTTCGCCCGTTGTACTGTTTTTCTTTATTTTCCCTCTCCATTGCTCTCTTGGGCTTTAATTACTCAATTTTTCTCATCACTGCATCTCCAATTAAACAATTACTCGCGAAACTTCCGAATGCATCAACAATCTACGATGTATTTCACTGGATAAAATTATTTTCGACTGGTTAAGTACACGGCTAGAAGTTGCTTAAAACGTAATAACGTTTCAGCCACATCACTACGTACAGTATGGAAAGTTTTCTTAGCACTTCTTTCATCTCTTTTGAAGAGTATTCGCTAAAAACTCACTAATATCAAAAAAAATTCTCTTTGTGAGGAATCAAACTCATTAAAAAAAGAAGCATCATAAAATTCTGAAATATTTTTTGCCACATCCATTAAAATAGCATCACATTAATCACTCATTACGGGCAGATATCGAATTCCACTTCCCGAGGCTCTTGTAAGCAATAAAAATAAGGGAAGAAAATGTCCAATTTTCCGCAGCCATCTCACTACTACTTTTCTCCAGAGTCGCTGAATATCATGCGAAGTAAATTTAAGGCAATGTATTTCTCCATATTTTTTTTGCATACGACTTGAGTTTCGCCAAAGCACATTCGTGTTCATTGCCAGTAACATATTTCATTTCATTCTTACAGTTTTCCTTTTAATATTGAATCGCAGTCAAATAAGAAACTAGCTTCGTTTAATACATAATGGGTTCAATTCCTATTATCTTTTCTTAAATATATAATTTTTCAAAACAACTATAATATCCCTAACTATAAATCAACTTCGTGTACGAGGGATTCTTGTGCCATATTTCCATACTTATCGCATAGCAGTAGAAGGATTTCGAAAACAACGCAGAACGAATTCTAAAAGTACCTTTCACGTTTTGCTATAATTTAGTTCATTAGTTACTCAGTCTCATTGAAAAAGGAAAGAATACCCAGCACTGAAATGAAAACCAACTATTTGGCTCCGTAAATGCCAAAGTTTTATTGGAGAACTAACACATTTTTCGCAGAAAAAAAGAATACAGTCGTCATTTGAACACCCACACAGTTCCCGCATAAAATCTGAGTGTGAACCAATTTGATCGCGTAGGTCGGCAACGCAAGTAGGCAAAGGGAACGATAACGGCAAATTTAGGAAACAATATGCCTGCGAAGGGAATTCAACGTGATATCCACTTCAAAGCCGATCGCACATGAAAGCAGTCTCATATTCTGCCCGTTGCCCGAAGTGCTCGGGAGCATTTTTTTCTACGCGCCGATATAGGATTCCCACATGCCGTTGAAAACTAATTATCTTAAGGCTCCCACGTGATAGGCTGTGGCGCTGGCGTCAGTGGGCGGGGAGTATAGAAGGCGTTAGACGGGGGAAAACGATGAAAAAAAATCGGGGGACGAAAAACAGGCACAAATGCGAGAGCGCGATCGTCGAATGGGACAGAGTTGAGGTGAAATGCGGAAACGAAGGGGAAAGAGCGTGGGTATGCAGGTATGTATGATGAAGGCCCATTCATACCTGCGCGGACATGACCAACATTCGAACTCCCTCGAGCGGAGAGAGAAACAGAAGAATGTTGGATGTGCGCTACATGCACTAATCCCTTCCCGCGCATATACATCGGCCCGTGGCGTCCGCCAGGCCCGGCGGGTGGGTAGTAAGCAGTGTGGGTGGCGTCGCACCATCGCTGGATGAGACCTCACCCCCGCCGAGGGTGTTGAGGCGGAGCCCGGGAGGGAGGCGGCCCCCGGGGGCAGGGATGGACCCCCTTCCACGCCCCCGTCCTTTCTCGCGACTTTGATGAGGGGGCGGGTGGGTGGAGAGTGAGGTGGCAAAAAACGGGACCTCTCCCCGTTAATCTCCCTAATGAGCAAAGAGCCTGCCTTCCACGAGGAGAAGACGAGCGGGATACATTTTCATATCGCGTCACCCGCCTTTTTCTATGGCCAGAGAGGGAACGCGAGGATTATTAATCACCCCCGGCCGTATCGGCTGTACTTTCGGCAGGACCCGCCGTGAAAACTTCGCCCCCAGCTCCCCACGATTAACACTATTTCGACCCGCTGTCGCACATATCGTCGCTCTAATGGTCCATTCCGTCGGATGAGGACCATAGAGCGTTTCTTGCGCGTGGATTGGTGCCATTGTCCCCCGAGGCACATGAATTTCCACCAATTGCGGATTAGGGTGAGCGGCTGTGATACGCTACACACGAATTTTTTTCCGAAATTTCAAGCATCAGCACAAATTGAGATGGTGAACAATACGCCCCATGTAACACTCGTTTCGGTTTATTTTCCCATCAGCAGTACGTTATGACTATTACTGTCTTTTTGCCGATTGAGATGATTTTAGATTATGAACAGTCATGCATATCAACATGATTTTATACACCAGCAGACGACTGCTTCACATAACTTCCTCGTTTAGTACCAAATGCTTCGTTAATTCTTTCCATTCTTTCCAATACGTCCGGAAAATTCTATAACACTCACGTCCACAGAAAGGGATACGACAAAGATACCTATGCTTTTCCACCCATGATCTTCTACATTTAAATAAAAAAGCAATACCTACATGAAAAAAGGGAACACGCCTGTAAGGAGAAGAAATCAGCCTGCTACAGTTTGTTGATTGAGCCTTTCTGGCAGAGAAGAAAGAAGATATGGCAAGAATGTTGAACTGTATGGGCATTCCGATGACGAAATGCGAATTGAGGACCTATGCAATGACAACTGAGATTATAGTTAGTGGAGAAAATCAAGAAGTCGGTATCACCGTCAAACTTGCGGAAGTGGAAGAATTTCGCTACAAGAGCACTTCGACTCCCATCGAGGGCAGAAGTAATTGAGATATTTAGAGCTCAATAGCACAAGCAAAGAAGGCATTCTATCCGAAGAGAAGTCTACATACAGCTAATAATACAAGACTGGAAATAAGGCAGAATGTAGTTGGAGTATTTCATTTACTAATTGGAGTTAGTTTACGTAATAGAGTAAAATAATTTATACTTGTCTTCAAAATTTTATTAGAAATGCGCGTTTCACTGCTCTACTGCATCGTCTGGTTCTGATTATTATCTATCATTTACTATTTTACTTAGGAATACTTTACTTAAGCAGAATAACAATAAATACTTCGAGGCAGTGAAGTCTGTCATGGTCAATTTTATCATTTACAAATTTAATAAAGCATGCTTTAGGAGCATACTTTTATATGGCAGTGAAGCCGGGACAAAAAACCCGCAGAACACAACAGATCGGAATCAATGGAGATGAGGTGCCATTGAAGAATGATAAAGATCAAATGGACGAAGAGAATCACCGACGAAAGAGTCCTTCGAAGAGTTGAAGAAAGAAGATTTATAATGAAACTATGAGGAGAAGAAACAAACTTGTATAAAACGTTTACGACAAAATTGCCTACTGAACACAATTCTAGTTTGTGAACAGCATCTATATAGCAAAGAACACATAACTTTTCTGCATGTATGTAATTTGTATGACGCGTAACTGTACCAGGCGATGCAGTAAAGCTGTGAAACGCGCCGTACAAATTAAATAATTGTGAAAGAGAACTAAGTATTTTTTGCAATATGAATACTATTACAAAATTCTTCTGCCTTCCTTTAGGGTAGAGCAGTTTTATTAAACAAATAAATTTCTAACTAGGATGGCAAGATTACATTTCATGACGGTAATTTACAGCTCGCTTCACATTTCAACGAATTTCCCTACAAAGAATCATACCCCCTCGAAAAAACGCATGGAAGACTTCGAAAATACAAGCGTTACTCTGAGGCATCCTCCACCATCATATCCTTGATTTGTGCAGATAATCCACTCCGATCCACCAAATTGCTATTATTCTCTCTGATCCTATCTTTTACACTTAGATCAGTTTACCAGTTTGTACGGTCAATTCCTTGACCGAAAGAATGTTGTTCGTAAAAATTTCTTATCTGCAGTAAAACTTATCTTTTTTTTGCATTCGATCAGAGCCCCCCAGCTTCAACGACAAGGCTAAATCAAAACATATGGAGCACCAAATGGAGCACAGTCAAGTTCACTGAGCTTTAACCGGAAGCAGCAGGCTTGGCTACAGGTTTCTGTTCCACCGAAAGACATTAAAGAATTCGATTTATTTTTATTCACCCGCAAAACCGAAAAATACGCTCAACTCCTCACAAGTCCAATTGAATTCTAATTGTGAGTTTAAATATACTCAGGCAGATATCAATAGCGTACGTCGTCGCCTAATATTTCATTTTCACTACGGCTGAATCTATTACATAAAATATCAACACCCGCTGAAATCCTGAAAAGCTCGTTTCCCCCATTCTCTTTTTGGTTAATTTTAGGCTCAAATTATTGATATGCATTCACTTTTGTGCAGCCTTCATGAGAGAGCTAATAAATAATTCTCTCGCCTGATAAGAGAAAGGTCATTCGATTGTTCCGGGCACATCATTTAAAAATCAGTACACCTAAAATAGTAAAAAAAAGCCAGTATTAAAGATTCCTGATAATCTGTTGTGTCAGTGAAGACAGAGGCATGTGGAATGAGCAGAGTGGAAAAGAATTATAACCACCTAAAAGTTTCATAGCCCAGTACGGAGGCAAACAACGCAGGAAATACGGTGCACAGTACTGCCCATGCAAACAAGAACATTATCATTAACTCTGAATAAGTTTTGTCTTCAGCATTGGATAAAGCCTCATTTACTTGCAAATCCTGTGCGTCGATCAATATACCCAGTCAAACGTTATACCGCTAAACGAATGGCGGTTAAAATTAGCTCGCGAAAGGTGAACATAATGGAGCTTTTACGTTAAATTTTTCGAAGTAATCAAACGGTAATCGAAATGTATTGGTATTGCAGCAGCTCAGACAGAATCGTTTCGACTCATATCGGAGGAGCAGTGCGGTGTTGTTACACTTAAAAACGTAACATTCAACGAGTTATTAAGAAGAGAGGAATAATGAATGTATGGCCTTTTCCACAGAAAATAACTCACAACTGTAGTATTCGCAATTTTCACAAGATAATCATTCCCAATGCAAACGATACTTCACGGAAAGTGTCCACCATGGATATATTTTCCCATTATCATTTATCTTTGCTAAGCACATAATTTCCAACATAATTATAACCCAGACATGGAATTAATGATACTTGGATTGATAATGCCATTTCCAGAGTGCTACATTTTACAATGATCATCGCGCTTCTAATAACTTAGGAATTATCTCATGGCTTGACTAAAAAAGGAAACATTCTGACTTTATGGTATTCATCGTTTGAGAAAACATGAAAAATTAAGGTCTTTCTAAGGAGTTTCCAATTACTGTGTTAAAAAACCGTCCACGCCAATTCTGTCATTGCAGTCTCGGAAGATTACAGCAGAGTGAGGAGTTTAACAACTGTATACCCAAAGAACAAATTCCCGAACCATTTTCCCCGCCATAACGGCGCTATAACATAGTATTAAGAATAAAATTTCATGCGACAGTGAGAGGTTGAGCTCCCGCCCTGGTCGCAAACACTTCACCACATTGTACAACATATCTACCAATAATCTTGTCATTAGTGAAAATATGAAAAGGAGACATGAGATAAAATATGAAGGAGATCTAACGAGATTATCTCTGAAATCACATACTGGCACCAAAACAAGAAACCGCATTAATGGCAGGATCACCCGCAAGTAAAATAACGGTTTTATGGACAAAATGAAATTTTTAAGGCCTAATTTACAAACAAATAAGATCCTATCGATCACTTCGGTAAGAAATGAGAAAATAGACCGGCTTAGCATCAACTACAGCGCCTTGATGCTCATCCATATGGTACACTCAAACGTCAAGATTTAGTGATATTCCCATAAAACAACGACCAATATGATTGTCATAATGAACTTTTCGTCAAATTATGTCGATGTTACGTTTTATAACAACGGCTTTATTGACATATTACCGTTAAATACAATGCCACATGTCCCTCACATATGGACGCAAGCATACGGCCGGTGAGTAATGAACGATTACATCAAAATATCTCATCACAACGAACAGCTCAATTATCGCTACGGAGAGATTATTAATACGTGTAACATAGGCGATTGAACAACAACAGCTGTTGGCATCAATCGAGCAAAGCGCGCCATACTGACAGAAGACAAATGGCAGGGGACGAGCCTCCCACCACGTCGACTCAATTCACCACGACGCTCAAAACTAAACACAAATTAAAGGAGCACTGCGGCGATTAATGCAGGCAGCCTTGACGAAGAAGATTAAATTCGTGTCGCGGACTAGCGCAATCGACTTCGAGGCTCCCACGAGAGGAAGGAGGGAGAAATAAAAAAATATAACTCCGTCAACAGGCGGAAACCGAAATAAACGATCGATGAAGTACGACAACAGAAATACACTTGACGCGAATTAGTCACGCACCCACGGTATTCCAAAAGACTCGAAAATAAACATTTCCTCTTCAGGGCGCTCGATCCGAAGAAAAGCGGTTGGGAGCGCGTTCAATGGGAAAGTTGCGCAGGTGTGCCAGGCGGGCGGAAACTCGTGTGGGAGGAAGAAGCGAGGCATTCCCCACTCTTTTATTTTTCACCAATATATATCGCAAGAGTCTTACAACGATGCGACGAAATGGCACTCGCATACTTTTCCCCCCGACAGGAGGGACAAGCTGCGAAGGGGTCGACGCGAATATTTTGCGCGTGCCTTTGAGACAGAGAGGGGCCAACTAAGGAGTATGTTGTGGGGAGGGAAGGATTGGCCTTTTCAGTTCTTTCTCCACTCTCTTCACAGACCCTTCCCCCAACCTTCAAAAACGAGACGAGTATCATTTAGTGGGGAGGGATTCTGAGAGTAAGATGATGAAGGGGGACAACAACTAGCAACCAACCACCCTCATACCCTTCGTGAAGAACCCCTCTCTCCTCAACCTCCGACCCTCCTCCTCGTCTCTCCCCCACACACGCAAAACAGAAACTTTAAGTCCTCCCCGCTACAACTCCACTCACAAAAGGCAAACCCCTTCCTTCCCGCTTATCGATCGCGCTGGCCCGCATCGTGTGTTCGCTCCTTCGTTCGTTTGGCGACTCCGGGCGAGAGTGTAAGGGCGGCAAAGAGAACTCGGAGTGTAGGGCGGAGAAGAGTGTGGTTCGAGAGGCTGGTTGGTTGGTATTGAGGGTAGAATTGTCGGTGCCACCGGATGGAGACACACGTGCATGGATTCGGTAGATTGGGTGGTTGTTTGAGGAGGCGACCGACAGCTGAGGCCATTTGCGCCATGATGATACGTGATCAGCTTTGTGAGGCAAGGATTATTTGAGAAATGGAGAGAAACCCAGAGTTGGTATTCAATAACAAAAGGTGCCGAGAGGTCCACAGTTAAACGCCCCATTCAATTGAAACATATCCGACACTGCCGGGATTTGAACCCGGATCCTCGGGGTGGGAGGCCAGTACTCAAGCCACAACATCAACCCGATCCTCGCGTGTGATCGGTAATCTATGCTAGATCAGGAAAGCGACGAGAATTCATTCCACATTAGGGTTTCTGATGCGAGACCTCACCATGCCATTCACCCAGATGCCTCAGAGTTACGACGGCCGCGTGATGGTTGGACAACACTCACTATCCCCACGAACACCCGTGCAGGCCATGCATGCGGTCACATCGCGGCGGCATCACAGAAGGGGGGAAATATGGGAAGTTTTGTGGGACACAACAACAAAACAGGCAGGGAAAGAAGCACACCATATTCTGAGGGTGAAAGAAGCGTCAAGTGACGGATAGAGAGAGGAGGATTTGAAAGGACCCCGACTTACGTGGCCTCTTTCTTTAATTCCCCAAATCGCTCACTCCACGCCGTTCGGCTCTCGGGTCTCTGGCCCAGCCATCGGAGGATTCCCGGCTTCGGGTGCAGTCCCCGTCGTCTGCACGAGAGAGATGAGAGGATGCCGCCCACTCTCGGAGTGTGCCGCCCGTCCCCGATGCTCCTCCTCCTCCACCCCCAACTACCACCCCTTCCTCCCTCCCCTTTGTTTTCCTTTCCCTCCCCCTCTTCACTTCTGCACCCCGCCCACCCCCTCCTGAACCCTCACCCCGTTCCCCCGGTAACAGAGAAGAGGTTCCGAAAAAGAAGGCTAGAGTCCCGTCTCCTCAAAGCCGTAGGCGGGCGGAGGATGGAGGAGGTGGGCGAGGGAGGGCGGTGCCCGTCCTCTCCGACTCGCGAGAGGTTGGTCGCGAAGGTTGGCGTGAGGAGGAGGTTATCCACCAAACTGAGGAGTCTGGGGAGGTTTTCGAGAGGCTGGGAGGGTCGTCGCGGAGGGCTGCCCCAGCGGCTGTCATCTACGTCTCGCTTTTAAAAAAAGAGTAGTTCGGTCCCGGGGGTTCCCTCTTGGAGGCGAACCGAGGAGAGAATGAGAGGAGGCCGCCCGTGTTTCCCTCCAGTGCCACCACGGCTGCGCTCTTCCCACGGCGGCATGGGCGGGAACCGAGGGAGGCGGGGTGGGAGAAACATGGCGCCTGCGCGCACGAGATATGGCCGGACGTAGGGAAGGGGGTACGGGGGGAGAAAGCGGGAAGGGAGGAGGAGAAAGGGGGGCGGAAGAGAAAAGGGGTAGAGGGAGGGGAGGGGGATGGGATAGGCGCGAGGACGTGATAAGCAAGGCGTCGCGGCAGGAAAGCGATTTTCTTTTATTTCTTTATAACGATGGCCCCATGGTGTCGTCTCGAGGATTGCGGGGAAGATCGAGACTCCTTCGAGTGGATTAAGTGAAAACGTGAGCCGGGTATGTTGAAAAAAAAATCGAGCCAAAATTGTCGCTGGGGTGTCAAACGCAAGGCGGGTCGTGGTAGCAAAATGGGTGTCCTCTGCAGCTTGCCGGCCGCATAATATCGCGCAATTCAAATCTACATGCCTCATATAGGCACCGCAGCTGTGATTCTGTTTTCCTTCAGCCTGAAACCGCTTTAACGCACATTGAGACCGACATACCGATTGTGAACCTGTCCGCGACAGTAAGACTCAATCACGATTTCGCCCTCTGTTTGAAACCCTGATCCGCTTTAGCGAAGTCTGGGCAATGAGACTTTGTCATGTACTTAATTTTGACCTGCATAAATATTTTCAGATATTACTAAATTAACTGTACGTACACGTCGTAATCACTCGATGCGTAGTTGGTAGTAGTTTCGTGTTATCGATAGCTTTAGATAACACCGGCTAAACAGTCGTCATTTGACAGACAACCCTAAAATGTGATGCAACTTTTCTTTGTTACACCTTACTTGCGCAAAGTTCGTCGCGCGTTTCGCAAAACTTACAGGATGCGGCTACCTACCACATACTATACGTCCGCTGTATTAGAGAAAACGTGACTAGCAAAGGGCAGCAAACTCATTTGAAAACACGCGAGGACGCTAATTCACCCAGTAGCAAATGCTATTACAGCTATCGAGCGACCGCTATCATCATTTGCAGCATTAGGATAAGGCGGGAATAGGAAACGTCACTGATATCTTCCCAACAACGGAATATCCCCGGAGACCTCGTCGAGGAAAGTCCTTCCCGCCCCAACAAGGCGATCCACTCCGGCCGAAAGAAAGCTATTGAGATAATTGCATGGTGGGCAAGACCCCTTATCATTACGCCTCACGCACTAATCAATGTGGTGGGTGGTCACATAAACTTCAGGATGGTTCAGCTTATAAGTGTTATGGCCATCGACCAGTCAGCTGCGCTCCAGTCGAGATCTTTCAAATGCAAAATTAAACTGAATCGATTATCCGGAGATTAAGTTCTCCAAAATAACATTTATTAATAAATAAACGTCTATATTGATTAACTTCGTTGAACTCCACAGTCAGCATATTTAGTGGCAAACTTTTATAATGCCACAAAATATAATACATAAAAGATATACATATATTTATGCATAGAGATGTTCTGCTGTTAAAATATCTGATGAAGACGATCAATGTTAGACACCCGGTTGAGTGAATTTTTAATTGTGTGGTATTTGCAAGTTTGTCCATAAAGAAAATCAATGGTTGGCGAATTCACTTTGTGGAAATTATGATTCATGTTAAGAATGAAACCACTTAGTTTTTTTTCCACCAATATATTGGTGGAAAAATTACTAAGTGGTTTCATTCTTAACTTGTCCATAAATGTATAAATATCATTTACCATAATTTACTCTCACACTGATTAAAAAATTCACCCATTTCTTTGTCTCAAAAGAGAATAAGCTTGCCTAAATAAAAATAATCAAAACCACCAATTATGATTAAACGGCAAAAATTAATTGTAACTAAAGCAACTTAACCCTATCTTATCAAGTGAATCTGAATAGCATTTAGTAGGTATGAGTAATATCCAGTACTATCAATAGAAATCAGAGTAATTCTAGCACTCATGGCACAACTTTTCGGCATCTACTCCACCAAGCAAACCAAACTTCAAATTGAAAATACATGCAATCGGAAACTAGTCTTATTTCAGGATTAAAGGGCTGACTTCGATATTTTGTGCTAAGACATGGGTTATTGGCAGTACTTATCTAGATACCCAGTAGTATTCACCCTTGAAGACTGATGCATATTAGATTAAATTCAGCTTCAACAGATGCTCTTAGATGAACAATGAAGAATATTTACAAATATGAAAAATAATGACTATTCAACACCCTGCACAATGAGATCCAACGGCATTAATACAACTGGAGTCATAATATTTAGAATGTGAATATCTTCTCATCAAATTTGGAAACATTAAATGCAAAAGAGGATTTTTTCTACTTTGCCATTAATTTTTACAAAGAAAATACAGAGAAAGTGGAAGATTAATTAAAGTAGATAAAATTTCAAGCTAAGATCCCATTTATTTGAAATATTTATTGATAAAATACTTACCTTTCACTGAAGAAAGCAGGATAAGGCAGGCTCAATGTACCACTGTCTGGCATTGTACAGTTCATGATTTGAATATGTACTTATTGGGCCCAATATTACTATCACCATAAAAATCCAAATTCAAGGCAGAAATTATAAATTAAATAAGAACTAGTTATCAGGATATGAACACAAAAGGATTTGGTTTATAACCTAATTGTGTTATTAAATGAAAGACTTGATTACATTAACTGTTTGAGTGGCTACAAAACTAAAACTACTACAAGTGAAACTACAACTAATACAGATCAAACTACATGGCTACAATGAACTAATCTGTGGTTAAAATAGTATTTTGAATGTATTCAGCATCAAATAAAACTGTTTTTTACACCTTGTGGCATTCTGTTGCTTAAAATTTAATGATTACTTTAACTACACCACACAAAACACTTAAACAAATGACACAGGTTTCAACATATGAGCATCCTCTATATTATCTGAAGATGATGCCCACACATTGACACCCACGTTGTGTTTTAAGTGTTTTTAAGTGGTAGAGCTTAAGTAACCATTGAATATTATGCATTTATCTGGCACCTAGGAAAGTTAAATGCCTAACAAACAATGAGATGCAAGGTTTCCTGAGTATACGGGATTGACACTGTAAATGATTGACCATAATTTCATGAAAATAAAGGTCAACAGTAAAAAATGACAGATAAGGTCATTAAAAATATTGCAAAGCAGTAAAAGTGAGTTAAGATACAATTCAATGACAAACTACTGGTCCAAGAAACTAAAATAGTTAGGGTCAGTATTTTAGTCTTTGTTAAGCAATTTCCACAGTAGTGAAAGAGAATTTACCTCATTCATCGTTTAAATTTCAATTTCTCAAATTTTTCTAATGGTCCCACATCATATCATTTACATTTGATCCTTGTATTAGAGAACATTGGTCGTCGTTCCATGCCAGACACAGTACACCAATAAAAGGTGACTAATTGAAAGCAGCATAAATCTTGGCTACACCTCAGTTCTCTGACTTCATTTCTTCATTCAGACATGTATAGAAAGAGGAAAAAGGATGGAGATGAAGAATAAGTTACACAGAGATGAATTTATCCAGGACAAGGGAAATGAAATAGGTAGGCTTTTTGTTCAGCATACATGTTTCAAAATATGGAAACATGACATCATTGATCCCCAAACTCACTCATGAGATTTACTAATGTACATGATGTTCATTGGACCTGACCTTTTCTATTACATGTCTATCCAAGTTTTCACAGGTTAAATTAAAAATTTTCCAGGCACAATTAATATTTTATTAAGTGTTTTTTGTTCCTAACAAGTGTTTGTTGGCCCAGTTTATCCTGTGACCCAAGATTGCCAATGCTTGCATGGAACTCAACAAAAACCTTTTCACAGCAACATATGTATATTTAACAGATGGACAGCACTTCATTTCCTGATATATCTCTCTAGAGCACTATTAGTCACTAGTCGCAATGAAAGTTGCAAAAAAAATAGCTTTGCTACATGCAACAATAATAAATATAATTTAAAACTACATGCAGGCTTATAGAGCAACACTACAATTAAAAAAGAAGTTTTCAAAAGCATGGAATGCAGCATCAAGGATTTGAAGAATTCTGTCAATTTCTACTGCAGAAAGTCAAAAAAAGTTTCATTCAACGATGTAATTGGCAACTACAAATGAATTGGCATTTAAGGATAGCTCTATACAGAAACAGCAGAGAAATTTTATGCAACAATCTAATAAAAATGCATTTATGAAAGCGTAAGCAAAAATAAATAAGATCCTAAGAAATAATATGGACCAAAGGAAAAATTATTAAATATCAGCCACAGTAAAAGCTTCAAAAATAAAATGTACACACAATTATTTTGCCGACAAAAACTCTATACATTACCAAGTTCATGATCCTGCAAAATTCTCCCAGCAATATTCTATGCAAAAATAAAAACCACAAGAGCCAATTATAAATTCCAAAATTATGATGAAATCAAGAAGTCCTAGAGTTTGAAGAAGGTAGCAATTTCCAGAAGTTTTCCCAGTTTTCAAGGAGCGGTGGCCACCCCATCAAAAAAATTAACATGCGCAGTGTACTACTGAGTAGACAAAAATTAAACTCATAAATAGACACAGTTTATGTATCAATGTTAACTTCCATTTATTTGTATGCCATCAAAATCAAGCATATAATATATTATGTGATGTCCATTAATATTACTAATATCAACCAAAAAAAAACTGCCTCTCACAGTCAGTTCAATAATTCCACACACAACAAATGACTCATGACTAAATCCAAGATGAGCAAATATAAAAATGACTTACAACACATAAGGAAACCTGATGACAGAATGAAGACTGAATGACATTAGAATGAAATACTTTTATGGAATGAAATATGATGGAAGAATTATCTATTGTTCAATACAAGATAAATGTTTTACATGACTCATTGAGCATAATTAATAATCGTCCAATGCCATGTAATTTATTACCATTAGTACCCTAAAGGAAGAAATTTCAAAACTATATCCAGCCTCCACTTGTACTGTCACGCAGAGCATTTAAGCCACAACATGAATTTTTAAAAAATTCCATCTAAAATTCCACATCCTTAAGTTTCCACCTTGCACATTACCTGCTGCCAATTATACCAGTAATTATCTTGGAAGCTTTAATTATAAGATATTATCAAATATCAGTCACACTCCTTTCACACTTGTCTTTCACCGAAGGATATTGTGCAAAATTAGGATCAAATTCCTTTCAATCCCAGTTTTCATCACTGTTATTTTTGACAATTTATTGAACCTAAGTTCCTAAGTTATGTCTCTCCCAAAGAACTCAGGACTTCAATTAAATATGGTTGACTAAACATGTCCTTTCTATGCTGAATTCACAGCAGGCTGAGAAGCATTGGTTCAAAACTTTTAATCCCATAGCTATAAGCTCAGGTGTAACTAGTATTTTATGATATACCAGTTTACAATACTTTACCATTCCCTCAATTCATTTCATTACACCAATTTGTACTTCTCCATACCACCATTCTGGTCAGAAAGACATTAGCAACAGGACAACATTAACATTAAATTCCTTCCTTCCTTCTTTCAACATTAAATTGATAGCATGTCAAAATAGCAAAAGCACATATCAAGGCTACTTTTGCAAAGAAAAATGCAAAGGAAACAACAATACTGACTAATAATGATTTAAAAGTAAACTACACATTTATCACTTTGCTTCAATTCATAAGATAGAACTAAACGGAAGTTAAACTGGCTAATGTAGTGAACTGAGAGAAATGCTATTCACAGATTTTGATTTTTCATTTTATTTCCCATAAAACTTCTCAATCATTGAAGACTATACAGTGAATAATTTATTCTTGGTGAACTACCCACCTAACTCCTATTGCTGCCTAATATGAGCAAGAAGATGAAGTTCAGACTTTGAAATGGATTGAAATGATAAGGGCACTAAGTAATCTAATATATTTTAAAATATATTATTCATGACATTAAGTCAAATCAAGGTCATCCATAAGATAAATCAAGATAAGTGATTCAAATGAATAACTTCATTATCTAGCTGTTAACTAACCAGGAACATTCACACATTCATATTCTCACTTTCACTTCCCTTAGTATTGTAAAATGATTTTGATAGAAGACAAGACTATCAATGATACAAAGTTACTACAGGAAATAACAAAAATATTCTCTACACAGCTACTGTGACAGATTAAGTACATACTCTCAGAAGGTGTCCTTAGTGTAAAAACATAGTGAACTTGTTCCTAAAAAATGTTTCCTATGAGACTAAAACACCAAAAAATCTTTCTATTGGCTCACACAGGCTAAGTCCTAAGTTATTCAGCCTAACTATCATGGATCTAGAAATACAGCTTGCATGATTTATTAGACATTTACACGGAAGCAAGTCACTCACTAGCATCCTGCAAATGGCCTTTTCTATCTGGATTGTTTGAATGAAGTATGAAATTCTTTCATGCCTCAAGAATAATGATTAAACAAAAAAGGAAACCATCCGCACTTCATAGTTCTGACATCACTGATAGCTAACAATTTTGATTTCAAACAGTCATAGAAAGTAATAAAAATGACCCCAAGTTGGCGCTAATTTCCTCTGGGTCCAAAGAATATTCGATCAATCAAACTAAAATGCACCTACAGCAAAGATGATATCTCAATGGCCATGGTGACAATTATGATCAATACTTCAAAATGGGGATATCAGCATTTAATGGCCAATGTAAATCCATCCAGAGTATCTCTGAAAAGAGGGACACAACTCATGGGTTACTAACCCCTAAAAACATTGGTTAAATGCTAGTTTCCCTTCAGTTTGTTCTGGTATGAAAAAAAGAATATGAATGAGCAACAAAATGAGTTTCATGAAATTTTGCAGTAATGATAGACCTCAAAAGACCTCAGCAGACCTCAAAATACCTAGACGGTATCCGACCATTTTCATTCCGAAATTCCATTCGTACAGGAACAATAAATGTAAATATAATTAGATCAAATTTTGAATAAGCCCTCATATAAACTTGAACACTGGAAAAGAATGGGCTTAGCTTCCTTTAGGGTAAATATGGTACTCTCCTATATCTAGTATGGCAGCAATTATCACACAAGGTTTTTACATGCGACATTGCATGTAAAACGTGAAAATGATATGGTCTCACAATATCTGGACTAAATCTACAACACAATGACAATCAATGGCTTGATCACAGAGTACAAAATATTGTTCGGCTCATTGGGTGATATAAATAAACATTTCTCTTTACCATAACTTACTAGTATTATCTTTGGTAATCAATAGGAATTACCTTCATAAGAAAGCACTCCTGGTCCCTAAGAGAATGAAAATGTTTTACATTAACATATCAGTACTTCAATTAAATAGCAATACTCCCTTTATAAAGGTTAATGAAAATTGTGCACAGCTGCCATAAGAATGAACTATAATACCTATTGCTTTGAATTTTACGCAGAGCAGCAGCAGAAGAGCACTATCTCAGCAGTTCATAAAACACGTTTCGTGAAGAATGGCACTTCCAATGTCTTCTAAATAATTAACAGGAACGTTTTAAATGTAATTTACATTTGAGCATTTCTATTCTTCACAGTTACTCTGGTTGCTATAAAAAATGGCGGTTCAACCCAGAGATACTGATATGCAATAACACACTGCGAACTCTCATGCATGCAAGCACTCATTCGCATACACGCACGCACACACACACATTCACAAACACTTGGGAGTGTACCCTCAATCAATCCTTTATGGCACAGTCGGTGATCTAATGGTCGTGTGGTTTTCATCATCAATGTTGTGATCTATGCTGGAGACGGTAACAGACTCAAGAGTTCTCGATGACACCCCATGGCCATATTCATCCACTATGCGATGGGTGATCCCGTACGGTCGTAGATGATATATGAGGTACTCCATCACATACATTTGGTTTGGGGACATATAATGGAATGAAACTGCAGAGTCTGAACAACATCCCATTCCCTGGTGATGAAAAAATATCCAATGAGAAAGTTTAGATACAAAAAATAAGACACAATCACCATTTTATACAAAAATTGTAATTGTGTCCTATTGCTTCTTGAATTGCTTATTTTATACAAAAATTTTCAATCCATTGTCTTATTAGTACATGCAATAATTAGCTCAGTTAATTCACAATAAGTAATACATTACAGAAATGGAAAGGAAACTGGAGACTGTAAAAGACCTGCCAATACTAGACAACCTACTGTAATTGATAGTATAAAAGACACACAGACATATAATATGCACCCCTATTTCAGAGGGGCAAATTCAGGAAAACATTTTCTACAGTCAACATTACAGCATGACATTCTTAGGGGTAAAATTTGGATAACGACTCACATAATCAAGAAAGAAGAACTCAAACTTTTCTGACATGATCATGAATCTGTACTAATTTAGATAGTTTGATACATTGCTCTTAAATCCATTAATAACACAAAAGCAAACAGCACTACATATATCAACCTTAGCACTGGCCTAAATAATAATAATGGTTACATTAGTAATAATTTTTAATGAACATGTAATAGGAACATCTTCTAAGAAATAATAGTGTTTTGGATTCAGGCTGGGTAGTACTAAATGGTAGGGATAAAATTTACGGAGAGTGTCACAGGTGACTTAAACCAACAGAAGGACTCCCCTTTGTATAATAAAACAAGGGGTGATTTTTTAGTGATCACCATACCTTCCAGCTTGACACATGGAAGAATTACGTGCTTTGCATTTTTGCTCAGGGTATTTAAAAAAATAATCTCTCTATTACCCTTCATTATTGTTACGGAGAAATGGAAGTGATCTTATACCAATAACCAGAACAAATATGGTAGCATGGCATTACTAGGACATTCATCATGCTTATTTTGCTTGCACCTTAATGTAAGATTAATAACATGCAGCTTTCAACAAGAAGGACTTAAAGCAAAAATGAACTTATCATTGACCACGTAAGACACACGGTGGTTTTCCATCGGTTTCCTCTGACAAAAAGCTGCATCTTATAAGCCAGAAGGTATGGTATTTCAGACAAAAAATGCACCCCATAAGCTATCAAATGCAAGAGTTGTTTCCCAGGATAAATGGCATTTATTTTATGCAACAATAGATGATAAACAACCAACCCATTAAATAATACTTCACAAAGCATTTAATATGACTTCTGGCTATGTATAAGAATAGACTGTAACCCTCCACTAAAAAGCAAAGACTTTCCACACTATAACTTTCGCCCCTAACAAACTTGAAGCCTCCATACAAACAATTTTCAGAAGCATGAACTACATCCATGTAAATAAAGATTTAAAAAAATAATCAAGAGGCAATAACAGCAAGAAATACCAAATAACTAGTCCTATGAAACTATGGATATCTCTTTCACCAACATACCTCTTCGCTGGGATAATATATGTACTTCCAATACCAGAAATTCTTATCTACATGGCCTGGGATCAAGTGATGTTCTGGAACAAATGGAAAGAACCTCCCACGCCCCAATGGGTCCCTTGAGTCACCTGCCTTGACATTCAGCTTCTCCAAGCATTTACCTTGAATAGTAAAATAACATATCACTTATACAGTTATACCTATGATTAGTGATTCTGACCTTATTAAATAGAAAAATTCATAATCATGAAGACATCACTTATTCATCTGCAGCCCTGAGATATTCAATTTATGGCCAGTTGCAATAACATTTAATTATGGAATCAATGGTTATGAGATCCATGAAGTTACAGATCTCATAAAAATATTTGGGTTACTGGAACACATCCACCAGTTTCATAACTTATTTCCCAATAGTTAATAGCCTTGAATATTTGATCTGATCTTCTACTGCTAGATAAAATTTGAGATTATAGCCGGAGAATAATTGCTGATGCACATAATAATTAGTCAGTGAGAGTAAAAAAAATAGTAATTTGTCTGAAAACAACTGAAACGGCTGTCTTTCATCATGTTATTAACCCTCTTAGTGCTGACCCCTGCCAGCAGTTCTAGTGAGAAATGCGGAGGGTAACTAGAATGAAATGTATCACTCTAGGAAAATATATATTATAAAGTTATTGTTTAAAATATCCATATGCAGTTTTTCTTATTGCGTATGCATTGAATTAGGTAATAATAAAAAAAATGGTTATGCTTCGTACAAAAAATAATTGTAATTATATTTGTGTGCAAAAGTTAAACAATATTTTGCCTATGAGCCAATATATCGGCCCGCCGCACTTTACGCCTGAGATGCCAAAGCCGATATATCGGCCCGCCGCACTAAAAGGGTTAAATCTCCAAGCGATCCATTGCACATTTGCCATCTCGGCTATTTATGGAACTCATAACTCCATGCCTTAAGTTATGAAACCAATAAATTTATCGAAAGTTTCTGTAACACTTATTGAATGGTTGCCATGGCTTAAGGGGCCCACAAGTTTATAGAATACATGTGTCATTCCTGCAACTGACCATTAGTCAGTTAACCCTTAACTAGTGACGTGCATTTCTGGACACAACCAGTGGTCTGGGAGACCACTATTAATTTAATATTAATAAAATATTATGATATTTTTATTGTACTTTTTAATATTTTTTTGCCTCTCAGCACTATACCTCCGATTCACATTTAAGTTTATAAATCAACAACACTAAACATTTTTTCAGGGTAAGTTATTATTTGAAACAGGATAAGGAAGTTGAAAGAAAAAACACAATTTATTATTAGTCATAAATCATTACTGTTTTTCCAGCATTGAAAACACGGTCTAAAATATCCAAGCAGTAATGTTAAATAATAATACACAATTGAAAATATGTCATTTAATACTTTTTTATGAAATTGCAATTGATCAAAATTATGATTTTTTTCGAAAAATCCCTCACACCTCCATATTGGCACAGTCTTAGCAAATTTTTTTGTGCACTCTAAGCTCACAGGGTTTTGCATTTGAAACACAAGAAAGAAGTTTCTCGCTTTTTTGTGAAGGGCACAGTCCATATGTAGTCCCCTTCTCTAGCTCTTCTGCCTATTCCAACGGTAAGTGGAGAATCTGTCCGATACTTATTTATACCTTTCTTGGAAGTGTAGGATTGGACATTCTCCTCCTTAAGTGGGGCCTCACTAACTCTGCATATACAGCTTTTATAAAATCAAACCTGGTGTTATCTATTTTGTCTTTCGCAGACTGCCAAAGTACAAACGAGTGGACAAAGGAAATATCTAATAGTCTGAAAAACACAGCCATTGGCCACCTCCTCAAGGTGTTGTACCTACTCATCCTTCAACTGGATGAGTAGGTACAACACATTTTATCCAATACATGTACACCACTTTTTGGTTGTTTTGTAAAATGCTATCATTTCTGGTTTCCCTGTCTCGATGTCATCGCTCTCCCAATAATGCATAGAGAAAACCAAACAAACAGCCCAATTTCTCTTCGGAATATGGGCAACTAGAGTCTTGTTAGCCAAGAATCTGTACGAAGAGCCCACTATATGCCCTTTAGATGGCCAGAACTCACTAGTTATTTCCTTCTTATTTTTTTCTAATTGTGCCAACGTACAACAGTCCTTTCCCTTACAAATTTTCTACCAGCTCTATAGATGTGACCCAATTATCCACAGTGATGTTTTAATGGGACTTCATGATTGGTTCAGAGAGACGAAGAACAGATTGAGTTGGCTTCGACAACTTTTGGTCTTCCTCTGACAAACCTAACCCATCAGTGTCTTTTCCTGCATATAAATATGCATTACACAGATAACTGTTTTTAGTGTAAGTCAAGCACATCGCTTTCAAACTGCACTTGGCAAGTTTGCTGGGGATATACATTTTGAAGCGGCAAAGACCCCTGAGGCAATTAACATTTCATCATTGCAAGTTGCAGTGCCCAATGAATTGCAGCATTGGGAGTTCTTTTTAGACAGCGCAATAAATCGGAAATCAGAGCTACCGGGTCAGTTTTGTATCGGGCCATTCATTCCTCATGATTATCAAAACAGAGACTCGTGTGAAGAGCGGAGGATTTTCTACCCTCCATGCTTTAGTATTTCCCGAAATTCCCCTCCACACATGTCCAGCGAGTGTCCTTGTGTGAGATGACCGCCTGCAGGAAGACTGTGAGCACTAACAGGCATTGACATCACACGGGCACAGCAATAAACGGGGGCTGGCGGGAGTTGCCTGGGTTTTCCTACACTAGCAAAACTCCAAACTGAAGGGTTTTCCAAGTTATTGTAGCATAAAACTAGCCGACATAGATAGTAAAAAAATATGTTTCTCACGAATTGGACGTAACGGCACTTGCAGTGCGACGGTTCACTCCCGCTTATTTCCCTGGTCCTTTTCCATTTCTCCCAGCTGTAAAATTCGTTGTTTTGATGCACATATCCCAAAGATTAAACAAGAGGTTAATTACTCAAAGAAGATCACAAATGAATAGCACAAGTGAGGCGTGGGCACATGCTATTTCGGTATTCAAAGTCATTCTCCCAACATATGTTACCTGCATACTGCTTATAAGGAGTACGGGGATAATGACACTATAAAACAGGCAATAAACCGCAGTTTTATTATAATTCTTAACAAAATCTCTAAAATGTTTCACATTCATAGGGTTAAGAGTGTGATATTAAAAAAAGCAGGATTTTTTTTAAAGCTTTAAAAAATATGTATCCTTCTTCTGCTCAGAATTCATTCTTTTAACTTTCTTCAAGATATCTATGATGCCAATGCCCTTTCCCAGGATCACTGAAAACCCAACAACCAACCTTCTGCCAGAGTCTTCAGTATCCCCTCGCTACTCCCAATCTAATCCACCCATCAACACCAACTTTTAGTCATTTTCTCCATCAGCTCCCTCCACTCATCCAACAATTTAAGTACTTCTTCATTTCAATCCAGCACATTCACTCCATTTCCTTCACAACTACAAATAACACACTGTGAAACCTACACAAATCCTCTTCACTCAATGGGCCTTGTTCACTGGATCATACAATGTTATGGTCCATATTAGACTCATCATCTGCTTTTTTTCAAAATCCAAACTGTTGTAAACAGCAATTTTCTTGTAATGACAGCTTATTTGTCTCAATGAATGTCATTTCCTTTTTATATCTGTATCTGGGTAGGAGTATTTCATAGTTCATTTCTTTTAGTATTTTTGGGGAGTAGCAAGTGAGTAAGCTGTTTGAAACAGTTCAATGGAAGAAATGATTGAGAGAAGTTCTTGTCAGTGTGTGTCTGGCCTCAGTTCCTTCGTTGACTCATGTGAGTAAGTTTTGCTGAGCTATTAAAATTTAATTAAAAGGAACTGTTTGAGTATATTAATATGAGCCAAACACAATTAACTCAAGGTCCCTGGCATCATTTCTCTACCATTTGTGAAAGTAACTTAAAGTAATGCAATTTTCCCCCAATATCAACACTACAGTACCCATTTTCCTCCAAGTCACTACCTAAGTAACAAAATTGTTGTACCTGCTTCTCTGAAGTACAAAAGTTGTTTCTTTGTTCAAGAAAATGTCATTAATGCTCTTTTCCAATTGTCAATATTCATTCTGTATTTCTTCTTGATTGATTTCTTGCGTTCTAAGGCATCTAATACTGAAAGTATTTCTTTGGCCCTTTCGCTACAAATGCCAGAAATATACGGCAGTAGGTTTCCTAAACAGGAAGATAAACGCCAAAATTTTTGTCACACATTTTCCTATGCAAGCGAATGAACATGTTTTATTTTCCTATACAAGTGAACGTATTTTTGTCCCTATGCTTTCCTCCCTTTCTGGCACTCGCAGGTACACAGCTTCTATGTTTTGGGACCCAATGCAGCATTGGTCAGGCCTTTCCCTTGGAATCTGGGAGCAGCAGATACCTGGACCCTTCATCATGTAAGCACCCTCTTAGTGGAAGGGTCTGTGGCCATATAATTGTTCATTCAGTGATTTTGCTAAATCAATATTTGTAGCTTTCCCAAAAAATATAAAATTGGAATTGAACTCCTTGACTTTTGGTGAGCGTTTACAATTTTTAAGCGAATTTTTATCATCAATATTACCTGATATTTTCATTTCAAGACATCTCTCTCTCTATATCACTTTTGGCCTTGCCCAATGGTTTTGCAAAATCGCCACAATAGCATTGTTGAAATTTGGTATTTTCTAATTCTTCAGTTTTAGCTCAAAAACCACCCCCAACCTATGATCTCATTAAAGCTTCTGATGATAAAAGTGAACATGAATGAAAATTAACTTCTTCCTAAAAAAATAACATCACAAAACTTTAAGGATGCATAGCTGAGGTATTTTGCAAAGCATCATTAGACTAAAAAATGAGCAAAATCGAAGAAAGAAGTGTTTAAAGAAAAACATCTTTGAAGTTTTCAAAATAAAAATTTATGCACTAAATATCAAAATAATAATTGAATTGTTATAATATTATGTGCTGTTGTTTTGCCTTTCGAATCAGCTTTCGTCCTTTGCCTCGAGCACTATATGTCCAGAGATATTGAGCAAATCAAACACGAAGTTATGAGAAGCTCAATTTTTCATATTCCTGTCACTAGACATTAGCCGTATATTTTGCAAAACAATTAGGAATGACCAGCAATCTACATCTACATACTACTCTGTGATGTAGAAAATGGAAGTCATCCTGATTTAGATAAAATCTGAGACCTCATGACCACTTTGATTCAAATTCACGTGGAATGACTTGAAGTTGAGTTGAATGGTGAAGGCACTGTGATGAATCGTGGTGTCAGCAGTTGGATGTCGAGGACATTATATAAGAGACGCGATTAGCCATCAAAAACAAACCAAAGGCTACAGGTCGATAACTTACAATGAGAAAGAAAAAGATACAGCAAGTATTTTTTAAGCTTTAACAAAAGGGCTTAACAACTGCACTAATGTTTGCTTATATAATGCCTAGTTAAGCTTAACTGTCACATGACATAGCCTTTAGACGAATGTGAGGTGTATTGAAAGTTAAGGTTTGGGAAATAACATCAGACTATCAGTTAGTTCATTTGAACATTACCAATAGAAAAACGCATCCACATCAGTTACTAAAATTAAGTTTAACCAGGTATTACAAAAGAGTCTTAGAATGCTAGAAAAGTTTTTCTAACCCAAGCAAGTTGAAAGATTTTAGGAACAGACATACCCCTGGGGAAAGCCTAATCTTTTGCAAATAGATTTTGCCATGGAGATTTGCGAGGTCATAATAAAGTACATTCATTGAAGTCACCTAGGAGGAAAAGCTCAGCCAGTAAAACTAGCATGAATACACAACTTGAATCATCAATATGAACTTAATCCTGGGCAAATGACTCTGAGTGCAGTAGTTTTCTAGTAATTATAACTTCAACCATGAATCATACAAACCTATTTCCACATCTTCAGCACCACCATGATCCGACCTGCATATTTTTGAATCATTGTAACCTTTTTCAATGAAGAGCTTCACTGCTTCACGGCTGAGAACATATCCTGAAAATAGTTTTCAAAGGTACTGAATTATAGGGAACATTAAAAGCTTAACTACCTATTAATCCTAATAAATTTACAATTTTAAAAATTAAATGAAAGGTAAACCATAAAAAATGATAATGTCAGTAAGTAATGACAATAAAACACTGATATTACTCAATAAAAAATACAGATTCTGGAGTGATGCGGTGGAACCATTCCAAAAATATAAGCAAAATAGATGCAGTTTTCCTCTATCAGAAGGCTTATTATGACTAGCTTCAATGTTACCAAATCATTTTCAAGTGAAGCTTTCAAAATATGCACTGGCTCAAATACATACAAGAAAAATGAGGCTGAGGGAAAAGAGATGGGCCAATCAGGACAGGTTGGGTAGGAGTGGAAAAGATTAACAATTGAGGCACAGGGAAATCCCAGGTAGGGAGTAAAGGCATATGCTGGGGAGGAATGGGGAATCAGAAGCAAAAGACATGGGAAACTACTCGTTTTAAATTTTATTAGTGAAAAACTGCATGTTTTTTACTTCTACCATGATATAACTCGAGATAAATTTTTTCTTATGGATGAGAAGACAGTGAGTGCAAGATACAAGCTACTATTCCAAAAGCCACGGTAAAATCTTTGAAAACAATATAATTGAAGTACTATGTGGACCATCCATTTTCTTAGCAATAGGAAAGCAACTATGAGTAAAAAGCTTACAAGAGAGTTGAAAAATCTCTAGAAATACTGTGCATCACCATAACCAAAGACGAATATATGATCACTCACTCATTTGTTCCAATTCAAGATAAAATAGTCAAAATCAAGAAAATTTCCTCGACAAGCTGATGTATGCCAATACGGAAATTAAGCACTATTACCAATAATACTTATTTACTGCCTTAAATTATTTGTGTAGTTGCATTTGCGTGATAAAAATTCAGAATGATCAAACCTCTTCACAGTACCAAGATCTTTTTTTTTCTTGTATCAAACATCTTGGCACTCTTGGGGTGAGGAGGAACCAAAAGGAAGGGAGGGAGCTCACACTGAATGCTGTCAAATATAACAGATGAGAGAGGGGTTAGTGGAAGTGTGAAAGGCACTCTCCTCCAATTGGGTAGAGCATAGGAACCATATAGACCTCTGCTCAATATAGGCTCATGACTCATGGTAGTCATAATTTTGGCAACTTAGCACATGGATGCAAGAAGTGAATACATCTAAGGATTGACGGAGGCTGAAACTTTTGGAGAGTATGCCCAACCTACTGATTTCCCGTAAACTCTCTAGGGTAGGATATATGATCAGAGTCATTCAAGAGATACTGCCAAAGGTATAACAGTGTCGCTTATATGTCACCCTTATTCACAGTACAATCTTTTAAAGAATAAAGTATTGAGGTAAAAGCCATTATATTGACGAAGTTTATGTGATTCAAAAGAGGGTAGTGAGGATCCTAGGAAATGCAAAAATGGTGATCATTGAAAAGATTAATTTTTAAAGAAGGTATTTTGGCTGAGGATAGTTTTTTCCTCAAATGTTAAAGTTTAATGAGGAATGAAAAAAAAAGTTTGGAATCATAACCAACATATATCTTACAGTGAGAAGTTACCGGTCGGCCAAAACAAAGCCTGCCTGACTCTTTCATTGTGGCCCTATCTCTCAATCTTGTGGCTTGCCACACAGCAGAAAAGTGAAAGGTATCACGCATAACTCTTCCTCGATTGAGAAATTACAGAGAAAAAAGTCAATACAGCCAAATCCATATGTTTTTATTTACTTGAAGATTAACAAACATTTAAAGAGTTTTAAGTGAATGGTATAATTTAAAACATTCACTGGCTGGTAAGCAACCATGACATGCTCCTTGCAGTATGAGCATAAACGTACGATCACTGCTGCCTGCCATGCGAACATACAAGTATGTTCATTGCAGTGAAAGGGTAAATGCGAAGCAGTAAAGCCAGCACACACTCCCATATGAATATAATTAACGAAATAGTTATGGGGAACATTATAAAAATAATAACCCAACTTTTAACTGTGCTTATTCTGAGTTATTATAAATTATTTGCTGTGGTGTAGCTAGAGATGAGCCATTTTAAAATCCATTTGAACTGTTTGAAAATGCTATCATTTGAATGGTATGAATAAAAAATATCTTAATACACTGACAAAAGAAAGCCAAATTGTGTTCATACTGCCATTTGCTGTTGCATTTTTTAATTTCTGATACAATCATACAGATATAGTAATAGTTTAAACTTTGTTAATCCCTTACTATAGCTATTACCTTTCATATTTAATTCTTCATTAGCTATTAATTGTTGAAAATTTAAAATTACTGGAAAATTACTGTGATCTTTGAAAAGTAATGTAATTTATCAAGGTAATTTACCTCAAATGAAAATTACAATAATTTACCCATCTCTAAGTGCAGGCAATAAAGCAAATGACTGCAAAAACGTTTAGCTTCAAAGAAATTTACTTTGATATTTTGTGATGGTTGGGCTTAAATTACTAGGATAGAAAAATTATGTGCACTTTAAATTAATGAAATACCTATAAAGTAATTTACTTATTTTATTTACTGTGTTAAGCAGATGGAATCGGCTAACTTCACTAGTCATTCAACATTAGGCAAGGTTCACAGTCCATAGAGATGATATCAAGCAGATTGCAGAAAACTATGGACAACTAGCACTTACCAGGAATAAAAATATAAATACGCCACTGGTTGCAATCCAAAGTAAATCCATCAATTCTTTTATAAGCTCTCTAAAAGCATAGTTACTGAACAATCCATTCCACTAAATTAATGAAAATGTAGATAGGAATAGTATCAAAATTGTTGTATGATGGTCATAGTGCCATGCATGGACACTATTGGTTAGTAAATGTAAGTTACTGCTGCTTCTATCAATTTTATTTCATAAGTTCCACTCCTTTTTAAGCACTGTACTGCTTACCATAGCTACATCTAAGCATTTTGATGAAGTCAACAGCTGTTTTTGATCAAATAAGACTAATAAAACTATAATTATCATTATTCAATGCACTAAAGTTACCTGCTCCTCCACTCATGTATCCCTGCTTCACATAAGGCTTGAATCTGCATCCAAAGTAGATTGGATCTGTGGGTTGGTAGGGGGATAGCATATACCTGAGATTCTCAACCACCACATACCTGTAAAAATGACAATTCTATAACCACTATCACTTACTTCATTCCTATTTTAAATTAATTATCCTGACATAACTTCCAAGCCAAGTATGAGACATTTTATTTTATACATTCCAAACAACTCCAAATCTGTCTAGTTTGATGGATTGAATTCCAACACAATTATTTTCAAATACATACTAAAGGTTTTCTATACATTCTTATTGTACAATATAATGAAAAGCTATACTATACATGAGAAAAAATAGGCAAAATACCCTCTTTTCTCACCTTCAATACAGTAACCTGGCAAAGCATTTTTGAGTAAGATATAAATATAAAATAGTGTGTATCTCCATTAGGATGGTCACAAGGTATATGGGAAAATTTGTTTGCCATTGAATCGTCTGCAGGACCCCCCCTATAAGTTGCCAATTGGCTAGAAGAGGTGACTGATAAAGTTTTGACTCAACTTGATAATGTTTAACTGTGCCTCATAGATGTAAAAATTTAGAAAAATATTATTTATAGCAATAAAATCATAGTATTTCCCACATAAAATGAAAACAATTTGTTTTAGAAACCTGATTCATGTTTCATTAAACAGTAAAATCATATTGCCTTAAAGTTTAACTCACACTACATGTTTTGTTAAAACTCAGAGATTAAGAGAGTTTAGAGAAATATAAAAATTCATTCATCTGTGAATGAATTTTTTAATACTACTTTACTTGTGACTTGTGTCATTCTTACTCTGTAATTCTGTTGTACGATGTGATTTAGTACTATTTGATGTGCCTTATATATCATGCAATTGTATTGTAAAGGATCCTAGAGGCAAATAAAGAATATTATTATCATTATTATTAAAGATGCACTCTTCATTTTTCAGGTCAGGTCACGGTCCACACCCTCCAAATCGCCCATACAAAAATAGCAACAGAACTTAAGTTAATTACTTTTTGACCATTTTTTCTTCCTTTTAGAAAATTGCACTTGAATTGTATAAATGCCATTAAATGGAAAAATAATTATTTATGCAAATACCAAAAATGAATTTGCATCACATTACATCACATTTACATCACATTTTGCACCATTGTAGCAGAAAAAAACTAAACAATAACATAAAACCGAATCACATAGCATTAAAAACTTTATTCCCCACTTGTGGTGCTTCTTATTTGGAGGATCTTGAGTAAGGGGGGAATGACATTCTGGGCAAACTAAGGACTCATCAATGAATAACTATTGGTGGGATGTATAATGTAATAAGAGCACCCTGCATATTTGCTTGAAGTCTACTGAGTCCAGTGAGATGTAGAGCATAGCATTTTTCAAAAAATGAAAACCAATAGATATGGTGCTGTCCACTTACTTAACATTAATAACACATGTTTCAGCATAATACATAGCCATCATCAGGTATAATTTCCTAATGATGGCTGACAATGTACCCAATGATGGCTATGAAATACATGTAAAACTCACATGTGGAAAAAAGTTCTCATATCAAACAAAAAATATCAAATTGCATGAGGGCTGCCGTATTTGTTTTAAAATTTTCTTTATTTATAATACAGTACTGTTGCAATAGTAATGGTTTAGATGACGTTAACCCCTTGCTATTCCTATTGGCTTTCCTATTAAATCCTCTCATAGCTAGTAACTGCAGTCAATAAAGTTACTATAAAATTACCGTAATTTACCTCAAATAAAAATTACGGTAATTTACTCATCTCCACTCATTATTGAGTTCAGTAGTCATTGATAAGCCAATAATGTACAACCCTTAGTCATCTGCAATACAATATAGGATACCCTAAACCTGACCCTATCTTTTGTAATGTCATGTCATGTGTAATTAATGTAAATCAAGTGGACAGTGCAAATCTATTGATTTTCATTTCTGGACCCAATTTGCAGGCTCAAAAAAAGGGATAAATTTATAACAACAGAGAGTACAATGCCAGTGATAAGATAGAAATAGTTTTTCATTGTCGACAACATAAAAAAATTTCATAATCAGTTGACATCAATTTCTTGAGAACATGTTCCAAAACCACGCAATGGCTCTACTATTCCTAAAGCAGCATGAGAATATATTAGGCAAGCAAGTAAAACCCACTTCCAATAGCACAGCCAAAATACTTTCATTTCAAACATTAGTGGCTGTGCATCTCTGCACATATCTCTATCCTGCAATGGGTGATTTTCGGTGTTGTGAGGCCACAAACTGATCAGCATACCAACATGTTATTTCCAGCCAATTTCACATTCCACAAAGCCAATGTGAAAACCATGTCAAAATATTCCCAAACTTCACGATCCCTAAAACATACGTTAATGTGACCTGAGTGTAGAGCTGTGTGAATGCTTCAAAATCGATTCCAATCAACTCAAATCAGGCTTAATTTGATTCGATTCGCCTGTGAATCAGGATGCTTCGAAACTGAATGATTCAAAATATTCAAATCTGATATATTCGTCTTCAAATCGTTGCATGCATTCAAACATGGCGCTCATTCCAAAAATGGTGTGCCTCCGTTTAGGATATGTTTTCCTCACGCGAAACGAAAATTTACACGACCACATATTATTCTGTGCTATTCTTTGTGCCACTATAGTTATATAAGCTTATGTAAGGCCCAGAAATATTGTGAAAATAATTATTGCTATAACTGCGCATTAGCTTTTGCATTTTATATAGATTCGAATTCAATTTTCCAGTGAATTTTTTTGGGTGATTCGATTTGCTAACAAATGTAAAAGAAAGTTTGTTTTAATTCGTTTCGAAATATCTTTTGAGAGATTCGATTTGGTTCGATTCGAAATGAAAATCCCTGATTCCCACAGCACTACCCGAGTGTGATCAAAAAGAAGCTATTTTACCATTCATCTGTTGCTGAACACGCCTGGGCCTGGTTAGATAAGGATATTAAACTATTTAGTTCCTGATTTAAATAGCAATAAATACTCACGTATCATCATCAGCCTTCATAAACCAATCAGCATCATTTAAATGGTGCTCGTAAATATACTTGAATGCTTCCCTTGTCTTGGCCCAAAGATAATCTCTACCTTCCTCCACCGGAAGCTTTACAGATGGTAATGAAGAGTCTATAAGAAATAAACATCGAATAAATTATCATTTTCATAGATAGATAGATAACTTTATTTGTCTAAGGATCACATTATAAATTTTCATATAAGACATGTCAATCAAAAGAAATGTACAAACATATAGCACTTACAAAACAAAATCCAACCAAGTTATCAACAATCATTTAAGTATTCATATATGTATAGAGTAATATGATTTACCATGTAAAAAACTAAGAACATTTTGCTTAAAGGCATTCAATGTTTTACTGTTTGTTACCCAATTGGGTAGTTTATTAAACAATTTGATGCCAAATTCCCTAGGGCCAGAACTAGAAGCACTAGATCGGACAACACCTTGGTGAAGATTTTTTGAACTTCGTGTCCCATATTGATGGAGGTCCAAATTAATCATTAATTTTGTAGAGAACTGTCGGACATGTACAACTGAAAACATAATATACACACAGGGGAAAGGAAGAATATTTAGGTTTGCGAAAATTGGTCTGGAAATAGGTAAAATGGTAAAATCTGGAAAAATGGTAAAACATAATAATGTACTTAAAATTAGTGATTCTCTTTAAAAGAAAAATCCTGCTTTTTTCCTGTCAATATATATATATATATATGCTTCCTTAGGTTATCATGACAACATTAACAGTGGAAGTTTTCTCGAGTTAACTTTTTATTACGGTGCAGTTTACTATAAATATCTAGAAAAAAATCTCAACATACTAAGAGAAAAATTAGACTCAGAACCCACTTAAATTAATACAGATATTGAGGAAACTCAACTACCTACAACAGTCTAGTAAAGAAACTCAACAAATGTATACCATAGACGTGGTATTATTCATATTAAAGCAATCATGGAGCTTGTGTGTACACCAAATATTGCACAGTATGAAAAACCTTTTTTGACAGTTTACCAGAAAAATGGCACACACAACATAGAGAAAATGCCATGAGAATGAAATCAAATAATATTATTTCATATGAAGAATAATATATGCATCAGCTTTGAGCAAATAAATGAGTGACAGAAGTAAATAAGGTTTTTCTATTCTTGGATTGGATTGGATATTTGGGGAGGCGACTGACAGCTAAGGTCATTTGCGCCATAGGGGATAGGTAAGGGAGGAAGGGTGGACAGAAACCTGGCGTTGGCATTAGCCTGCTCTTAATGAAAGGTGCCAAGGGGATCATGGTTCAACGCATCATCCGACATACAGAGTACTTCACATGAAGTGCCCTCCACAAGACACTCAAGTAGGAATCGGGCTTCTCCAGAAAAACATCCTCCTCTGCAGGGATATGAACCCTGGCCGCCCGTGTGGTTGGGCAGTACTCAAGCCACCACACCAACCCGATCCCTTTTTCTATTCTTACTACATATCTTCTATGTCCAGTGATATCATGACAAACAAAAGCTAAAACTAAGCAAATTATGACAATACATGATTAATAAAAAGAGCAAAAGACACCTCTAAGACTGGAGCATAAGTCACTTCAGTTTATAATAAATGTATACACACTAGTAACAAAGTCAAGTAGAAACTAGGAATTATTTTTTGTTGAAAATTTACCCAGTAAACAATTTCTTAGGCTAATTTTCAATCAGTATATTATCTAAAATTCACAATGGCAACTTCAAAAGCTAAAACAATTTACTGGAATCAAATCAAATATTTATATTAATTCCCAGAAAAACCATTTTTTAAATAGAATTCCACCAACTACTAGATTTGTCCAATAAATGAATTTTATATCATCAACTAGAATATATTCCCGTCAATCATGATGGATTTTGATTTAATGTATTGAAAGATACTAATTATTTTCTCATGAATGTATTTTATCATCTACAAAGTTAATGAGTTTTGTAATTTGTGATATTTTGACAATAATGTTAAATTATGTAAATATATAAAAATTCCCTCAAGTAGAAAACCATTTCATAGTAATCAATTCTCCTTTTGAGACAGAGCCCTATAAGTCATATTTTCTACAACTCCTACACATAAAATTCTCGTGAGTACAAACCATTATTATAATATAAGAATCTCCTGTTTGGACTTTTTCCTGTAAATTGAAATTGTCTATGAATAGTATGTAAAAAAAAACTAATGAGACAAATTACTTATTATTAGAGATGGGCCATTCTAAAAATTACCATGGTAATTTTCATAATATACCAAAGTATTTTACATAATTTACCTCATTATTACCGTAATTTTTGGTAATAAGTATTCAACTTCTTCGGTTATTTTTCATACCAGTATACTCCAAACATTATTTTAAGCCAAGATATATTTCATATAATCTTCATTATAAATTATGGCATGTAAAACTCACGTGTGGAATATTTTTACATGTGGAAAAAAGTTCTCATATCAAACAAAAAATATCAAATTGCATGAGGGCTGCCGTATTTGTTTTAAAATTTTCTTTATTTCTAATACAGTACTGTTGCAATAGTAATGGTTTAGATGACGTTAACCCCTTGCTATTCCTATTGCCTTTCCTATTAAATCCTCTTATAGCTAGTAACTGCAGTCAATAAAGTTACTATAAAATTACCGTAAGTTACCTCAAAGAAAAATTACGGTAATTTACTCATCTCCACTCATTATTGAGTTCAGTAGTCATTGATAAGCCAATAATGTACAACCCTGAGTCATCTGCAATAGAATACAGGATACCCTAAACCTGACTATATCTTTTTTATAAACAAGGTACATATGTAAAATGCAGCAATAAAATAACACCATGTAAGAGCTTGTTTGATAATCTTTCACCCAGCTAAATTCTCTATCTTCATCTAAGAAGCGAGCTATAATCATTAACTCTTTCCTTATGATACAAGCTACTTAGCATTCAAAATTGATTCATTATGAACATTTAGGCAGAAGGAGAGGGCATGATGCCATTGAACTGTTACCGAACAACCGAGATATCCACCATACTGTTGACCCTGTTCTTTCATTGCTTACCTTAGGACAGCACAGAGGAATGGCTTTATTAGTCAATATTAATCAAGAATATTACTTGAAAAAGACCTGTTGATAAAGACTGGAGGCTAGCAGCTCTTAAAAAATTCTTTCGTTACATGAAGTTATTGATTCTACTCGTTATCATGTTTTATTCCAGGGAAAGTGGACAATTGTTAATTTTACTATGTATGGAAATATGCATGAAGCATGCATTTTAAAAAGAAAGCATTATGATTTCAAGTGAGCTATGAATGTAAAATATTGTTAAATTGCAAACTTAGAGCATTAAATATAAATTTGAGGGAACAAATATGATGGACCACATAACATCTTCAAGCATTGACGACAATAGCAAGCACCCTATCAATCTTCCTTAATGGTTGTAGGCCATTATTCCCTATTTAATGATATGAGTCTCAGCTTCAAGAATATTGTCGGTGGTCAGGGTGACCATTCACCAAAAACACATAATCTTGACCAATACAACAAATGTTTTTTCAAAAATTTTACTATTTAAAATAAGATATAAAATTTGCTATTGGGATTAAGAATTCTTATCATTTTCTTTTTTACGGCATTTATCTCAACTTTGTAAAACCAATATGTCTAATTAAATATGCAAAAAAAGGAGACAGCAGGCAAATAAAATTAACTCAATATGAGTATTTCCTTATGGAAAGAGGATTTGTGGACAAGCAGAAAAACTTTGCTCTTAATATTAACAACATTTCAAGATCACTCCAAGACCATATCTTTTTCATTATCAATGTAAATATGTAAAATGGAATTATAAAATATGGGGAAAGTTTGAGGACCCTTATTTTAAAGACTAGTTGTGGCAAATGATTTTTTTATAGATAATTTCTCATATTTGTTCGCAATGAATTGAATGACCTGTAATGAACTAAATAAGAGACATGGTGCCCCCTGGGTATTAGAGGTATATCTTTCAAATGGCTAGAATCTTACCTTCTTAATCGAACTAATTTTGTGTCTCTCTTTGCCAATGGTGCATACTACCACTCAAATGTAGCTCACAGTTCACTAGGGGTTCCTCAAGGTTCAATACTTGGTTCTATTTTGTTCTTAATCTATATAAATGATTTGGCTCATCATGTCACTGACACAACTAGTTCAAATTTACTTCTTTATGCTGATGACACTAACTTCCTTCTTTCATCATCTACTTACCCTACATTGACTGATAATGCAAATGCTATGTATTTCAAATAAATTCTATACCTGGTGTAAAGAAAATCACCTCTGCCTTAACACCCAAAAATCTCAGTTAGTAATATTTTCTCATAAAAAATTTGAAAATAACTTTATTGTTAAGTTCAACAATAATACTATTGAGCAGGTCAACTCAACAAAATTTCATGGTGTGCACCTCAGTGACAACCTCTCTTGGGAACTTCATATTGACACTCTCAAGAAAAAACTTAGCTCCGTGTGTTATCTTGTGAGAATTTACATAGTTCAGTTACTTTAGATGTCCTATTAATCCTCCTTTATGGTATCTTTTTCTCTCGCATGACATATAACATAATACTTTGGGGTTCATCCAAGCATGCAGTGAAAATTTTCAAATTACAGAAAAGATTAGTCAGGATTATTTCTAAACAGCCATATTGCTCCCCATCCAGACCCATCTTTGCAACCTTAAACATTCTTCCTTTCCCTAGTGTATATATCTTGTACTCTGTGATATATGTTCAACAAAATCTGTCCAAATTCTCTATAAATGCTGATTTCCATTGCCATGAGACTCGAAGATCAAAAGATCTCCATCAAGGTAGTGTTAGGACTAGTGCATCCAGCTCTGGCCCTACAGAAACAGGCATCAAACTATTTAACAAACTGCCCAATAGGATAAAAAACATAAAATCATTGTGTGCATTTAAACTTAATGTTCAAAGTTTCCTCCAGGAGAAATTGTTTTACTCTGTAAATGAATATTTACATGACAAATCAACCTGACTTTTTGATATGTAAATGTGAATGATTATCTGTATTGTGCTCCTTGTGCTTAACATGACATTCTTGCCATTCGCTTCATGTTTTTGTTATTGTATTTTAATTTTACATACATCATCTTGACGTGTCTTATATCTTGTGAAAATGTGATCTTTGGACAAATAAATCATTATTATTATGAATTATTTGGCATAAAAGCCAACTACCTTATACTAGCCTTCTAACGATGGCTCTATGCCATCACTACCAACAAACAGCTATTACCAAGTCAACCATAAAAGTTACCTCATATTTTATTACGAGGGTGATATGAAAAGTTCTTGCCTGATAAACAAAATGCAAGATTTTGGCAATTTAAAGTTCTTTTTAAACATAGCTTTCTACTCATTCAAAGCTAAGACCAATGACTTTCTTACATTTGAATACCCATAGTTTTATATGATTTGTCCAAATCTGTAAAATCTTTTTATCTGTAATCTGTAAAAATACTTTTGCCCCTCTTTTGAACTCATTATTTGAAGTAAATCCTTATCCATCAAGCCATTTTTCCAGGTTTGGGAATGACTGGGAGCCAAAATATGGCACACGTGGAAGCACTTTGAGAGCATTCATTAAGGAGCTGTGCAGCCACAACTACAGGTGTGCACAAAGGTACTTCATTATGGTGAAGCAGCACTTTCATTTTACCCAGATGTAGACCTTTAGCCTTGTATCTTTCAATTGGTCCAGGAATGAAGAACATTACTCCCAGGTAGTTTTCAAGGTAGGTAGGTTCTAGCTAGTCTTCAAGTAGCACACCACAAGCATCCCACAACAAACTTAAGCCATTACTTTTCCTACAGATGGAACTGTTTTTGCTTTCTTTGATGAAATTTCACCTGCTCTCATCCATTGTTTAAACTGCTGCTTCATCTGTGGCATGCAATGGTGAATGTTGAAAATCATCTTCTGTTATAAAATGCCACAGAAACTCAGCGGGGTTGTAATTGAATAACTCTAACCACTCTTGCAAGAAGTATATTCCTTTGCATTTTTGGTAGACTGTTAACAAACTTGGCATCTATCAAGCAGAAACCTTTTTTAACCAGAACATCATGTGAAATGGAGGTGTCAGGCTCAGTCATGATATTCACAACGCCATCAAGCTTGTGCACTTTCAGTTGGTTGTCATTTAATATAGCAATTTGAATTTCTCTGAAAAATTCATCAGTAACGGTTTTCAGGCACCCTGAGTGTTCATCATCTTGTATTGATATATGATCACATTTTATTTCAGTAGCCCATAATTTAACTGTCAAAAATGAAGGAGAAGAACCCTTCAAAGTAGAATCTTACTCTTTTTATACGTCTGTTGGGGATAAAACCTTTAAAACAAAGTATTTTATAAAATCTCAAACTTATTTTATCAACTTTACCCTTAATATCAAAATTTATTTCTTCACTCAATCGCCACAAAGAAGCAGCTAAATGCACACATCTAAAACATTGCAATACATGATCTAGAGGATAATACTTGAAAAAATTAAAGTCATTTGGTCCTACTTGCAATATCTGTGTGTCAGCCACAGAACTGTTCATACCACCTTCGTAGGGCCTTTCATTTGGAGAAAACAGGATGTGCAAGCCCATGATATATTGTTCATAGTTCAGCACTTACCATCTGATGTACTCATAAACAGCAGAATGTTGCAGCGTTTCCCCCAAGTGGCCTTAACATGACGAGCCTTCTTCTCATGGTTTTTAGGCGCAGTCATTATCCAGCAAAGGACTCTAATTTTCTTAGCCATAAGTCTAGCTACCTCATCCTCACCTGAAAAGACAACAAATAGTTATCAGAATCATACACTAACAGGGATGCACATGTTATCAGCAAAAAATTGGCATTCATAGCAAATTTCAGATAAAATAATCCTAAAAATAAGGCTAAAAACCACAGTGATTGCAGCCTAAAAACTGTGCTCTCAATGAAAAACTGAAGTGAAGCATATCATTTGATAAAACTTTCTTATTTCCAAATAATCTATCATTATTTGATCTGTCTCCTCCTCTTCTCTCCATCTTTTTCCTGATGCAATGATTCCAAAACTTGTCGTCCCTGTTAATCTTTTCCACTTTCATTCCTCGTGGGGTCCATAAAGCGAAAAGACAGTACTCTCTCCTCAATATGTGGAGCTGGCCTTGAATTTGATAGTAAAAGTTAAGGGATTTGTTGATGGCCATATCTTTCCTTCTGTCCCAAAAAGCCACTTTTCCTGACCTGATGGCTTCTTCCGGATTCATTTCTGCAGAGATGATGGGCATTTAATTTCCACTAATCCAGTATCTTCTATTATTTCATCAGGAGAGGCCCCAAGATATGGAATTTCCTCGTCGATCAACAAACCGCAGGGGAGTATTTTCACGTTTTCGTGCTTCACCAAATCCATTCGAGCCCTCTCTTCATTTATTCAGCCATATTGCAGGTGCTCTGAGTCGTAGCGGCTGTATAAAATGGGCTTTAAAATATTTTCGTAACCTGTATAGGAGCGCATTTTGCACACTCGACCAAAGTTTGAGGCCATCAGAGTCTTCGTTCTCATCTCCATCTATAGCACGCTATCTGTTTGAAGGACCGTGGCTCTTTCAATGGCTTTTCTACGCTCAGCATTAATTTTCAAAGATTTGAGAAATTCTTGGCACTCTTTTCAAATCTCCTCGTCTCCCAAATCTGGTTTGTATGATGCCGGCCCGTAATCAGGGTCTCTTTTTTCTATTTTATCGAATAACTTTCCCCTGATTGTACTTCTTTCCTGCGCATTTATGTACACAAGTTTTTCGTTCGCCGCTCAGACAATAACTTTTTCGTATAAAACCCTGGACTGGCATCGACCACTGTTTTATAAAGTTTGTGAATTGGATTTCCGGTATTCACACTGACTACTGCTCCGGCGCATCGCCCCTTATACGATCATGACAGGGCATAGTTGACTCTTTTTCCTCCAATTAGTTTGCATATGACGGAGTTGTACTGTTCCACTGCATTATTGTCCACATCAAAAATTAAACTACACGAGTGCCTTGCAGTGTATTGGACTATATCCATAATCCTGTCATACAATCCTGGCACATTGTCAAGGAAGGAACTTTATTTTGCCTATCGGGAGGATTGATTCCATCACAAAAATATCCTAATATCTTACAGAGAGCATGCTCTCCGAAAACGTGGCTCGGACTGTTCACTATGTCCTCCCTCAGCTGTAAAACTTTTTGTTCGAAGGGCATGTCCTCTTTTTTTCGGAAATGTACAGCTTTCACTATGGCCATTCGTAGGCACAAAATGTTTTGGCCTAACAATTTTCTCTGAGCAATATCGCACGTTTCCCTATTACCTTTCATGACAAGTTCTTTCAGCTTATTGCAGTGGTTCCTCAAAATATGGTTGCGGCACTCTATATTTTTCATGGTAATGTTTCTGTAAGGCCTACTGTCCGAAATTTTTCTGTAGACACTCAAATCACCATCGGAAATCAGCCTTGAATATCTAATACCGTACATCTCCTCACTTCTCTTAAACCCTTCCACTATTGCAGCTTTACAATATATACCTTTTTTCTTCCCTCCACTTGGCTAAAGATTCACCCCTTCTTTTATTTCCTAGCCGCCGATAATGTCAGCCCACCACCTACTTTCATTTTCTGATATCGGTACGCTTTCGATGACATTTCGAGACTTCTGGCGACACCGCGAGCACGACAACCTAAACAGACTCAAGAAACTGCCTACTCCTTGTCGGTCAATCCGGCCCCAAGCCCTTGTCAGCCCCAAGAAACTTGGTACTCCTTGTCGGTCAATCGCCTCTCCTTCCCACCCGCCTTCACCATCCCCTCTTTCCAAGCGTACCGTTATACGTTATAGGGTAGAGGGAACCTGCCGTTTTTTGAGTAGCGCTCTAGGCGGAGAAGTTGTGAACCGTTTAGTGATTTGCAAGGTGCTCAACGTGTATCCCTGGGCAGAAGTCAGTGAAAAACATCAATTACTTTCAGAGTATCCCAACAGCGTGTATTTTAATTTAAACTTTCATTTTCAAGGATTCAACAGACTAAGCATGAAACTTGTATCCTAGCATAAAAAATTGAAATAATGGCCCCTCTCTCTCTGGTCTGGTCTCTCAATAATTAATACAAAAAGGTCTATTTTTGCATCGATATATATATTTTAAACTAGGTGTATTATTTAAATTCTTAGATGATAGAATAATAGTTTGATTCCTTCTCTTGTAAATGCAGAAAACCGCATACAAAATCTCCTGATTCCTGTTGGATCAATCTTCTACGAAAAATAGGTCTGAAAAACAGCTATGTCCCACGGCCCCTTAAAGCTGTGAGTTTGGTCTACATATATTCTCACAGCTTCAATCATAGGGTGAAAAAGTTAGGCTACTCTTTCCCAGGCTACAGGATGTCACCACAGAGTAATATATCATATCCAAATCTGCCGAAATCATTTGCAGAACAATGAGTATTACATGATCTCCAGTAGATGTATTGAACTTTTATTTTGATGATTAATTAGTAATATCAGTCTCTTTTTTGCATTACGAGATTAAAATGAAAGGGGCTGAAATTTGGAGGTGATCTTTAAAAATGAAGCCCAAAACAAAAGGCAGTATTGGGTAGGAGGTTTGGTTTTGTCAACATCATTAGAAAATTATGCAACATTATCCCAAAATTTGGATATGAAAAGAGTATTTTATTACCTCATATGCAGTGGTCATAAGTGGTAGGTGGTAAAAAGCTCAAATCTCAAGGCGATTAGTATATTTAATTATATACCTGATGAACTTGAATCCATTGATTGCATACATATCAGGTTGTAGCAAACATTTAATTATTTGGAAAAAAATTATCTTTATAAAAATTGTTAACAATACTTATCATTTATACAGTATTATATATTTGGATTCATACTTATAAAAGACTGAAAATCAAAATACAATGGGAAAATTGAACAAGTTTAGTTTTAAGTTATTTTTTCTTTACTTTCTTTTTCCTTGTTAGCTTGCCAGACCTACGAACTGGTAACTTCGCTCACCTCTGAAGGATTAACATATATATTAACTTTACCATACACTGTATGTGCTAATGTAAACTACTGGTGATAGATATATTAACAATTTATGAATAACAGTGTATTAATATCCTATCTAGCCATTCGAGCCAAGGGAATCCTTGCACTCAGTCAATTTCGTCCTTACAGGAACACACTAAAGTGACCTTGGTGCTTATCACCCAGTCCTATGGCCTGTTGGCATCATTGTTTTGAGAAATTTATACCACAAATAGCAAATACCCTAACAATGAATCATTAGTTGAGGATATTTAGAAATGCCACTTTTTTCAAGATGGCAGAAAGCAATGAGAGCACTTCTGAGGTTTGACATATTCAACAATTACTAGTCCATTAAAAATACATAGTCTAATTACCAAAGTAAAAGGCACCTAAGAATGAGCATCGTGTACAAAAAAGGTTTGAGAAAATTTTTTTGAGATGGTATAACTTAAGTGCACATTTACCAGGTCGGAATACACACCAGGCCTGCTTATGTGAGAGTAAAAATGGTTTTTATTAAGAATTTCTATGAGCATAGCTTATCAAAGTTGTGAAAGCACAAGAGGTCAGTTTGAAATTTCTTTAAAGTACACGTATCCATACAAACCTCTGTGGAAATCTTCATCATGGGAATGAAATGAAACTTCTTGTGCAGGACCTTCAGCATTTTCCAAATCTCCATGCTCATGGGCATCATGGCCACTAAAAAATGAAAAAAACAGAGTAAAACTTAGCTTTGTTAGCCTTGGCCCTTAGCCTATATGGCCCTAAGGTGAAAGATAAGCACATTTAACAATGTCAGAAAGGTTCGGTTCACTGTCAATGAATGGATTTGAGAAAAAAATTAATGTATGAGGAAGAATTAAGAAAGCAACCATTGTAGATTCACAAGTAATGCATGAATAAATAATTATTTCCAGCTATATTTACCAGTAACAAGCCTAACATAAGTTGGCAATAGTGAAACAAACTGAAGATGGACTTCAAAAATTTTGAACAATGTCATAAAAGAAGAATTTTTCCACTAAAACTGTTTACAAGTGTTTGGATAAAAAAACTTAACTTTTTCTCTCAGTTTTATTGGTTTGAATAAGCACTGGTTGATATCCTCAAATATATCATAATTCCTACTCTGGGACCAACTCAAAGGTTGATCTTTAGGAAATAAATAATGCAAATAAAAGATAAGCAGCTACTAGGCAATAATACTTTTTCTAGCATTACCATTAAATACTTTGAAGTATGAAAATGATATATGAATATAAATATAGTCAAGGAATCAGGAGTAAAATATGCACATCCCAGTCAAATTTTAACTAGAATTTTGGCAGTTATTGTGACCTAAAATCAAGTAACCTGCAAACTTCGGCTGGAAAAAATGTATTTCCTTTACTGAGTGAATAATTTTGAAACCATCCACACTGATTTTATGTACAAGTGCTTTAGGCAGAGAGGAATTATTTCCATGGTGTGACTTACCCTTTTGACCAAAATCTATGAGCTGCATCATGGCCATCATTCTCCTTTGATAGTCGTGTTTGATACCCTTGGTCCAGCACTCCACTCGGAGAACTTAGCAGGTAGAAACGTTGGGTGGTATTGAGTAAAATATAAGCAAAGCTGAAGCCAAATGTTATACCCACAGCAAGAGTTAACATGAACGTCCGACCACCAGCCATGCTCAACCTGGGACCCACCAGAAACCCCAGACCCCCACCGCCAACTGAAAAAATATAAAAGCCTCATTTTACTCCATTATCAAGCAATCAGACTGAACATAACACTTTAAACGGTCCTTGTAAAATTAGTATATAATTTGCAAGACTTTTCCAGGTTTTCCACAATCAACAAAAATTTTTAAAGGAATATTAAAATCACTGAATGTCACTTGATAAAGAGAAGCCCCACAAAGATTTTGATTAGCACACCAGCACATTCCCACCAAGCTCAGCTATCACCAATAAATTATCAGAATGGCAAAATTCGGCTATTTTTAAAAACAGGGTACAGTTAGAATATTTTCACAGCTATTTTCATTGATTTCCTTAATTTAAAAGAATAAAACCATTTTTTGCCCAACCAATGGGAGGAGCTATGGGCAAGTTTCTCTGTATATTGGAATTAGGTGTCCCTCTTAATACCATTGCACCCATATCCATATATTATAAATTATGAAATACTAGCAGAAATGCCTGTTGATTCACAAAAAGAGGGAAAACATTAAGAAACCCTACAGTAGTCACATCTATATGCAAAAAAGAATCTATTTTACCATTTATAATCTCAATAATTTTTGCTAGGGGGACATTGACCGTATAGGTGTTTAATCTCTTTCACTGAAATAGTTGAGAATTAAGGCAGTAAATATGGTATGTAACCAATTAACAGATGCAATAATCAATTTCAATTTAACTTTGTCAAAAAAATTGAGCCTACATGCGATAATAATCATCTATACGTACATAAATATTTTATAAAATCACATAGACATGTTTGGTGTCAAATTGGTCAGACAGACATACACCTCTACAATAGTATGCATTGTACTGTATTTATATGCACTACAGATGACTACCATGTACCCACAGGCAAATTTTAAGATAAAGGGATCATTAGTTTGTACATTCGAAGGCTAAATAGAAAGCAGTATTTGGGAACGTAGAGCCCTTTGGAACCCCAACCATCCCTCTTGAGCTATAGGAATGAATTAAGCTTAAATAGGTGCTGTACCCTAGGACATGTGTGGTCAGTGTGCAAACTTCAATGTAGTATGCAATATACTACAGAAACCAGTGTGCTAGCAATGTAACGCACATAGATGATAAGGCTGCCATGGAAATATCCTATTGTTGAAGTATTAATATTGTTGGTATTGAAAATTAATTTGTATGCAATACGTGATGCACATCAGAGAGAAATTGATTATTTAAATTGGAAAACATAGGTTCATGTAAATCCAAAATATTAAAAAATATCAAATGTATGAATTGAGTTTTAAATTTATTCAGCCAACCAATAATGAAAATTTCAACCCAGTATCTGGATTGCACTTGTTTTAAAAAGCAAATAGGAAACCTCTGCACTGATTCCAATGCTTAATGGGGCCCACTTTTCAGGTCCTTTGGCCATTAAGGCCCTGAGACATTTTTAACAACTCTATCCCCTAAGTTAGCATATATTCTAGAATCAAGCAAAATTTTAGGTCAATCGGTTCAGTAGCTTTGAGGAGAAGAGTAATGAACTACAAGCATTACTCCATTTGTATACTTAGTGTAGCTACGCCATTAAAGGCTGGGCAATATATCCCGTTCAGAGGTTTTCCTCCAGTTACAAGGAAACATACCATTGTTGAAATCGAAAAAACACTGAGAATTTTCACATAAAAAATGCTATTTTTTAGAAAATACTAAGCTTACAAGAAAATGCACGGTGAGTAAATATTTCTTCGTACTCTTATGTATTTGAAAGTGTCAATTTAACTATTTTATTTTACCTGCAAGTAAGATAAAAAGCAATTGACATTTTTTTTACGAAAAAAGGGAGTTCTAAGCAAATGCAAAGTGTACAACAAAATCTTAATCTTGCAATAATTAAATAATCTTTTGGCCATTCGATAATGGAATTTTCAAACCAATATCTTGATTCAAAGTAACTTAAAAAAAAGGAAAAAAGACACCTCTCCACTTATTTAGGATCCTTTGATGGGGTCCTAGGGCCCTTGAGACCTCTAGGAATTAATATATAGTATATACTAATACTAGTACAGATATGTGATATAAATATATCCTAATCATTTGCAATTGCACGTAGTTTAGATATTTTATATGTATTCGACCAATTAGCTTAACCATACGGCTGCTTGACTGCTTAGTCTCTAGTTTGATTTGCCAAACTCAATAGAGTGTCAAACGGTTTTTGGGTGAAAGAAAATATTCGCAAAAATAAATAAATAAATGCATGAAAACTGACGTGAAGTGCAAATGCAAAGTCCTTAATAAAAATATAGAATTAAAAAATATAAATAAAAAAACAGAAAATTCAGATTTTGTACGTCGGCGTAAAAGTAACAAATTTAATAATAAAACGTTCATTGGGTTGCATACTTCCAGGGTAAAAACGTCTATTATCATTGTCCCTCTCAAATATGGAGAAAGAGAAATTTTCACGATGCGATTGACATTAGCATAGATATTTTCGTAACAAGGAAATATTTTCTTCTTCAAGCATAGAAATTTTCGTAACAAGGAAATAATTTCTTCTTCAAAACATTAGGTGCCAAGAGAGAAAAACAGTCATGTACTAAGAACAAATTAAAATTCTTTGAAATTGCCCAAAATCGAGTCAGTGTTTCCTTTGTTACACGACATTGTGCACGAAGTGAGGTCATCAAACTTTTTAAAATAATTAAATTTAACACTTCCTTTTCTACAGGCGGTCACGTATTATCCTCCATAAAGGAGAGCTTACGACTCAAATAATAATAAAAATGGGTCAACTACTGACACACCGATCGCTATCACGTCTGACAGTGTTAATAATATGAGATCATTTCCTCAGAGGAGGAAACAAATTATTATTCAACACTGTGGGAACAGGCCGAGACTGTGGGCGGTTCTCGCCTTCGGAAAGTCAAGCCACCCAAGCTAGTAGAGGGTCAAGTGCTCGACCCCATTAATAACTGGGTTTTACTCGGCAAATTGCCAGAAAAGATAGAGTACACGTGGTTATACTATCTAGCCTTTTAAGTTTATTTCACTCATGTCGCATTGCACTTCACGTTGACACACCTCTATAAAGTGGATACCAACCCGTCGCGAGCCAATTCTGGCGTACGTAGAGGTAACCCACCACAGAAGGAAAACGCTAAGCCATTACAGGACTCAAAGTCGTGGAGGGGGTGTTTCCTCAAAGTAGTAGGCCTAAAAGTCGATTGGGAATTACATAATATTGGATAAGATTCATAATAGATGAATCGAGATTTCTAAATAAAACATCATTCTTGAGCTCTTAGGGTAGTTGGTGCGATTTTCGTTTCCATGCAGATTTGCTTCAAACTTTTCATACGCGTACTCATTCATAATATGTATAGATTAATACGAAAAAACTTAGAAAACGATTTGGTTTCTTGGAAACCAAATCGTTTGCTCTTTTAACACTTGACTTACGTTTCGAAATAGCTGAATATATGTACAGATTTTCTCCGAAACGCAAAAACATACGTGTCATATTATTACAATGATTCCTAATAACTACCAAGGCATCATGCCGCACATACGTAATTACATATGATTTTCGCTTGAATTTCGAATTCCGCACCGTATACCAGGGTCATAGCAATGCTTTTATTGAGACGAAAATCTTAAAATACAGTTCTTGCATCAGTTATATTGCAACACTGATAGTTATTTCCAACGTATCAATAGCTGTACAAAGTGACGAGTAGTCCAAGAATTTTTCCAACTTACTTGATAAGTTATTAAAATGTGCACTTAATGACTCAAGACTCGCGCTCCAACATCCATAAGTACCTAATCAAAACAACACTGCCGACGCTTTAGCCGCCCGTTAAGTTTTGTTACAGAGATGTCCCATTCCAAGGGTGATATATCATAGCGTATGATCACACTGCTTTTTTCGGGGAATTGGATATTCACAAGTTCCGCTCAAGCTCCACTTTCGATCGGTAACACCCAATCGTTCACGCAGAAGGAACCATTATAATTGCCATTATTTTTATGCAATAGTCCTGTCACACTATCGATATTGTCCGACCACTTTGTTTATGATGAAGGGTTATGGTGCACGAATGTTACAAACTTCGCAATATAGAGGTATAAACATTATCCTTAAATGTGACAAGTAGACCGAGATTGATGTCATTCCTGGGCAACTAATCTGGCCCAACATCCAACAAATGTTGGACTTCGATGTGCTAAAATTTAATCATAAAATCAAAATTGGACTGTTGCCACTCTATTTAACAGAATTGATTATCACCAATTGTGATATTCATAAATATGCCACTAGAGCTATATATGATTTTTACATCCCCTACATGAATAATGCTCTCAAATGAATGTCTGCCTAATGAATGACTCTAAACTCTGTGTTCTATAAAGGAATAGTGTCACATAATAAATTGGACAATGATGAAAAAGTAACACAATTAATGAAAAGTTTTCAATCAGAAGTAAGAAGGTGGATTGTAAATAAAAACCATTACAATGCAATTTATAACTGAACGTAAAATATTTAACTATGTAAATATGTGCCAAGAGTGATTTCCTTATTGTGACTTTATAAATTTTTTAAAATGAGAATAGCTATTGGCTAAATAAATACTGGTATTATTATAACTTAACTGGTTGAACATCACACAGCGCAGCACTATCGTTGGTAGGCAATATTCTCCGGAGGAGAGGGAAGGAGACCGCAAGGGCAGGGCCGAAATTTCCCGCGAGACGGTGAGCACGCGAAACAAAGAGACTTGACACAATGTGTGCAATCGAGATAGCAGGCAGACACAATGAGACCTCGAGAGCTTTCGACCCTTTATCTTTGAGAGGAAGAAGCGGCAGTCCAACTCGCAAAGTACGAGGACTGTTTACGAGGAGGCTCGGTTGAATCGTGAAACTGAAGCGTACTCATTTTCAACCACTCTGTTAGATCCGCTGTGAGAGTCGAATTAGATGCCTACCTTTGGCTACGAACTACTAAGCCAATTAATTGTAACAAATAAATGCTATAATTAGGACCTGATGTTGCCGACTGGAATGCCGGCGAAACGGTCGCCACAAAAATACTGCAACGCGGGGGGAACCTGAAAGATACCAAAACACAAAAGAAAACCGCGGAATCCTTCCCACAATAATTGGCACATGTATTCAGGAAACGATAACGTTTAATAGAAACAAAATTCAGATACGCGTATAAACAAAATGATAATCAATAAATGGAAGGAGCAAGAGTGTGGTGCCCTACAAATAGTACCATTATTTACAAAGAGTTATAAAATAAAAATTTCAAAACGCTCTACTCCAACTCCATCCCCAAGATGTTGACTAACAGATAACAATGCGACAGCAAATATTTCAGCCAAAATGGTGAAAGAAACAGCACTACGAACAACAACTGTTCGGCACTAGGAGCCTTAAATTTATATTTCAAAACCCACACACAGCACATGACTTTTCACAGCGATAGTTCGAAATGAGCTCTTTCATCACTGCCGCACCTGGGTGGAAGACAGTTCAAAGAGGGATTAGAACTCTCGCTCTCCTCAGAAGTAAACGAATGTATCACCCAAGCGTCTCTTTGCTTTTAAATTATTGTTAAAGGGTATATGTCACCGTGCATCGATCAATTTTTCCAGAAACATGCGTAGATTTCAGCAAAAGCCCCACTACATTCATTTCCAGGTGCGGGAAGATATTTGAATGATAGGATACTAGTATAATGCCGAACAGATCGTTTAAATAAAGACGTTAAACCGATCAAAGACGCTCCCGCTTTCAATAACCTATACGAGATATTTTTTGATCGGCAACGTGAGCCACGTCAATCTACTAGGAGCGACAGGTCAATTACCCTAGCACTATATGACAATCAAGGATTAATGTTCTCCGATTGAAAGTTTCACATATTTTTCAAATGCAAAAAAATCACTCGAACTCGCATTCACTTCCACTGTGCAGAGATTTGACCAAGACAATCACGTTTAACCCTTGCAATGCAATATGCATGAGCAATGCAGAGGTGCTGAGGGAAGTAAAAGAGGAAAGAATACTAATAAAAGAGATGGAGTTAAGGAAGGTTAAATTCATTGGTCATGTTCTTCGACATAATAAATTTTTAGAAAATATAATGGAGGGAAAGGTGCTCGGCAAGAGAAGCAGAGGAAGGCCAAGAAAGAAGTTCCTACAAAATGTACGAAATACGTTGGGATTAAAAACATATGCTGATTTGAATATAGCTGCAGTGCACAGGGACACATGGCTGCAGAGACAAGGCTTAGCCTTTAGAAGATGATGATGTTGCTCTGTTGGCACCTTCTTGGAGGGAATTTCGAGACCCTTACGGAATAGTATTCTCAGGGACTAACCGCGGAACAAATGTATTCGCGAGACTATTGCAACGCGGATTCAAAAGACGGCGCAAAAATAAGACGCAAATGGTTACACATTTTTAAGTTTAAAGAACATTTCTACTTGATTGGAATTAAGCCTAAGGTGGTTGGAACGTAATCGTAGGTCATGGAGTACATATCTCCATAATCTTCCAAGTATATCGAAAAAAACTTCAAGGACCACATGCAAATACATCTGTTTATGTAGTGGACCTAAGCATACACTGGAATGGAAGTGACACAATTATTTTTTTCCTATTTTTCCCGAATGAAAGCAAGTCGCGATTTCGATTTTCGGCGCTATATTCGAACTAAGGCGAAAATTATACGTAGGTAAATGCCTTTTTTTTCGGATCTCTCACTCGGCGAGACACTGATACTCGTCACCAATAGTTAAAATATGAGATTTATTGATTCGCCTTCAGAGGAAAACCAGAACACATGCAATAGAATTATAACGAAATATATTTATGAGCTAAGCGGTCACGTGTTGACGCAGCATTGAATTGTCAAAAAACCTAAATCGGCAAGGTGCAATTTTGTTTTCACTCTCATAAATAAATATCATCAGTAAACACACGAATGCAAATCTTCTCGCGAATCTGAGCATGAACAAAAATCGCTTCAACCAACTTAACAGGTGCCCCGACAACATCGGTGATATATCAGCTATATACGGTACACACTAACGCCTACAAAAATGAAACATATTTTCTTCCACCATAAAATCTTAATATCTTGACCCGGGAACGAAGATTCACTCCACGCTCCCACGAGATTCACGAACTCGAAATGCATATCAATCAGCCGACGGTATCGCGCCAAAATCGTTTCCGGAAGAAAATACGATCCCCGCAAACGGAAAGGATATACAAAAGACAGTGAAACGGGGATGTTTTTGGAACCCTTGTGTTCAAAGATACCAGTACCATTTATCAGTCGAGACGGGAAGCTCACTGTTCCGCACTGTCAACCGTCGTCACTTCCACACAGCCCAAAATGCCCCGGGAGATGAGTTTCAGGGCGTGAAAACCAAACGAAATCGCCGACGACAACGCGACAGAGGCGTCAATAGCAGTAATGTACCACTAAACAGCTCATTAGGAGCGTAAGCTAGGGGAAGCCACTTCCAGCGAAAGAAAGAGATGGGGCGAACGTACACGGATTCGGTAAGTTGGTGGGTTAATAGAGGAGGCGAATGACAATTGAGGTCGTTTGTACCATTAATAAGGACTGGGGCATTGATGAGAAAGGTTTGCTTTGAAGGATGGAAGCAGAGTGGAGAGAAACTAGGCGTCTGCATCAGACTAATCTTTAAAAATAGGCGCCTGGCGGTCCTCAGTTATACGTCCAATCCGACGACCGCAGTACATACAACACTAAGTTCTCTACACAGGGCACCCACGAAGAGACCGGATTTCCAATACAAAATCGCATTCACAGTCCGGATTCGAAACCGTGGCCTCGGGATGGGAAGCCAGTACTCTTAGCACCACACAAACCCGACTCCCTGCATGGATTCGGTGGAGGGAAAAGGTGTACGCCTTCCAACACTCAGATCCGACGGGCAACGTGACATAAAAGCGATGCCCACCTACCGTGGTCCGCTTTCTGCATCCTTCGGGTAAGGATATTACGAGCACCGTGACGACGATGGGAGGGGAGCGTGTGTCTGCTCACAAAGGGTCGAGTCGACGACGGCGGGAACCAGCGACCATGGCACGACGGAGGAGAGGGCGGTAGGGAGGAGGATCGCGGGCAGGACGACAGTGACAACGCGGCGACCGCGACACTGGTTGCGGGAGAGGAAGGCGAGGCGCGCCGGGAGCAGGCACTGCGTTCATCCTCCTTCCACCATCCCCCGGGACGGAAGAAGAACTCGCCTCTCATTCAGAGGCGGCCTCCGACGCAGCTTAACTTCCCCCCCTCCCTGTTCACCCCGCCCCCTCCACTCCCCCCCGTCGCCGTGCGCGCCCCCCTCCGGGCATAACTCTTCCCCTAAACTCTCTTCTTCCCCTTCCCTTTCCACCCTAGTCACCCTACAGCCACGCTCCCTCAGTTAGAAGCTCAGCCTGACACATCGTAGTGCGGTGTTGTTGTATTCATTGTTATTCCTGCATCTACACCCGCTTTCTATCCCACGATCTGTCGCAAAGGCGTGGGGCAGGGAATACTAGGACACAAGACTCAAAAAAGAGGGTTACTAGAATATGAAATGAAAGAGGAAAGGAATGACAAGTGAAACGTAAAATGACGAATTCAAGTATCATTCCATTTTACTGTAATCATTGATGGTGCACGGAGAGAAAGAATTCTCAAACCTATCTGTTCGACAGAGTGTCTCTCTAATTTTGCCATTACATTTTGTCCATCCGACGAATAGAGACTGGGGGTGTGAAGTAATATGTCGAATGAACCTAGAGGCTCGTGAGACAGAAACTTTTCTAAAATCCTTAAACTAACGTAACGTTCGAGTCGATAGAGGTACCAAACCCAGTCCTAAATATGCTGTCACATTTACTTGTCTCGATAAAGAATTTTACAAAAACGCGCGGCTCCATAGTGAATTTTGTTGAGCTTGCTGAAAAAAATCTTTCAATTCCGGGTTCAAGATTATTGCGGTGTACTCGCGCTCATTCTTCATTGGTTCTTTCAACTATTCATTCGATGCATTTGTTATTTGTAGGACTTAAAGGTCGAGTTTTCCTTGCAGATGCATTGATTGAAGCGTCCCTCCGGGTCGAAGGGCACTTCTGCCAATATCCACACTCTACATACGATGGCAGACTAAGTCTACGTAACATAGGCGCTGACTGCCTCCATGTCCCTGAGGGGAACTTAACAATACTTCTTCAGTTATTATTTGTACTCCCAACGAGAAAATAATATAAATATACCAAAAGTGTGTTTGAGAAAACGGTGAGAATGACAAAATGGAACTTATTCTACCGTTCTGAAAAAAATCGGACCCGGGCAAAAAATAGAGAAAATATACGACGTCAAAGTAAGATATGTGTGTGGATAGAGAGGTGAGTGAGTGGGCAATAGGTTAGTGACGCACCGGGCAGCACTCCAAGTCGGCCAGTTCGTTTTCTAAGGAGTAGATCGAACGTCGGACGGCGTAGATGTTGAAGTGCCTAAGACTCATGCGCAAATATTGTGCAACATTAATACACTAATATATACTTTCAATTAAATTTTAGATTATGTAAAAGTCTTTTATATTCACCAGGGTTGAAATTCGCTATGAAAAAATTATTTGACTTGACCGGGATACGAACCCGGATCTCCCAATTGCCGGTCAGGTGTGTTAGCCAGTTACTCAAGTCAAATGATTTTTTCATAGCGAATTTCAACCCAGGTGTATATGCACCCGTGCGAGTGACTTCGTACCATATCACTTGTTACATGCAATGTTTGGAAATTTCTTTTATATTCATTAGCTAATTCAATTTATGTCATATTAAAAAAAAAACTGCACATTGATATCTTAAACAATAACTTCATAATGTTCATAACCAAGTCAATTTGTCCATGCAAGCTTGTGGACTAAATTTTTCCGGTTAGGTACTGAACAACTACGGAAGAAGCGCACTAAGTACGTTAAGTCATCTGAGAGACTAAACGAGTCGTAACACCAATTGATTTCATGCGATAGAAGACAACATTTAGAGCCAAAGAGAGATATACCGAGAAAATTAGCGATGAATGATTTTGCAAAGATTCTTCTAGAGAGGTTTATCGGAGTTCTAAAGTTAGGGGAAAAGTATGAAACGAAGGAATATGACCTAATTGATAGGCATAAGGGCATAAGGTAATAGAAAGACAGGGTCGAATAAATTACTCGAACAGCGCAATATCCCTCAGTACAGTACGATAATTTAGGCTTTTCCGATGGCGCCAACTCGAGAGGAGAACGACGTGGCGGTAATGCATGTTTGTATGAAGGTTCCACTGGACTAAAAATCTCATTTTTTTTACAAGAGGTCCATTTTTTCAAGAACAGTAATCTTCTACCTACTTCATCTCTGTATACTTCATTCCTCGCTTTACTCCATCAGTAATGCATACCATCTCTATTTACTTAGCACAATTCCCTCCACGACAGCCTTTGAAATTATATCTTTCAATACCACCTTTCCCATAGAATTTTCTCGAAAAATTTATTTCTACCTACCCTATGCGTAATCGTTTGTCTTCATTTCAATCCACCTTACCTTGAATATCCGAGTCAGTAGCTAATGAAGACGTAGTGATGTAGGAAGGCGAGGTTATAAAATAGTGTAGAGGGAAAATAACCATGCTATTGGTGTGATTCACCTAGTCCATACCTTCAACATATCCACAAATAGAAAAACTTGTGCGATGTGAAGTAATATTGTTGATGCACCGCAAGTCAAATTTATGTACTAATCCATCTTCACACAGCGAAAAAAAAAACTTCGTTGCGGCCTGGACTACCCGTGTTGCCCCAGATCCTCGATTATTTGATGGCTATCATACCTTATCTTCAAGCAATATCAATTATTAGGCACTATAAACCACTTCCACTAAAGATCAGGATGTACAAATATAAAAATATGGTCCAAGGATCCAATAACGTGTAATGTCACCGATTAGAAATATATTAGCCATGCGTGGATCCGGGAAACTGTGTCATTCCAATACATCTCACGGAACGTACATTTGCTAAGTCTGCTAAAGCTACGGATATTGAATGCTAAACATTTCAACGCTCAAATTTTTATTCGAATACACGAATTTTCCCTCGTCTCTTTGATATGTCCCACATCGCAAGCTAAACTTGAATACGTGAGCAACACACATTTGCCACCAAATAGCTGAACGTGAGACGACGTGTTCACATCGCAAAAATCAATTACATTACGACAGCGAGATTTGATGGTATTTCTCCAAAACCCCGATCTGTAAAATCAAGCTCGACTGATGGATGATATTGTGGATTCAGGACGCAGATAAAATTGCTCTGCGCGGTATTCTCTGACAACTTACTCCTGATATTCATCACCTAGGCGTTTCACGTCGTGGGTCACCATCGGATTTGGAACACCACACTATCTAAATTTACTCCGCGACCAATTCGCAGAGAAAGATTTCACGTGGCCTATCGATTCTACATCGCAGTGGTATCGCGTATCGCAATCTACACGCCCAAATACCACATGCCCTACTTCTGCCTGGTGACAAAATCTTCGCGATGAGGGGGATGGAGGAAAGAGGAGCGGAAAGCGCATCCAATGAGAAGAACAACGCTGTCCCTTTCCGTACTCTCATTCCAACTCGCAAACCCATCCACCTCTTAATCCTCACAGTGATGAATACGAGCACGACACGCGTATGCCATTGATCGCTAAATACCGCCAGAACGGCAATCGCCTCTTGCACACCCCATTCACATTCCGTCATTCCGAATCCACCATTGTATTTTCCCTACCCGCAAAATATAAAGCAGAGTATTATGAGATTATTAACATTACAGCATTGTTTCTGCACATTTTTGGCTTAATTCCTCCCTTTCTCCATATTTCGGAAAATAATTCCACCTTCCAAAGATAATCTTAATTAAAAGATGGATTTTAAAAAGTATGCGCGTGTTTAAGAATCGATTATAATATGCGCCAATAAATTAAACTTCTCGAACGCCACAGAAAAAATTAAAATAAACAACCATTTAAAAATTAATATAATCTACAAAATACCACATTGTCCGAAGAGAGGTCTTGATTCTCCCTTACAGCCCCCAAATACCTCCTCCCCCCCCCCAACAAGTGATGGAGGGGGAAGGGTATTCCCTACTAGGTGAGATCGCCTGTATCAGAGATAATCTACCGATTTCCCTCCGAATTACGGCTGAAGACTAAGGTTAGGACACAATATGCGTATTATGAGGGATTATAAAAGAAAGGGTATTGAAGAACTACAGCAGTATCTGCTATCCATCTCAAGCCCTGAGGATGGAGTAATAAATCTCCGAAACGTTGGCGGAAAGAGGTGCTTGAATTCATTTACACAGCCGAGATCATTCCTCCATCACAACTGCGTACACGCATTAAGTGATCAAAATCAACTTACATTAAAGTCATGAAGTATCAGCAAGTAAAATCATTTTGGATATGGAAGACAGTAATATAAGGGAATATCTTACTAGTCAATGGAATTTCACTGCAAAATAAATAGTAGATCTGTTGAATATTTCATTGGAGCGACGACATTCACCACTCTACGGCATGCCACGGCATCACGGAATTACCTCGGATACATATTTACCCCGCCAAGTGAATCACTTATCCTCACGCCTGGATTTCGAGAGCTCGAAAGAGCGTTCTGGCAACCGTGACATAAACATGGCGACCTATACCGAAGCGCAAGGCAAAACAGACCTTCGTAACAAAACCAATAACCACACGAAATCCTACCGAATGAGGATTATTGGACAAGTCCCAGCCAATCGGCAAACAGACTGGTCTCAGCCCGCAGCCTCAATTCCATAACCAGAGATTTTCTGAACTTTAGAGCAAAGCTTTCCCGGGAAAAAAGCTGGCTTTCCAGTGAAATTTATGCAATGGACGCCCATCCCTCTCTGAATGTAAGCCTGGTAAGAGTGAAAAATGATAAAATGAAGACTTTACACTCGGAATGGCTGCATTGGAAATAAAAGCGAATAAGGCTTTAAAAGAGAACGGGTTCAGTTTTTTCGGGCGCCTTCAGAGCATATGAAATGTTTCTGAAAGAGTGGATCCTTCACCCTTGAAAGTTGAAAGAGCGACACACCATTAATGCCGTAGCAAATAGAACATTATATTTTCACGACTTTTCTGAACTTTCACAAAAAAAATTTAAACCACGAAGTTCTTAGAATTGCACGCCACAAGACTCAAGAATGGGAAGCTGCAACAGAAGAATACGACAGAAGATTAGTCGAGAATTTATATTCCTCAACTTATACTACTCAACATTTCATTCGTACCGGTGCCAGGAAATACTTCGAAGAAAGGATGATTAAGGCCGGCTGAATGTGAAGCCGCATGAGAAGAAATCATTAGTAATAGAATTCTAATTACAGAATAAATAATGAAACAATTCTGTTTGAAGCCCAAGCTTATCTCCATTAATCCCAAAATGCCCTCTCGGATGATGTAACAATTAATCAAATATTCCCCAACGAGGGGAAACTAAAAACCAATGATGTCACAGCATATTAGAGCACTCTCATTATGCAACAACATGCAAATGAATTCCATTAAATCTGATGAGAAAATCCCGACTCGCAATTCCACAAACGATGGACTAATGAAATGGGAAAAGTAAAAAAGAGGAGGTAAATTTCACGGGGTCCTAGCAATTCGCGAGTTTTTCAGGAATGGAAATGATATCGATCGTTCGAATCAAATATTTTTTATAATAGCCTGAAAGTTCTCGACCTTTCACCTTTTTACCTAAATTTTCAGCCGCAGAGTTTCAATAAGACTAAGTACCTTTAAAGTAAACCCCTCTATTCTTCCCTTTCCACAACTAATTCACGCACGCTTTAATAGCTTTAGAATAAACCTTGATTTATTCCGTACAGTTAGTCTCTAACTCTCCCGCATTAATTTCCGCATGAACTTTTTCCCTATCTCTACTGAACATTTCTTCGGTTCTCATATTATTCATTCGTTTGATCTTCAGCATACTCCAACGTTTATAATCGCCAAGTTTAAAAATGACACCACTTTCTACACATCAGAGATGTGTTCAGCGGTATTTAAACGATTTTCCGAAGTTTTGAAGGCATAGTGGCAAAAGAAGTATACAAATTTTCGATTTCTTTCCATTATGGCACAAGACGTATAAGCCTATTCAATGTACACAAACACCATATGACCTGATAACATGTATTACTCCAACAATGAAATTTCCAAGAGAAAAAATTTTGCCCGGACCGGGAACCTAACCACGGACCTTTGGCTTTCCGGGACAATGCGCAGCCACTACGCTACCGAGACTTCCTAATGCCCGTGGCAATTTAGAAGGATACGTATGACATCTAGTTCATACGCTACAACGATCCATACCGCTCTATTCCTGAAAACCTCGCGAATTGCTAGGACCCCATGAAGTTTACCTCCCTTTTCCCATTTCATTAATCTATCCTTTGTGGAATAGGTATGAGGATTAGGAAGCCTGGATAGCGTAGTGGTCGGCAACTTGGTCCTGAAAGACAAAGGTTCGATTCCCGGACCAGGCCGATTTTTTCCCAAGGCAATTTCATTATATTTCACCGCCGTATTCGCGGCAGGCCTGAATACTTTGTATGTTTAATTCCTTACTATCATTACTCACGAATATAACCCCTTTTACCACACCTTAATTACATTGTTTTTCCGAGAGGCTTTATTTCATTTTCCCATCCACATTATGAGTGAGGTTCCGAGGTTAGTTACGGGTTGAATTTGCGTCCAGACGAGGGCTCGTTGTTTATTGCCTCCTTTGAATTTCGCTTGCCCCAGCACTTTTCCGCACTCGGAGCGGCCATCGATCGTTCGTTAATGATATCTTCTGCTCTAAAATCAAGCACCCTGCAAGCTAGGGATGGAAAGGGACGCGTTCATAACGACTATAGTTTAAGTATATTTTTAAGTCTATGCAACGGTATTATCGGTTTACTTTCTGAACCGAATCCCGATGCATAATTTCGTTGTTACTACTGATAAATTCGTTCCCAATGTTACTGGTGAGTCAAATTTCATTGACATTGATCTACACGCGGAAGGGATGCGTTCATAACTACAATAATTTAGGTATATTTTTAACCCTATGCAACGGTATCATCGGTTTACTTTCAGGACCGAATCCCGATGCATAACTTCGTTGTTACTACTGATAAATTCGTTCCCGATGTTACTAGAATGTCAAATTTCATCGACATTGATCTACATGTAACACATTTGGTATGGGACTACAAATTAATGGGTGATTATGAGGGATAAAGGACATTCCTGAAGAGAGGGACGGGTAAAAGCTCGAGAGGTTTAATTTTTCAGCAGATCGCAATAGGAAAATACGGAGTCGCCCGATAAGATATTATTTCGTTCATTGAAACATCAACATCGTGACCTATAAGCTTCAAAAGAGTTTTATTGAATCTAACTATTCCTTGCGATCATTGTCAAGAATTTTTAGAAATTCGAAATATGGACATCAAACGTTCATTTTCATCCACAAGGAATCATATTCCTAATTGACAAGTATCCAAAAGCGATGGTACGGTAGGTGAGCCTTTCCGTGACAATCACAATCACTTATGGTAACTGGAGCACCCCTCAGGTTTTCTATGGTATATACCTTTCACCAGGTCATCTTAAAAAATTACCGTACAAAACTACAATAATGTTTATAGATTTTAGGGGCCAAAGAGGATACACCCGCCGCCTAAGATAAAATTTTACAAGAGAAGAATATTTCATGTTTCTATTACTATTTTACAGCACTTTACGATGGCAGATACATCGATAGCCCAATTTAAATTCAATGACAATTCAAAAATATATCAACCAATGCATCGGAATATTTATAAAACCATTTGAAATACTCGTGTACTTAAAAAACACATCGATATCCAATACATCGAGATTTTCTTATACACCTATTCCTACTCGTATTATCTCCAGTGATTCTCTTTGCTCCAGGTGCTTTATAATTTTTAACTATTTCCATCGCTCACTGAAATTCACTCCTCGGCACATTTGAGCACTGAAAGTCTCCGAACATCTAATCACTTTCAAAAATACTGATCTATGCGACTGCGTTGCTGCGTAACTATCTCAAGACTCTTCTCTTGCTTAACGCCTTTATTACTTCGTGCTTTAACGTCTAAACATTTTGTTCATGTATATAAACAAGGGTTCTCATCTCCAGTTCTCTACTTCCACCTATATTTCCATATCCTTCAGAAAATTACTGAGTCTACTCATACGTAATATGAATACATTCCTTTGTCATTTCGTATTATTGTTCAGAGGCTGATTCTGAGGAACTTTGTAGGACTTCGTCAATTACTTGCTACGCCCATTCGATCTTCATTTATTTCTTGAGGCAATGGATTCCCTTGCATCAATTCATCCTTCAATACGCTCCCTGCTTGGATTCTGGATATAATTTAACTCCCTACGAATATCACGCACTAAGCTATAACCTAAGCTAAAACATATAGCAAGCACAAAGCTAAACCAAACTTATATCTACGAGGTTATGGCACATTCCAGTTCTTCGATATATTCTATCACCTGATTCTACTGTACTGACTATTGCCACCATGAATAACAAGAATAAACAATATTTCTAGGATTTGCTCTGGCCTTCCAAGAGTTTTAATTCTCGGAAGAGAACCTGTCTAAAGCCCTGGTTACACGATACATTAACTCGTACGAGTTAATGTGTGAATGCATGAACGCGTGAATGAACGCGAAAATTCACTGTCTAACCACACCAACTTGTACGAATGCATGAACGCATGAATAGGAAAACAGAACCTGCTCTAAGTGGTTCATGCATTCGTACATGTACATAAACACGTACGGGTTAATTTCGGGGTGTAACCAGGCCTTAAGAAGTAACTCAAGACGAATTTGTAGAAGCTCTCTTCGCCAAGAATTCGGCTTTCGCCAAACCCATCTATGGTCGAACATCGGATGTACATACTTACTTGAATTTTAACTTTTACAGTACTTGAATTTTAAGAGATTTCCCGAATGATGGTTATGCATATGCGCAACATATTGGCAATTTCATTAAAAGTCACGTACAGCAATTTTACGGGTAAAATTGAATTTTAAAAGTCTGCCCAATCTTGCCGCTAGCTTTGCCGGCAGGCACGACGGCAGATTAAGAAAGTCCGCATTCACACACGCACTCTTATAGCCTCTCTCGCCGACAATCACCGACACTAAAAAATGCATAATTAACTCCGAGTCGAAAAAAAGAATTTAACCCCAATATTACTCCTTTTAAGACGTGAATACATCCAGTGACATCTACTTCAGCACATTGAGAAAGAAAAAAACATTCATCTTCTTGGAATCTACTTAGTTTTCTATTACCGTTCCTATGTTTCGCAAGAGAGAAAGAGAGAGTTAAGATGCGTCACCCAGATTCCTTCCCCTTTCCAGGAACATATTTCGCAGCAACAATTAAAATCGTGTGTTCAACCACTCGCTTATTACGACTGATATTGAAACATAAAATAATTAATCGTTAGGGCAGGAATGAATTGTCATTAATATGGACCAAATGTTTTCCCTGTTTATATCCTCGAACAGCCTCGATGTCCACTTGATTCATCAAAAAGAAACTAAATTCTTTCTATTAGCCTCATTACGCACCTCAAAATCATCGGACAATGAAATGGACAACAGAAAACATGGAGTTATATTTTGAATAGATTGGCTGGAGTCTCATTGGCAATGGTTAAGCCTCATTCGCTATTTTCAATTAATTTCGAATAAATATGCATTCAAAACCATCCACGACAACGTACTACAGTGCAAACTACCACAAGGACGTGTGCCAGGAAGTGCTATGATAACACCACGAAGAAAGGAGGGGAATGGGAATAGAGGGGAAACTAGGAAAAGTGACACGTGCTATTACGCATTACGCTCTGCCCTTGTTGCAGTCATTAATTGTGAATGGAAAGAAGGGAGTAAAATAACTTACCTTCTCCATATCAACCGGATATTCGAATAACAGTACCAGTATTGCAGTAGAACCATATTTTGAATGATCTAAACTTTTCAAGATCTAGAGTAAGCATTCGAGGATGGTAAGAACAAGTGCTACAAATTTTTCTCGAAGCAATAAAATTGGTTATAAACCATTGCGCGGGTATTTCTGGAGGCATTTCTACTATGAGACCTGATTTTTTGGGTAACCCATTCATTTCTCATTGGAGAAGAGTAATTTCTTAGTAGAGGAATGCAAAAAAATAATAAAACAAGTTCAGTTTTGCCATTTTCGTCAGGAGAATTTCTCTCTAAAAATAAATAAATACATAATAATCAATTGACGCAGACGCATGAAGTAAAATACGTATTACACTCTAACACATAAGCAACAATTGTGAAGCCGCTTTTACGGCAAAGTTTAACTTAGGAGACGATCACATAAAAATTAAGTTACCGAGAGTAGAGTAATCAAAGAGACTACGACTCGATAACCAAGAAAATCCCATCCCCGAGAAGCTCACATGGCATATCGGAAGCCCACGGCTGGCTTTTCATTGTGTAATTCGCTTTGGCTGTTCACGAACAAGCTGCATTTGGACCTGCAGTGTCTGAACTGATGCCAACTGTCTGGGCGAAACGAAATTAAACGACTCAATTTATCTTTTGGCCACACCGACGTCGAAGAGGCTCCAGCGGCGTCCTACGCTTCGACTTTGATGCACTCCGAGCTGAATGTAAGTCAGCGGAAGAATGAAAGCCTCGAGTGAGGAATCGCGGAATGGAACCGAGATATCACCGAGTTACCACTGAGTCACACGCTTATCTGTGTCATTGTGCTCGCTCTTCAAAGACTTGGGTGGAAAAATAGTTTTCCTAGCTGGGAGACTTACAACCGACCAAGGAGACCCACTAAGTTCACCGCTATTGGTTACCATTCCATTTGAAGACCCGGCATGCCGCGGGGATTCCTAAATGGAGTCGCGACCCATTTAGTAAAGACCACTCGGAGTTTTGAAGTAAGTTTTTACTCAATGGGAAGAAAAGAAAGCTGAAGTAAAAAATGCAAAGTAACATCTTTTTCAACATCATCAGGAGTCATCACTCCAAAGAAGATTGGTTAGCAGCAGCTCTAAATTCCATTCTCTTCTCAATTAAGCGCTTCATTTCTACATCTTTAAATTCAATTTCCTTCATCATTTACTTGTAAGTCTCGTACGCTTGATCTTTCTCAGTCATTCTTCCAATGGCTTTGATTAATTTCTACTTCCAGGGGACAGTTACGTCACGGATAGTGTCAAGTATATTCGTTTAAAACTAATTCGCATGAGTTTTCATTAAGCATATTTACTCTTCATCTCTTCGGAAGGCAATTTTTCTCGCCCGCCATTCGATCATTCTTCAACTGAGCCTAATTTTTTTGAAAATTCAAGAACAATAATATAATTCAATCATTTAATAGGTACTATAGGCGCCCTCACCCAATTCCGCGTTTCAAATATGTAGTAACTTTATTTCTCTCCTTTTAAAGGCCAACCTGCCAGCGTTCTTCTCATTAAATATAAACTTTTCAACTTCCACCTTCATAGAGTATTTCAAATGGTTCAATGTCAAACGCCATAGTCATGTACTTACAAAATTCAAAATGAAAGGTGCTTAGAGAAGGCGCTGGAATTTTTAAGACCCAAGTCTATGTAAAAAGTGACTAAAATTCAAGGACATCAATTCCATGGATATCACTACGTAGGTGTCGCAAAGTGCTTCACTACGACCGAGAGGCGCATTTATGTCAATCGCGCTGCGAATGAAATAAAGGTAGAAGTCTCACTTTCGATTAGCTGGAAGGAGATCATAAGGGAACAACTATGTCGATACATAAACTGGTATTGTTTCATAATGCTGTCTCAGGACTGAGGTGTTGGAATTTAGATACAACGAAAGAACTCTTTAAAATTTCCCTCAGAAAAATATTATAGGAGACCCATTACAATATTTTACACCACTGCCAAGGCCAAACAATGATATAAAACACACAAACTGGCCGCATTAAACATTTATCTGATGGAAATTGCTGCGAGCTCTTCCGTTAGGCACAGTTTCATTTATCGCTTCTCTGGAGTTAAAAATACTTATTACACACCAATGACACAGGCAGCTACAAATAAAATGTGGTGATATTGCAGGAAGACGAGATCGGGACCAATTTTTTCTAATACTTGGACTTCCGAAGTACTGAGAACTCAAAAAAAGAGATATTCACATGAAATATAAGTACTTTTTTCTTAACTCCCTACAATAGGATTTGATACAAATGTATCAAAACTATACTCAATTTCTAACCGCCAAAATGAGTCATGAACAGTGAAAAAAAATATATACCGATGATTTGGATATCAATTTGAAGAAAAATTGAGAGCAACTTTGGGTCTCTTAGAAAGAGCTTGAAATAACATCTCACCTATAACCGCTGCAGACAGCGGTAAGAAAAATATTGCCTCAATCGAATATTATCTCTTAAGGTACCTACTCCCTGTAATTGCCCCACATTTTGTAACGCATGAACTAAATTTTTACTCACCCAGACTTCAGATTTAATCATAAAGGATTACATTTTTATTATTAATTAAATTATTTTTTTTAATTAATAAAATTTATTAAATTAAATAAAAAAATTAAATAAAAAAAATTTAAAAAATGTTCCCTGATTAAAGGAAACGATTTAGACCGTTCGTAACGTCAAAACAAGCTCGAAGTAAACCAACACTCCTCGTAAGCGCTGACAGACCTCCAACTTCGGGATGAATAGCAAAGAAAATAAGAGCTTACATGTCCATCATGAGCCAAATTTTTACCCGTTTTGTTCCACTTAAATTTCTCACGTGAGCGACTCGCAAAAGGTCTTAAGGGTACAACGTCACTCGCGAGAATAATTGAACGTTTTTTAACCGCCACGCAAAGGTTAGAATTTCCGAGAATATTACTGAGAGGCGTAACCGCAGAGACAGCGAGGTATCATTTCAGGGGGTTCTTTGGTAGGCCGCGGCGGAATGTAAAAGAGGGGGGCAAAACAGAAAAATAATAAGCATTAGAGCAATGTTTTTGGGCATATCTACCACTATATTAAAGCACCACTACCCTCCACAGACCACTGCTTTCCGTCTACCTATTTACATTGCATATGACATTTTTGTCATGGCCTTCAAGGTAAAATTTGCAACGTGTGCTAGTATATGGCCTAATGAGATTGGAATATTACGGTCGAGTCATGGTAGTTCCGTTACACCGACAGGAGTTACTCATTTTATTTATATTTTATTTTATCTTCCCTTCCCCGAATGCAGCGCATATGTCAATTTATGTCGAGAGAATAACAACAACAACAGACGAACACAAACATCCATGTCCTCAGCGGTGCTAATTCTACCCAGGCGGGATTCGAACCCGCGACCCTGGGGTTTACCTCGACTTTACCCCGTCGCCAGCAAATAAAATTACAGTTTAAAAATAAAATTAATGGTTATGATAACAGAGAACCATACTTCCGACCAGACTTTCCAAAATATTTAAGTCGATCCAAATAAAACCATTGGTGCTTCATTTGCAAAGCAGATGTAGTATATGCTCGAGACATTTTGAAGACAATGTCTCACCGTCATCAGCAGTCATCAATAAGAAGGTCAAATTTTCGCAGCCCTCCACTCTATCATCTTTCTGACAACTATTATAGTCCACCAAAAGTCTTAAAGGCCACGTCTATCACCCATTAAAGGGTGAATAATCAGTCACTTAGACACCCTAAGTCACCCATTATTTCCCATCCCCTGGAGCCATTTCCTCGATCACAGGTACAACGTAACGCCTCTTTCAAAATTTCTTCCCCAAAGTTTTCATTTTGTTTATGGGGGGCTCCTTATGGCGAATAAAAAAGCCGAATGACTCTCACTTCCTCGCTTATGTCAGCTAGAAATTCAATCAAAAGACCCTCCGCCTGCGTCGAGAACGTCTTTTGAGCGCACACAATGGCAACTTCACCGCCCTCCGTTTATCTCCGCACGTTTCCAGAGCTACACCTTCAATACCGCTTAATGCCTTCCTGTATATTTTTTCGCTCCCATCACCCACTATCACCAAAATCCTTTCTCCCCATATCGATTTTTCTCGAACTTGGGAGGCGGCTATCAAGAAATTATTGATCACGCTTGAGTCAACGGATACACTTCCAAGGGTAACGAAACGCCACGAGATTGCCAACGACAAAGTTTAAAAAAATGTACAAATGCCTTTGTGGATGTAAAAGCGATTTTTAAAATTTTCTTTCTAAGTTAAAAGGCGCCCTAGCAGAGTCGAAGATCGTAGAATATCTAAAATCCAAATATGAATAAGGGACATAGCTGAAAAACCGAAAAATCTCAAGTTAGCGCTGACAAAACAGAATTACACCCAAGTTTTATCATGCCAATCGATGGAGGCTTCAAATATTCACAAAATGACGAAGATAACGCAGCACAGCTGGCCATCGACGAAATTTATAAAATATACATGAACTATAATGTACGCGAAAAAAATCTCTAGTCCTAATGCGCCTTCCGAGAATCAAAGTTGCTGACATCGACAAGAGACAAATTTAGTTTCGCAATAAACAGGTATATTCCCGAAAAAAAATCTCACGTCTGCGATGGCATGAATAAATTATAGCCAAGTTTTGTCGCACGCTATAGGGACTCGAACAATTCGCGGAATACATACAAAGCTAACGCGAGCGAAACGGAAAGTGAATTTCTAAAATCGAGATTACATAGCAGTCAAAACAAAGAATTCTCAATGGAAAACAGAGAGGAATATCAATGCTCCAACAAATAGCGGTACGTGCATTTGTGAACCATCTTCATACGACAATGGAAACGCCAAGAAGAATAAGGTACGTAGGTCAAGGTACGAGACGGCGATAATTCATTTGTTAACGCTTAAAACTGCACCGTCGCATGACGCGTCTGCTGACGTGGGTCCCGAGTCACCAGTCATTTCTCAGACCCGCACTTCGATTTTGCCACGTCAGCTATGCAATATCAGCATTCGCCGAGAACCTACAATGGCTCAAAATATTCTGGAGGACATCCGATCGTTTGCTCGAAAGTGAAGAACGAGAGCTTGAGTAAGCATTCCCGAGTGTACAGCACTTGAAATGAACTGGGACTTTTTTTTCTTATTACCATTTGCCCACAGAGTGGTTAACCGTTGAAGAGGATTCCCGCCGTCCCTAAAACATGACACCTTACCAGGGCTTACGAAATTAAAGCAAATAAACTTTACACTTCCTGCAATTTCTTTCTTTCCCAGACGCCTATAATGATGTCAAGCGATTTTACACCAACTACTTTTCCTCGATTCACCTGTTACATACGGTTCTCGTTGCTTGAAAGGAATAAGCCACGCTAATTTAATACTACGATGGCATTCAAAACTGAATCTACGATCCATTCCACATAATTTTAATCAAAATAGTGTAGTTTTTTCTAAATAAATCGCAAAAATATACAACTTTACACAAAACTTAGGCGAAATGGAGATGGTTACCCGTGGTGTGGTAGTTAACCGTCAGCAGTGGAGTGAAAAATGAACTGTCACCGAGCAGAAACGAGGGGCGACGCTAGGTGAATTACATGTGACTTATTATGAAAGAGTGTGCAGCGACAGGAAAGTATTTTGTACGAGCAGCGGTAGGAAAAAACTAAGCCCCTTTTTTCTCGATGGTTTCTTGGTTATTGATGAGCGCACGCAAGTTAAGTCATAACCAAGTTCGAGGTAACTAAGAGCAAGCTCGAGCAAGAAGCTGGAACTCAAGTGAGTTTATGCCTTCTTTGAAAACAAGCATGTTCCAATTCCCTCAATAATTGATCCTACTTATAATTCGAAGATTAGAGTCGCGTATTACTAATGAAAAAAACCTCTTTAGGAGACTTTCAACTCGTGAAAGAGGTTATTCAATAAATTTATTTTTGGCAACAGAAAATTTCCGAGGAAAAATTAAAAGACACTCATAATGATAGTTTCGAATCATACTCGGTGTAATTCCTTGATATCAGAGATAGAAGAATTAACACTGCAATTCCACACGTTATTAGATTTATCATCAGAGCAGCATTATGATGGTGATGCTACTCTGCGGCGAAACCGGTCGTGCCAGTAAATCTAATGCCATGTGGAATCTCAGAGTTAATTCTTCTATCCCCGATAACAGACACTTGATTAAGGTTATCATCTGACGAGCTCATGCGGCGGCTCGCAGGGTATTATGAAGATCGTACATGTAGATATCATGTAGTTCCTCATAACCACCAAAATGGAATTCCAATCGGCGCCTGTCTAATACTCGATATATATTTTAGGTTCATCACGGTCGAATGTTTAATAATGATTATACTTCAGAAAAGCCAACCATAGCATCAGTAGAGCACAACTGAAAGTATAAGCGATTACTTTCTCACGTCCGTCACAAGTCCGTCATTGTGACCATTACTTCAAGGATTCTTGATGATGCCACTAACAGCAGGAAAGACGCATTCCTTGGAGTGGAAAGTCTCCACCTTTTCCATCTATCCATTTCCACCGAACGGGAATAGATGGTAACGTGGATAGATATCGCCTCAGAAACTGTTCTCCCGTCTGACGCGATAGTGTGTGGAAATTAAGCATAAAAAGAGTCATGAGAATTTTTTATTAAGAAAAGAAGTCTCGAAACGTCTCCTCTTGTACCATACTTTCTCAATTTTCTCCGGATTCAAGTGATGCTTAAAATGCTTTTAGTGGGAATATACCCATCAATCGTGATTTTCTTGAAAAGTTTTCCGCGTTTAAATATTTAATTATCCATTGAGTAGACAACAGAGAAAGTCAAATTTTACTCTTCCTTCTCGGAAGTACGTGATATCGCTCGCGGAATTTATGAACCTCTTCCATTTAACTTAAGGGCCTCCAGCAACACGACCCTCTAAATATATCTATGCATTTTCGCAAAATTAATGATGGCTTGCTCCCGGATTCATTGTGAGCGGACCCTTTTGTGTTCAAGGGAAAAGGGAAGAAATAATGTAATCCATTTCCCATTTCTGTATCTCTGTCCTGCTTCATGCTTTACTATGGCGCACGCAGGTTCTTCTGATCTTTATTTAGAAATTCCTTTTGTTGTTTATCCAACGGATATATTTTTCCTCTTCAGCGGCACGGATAATTACTTCCTTTGTAATTTCCGGATTAATTGCGTAATAATGACAGGCCTGTCACTTCAATACTTTTCTTTTTTGAACATCAATGTCATACGCGGCGGAAGTCAAACCAAATAGCGGAATTTAATGAAAAAATCTTTGTTTCCAGACTCGTTATTATCCTCCCTTTCTTAAAATCTATTCATTTAGGTTCTTAGAGATTCCTTACAAAAGCGTTGGCATTTGTTCTATAGAGTACTAATTTAAATTCAAACACAATTTTAAGCTAATCAGCTATTTCTTTAGAATTAGCAAGAGTGCGAAGGCGATTTCTCTGTCGCTTCTGCTATGGACAACTCTTCAAAATAATAAAAGATGAGAATCCCAAAATATTAGAATAACAATATCTGACTACTCCAATACTATGGGTACATCTATTTCATATACCTATCTATATTTATTTATTAATAACAGCGATGTCGAAATGGGGAGGGTGGAGGGCCGATGGTAATCTTGGAGAATACGGGTGACCCAATAGGCGTAATTGATTTTAAAATCATTTAATTCGTCCAGCATCAATTCTACCTGAAAAAGCTCCGAATCCCCATTTTCAACGCAGATAACTTGTCATTGAAAAAATATAAACGTTTGCACTCAAACTCATAAGCCTTATGTTAACCGTGCATAGCAACCACCGACCTACTGTCAACAGCATTACAATTTAGTACATATGCTCACCTTCTGTAAAGATTAATAATGCTTATCCGGATATTAGACTAATTAGGGTGCTTTCGACTTCTTACAGCGATAGCCGACTATTGACGGCTGTGATTGGCGATCTCCAAAGACCAAATGAAATAAAACATATTTAAGTGGTTCTACACGCACGCGCAACTGTGCGAACCGTTTGCGAGCATAATAGCAGAGGCAGATAGCTATGAAAAAATGAGCAAGTTGTTTTTCAACTGTTCTACCACTGAGAGGAGAGCCATTGACAGCCAGCGGTGCTATAGCAGTAAATCGAAAGCTCGACGGCGCGGCGTGGCAATCGCCGTCCATCGCCGGCAATCGCCACCAATTGAAACCACTCTAACAGTGAAATCATACACACAAAACATGTATACATAAAACCTTCACCAATAAGATTTGTATGACTGAGTAATTTGCCCTTTATTTGTGATTAGTTATTAGCAGGCAATTAACATTTAATGTCCATAACTCAAGCATATGAATAGTGACTACGGTAACTACGGCAACTTATATAGAAGAAATCTGACAACGCAGTCCATTTTTTAATTTCACTCATTGTACAATTTCAAAAGCGCGTTCGTCCTGGATAGTGTAAGACCATACTAGACAGAACCCGAACCAGTAACCCTGAGATAAGCAACTGAAGACTCCGCCGCCATTAAGCCCAGTACAATTATTTGTAGAGATAGCCATTCATTGTAAGCCGAATATGCTAAGGACAGAGCTATAATATTAAAAAGAAATGGAGTCAACATGTTGGCGAGGCCAAGTAATACCTTGGGCATAAATGACCATGGGAATAATAGTACATATTAAGCGTATACACTGCTAATTAGAAAAATATTCCAACCCATAATACATGGTAATGTTCAGTTTCTTTTTTTATACACTTTCCGTGTATTTCATAGCCTGATATTTTGTGAGCGAATTGAGGACTAAGGTGTTACGTCAAAGTCATTAAAATCATTTCATACGATTCTGTGGTCACTTTCCGGGCGGCACTATTAAAGAGAAAATTTTACGCAATAGATCTTCAAAGATTGAATACTTCACTATTATGGGATTAAGATAAAAGTGGCTGATACTTTTTTCTCTCACGACAGTATAATTTCACTTGGGATACAATTTTAGAGTAGCAAATACGTGATGGTCCACTGTTTATCCGCGCATTGATTGTATTGTAGCATTTATGCGAGAAAATGAAACTACGGGGGAGATAAGTTAACGGATTGATATCTCCTTTTCACACAATATTTTTGTGAAGCTAAATTTATTTTCAGATTCTATAGAAGTTTCCCATTGCCTGAATACACATGTGGCGTGGAAAGTAATACGAGAAGACCTCAGCACATTCAAAGTACGAATATAGTTGCACTGAATACTCACGAACTATAGCATTTAAGAGCATGCAACCTACCCACGGTTTAGGAGACACGCTAACTATTATTAAAATTTACCAATATTACTCGCAACGATTCTCATCTGAACACACTCATGAAAGCAATATTTTAGAAATTATTCTCGACCTCACGAATAAAAAGCAGGGAGGTTGACGCCTGAATAAGGCATGAAGAGTAATTGGGCTACATATTATAACTTTGTAATGATAACACTTAACTTTGTTATTCCACATATCTTTATTTTCTACGACCCGGGTTTCGACGTTCGACATCATCTCGAAACCCGGGTCTTAGAAAATAAAGATATGTGGAATAACAAAGTTAAGTATTATCATTACAATGTTAACAGATTCCACAAAGTTACGCCTGATACTACCAATTATATATATTATTAGAAAAGGTTAAACATTGGCTTCATGAAAACTTGTTAACAGATTTATAAATAACATGCCTCATGAATTTATAATTTTAATTAATAGAACTTATATTAACAGAGATATTGTTTCATATTGATCTATAAAATTGTCAAAATTGCGATTGTATGATGAAAATACTACTAATTCATCTTAGGTTATATATATTCTATCATTGCACCATTCAGTACATTGAAAAATGTGAATCTCTTTGTGTATACATATATGTACTTAATTGCGTATGAATATATGTATGTAAGGGTATATTTGCTTTTGTAGGTATATGTATATATTACAAAATTATAATTCAAAATTAATTTTAATATTCATGCCTTAATTAAGTGTATTTTCCCCTTTTTCATGTTTCAAGATTCTTTTTTTCTCCTTTTTTTGTATTCTTTATTCTTCTCTGTTAGTTTAAGGTATACTTTTTTTTCTCGTAATTAACTACTGTAAAATCTTATTATATTGTATTGTACCAAAAAAAAAAATACAAAAACAAATTACAATTTAAAAAAATACATTACACTTTGTACATTTTGGATTGTAAACCAACTTTTGTATTGTAAACTATTTTTTGAGTTGCTTTTGGATATCTATTGTTAAAAAATGTTATGAACGTTATTTCATGTTATTCATTTGGTTGAACTTATATCCGATCACTGAGTTTAAAATATGGCACCTGCTGACAAGCCTTTAAAGGCTTAGCAGGACCAAACCGTCTTATTCCTTATATATTTGCTATTACTTTTGTAAAACTTGTAAACTTTGTAATAAAATTATTATTATTATTTAAAAAAAATTAAAAAAATAACTTCAAAGTGTACTTTCAGGTAGATGATTTTGCTGCGTTACTCAAATCAGAGAGCGAGGTTATCCGCTGCGTTGAGTCAGAAATTCCGTGACAATATTTTCATCTTCGGGGCGATAATTAACTTCGGAAATGACCTGAATAAGAATGCATCAATGCATTCTAATCGTCATCAAGTAAATTCCGACTAAATGCAGCGTAAATTCCCAGAAAACTCTGCACTCTCAGAAAAGTAATTGTTTTCGTGTAACAAAGGCTTTTCATAACGAAACCAATTAAAATTGCAAAAGCCATTAACTCTGCGCTAAACCACGGGAAGTCAGCTGCAATGACACACTCAGTTGGCTTTTCATAGTAAATTTTTGAAGTAACGTAGTTCTTAACCCTCCTCATTTTCAATAGTCATTTCCATGATTCCAATCCTAATATTGACTAAATGCAGCAATTTTTTCTCAGAAAACACAATTTATAGAATTATTTAACGATTTCCCCTACTTTTATTAAGCCCATAAATTCATTAATTCGGCCGAGTACTTAACGTCAAATACACCATTAGATTTCAAAACAATTTCTTCAATCCTTCGTTGTTAATTTGATCGGTATAAAGAACAAAAAATAACCACGTATCGTTCCTAAACAGGTCTAACCTTTCAAACAAAACAAGTACATTTAATCGTTATCATAATAAACCAAAAGAAGTGTTACCGGAAAGATAGCGGAATACATTTTTTATTCTATTAATAGTACTAATTCCAGGAAGAAAATTAATGACGTGATGAAAAGGAGGGCCCCTCCACGAAACGTACTTCAATTAATCAAGAGCAAAATTGCTCTTGAAAGCACAATTTATGATGCGTTTCAGCACCTGAGAAAACGAACGCCACGACAACGTGAAAATTCCATTCTCTACAGGGAGTTTACCGCGAACAGATTCCGCCTTAATGGAAAACTTACGAGCTCGATTCAAAATTGCAAGATAAGGACACTAATGGTTTCATTCGTCATGTCATGCCTCTTCTCCTATCATAGGTTTAAATGCCTGGGTAGGCAAAATACTTACTTTTTTACTTTGAAAAATAAAAAATAAGATATACATGAAAAACTAATCTCGGAGTTAACAAAAATCCTGCCTGTACTTGAGTGGATGGGGATGAAATGTACAAAGATTTAAATACAACTTCGCCTAATCAAGTTTATCTTACTGTTAACAAATATGCACAAAGAGAAATCGAACGGCACAGTATCGAAAATACATAAAACTTAAAATAAACTTTAAGGTAAAAGCTGCAAGAGTAGATAACTAAACACTTTTATAACTGCTTTTAGCCAGTAAAACTTACACCAGTCACTAAAATAATTAAACTAGAAAACAAGACGAACCCAAAAATCGATTTAAATTTATAATATCCATCCCAAAGCAACGCGATATAATAGCCAACCACAAGCTAATATGGGCACTATAAATTTATCATTATATCCGCTGCTCACGAGTAACTAAAAGAATTGACGAAAACACATCGCATGTAGTACGTTTCCATAATTTTTCGATTGAATCGAGCCGAACATGTTAGGCACAATTCGTCCTAAGCCACTAGATAGACACCAAAGAATTCAAAAAGACAAATTCTGGAAATTATTCACTCTCGAGCCTTAATTAACTTACCCGTGCATATTCGCCTTGGATTACAACACTTGTAAATGACATGTCTTTTAATAGTGGATCCCTCTTTCATAGCCATCCGACATCAGAGAAACTCATCAGCAACTGTGGTGTCTCTTACCACTCCCCCGATGCCTTCCAACGCAGGGCGCTTCCAAGATTTTTCTCCAAAATCGCAAATACACTAAAGCGGCAAAATTTTACAATACTCACAAGATCTTCTCCACGCGAGGCTGATGAGGCGAGGCCTTCGAACAACTTTCAATAAGTAACACCATTGTAAAACTAAACACTGACGAGTAGACCGTGGAATCCACCCAGGAGAAAGACGCGAAAAACGTATTGGATATAGGCAGCGCACCAAATGCTCCACCGCATATATTCACTGAGCTTATCTCAGCCAATCCTGGCGGCAGAAACACCGGAGATAAGAAAGCATAGAAATTCACTTCGATCACGATCGAGATATACGCTGCGTCGCCATGCAATCACTCTCACATTATTCACGCCCTGACCCATGAATTGGTATTTTTTTCCTCAGTGAATCGTCACTCGAGCCCAACATTTAACCCATCCAACATATGATACAAAACAAATAAGAATGATGTGAATCTTCATCAATGCTTGCGCGTAAGTAATGTTTATTTTCCGTGATATTCTTGAAGAACTGCGGAGTGATTATTTATACTTTTACTTCCGCAGTCTCCTGTGAAATAGACCGACCGGTAATAGAGCAAATGGTTGCACTAACATTTTTATCACAACCAAACGTAGCAATATGACTAGATACGAATATTAGTGTTAAACTAGACTCTAAAGTTCTCCTCACGGCTCTGTATTAAGTAAGAGCCTATTTTCTTACAATCCTACAGTCAACTGACATTAAACTGAATAGCAATTGGATCAATAAAAACGTACCAGCTTAACGTTAGAAGATATAAAAAAATGAGGAGTTCAACTTGCAATGTTCGTCCCATTTACACTGTCGCTCTATCGATTACGCCGACGCCGACTAGCAATTGGATCAATAAAAACGTACTAGCTACACGTTAGCAGAACTAAAAAAAAATGAGGGGAAGGAGAAATTCAATGTTATTCCCATTTACACCGTTGCTCTATCGATTAAGCCGAGTGATTAAGTCCATCACTCACCATTAAGTGATACCTAATCTCAGAACACTTTTCCGCTGTAACTGCTAGTCAGTTATTACCCATAATTGCGCCTCTGCCATAAACTTCACTTGGAGTACAGTGACCTTATGGAGGCCATGTTAATCTATAAATAGCTACACTATACCATAGAGTAAGCAGTGCTATACTGACAGTATATCTTTTTAAAATTCTTAAGTTTCAATAACAAACAACAAAAGCGAACAATCAATAAAAATATAGAATGAAAACAAACGATAAAATAAAATAAACTGGATAACGTGTTTTGCAAACTGAATGTGAGGACTAAGTTAGATAGATAAGGAGCTTTACCATCAAAAATGGATATAGGCAAAATACGACTGAACGCTTTGCATCCGTTATGAATAATGATACGACTACATTCTGAGCCACATTGGGACTGTCGATCCCTCGTTTACACTTAATGTGCCAGCGGTGCAACGTTATCGATAAAGGAAATGATACGAACAGTATATTCTAACAATTTTAACTTCAGTAAAAACAATATTTATACCCATAATTGTCAACCTCAGGTACACCCTGAAGATAGAGAATACCCATGAAAACTGGTCAGTACCGGAGTGATAAATTTGAGGAACGCATTAATTGAGATCGCTAAAATGAACGGACTATCCACCTTCGAAAACGAGAAACTGATACAGGAGCTCGGCCCCACCGCCGTTTCACTTCTTTCCCATTGTTCCTCCTTAATTGGCTACCTTTGCCCATTTTTAATGGGGAAAGTGACCTTTGAAAGCTCCGCATTATTATGTTAAAACATCTTAATTCAAAGCTTTAAATGACCCGTGCCACCGTGCGCCCTTAACAAAACCTAATTTGAATAACACAAATAGAGTCATCCAGGAACAAATGTTTCAGTTATTTTTGGGAGCATAATGAACTCAATTAGCGTCGACAACCTTTGTCCGCGAATTGAAAGCAGCAGAGCTCATTGTTAACACCAATTTATTCCGCCAAAGTTATGTTTGGATGCATCAAGAGGACGAAGTCTCCCGAAAAATCACCAAGACTCCTTTGTGCTCAGCCTCGTTGAAAATGCTCTCAGGGGCCTTCATCTCAGCCCCTCAAGTGAATACTAACACCGTAGGAAACTCCCTCAATTGAGTAGGTAATTACCGCGAACACGCGCTGTTAAAGCCCAGGAAAAAGGAACTGGGATCCATTGTGCTTACCTCACTTGCACGGTGTAACTTTGTGGAAGCTATACCTCATCATTTAACACACACCATCAATCAAAAAAACATTATTTTTATCTCACGCGCGCCCGTCGCTTTTCACTATTTCCAGGGGTAGAATCACTTCAACAAAAATGGTTTAACTGAATTAATATTAAAATAAAAGTCGTGATATAAATATAGAGCGCACCAAGCATTGGATTATAAACCTCACTTTGATTTCAGCTTATTTCCATACGACACTAAAACACCCGCCAAATGGTAATCACTCATGGAATATTATATGAATCAAATGATGATGAAACAACACATAGAACAAAATGGAAATAATCAGTCTTCCATGGAAAAACCCTGAATCCTTAAAAGCTATGCAGCTACGCAGTGACGTTCAAAAGACGTCCATGGTCGATTGCGAGTAATTATTACACAAATAGCGTAAATAATAATTAAAATGACATGAACAAAGTAAAAGTACAGATACACCCGTAAAAACAGTCTACCGAATAGTAACTTACCATTAATGTCCATTAGTAAAAAATAGCGAATGTATTAACTAAACTAAATGCTCACGGCGGTTTTGTACATAGGATGACGAGTCCCAATAAGGGGATTTTTTTCTTGTATTGCCAACATGCTACTAAATCAAAGATTAAGCAAACCGTCACAATCACTAATCTATTATCCTAATACAATATTGATTAATATTTCTCGGTAGGACCGATACAGGCTCATCACTCCCTATTTAATGAGGGCTGATACTTGAGAGTGACAACAGACCCTTCTTCGAGCAGGTGAAATTGACGTTGCGGTGTCCACGCTCGTTTCAAGACCAGGGAACGTGACATTAAAGAGAGCATTCGCTTTAAAGAGAATACCACGATATCACGGATGTCGGTCGCCGACTATTTCTGGGTGGATCACAGAAGGTCACGAGTTTTCCCCACAGCCCCTTAGGATCACTAACGCTTACCGACACATACGAGAAATGTCAGCAATGGAAACGGACGGTGGACCCCCACGCACAAGAGAAAAGGATAAATAACAATAAGTCGAGAGTATGTAAAAATCGAACCAAAATCAACATATTTAAAACTGCATTGAGTAAAAGATGAAAGCGTATTCGATCAGTGCGCCAAAACCGATTTGCAGCCCTGAGACATAAAATAGTACGATACTTGTCTTTCAACCCAATCGTGCACCCCACAACCAATTACAGGCGAGTAGATTGTTCCATAGAAATACTACTGGCGGAGCTAGAATAAACGAAACATTGTCTTCATCAAGGATAAGTGTTTTATCGTTATTGGTGAGTTTTTCAGCATTTGTAATAATAATAATAATTTGTCTCTATTGTGAGAGAATTTAGGACTGTACAGTCCCCTCTTACAATTAACTCATTTGACACACACAAACATCCAGGTCCTGGGCAGTGAATAATCTACCCAGGCGGGATTCGAAACCGCGACCCTCAGGTTAGCAGGCGAGGACTTTACCCCACCGCCACCGGGGCCGACAACGTCGTAGTACGTTGTAGTACAAACTCCAGGGATACAACAATTAAAATTTATCGAAGGATATAGAAAGTAGGAAGTTTTTGCATTTCACAAAAATTGTTAATAAGTAGGTATGAACAAAGAACAGAAATACAATAGCTCCCGCACATGCGCCGGTAGGAAAGTGAAAAGAAGAATTCGACTGCGTGAAAGGGTTCATTCACGACTTGCGAAATCTAATCTTGAGTTCGAATCCATACTGAAAATAAGTTTTGTACTTTTCCATAGCGAATAACTGAGGAAAAGCATAAAACTTATTTTCAATATGAATTCGAATATAAAATATTTCCACGAAGTGACGCCTGAAGGCGTGAAGTTTATTCTAATCTTGAGCTTGATGAAATGAATTCGATTTTCAGCACTGAAATAAACGTTGCGTAAAATGGCCTTTGACATGCCACTCAGTCGGAAGCAATGCTTGAAATTCTTGAGATTTCGTCCAAGGTGTTAGAAAAATGCCACTTGGCAAGTTCAAGGGCAGTTCCCACCTAGCGGCTGAACCTTAGCATCACTATTCTGTTGTAATCACATTTTGTCACGAACCCATATATATGCCCTCCAACGCTATCCCAGTCCGATACTCTCCATACTCCTTACCGTCCTTCACGGCGTCCAAAATCCCCACACTACCCCTTTACCCTCTTTCCATTCATTCTATCCCTCCCCTTCCTATCCCTTTCACCCTAGTTTCAACCCACCACGACTTGTTCTGCCTCCTCCGAAATTCTCCCACCAACCTTCTTTCCCCCTCTACGACATTTGGCACTTCATTCCTCCTCTTCCTTCGGTCTATCCATACAGAGAATTAGGCAGCAATTTGAAGACCAAAAACCAATCCTTCCTTCCGCTATTATCAGATACGCATCTGCCGTGGCACTCATAATTAGGGACACGGTTAGTGATCTCAAGGCTGCGCTGACCGATAGGTTACGCGTAGTTTGCCGAATATGGTCATTCTAGCACCAAAGACAGCACTCCGAGAAGACGCTTGAAACTTCTAAGCAGATGGAACAACGAGGTGAAATTCTGGATGACTAAAGCACTCTCGTTTATTTTGCTTAATTTATTTCCCACAGCCACCGAAAACAGCTCTTTAGGCCTTACACATAGCAGTATTTAACAAACAAATAAGGATGAACACAGAAAACCATACCCTGAGTGGTGAAATATCAACCCAGGCAGGACCCGAACTCGCGAGCAAAGCTAACAATAGAGGACTCTACCCCGCTCCCACTAGATCAGAAGATCAATGCGCATTAGCATTGCTGTTGGTTACCGCTACCAATGGTCAGTTCGACCTTCAAAACATACGAGTATTCCTTGAATGCGATGCTACGAATCATTAATTCACTTGGCTACACAATGCGTACATATTTTATTCCTCCAGCATCTACATATACATGTGCCTTTTGTCTTCAATGTACAATGTCAATGGTGGAATCGAATAAACAATAATATACACAATAATTTATGGAGGCTGCCAGTCTGAGGAGAAAATAGCGGCGGTCTATGCCAAATCAATGCTAGAATTAACAGCCACAGATGATGATGATGATTATCAGGCAATGGGCCATCCTTTAAGTCATTTTAAGGTCAACGAGTTTGGGATGCTGAGCATACGCAACGCGGACCTTAATAGAGGTTGACCGCCCACGGGTACCCCGTGCCGGGCTTTCAATTAAAATGACAATGAACTCAAGCCGAATCAACTCAAGTCAATAAATAAATGAAATCTGAGTGCTGTCATGAATTTCCTTGCGCTACAGCTGGAAGACATTTTTCCCATTGTGTTACTTTTTTATTTCATCTATATCGTGCATTGCTTTTTCAAAGAGAAACTCTTGAATACTGACTCAAATGACATTTATATATGCATTGCTAATATGCGTTTTCCGAGCCAGAAAGACTGTTTAATCAAGCAAGGTCGTAAATGCAGTGAGACTCACACAGCCTTCCACAGAAATAAGTTGGTACGTCGTAAATGTTTTCCAGGACATGTCATGGAGTAATCTTAATGATACCGATATTAATGCCAGATAAATCGATTGCGGAGTGTTGACAAGGTGGAGACGCCAATCATCTCACTACCTATTAAATCTCAGCACACATCTTTCCCATTTACGTTAAAATTTTATAAACCACCTGTCGCAATGGCTCATATCTATTGGGGTCAAGTAATCACCTTTCAAGAAAATTACCTAGAGATCTACAAAAAACAAGACAGTAACGAGGTATAGAATTATTACGTTTTAAAATGTTGCGATGTCTGCTACTGCCCAGATCATTTTATTAGACAGTTTCATTTAAATAGGGATAAATAAAAACAAAAGAAAATAAATCTCTCACCTTTGTTTCTTATGTACGTTTCCCAATGAATCTCTCGCGTATAATACCTAAATGCTATTAGTAATGATATTTCTTAATAAGGCATCAAGCCATTATTTTTACGGTTTAATTAGTCTAATTGTTTTGCTTCGCGATCTGCTCGCAGCTGGGGTATGTCGATAACCATGCATCATACACGTTGAGATGACATTTATCACAAAGAATGAAGACCTTTCACTAGTTCACAGCGATGAAAACTTGACTGACCATTCTCAGTGGAGAAGTGAAGATCGCTATGAGTCGAAGTTAAGTGGTGTATACCACATAAACACGCAATGCTAAAGAGCCCAGACATTTAGACAATAAGAGTTCATTAGCCAAATTCTAACAATCCGAGATAATTGTAAGTAAGACAGAGCTTCATTTAACAAGAATTAAAGTCTTTGAGATTTGCACAGGCATTATTTATTCGCAAGAGAAAATTTCCAAATAACTCTTACTGCATTGGTATTTTAATGTGAAATTGTAATTTCCACGTCCCTCCACCAAACGGCGCTTTGAACTCATAATCTGAGGCGGCTGTAATGGTAAGGCAGATTAGAAAACCTCATAAAACGAGAACGTTGAGGTAAAGAAAGAAATCAATAATTATTCCTGATGCCGGAAGCAGAAAATAATCAAGACAAAAACAACTAGCAAACTACTACGAGTGAAGTACGAGGAAATAAAAGAAGCGGCACAAGCCATGCGCGAAAACGGGAGTGTGTGAAGACCTTCAGTGATATGACGTGTCATTAGTCACGGTCAAGAATACTCCACAATCCAAGGACAACACCGCATTGCAAGAGCACATAAGACTATGATGACAACAGAAGTAGAATACCGACAACCGGAAGCGTTTAAAAAAACTGCAAATTAAAAACCGCGAATCTTTGGAGTAAGTCACAAGAAAACTCAGATGTACTCTCTACGTAGGGATTTGGAAATATGACTTACGAAAATTATGGGATAAAATTATACAAAAGAGCATGGATATGGTTCATTAAATTTTTAGGAACATTGATACGACTATGATAATCATAACAGACGATTTCTACCGTTGGGTAAGGGGAAACAGGAACATCTACCAGAGGGCCATATTCGTCAATAACGTACAAGGCTCTAGTAAAAGCAACTACACTGATTAAATACAATTACGAAGCCATTCGAAGGTCAGAACAGGTTAATGGAAACAATAATCATGACGTCAATGTATGCAAGAAAAGGACCGTACATTAGGTATATACAATAGAACTTGTACTAGCGACAAAGGACGCCTTTGATCAGAACCAGGACCGTGCTAAGAATGAAACAGGCCAGGATCAGAAGAGAATCATACACCACACTTCAAACTGTTGAGACAATATTCTGATTAGAAAATTCTCCTATTGCATCTAGTAAGTTGGCTAGTGTGTCTGGACTGTTAGAAGAATTAGGATGGGAATCGCTATCACAGCGTAGTTAAATTATAGGCTTAACCTCCTAACTAAATTTCAGGAAAATCATTTCTCCGACGACGTAAAAAACATACTATTAACCCCCTCGTACTACGGCAGATTAGATCGCGCCAATAAAATTAGAGAGCTAGATTGTAGAACCGTTGGGAATAAAATGTCATTTTTTCCGCGTACCAATCGGGACCATAACAGCTGTGATCGTCGTCATGAATAGAGTAAATAGTGACATTAGCTAGATTGTAGATCTCTGTCTTTTTTTTACGTTCTTATTAATGCATGATGTAAATATTGATGTTCTTATTTATGCATGATATTTTGAATATGTAGTAGTAGTCTTTGTATCCCTTGCATGTTGGAACGATTTACGATGTAATGTTTCTTGGGTATTGATTTTTAATTGGCGCTTTGCATGCGTGGTACGCGGGTTTCAATGTAATTTCGGTGTTCTACCGTATCATTCATGCATGCCTGGTGTGGAAGCACCCCCTGCCACATACCCATTGGGTGGCTTGCAGGGTATGACGTAGATGTAGTATACATACAATCCCCTAAAAATCAAATAGACTGCTTGACAACCCCCATTTTCTGGCCTAGCAGCTACCGACCAAAGGGTCTCACAGTAAAATCCGGAGAAAACCAATCTGCATTCCTATAGATCATCAATCTGTTCAACTTAATGATTATGAAATTCAAGATGAAAACTAACGGAAAGGAAAATTTACCATAAATTGAATAACCTCGCAATAAGTTTCACGGATCGTGAATTTCAAGCATCTTAAGCCTGGGTGCGAGATGAGGTTTACGTTCAACATGTGTGACGATGCTGTTCCACAACTGAATTCGGCCACACATTCGATGACACTGAGATAAAGCCGTGGTTCCCTTAAGTGGGCGCCATTGCCACCTGGGATGGGTGGGGGACTTTAATCTAAGGAGTGAAAATAAACAAGGGGGCATTGGAGGTAGAGTCCTGACCAAACGCTATCATACATACATGTCCGAGGATGAATGAACTCTCGACCAGTTGAATTTGAAATCAACATTAGTGTAATCTTTATTGAGTACCTTAAATTTAAAAACCTTTCTGATTTGGTCACGTAGTCTATGATTTTAAAACTCCCCGTTGAGGAACATTGGGAATAGGATTTTGGAACAAAGGGGGCGGGCTCGAAAAGATTTGGGAGACTGAGATAAGGAATGTTATGCTTTCAACGTCAACAAACAAGGCTACCAAAAAACATCTGCTTTCACTACAGCACCAGGGGTCTTCCCAAATAATGAACTGTTTTGGCTTTCAATCGCGCAGGAAATAAATTACATTTCCGAAAAGCTTTCTTAGAACAAGAAATGTGGGACACGATTACAATGTAATGATGGCTTTTCCAGAAAGCCAAAGTGGCATAAGCAGAGTTTAAAATTTCCCTCTAAATTAGACTACACGAATTTGGAAGACGACAACATTTTAGACTAAAGGTTTTCTGATAATAATGGAGGTCGATATAGTGAACAATGAGGTTTTCTGATATTCAGGGAGCTTAAAATGCAATTTTGAGGAAAAATTAAACTTACGAGAAACCTGAGAGAAGAAAATCTAATTCTCTGATCCACCCAATCATAAAATTTCCATTCTATGTTTTGGGTTCAACTTATTTGAAATAGTTGAGGAAGAAACGTCTACGCCGTATCAATGCAGAAATTTTATATTGGGAGTGAAAGGTAACAATTATGGGGCAAAACAACCCCAAAAATTGTTTTTCCTAGAAATATTTTCAAATTGCATTCACACCATATTATTGAAATATGTCCTTAAAATTTCATGTTTTATAAACTCTATACAGAGGGCTGCCTGTAAATGAGAGAACGGATCAATCATTTAAGACATTCGGCATTAAACAATATAATTTACGATCTCATTGATCATATTTGATGTATTTTCCTAGTTTGTTTACTTCATCTGAGAGGAACGACATATTAACACTGAGCCTTTTTAGAGTAACAAATATGAATACAAAGCAGTTTTAGCGCTAGTTTATCAGCTTTAAAGCGGTTCCACCATTATTCATTCGGTAACCTTCCAAGCAGTTTTCTTATCTTTTTGCTGTAAACTATTGGTCAGAGCATGATTACATACCGTAATTATTTTTCTCTAACAGTGATTAGAAATAACTTATCTACTTTTCCGAGACCATTCCCTCAGAGATAGAATTTGCGATTTTCGACAGAGCTTCAACATGAATACATTTAATTTTTACATTTCTGTTGAATTCTTTGACTTGATTCCTGCAAATGTCTGCGCTAGTAGTTATGTCTCCTACTGTTGAATTACAATTAACAATATGTGATGGTTTCGCGACCTCTCCCTGAAAATTCTCATATTTCTTGTCATCGTGGCATTCACCCTATCTTCCGTAGGTGAGTTTCATTCTACTATCGTCTCCTAGAGGCGAGCGTTAAGACGAATTAAGGTGCTTACACGTGAATTAGCGTGGCGCGCGCACTTGTGTTATGCGTTTATAGAATTTTTTAGGGCAAAACTTCTGTTGAGGCTCTCAAAGGGCAATAAAACGATTCAACCGGAGATAAACGACAACAGTTCCATATCTTACAAACAGGCAATACTTCTATAATAGAACCATTATTCGTGGCTTTCCGTTTGGATTAAAGAAAATTAATGCTATAGTCCCATTCATGTTTCATTCTTCACGATCAATATTCCTGGGAAATATTAAGGCCTTATTTGGAAAACGGCGATTTTACTGAGTGATGTACACTTGAAGTACTAATGATTTACTGTTTGAAGAAACGAAAAATGTAGCTCCGGGTCATACTATCCCGAGTACTTCTCAAGTTACGGATGGTTTTCTCAAAATATGGGATTGATTAAGTATATATGTTAAAAAAACCTTTAGTATACGCCAAGAGAAATAAAACGTTTATTTTCTTAAGCAAATATTATGACACTAAACGTGATATGTGGCCGCGTACGTAGTTGATTCCAGCGTAGACGCGTGATGGTGCGCCCGGCGACTTGGGTGGCAAGTGCTCACTCTCTTGGCCATAACTCAGAAACTATTGGACAGAAATTGAAAATATTCGAGATGAAACATTTCAAATGTAAGATGAGTCGTTGTTAATAGCAGGAAAGTAATTAAAAACGCCGGGTGCTCCGTAGTCGTCGGGAATGGCTAGAAAACTGGGAAAAAAGTCGAAATTTCAAACTTTCAGGGGCGAAGCGGCACGTCTTCCCCCTCTGCTATTGCTATGATATTTTGCCTTCTTTATTTTCTAACCTAGTTGCACAAATTTAGGGGGTGTCCCAAAAGAAATTTGAATTTTTGAACCTACTTTACTTGAACTACTATTTTTGGCTACCCTATCATTACACCCATCAATATATTTCAAGAATATCCACTTAAAAATTGCTTATCATTATGTTTACGCACAATAAACCCACTAAAGAAAAACATTTCGCGGTGACAATACTCAGGCATAAAAATTAAAAGGTATAACAGCTCAAATATAATCATAAACAAATAAACAACACAACGCTAAAGCAAAATCCAACTGTGATATCCAAAGTGAGATCCGAACCCAATAACGGAACGGTTGACTTTCAAAGGACAATTTCAATTTCAAAGTTGCAGCACCTGCAGTTGCAGCGCCTGCAGTTGCAGCGCCTGCAGTTGCAGCTGTCCTTGGGGAAATACAACATTTTCATTTTGGACTTACATCGGAGACCAAACGCCAACATCAAACATTTTATCATGTAAGTTCTTATTGTTTACAAAAATATCACTATTCATAAGACGACATTTATTTTCATCAACTTCTCAACAAGCAAACTGACATTGTTAGCAATTGATTTTAAAATCGATTAAGGTATTTTTCCAAACGATCAACAATTAGTTTTCATGTAAATTTCTTATGCATTATTAGGTTAGAAATCCTAATTAATAATAATACTTAAATTTACCCCATAGTACAAAACATTTTCGGCAGTAGTATTTCTAAACTAAGCGCAAGGAAAACTATTTCCTTGCTAATACTGAAATGAGCCACTAACATTTATCTTCTACATATATTTACACCTCATTTTTCGTTCACGACCTATCAAGATTTTGCCACGCCTCTAAGGTCTTTCCACTATAGTACGGTCAAATACTATCAACTAGGAATATAAGATGAATAGAAAAGAAGCACAGGAATTGGAACTCAAGTTTGTGTCAAAGTACAGAGTGAGAAAGAAGTGGAAAGAAGACAGAATGGACATGTAATAGCCACGGAATCAAGGCAATGGAAAGATGATTAAAGGATTAGAACAAAAGTGAAAGGAAAACCATAGCCTTTATAGAATGTATATCCAAAGTCTTCGACGATGTCAATTTACTTTTATTGCCCGTCAAACGCAAATTCTAAACGTTCCACACTCCGTGATAATACGAAGGTACTCTTCATATTCAACCACAAACCAAAATATAAAAATATCCCCCAGATGTCGAAGCGAATACGTTACGAAAGGAGGCTCTAACAAAAGTGCGTCTCAGCTTCCCAATGTGTGTACACAAGACACGACAGTTAAAAAGTCATACGTACACCATGCCGTCACATGCGACCGCGTGACACGGTCATTTGAGACGCCGCGAATTCAATTATCACGTCGGATTTAAGGAGACATGTCCTCGCGCCTCCGAAAAGAACTCCCATTAGGACGCGGGCAAGAGTTTCTCCCGAGAGCAAGAGGAGCGGGCGATGCCGTCACATCGACATGATGCATGAGCAAATCACCTCCCCCAGCTGAATGAATCCTCAGGAAGCAAGGAGGAAGAAGACTCCCGAGGCAAAGAGGGAGAAAGTTGGCTCGGCTCCTCGCTTGGCCTTAAATAAAAAAAATCCGAAAATCCTTGACGCCTCCTCCTCCTCCACAAGATCATAACAAATGACGACGAAAAGATGGCGATTGCAAATGCCGAAAGGAATTCCATGCAGTAAAAATTCGACAATGCGGCCAAGCAATAAATATCCTTCAAGTCCCGAGGGTGGAGGTGAGTGAAGAGACGAAAGCACCAAAAATTATCGGGTGCCCATTCGGTGTGTCATATTTGCGCTCAATTCAACAGTAGTTTGGAGAATATTAATGACCTCACTATCAGACAAAATGCGTCGTACAAAAATTAGTCGTACAAGGAAGAAAAGAGCCATTCCAAACATAAGTCACACACAAAAAAGGCAGTTTCAAAAGAGAGAAATGTGAAGTATTCCACTGATGGAAAATACCTGCGACGGCAACGACATTAATCCTGGCAAAAGTTCCCCAAAACCTCGCCATCACTCGTCAGCATGGCATGCACAATTGTATGCTTGTATCCTCTACACTAGTCGACAGGGATAAAACAAGTTAATCCAATTAAAATATTAACGTACATACATAGACATCTATCTCGTCGTTCCCCTTCTGGGAGGAAACGGTCTTGAAAAATGTAATTCTCAGTAAAAAGCCTGCGAAACTTACTCTGCTTCAATAATTCCATCAATACTGCCCTATCCTGGCATACCTATTTTGCTTCAGTTACACAACAAAAACGCTTCCTACGCGTCCTCCTGTTGATATAATATTTATCAATCTATTTTTAAACCCCGAACACCTATCAATGTCACGTAGCATCAGCACGCACCTAGCCATGAATGATTTATGTTCATAAGATTACGAACCAAAATTAGTAATAATGTAATTTGTAATGCTTGCTCCTCTTCTTTGAATGCGTACATTAAAAGTAATCAGGCTGTTTGTGGTAAATAAAATAAGTGGTTCAATTTAACTCTTCAATAAAAAACATAAAAACATATAAAAAACCCAAACAGTCTTTAGGGGGTAATAATTTCTCCAACAATGTCTCAAGTTTCAACAGATTAAAACGAAGTTATACTTCTCAAAGTATTTCACTGCAGTTTTCTGACCTTTCTCATCGTTAATTGATTAACCAGTACCTCGTCAAGAGGAGGAAAACTAAGAAAAAAAGAGGAGGAAGACTAAACCCTGTTGGTTCGACTTGATGCAAATGAGAAGCTTCCGCCAGCAGGACAAACCAAGCAGATGAGGACTCAGCTCTCTAGGACACAACTCCAGCCGAGTTCACCAAGTAAAAAATAACTTTGGAACTAAGCTAGCCACGCCATTTACACAGGAAAATAGAACGCGGACAGCACTAATTACAGTGCAACTTAGGAATCCTTATCCTATGGATCCTTATCCTAAATTCTTCACCTTCAACGTATTGCATTTCACCCTAAATGGTCAGTTTCGAAATACTGATATTCTGCCTTATCTTTCATCCATGTTCCCGCAAGTACCATGTGCTACAGCCATGACTTTTACGAAGCTAAACTGCGAGTTTCTCTCTTTCACCCATTTCTATTTTGCCAGCTAAATAAATTTCTCAATAACATTCCGTTAACCCATCCCTCAATAAATCCACACCAAATCATAATTATCCAATTATACTAAACACTGAAGAAAGAGAATCACGTCAGCATCCACTTTATCTCTTTCTGCTCTTAATCTGACGAAATTAATACTGTTGCCTTTTTTTACCTATTAACTTTACCATATTTTAGCACATGCTAATATTAGGCAGCATATTTATCGTTTAGCATTCGGTGCAAAATTCCAATGTTAGATGTTTTTTAATACCGAGTTATATAAATATAAAAACTTTCAAAAGAGGTCAGGGTTAGTCTAAAGATAGTTGTTTCCTGATCCAAAAATATTGACTGAACTCCCCTGAAGAGCAACCTCTCGATGAGGCAGATGTAAGTAAAGTCTCAAACAGACTCATACTCAGAAACCGAATCAGAAAGCTGCTTGCGACACAATATTTGGCTCAACAGTTTTCCTTCCGGAAGGCAGTGGAAACACTGACATTTGACTTCCGGGGCAGAAGCGCAGAGGAATGCTATTGCGCGACGCCCACTGCTTTCGCGGTAATTAAACAAGTAGTAGCATCGTCTGAATGCATTATGCATGATTCTCTCTCGCTCCTTCTCCGCGTGCGGGTAAACTTTGCAGCGAAGTTTCCCCTTTGCCGATCGACAAAAACTGAGACTAAGGAGCCCTCTTCAGAATTTTGATCGCCTAGTATTTCGCAGTTATAAGAAGAATGACGACGACACAATCAACGGAGAGGAAAAAAAGAATATATATAGGTCTTCTAATATTCAGAGGAGCTGGGGAGAAAAGTTGCTGGATGAAAACGCTGCAAAGAAGACGGAACAAACTTAAAAGCAGCATTTCATGATCGAATCAAAAACAATCGAGGAAGGAGCAACAAATAGGAAAAATTACACTGGAAGATTGAATACTGGGATACATTATGCAAAACAGAATGGCATAAAAATGAGGAATTGGGAGAAAACTAAGCATTTAGCTGATAGGCGATTGGAGGGGAGACAAGCTACAAACCAATAATCGGACTGATTGATGACAATTCCGAAAGTATCTTCCGATGGCACAAAAAAGCTGAGGGTAGAGTAATTTAAGAATACCTATTCTGAAAGGCTTATCGAATAGAATTTATGCTATCGGATCCTCTTCGATTAACTGGGTAATTCATTTCACACTAAAAACTTCTCGGCATTGCTGCGCTCAAGAGTGATGAAGGAAGGTAAGCGCGTAGAAAGACGTTTTTAGGTCAATGACATACGATAGGGTTGGGCGAGCAGATCAGTAGCGAGATGAGCTTCAACATTCGTCTGATTCAATCTAGAGGTCAGACGCCACAAACTGGACATATCAATGTCATAATCCTTGTTTGAGTCGATGAAATGTTGGGATGGATAGAGAGGCTAGGGCACACGCCCGAACAAACAAGAGACGCTTTTCTTTCATCCCAAAACATCGATCCTCGTGAACTAGAACACTGACGATTGAGGAAAATACCGTAAAAACTCACCGCAAACAATAAATGAAATGGGGTACAGGAAATGGCCATACGCGACTAATTAGAAAAGGCGTGAAGATATAAATGCAAATGTTGCAGTTAAAAGTGTAGAAATTCATCAAGCATCAAATCAATCTCTAATTCATAGATCGATGACACATTTACTTCTCTTCGGATTAAACAAATAAAGAGGTGAATGTCCCACAATTCCTCATTTCCCGCTTATCATACTCTTAGAGACTATTACACGGTAATACTTAGCATGACGTATAGAAGCATTCTTCTTGATCAAAAAAGAATGAACACATAAAACGTTAAAGCTAAAGGATAAGTATTGAATTCATTAAATATGCCAAACCAACAAAAATCTTCAATAACTCCCTCAAAAAGCAATACGGGCAGAGCTGTATGTAAGGTTGTGTAATTAGGAATAACACAATGGAAAAATCAAACTTAATCATGGATATCGCACTAAAAATTAAAACATTTTACGCCAAGGTATTCAAAGAAGTGCTTGTTGCATACTTACAAATCAGTCAAATGCGGTTACTTGCAATATACCTTGATTCGAATCACATGAACAATGGATACTTTCATCAGATACAAAATGCGCAAGTTGAAATTCTACAGCAACAGGATCACATGCTGCCGTAAAACCATTGTCTTCGAAACTTTGCGCGAGATTTAAGGTCCCGGCATAAGATCTAAAGGCCATCACCAACCCATTGCAACTCCGAAAGCGAGGGCGTCTGAATTTCTAAGAAACGCGTTTTATCCGCCGAGATAAGGAAAAACAACCAGACGGTAAAGATAAGCTTTTTTAGACGCTTGCTCAGATCGCAGGGCGTAATCAGATAGAAAAGTAAGTAGCAGCAGTTTCCCCAAAATGGAAATTTGAATACGATTACGCAGTTGAAATGAAACACTGATCAGAGAAGTTAATTACGTGAGAGAAAAGAATAAGAATCTTTTCCGTGAGAGTATAAGAGAATAATCTTTTCATGAATTGCAGGACATAGTATGTATTCAGGCAAAGATTTACGAAAACAACAAGCTATCTGGAAATAAAACATAAAACTGAAACCGGGTAACCCTCAGAGAAGGCATTTAGAGTCCTTCAATCTCTTAAAAGACGCAAATTCGAGGAGAGACATGATAGTTAAAGTTAGATTGGGTTCCGTCATAGGCCAATCAAATCAATCCATGAAATGAGCCAAATTCAAAAATAATGAAGAGATTAGTTTTTTCGGCTGCGTCGGCAGCAAATGTCACTTTAACCGCACACATCCAATTGTTTAAAGCGAGTTGAAAAATGGGACTAATATTTGACATTAATTTTCCAACGCATCGATTTTCTGGTTTATTAAAACCTAATACAACATTGATTCTTGAAGGCCAGGAGACCATTACGATGTCATATTCATACATACTCGAAAGAACTTAACAAAAGTATCGACGGATATTCAAACTGGAGAAAGCTGGGATTCGTGGAATACCTCTTCAATGGTTCCTGAGTTATCTGAATAATCGCTCCCAATGTGTTGTCGTTGATAACAATTGCAGTGACTACAAATGTATTAATTCTGGTGTCCCTCAAGGCTCAGTACTTGGTCCAATTTTATTCTTGATATATGTAAATGACCTGTGTGACTTTAAATTTAAAGGCCTTGTGACAGCATTTACTAACGATTTTGCCTTATGTTACGATGAGATGATGAAGAAATAGTATGCACGCTGATTTAAACTATTCAAGAAAATGGTTTAATGCAAACAGGCTCATTATGAGTGTATAAAACGAAATATGTATGTTTCAATGTTTGTAATCGTTTCACATTTGATTGGGACCTAATATATCATGATGTAAACTGCAATCCGTATTCATGTTGTGCTCCTGTTGTAATGTCAGCAGCATGTTGTGCTCCTGTTGAACGTGTCAGGAGCATAACTTATCTCGGCATAACTGTAGACCAAGGTTTAAAGTGGACGCAACATATAGCCTCTGTAACAAAAGTGTTGCGGTATACGTTAACAAAATTTTATCTGCATCGTAACAAAGGTCCATTAGAACATTTGAGGTCATATTACAATGCATTGATAAACTCTAAATTAACTTATGGCTTGATTGCTTGGGGAGGAGCTTATTTGAACTCTATTAAGCCAGCTATTATCTTGCAAAAGAGGCTTATCAGGATAATGCTCAATAAGAATCGTCATGAGCCACCCTTTCCGCTATTTCAACATTTTAAATTCCTCCCAATTAGGCATTTGTACGCATACAAAGTACTTAGATTGTTTTTTCTGAGGAGTGGTGCTAAAATTCCTGTCTCAAATAGGCCAGGTTTATGGAATTTTCGCAGTATATTGACACCTTTGCCGAGACCCAAATTGTCTCTGTACAGATGAAGTTTTTTATATATTGGGCCAAAAATGTATAACATATTACCTTCTGAGTACAAATGTGTACCTAATCTTGCTTCTTTTTTAAAAGAAGTTAAAAACTGGCTATTTACCTATGAAAAAAATCGAAGATATATTATGCTAAATAAAAGTATTTATTTTTGTAAACATACTTGTTAAAAGGAATTCATTTGAAATGTTGGTACATATATATATTTTTTTTCTTGTTCTATATGTAACAATGTATGGTCGTAGTTCTAATTGTTGGTAACCTAAACACAGGTTCGCCTTATAGGTTACCTGAAGCTCCAAATATCTTAATATTGTATTCTTTGTATTTTTTCTGTATTTCATATTTTGGAGCAATAAACATTATTAAACATTAAAAATTATTATTATTATTTTTTCACAAATAATGACTGAAAATTGACGAATTTCTTTAAATACGGTGTTGACAATCTCTTAGATTTTAAGCTATCAGGATCATCATTCAGGATGGTTTATCAATCAACCCCGACGACCAGCCAACGGTACATCGGTCCAATATTTATCGCACTCCATCTACATCTACTTATTACCCTGCAAACCACCTCATGGGTGTTTGTCAGGGGGTAACCTATCACCAACATGCACTTCACTATAGGTATGCATCAAATGCTACAAAAACTCTTAAATTAATCTATAATGCAACGATATAACGTGACACAAGAGTCATGCAGGTAAAAACATATTGTTAGAACTACACGGCAGATTTAGAACATGCATTAGGGAGCACATCAGCAACAATACCTCTCAACTAACCTACTTCACCGTCAGCCATTATAGTGACTCGTAAAAATAACTTTTACACTCCATAGGTCAGTTCACAGGTCAACCATAGACTGACCAGTGGAGTGTAAAAGTAATTTTTACTACTCAACAAAGTTGAACCGAGTTTTATTTCATTGGCCAGCCATTATGGTCTCTAATCGATCACACGAAAAACGACATTATAAACCTACCTGTTCCGCAGTCAATTTCCCAAATTTTATCCTCATGATCTGATCTTCCGTAGAACGTCGGAGTTCCTGGGATATTAATAACTTCGTCGTAAACTAAATTTCTTTTGAATTTACATAAAATATAAATCCTAATTTGCAATCAACAGACTAAAAGCGATTCCCATCTCTCAGTTGTTGAAAGAGGCCAGTAACACTAACAAGACTATTATAGCGTCCTTTCACCATTCACGAACCTTGCTGTAAACATAAGGCGTGCGAAACGGAAAGTCGCAGGGGTCCACACTCTGTTCCGTGATAAGATTAAAAAATTTCGACACACGAACAGAATGAAATACGAATGTACGTTTGGGATGACGTATTAGTTTGGACATTTGGTAATCGCAAAGAGAAAGATAATGACACAAATTAGCTGAAAATCATGAGCCACTTATAAAAGCGCCCCCGCCCACCACCTCCGAACACTTCCTTTATAATAGATAGCTTCTCTCGGAATTCATATACGAGCGAAGAGTAGTTCTTAAAGTAGGCAACGTTGTCGGCCTCCGCGGAAGTGATGCACGTCCTCAACGACTAATCAGAAACCGAGGGTTCGATTACCACTTGAGTTGGTTTTTATCCATCAAAGACTAGGAATAGGTGAATAATACGAGGAAAATGATAATAGAGAAAGCATAAATCATTACCAACATGTGTTGTTAATTATTATATATGTATTGCGGGGAGTCTATGAGTGTATCAGGTAAAATATCACCGTGATATTCGTCAATAATATCCCTTCAGTTGGGAGTCATTACCCAAAATGTGGTCAGGTTAAGCAACTAAAGGATAGCTCTTTGTACGTGGACTTCCGCAGCAGGTCTACTCAGCCATATTCAGCATAAACAAATAAAATGTGACGAAAAATATCGCCCCCAAAAGCAAACATTACTATAAGATTTCTCCAGTTTTCCAAGCGAAGGTTTGAATTGCATCAGAAACATTGGTACCTAACCATTGTGATACTTGCTAGAGCACGTTTTATTAGGCATAATAAATTGTAACGGACATTTACATGAACAAAGAACGCAAAATGCAAAATTACGACACAACTCACCCCGAGCTCAAAGCCAAACACACCGTAATGATGAAGTGAAATATCTCAGGAACCACTAGCGCTCCAATTCCGACAGTTAAATGAAAAAACTAAGTTCATGAATATTCAGAAACAGCATTTTCGCTGAAATAATGAACAAACTCTGCCTTCGGGGTAATATACCTCACTAAACTTTTCCATATTTATGGACGGTACTAAAAGGTCAAATGTATTCGCAATATTTAGGTTTACTCACGCCTACCTTTGGCAGGGTGAGCAAACGACAATTTCTACGAGGGGAAAGACAGGAGACAAACATCTATTTTACGATGGTTTCACCCCAAATCATTGGAGTGGATTAGATTCACGATGCTCGAGTTATTGAAAACATAAAAAGTCAATGGAAAATCTATATAGGCAAATCCATTAATGGCGAAGGAATGTAAAACAAAAAGACTATAGTCAACACCATATCTTCATATATTCAAATGAAAAACGAAATTGAGAAATAAAACTTTCAACAATACCACAATACATTTAGTATCGTATTGAATATATATTCTGTCACCTAATTTTAGAAATTCCGTCATAAACGGGACCCTTTCACTCCAGGGTTACCTTCACAAGGGTTACTAAGGCGACATATACTAGCCAAACAACGAGGGTACAATTGGAAACCCTCGCCCTAATATGTATCGCCCATCAGAAAGGACTTGTCGAAGTGAAATATATCGCGGGTCGAGTGACACATTGAAGAAGTGATTTTTTTTCAGATCAAGAGCCACAGAATATCTATATATTTGCAATGAAGGCTCTGCACCCGCATCATTCCACAACCATACATAATAAATACACCACGTTCCCAATACTATACTCCAGATTAAAAGAGGATACTTAGTTTTCCAAGAGGAAATGAAAAATGAGGGTGAGAATTGAAATAATCTCAACTACTTCAAAAGATTAAATGTTCCATGTTGACAGCTCCTCCTTGAGCTTAAACTATAAAATCGGAAGCAAAATGGAAACCATATGAAGTATAAATAACTCACGATTTTACTTAAGACCATATCTCATAATGAAGGCATCGCTATGGAGGAAAAAATAACTGCTCTAGCTTATTTGCTTGACAGTATACTTCGAAAAATTAGACACATTTGCAATTTTGGTTGCATTTGTATATTCGCGATACAAACCTATTCTCTTTACGGCCTTCCACAGCTTCATCCCAAATAGTCCGAATTTCTTGCCACTCTTCCTCCACCGATCCTGAAATATCAAGTTTTCCCATTTCATATCTTGCCCTAAAAATTAATGACCAATCGCAATAGAGCCTCTTTCGGAATTTTGGCTCATTAAAACAGAGAATAAAAAATATTCTACTAAATAAAACCACAAAGAAGAATTTTACTCAATGGTAAAAACTAGCGGCAGAGAATCAATACGCAGAACTTAACTATCCACATCTAAAAAATGAAAAAAGGACTACTTAGCGAAGGGATTAGCAGATATCATTTAGTATTACTATAGGCTTTCTTTAAGAAAAAGCCATTCCGGTAAAAAAAACACGGCATGGAGCTTAGATTGTCTCCCTCAAGAGTTCTTCCTATGACCTACTTCCACCCAACACCGTATTCTCAAAAATTTTTCATCTCGTTCCCTCTAAGTAAATACCATCCAATTCATCACAATCTAAGATATCCTCTTTGTCTCTCGATAATTATTTTAATATAACTGTTCTGCCTCATTCGTATTTTTCCCACCGATTTCTTAACGTAGGCTTCCCTCTTCCACTATTACTGACCCCATTTCGTTTTGTAATCTCAATCGTATCTCCTTTAACCGATTTTGGGAACACCGGGACTAGTCACGGAGAACTTTACGGGGACATCTGAAAAGCACAAACGTGCCGGCAGTCAGGAACATCTAGTCGCTTAGAACTCACAAACATCTACAGGGGAAGCGGATGCCTCGGTAACTTAACCCTCTATAAACCGATTTTTAGTCCACCATGTGCAGTCATTTCACATGTTACCCCACCCGGGGGAGAATCGGGAACTAAATATACGAATGAGAGATATACTTTCATAGCCAAGCTGTTCAACTGATGTCACAAAGGCATATAGACGTAAATAAACCTAATCAGAGACAAAAAATAACTCTTCTATATGTTACCTCCAGGTCACTCAGCGTGATAGAGGGATAACTGGCTAAAGCACTCAGCAGGAAATCGAGGGATCCGGGTTCAAGTCCCGGTCAAGGTATATGATTTTTCCTCGGTGGAATTTCCCATACCTTCCTTCTCCAGCACCGCCACGCAACTCACACGCTCACTATCTTCCCACCAAGGAAGGTGGCGAAGAAAAAAATCAACCGCAGATGCGAGAAGGAGTAAATTCGAAGTCGGGGAACGAAGATATGCGTTGACAGAACCCAAAGAACTGGTGGTCATCACAATTGATGATAAAAGACAACTTGACGCGCTATTGAACTCGACAGGATTCTGATTCGTTAAATTGTCCCATCGAAGGAAATAATCCATCACCCGCATTCTGGATATCAATTAGTGGGATCATCGCTTGGTAGATAGGCAGATTATACGTGAACGTGGCCAAAAACTGTGGTCATTTGCGCTGCCATTAAGAATAGGTGGGTAGGTTGGCATGAGAAGAATTATTCGTAGGGAAACCCGAGGTCGGGATAAGCCCGTTGCTAAAGAAAGGCACCAAGGGGTCTACAGTTTTACGTCCCATGATATGGATCGAGTACGAAGCTTCTCGCACGGTGCACTGTCCGTATAATAAGACGTAAAACTGTGGATGGGAACATAGTCTAACCCAAGCCCTCTGGACACCCACTACCCTAGCCACCACACCAACCCAATCCTGCTTATGAAAGACCACAGGATGCTGGATAACGAACAGGCTACGATCATTCTGCAGATGATAGGATGACTCGCTACAATGGAATATTTCTGACTCATCAAAATGCTCCCAACATAAAAGAATATGATCGAAAATGACCTTATAATCAATTAGTGAGGTCATCCTTCCGATGATCCCCTAGCTGATGGACCGACGCATCTCAAGGACAGAGACAAGGCCCATGAGAACAGCGAGATCCGCCACCGTCACCCGGGAGAAGCAACGAGGACTTGTGGATGCGAGTGACGATGATGACTAAACACGCGTGTCGACTCAACTGTGAGGAAAGAGCACGCGCCTCCGACTGCGACAACACACGCAAGCCAGGCCGTCCTGCTTTTACTTTCCTCCGCAGCAATCCACGGCGAGGGGAGGCGAGAGGCGCACATCACACATCCTTCCCTCCCCTGAAAATTCCCACTATTACTCGCAACACCTCGCCGTATCCTTCGAGGGTGACGTGATCACCATCTACCGCTACGTGAGCATCGTCCTCGGCAAAAATAAATGAAAAAATCCTAGCGGCTCGGAGATGTTAGAGAGCCGGCGCGGGGGGAAAGTTAAATCACTCGAACAAAAGCTGGGAAGGAAGTTGAGACGCGCGCGCGCACGAGGATGCCGCCCGCGTACAACGGAGGAAAGAAGAAAAGATTCCGCAACGCACGCGTGTGCAGTGTGTGTTTACTCGCGTGTGTCCTTTCGGAACGTCTTCCGAGAGACTCGAGCGAGGATGGAGATCGTTAGGCGGTGATACGGAAGGAAAAAGACCGGCTAGTCCCGCAAAGCGAAAAGCGTCGGACACCACTTCGGTGGGACGTCTACACACTGTTGAGCGCGGAGGCACAACACGACTCGCACACTCGGGGAGTGAACTTACCTGAAGACGGACATATGACGCATAGATGATAAAAAGAAGACCCAGATAAAGGGTCGTTAGGGTAGGGACCATGGGCATGTAGGCTTAACAGGGAGCCAATTGTCTCACAATAGTGCCCCTGCACGCGGAAAATAAAAACATAAGATTTCCGTCGTTTGCCGTACCACTTGCACGAAATATGATTTAAATTTACCAACCGCCAATAATAGAGGCGTAACCATAGCCAGATTCCAAAAAAAAGTCTAATTTTTCGATGCAGAAATGAAAAATTTGCAATTACCCACAGATAACAGTTTTACTACGACCATAGGGTTCGATGTTTTTACATCAATATCAGGTGTGATGTAAAAAAATCGAAACCTAGGTCGCAGTAAAATATATTTCTGTACATAACTACAAATTTTTCATTTCTGAATGATGCTCAAGTTCCATTCAATATGCAGGAATCTTCGGATTTTATATCTAATTTTTCGGTTAGGCCCTTTATGCTTTCGTCCATCTCATTCGTTATTGAAGAATATAATTGTCAAGAGGCATATTCGAGGAAAAATGGTATTTCCACCGTATTCGTGACTAACAACAGATATTTGGAAAAAAGGTATCGGCTGACATAACTAAATTACTCCTTGAGTACGCTACAGTGAATACAAATTCCCAACATTTCTCTTTAATGTCTAGCTAAAAGTTCATTTGAACATTAGGAAAACCCTTTCACAACCGCAGAACGGTAACTTTCAGTCGCTACTTCGTCTCATGTGATTAAAAGATACAAGATGCATTGTCGTACATGAGAGTGGAAAGTTGTCAATCAGCATAAACAATTTTCTCCAAATAGTGATGTGTCTATGTAGTTCTGTGGCCCTTATGCTACACCTTTCATGTTTCTATAGTACCACTTGAAGTCGTAAAATTAGGCAACGGAACGAATAACGCAAACATTATGCATTTTCACGATCACTAACTTGCACTTCGCGGTTGTATGATGAATACCGTATTCTATTCCACTTACGATTTCAACGTGGGAGATTTCTTCCTGATTTTTGGCACAGAAATTGGCTGTCGTGCAACACATTGATTATCATTCACTGCAACTGATGACTATGTACGAAAGGATCTATATAAAGAACCCGTCTTAACTTCTTCTTTGATTTCACCAGCGCGGCTATTGATCTGGGCACGAGGTACACTTTATGAACAATAAGTTCTCAACCACCAAAGCAATATCAACGTGAATATTAGGGTTTTTTTCTGTTTTATTCACAATGAAATAAGATTTTTTTGTGGGTAGCAATGTTTCTGCTGCATCGCATGCCACTCATGGTGTTGCCATACGTCCTGAATTTTACTCTCGAGTTCTAAATTTTTGTTATGATAGAATTTTCGATCCTTTTTCTGCTTTATTCACAATTAAATATGATTTTTGGTTTATAGAAATGTTTCTGATGCATCGCCATTTGTCCTGCCCTGTGTTGCCATTTGCCTCGTAATTTACTCTCGTGTTTTGAAATTTTGCTGTACTAGGATTGTCTGCGGAATGTTTCAGTTAAATGCCTTTCGGAAAATCCACCGTCAACGCCATAAGGATTTTTTCATGATACGATTAACGATGTAGTACATTTTTGCCTTTGGAGACCGCCATTTCCACTACTGCGTTCCAAAAAAATTCGTCGTTAATTCAAATTCGCTCCTAGACGTCGCATTGGAAAAATTACCAATAAAATTCGTGGATATAAGAGGTCAATGAAGGAACCAACCTGGTCCCATCTATCCGCTGCATCGCACTCACTAATGAAGTAACAGCATTCTACCGGAGAGCGACCGTCACTTTATTGATTCGTTTAGATGAAAAAATTCCCTCCCGAATAGCCACGCTCTACGAAAATACAAGGAACTATTTGAGAGCCACTTAAAATTGATTCGTGGTGCTATCACCTCGATATTCAAGTCCCAATTAATATCTCTAGGCCACATGCAGATAATAATAAATGCCTACTTCGAACGAACATTTAAATCATTTATTGCACTAAATTACTTTATAGGACAACTACTGAATCTGTGGGCAACAGTTTCCTCATCTATTTAGATAGGAGATCATTTGCGAGATCGGGAAAGCTACATAGTAAACGCACGTTAAATAGCCGACATGTACGAAACATCCTGAATTCTGCTTCCTCTGTGTCACCTGGAAAATGACACATAGGAAACCTTAATAAGGCAGCCTCGGATGAACTTGAGCGGACTACGAGAAAAAAATTCCATCTTACTAAGTTCGCGCTCGTACTTGCCCTCCTTTCCGCAGCACTTCAAGTGTGCCGAGAAAATACCGAGTACAAGATCACGAAAATTATTGTCTGCGGAATGCAGCGATATGCTACAGTTTTTGAAACGCCATCGACGAAATCTTCATTGATAAGCTCCACTTGAGTAGACGGAAAAATAAAATATTCAACATTAACGCCAGGAATTGCTCACGCAAGTCAAGAAGGTAGCGCGCATGTAGGTCAATTGATTTTCTAACCCGGAACAGAGCACGCTCGACGAAACGGCCTTTTCGTAAACAGGAATGATCATAGAAGAGTTGGAGTAAGAAAATAATTTGAACAGATAAACAAAATTGGTTAATCTCTCACAACCACCCCGACTGAAAACTTGGCACACATATTAGGTATAAGTCTAGGATTTGAAGAGTATTTGATATTTTAAATAAAAGTTAAAACGCCTGCCATGGATTCAAAGACACTTACTCTTTGAAATCCTGATGGGATAGAGAACATCACATTAATGCCGCCGTCGCCAGGCGAGCAATTAATGAAGAAATTAACATCCAGCACAAAGTAATGGTTTATATGTTGATGGATGACCACTAACGGAGTGAATACAAGAACTTAGTTATTCTTCATCAAAATCTCGAACAGTTTCCACGCATTCAGGTTTAACTATTTTGAAAACACGGGCAGAATAAAAATAATAAAAGGAATATTACTGAGACATTTTTAACATGAACTTTAATTCTCTTTGAACCACGCGCAAACATAAGATAAAGAAAATTCTCGAAAAATAAAATGGCGAGAACGTTGGAGAGAGGGCTTCCGCGTAATCGTTTAATTGATTAAGGGTTTTCGAGTTTTCTCATGCGTAGATCCATATCTGAGTGTTGATCGCCTCCGGGTCTGAAGTTGTTAGCTGTAAGGCTGGTGAAACAGTCGTCCAAGAATATGGATTAACGATTAAGAAACCCTGAATACCCTTCATCATCAATCACGACAAATATTTTGTGATACGATGAACAGTAAAAGTAAGTAAAAAACAAAATGCTTATATGACTTCAACAAATTGCTGGACTTCATACACATTTACAGCTTTGGAGATTAATCGTAAACATTGAGATAAAAGCAGGACTATGCAGAGTACGCTGCATTACAATTTGTCATATCATGACTGAACATCCCTCAGGGTAGGTATTGCACAAAATTCTACGAATAATTTTTTGAACTATTATTTATATTAGTGAAGCAAAAATAACCACTAGGAACAGATGTCAACTTCGTGAAAATTCTAGTTTAAAGCATTCGATAGATTTTCTCATTCTCAAATCTATCTCAATCTACTTAATCATTTACAAAGACTCAACAAACCGAAAGATGTAAAAGATTTAGTAATAAAATATATATACCTCTGTATTTCCCTTTTTTACAATTATATAAACTCCGATATGAAAGACATGATAAATTATCTTGATAACTCAATTTCCAAAAAACCAAAGGATGGACCAACGCTTATAACAATAGACCCAAATGCTTAATAACTGGTACAAGGTCTAAAGCCCCCAATATCTAAAGACGTTTCAATCAACATATGGAAACGTACACGCCTATGCAAACATTTGCCCCGATCTCTAGCCCTTATCAGACTGTATACTTCCACTTTAAATCACCCCGCTCAACGGACAGCATGCTCGTGTTAAAGGTGACCCAGAGAGTTCAATGAACTGAGATGAATCCTTGTAGCGAAAGCTATCATGATACCATAAACATAATACTAGTTCCAAAATCCTCTTCCGCTAATGATGTCACCTGAAAATGCTTTTCAAAATTTCAACTCATGACCGTACAACAACCGAAGTTCTAACGCCACACCCCACACCCAGGCCAAAAGTCTGGCGGAACTCAAGAATGATTCAACCCATTTGCATGATTTAACTTCCATAACAGGTAATGGTATAAGTCCACGTGTTTTAGCTTAATATTTATCAAACACTTTGTAGTACTTAACTCGCATTGTCATAAAAATGTACACATTTATGGAAATGAAGGCACATCTAATTACAGGATTTTAGGGGGCAATATTAAGCATCAGGGGCCAATAGATGTTAGAGGATATATCAAGATAGTTTACGTTAATTTCAGAATATTAATACCAAAATCAACCAAATCTGTTTTTCATATTTTTCTTCCATTGAAACCTCTCTTAGAACTATTCATTTGTTTTGCAGCCGTTCAATTATGACTTGGAGAAATAAATTAGACTTTAATTCTAGCGTCCATTTCATGCTCCACAAAACCCATTTAATTACTTATTCATTCCTCATTTGTAACCAGTCATATTGTTATACTTCAGTCCGTCGTTCACGTAAATTCAAACATGCCATCTCCTTGATTGTTTCATGACATATGTTGTTCTTTTATAAGTTTTTAAAAATCAAACAAAAATGAAATAACCGTAATAATGAAATGCCGCATAAATTAGAACGAATAAAAAAAGAGAATATTATTAGAATAATTCCTTTCGTCGGATGATTTTAAATAGGTTCCTTTACTCGATGACAGTTAATCCAGAGTGAAAACATGACACAAACTCAATATTAATCTCACTAAGTATAGTAGAGAAGGGATGAATTTTCGAAAATCGGCAAGCTTGGAAAGCAATCGAAGCTCAGTTAATTGGTCGTGAAAATATGCAGAACAACTCGTAAAAGGCAGTTAGAAGGGTTACCCAACATCCTCTTACCAAACACAATCGTATATCATTTATCATACATTAAAAACTACCTGTTTTGAGAAGTGAACAGGAATGAAATGGAAAATTACGATTTTAGCTCGAAAATCCACTTCTCACGACATCTTAATACTGATGAGCACTTTCAGACTAAACTTTTTTAAAAACGTTACGATAATGACGTGAATTGGCTGCGCAGCCGCCACTTGATCAAATATGCAAGAAAAAGGAAAGTTATTCACCAAAAACTCAGGGATAACGTCGATGAGTGTGGATGAGCGGCATAGGCCACGTATATAACCCAAATTAAATGTTGATTTCATTGAAAACGCATGGTTAGATGATGAGAAACGAATGGCGGTAAGGATCATAACCAATCAAGGCCCTTCTTCAGAATTCCCAGCTTCTCTGATCAATTATACTTACCGGCGTTTCACCCTATTAAGAGCAACCAAATCAAGAACAAAGCACTACATTCCGGAAATAATTAGGAGAAAGCCGAGAAACAATGGAGGGCAATTATATCCAAATCGTACCATCAATAGTTCTCCTGGACTGAAGATGATTTTACGGAGCTCCATAGAGAAAAAAAATCTAGGTCGAAGACAGTATTGTCTTACGCAACCCATCACGTTTACTTTTTCACCACACAGGACTTAAACTCGGGAGCGAATGAATCATTCATTACACCACCATCTCTGGAGTTTTGACACCGCCGGGGAGTTCAAATAAACCTTCGAACCTAATTTTTCTCCCGCACATGGAATCTTCAAACACGACTCGCCTTTTGTTTGCTTCAGTCTTGTTGACCCCATCTCCCAGCCTCGATCATTCTAAATATTAAAAACTTTATGCCAGCAGTAATTTTTCCTCCACGCATGATCAGCGGGTCATTCTACTGAATACATAAATAGCACCCAAATAATTTGTTGCCTTCAATAAAAACACTAGGTGTTGAATTTTCTGGGTGACTAAGCAAGATTCTGTGAGACAAATCGAAGAACACTTGATTACATAACAATGGTCCTCCGCTAGCGAAATTTTTAAATGAAAGTATATTTCATTTTTTTACATACAGGCAAAAGACGAACGGTCAACAGCACCCCCAACACAACTTAAAACGTCTGCGATCAATAACAAATTAGTGTGTTTGGAACTTTAAACGCTGTTATAGTGCAATTTAACCTTATCCTTCGGTGAACTTTAAAACACCCCCATATACCCACGTTTCTTGACGATGAATTTTTATTTTTATAATTATAATTAAAACGCTGGGTATTATCGGCGTTTAAAATCATGCAAAATGAAGTTATGACACACTTCATGCACAAGCCTATGACATTAAATACGTGCAATCACATAAGTTAAGAGTTAAGTGACTATGAGCATGGAGTCTATATAGACTATGAGCATGGAGTAATACGTCCCGATAAAACACCCACACTCACCATAAATGATACTGCTCGGGTAAATGAGATTAGATTGCTCGGTCGAGCTATAAAACGCAGCTCCGATGCTGAATTCTGAGTTTTTATTCAGCAAGAGGTGCTTATAGATCTACCACGCCCTCTAATAATTCTCAGGTAAGAGTTAAAGAGGCGGAAAACAGTAATAACAGAGAACCAGAAAATTGAGTATTATATCATGAAATAGTATAACTGTATTCCTTCGACACAGGAGGACAGGGACCACAAAGAGTCACGATATTTTCTATGCCACGTTGAAACTCGGACTGGCAGATCCCAGTCTTTCCAATCACTGGAGAAGAAACAAATGAGAGCACCACGCCTGTGATAGACGTTTACGAAGTTGTGATACTCAAATACATAACCGGCATTTTATCCGTTGGAAATAGATACACATGACACGTTAAAGCGCCACAGATATAAAAATTGCATGAGCATTTATCGGAGCATAAATCCCACAGACCAAAGAGTGACTGAAACTGATTACTGACACAGTGTCTATTAAACGCCTTTAACCGCTGCCATTAAGCGACAATCACCTGCTCCAAAGCAGTAAGTAATGTTTGCTCCTATTTGAATTCCGATCAACATTATCTACCAGAAAAAAATAATTAGCATCCAAAGTGAAAGCTCCGCACGCTAAGACCAGTTTTTCAGTTTTTACACATAAGAAAAAGGAATGGCTGTTTCAAGTAGGCGAGAACAATACATGGCGTAGCGGACGATACCTTGCCAAATGAGTGATTTCGGATCATTCCAGATTACTTCACACGGTTCGATGTCGATATTTAAAAAGATTATTCCTTGAAGTTAGAGCAACCAATTCATCAGCCACGCTCATTCACCTAATGCAAAAAGTTTACATTTACTTTCCCCACAATGGAGAACTTAAGAATATGTCGCAAGTAAAAGACACAGGTTCCTGTCAGCTATTCCGTTTGGGAATCATTATTATACCAATATTATGAATCTAAAGAATTGGGAAACTTCCGGAGAGAAAGGGGTAATAGCACTCAGCTTTTATAGTAAAGATCTTGTTTAATGTTAATCGAGACATTGTACAAATCCACTGACAGGATACAGCAGTGAGACAGGCAATACAAGAAGACGAGCAGAATTCCACCAATAACATGACCTCTCAAGGCGCGAAGGAGTCACTTCATACACCTTCATGATGAGGTCAAATCAGATAAAAACGTTTAAAACTACAGGATAACATTTTTAATGGACGTAACATAAGAGTTATTGAGGTATGATGAAAATGAAATGGAAGGATAAAATCTCGAATGTAGACGTCCAATGGAGAGTTAATGGAAAAGATGTCCAATGAGAACTCGAAGAAGAGACAAGCTTATTGGTCACAATTAGTGGCCTTGACAGACTGGTGAAAGCAATAACGGAAGGAGAAATAAATGGAAAGAACAACGGAGGTGTATCAGAGTTGGAATACATACGGCACATTTTTCAGGACGACATAGTGAACACTGATGTAGAAATGAAACGGCTAGAAGATAGGAGAGAGGAGTGGAGAGCTGCAGAAAACCAATCTCCGCTCACAAGCCCCGATAACACAGACCAACAACGGTAAGTATTTTGATGGCAAGGGCCACTACCGACGTAACTTGGAGCGCTGAATCCGAAGCTACTCACAAAAATTGCCCGACAAGTCAGTATTTTGAGATATTCTGATTGTAAGGGTCAAAATGGCATTATTTTAGAGTTTGAGTATTATTTGAGCAATAATTTAGAATTTGAGTTTAGATTTTAGATTTTGAGTTTGGAATTAATGGCAATATTTTAGAGGCAGTTCTTTAAGCATGAATATCTCTGAAACCAAAGTTTCTAAGTCAAAGTCTGTTTGTGATCGATTCTGTGTATGTATATCAATAGAAAGAAAACAATTTATTTATGAGCAAGCAAAAACTGAGTTCCTTCATTGAATTACACTTGGATGTAATTTCTATTCACATATTGTGCTGCTTGGCAACTATCACAAACTTTATTATAATTCAACTTTGCTATTATTTTGAGCACATAAGTTTTAAATTTAAGATAAAGGCTTTGGGACCAATAGCTTTTCTAGGCGTCACAGTTGTATCCTATACGTTTTTTAATTCAGCCTTCGAATCCGCTTGCAAAATTACTCTATTACCTTTGGTTACTGAAATACTGAGATATTTTAAGATCTAATGATTGCCATATTGACGCTTTAAAGTTAGAATATCTCAAAATTCTGACGCAATAGGCAATTTTTGTGAGTAGATTCGGATTCAGAGCACAAAATTTAATCGGAAATGGCTCTTCGCATCAGAAAAACATACGAAACCCTGAAATTTGCAGGCCGGTGTAATTGCTTAAAACTCTTTCGTGCCAATTGAATAAAATGAGAGCACTCTATGATCAAATACTCTTTACTCCGTTGAAAAGGATACGCAAGGTAACAACAAAAGCTAAATGCATGAATTTAGCCATTCATTAACCCAAGCATAGAAATACTCCCGACAGTCACGTTACAACAGAAGAATCTCCAAGCAATACGGGAGAACAGGTGGGATGATTCAGCAAGAAAGGCGTAAATTTGAAGACGGTTAATACTGACGAAATAGAGGGACCCAAACTGCATTAGAGGACAGGGGAATGAAAAAAACAAGTCGCTACAACAGGTGCTGGAGACAGTTGATCATTCCAATAAAGGAGGGCCATGGTTCGTATGAATCTACGCAAAAATCATGCTATGCTAATCTTTTCATCTGATTGATACGGGTGCTCCGCCTGCCCAAAGGCGCCAACGAGTCATTGTCGGCTAATCATACTCAACGAGTTTCTCAACGAGCCGAAACATTTTCGTCAGCATTACATCCTTCCTCGACGAGAAACTCTCATCTGTGACAATTGGCGCAGGATATTCAGCACTTCAAACAACAGATCCGTCCGTCGACTACTTAACTGCACTTTTTTTAACGGGGAAAAATCTTCATTTGAAGAAAACGACAACAAACTCGTGGATCATGGCCTTTCTTCAATAGCTCGCAGGGTCTTTCAAAAGAAAATCAAACAGGCAGGGAAAGTTTTTTAGGACAACAGCTTAAAATATGTTTGCGCAATCGAATTCCAAATCCCAAGTAAAATTGGAAATTGCAAAATTCCAAGCAGGAGGCTTATCGTAAGAAATAAATTGTGAGCTGAGGCAGAAAATAAATGACGAGTGATACTGACGTTTTCGTTGTCCACTTTTTTAAGGGACGATACGTTTCCAGTCCCGGGAAAAATTTTCGTAATATTGAAAGGGAAAATTAGACAAAATGAGGCGAGACGGCAGGAAAGTGCTATGGACAGCTGGGCAAAACTTTTCCAATTAGGGCAATAACATCCAATGCTTATGACGAAAAAGGACGCAAACTAAGTACTAGTGGGTACTATCATCATAAATACGAGTTGTTACGAGTCCGTCCGAGATAATGGTGCAGTTGACACGTACTCATTTGGCTTTGAAAGAAAGGAAAAGTTATCGATTTTTTAAAGAACGTATGATTTAAAAGAGAGACTAACATTGTGAATTCTTCAGTCACGTGATTCCCTTCCTCCAACGGCATCGTACGCGTTTAAACATTGGCACCACTTCTGCCAACTACGCTATTATCTCGGACGCACTGAAGTGCTAATTTTTTTCCGCACCATTCTTGGAACTCTCCGTTAAGTCTTGAAGCCGACCCCAGGAGACAGGTTTCCGTAAGGGAAGACTGTTTTATAATCCTGAGGACAGGAATGTCTTCCTCTACTTATTTTAATTATTCCTAATAGGGTTATCCTAAACAAACACAAATACAGAAGAATCAGTTCTTTAGCCACTTTGAGCGACGAATTTCCAGAAATAAAATAAACAAAAGAGTCGTTATAAACTCTCACCTCATTATTATTTGATGTAATCCGATTGGCTTAATTCCAATTTGACATTCCTTGAGCATTTTCTCACAGTAGTTCCCCAAATATTTCTGGTTCCGACTTTAACCGCCCGTTATAAATTGCAAGTTATTGGCATGTTTTTGGGACACAGCTTCTTCCTCGATCTCAATTCGTGAATTAAGAGTATTGCACGCGTTGTTGTAGAATTGGGTGCACCCATTTTAAGATTAAGAGACGACTTTTACAGAAAGCACAGTAAGGAATCAAGGTGGGATGCAAATCTTCGATGGACAGCAAAAATTGAGATACTTTGGCAGCAGAACTATAGCATGACGGCAAGTGCACGGGGGAAAGGTGCCCCAAAAAAGTACCATATCATTTCTTTAAGATTAAATACAACGAAAATATAGGCCGAAAATTGTATGGTATAAAGACGAATAACGCAAATAGTTACCGTGGTAGGGACCGAGATGTGTGTATAACCAATTCACTATAAGATAATTTATAGTATGGTTTCCTACAGACAAAATATTTCCGCTATAGTGCATTTTAATATGTTTTTAGTCCTATTTATCTAAATTGCGTAGCTCAAATTGAACTGCAGCACAGAATATTTCACTCTAGAATAATAACAAGTAGAGATGCGTCGGTACCGGTATCCGGTTCTCGGTACTGCCGGTTCTTGGCCCTTAGAACCGGCACCGAGAACCGATCGCATAAAGTCGGTACTTAGGAACCGGCACGGAACGGTGGCAAGGATTTGAATTTGCGCCCAAACCCCTCAAAACCCCTAAACCCTCTAAAGCAAAACCTGGAGAAAGCACCTGAAGTAAAGCCTGTTGCAATGTGATATATTGGCCGATCATGTTAGTTTGACTTTTTAAACTTGGACTAGTTGTGTTATACTTGGCTAATAAAATTATGGAGAAGATCTTGTTTTATTTACTGAGCTTTCTGGTTTATTTGCCTCTTAAGTAAAATTGTTGTCCTTCAGTTCTTGGTTGCTTGTTGAAACTTTCCATTCATTCAGAAAATAAGAGTCCATTGTTGGAACCGAGTATCGAGAACCGGGAACCGACAGGTAAGAACCGGACCGGTATCGAGAACCGGAAAAAATTAGTAACCGACACATCCTTAATAACAAGTCATCATTTTGATAGTCGACAAAGTAGACGACCATTAATTCCCGGTGGTTCAAATGCCATAAAAGTACCATGGTAAGCTCATAAATACCAGCAATGAGTGCTTTTCTCAGTGCCAATATTGCTGAGGAAAAACTCGGGAAAAAATGAGGAAACCAAAATTCCATAAATACATTTTAGACAACAGATAGAAGCCAGGAAACTATTAGAAAGGAAACTTGACATCCTTGATCTATCGTCTTCCTGAATTTTCTGATAAACTTATCATTAAGAGGAAAGTCACATCCCAAATGCATTGTAAAACTGATTGTATGATAATCACACGCCGGGTCCGGAAAATTTTAAGCCGGCTCGCCTCTACAACCAATCAATTCACCTCTTGGGATAATGACTGAAGTAATCACGCCACAACAAGGGGGATAATTTCGGCACAGCATGCTTGCAACTTTCCCAATCGAAGCAGGAGCCTCGGACAAGTAGAGCCTAAGAGTGAAGCTAGCACATGCAAACAAAGAGTTGCGCGTTGTTTGCCATGACACACCCTCAGGCTCGTAATCATAAAACTCTCACTTAAGTGACAAGCTATAGGCATGAGCATTGCGGAGGAGCAAACATTAAGACGACAAAATCGAAGAATCTGACACCTTACCAACTTCGAGTGTGAGAGCGTAGGGGTTAATTCACACAATAGTGTACACATAATGCACATCCATTGAACCAAAAGGAGGGGGAGGTGAAGTGCGGTGTACGTGAATTGCAATAATTCAAGGATGAAATCTCAAAGTATGCCAAGACACCAAAAAAAAGAAAAAAATGGGCCTTGCCAGCATTACAAGGAGTTCGTCATATAAATAATAAGAGAAATACTTCATAAGATTACAAAAAGGAGAAAGACGAAAAAAAATTTCATGAGATACTTATAGCAAAGTCACAAAAAATGGACATAAAAACTATCGATCCGAGAAAATCGGACCCCTGGGCGAATTTACTTTTCCCTTTTTCATTCATGAGTCACACAAAAGAGATCAAATATGAGCACTGAAATAAAGAAAAACACTCATCAACAGAGTAAACCCACGCAAAAAAATTTTACTAGACGACCTGGATGTCATTTTCCATATGGAGACTGAAAATTATACTCATGGGTCTCTACCGCTTGAGGAGTACTTTTTCATACTGCAGCATAACATGCTTTACTACTTGCGCAGCCATTTCCTTCATACTTTCTGCTTTATAATATCGTCTATCTCAGCTAACATTACATTATTACATTCTACTGAAAAACAACTTCTCCAATGTATGCAAAATATTTCATTCCAGATTAGATGGCGCAAATGTTCCAAAGTTTTACTGATATAACCGACGTCTTTCAAGAAGCTATTCCGAATCGGTAGTCTCGTTGTTTTAAGCTATAGTAAGTAAACCAGTAGAAAAAAACATAATCCCAAAGAGATCATCTCAATTTATTAAGACAAATTTACAAGAAAAACGACACCAATAGTCTGAGAAAAGCTATCGGCACCATAATTATGTCGATAATCCCAAATAGCTCGAACGTACTAGATAAGAGTAAAACAGGTTTAGGTTGGGGAACGAGTGATTGAACTCATCATCATTATAACACACTGCTTCTACGCCATAATTCGTCACATTACAAAAAGAAAAAAAAATCAGTTGAAGTACATATGGAATAACTTGCAGATGGAAAGGAGAAAGCAATTTACCGCGATACTGAGTGCATAGCACTTCAGTTGAATTAAAGATTCTTTTTTCATTACGAAAAAATGAACATCATGACGAAGGGATCAAGAAAATACCACGCGTATGTCACTCATTCATGGCTCCATGAACTCATCCCGTCAGCATTATTTTACGGGTGAATAAAGTAAAATAGTCTCGATCCCGTGTCAAAAAAGACGTACAAGTACTTCAAAAAACAAGCAGCCACCAATGCTGAGTAAAATTCAGAGTTGAAGAGATAAGCAATTCTTAGCATGCGAGAGAGCCAGAGCATAACGCCGTGGCGAGGAGACAAAAGGATGTTAACACTCATTTATCTTGACTTAAGGACAATAAAGGGGACAAGCACTCAGAAAATAAATCATAAAACCATTCACCCCAAGGGGGGTTGTCACTATTTCGAAACGTACGAAGAGCTACAAGAAGGCACACACACAAAAGAGCACAGAGGTCGCCCGAGAGGAGGATGCCTCTCCTTCAATGATCGACCCTGGAAATAAACCTACTGACCCAGAGACGCCCCCCCCCCCCCTCTATTCCCCAGAGGTTTGTATCGGGGGATGAAGATGACTCGTCGAACGGCTCGTCGGAAGGTTTCAATCACTATTCAAATAAGTGGGCATGAACTTTTTACCTGCAGCATTGCCTCACATCTGACAACAACAGTTGGTGTGAAAGAAATAAAGATTACCTTCATGATACCAGTTCTTTCGTAACTTTGTGGTATTTCATATTTCAGAAAATTTAATGATAGGATTTACAATACCACATACTTGAAAAACACACGACCCGGGTTTCAGCGCTTAAGCGTCATCTTCAGGTCTTGAATTGGTGTTCGATGACCATTGACATAAAGCGTTGAAACCTGGATCGAGTGCATTTCAAGTATGTGGTATTGCAAATGTTATCGTTAAATTTTCTGAAGATTACCTTCCACTATAATTATGAGAACACAAACTACTGAAACAGTATTCTTTAAAGTTACTCCAAGACCTAATGGGCTCTTCAACAAACGACATCTTAAACGGGAATACGGAGTAAGTATCTATAAGCATACTAGGAATACTAAAAAAAAACACTCATACACTGAGGGTATAAGATGAACAAAATATCACCCGCATAATCTATTTCGCACAAACACATTTTTTTTCCAATCTGAAATTTATATACCATACATTAATAAAGTGAAAGATGGTACGCGTCCTCAAAAACACTAATTTATTCCTGAAAGAATTATGATAAATTTTCATTGTGCCACAAATAATTTGAAAATTAAATCCCAAAGACGTTCTCAGCAGCGCCCTGACTCTTTTATTCACAAAATATTTTGGTATTAAATCATGCCAAAGAATCTCACTTGGTTATTTTCAAATATTCCTTAAACATTATAACACCGTAATATCATTTTTTGATTACTTTGCCAGTCGTCAACATCCGTAAACTAAGAGAAACGCTATGATCCTAAATGCAAATGGAATATCTGTAACTCAATTAACAGGCTTACGCATGAACCACCTAGAATACACTCATATGGTATGTAATAATAATAGCATTCTAGGGTAAAAGCTCTACCATAATAGTGGCTCTGCTTAGGCCCACTAAGGATAACATAGAAAACGGATTTATTGAAATAACCTTTACAAACCACAAGAAAAATACAACTCACGACCCTGGTTTCAACGCGTTTGCGTCATCTTCAGGTGATTGCAGGAGTTTTTTTCGGCTCTTATATACCAATAGCCAGCGAGGAGGGGGAAGTGAGGATTTGGGGAGGGGTATTTTAAGAAATGGGTGTTAAGGGTGGAAGGGAGGGGGCAGTTGAAGGTCGGGAGGGTGGGGACCAGTATGCCCGGCGATATCTTGAGGAGGAGGGAGGGTCAAACGGGATGCGGCAGTAAGGATTGGGGAAGGGGTGGGTTACAAATACTCATTCAAAACAGCCACCTCTGGGTCACTCAGTCTTTTTAAAATCTCCAACTGCTTAGGAGAGTCCAGTTCCCGTCGGTCATTTGAAAAATATCAAATATGAACATTAAAATCACTTCGATGGTCATTGTTAAAAGGTGCTTAGCAAAATTGCTCTTTGAATAGCAATTGTTTTTAAAATCATTAAAATGTTCTTCGGTTCTGACATTAAAATTACGAGCTGTCTGCCCCACATATTCACTTAGACAGTCCCCACACTTCAACACATAAACACCACTTTTCTTCTTAGCGTCTAGTTGGTCTTTGCACTTCACGAAGAGGGTTTTTAAGTTTAAAGGGGTCTTGAAGGAAACTCTATTTGTTGTTGGTGAAGGTCTTGGCAATATTATGACTGATTTGCCCTAAGTATCTGATTGAACACCATTTTTTGTTGGAGGACGAGCTGCCAGAGAATATTTGACTAAGTGCTATTTTCCTTTTTTTCTCTATGAGGTTATCTATTAATCTGGTTGGGTATCCATTATTTAGGGCTTTTTGTTTGATTATTCCCCTTTCTTTTTTAAACTCATCTTGCGTCAGGGGAATATTGAAAAGCCTATGAATAACGGAATGGAAGGCCATGAGTTTTTGTGAATACGTGTGTCTTGAATCAGATGGTGTAATGTGGTCAGTATAGGTCGGCTTTCTGTAAATTGAAAAATGGTGCCTGCCACTGGCAATCGAAATACTCAAGTCTAAAAAGTTCAGGGAATGAGTTGAGCCTTTTTCGGAGAAATTTTTGGATGTAGGCTATTTAAAAAATCCGTGAAATTATCTAATTGTCTGTCTGTGCGTTTCCATAAAAAATAATGTTGTCTACGTAGCGGTGCCAATACACTAAAGAATTTAAAAGTTTACTTCCCGAGTTGAAGAGTTTGTTTTCTTAATTATCCATAAATATTTCGGCGAGTAAAGGAGAAATTGGGGAACTCATGGCTAATCCATCAGTTGATCTATAAAATTTATTATCAAACATAAAATAATTTTGAGTAGTACATAATGTCAAGAGCGTAGAAATTTCTTCAAAAATCTTTGCAGGAACGGCTGATTTTTTGAGTAATTGGGCTATAAACTGCATTGTTTCGATAGTTGGAACATTAGTAAAAAGATTGGCAATGTCAAAGGACACAAGTCTTGCGTTATGCGGAATTTCAACTCCTTTAATTTTATCAACTAGTTCAAGAGAGTTCTTTATGCCGTACTTGGGTTTAAAATTGGTAAGCTGGCTGAAGCGTCTGCTAAGGACTTAAGCTAATTTGTAAGTCGGAGCTCCAATGATGGAGACCACTGGTATAACAGGAGCACCCGGTTGGTGGATTTTAATGAGACCATATAGACGTGGAGGTAGAGGATTAGTGGGATTCAGACAACGTACATCAATAGAGGTAAAGAGTTCTTTGGAGGAACGTATTGCATCCTTAATGGATTGCTGGAAACGGTTCGTGGAATCACTTGATAAAATAGTCTATTCAGTGCTGCCAATAAATGATAAATGAATAAATGAAAGTGATTTTAATGTTCATATTTTATATTCTTCAAATGACAGAAGGGAACTAGACTCTCTTGAGCAGTTGGAGATTTTAAAAATACTTGACCCAGAGGTGGCTGTTTTGAATGAGTATTTGTACCCCGCCCCTTCCCCAATCCTTACTGCCGCATCCCGTTTGACCCTCCCTCCTCCTCAAGATATCGCCGGGCATACTGGTCACCACCCTCCCGACCTTCAACTGCCCCTTCCCTTACACCCTTAACACCCATTATTTAAAATATCCCTCCCCAAATCCTCACTTCCCCCTCCTCACTGGCTATTGGTATATAAGAGCTGAAAAAAACTCCTGCAATCACCTGAAGATGACGCAAACGCGTTGAAACCCGGGTCGTGAGTTGTATTTTTCTTGTGGTTTGTAAAAGTTATTTCAATAATTCCATTTTAGAAATGAATTACCACAAAGTTACCCGAGAGAGAGTTTCATTCTATAACACAGAAACATTCAACAGGAGAATTCGCAATTATGCACAACGAAATATAAAATTACACCTCAAGAGAGATTTTCTCAACACATTGAGAAAAATGTCATAAGAAAATTGCGAGGTCGAAGAGACAAACTGATTGTACAATATCTGAGACATATCAGCCTCGTGAAAACAAAATGGAGGGAAAAATGAATGGGAAAATCACTGACGTAAAATACAGATGGAGAGCATCTGGCAGGGAAAAAAAGTTGTCAAAACGAAGACGCAACTGAGAGGAGAGTGGAATGGACGGAAAGATGTAGCGAGCCGATCCTTGGATTGATGGCTACTGATAATTCATGCTCAATCTTTGAGAAAAATATTTCAACCCAAAATTAAGGTAGTTTTAGGGAAATATTTATTTCCCTAGTCAGAATGGAGATTATATTCGTATTTTGCTTTTCAATTTCAGCCGCTGTAGGAAATGTGAAGAAAATAATGAAATATGAATGGTCAATAGTATAGTTTCATACGACTGTAATTCTCAGTAACTAAGCAAAAATATCTCTATAACTTCGTCACTAGTCTGTTTTTTTTCACGCGGTACGTTTAAAACTCCGTCACAACGGACAGTTTTATCTTGATTCGGAAAAATTTACCGGGATGGCAATATAATTTATTCTTTTAAATAGTTGAAAAATCATAAAGCTACACACTTAATTTTTTGACGAGATCTAGGCGTAGCAAATTCTTCATTTTGTTTATAATGTCTCTGGAGTGCATACACGTGTCATTTTCCAATCAAAATGGCTGGTATATTTTGGCAAATATCTCAGAAAGTAGCGCACTAATGGGCTGATATTTTGTTAGCTTTGGAAGGATGAGATATTTTTCTTTATAATGAGACCCAATTCATTGATTTCTAGGTAAAAAGATATTTCGCATACGCTAAGAAAAAGATATTTTCGCTAGGTGAAAAGACAAGCTGCGCACTAAACTTCAGATGCTTTTTTTTCAGCGTGGCAGAGAAGCTGCCAAAAAACGACAGTAGATCTTCTTCCTATCATTTTTAACACATCCGGTGGCAAAGTTGTATGATGGCCGGTAAAATACCACCCTCTTCGCTAAAATGGTTCGTTAATACGCGAACTGTGCACAGTGATTTATTATTTGAAGGTGCTCACACGTTTTTCCGAGACGCATCTTTCGCAAGAAAATATAGGATACGACGTAACCCATTCAGGAAGCCCGGATGGGCGACGATAAAATTTGAATAAATCATATCATAAAAGCGGTTTTCTCAATGCAGAAAAATTAAACATTCTTCAACTCTATTTCTACAAATACCACATAACTAATTAAAAATGCATGGAACAGTAGGAAGAAAAGAAAAAGTTCAAAATTACGTAATGTCGGCCCCGGTGGCGGTGGGGTAAAGTCCTCGCCTGCTAACCTGAGGGTCGCGGGTTCGAGTCCCGCCTGGGTAGCATATTATCTGCCCAGGACATGATTGTGTGAGTTCGTCTATTGTTAATGTTAAAACACCCGATGTAAAAGGCCTTTGTTGTGCTGTTTTCGGGGTTGTGAGTATAAATAAATAAATAATAACATGGGTTGTGACGAATGATAACCAGTGTTGGCTTCTAATCAGCAATCACGTAGGAACTGGACACTATCTACATAATGTGGAAGTAAAATATAATACTTATTTATATAATTAACTTTGATAGATTGGAGCAGCAGAATCTTCGAAATAAAAACAATATTTTGTAGCGAATGCATCTTTTAATTTGACAGGAACTGCGACAACACCTTACATCCTACACAAAACCGTTTAATGTCTTCCTCAATCATAAGCTCTGTAGCTACTAATGGATCATAAAACTAAAATCGTCCCAAAAACAGGAAAAACTGTCGTCAATTCAACTCCAAGAAATATGCTTATTCAAACCATACAGATTAATGTTAAAAAATTTCACCGAAAATTAACAGGAAGGTCATTGCTATATTAAAAGTGAAAACTTTTGCTCACAGAAAAGTATAATCCGCATAAAGTATGCACGCGTTAGCAATCGGCAGCTGCCACCTACCAACCCTGAGGTCACGGGTTTGAGTTTTGCCTGGATGGACAACCCCGAGGGAATGGATTTTCAATAGATTATTTCGTAATTCGTTTAAAAACCTTATGTGCAATACTTCAGCGCTATTTTCAGAGGCAATCGAAAATTAACAGATGAAAGTATCGGGCCATCAATGAATGAGACATTGTTTCCGTCTGACCATCGCGAAAACTGCGAGGATATAACGGAGAGTACGGCTTGGGCTTCATTAGAATTTTATTCATTCCTTCCTTCCTAAGCAATCCTTCGATGAGAAATTTATCATGAGATATATTTTCCCACGCGAAAGATATAGCAGTACAGCCAGCCAATATAAAACGTGAGAGTAAGGCTATAAGTACCCGAGCTTGCTGTAAATCAGGTAAAAAGGACATATTTATCGCCACTCTTCAGTTAATTCAATATTATTCTAGGCGACTCCGTGGAAAATATAGGTATGCGCGACTCCAAACATGCTTTGGTAATTTTTCACGATGGTGCCTAAACTTTAGTAACGAAATTCTGAACGAAAATGTAAAAATATTGAGTTTATAATGTGTAAGATGGCTCGAGGCGAGGGAACGCAACTTTCACACCCACCATATTTGACGCCTAAAGCACGAAGTCCAAACAGAACCAACTCTTCCGTGACTTCGAATTCCGTAATTTGAATCGAATCGAAATTGGATCAATGTCACCATGACGCATGAGTATCAAACAGGCGCCACGAAAAATCATTAAAAGAAAGATCGAAACACCAATTCTCAGCTGAGAGGGAACCGAAGATCTCCAATAAATGTGCACATGAAAGGGTGAGACTAAATACGAATGGGAGAGGAAAATGGTAGCGTGAAATAAACATGACTTCTTTGTTAGGCTTGCCGCCATTGATCCATGCCCGCGGACTTCTGTTTCAAGGAACGTTTAACTGCCAATCAGAACACCAGCTTGAGCACAAAAAGATATGATTTCTCTGAAATAATACATGGTAATTAATTACTGAGATTACAAAACTCACAGTCTCTAAATACCCCCTTAACGCCCTGAGACTAACTTACGGATTGCGGTGAGTCTGGGCTTATCTTTCAATTCCTGGTAATAGTGTTATCAACCCGAGCAAGCAAAATTGTCTATTACACAAATACAAATCTCCTCAAAGCTTAAAGAAAAATTGTAGGCGGTAGAAAATGTACCACAGAGATTACTGAACAACCACCCGGAACGCCCCAATGCGTCTGAAATGAAACTTTGATAGATCCTCTAAAACGATCAAAGCCGTGACCACATGAATATCTCCCCGTAACTTCACAAACACGCTTCCTTAAACGAAAACCTACCGCAGTGAACCACTCGATCATAATCCCTGTGCTTCCAAAACAGTATCCGCCTTTCAGAACCAACGCGTGGATTCGCGGCAGAACCTACACGTGGAATCGCACACCGGGATTTAGCTCGTGCACAATGACAAACTAAAACTTCAGGTAATATAGAAATGTCTCGATATAATGAGACATCAGTACAACGCGCTCAACTAAAATGTAACATCCCCAGAGCGCTCCTATCTTATCACAGTCGCCAAGATGTCCACCACCAAAGTACGATAAGGAGACAAGGATGACAGATATCACAGTCATATATATCATCATATCAGTTTTCATTCCACATGGCTCCCACGTTATCTACGAATGGTGTTCGGCTTGTGGAAGCCATGACTTCCTAAATTAATTCGCAGTGAGAATACTCCAGGAGCAGATCATAGCACACCACCTAAACCTAAAAAGTAATCTGACCACGTGGCACTTCGGTTTATTGGTGAAAATAGAGCCGCCCGTCGACACACTCTCGCACTTCGGGAATAAAGATGATGATGGATGAAAAACAATAAGCAGCAAAATGCGCAACGTTCCCGTTAACGAATGGAAACTGAAGCGCCGCTGCTTATAGAATTAGGTTCAAACAAGGATGACACAGAGGTAGTATCCGATGCATACTTATGATTAAAATAAGAAGGGAAAATTTCAAGTACGTAACTACTGCGAAGATAATATCGGCTAGATAAAACATGATTTTCCCCAGACAATAACATGCGAGGTCGAGCGAGATAACACCTATTCTATAAGTTCTGATAAGAGAAAAACTTATAAATTAACGCTGAAGGTAGAAAAAAAACGTAAATTACGTATGCAAATGAAAAACAGATAATGAAGATCCTTTTCATAAAATTACAGACTGTAAATAAAGACAATGGATCACCTAGAAACAAGCATCGCTATTTCACAGCCGTAGCTCAACTGAAAGATGAAACCAGCAGTTCAAAGATCGTGCGAAAGAATATTACGTATCCTTTCGCGCAATGGACGCTATACAGATGGACGGAAAGCAATTACACGAAACTTAAGTATAGGTAACTCACGTCACTCACTGAAAACTTCTAACGATCTCCCGCGACGGTCGTAAATCAGGGAAGGAGCCCTTAACGTAAGAGTCAACCTCACTAAGTCCACGTCTTCGAATCAACTAGCTATAGCCAAACACCAACTCCCTCTTCCCCACCGCCTGCGAACATCGGCACGAGATATCGGCAAAAACTCAGCCGTGTCGTTGGAGAGGTATTTTTCAAAAATTTCCCGATTATACAGCGACACATGATTTTCCACGATACCTCTAAAGCGATGGCACGTTCTCTCTTTTACTTAACGGCGAAAATGCACTCTTGGTGACTAAACCTCACGCAAAAAAGCAATAAACACGCTCATCACACCAAGACAATTTCCAGCGCGACCAAACTGGCAGCGAATGCAAGTGACTCAAACCTTAATTTAAGGCACATCATTATTTAAGAATAAAGAGCTGACATTTCTTTGAAAGCATACATCGGTTAATTTAGGAAAACTTATCCTTTCCATCATTTCTTAGCAACAGAAAGTTGAGAAGTGGCAATTACATATAGGATGAATTAAAACTTTTGTGATTGTGTTACAAACAAGAATATTTATAGCAATTAGCTACCTTCACGAGTTCACAGCATTCTGTAACATAACTATGGAAAGGGATTCCAACTCAGGTCCTTAGGGAAAGAAACCAGTGCTCTATTCACCAAATCAACCCGATTCCCTGCACTACTAAAACACGAGGGCTCGTTTTATTATTACCACAACGAAACTCGTAGGCGGATTTAAGAGCCCTACAATAATTTCAGGGTTTAGAAAATGCTTTACGCATCTCAAAGTAGAAAATTTTATTGTTCAATATACACAAAATAATGGAAGGCACGTTAATATTTACACTTTGTCTCTGGTGTTGCGTAGTAAATACAATTTTCCCATTAAGAATAAAATATTTGCTGGCCCCGGTGGCGACAGGGTAAAGTCCTCGCCTGCAAAACCGAGGGTCGCGGATTCGTATCCCGCCTAGGTGGCATTATCACCGCTCAGGACATGGGTATTTGCGTTCGTATGTTGCTGTTGTTATTCAACCGATATAAATAGACCAAATATGCTGTATTCGGAGTAGTGAAGATAAATAAAATAAATAAAAAGTAAGAAATATATCGTTTGGTCAAACGTTAGAGGGGGCAAACTTACCCACAAGAGCAAACTTGCCCAACATTCATTTTCCCAGGTCCCAAGCCACGACAATTACATAATAATAATAATAATAATGTCGTCTTTATATAAGGAATAATTAACCCTTTAACGTCAGGTGTGCCGAATTGGGCACATACCTCCAGAATCGTTGTGCCTCAGTAACCATGTAAGTTATTCCACTATTGCCCATTGGGACGTTTTCGGCACGCTCGTACCTAAATTCTAGGCTATTTTGAGAAAAATGTTTAAAAAATGGATGGGCGAGCTTTAAATTATCTCCCTTGATTGGGATTTGGAAGGAAAAAATTTTGTTCTTAAGTAAAAAAATTGTTGTCCATAATGGGTTAAAAGAAAAACACTTTCCCGTCATGGAATTTCCCTTCTCAATCAGTAGTTCCCTAGAATCGCTCTCTTCACACCGACCGGTATAACGCACGCAGACGGTGACGCGAAATGGTATCACACAGCATACAAGAATGTGATACCGAGAATCGCCAACCCGCAAAAGAGACATCAACAGCAATATCTCAAAGTTAAAACCTGAAAAACGACTCAACTAATCTCCAGGTGCTTACCATTCCATATCAATCCTCTGAGAATGCACACTAACAATTAGCCAAAGGGTAAAATGAAAAATTAAAGAGAACCTACCGGACAACCAATTCCGATCCAGGAACAGAGAAACTACAGCGAAAATACGGAAAATATGACACTTTCCGAAGGACCACTCTATGAAGTTGGCTTAAAGAAGGCCCTAGAGAGAGTTGAGTGGAATGCGTGAATAAGATGTTCAAATTTCTTGAAATGACGGGAAGCGATTTCAATGACAGAAGAATAATCCATCGTCATTAGAGAAACAAAATGACCACGACAGCACTGGCAGACCAAAACACCGAGGTGGATAGAGAGGGCATTACGTCACCAAACTGTGGTCTGAAAACCAAAATAGCAACCATATTGCTTCTCCCTGATCTTTCTTTACTTCCGTTTTGACAGCACGACGTTTTGGACTAATTAGCAGAAACAAACTCTTGAGACATTCATTGGCTACTTAGTTTTTTTAGGTTAACAAAGATGGCGGACAGACCACGTCAGCGTTACAGCTTCTTGCATTGGCCACAATATCCTCCAGCTGCCACAATGGATCGAGGAAAAAGAAAAACCAACTAACGTGTCGGACAAAAATACAACCTTCCACCGGTACTTATTACATATACCTGAAAGAAGCAGCCAAATAAGCCTAAGTTTTGGTAATCAAAGGAATTAAGGAGAATGGAGAAGATACCAACATATCCCGTCTCGCTGATGACATAGTAGTAACAGCAAAGAAGCCATAAGACCTCGAAGCATCTTTGAACGAAATGGATTGAAGACTACAAGGATAGAGCACGAAAATTAACGGGAAGAAAACGAAAACCCTTGCTTGTATAAGAGAGAAGCTAGGTCAGACATTACGCAGCAAGAAGATGTGTTTGAACAAGTGGAAGCAGCAAGACTTGATACAGAAGAAGTTCAGCGGACACCAAGTAATGCTATCTAGCCATGAAAGCATTGATCATGAAAAAATAAATGTAGAGTAAAAATATAATTCGATTACCAATTAGGAAGAGGCAGTGGTAAACATTCGTGTAGTGTGTTTCTTTCCATGGCTCGGAGTCATTGGCCATTAGAAATCTGGAACTGAAGAGAATAGGGGGTTTCGAAACTTCGTGCTGGAAAGATAAAGCTAAGGATCGAATTGACGTATACAACTCGAAACGAGGAAATGTACACATGAGGATGGAATCATACGGAGCACTTTCAGGAAGACAAGGTGAGAGGCAACGAACGGAACGGAATTGTAAGCAACGTTCACTAACGAAAAACATTGCCGACTTTCGGTGACTTAGTGTAAACTTCTGCCTGAATTTTGTAACTACGAGTTCATACCACACACATGTAAGACTTTATCCTTAAACTCACCAATTAGCACTCACAAGGTTACTTACCTAAATCAATATATCAACATTCCAACATCATTATAACAAAATGTGTCTACTGCTACTAAAAATAATTTTATGACATTTTTTTACCTCTACGTCTCCAAGAAATAGACGGCTGGATCACTTGAGGGACAGCAATTCCAGAGGAATTCCGCATTTTCCTTGTTTAAATGTGGAGATGCAACTGCAAATCAGTAGTTGAGCACAAACGGTATAGTATCTAAATACTTGATGCTTTCACAGAAAATTTAAGAGGAAGGAGAAAAAGCAGCTGCCCAAACAATTCATTAGATAACGTGTAATGCCACCGAGAGAAGAGATCTCCAAGTAGAAGACATATGACCTCCTGCTTGAGGATCCAACACGTATTGTAGTATAGAAATTATAACTTCCTCATTATCATCGGCCTTAGCACATCTGGGCGTGATATCATACTATTGGCTATCTCTAGTGGGTTTTCGGATCGAGTGTTTCATAAATTCCTATCCATTTCAGTAAATTATTATGTTTGTTATTTTTAAGCTTTTAAATTAATTCCCTTAAACTATTTAATTTGATTAAATTGTTCTTCAAAGAAAAATGCATTGACAACCAAAGTAATGAGAATAGCGAGGAGCGACAACAGAGTTTGCAAACTAACCGAAGACAATAATAAACAACTCAATTTCGTAACAATGAAAATAAACAATATGGAGAATAGAAATAAACCAAAATATTCACATTACAGTTCTAAACCCTCACCTCCCTTCAAGCAAATTATAACAACTGTGGGAGCAGATGTCACCATGAGGTGGGTTACGTGAGTCGCGGATGGTATAGACTCGGCTGGCTATAAAAAAATAATAGAGCTTGACAAAGTTTGGAAGTGCAAATTTCCTATAGAAAAAAAGGTATTTAAAGACTGCTATCTCACCTACGCCCAAACGGAATAACAAATAGGACAGATGGCACAGGGAAAACGAAACAGGGTGTAGAAGATGGGACTTCCTTCCACTATAAACCACACGGACAAACTACCGTCAACTACTCACAAATGTCGAGGTAATGAGCTGAAGGCTCATTTCCACGTTGCAAGCGAAGACGAAAGAGGGGAAGTCATTGCACCGACTTCATCAGCCCGATAAAAAACCCTCTTGAAAAAACGACCTGCTTGTAACAAAACATTCATTTAATGGACGATATAGAAAGGGAGTTGGGTGTATCACATGACTTCCAGAGACACACAATCGAGGCTTAAAAAATGGAAAGTAATTAGATAAATTAATGTTCGTTTAACATCGATAAATTAATGTAATGATAAAATAATTGTTCGATTCGAAGTGAGGAGCGATAAAAAACGACCAATGACGTAATAAGGAACCTGCACTTCGATGTTCTCTTTTCCTAAGATCTACAAAATTTGCTGTAATGAGTAAGTATATCTACGCTTACTGCTACCTTCTACATTTTCCATATTTCAAATACATCTACTTATTAACCCGCAAGCACAACAAAGGTGTTTGGCAGGGGGTGACTTACCGCATACATGAACTACAGTGAAGAAATTAAATTTATAGCACCGCGTGACTTAAATTCGCACTTAAGTCACGCTTTTCCGTGGCATAAGTAGCCACGGACAGTCATTATTACACGAGACTTCACTTAAGTCACGCACGAGTAATTTACTATTATTGATTATCAGAAGTATAATTAATTAAAAGCAAAGTTAAGTTCACAGTTCATGTTATATTTATGCATCTGAATATAAATTGAATCATAACGAACTTGAATTATAGCCAGATACTAAAACTGAATCTGTTACCTTTCTATCCTTAGACTCACTCCTTATCATCAGTCTACACAGCTTTATTAGTAATATCAGAATAATTGAATATTAACTTATGTGAACCACCATCTATTGTAGTACTATATTCACAGAGCAGAAGAGATTTATTTGAATTTACATCTATTGTATCTTGTAACTATCAGCCAATATATGGATTATTTAAAAAAAATGGTCGTCTTGGTTCAGGTGATATTCTTTGAATTCGATAAACGAAGTTTCGACGGTGGAACTCCAATTAATGGCTATTTTTATTTTGGTTCATTCAATTGGATACTATTAATTTGATCAAATGTTGATGGAATTGACGCTGGCTTATTTGTATCTTCTAACACATCTTAAATAAAAATTTGTAATTTTTACTTGTTTTTTTAATTCCGAAACTTGTTAGGAGATCGTGTTGCAATACATAGCTGAAATTATCTCATCAATTGCAAGACAATCTTCTACCACAAAAGCAAATACATAGCTCAAATTCTCCATAGAATAATACTCATAAAGCTCTAAAAAAACTGAAAACGAAGAGTAAACAACGGGAACTATGTATAGCTGATTGTAAATTTTTATTTAAAGTACTCATACTCATGACATTCTTATACCGCAGGGGACGGCGAATTGAAGCCACACGAGCTACAAATTAGTCTACGATACTCGCCATGTTATCGCCCGAGAGAAGAGAGGGCGCTAACTTCATGCCGTGTAGTAATGAAGTCACCAGTATAGTAATGTTCTACTCACCAACAAGCAACACACTAAAAGTATAGTACAAGTGCTAAAGAAACTACTTAAATGATCTATATAGAAATTATGTAAACGTGACACAAGAATCATGCAGGGGACATGCAAAACATGGTGTTAGCACTACTCGGCAGATTTAGAAAGCATATGAATTAATCAGCTACACTACATCTCAACGAACCTACTTCAATGTCTTAACGCAGCCATTATGATCTCTTTTCGATCGAGGGAAAAACGACATTTTAAACTTTTCTATTCTACAATCTATTTCCCTTATTTTATTCTCATGATCTAGTCTACCGTAGTATGTTGGAGTGTATAACTATGTGTAGCTGATTGTAAATTTTGATTAAAAACTGTGACCAACTATGTAAACGTGACACAAGAGTCATGCAAGGAACATGCAAAACACGGTGCTAGCACTACTCGGTAGATTGAGAAGCATGCATTAGGGGCCATATGAATTAATCAGCAACACAACCTCTCAACTAACTTACTTCAACGTCTTAACGCAGCCATTATGGTACGTATCGATCGCGGAAAAACTTAAAGAGTAAATCTTACTAATATATAAACATCTAGTGGTGTCTGTCTGTCTGTTACTCAATCACTCATAAACCACTGATTCGATTAAAACAAAATTTGGCAGGAAGATACTTGATATACCTGATTCACGCATAGGCTGTACAACAAGAGACTTGGGGCCCTAGAAGGCCCTCAAGGGGGCCCTTTCATCGCCAAAAATTGACCCTGGAAGATAATTCTTGCCTGTATTAGAAACACGTAAAATATACCTATATTGAATGTCTACAACAATCATGGGGTCATAAGTCACGCTGGGGCCCCAGAGGGCCCAAGGTTCCAAAAGAATGCTTTCTTAAAAGCCTCATAAGTATGGAACGAGTGAAACGATTTTGGCGAAATTTTCACACATGGAATCAGTAAAGATTTTTTTAAGTAAATTGGGACTATAAGGAAGGCCCCTGGGCCCCAGGAGCAGCATATTAGGCCGTCTGGTTTCTTATGTGTTTGAAAAACTCAAGTCTAAACATTTTGGTACAAGTGCAGAGGTTTCTCTTTCTGCATACTTGTATTAGTTCTACTAAAGATAGAAGGCTATAGTTTTCCCCATTAGATGATTAAAGATTTCAGTTTCTCATTATTTCATTCAATTTTCTTATACGAATAAAATTTCCCTACATATCGCGTTTTTAATGTCAAAATCATAAATTTTACTTCTGTCAACAATAGGATATTTCCTTGGTAACCGTGGAATTAGCATTAGCTTTAGAAGGGAAATGGGACCTTTACAATGGCGGCTGAGTTTTATATCTAGAGATAGGTATTACAGTGGAAATCTAGGCCGTATACTGAAATGTTGCTGATTACGATATTTTCAGGGATATTTTTTCCTAAAATTGGCAAAATTCATTTCAAGTGAACTAATTAAAGTTGTATCCATGTAAAACAGGAGAATGCCATGATGTTATATTAATGTGGAAAGCCTCTGGAATGCAAATGGCCTGTAGTTTAGTTTCCATTGTTACTGCAAAAGAATGCCGAAACTCGGTAAGCATAATATAATGCGGTTTTAATCTGCTGAATTAAAAAATAAAACTAAAATTATAGCTGATTTGCCTAGAAGAAAAATACACCTCATTAGTGACTCAAACCTACAACCTATATGCCCTGTCTTTCTTTCATCCCCCGTTTGAATCATACGCTTTAATTTCAGCAGCCAAAGGAAGCATGTAATAAATATTGCATTATAAATGGAGCAGTATTATACTTTAACACGGTTGAAGTTCAAATAAATTACATCTAAATATCTCTTTAAGTCTTTAACTTAAATTATTTTTTTGCACGGTATGTTTAAAACTCCATCACAACGAAAGACTGTTTTTGTGATTCAGAAAAAAAACTGCTGTGACAATATTATTTATTCTCAAAAATGGTCGATAAAACGTGCTAACTACAAGCTGTTAGTTTTTTTATGACATCTAGGTTTTAGTAATTTCTTATTTTTTAAATTATGTCTCTCTGGAGTCCATACACGGACAATTTCCTATGTGAAATAGCTGGTATATTTTGGCAAAAATCTTGGAAATTAGTTCGGTAAGGGGCTGATATTTTGGTATCTTCGGAAGAGTGAGATAGTATTCATTAAAATTAGACTGAATTCATTAAGTTCTAAGTAAAATGATGTTTCGCTCGAACTACCCCAAATCCCTAATTTTGAATTAACTTACGAGGTAATTTGGTAAACAAGGCAAACAGCAGAAACTTCCCATGGCAACGTTGCCACAATCATCACACTAGGTTGGCTCGGACCGCTATGTACTCGGACCAAGAATATATAGGCATTAAGGATTGTGATCTCGTTGCCAAAAATTGTTGTCTAGAATTCCGTAAACAAACAACTTTTTGGAAAGTGATGAAAGACGGAAGTTCAAATGTAAATACAGTCAACAAATTGTACATAAACACGTCTTACCGGTTTTACCATGAATATACATGGGTTTTACTTACAAGTAATCATAATGCAGAGGATAAAAAATGTAGTAATACACGCCGGACGTAACAATACACTTTTTAAATATCGTCCGGTCTACAGATATATTTAATTCCTCTCCAAATTTAATTACACAAATGAACAATTAACTTCTTAGCACTTCGTGAATTACGCTATACGGAAATTTAATAATAATGCGAGGTGACTTCATGAGTATTCCCAATGGCCATCATTGCAGTGTAGGTAAAAAGGAATGCACTTACAGTCGCCTTGAACAATTCTTTTTTTTCAATCAAAGTCTCCTGTTTTGTGTCCTCGTAGACGCATACCCTGTTTTGCAGCCTGGTACGAAGCAAGTTCTGTTTAAACAAGGCATTCTAAATTCTTTATTTAAGCCTAACGGGCTCAATGCATTTAAATTAGAATCAGAGTCTGGCAAACATCGTAGTCGGCACACGATGGGCGTTTCATAAACCTCTTACACATTTTCTGTAATAGATATTTCCTCTCTAGCATTTACAAAGTAACTTTTAGATCACAAAATTAGCAAGATATCATTCGAAGCATAAAGTAATTCTCCTCGATCGTTATTGAATATTCACCACAGTCTCACGTTAGCAACAAATAACTACCTCTATTTACAATAACAACTGAAAAGAATCTAATCGAAGTGGCGCCAAGGACTGGGTGAACTAAAAGTGGAAATTTAGGCAACACGTAGCCTAGGCAACAATTCCAAACATCCGAATCCATAATATATATTCATGACTCGGACAAAAAACCGGAATTCTATTCTTATAACCCGTGTACTAGTGTTATGCTATTAATGACCTAAGCTTTAAAAAAATACATTCGATGTGTCAATGTCTAACGCGTGTTATACAAGTTACCGAACAGAATCATTCGGGAGGGAAATGAGATTAAAAAGTACGTGAAGAGAGGCCATCGCACTGCCATTACGATAGAGTTATTTAGCGTGAGCATGCATTATTATACCCATGAATATACATGATTATACCCTACACCACTTCGTGGGTAGTGTATATTGATTTTGTCACAGCAGAAATGTAACGCATTGAAGGAGGCGTGGCAGGTATGGAAAAGTATATATATAGAAATGTTCAGCATCACCTTACGAATCCACCTAGCAATGTCCGTCTGCCTGTCTCTTCGCACGATAACTGCCGTGAAAATTCAGACATCGAGCTGAAATTGCGGTCATAACCCTCTCGTAGTCCACAGACCGCACAGTTCTACAATGGGTTGGATCGGACCTAAACTACGTTTTTTTTCTTTAATTGAAAGAGGTGTAGGGTAGTTAAGGTTCGAAAAGGCCGAAGACAATTACTTTACTAGTTTTAACAGTAAAATGTCTTCGTTAAATGATCGATGACCTAGTAATATGTTTACATCATTTGAAAATAGAGATCTTGCTTTACAATATATGTTTCAAACATGGTAGGTTATAGGGCTTGCCTAAAATAAAGTTTCCACCTTAAATAAAATCTGATTAAGAACACACATTCATATAAGCGACCGACGAAGCTGTATGTCCATGAATACAGGCGCCGAGGTAGGTACCTCAATAGACTGCTCTTTTAACTACTATTGGCAGGTAGATACATAACATTCACTACGTTTACCAATCGAACTCAGATCGATTTGCCCGGTTCAGCTCAGCATGGTAAACGCAACGGGCTAGTGGGATCGATATGAGAAGCGGGCTAACTCGGCCCGCCTTCTCTGCAAGTCTGAGATTTCAAATAGATATAAACCGATTCAAATCGATATTTCAATTGATTTCGCATTGAGAAACCAGGTGATCCGAGTCGGCTGGCTTAGAATGTTCAGATCGGTCCGAGTTCATATCGATCTGATTTCGATTGGTAAACGTAGTGATAGTTCTCCAAAGAGAATATTAAGACCAAGTTAAACGCGAAACATTCAGATGCACAATTTGGCGTGAATAAACTGCAAGAATGTGGGCACGGAATTTGAGCAGGAGCTACTTTCCCATCCGTCGTCCATGAAAATTGCGTAAATGTTCACAATCTCATCGCCTTACACGATGCAATTTTCAATGCACGCCCTTACATATCAGATTGTGAAAAAGCACCTATGTAACACGGCCTTTAGAAGCAGGGAGTGGCAGCTAACTGAAAAAAATTGCACCGCACATCTCTTGACTCGTTTGACTATTATTAATTACCACTCGCTTGGTACACCCCCAAACCAACAATAAATGGTTCTCACCGTCGTTGCAGAACTGATATTTCAAATGAAAAAGATCAAAATAAGTTGTCAATTTTTAGAACGATTCAACAAACCACTAACAGAAGCATTAATTGAGCAAGCCAAATGGTGCCTACGTACGGGGCAGCTATATCGACCGAGTGGTTTTTTCTGACGTCCATAGAAATTAAAGTTCTTTTTTCAGGTGGAATCAACCCGGTTTTATGATACAAATTTATCTTCCTTTGCTTGAAAACAAAACTCCACTCTTTCAGCAAAATCGGCAAAGGAAACAACACCTACCCATAAATTACCGCGCGAGACGCGTGGTAGATAATGCTGGAACCGAACTAAAAACCAGTTTCTACCACCCGGCAAAAAGAAAATATTATATTAAATTATAACAACCCGACAAATGCCCTCATCGATAGTAGTTTAAGTAGCACAAAGCATTAAACCCACTGAATCTCACGAATATCGGCGATTTTTTCCCCGCAGGACTTTTGAGAGGCCCCAATATTCCTTGAGTGTAACGAATACCAGCGACTTTTTAAAAATACTTAGAGAACTTTAATTGAGGATTTAATGACTAGATCTAATTTAAATTTAATTTAATCAAGTAACTTGCTTTAATTTCCATGCGCGATTTTGTTTTCAGCGGTCTCACGCTCAACACTTGGAGGTCATCAAGGTCTTGGAGTCATTATTTAGTAGGTAATGGTGTAATGGCATATGACTTCAGCAATCGAAACGTGGGTGGTTGTAATGAAATCCAGCATAGAAAGTGAGCAATATTATTTTCGACTCAATACACACGATACATGTCTATGGATTGACCCCTGATTCCCTGTCATTCGGCCAGTGCAATCTTTCATTAGGAGGAGGAAGTATGGGGCCATTCATTATTAGGGCCCCCGCGCACTGGCAACTTTAATCACCGGCAACCAAACAGTTTACTCACCCGTGAGTTGCCCGCCACCGCGCACTGGCGATTAAATAGTTGCCTCTCAGCTCAGTTTACAATGGATCTCGTGGAAGCTACTTGTGTCGTTGCGCTCATTCTGAGACAGCGAAAAAATAAGCAAAGGAACAAAAAGTTTTGGGTACAACCAATAATTAGTTCCAGACTTCTTGATGGGCAATTTTATAAGCTGTTTGATCGATTGAAAGAACATCCAAATAAGTTCTTTAATTATTTTAGAATGAGCATAGAAACTTTTGATCAACTGCTGGTTACCCTTGGACCTCGAATAACTTACCAAAATACATCATTACGACAGGCTGTAACACCTCAAGAAAGATTGGCAGTGACTCTAAGGTAAGGAAAATATTAATACCACTAATTGTTTCAATTATTTATTGCAAAAGAAATGGAAATACAACGTTTTTATTGCTTTATATTAGTAGTTATTGAAGTACTCCGAAAAGCGCTCCGAACAAGGGCCGTCAAGCAACTTAATAGTTGACAGTGCGCGGAGTTGGGCAAAAACCTATGTGGTTTATTCCTGCCGGCAACAGTTTACTCACCTTCGGAATAGGTTCGGACGCAATTATTTAGTTACGGAAACTAAAAAGTCGCCCGTGCGCGGGGCCACAGTCAATACCGTGTGTATCTTTGGAACTTCTTCAAAGTAACTAAATAGTTGCTTTGAAAAAGTTGCCAGTGCGCGGGGGCCCTTACGTAAGACGTGTTTGTGGGGTGGAGGGTTTGGGATCAACTTACATTGTCTTATGTACGGGGGAAGGGGGTCTGGAACCAATTTACGTATGATTTTTGTCTGTCTTGAAACATTGTATCGTTTCCGAATGAACTTTAGCAGTGACATGGAGTATCCACTCGTTACTGGCGTATTTTCCGTAATCTCACCGCTACACCAACGCTCCTATTCTGTCGCCTGACTGGAGAGCTACATTACCTCCATTCTCATTAACGTATATACGTATATGTACGACCGAGGGGGGGTTGGGAAAATCTTACAAGGTCTTACATAGGGGGAGGAGGGGTCCAAAATGGCATAAATCGTCTTACGTAATACTTGAACTATTACCTTCTCATGATTAGCAGCTAAATTCTAGAAACTCAGGGGGAGACAAAGGCACAAAAGCCGAGACTCGACGATGAATATGAAGTAAGGCGTGGGACTTTTCGGAAATTAGAAGTTTACACGTTTTCACCAAAATGGAAAACCGAAAAATCAGAAACAAGGGAAGAGAGACAAAAATTTTGGAATGACATTTTGCAATATTAATTAACTGTATATACCAACGTTTTGCAACTGCTCAACTCATCACGTTCCTTCAACTTCCTAAATTACGACTATTCCGTATAGAAGTAACCAACAGCAGTTTGTGAGTCGAACGCCTAACTACAGGAACCTCCAAAAACTACAAGAATCAAATAAAATGGAAATTCACGCATAGCTCTTGAGCGAGTAAACGATATGAAAGAATGGAAGAATCAAGGTAGCAGCTTTCAATAGAGAGATAATCATAACAGCGCTGTAAAGTACAGGGCCCACTTCCGGCTCCGATACTGCCAAGCATTAATGGCATGATAAAAATGAAGCCGAGGTCAATGGGCTCTTACTGACACCATCAGCCCTAATTTCTCCACTTAGGGCAGCAAGCTGTTGACGCACTCGATTATCATCCCATATTATTAAAGAAATGCAAAAAAAAAAACAAAAATTACACAGTTGCGATCACCTTTTCGCGAACAAACAAGCAAAAGCACTTGGTATATGCGACCGCGTGACCCGAAATTGCTTTGTTTTTCAACACCAGAGCATTTTCCATACGGCCTTTCCCACCGATTACTTTTTCGAATGAGAAGCAAATAGAACGAATCTGTTTTTTTAGAGCATAGTTCATTCCAATATCAATTACAGACATTTGCTCATTACAGAATGTCACGTCGTCTACCTATCCTTCCCTCACTTTCCTCATGTAAATAAGCAACCGTGGCCCTACAACATATGCGTAGCACTGAATAAAGAAAGCATGCAGCACAGTGAAATTGAGAATTCAATCCACGCCAATAACATTTAGTATAAAAAACAACACCTATCAATGGCTGAAATATCCTCCTGTTTTTTTAGGAGCGTCACGAGGTAAAAGAACTCGGAAGCTTAAAAGCGAGAAGAAAAAGGACATCAAGCTATTGATTTTCAATTGTGTCATCCATACGGTAGTTTCCTTTTTCTCAGGACAGTCGATAAACGAAAACATACAACTCTGCACTCGAACAAGAAGCTCAACCTTAAAAGTGAAACAATCGGCTCATTGTGACAATCCATGAATATCAAACGGAATGAGAAAATCGTTACCATGCATTCTACGTATGATATAAACGCACCATTCCCACACTGAAAAACTAATGAGGTCCATACATAATTTTGTTCCGCAATCTCCAAAGGTTCGTAAAAAACTACGATTGCATTATTTTATATTTGCATTTTTAAAAAAAACTGACGGCAAGTGACTCTCAATAGGCAGTCCACCCACTCATTCAGATTTTGAACTTGTACTAACAAGGGGAGACTAGCGTTCGGAATATGACTTCAATGGAATAAGTTGAAAATTAAAATAAAAAATCTTCCATCGTTCGGCGAGAACTGCGATTGAAAATAACTTGAAAACTAACGAAAATAATTGGAATCGAGACGAAAAAAGATTCCGCCAACGGGAACCGAATGTACGACCTTCAGCATATGGGGCGCCGTCCCTGACCACTGCACCACCTGATCACAGTCTAAATAAAGTCTCAGTTTATCTAGACTAAGACCTGGTTCTAGTGAAGGGGATGTGTTCTCTTGAGTTTATAATAGGCATGCAAAAAATAGCGAATGAAAAAAAATTATAACAGCAAAACTTAGGCTCATTCAACCAAACCACGACGTATTCCCAGCATCATTTGGCATTCCAAACAATATAAAAAATATGGCATTCAAAAAGGCGAAGCAAGGTACGTAGTCTCCCCTAATAAGTACCATAATTAATAATAATGACGCTATTCACTGACGATTGCGTGCTTGGTGGAGCTCTGAAATAAATAGTTTCAGCTGCCATATAAAGAAATAATTAGGAAAGTTTGAAAAAGGTCTGTTATGCAGGTAATGTTATAGTATACCTTGAATAAATATTATGTAAAGTATTATTTTAAATTAAACATATAAAATACAGATATATTGCATTTTAAAATAAATATTATAATAAAATTAATCGCAATTTTTTAATGCTCAAATACCACTTTAAAAAACTACTATAGTAGCAGTACATTTGTCATGCTGATGTTTCGTAATTATGTCCATAGAGGGTCAAAGTCTTTCCTTTTTACAATTCCCTTCACCCAACTCATTTGTAATTGGTGGTATCCTAACAGTCCCTGCCATGCGCCCATGCGGCGGCTGGCAGGATATCATGTAGATCTAGATGAAGACTTGTATCTTATTATTCAAATAACTTCCGTTGATAACAGCGAACAAACAAGTTTTCTCAATCAAATCATTCGTTATGCCCAAGGGGAATGCCCTCAGATGACTCAGCGCAGCATGCGAACGCTGTCTTCTCCATGAGCGTCTGAATCAACGACGGGTCTCAAGGATGTGTTCTTCTTGGCACAGAACTCACGGGTGTAAAAAAAAAGATGAGTGAAATAACGCAACCGCGTCGCTATACTATAATGCAAGGATCGACCGAGACCTAAGCCTCGAGGCTGGGACACAAACTACGATGACGTGCCAAGTGAGCTGGTAACGGAAGTACAAGAAAAGATGGCTGACGAGCGTAACCAACATGCACTAGAAGAACATGTACGTGAGAGGTGGGCAATTTCACCTCCTCCCGCACATGGAAAACCAATCAAAACCGCTCTCGGATATCGTTGAAGGGAGCCAGCTGTCGGAAGCCACGGTAAACATACGCACATCCCAACACAACATTATTCACCTCTGTCTTTTGCAGACACATATGATAATGAAATAATTCATTGATGCAGTACATACACTTTTTAGTGTGCAAGTAGCCTTGTGCATTAAATTATGAAAGGTGTGCGCACGCTGTAAGAGGTATATTACGATCTTCATTAGCGATAAATATACATCTTGAGAAGAAAGGTAATTGGGGACAATCTCACGCCTCGTATTTTTCCATGTTTCATAGGGTATTTTTTTATACAAGGCATAGGTTTTAGGGTATTTTGGCGGGCAATAAAAACCTCTACATATATAATTATAGCAATCGAGCATGTTGACACAATCATAACTTCATGGACAAATTTCGCTTCTAGACTTTCCAGGCGAGAAAGGGTTACTGTCAAGATATAGATAAATGACAATCGCTAGTTTCTATAGACTAGCTTAAATCGCTAGTTTAAATAGACTAGTTTCTGGACTAGTTTTTTTATTTCTAGACTAGTCCTCCCAAAATATGTAACTTGATTAGACGTATCCCAAACCTTCCAACCGGTACGAGCAATTAATCAGAAAACGTTGCGCACATTTGGAGATAACAAAAACATAAAAAAGAGTTCGAGAAATGAACATCGCTAGGGAACAAACACCAGAAATAAAAAGGCTAATGTCACAAAAGTCGAATCAAGCCACAGATGCCACATTTCTAGAACGCAGATGCGAGGAAAAAAGAATACTTGACAGCAGTCCGAGATTTCGGACAAAACTAAACGTCCATTCAATTCTTTCAATGTTGATTCGGACTAATGGTCATAGAAGTACTTGATAAGTTTAACTATATTATGTATATGATAATGTAAAAAGCTCATTCAGCACAATATAATAAGCCGCGTACACACTCGTAAACATTAGTACCGAATTCGTTCGCTGCGAATAATTTCGACGCACATTGAAAATTACTACGGCAAATATTTACACTGGGTACCGTGTGCCGGTGCTCAAGTCGGGTATAATAAGTCGGCTCAAATAGGATAGACAGACAAGCATTCTTGCAGCAGGAGCGTCCCCATCGAGAACCTGAATGAGGCGCAAATCCAAAGTTGTTCATCCAAAAACCGACTCTGTCCGGATTGTGTACGCTATGAGGAATAACAGCCTTGCGTGCGACGTCACATTCACATTTGCACATATTCTCACGCACGCACAAAAATTGATGCTGTGTGTCGTATTCGGTGCAAACTTTTGAAGGTGTGGACGCGACATTAGCTTGGATACAGAAGTCTATTCGGAGTCTGCGATGACTTAAATAGCCCACTTTGCAATAAAAATACACAGCAGTACATCTTATACCCAGCAGTATATTGTATATGGAAATTTATACCCAGCAGTATACTATATAAATAGGAAAGTTGGACCAATCTGTTCGATTGTTCAGTTCACAAAACAGGACGCAAGGTAGTACTCAAATTGTTGGAGCTTTAAAGGCAGAAGTACGATGGATAAAAAAACATCCTACAAGAATAAAACATTCAGGTAACAGCTACGCCCGAAATTTTGAAAGCAAGCACGATTTCGCGCAAACATACGTGCACTTTGAGAAAGTTCTTTCACGGTATTTATCAGACATGGACCAAGACAGCAGCTTGGACAAGCAAATCGACTTGATTTCAGTGGAGCACTGAGTGACGAACGATTGAGACTAAACTTAATCATGGAGGAGGAAAAACTACCGCGATTAGGGAAAGTGAGAATTTTGTCGAAAACTCTGTGACGAAGGTAGACACACCCCATGAGCTATACCCTTTAAGGACAACTTGGACACTAGAATGGATGGAGGGAATTTTCAAACACGTGAAAGACCACCGTAATGTAAAAAACGCCATCTCAAAACCACTTAAGGAGAAATAATGCGGTATTTTATGGTACAAGAGAACAGTGGAGACCAACAGCAGACAACTTTTTGAAATTGATTAGCACCGGCTTATGATGTTTTTCTAAGAGTATACAATCTCAAAAATCTATCCTCTATTTGCTGAAAAAAAGGAGATAGCATACAAAACAACTTACCCAATTCATCATACAAATTTAGACGAATCAAAGGTACCTCTAGCCCCATTTCAAGTCTCCAATTAAATATTATTCTACATTTCTGCCTCCGTTGACATTCAAAATGTTACACCTAAGTTACATCGGTGGCAAAAAAGGCTGGAGTTATACAATCATGACCTCTATCTGTTAAGGTACCATTTGGCCGATGGCTATCTATGCATAATGCTTCATAAGTATGAACGCTCATCCTCTTTCCTCAAAGCCCAAGATTCGTAACAATACAACGCCGTTTTCCACATCAAGGGTTTCACTTTCTTCGCAATCTCTTCTTCACGTAAAAATGAAGAATTCCTCACGTTATTAACTTTCTCTGGTTTAACGCAAAATGATAGGAGAGCACGAATACTTGACGAGTAAATTACAGTTGCCGTGATCGGTGAGGCGAGAAGGTTTACACGCGAATGAAGCGAAGCACTCCATACGCTCGAAGAGCTAATTAAACTTAGTAAGAATTACCGGTGGCGCAGCACAGGATAAGCACATACGGAGCGATAAGCTCTTTCAATATTCGGGTGAAATGAGCGAGGGCCGGAGGTTGGCAACTACGAGCACGGCCGTAACCACTACACACCGCACACTCCGGGAGAGGGCGCTGAGATGCCGACAGGGAAGAACTAATCATTCAATCATCTCGCCGTTACAGTCGATTGGGAAGCCGGCCCCGAGGAGAACAGAACGCTCTTGAGCTCGAGACAAAATAGTGACCGCAGCGGCACTGCACCCCGAATCCAGACAGTTGTCTCGAAAGGATGGGACATTGATAAGATGAAAATGCAGCTACGTTATATATTTGTGTAAATACTTTTGCTGCACTGCTTTTAATATTTGTGTAAGTACTTTTTTCTGATTACTTAACGGCCACAGCCGATGAATTCCATAAAATGATTAAAGATTGATATGAAAAATTTAAGGCTGTGGGTAGGAAATCGCACTCATTTTAATTTGCCCAGATGGCCTAATTCTAACTCTAGCGTCAGCGTTTAAGGCGGCTCTGTCCGAACCATGAGAGTCAAAACAAATACTTAATCGCCTTTTTATTTCTGGTTTAAAAATCCTTCTTCCACTGATGAAATTGGTTACCTTTCGAAAACAAAAAATAAAGTACAAAATATGAAGATTTTTCAACGAATATATTTTTAATGACCACATTTGTCTAGAAGCCTACTGCAGCGCCATGGCGCCATTTTCATGGAACTACCACACTTTGGCTTCAATTACGGCAGTAATTCGCTAATAACTTTTTAAAAACATGCGGTAACACAGCTATAATTCATTTTTGCTCAATTTCCCGGAACATTTCGTTTCAAATAAACAGTTAAAATGAAAAGCTTGGATGTTCTTTAGCGTTCAAATCGCTGTTTTCCTGCTGTAATCTGAGCAATCTCCGTAAGACCCCATGTTAAAATCTTCACTTTCAAGGCAGAATTACAGTAAAACTAGCCCGGATACTCTTTTTTTTGTTCACGTCAGTTTATAAAACTCAACTCAAAGATGCGATATTTAAGTTTTCAGAATTTTTGGAATAAATTACCCCGAGGCCAGACCCTTCTTAACAGCCAAAGCCTAAATCACGCAACGCAGTGAATGTAGAAAAGCTCATCCTATCACAACTACTGTTTTCAGGCTAACTACTATACTCCATAAATAGCTGTAAGTAAAAGTCATAGCGCAATCGCAGTTATCCTTTCTTCTATCTTATGAGCGTGTTCCCTCTGGAAACGACGTTTATTCAACCTGGAAGTAAGGGAGGGAGAAAATATTCGATGAGTGGGTCATTTTATACTGCGGACTGAGAGTGATGAGCTGATGGCAAGAGAGTTCTGTTTATCGGAATATAATATTTTAAATTATTTTCTTTCCTACTCCACGCTTAATCCCATCCACCCTAATACCAGTACATATATTAGGCGACAGCGTTAATCAAGCATTACATTATGAAGCGTTGGAAGCTGAAAAAGACTGGGGAGCGTCAGGTGCGGTTAATTAAGAAAATGCCTCCTAATTAGACCTGGTCGCACCGACTTCACTCCCAGCTGTCCCCAAAACAAGGGCATCTCCCAGAGTCGCGATTGCTCTGCCCATTAGCATATCTTCTGCGTCGTCATTTGGAAGAACCATCTGGAGAAGTCTTGAAGGGAACCTCCGGTCGCGATGAGGATGATCACGCACCCGCGCTACAACCCGAGCTCCGGCAACGCAGAACCATATTCTCATACAACATACAAAATACCTTATGAGAACCTCTAGCTCCCCAAAATCATGTTTTACCGACACATTTCATTTATTTCATTTATTGTTTATTTGACATTAAGAAGAATACACTGCAATAGTCATCGATAAAAGTATAAAATAGAAAACACACAGAAAACAGGAAATGAAAATTTGAGGTCAGAGTTATCCCTCAATGAGTCAAGGCATCACAAAATTTCGCATTATCGAATGCATTGCTTTAAAAATATTATTTTCACAGATTCATCGGCAATAAAATAATAAGGCGCAAAATACGCAGATTGTCCGATGAATATATTCTCAATGGGCACTTTTCTCTATCAGCCGACTGAGATGCAATTTCCATTGCAATGGATCATTATGACTTCAGCATTAATAGTAATTAGCAAATAACTAGTAAATTATAACAAGTAGGTGCCTTAATTGCATAACCATTCGATTCCATGGGAGAATCCGCTTCTCATAAATAGTGTTCGTGAAAATGGCATCCATAGTGGACAAAAAATTTCTATTTTCCCATGTTCCAAACATTCTAGTTTACACCATGTATTTCTGAGTTTTATCTGCGAAATAAAGGCGTGGAAAGGTATGGTTCTTCCACTATTCGAACAGTAGACAATTTTCTATAAGTTGACACATTAGAAATAAAAATTACATTGTTTCGTCGAGTATCGAGGGGCATTCAAGCTCTAATAGACCGGTTAGAAAAGCAGTGCGGGAAATAAGGGACGGAATTAAATCATAATAAAACCAAAGTAATAAGAATGTCTGAGACAATTTAATATCTTGGACATTACGCAAGAAGACAAGAGACATAGAAACAAGTACATTTGGAGGAGAATAGCGCAAGAGAATGAAGCGTCCTGTAAGAAAAGGGAGCTGATGAAGGATATAAAGATAAGGATATTTGGTAAGGATACAAATCAGAGGCTGGTGAAGAGCTTGATATTGAATGCCGCGTTGCATTGAGCATAAATTAGACTCTTAGAACAGAGGACGAGAGTAGGCTGCAGACGACCGAGAGGTGATTGTGGAGGAGGATGGAGAAGGTGCGAAGGTGAAGGTGAGAAGGAAGAACCGAAAGTAAGACAATGAGGAAGTGCTTGATGTGGTGGTTGAGGAGAGGAAACTTCTCCATGAGATTAGGACGAGGCAAGGTAGGTGGCTAGAGGAGATAACGAGGATTACTTAAGGAAAAGGGAGGATGTTGGTTAAGAGGGGAATGGGAAGAAATAAAATGGGTTCTTTGGACGGGATGAAGAAGGTTAGGAAGTATGCTGGGTTAAAAAAAAGGGTGAATATCCGCTTGCGTCACAGCCCTTTCAAAAATTTCTTTCGAGAAAGTGGTGCATTTCAGGGTAATGACAGAGACATACAATCCTTCTTTAAGAACTACAATATCAGACAAGTTTTAGAGGAAAACTGTGAAAACACAGGTTTTCGAGATATTTAATTATTTTATATTAGGAGTCTTAAAAACAGGAGAGCGTGTATGAAGCAGTGTATGGGGGTAAATGAAGCAAAAGAGGTTTGCAAGGATAGGTCTGTATGGAGGAAATTATTGAAGCAGAGTTAGGTGTACAAATATGTATTTAGGAGTGAAACTTAGTGACTGCCTACCCCGAAAGGGAAAGGCGTGATTGGTAGGTTATGTATGTACCTTAGAAAATGTCCAATTTTCGTCATTTTTTCCATCTTTTTCGAAGCCATTTTCCCAGTTTCCCCGAAGCTCCGGCAGAGAGATCTCACAAATTTCATCTCTGTATTATACCAGTTATTTCCCCAGTCAATAGGGTTACGGGCCTGCGGAGTGAAACAGGGGTGCTGGGGTGGGACGGAACGCGGTCCATAAATGGCGATTTTCGATACTGAGAAAGGCATTTATAGGAATTTATGAAACCGTTATCGTGATTTTTGGAAAGTTGAAATGGAAGAAAAGGACATTTTGGAGAGTTCATGAAGTTTTAAATTCATGTTTTTACGAGTACCAGCTACGAATACATAAGTAAAATATGCCCTTCATTTCACGAAAGCGAAGTGTGACGCAAGCGGAGATTTACCAAAAGAAATACTTGTAGACAGGGCCCTGCACATGTTCAACTCCTAAGGATTCATACTAACTTCCATTTAAACCTTACCTTAACCGGTATATCAACTAATAATAATAACAAGGGTAATTTTACGGAGGAATCACCTTAATGTCGCACATTGTTTGGCGGCCGTTGTTCGTTGCGGAGCATCTTTCGGTGGCCTAATTTCGCGACGCGTAACGACAGTTTGGAAAACCTGGGAAAATCACAGGGTAAGAGATCCTCCTGCACCACTGTGTACTCACCGGAATCGTAGGGGCTTCCCATCCCGTGGAGACGATGGGGGAGGGATTACTGGCGGATGGCTGCTCGGTGGGCTTACCCCAGCCGAAGGCGTGGGGGGTCAAGCGGGTTAAAACCAGAGGACACGCGTTAGCGGAGCTGCTGTAGGAGGAGGCGGCGTTCCGTGTCATGTGCACGGCCTCCACTCGGCCGGGAACCGTGGACCAAGCCGGCGGTCCCGAACGAACACACGCCCTGCAAAGAACAAGAATTACAATGAAACAACACGATCGGGCAAAGGAACGAAAAACTCTCCTCACGCCCATGAATAAAACATGACACTACAGGCAGCAGAGAGATATGAGTCGAATCCCAACGGAGTATTAATATGTGTGATTCAATTTGTGTTCAATGAACTGATCGGTTGGTCTTTGAAGACGTCCTGCCGACGTTCACTCCAGAGTAGGAGCACCTTTAGTCAGCAAACGATAAAAACAACATGCTTCATAAAACAATAGCTGATACAGCAAAATATGTACCTGGTTGTCATTAAAATTCGTAGAACCACTATATGAATCGAACGATATGAATCAGCGAGCGATATGAATCGAACCCCAACGGAGTGCGAATTTCCACAGAGAAAAATTCGCACATGTGTGCATTGCGGGTGACTCCGTAAAAGTGGAATTCCGTGTCTAGTCCCGGATAGCTTGAAATTTGTCAAACGGAGTATTAATATGTGTGATTCGATTCGTGCTCAATGAATTAATCGGTTGGTCTTTGAAGAGGTGCTGCCGAGATTCAGTCCAGACCGTCTGCGTTGCTTGCGTTCCTTTGCCCGACTGACCTTTAGTCAGCAAACGATAAAAACAACATGCTTCATCAAACAGTTCCTGATCCAGCAAAATAAATATGTACCTGGTTGTGCTGCAAATTCGTAGAACCACGAGTCGCAATTTACCTCTAAATTAATGAGAGGGCAATACGAAGTCAGTATCCTACGTAGGTCGATAATTTTCCCGGAAAACACAACTTGACATTGCCCTTGAGATGGCTCGCAGGGTGCGTCGATATACTTATTTCGCACTAAACCCATGTAGGCTCATCATTTCTTCCGTCCAAAACATTAATTCTTACTTTTTTATAAATTTGTCATTTAGTCCTATCATTTATCACTACGTTTACCAATCGATCTCAGATCGATCTGACCGGATCAGCTCGGTATGGTAAACGAAACGGGCTAGTGGGATCTATCTGAACCAGTGGGTCTGTGGCGCTCCTCGTTATTATTCAGGTAGTCATTGGGAAACAAAATAATGTTATTATTCAAGGCGTGTGCTGTAACGAGTTGTAATAATTAAGAAAAGTGCAGTAATGGCGAGTGATGTGACATTGATGAAATCGTAGCGCATCGCAATTCTTCAACCAATTGGGCAATTTTGTTCACTCGGAATATGACTCATTATTTCCAACTCTGCACTTATTTACATACAGAGTCAATCATGCTTCAACTGATTGATTCCATTCTTCAATATTGATATTTTCAGTCCGTGTTGGTAAACGAGACGATCTGAGTCGGCTCGCTAGGAAGATCGGTCAGAGTCCATGTCGATCTGAGATCGAATGGTAAACGTAGTGTATGAGATTCACAACCTCCCACTTCCACAATTTCCCCGTATCCTTCCCTCCATCACCCTAAACAACAAGACTTTCCCTTTAACCTCTCCCTTCATCTATTTTGACAGCCTCCTCCGAATCTCTGCAAGAACCTTAATTTCCTCATCCACCCACCTCGGGCGCCTCCTCGTTTGTATTCCCTGCAGACCCCCCACACCCTCATCATTTGTCTCTACACACACATACCTTAAAAGCTTCCAATCTTGTCAGCTGATATCAAGAGAACTACGGTGCAGCCCTTAAGCGGTGAATGAGCTCGGTGCAAGCACTGACTAAAGGGAATAGGGCCAAGGGCAACGGAATTGAATTAGGAAATTTTCAAGGCGTCGACTTCACCAATGATCAAACTATATTATGCATTAGGATAGCATCGTGTTCCCAAAAAAAACCAGAGACATAATTTATAAGTGGTTTGGGTTTTTAAGACACAGGTCCTCTGCGATTGTTCTCCACGTTTAACCACTTTGCTGGGGCAACAGGTTCCCAGGCGTTTCCGTAAGCCTCTATCAGCCAATTAAGTGAAGACGTATACATAGCTATTTTATTTATTTACTGTAACTGTAATTTTAATATTGCTCATGGTTTATACGCAACAGTAAAACCTAAAAACGGCTGATAAGATAAATTAATTCTTGGGTGTTCACCTGCCATAATAGCTTTCAGAACAGTAACAACTGTAGTCATGAGCAGTCTTCCCGAGTCTTATTGCTCGGTTGAAAGTTCCAGGCATTTCATTGCGTAGAACGGCAGTATGGGGAGGGGAAAATCCCTATGGAGGACTATTAAGAGGGTACTTCCAACTATTAAGAATGACGACGATCAACCACATCCCCTTCTAGCTGAAATCCGTCCACATAGAATTCTCTAGACAGAAAATGGGTTTCTGTTCAAGAGCCAGGGACTTCCAACCAAGCTATACATAAATCATCTGTTGGAGTCAGATGCGCTGTGATTTGTTCGTCATCTTTCAATTCCCAGGCACTGGATATCGAGTAGTCGTTTTCCCTGTATAAGTTATGGGTATTGTGGTTGATTTCCAACATTTCAATATCGCTGCGGAAGTCTTCACAAGGAAACGGTTAGGGTTTCCTCCTCTATCTAATACTTGCAGTCTGACTGCCATTTTCCGGTTGGCAAACGCCCTACGAGTAGCGGACGACACTACTGATAAAAATCCTCCCGTCCAATTTTTTGTTTTATATAATTTCCAACAGGCAATGGTACTAGTTTTCCCTTATTCCATCCTTGACCACAAGTATTCAAGTAGTATTAATATCTCTTTACTATGATTTTTGTAACAAAGGAATAACACAGCACTTGAAGTCAACCATAAAAGTTCATTACATGCTTCACTTAAGGATAAAAGTTCTACTTCTAGATTAGAACGTTCAATAATTGTCTGCTTTATAATATTCCAGCCATATGAACTATTTGCTGGAATATTTGTCCTATTAGCCAGAATATTTAGCTAGTAGAATAATTAGTCCAATTAGGAACATTAGTAAGCACACAATTATTGCACTTCTAATCTAGAAGTAGAACTTATATCCTTAAGTGAAGCATGCAATGAACATTTACGGTTGACTTCCACATGCTTCCTATGCACCCATATGCTCACCTTCAAAGTCGTAATCACAACAGGGTGGTGCATGCGACACTTGACTACGCTCAAGGGATATCGATTTTTCTCAACTGCTCCCCGCTCTTTTCATAACTAGGATAGTATTGCCACGTGATATTTCAACGAATACACAAACATTATGTAACAGAACATCAAAAGATCTGGACTTAAATATGACCATTGAATGCATTGGTTTGCAACGCTGGGCGACATAGTAATGTGACATACGTGCATAAAATATTCCACGCATATGAGTCAAATGTAAACTAAATATTTGGTACCAGAAGAATGAGTGCCTGAAAAAATACCATTATTTACCACGTTTCCACCAACCAACTCCAACATACTACGCTAGATCAGATCATGAGAATAAACTAATGGAAATATATTGTATAACAGAAAGGTTTAAAATGTCGTTTTTCCCACGATCGATAACAGACCATAAAGGCTGCGCTGAGACTCTAAAGTAGGTTAGTTGACAGGCAGGCTAGCTGATTAATTCATATACCACCTAATACATATTCTAAATCTGCCGAGTAGTGCTAACACCATGTTTTACATGTCCCCTGCATGACTCTTGAGTCACATTTGCATAGTTACATTATATTTATTATTTTAGTAGTTGCTATATCATTTGTAGCATACCCATTGTGTGATGTATGTTGATGCAAGTTAATTTAATCACATTAGTACATGCTGGTGATAAGTCATCCCCTGCCAAACACCCTCGTTTTGGCTTGCATGGTAATAAGTAAGGGTAGGTGTTTCACTTCCCAGGGTGACTCTATAATGTCCTATCGAAATTGTTTTTTTTTCAACATTACCATCTATAAACGACTAATAAGATAAATTAATTGTTGGGCGTTCACCTGCCATAATAGCTACCAGAACAGTAACAACTGCAGTCATGAGCAGTCTTCCCGAGTATTTTTTTTATATTTGGGTTATATTAAATATAGAAAAAGGCTGGGATGAAAGGTAAGTCAAACTATAATTAAAAGTTTCAGTTATCACTTTGTGCACTTCAGCTTTTTTATAAAGAACACCTAGTTTACAGATGATAATTTATAGCCACAATTTCAACAAAAGAACGTCTTTTTAATTTTTTTAATTTTTTTAAAACTTTTTAATTTTTAATTTAAAATTTTTAAAACAACCTTAACTGCGATTGAAACGGCGAAATTTTATCTCCAACATGGACGACAATACACTATCGTATGAAAATACTGATAATTCTCTTTCCGAAAAGGCAAGTTTCGCTTTTACACACGAAAGCGGAAATAGGAATTTTCCAAGCCTGTTTCCGCGAGTTGTGTAAGGGACATTCCAAGGGCGGATCCCGGTCTTCTGATTATACTCGAGCACTATCATTGAAAGGCAGAGCACAATATTAGCAATGGGTTAGCGACATCTTCACTGGTTCAGCACCAACGGACACTTTGCTTGATTCCCACGAGATGAGAAACGCCAATATAGGAGTCCTCAACATCCCTCATTTTCAGCGGGAATATTAGTATATGGTAATCACAGGATTTCTATAATATATAATAATGAACATAAGAAGTTTCGAGGAGGAAGATCCATTTTTTAACGAGACTGTATTGCATTGCGAGGTAATTGTTGGCATATGTAATTTTTATTCGACTGCTCCTTCAAACATCCTGAGGATGACGATCTACTTCAACCCGATTGATATAGTTTAGAGATATTTAACAACAGAAAAAAAATATTATGTTGACCACATGTTTACCATAGATTTACACATCCTTGACAAAACTGAATAGCTCTCAAGTAATAATGAGGATTTACCGAGACAGCGGAGTAAAAAATATGATGCGCCTTATCAAATATTCGCTGAAGTAATGATTTCACCATTAGAATTGAAACAGTACAACATTCCACCCCAATCAACACACAAAAATTCCTTTTCCTTTCTAAATAACGAGCCTGATCAAATATCCACCGAAGTAGTGACTTAACGATTAGAATTGAAACCGTAAGATGAGTCCGTGAAGAATTTCATACGGAACAAACTTGGTCAATTTTGCAAAATGACCCCTGCCATAAGAAAATCTTGGAACATCAATAATCCCCGGATTATTCAATGAAAAATCTATATCAATAAGTTTCCCAAGTTTTCACAGAAATGAGGTCATATAGGTCAAACACTACCTGTGGTGGTGGTGTGACCTGAAAATTACAGAACATCGAAAATAAATTACTTCATAAAGGAAACTCTTGGATTTCTCCTATAACTGAAGATTCTCATTGCTTCCCAAATACGGAAATGAAGTCCGTAGAAATTGCCACGAGAAAAAATCGTTCTGGTCCGGGAATAGGAACCACGGACCTTTGGCTTGCCGGGACAATGCGTAGACCACTACGATAACGAGGCTTCCTGATTTTCGCGGCAATTTAGGCGGAAAATAGTGAACCAAATCTAAAGCTCTTACGATCCATCAAGAACGTTAAGGCACCGGAGTAGTGCCGACGTATTGGCGAGAGCAATGAAAATCTTCACGGCATGTCGAGCGCTGGCACAGGAAACAACCACATGCATTGTGACTTCTTTGAAGTCCTCCACTAGGTAGCATAGTGGCCTGCGCATTGGTCCGGCAAGCCAATGATCCGAGGTTCGACTCGTGGTCCAGGTCAACGTAATGAATTAGAGACCGCTAGGTTCAACTGAGTCCAAATCTGCAAATTTTTCCAATTTTTATTACTCGGTATAATTAATTAATTTTATCGGAAGTTAAAAAAACCTAATACCCAATACTTTCCCTGGTCTTTACGGACCAATAATGCCAGCAAAGATCTTTTTACTTCGTAAGTAGATCAGGCCTCAGCAGAAAACTACTCTCTCTTCGTCTCAGGTTACTCGCAAACCACAGTCATGGTACAATTATGGCAATGGAGAAGGAACCCTCTAAACTCAAATATAACTCTGATCTACATTGGCCTAATTCTCAGTTTTCACAAAGGCAAATTTTCTGATTTTACTCAGTTTCCCTATCTGAGGCTTCCCGTTCGCTCGCCGCAAAGGGCAAGGAAATGCAAACAAAATTTACCAAAGACGTCTAGAATCTAAGAGCATTTCGAACGAGTACATGCAGACACAAGCACAAATTCCCACATAGCTGCAGTTTTATACGGCATCCATTCGTCCCTTTTTTTGCAAAAAGTACCAAATTAAGCTACCAATTTACGCGACACATGTGCTAAGATACGTCAACCTAAAATATGGCGTATTTATACGACAAGTCTACAGGGTCTAGAAACGAGAAAGAAGGGAATCGGGTAGGTTGGGGATGGAGTACCACCATATCATCCCGAGGTCTCCGATCCAAATCGAGAACTTTACGGATGTTTTTCAATGGGATTCTGATCCCGAATTGGATCTACGTGGACAGCACTAAAAAGGCATAAGTCTGTCCGTCGGATGAAAATTAAATCAGCGAAACTAGGGACGTTATACTGTAGGACCAATCGTTAAAAGTACGCTAATAAACCGACGCCGGATTCCTTGTCACCTTTCTCCACTACCGCGCTATTCCTTACATTATCCCAGAGGATTAACCCAATCACAATGACATACGCATTATTCTGTATTTTCTGTATCGTATATTTTTCTGTATTTTGGAGAAATAAACATTATGGAAAAATATTATATAATTTCAGATGCCGGCCACCAGCCGAAATAACCAAGGGGCATGTTTCATTCTGAGAGTACGCTGCTGCTCAACCAAGTAATCCTCATCAATGAATGTACATGTAACGAAAATGTACTCTTTTTGGGTACGACAGTGGTGCCAGAAATACTAAAAAGAGCTTCGAGGATTAAATAGACTCCAATGAATACAGATCATAGCAAATTTGCCAGGGAGTCCCAGTTAAAAGCTCTATAACACAATAAAACTTCGACTTCAGGCCAGTGACGTAGGTTGGGAAGGGCCTGGAGACCCCTCCCCAAAATATTTGAATCCACGTAAGTTAAGGGTATGAAAGGAAATAGTAATATATTTGCATCTTTTGAATAAGAATATCAATTAGATTTATTCTATAGTCCGAACATTTTTAGTAATTTTTTTTTAATTTTCCATCATAAAAACCGTGATTAACTTACTCTTCAGTAAGGTATGCAGCGCAATAAAAAAGGCTGTTACACTGCTGTCCCAAGTAGTCTTAATAGCCTAAAAACACATTCATACTCCTTATTTTCATAAATGTTCACCGACGTCCAAAACTAAGTTAGGTCTAAGACACTGCTTCATTAACTACAGCGTAAATGATGAAACTCCGGAAAGAAATTGACAGAGCGGATAATTATGACGACTTAAAATTCTTGCTTATTTTGAATTCACACTCTTATCGATCTTAGAGCGTTCTTCCACATTCCCACATCACCGGAAATTCCTCGAAATGGTTTTAGAGCGTATATTTCATGAATTATCAACTGAAAATGCAACAACAGCAACGAACATAACGAAACGAAATAAGCGAGCACCAGGCTTTGCATAAAAGCTTCTCCATTCAACGACCTTAACGATACTGATTTTTTCAGTCGCAGCAGCCATTGGCCATTAAAACATGAATGCCCGGCCCTCTAACGCAATGTGTAATTTGAATGCACGAGATATCCATTATAAGCTCACCTGAGGCTTTTTGCGACGGGAATTACTGTAGCTGAGCACATCCGCTAGAGCCCACGAATAGCAACGGTAGGTAATTTACTGGGAGACTATATGACTCACCTTTCAGAGGATACACGCGCCTAGGTAAAACGTGGAAATAAATGAAGAAAGGTGTTATTGTCCCACAACGGCACTGCGCAACACCACTGTGCGACTTGTTTAAAAAAAGTCCCATTCCAGAGCTGTTGTTGATGAATGATGAATCAACACTTGTCGATGTCAGTCGAGATTACAGGTGTTTCTGGCGGTACGACACGTAACTACGTTTTCACGTAAAAATACCAGCGTTACCGTTCGGTTATCGTTCTATGTTGATACTCGCACCGAAAAAGATATTTCAAAATTGTTGGTGTATTGGTTTGTTGCCAAGTACCAATGGCGCAGTTTCTTGACACTTTTCTAACTTTGGAAATGAAGATGAAGAAGAATGAATGAATGAATTTATTGCTCTAATTATAAAAGTGGAAATAAAAACTTTGGCAACATACAATATACGAAAGGAGCTTTAGGTAGCTTCAATCGCACAGTATAAGCGTCTTTCACACCAACTTCCAATGATTCAATAGCGTATTTTTTTAATTCTCACAAAGAATAACGCTCCCCTCGCTGAATTTGTCTCAAGGGTCTTGAATTTCTTGGTAAATCGTTTTCCAACACGATTATGTTTAGCGACTGTATCTCATGAAAATTATCAACTATTTGGTCCACCAGTCCATGGCTCTTTTGATGCATGTTCCCCGTAGATGCCTACCACACTATGGAAATTTATCTGCAAGGCTAAAGTTGGATTTTTGCTCTCATAGGTTAAGCTAATAGGCAAACACCACAACAGCCTATATGGCAGTAAAACGGCCAAGAAAAAAAAACGAGTTCGCAGGCAACTTCTACAGTCAGTAATTGACAAGAGAGGTGAAAGACTATTGTCATTTATATGAGCTATTGCCGTTGATAATTTTTATGACAGGGACGTCATAATGAAAACAAGGAAATCATGGTATGAAAGAATTCCAAACGAAACCTATAGATGGAGAAAATCAATTGATATCTCTGATTTAGATTATCCTAAAATCGAGGAGTGACTTGACTGTCAACTCGATGGGGAAGCAATAGTCCAGAGGAAGCCGGATTCTTGTCCATTACATCCCATGAGAGCATTAAAAAATGGTGCGGCATTAAGTGCGCCAAGACGAGGCGACTGATATTAGCCTCATTAATGACTCCTTCATAAGTACTATGACCTCGTATTACGGGAAATTATCGGAAAATAAACTCAACTGTTGGCCGCCTTCTTCAAACAACAACCAACCACATTGACTTACCTTAATCATGTCGTAATTCTGCGAGGAAACCAATCACAATTAATGAGGAGTTAAAACATTTTTTGGCGATCTCTAAAGCCATAAATTTTTCACCTTTTAGGGAGCGATACCTATTCCATCCTTTCATTTGGCTTAAGCTAAAACTCAAAACATTAGGCAAGGTCCATCGACAGTCCTACCCAAGATACTCTCGACCAGGGGGAGTTCACTCTCACCTTTGTTCCACAAAGCTATTTAGCTTTCCATAAGCTTATTCCAAGGTTAAATATTGTTATATATTTTCCAACTTTAAATCCCTTTTCAATTATTCTTAATATGCTAGGTGAACGGAAGTGATCGAATTAATTCGAAATATACAGCAATAGAGATAAGGCTACGAGCTGTAAAACATTTAATTACTAAGAAACCAAATCGGTAACAAGCAAGTTTTTCCACTTCTACATATTACTAATAAGTACATGTATGCAAAGTCTCACGCAAATCTGTACTTAAACGTAAAAACCCACCACCTTAATTGGGTGAGATCAGGGCAGGATGGCGCGGTTAATACAACGGTTCCATCCTCCATCAAACTGTTCAATCGGTTATTCAAACTGTCTAAATCCCCATGGTTCTTAACTGAACTACTTAGTTCGGCTTCTCAAGCGGGTTGCGAACACAGCAATGGAGCTTTGTTCGGATCGCATGCATTGCCGTGACACGTGCCGCTAACACTTTCCCGCCCACTCATGTTAAATGCATTCAGGAGCAGGATGAGGCAGAGCCACCTACAATACATTATTCAAGGTGGCTCTGGTTGAAGTAGTTTACGGGCAGGTGGATTGTTACTTTCCGCGAGACTGGGGGGGGGGATGGAATACCTTATGACCACCATTTTTCCTACATTATCAGGTATTACGGCACCTGCACCACCTTTTAATCCGCCACTGAATGCATTTATATTGGCAGCGTCACCAATGATCATTCTTGGAGGCTTTGCTATATAATGCGCCGCCCACCGCCTCTATGTCGACCCCTTCCACAGGGGCCTTCCCCTCGTTTCGCTCCGTGCAGGCGACCACCATCAAGTTCCGCCACCACAGCAATCATTACGATGACCCGCTTCCCTCATAGCCTCACTTCCACCACAGCCGTAAACATCCTATTACCTATTCGTAATCCGTATACACTTCCCGTAACTCCTCCATCCCTAGTCTTATGTAAAACCGTTTCATCGTTCCTTTAACATCAATGCTCTAATATTCTTGTTTTCACAGAAAAATTATTTTCCCAGTGTTCTCACTCTCGCACAGGCTCTAAGATAAATTTCCTGGAGGTAGAAAATAAAATGTAGCGGCAGAGCCTCTTGTCAAATCCCTGAGAGAACATAGGAGGGAAACCAAAGTGGGTGACCAGAATGTACCAAGAAGAATGGGAGACGAATAGGACTCATTCAAAAGAATGGCATTTCACTGCAGACTACAATGGACGGAGTCGCACATTGGAAAAGGAATAATGCAGCTCACGGATTAAGGAGAAGACTTAATGGATATGAAAGCTTAAAGAAATAAATAAATTCGGAAAGGCAATTAGAAGGCCAATTGGGACACAACTAGCCAATCCAAGAATTTTCATGGTAACCGTTGCTCCCATCATTTTAGACTAGTATCTCACTCAGTATATCTCCAGTTGAAATAAATTACACCCCCCACAAAGTCCCAAGTGCCTCGTCTTTGAAAGTCTATATTCCTCTATTCAAGGTTATAATTCAAATTAGAAACATACCAGGATGAGTTTTTCTTTCTCGTGCCGGTATCTCATTGCGTAAGCGGCTCTCCTCTGAACGTATGACATATTCTTTCAGTATTTTTCTCCTAATACGACAAAATTCTTGCCGCTTATCAAAACTTCACCGCCACCTCCTCAAAATATAACCACAGGAAAGCTGAAAACACGCTCCAATGAGCTAGATTAAATAGGAATGACTTCACCTAAGTATATTCATAAGGGTTGTAGAGAATCCACGACTGCGAGATCACACGCTAATTACGATCTTTTTTTATAATAGACTAGCGAAAGGTTCCCGTCGAAACTCAACGGGTGTGAAAAACGCTGAATTTATTATATACGAAAGCCACAAAACCTGAAGAATACGGAGCGGTCTTCTTTGAGTCGTCTTCTGAGTGAATGAACATAATCGCTTCCCTGTTGTACATACATATACTTGCATTCAATGACTTATTTCAGTAGCAATATTCATTTCTGATATGGGCGTTGAGTATCTTCAAACAGGATTGGAGAGTAGGAGTACAATCCAGCGGTTGAAAATGTCAAACGGATCATTTGCAGCAGCAGCCATGTTTATTTGATCAAGTAATCCTCCGTGACCTGGACTGCATCTTAGGCGTAAAGGGTAGCCATAATCATTGGTTTCGGATTTTAAATCAAAAATATATGTTGATTCTTGGGGCAATTGTCGATTTTTATGCATGGATGGCGTTCATTGCGCCGAGTACCCCGTTCTTCTTTCGGGTAAGATGAACGTAGTGACGTTATTATAGTTTCCACCATATTAAAACAGATAGAAGTTTCGAAACAGACGGGTCAATATTTGAACCAGATTTATAGCTGGGTACCCTTCCGTGGTTGGGTTAGGATGAGAGTTGTGCGGTTCTTAGTGTAACCCGAGAAACACCACGGGAAGGTGACCGACTTTATTTCCCATTTTTCTTGATATAGGTATCCTTTTATGGAATATTTGTGTAGGATATTTTATTTATTTATTCGTTTAATGCTTATAAACACTGGTCATCATTAAAGCATCGGTATCAGCTCATAAGAAAATAAACTTAAAAATTATATTTACGGCTTTCCCTCAGGAGTGTTGAATGCATACTTATTGTAAATATGCTTTGAATTTATCGATTGCCCACCAAAGCAATCCATCATGGAGCTCTGGGCCCTTCTGATTCAGATTTACTTTCAACGTGATATCATGGGCCCGCAGGAAAGCATGTTATTTACATGCTAGTGGCGTAAATATCTTTTGAATATCAAATCTTTGGTTGCCAGGGAAATATGATATTGTTTATTTCAGAGAAAATGTGAGATTTTTCAGCTAAAAACATGACTTACACACAAATACGAAACGCAATAGAAAATTGATTGGAAGAATTCGAATTTTCATTTATTCAGCCACCCGATTTAAAAAATTCCAGCCCTCTATCTTGAGTGAAAGTACTTTTAAAAAGCAAGAAACAAAACCACTGCACCGAACACAATGATTAGCATGAACCACCAGAGGGGCCTTAGGGGACCCTGAGGGGTTTTTAATATAGCCTATATTACCCACAGATATATTTTCTATCTACATGCCAAATGTCAGCTCAATCGGTCCAGTAGTTTTTGCGTGATTGAGTAACAAACATCAAAACATACAAACTTTCACATTTATAATATTAGTAGGATTATTGTGATTAGGTGACGCACGCGAATAGGCTTACCCCTACAATTCACTAAAAAAATTGCGAAGATGTGCTCAAAAGCGTGGTTAAGGTAGTTTTAGCAAAATATCATTTCACGTAGAAATTAGTCTTATTTTAAAGAAAAATATCTCACCCTTCTATAGATACCGAAATATCAGCCCCTTGCCAAACGACCTCCCGAAATTTTTGACGGAAAATGCCAGCCCTTTTACATGGGAGTTGGTACGCACTCAGGAGAGTCCTTTTAAAAGAAATGAGGAATCTCTAACTCCTATATCTCGTCAAATTTTACATTTGTCGGCCCCGGTGGCGGCGGGGTAAAGTCCTCGCCTGCCAACCCTAGGGTCGCGGGTTCGAGTCCCGCCTGGGTAAAATATTTTCTGCCCAGGACATGGGTGTCTGTGTCTCGTACGTTGTTACTGTTATTCACCCGACGTAAATTGGCCAATTGCGCTGTATTCGGGGTAGTGAAGATAAATAAATAAATAAATAAATAAATAAAACATTAACAGCCTATAGTCTTCATATTTTCTCAACTATTTTTGAAAATGAATAATAATTTCACCGCTCCATTTTTATTCAAAATCGCAAAGATCCTTCCGTTGTAAAGGAGTTCAAAACGTACCGCGTGAAAAAAATTAGTCCAATTAAAGACTTAAACAGATATTTTTATTTAATTACTTAGAATTTGTCATATGAAAGTATATCATTGCAGCATTAATGATGCACTATTTAAACCATACTATAACGATAAACTGGCTCAAACTAACTCAAATACTAGGTATCGTAATTCTACAATCATTTCTTTAAATAACATTGTTTGAAGCGTAAGCATATTTTAAATTTAGGTAAAACATTGAATATGACAGTACCACGGAAAAATCCTGCTTTTGCATTTCGTGGCTTTAGTCCAGCTGCAATGTTACTAATTCAAAGGAGCGGTTCATTCAAAAGACGTCAGCAATCATCCTTATTCTTTCGCTGCATCCATTGTGAGTAAACGAACGCCTCAATCAAATTGACCATTACCACATCCAAAGTGCCTACTATATTTTTTAACGCCAGGAAACGAGGACTCCGTGGATTGCATAACTTACATTCGTGTCTCCATTCAATGAGAAAGTTACGGCTTTCCTGGGACCTACATGCTGTGCATATTTTTGGTGAAGGTGATTGATGTCACATAAATATTTTTTCAACATCCATCAGTTTCCAGGACCGCAAACATATACATGATTAACACCGCGACTTAGTGGCGGTGTTCAGGGGGCATAGTCTACTCATCTCTTTCGCGTTAACCAGACATCACTCAATCAGCATTTTACAAGCAGCTTGAAAATGATCCACCAGTCAACGGACACCTACGCAATGTACAATTACCCCAAATGCATTTTTCGTGGTCAAATACAGTTTACGTTTTATTTACCAGCTCATGAAAGGAATTTTTAAAAGCAATATTCCACTATCAGGAAGAACGAGGCGATTTGATTTAATGTTGAACACCTTCCAATAATCGCTTTAACTTCCTAATAAGGGATAGTTTTTCAAAATCGTGCTGTAAGTACAGTAAGTCCTCTATTTAAGTCAGAGATGCGTGTTGAAGAAGAGAGACGTAAGTCGAAACAACGTAAAATGGATCCAGATATTCGTGACCACTCAAATCCCAAGATAAGTCAAGGCACTAATTTCAAAATTGGTTTTTTTGCCTTCATCTAGGAAATAATAGCGATTTCATATGTATTTACCATCAAAAAACGCAAGCATATAAACATATGCTCCATTTCATTAGCATTGAATGGGGAACAATTTTCCGGATGCCCCTGTCAGCATGGATGTAACATCGAATCAGACGTAAATCGAAACGACGCATACCGAGGACTTACTGTACGCGGCCAATTTACTCACCACCCTCGGGGTAGTAATATCTCGTCACAACATAAATTACATCGGTAGTCGACAATGAAAACTAAATGAGGTAACCAGAAGCGGCGGTCGGACAAGCCTTCAATCGATAAAAAAGTGGATCACACCTCAGCACCATCCCCCAAACCAAGAAGAAAGAATAAACCGCACACCTCCCAGTTCTTCCCGCTCCAAACGATAAAATTCCCGTAAATTTAAGGCACCAATTTCGGCTTCTTCAGTAAACCCTTGGGTGACAAATTTTAAGCTATCCGGGACTAGCCACGGAGTTCCACTTTTACGGAGTCACCCGCAATGCACAAATGTGCGAATTTCCACAGAGAAAAAATCATCCGCCTTGACCGGGATTCGAACCCGAATCCCTCAATTTCCAGCCGTGTGCTTTAGCTACCAGTTAAGCTACCGAGGCGTCCTATTCACCTGTGGATTGTATGTCCGGCAGTCGAGAACATCTAGTCCCGTAAAGGTCACAAAAATCCACAGGGGAATTTTTTAGCCCTGTATGCTAATGAATGCACTGTAATATGATATTGTTATAAAATAAAATCATTGGAACAACAAAAAAAAGCACTCGGCCGGAAATCGAGGGATCCGGGTTCGAATCCCGGTCAAGGCGGATGATTTTTTCTCTGAGGAAATTTGCACAAACCCTTGGGTGGCTAGAGGATCCCCTAACTACGCGTGTACTAACACAACTACGCACTCCAATGGACTATATGATAAGAAATTAGTCTTCTATCTTCGAGCAAACAATTTATACAATGCCACATGAGCAGTGAGCTCACCAACGTACGTGAGGCGAATATTTTTCAATTTAGACAAGTTTATAACACTGACGAAAACTAAAATATTTCCTATGAATTACACAATTTACGCACTTTTCCCTGACAGATATCCTCGCATAATCTTCGCTTTTCCGATTGGTGGACACCCAGTTAATAAAAATCAGACCTACAATTTACAAGGCATTTGCATTTCTCGAATGAATATCCAATAACAGAGAAAAAGGAAAAAATCAAGTAATCTGGAATACCAACAAGTTCTACGGTTAAAAACATGAAATATTAAAAAAAAAAAATTCCAAGTGAGAAAACTCCACAGAAACTCAAGAGCATGAATTAACTGCGATAAATACAAATCACACCATTCCTTTTCGAGTAGGCAAAGCCAACGAACTTAGTTTTTGAAAATGTGTCTTTTACTGACTCATGATTTAAAAAACGGGAGTTGATGATAATTATTGCATTAGAATAAAAGACTTGGTGAGGTATAATTTAAACTACCTCAGTCTATGCTAACAAACAGATAATACTATTTAATGAGTAGTTACAGCATGGCACAATTAAATATCTTACTAATATGTAAAAATCTAGTGGTGTCTGTCTGTTACTCAATCACTCATAAACCACTGATTCGATGGAAACAAAATTTGGCAGGAAGATACTTGATATACCTGGTTCACACATAGGCTACACAACGAGGGCCTTGGGGCGCTAGAAGGCCCTCAAGCGGCCCCTTTCATCGCTAAAAATTGGCCCTGGAAGATAATTCTTGCCTGTATTAGAAACACGTAAAATATACCTATATTGAATGTATACAACAATCATGGGGTCGTCAGTCACGCTGGGGCCCAAGGTTCCAAAAGAATGCTTTCTTAAAAGCCACATAAGTATTGAACGAGTGAACCGATTTTAGCGAAATTTTCACACATGGAATCAGTAATGCTTTTTTAAGTAAATTTCGACTATAAGGAAGGCACCTGGGTAGCATATTAGGCCGTCTGGTTTCTTATGTGTTTGAAAAACTCAAGTCTAAACATTTTGGTTCAAGTGCAAAGGTTTCTCTCTGCATACTTGAATTAGTTCTACTAAAGATAGAAGGCTATCGTTTTCCCCATTAGATGGATAAAAGATTTCAGTTTCTTATTTTTTCATTCTACTTTCTTATACGAATAAACTTTCCCTAGACATCGCGTTTTTAATGTCAAAATCATAAATTTTACATCTGTCAACAATACGATATTTCCTTGGTAACCGTGGAATTAGCATTAGCTTTAGAAGGGAAATGGGACCTTTACAATGGCGGCTGAGTTTTATATCTAGAGATAAGTATTACAGTGGAAATCTAGGCCGTATACTGAAATATTGCTGATTATGATATTTTCAGGGATATTTTTTCCTAAAATTGGCTAAATTCATTTCAAGTGGACTAATTTTAGTTGGACCCACGTAAAACAGGAGAATGCCACGATGTTACATTAATGTGGAAAGCCCCTGGAATGCAAATGGCTATCGGTCATCTCCCCGTGGTGTTTCTTAGGTAATGCTAAGAACTATTAAAAATGTCTAGGTAACCCCAATGAAGATGGGTAATCGTTTGCAATGCATCTGATTCTAGCATGTCCCTGCTACTTTTTTTACTACTTGGATACGTTCTTGATGGCATTCATGATAAAGTTAACTAACGTTTCTTGTCCGTAATAAAGATAGATATAATAGATATTTGAGTTATGATCTACTAGCTTTCTGCCAGTTCATTTCTTAGCAGCAAATGAGGAGGTTTTAATTAATATATTTTATTATTCCGTCTTTCATTCATCCCCCGTTGAATTTCAACAGGTACCTTTGCTAGTTATTACTATACTGAGAACAATGCTGGTGTTTAATGATTTATCAAAGAAAGAAATACACAATGAACGATATGATGAGTTGTAATTTATCTGAGGATTGTTTGGCTGTGGCTTTTCTTCTTTCTGGTTAACTGCTTTCTTCACTGCCATAACCGTATATTATGACTTCTTGAATCAACAGCTTCACTTATTTCACCCTTAGCCATCCTCAGTAATTCCTTCAGTTCATTTCTCCCAATTCAAATCATCAAATTTTCCAACTTTCAGAGTGTAAAAAGCAGTTTGACCTAGAGCTCTCAGTCACGTGTATAGGTATAAGTCTGCAACTCAAAACTTTGTCTTTCTGGAACAAAAAGAGAACTTTTGGGCCCAGCAGACGAGCAGCGTGGCGTGTGCACATTGGGTTTCAAACTCCTGACAGAGATGTTTACTCCTTGACGATACTTCCAGAAGGTGATAGAGGTTACAGAGACAGAGTGCATATGCCACCTGCACAACCATAGTTTTGAATATTTTTGGAAGGATTTGATTGAATCTTGAATCCAAGGGTTCCATCAAATCCTCAAATCTTGACCACATAACTAATTATTAACTTAGTCTATATTTCAATAATTGCCTCATCAACGCAAAAGTTGAAAAACATGTTAAAGAGCACAACCAAACCAGACCACTTTCCTCACTAACACTTCATGTAGAGAGCAGCCATATTTAATAACAACCAACTGATCCGCAAACACCCAGCATAATATTCTTTTGTCATTAAATAGTGGAAACCTATCACCAGGTAAATGAATGTGATATATATTGTCAGATCTTTTTACATGCGCTTCTCTATGGGTCTCAGTGCTAAGGAGGCGAATTTTGTTTCTCCATGAACATCGATACATCTGGAGTCAAATTGTTCACCATGGGGGAATTCTTCTCCACTTTGTTCCATCCTTTTCATAAAATTCTTGCATTGCATTGCATAGAGTATTGCTAATTGTTCAGAATTGTTAGCGTCTCATATCTTTTTATGGATCCAAATTATTCAATCATATGTATTGGCATTAGGCTATAATCATAAATGTCAGAAGTCATCTATAAATTAATACATTCAAAGTTCCATTTGGACCACACATGAACTTTATTCACAATTTAAAGTTTTCCCAAATGTACCACAATAGTTTGAGAAGCATAAATTTTACTGAACTGAAATTAAATAAACCTACATAAAAGAGAAGTATCAATGGCCTGAAATCACAACTATGCTTTATAGTCAAGACATTGCAATATCATATGTTTCTACTAAAAAATACAGGTTCCACAAGTAAGCGTAAGATGAAATTTTGCATTGAGGTATTTATAACAACAAGCAATGATTAGAGAAAAATTAGGACAGGTGAAAGATGGATTCAAATTACGTATATTGGCAGAGACTTGATTTAATCAGATTCTTGTGAACTTGAGAGAAGTTGAAAAGTCAGCATGGGTGTATTTTTAACATTTTGATTGGGGGGCAAAAATTACCAACAGGTCCAGGTAGATATTTAGATTTTAAAGCTTTTTGACTGGAATTTGCATCCACAGAATAATGGCAAATTTAATCAACTTTCTTTATAATTTTCTATTTCTTCTATTGAATTCAATAACTTCAACAAGATGAAATAAGTATGGCAATGAAAAATGTGCCATTAAACTTCGTATCTCTGAGTTTGTAACTTGACAAAAGTTTTTTTACTTCTAAATATTGGGGGCAATTTTCACATGCCACCCTCTAACCATGCCTGAATATTGCCAATGCAAGTCAGGCCAGTAAGCAAAATAAGTTTCAGGGGTTTTGTACAAGTAGTAAGGAAGGTGTGAGATGAAGATCATGAAAAAATAAAGAGACAAGATTCACAAAAATTTGGAACCAATACAAAAGAATGAGAAATTAATTAGTGAAATAAATTAACAGAAAATTAGAAGAACTCCTAAGGTTTTACAACCATATATATGCCAAGGGCCCCACATTAGTGAGGGCCTCCTCCCATTTCTTTCATCGCATGTAAAAAATAATAAGTTTTGCATTTGATATTACTAATCAGATAAGAGTAAATCTTGTATTTTTTTATTTCTACTATTGAACACTTCATAATATTTTATTAATTATGCATTCATTTTTAATTAATTGCCTATTTCTACGCATGACCATGAAACCCAAAAGTTCCTGCAGTCAATAATGAATGCCTAACTGGAAAACGAAGAAAAAGAACCAAATATCTAACAGCGTGGAAAGCTGCATTAAACAAATCCTAAAATTGACAAACAGCCATGATTGATTCAGACATAAATTACAATAATTTGGCCTCCCTAACAGAGCATTAAACTGCTCTGTTAGTGATGACAAATTAATTGAGCGCAACTCATTGGAATAGCATTTTCAAATAATGAAAATGATTTGAGCCCACCCTCCATATTAATCTAATTACAATCAATATGTTTTAATATTTAGCAATAAACCATTATCTGGTGCACTCAACTGAGCAATTAAATCAAGATGAAGGTACATAAGAAGGCTGTTTTCATAATAGGGTCTGTGCATGAAATTTTTATTTCAAAATGAATACTCCACTTTCGTAAATCATTGATCATAGATTGCGGATTCAATGTTTTTTGCAATGAAAAATTAGCAAAAATTCATAAATTTAAACTTTAATAATGAGATTCCACACAGTCCTCCAAAAATCATGAGCAATCAATATATATCGAATCAGTAACTGCTTGACGTCAGAGTTCTGATACTTGTTTGCTTTCTGGTCTGGAGTCTGGGTCTGAATTAGTCTGTGTGGCCTTAACGGTGTGATTTTTGTGTATTCTTTGCAATTTTCTTTTACTTTAGCCATCCCTAGACTCTTCTTTCGGTTTAGACGTGTTATTTTGGTGCATTCCTCGAGGTTATTTTGACCTTTGCCATCCTTGGATCCTTCTTTTGGACTTTGAACGTTGGTTTTAGGGTGTTCTTCGCATTTACTTTGACCTTTGCCATCCCTGGACTCTTCTTTGGAATTTGAGCGTGTAATTTGCATTTTGACCCTTGTGATTCCAGGACTCTTATTTTTAGCCTAGGTAGTATCCGTTTTATAATATTGCGACTTCACCTGCTTTGGAGTATACATTTGGTTTCACGTTTTATAATTTGTCGACTCTGCCTGGATTTTGGATTCCGATGTTGACATGCTTTCGATTTCGCCAGGATTAGAGCTATTTTTTTCCTTTCCTGTTTTTTATGTTTAGCCTTGCCTGGCTTTTGGACTTCCTTGCATCCTTAAGATTCTTCAGGCAAGGCCTCCATTCTTTTGGCAGTCGAAAAACCGAGGAATTACGCCGTCCCTCAGCTTAAAGTAGCCTGTAATTTTCTGTTTCATAACATTTACTTTAGGTTATATTGGATCCAATTCAGCATATCATCTTCTATCTGTGAAGGAGTTTTAAAAAACCGATTTTAACAAAAAGATGCATCTACAACATCACGATAACTCAAGTATGACAACTATCATGAAGTAGGTAAAACAATAATATTACGGCGATGCACTTTTGTAATCCGTTGCTTTTAAACTTAACATTTATTAGACTTAAGATTGAATAAATGAAAAAAAGCAAGCACTACATACGACATGAGCTTCTTAAGTAGGTATCTAAATTACTATCTTTGTTATCTCACTACATCACTTGTCTGAAATCAACTTTGTTTAGCCATACGCTATTAAAATCATTAAATAAATCGAAACCGCTGAAGTGTGTACTTACATTTAAATAAGATGAACTTACCTTAAAATGATCCTCACAACAGAAACTCACAGATTTGCTGGAGAGCGGCTTCTCTCTTCTTGCTGCTAAGCACCACTTCTTTCTTATTACAGGATCTTTGGGCACATTAAAAAACACTTTCAGGTGTTCTAAATCCTCTATTAGTGCATCTCGGCATGCAGCAAAATTAATAACATTCACCCTTTCTCGGCTTACTTCCCTCCATCTTCCCTAGCGTCCCAGCATTGAGTTCCGTGCATCCCAGGCTCAGGTATCAAAACATTACCGTCACAGCTTGTTGTCTATCAATATGGCGGCAAAGGTTAGGAATTTAAAATGTGCTAATTTTCGGCCGGAATATTTTATAACTGATCGTTCCTGGATAATTATGAGCGTATATTTTTTATTAATAGTTTGAATCGAGTATTCAGGAAGGCAAATAAAAAATTCTCATGCACGGACCCTATTTGGATATGTTTCCAAATGCCAAAGGAAAAAACTTATCCAGCGTCACTTCTACATAGAATAAATACAATGTCATCAATCTTGACAACAATCCCAACCTGGGGTACCAATCCTAAAAAGCTATAGTGCAAATCCCCCCCATATTCCTAATTCCCCACTTTAAATTCAGTTATTCCAACCTGCTTTCTCGTTTTAAATTTGTATGATAAATAAATTTACATAATTAGTGTCATTTAAAGGTAATATTTTAAAAAAGGAAAAGTAGTATAAGTTAGTACAAAAATCTTAATTTTTATCCTAAATATCCTATCCCATTTCTTTATATGTATAATATTTTATTTACTTCCTTCTTTCATGACAACTTTTTCCCAAATCATATCCTTGCTGCCCCAAAAATAATATTTAGAATGCTTCACATTGTTCGTGACTCTTGTCGTCCAGATTTTTAAATTGTACTTTATTTATTTTTCCGCCTTTGTTATTAAATTTTTGTTCAAAATTTTCTCCCAAAACCTTCAATGGCACAACTTGCGCCATGTAAGGCCCATGATCCCAATAACATTCATTATGTCTTAGTTTTTCTTCTCATTTGAGAAAGCACAATTACATTGTGGGCAAAAAACTGTTAACAAATTGAAAAGCTAGTCTAGCAAACACTTCAGTATCAATAAAGCACAACTACATACCTCTAACCGTGCTAATAACCTTTTATGATTGATATATTAATGTCTGATTTAAAATCAGGACAGTCTATGAGAGAAAAAATCTACCAATAAAAATTAAAAAAATGAAGACCAACTAACCTTCAAGGGGAAAAGAACCTCAAGGAAAAAGCAAGACAAAAAATGTAATAATTTAATTTATTAAATTAAGCCATGATGGGCAGCGGAAGCTGAATAAGGTTGGCCCATCAAGATACGGACTGGAAACGAACTGGACTCTCGGTACTTGGAATGTGAGAGGACTGTATGGAAAGGAGCATGAGTGCTGAATGAAATGAAAGTGAGACGAATGGATGTTTTGTGTGTATGTGAAACTAAGCGTAAGGGGCGGGATGCTGTTACATTAGATGGCGGTAGTCTGGCATTGCGGTCAGGAGTTGAAGATAAAGTACACGGCAGTCAAAGTGTAGGACTCATTCTTAATGAGAGAGCTAAGTTGCTAGTAAGGAAGTGTAAGTTAGTATCCCCTAGATTGCTCTGGGTTCGCATGAAAGTAGGTAGATAGGAGAGTTGTGATTGTGGCATGCTATGCACCAGTGGAAGGAGAGAGTGACAGTGTGAAAGATGAGTTTAGGGAAAAACAGAGAGGTTTTGAATGAATGTGATCCTGGTAAGAGAATAATTTTACTAGGTGACATGAATGGGTGGGTTGGTGTGAGGCGGGATGCATCTGAGAGAGTGGTTGGGCCTTTTGGTGACCCCCGAGTGAATGATAATGGTGAAAACTTGGTGTATGCTTGGACAAAGGATTGTTTGTGTCAAATACATGGTTTAAATACAAGAGAATACATATGTATACTTGGCAAAGGGGCGATTGTAAAAGCATGATTGATTTTATTGTGTATGATGAGAGATTGAGAGAGTTAGTGTGGGACGCGCGAGTGAAGCGGGGTGCTGAATGTGGAACAGACCACTATTTGGTACTCTCCAAAGTGAATCTGGGCAGAAAGTGGATACCAAGGAAGAATGTTGCACGTAAGCAGTTGAGAGTAAAAGTGGAAAGGTTGCTAGACAGCGAGGCTAGAATGCGGTATGGTTGCATGCTTGAGGATGCTCTATCGTTGAAGCAGAGAAAATGGGATGAGCATATCAGAAAAGAGACCGTAAATGATGCGTGGGAGTGTTTAAAAGGAGTGATTGTGGAATGTGCTGAAAGTGTATGTGTGAAAGGAGTGGTAGGAAGAACGAAAGGTGATGCTTGGTGGAATGAAGAAGTGAAAATTGCAGGCAGAGCAAAGAAAGAGGCGTACAAGGATATGATTGCTGCCAAATCTGAGGAAGAGCGTACTATGGCATGTGAGATTTACAGGAAGAAAAAGAATGAATGCAAAATCGTTGTGAAAGAGAGCAAAGAAAGAATGCGTGCAGAAGAATCTAATAAAATGCAGAGTGATTTTGAAGGTAATAAAAAGCTGTTTTGGAAGTGGGTAAAAAGAGCTAAGATTGGTGAGGGTAGGGGAATGAATGCGGTAAAGAACAAAAGTGGAGAGATCATGTGGGACGAGAGCAATATCAGGGACTGCTGGAGGGAGTTTTTTGAAGAATTGTACAATAATATTGCAGGCTTTGAGGACGAGCCTTGTGAAATGGTATGTGAGAATGTGATGATGGAAAAGGATATCAGTGAGAAGGTCGTCACAACGGCTGTGAGAATATTGAAAAATGGGAAGGCTGCAGGCATAGATGGGATATCCAGTGAAATGTTGAAGTGTGGCTGTAAATTACTAACTTATAGAATGTGTGAACTATACAATTTATGCTTACAGGTTACAGTTGTTCCAGCGGATTGGAAGAATGCTATCATATCAAGTACAAAGGGAAGGGAAGAAAGACCGAATGTAATAATTATCGGGCCATTAGTTTATTGAGTATCCCGGGAAAAGTCTTCAGTAAAATATTAATCAAAAGAGTGAGGAATATTTCTTCCAACAAAATATGGGGTGTGCAGTGTGGGTTTATGCCTGGGAGAGGATGTAGTGACCAGCATTTTGCACTTCAGCAAGTGATAGAAAAATGTATGAGTGTCCAAAAGAAAGTGTACTGTGCATTTGTCGATTTAGAGAAGGCATATGACAGAGTAAATAGAAAGAAATTGTGGAAGGTTTTGAGAGACTATGGAGTGAATGGGCAGTTATTGAATGTTATGATGGAGATGTATGACAATAGTAAGGCAAGTGTAAGAGTTAACGGGGCTCTGAGGGATTGGTTTGTAATAAATCGGGGGGTAAAGCAAGGATGCGTAATGTCTCCATGGCTGTTAAATGTATTTATGGATAAATGTGTTAGAGACGCATGTAGTGAAAACGACTGTGTTTCGATTGGAAATGTAAACGTGGGAGTTCTTCTATATGCGGATGATGCTGTTTTGATCTCAGACAGTCAACAGGGATTACAAAAGCTCCTAGATAAGTTTTGTGAATCAACAGAGAGAATGGAATCAAAGGTAAATGCATACAACACTAAATAGTAGTTTTTGATAAGGAGAATGGGGAGAATTACTGTATGATGAGGTCGAATGGTGAAGTAATTGAAGAGGTGGATGATTTTGTGTACTTAGGTAAGATGTATGCGAAAGATGGAGGAATAGATGAGGAAATAAAGAGACATGCGAATGCTGGAAGGAAAGTGGTAGGTAGCATGTGAAGCATATCAAGGAATGAGTGCTTGTCTAAGGAAGCAAAAATTGCCATGTATAAAAGTCTACTTTTCCCACTTTGCTATATGGTAGTGAAACATGGGTATGTCAGGATAGACATAAGAGTAGACTAAACGCCATGGGTATGAGTTATCTGAGGAGTATTTGCGGCAAAAGTAGGATGGATAAGGTCAGGAATGAGTGGATCATGAATGAATGTGGGTTGAATGCTCCAGTAATGGACGTGTATGAAAGGAGTGTGCTTCATTGGTTTGGCCATGTTGAGGGAATGGATGAGAGTTGAATAACGAAACAGATATATGAGAGTAGAATGAATGGTGTGAGAGGTAGAGGTAGGCCGAGAAAGTTGTGGTTGAATGTGGTTGAGGAAATTCTTAGGAGGAGGAATATTAGGGGTTTAAAAACAGGAGAGCGTGTATGAAACAGTGTATGGAAGTAAATGAGGCAAAAGAGGTTTGCAAGGATAGGTCAGTATGGAGGAAATTATTGAAGCAGAGTTAGGTGTACAATTATGTATTAATGAGTGAAACATTTTGACTGTGCCTACCCCGGAAGGGAATGGCGTGATGGGTATGTATGTATTAAATTAAGAGTGAATTGGAATAATAATTACATGGCATAAAATTTTGGAGTAGGTCATCCATCCTCATTCGCCAGTTGAAAGATATGTGGAAAATTTGAGGATAAATGCAAATAAAAATTCAGTCAAGAAAAATATTGCTTATACATACCAGTAATATTTCCACTCCACAAATGTATAATGGATGCTTTGGTGTGAGTTGGGAAGATAAATTGGTACCACGGTTATTTTCAACCTGAGAAAAATAAAATCGATAAAATATGTTGTATATAACCACTATTTGCTTCAAACAATAAACTACAGTATAATTTTAGGTGATAACATTTTTCCCATAAAAGCTGATACTTCCCATGCAATTCAAGAAGGGCGTAAATGATTACGATCAAAATTAGAAGAGAGATGCTTCATATATCAAACAATCAACCAGTAATACATGTATATACTATGAAAACCTCAAACCAAAAGCACATCCCGCGCAGCGTTTTAAATAATTCATAAAATAATTCTTCCACGGGAAGACCATTGAATGTATAATACATACGAGAATATGGAGCTAATATGCCAGGAGCAATTGCAAGTGTTCGAAATGGGAAGGAAACAACAAACACTATGAAAACTTCACACCAATATAACTTCCCCACGCTGCTCTCTAAACAATTCACTTAAGAATGTTTATATGGGAAGACCACTGAATATATATTGCATACGAGGAAATAATACCACTACGCTAGGAGCAACTGAAAGTCATCGAAAAGGGAATGAAACATTGAAATGATGTTAAAATTTGTCCTAAATTTCCCCTTTCGGTTGATATGGTGCTTCGGTAACATCCTGAGCGCATCTGACGATTTCTCATCCAGAACATCAAATTAAACAGAAGAAAAATAATTTTCTGGGGCTGCTCAAGGAGAGCGGGCTTAAGTCAAAGGTCCAGCTATATCGGTGTTTCGATCGACGCGACGAAAACACAAACATGCCCGGTCAAACATTAGACATGGCCCGAGAACCACAAATCCTATCCTGGCTCTTCAATATAATGAGGAGGGCACCCAAAGTAATTCCTGGAGCTCATACAAGAAAATTTAATTTTCAGCAATGTAACACATTTGAAATGATATGGGGATAAACGATGAAATTTTGCGTAGTCGAGAAAACCGCAATTCGAAAATCACTTTCGAAATGGTCTAAGTAGCTCACAGGACACAACATGAAAATTAATAAAAGGAAGCGAACTCAGTCCGCAGAATTAGAAAATAAAAATAAAAAAGACGCATAAATTCAGGGAGGGTATACATGTAATACCAATGCATACATGCGCGGTATATTGTGCCGAAAATCGACAACCTTTTCAAATGACAATCAGCCTAAAACAAATTCAAACATCCCGGTCATGGATCAAGCACTACAAAAGCACATACCACACAGAACAATGAAATTACACTCCTCATCAACTGTTAAATTAAACCCTAATTCTCGAATATCATACGTAAATGGTGTAATGTTTTCAATGTTTCTAATATAAAACTTATTTAAGACATCTGTGCTTCGACGACATAATCTGCTAGAGCTTACCTCAAAGGCTAGATTAGAAGACATCTTTAATGAATGCCCTCAATAACTATTTGAAAATAGCCCCTTGTGAAATAGGACATGCTGCATTCCACAGACAATTCCTAATTTCTTTTGTGCTTTCAAGCAACAACGATAACACAAATCTTTGACGCCCCTCGACGGCAATTCTATGACATTGCCATCTGGTGAGCTACTTGGAAACAATTTAATAATTGCAGGGCGAACTGCATTTGGAAAGCGGAAAAGTCCCGCCAATTCAAACTAGTATTTATGTCCACATTTATTTGCGACGATTACTTTAGCCAAGGCTCAGGAATAATTGTAAGTTTCTGTGACATAATGTTATCTTCATCTATTATTCAATCATGCGAATGGACGTCGTACGACCACAGAGCAATAAAAACAGATAAAATCGACACCAAAATAGTTCAATGAAGGGAAACATATCCCTTAGAAATATCCTCTTCTGCTGACTATGACAGAAATGGGAGGGAGTTTACTTTTTGTCATCATGGTTGGCATTCTTCTTTCAACCGTTCAATCGTAAGCAATTCTTGCAATTACTATGGTGATTTCTCACAAATTCTGACTATTAATAAAATTTTTCAACAGAGAAAATATTATCGGCTTGGCATTAGTAACAACCAAAGCCTTTCTCCTGGGATCAACTCTTATTCATGCATCTCATGACCAAGAGTTAATGGTGTGGGAGGACAAACACCCAGCTAAGGCATTAATCTACTCATAATTCAAGTTTGCACTGGGACAACACCTTAATGTGTATGGATTTATGATTTCCACAAGGTTAATTCAAAAAGGGGTAAAGTTAGCTCCCATCATTCATCAAAGTCTTTAGAATCAAGCCAGAGGATATATGAGGCAGCAGAAATTATCCAACGATGGGAGCCCCAAAGACGATGGCAGAGACTGTATCAAGAACAAAGTTATTTCTTCACAAGTATGGTTTGATCACTGAATTAGAGCGTGATTCACCAGGGCATGATGGGCTTTAAAGTACTTTCTATACATCCCATTTACCCAGGGTAACCTGATCCAATACCTGAAATGTACACCTCTCATGTTAGTTCTATCTTTCCTTGATTGAATTGTATCCCATTCTGAAATTCAAGCACACATTCAATACAAATATTCATGGTGTTCCTGCTATCAACCGGGAATCTCTATTATTACTTACTGCTCACTAAATGAAAGTTTCAATGGAATATTTATTCACTTGAGAAATGAAGGGAAGATAAAAATCAGAGTAATGTTACCCATTGCATGGTTTCAACTCTGAATAAGTTCTTTTAAAGACTGACAACAGCATTAACCATTATTTCTGGTATCAACATATTCAACTTCCAAGTACAGCTGTAAAAGGTTAATGAAGGCAGGTCCCTTAGAAAGGGCAATCGGCTTCATCGGACACTTAAGGACTTCTATAGATCTCTTCTGCTGGCGTGGATGCAGATCACTGCAACCCTAGCCCAATAGTTCCATGGTATTAAGTTGATAGTACCAATCTGCAGCAAGAAAAATTCAAATATCAGACTTAACCCAATTCTTTCCTCTCCGTCACCAAAATTGGTTGCCCAGAAATATGTAGCCTAAAAATCACAAAGATATACTGAATCAAATTTTGTTTATACGAACGAATATAGTTACTTATTCCACATTCTCATTCCAATATTTCACATAGATATCACCGACAAGCAGTATCATCATCACTTTCTTTAAGAAGGTCATTGATATTTCTTTAGCCAGAGGGGGTAGTTCCCATTTCACATTACTCAGATTCTTCCAATTACCGAGCACTAAGGCACTTTCTTCACTCTGCACTACTCATGCCTACTTAAAGCTTTTTCATTGTCCATGCCAATTCACTGCACACTATTTCAAATTGAACATTACTATTCTTACTCAACAGCATTTCCTGTTCTGCATATATAATTGAAATTTAAAAATCAATCAAATTAAGACATGGACTAGGCATTGTCTGGAAACTAGAAGAAAGTAATGACAAAGAGGGATTTAGCTATGACATGGGAAGTGAATGAAGAACTGAAATTTATGGTGAAGCACTCAGTAACAGCCTATTAGCTAGTGGTATAAGGAAATCAAACTACATAGCTCAACCTTTTCAGTTAAAATTAAGAAGAAAAATAATAAATACCAATGGATTGCAGTACTGACATAGCAAATCACAACACTCGTAGTTGAAGTGAAATTGAGCATTTAGATGAGACCCTAACGAAATGAATAAAATCAGAACACAGCTCAACTATGACCATGTGAGATAGAATTTAATATATAAGCAAAACTCGGAGGCAGCAAAAGAAGTGATACAACTACTTAAGGAAGGTGCACCTAGAAGAGGTTGGAATGGAAGCAGAGGGAATGGAGAGTACTCTCCAGTCAGTGCCACCAACACGACTGCACTTAACCTGAGAGGGCAGAAGAGAATCAGCAGCAATTTACAAATTACTTACAATCCAAACAAAGCAGCAACAAAATACAAGGAGTGCACAACCAATGCAATCAAGATTAACAGTTTGTGCTTTAGTTGATGAAAACAACAAAAGGAGCTTCAATGGCAACTTCTAAACTCCTAAGTCCGTGAGTATTGAACTCTTAGATCGACCCTCTCATTGTTTCAGGATTTGAGAAAAATCATCACAAAATATAATGGCACTATATTGTTTCAAGAGGTTAATGCACAAGAGCTACTAATGTATAGGCAACATCACCATGTACTGAGTTATGCACCAAGGAGTAAAAATATGCTTGAGTGACAATTCCCACTCATGGATATCTAGCTCTCCCTGTTGAAGAAGCACTCCCAAGCCCTTTCATTCATTCCCTCCAGTGACAGCTGATCACAACCTTATCCACATCAGTCATTCCACTGAACTTTCAGAACCCTCGCCCTCTTTTCATTCCTTCCCACCCACAAACCACTTCATCCTCCCCATCAAAAATAGAATATACAAACATAAAAAATAACACACTTCTGCACCTGATGATGCTGCTCATACAGCAACACTGGTCATACATTAATTTAAGAATGTGTACAGGTTTTTCTTACTCAATGGACCCAACAACTCCATAGGATCTTTTATGAAGAGCCCCAATATATTTTACTAATGGCCAGTTGCAGGAACGACATATACATGTTCTATAAACTTAAGGGACCCATGAGCCATGGCAACAATTCTTTAAGCGTTACAGACACATTCGATAAATTTATTGGCTCCATAACTTAGGGCATGGAGTTAAGAGTACCATAAGTAGCCAAGATGGTGCATTTGCAATCAATAACTTGAAGATTAATTTACTAGATAAAAGTTGTCTTGAGACGTTTGACCAGTTTGTTTACTTTTACTAATTATGTGAATTAGAAATTATTCATAAGCTAAAATTTCATAAATTTTATCCAGCAGTAACAATAAAATCAAATATTCAAAGCTATTAACTACTGGTAAATAAGCTATGCAACTATTAAACGTGTTCCTGCAACCTGAATATGTTTATGAGATCTATACCTTCATGGATCTCATAACTATGAATCCATAACTAAATGTTCATGCAACCATCAATAGATGACCTGGCTTTGTTGTCCAACATTTCATAAAATGGTAGCTTGTAAAGATAATCATTTGTTAAAAAAAGAACTATGCAGAGCCAGATGCATTTATTGAAATAATAAATAAATTTATAAACTATTACTCCACACTGGATAAACTAATCATGTACTCCCTTGTACTTAAATATGGCAGGGTGAGATGAATTAAAACAACATGGCTTTTGTCAAGTTTTTATGACATCTCACAGTTCCAATGTACGCAAGAAAATCAATGCATAATAAATATTTTCCAAGGGTTAAATCTGGGGCATGTGGATAGAAGTAAAAGCATTATCCATGATGCTGTAATTTTAAACTATATAACAATCTGTACACTCAAACACATTACTAGATCACATTAGTTTCCATAGTCTTTTTTTTTAAATCTCCTTCCTTTCCCATGATTCCTGTTCTCCACATTCAATTTCCACCATAACCACAGCTTCTTCCAAAGTCCATACGAAGCATTAAATTACCACCTGACAATGAATACAAACATGCTACTACTGTGAATCAGCAGCAATATAAGACACCTTTTAAAAATGGCATAGAAATAGTTTTCATGATCAGGCACTTCTGAAGAGGAGTCACGTTGGCATCAACGAAGGAGTATTACAAAAATAATTTCAGGATAACCATACCAACCAAAATCCATTGTTAAGTCATGGTCTATTGAATTAGGTACTCTATTGCAAGATGCATGCTCTTTACAATAGATATAGATTTGACATCTACATGTCAAATAATAAAGCTAAGCATAAATGTGATTAATGCATATATAAAACTGTGCACTTCTGAGAGACATTAACTCTCTGGTAATACAATCACAATATCTGAATTCACAGTATCATGTTTACAAAGGTGAAAAGTCTTTAAAAAATTTCCAAATACAATTTCATTATAAGAAAGCTCAGTTATTCCACCACAAAGGCATGATTGAAATGTAAGTTAATCCTCCTGTAACCAGTTTAAAACAAGTTTGGATCAAAAATGAACGATTTTTGAATACAGGCACGCTGAGCACACAACCAAACCACACAGCAATCAAAAAATTTGTTATTGTAAAAAAATTAATGCACTTGAAAGAGTTAAAGGCAAGGAGGCAATTAGAAATGAGAACTTAACAACAACAGACACAAGTTCATGAAGAAGACAACAGCCCTTGGCTCATCAGTCACAAGTCTTAGCAAACGGTTAACTGCCAGCGAACGCAAATGAGGGCAAAACCTGCTAAAACCGTAGCAAATAAAACACGCACTGTAATTATTGCATTTTAGTCTGTCACAAATTCCATCAGTGCAACAAAATGGGCCACTTTGGACAGCCTCATCTTCACCAGTCAAAAATACATCAGAAGTTCATGAAACCATTCTTCATGAATATTCTGTGTAGTAAAAATTTTCTTCCCTTGTCCTGGACACTTGTGTCAACAATAGCATTCTTTTAAAAATGAGAAGAGTTGAACATCACAGGTCTTTCAGAAGTGCTGATTTTGCACTTTTAAGCTTATCCAACCTTCTTTGCAGATGTGTATTAGATGTTTCAAGCTCTTCTAACCTTGTTTGAGCTTCACGTAACTGAAAAATGGAACAATTCTCAATTAAAAGAAAATAATTGACAAGAATAGTGGATTTGAAAGGAATATCAATATCATCCCATGACTTGTTACATCAGGTTATTTCATGTACATCCTCAAAAATAAACAATATTTTATACTTTTAATATTATTCAAAATAACTAATTCCTTTTTTGTGAACAAAATATTAAATTACTCACTGGCATTAGAGTTCACATCACATCTTTGAAAATTTAATGCAAGAATCATACATGAATAACCTACCTCCATTCCTTTTAGCCAATCCAAATGGCATTCAAAACTAGCTCTTTAGGATAAAGTTAAAATGCACAAAAAATTAATTTATTATCAATTCAATTCTGAATAATTTCCAAGAAATTTACCAAATGAAAAGTATAAGTTTATTTTTCATTCATAATATGCACAAAAATTCACAGGAATAGGTTTGATCAGCCTTTTTCACAGCTTCCAACGAGTAGTGACCAGTCAAACAACATGCACTGTGATTGACAATTTGCACACACAAATGATTATGAGGCAAACAATAAGTTAAATGGGAAAATGTAGCTGGAACATTAATGATTTAGATCAATAACAAATACTTATGTTCGTATAATGGCTGGGAATTTATCATGTGGGCAGTTTTCAATGAATGGCACAGAATCGCTCTAAGTATTGACAACATATAATATGAGAGTGAGAGGATGGCTGGATTGATATGATGAGGCTGTCAGGGCAATATATCACATAATTCCTAAAATGAAATTTCAGATAATCTGAACCCAAGCTAAGACATAACTGGTTAATGCAAGAGTCCGCAGCAAAGAATGTGTTTATACATTATTCACCTTTGTGTTTCCCATAAAAGATCTCAACTGATTTTTGGTTCCACTCACTTGCCCTGATAAGATAAGCTTTTAACAAATCAAAGCACAACCATTTGACATTAGGGGACAGGTGAGGCACGATGAATTAGCTTCCCATTAATGATAAGGCACAAAAATATTAGGAAGACATGCTTTGGAGGAGATCAACTCATTGACCTTGTCAGCTGTGCACCTTGGTAAAATTGAAAATTCCACATAATATTATCACAGTCATGTCTAACACTTTTGGAATTCACCTATTGCAAATGTATTAGTCCAAATTCATAAAGACTTTTTTTGCAATAGTTTTCTCACACACTTCCTCCACACATTTCCTTTACACTTTACTCGCACATCATGCATTATATACTTTCCCCATGGGATGCAATAGTGATAAAATTAAAAATGTTACATTAAGAAAGAGATTTTAATCATGGAAATAATACAAATAAGTCACTCAATTTAGGGGCATTGAATTTTAACAAAGGAAGAAATCTGACTTTTCATTACAAAAATGTTGATATGAAATTCTAGGCTGAAAAGTTTCCTAAGGTCAAAATAACCATAGCCTCAAGACAGTAATAGTGGAAGCCTATACTTTAAAGTGTTCTATATTCTCATCACCTGAAATATGTAAAAGACATCTACTTCTTCTTGTGTCCATTTCAAACGTATTCCCTTCCTTGCCCATCAATGGCTTACTAGTAAAATACAGTGTAAATGGAAATAACAACATGATGCACGAGGGCAAGGAGTATCTTTAGTCCCTAGATCACTTCCCCTTCCTTTCCAAGAACCCTCACCATGTCTCGCTCCTTACCAGAGGCCAATTTCGGTGGATGTCAATAAAAAAATGTAGGAAGGATCAGAAATAGCAGGCTAGATAACTACAGGAATGATATTGTAAGGCCACTTAACATTAATTACCACCTAAAACCAATGAAACACTTTGAACAAAGTAGTACAATAATACCTACATATTTCACATCACCCAGGAACAATTTCAGAGCTGAGCAAAACTAAGCCATAATGAAAGAGTAATCGAATTTAATTTGCTAAGATGTTTAAACACTGAGTAATGTTCTCTAAGTGGGGTTTCTTTGGTATGCAAATATGGACGTGTATATATATATATATATGAGCATATGTAATATGAAATGTGACATTCCTTTTCATCTTTATAGCATTGTTACTTCAGAGGATTCTGCATATTAATTGATGACAAATTGAAATTTCATGTGAAGGCTGTGACAGCATTGCTCAGATTGGAAGAGCAGGGCTTTCCACTGATTTTCACTGCATTAAGTGAAGTTTCATCTATAAAATTTAAGATACATTGCAGCATCCATCTTCCTCCACCTCAGGCCAGAAGATTGATATTTTCATGCATCTGGAAGATTTCTGAGGAAACTCACACTCAATGCAGTGCAAAGTTCCCAAAACCTTAACAGATGACACACACCAAAAAATACAATTTTTCACCATTTTCCAGGTAGTAAAATAATTACAACAAAGTAAGGGCAAACAAAGTGAAATTCATCAAAGTGGAAAAGTTATTTGTACATACACCTGATTCTTCAGTTGACATGTAGAGTGGGTCGCTCTTTGTAGATGGAAAACATTACATGTACATAATATTTAACGTATGGTAAATTAAAAAGTTTGAACAACTAAGGTTGAAGGTGTTTGTAGTGATTCTTGATAATCACTGATCATGCAGGATGAAAAGATAAAAACACAAAAGGTCCTGCCACAATAACAGCCACAACAATAACTCTTTAAGAAACCTGTTATGCACTTTTACTTCAACAGAAAATGCCAAAGTTGTATCAAAACAAACACTGGAACCCTGGTTTATTTACGTGAATCAACATTTTTTTTGAAGAAAGCACACATTTCGGTTAAACTGGAAACTTACATACATGTGGATCTGTATTGTTCACAGGTTTGGTATCCAGATTACGATTACCAGTGGAAGTGTCTGGTACGCAATTCCTATTGTAAAATTCCATTTCCACAGCAAATGAAGTAGATGATTAAAATGAAATCAATGATGTCAATTTAAAGTGATCAAATAGGTTAGGCATTTGAAATGTTCAAATGAATTATAACCTTAAAGCATACTGAGACATTTTGAAATGCAATACGTCACTAACAGATCATGGATAGCATAAATAGTGATAATGTAACTCACAAGCACCTTCCCCAAAACTGGGCTTAAGATATTAATATAATATGCATGGAATCATAGTTTCATTGCCACTACATCACACAAGTTTTCTTAATGAATTTTAATCATATGCATGCCAATTAAAGTCTCCCTAGAGGAAGATATTTTGTTGTCTGGGTAAGTATAGCTACCTTAAAAACTTAGTTATTCCTAAGCCACTCAAAGAGCCCCAAATGATAATGGAAATAATAAAAAACCTACAATAAACACCAATAGTGGATATGCCTTTAGCAGAAGATAATGCAAGCACGTCGCAGAAAATATTTAATTAAGCACTTTGTACTAATACCCTATAATCATGTCTTTCACACCATTAGGCCATGAGAGAAAATGCAACTTCTGGATCAAACATTACTTTTTATAGAGGACTCTACAACTACCACTATTGGCATACCATAAATTCTATGGCACACAGCTTAAAATGAGTAGCTATTACTGTAAGGAGCAATGTTAGTTGTCTAATTGTAGAAGATTGCCAAACCAATCATATTTGACAAAACCATGAAGATCACAGTGAACCATGTCTATGATGTAAATTAATGCCTTTGCTTTGTTACAACAGTTAATTGCAATTATGACTCATGAACTCAGTTTCTGAAAATGTAACATGTTACATGCTAAATGAAATCACCTAATAAGGTATTATTACTTTAAAGCAGATACATACTAAGCTCAATAACTCACTACTTAAAAGTCATAAAGTACTCGAGCTTAAGCAAAGGCACAAGCGATGAGGTTAATGATTCAAAACCATAAACTGAGAGCAAAAAATGAAATAAATTACCTAAAAAACTATTAAAATATTCCTGACCACTCCGGATTCAATTAAAATCTATTTAGGATGCATGTGCAAGAGCATTTGTAGGAATTGCACTAGGAACCACAAATCATTCATTACCAAAGAATTTGATTGTGTGCACACATTGTAAAACCAAACTAAACACTCATGAATGCTGGCATAGTCAAAATATATGGTCTAGAAAGCATATGACTACTGAATAAGTATTCCTCATAAGAGAATAAGATAATGTTATATTCCACTAAAGTAAAACACTGAAGGTAGAGTGTTTATTTCAGAGGAAACTGCTTTATAAATCAAATGAAGGGAGAACAATTCTAAAGGAAAAATGGAATACAGTAGACCCCGCTTTATGATGTTAACCTGTTCCACGGGACTTTACAATGTGAATTACAACATTGAGTGAACCATCAAATAACCAAACAAGGGAGCTGTTTAACTACATCACTGGCAGAGTATTCATTGGTACACCCACTGAGTATTGCTTTGAAATATGCCAGAATCAAATGATTTGAAATGTTCATTACACATCCCTCTTTTCACCTCATGCCATCATCTCAACATCATAATTGCCTCAATGAAACATGAAGAAACACAGAAAGCAAGCTAATTAAAATAATATACACAAAATAAGGCATACAATAAAGATAGAAATAGGCTAAGTGTGAGGGATAAGTAGCTTCGAGCAATGAATAGATGACAGATGGAGGAATAGTCAGAAACCTTTCCATGAGTAATTATTATAATTATGAGCACATCGCTGTCATCTCGCGACTGTATTCCACTCCCAAAATTTTTTTCTTAATGTCATGCCAGCAACAATGATATTGATTTTCTGGTCATGGCAACCCTTGGACATAGAATATATGAAAAGCAACAGAGACTGCAGAAGAGGGGATTACATTCACACAAAGACCTTTGCTTGGATCAGCTGCCCTGACTCTTCAGGGTTGGGAGTGTTATAGGAGGTTGGTTACTGGTAAACAAAATTATGTCTATATAATGGCTAATGCAAGTCTTAATCTGAATAATCATTGATATGATCCTGACCATGTAGAGAATGTTGAGTTACTACATTGGAGCTGATTGGAGGAAGCCCTAATCATCACAACATTTGCACTACTTCCTTAAACAGTTCATAATAACTTGTGTCATCAAATATGTAAATGTTACTTCGATAATATATGATATACTAATAAAAAATTTAAGGTATTGAACGAGGAATGAATAACAAATCATGTGCACAAAAGATGGTAAAAATAGAAATTTAAAAGGCACACAGAAAATCAGTGCTCTTTATTTTTACCATGCAGATTGTAAAGCGAATCCATCATAACTCAGGGGTCTACTGTACTAAAATTTTAGAGATTTTCTTCATTAAGCTCATTTATTCAAAAGAGAAGGTCCTAGGTCCATAATATTAACAAGGGTGGATTGTAACTTACCTCATACCATAGTTTTACAAATCTTTCATTAGTGGTATACACGATTAGTTTAATGTCTCTACCATATGTTTAATAACATACGTTAAATACGTTCCATACATTAAATGGCAAGTTTATTGTAAAATATGAATCCTCAAATATAGGGTGAAAGTAGGTTCCAATATCGAATACATGGGAGAGGGGATGAAAGAGTCTTAATATAGCTTCAGGTTTAGAGCTTAAGTACATATGATTAAGACATTCATATATTTATCTATCATACTCTCTACAGCATTAACTAAAAACACTGAAAGATGAGTTTGAATATTAAAAGTTACTCTCCTACTCTCCAATGACTAATTCAACAACCCAAGTAGAATTACATTAAAATAAGCAGACAGCTCACTGAGCATCTAAATTAAGCAAAACCTCATAAGCTAAACAAAGCCCAGGCATAAATTTCTGCCATTATTACATTTTTTTCTACATGTTTTGGCTAGCAAAAATATTTAGAGATAAGTTCAGTTTGGGTGGAAAGGGAGGCACCTGTTCAGTATTGAAAAAGAAGTCAAAATCGGTCTTCAGAGTCAATGTTGTTAACACTAATTTCAATAAATATAAGTCTTTTAAAAACCTTTCAGTTAAAAAAGTTACTGAGGCATTAGAAAACAATCATTTGAAACCAAACATTTTGAGAAATAAGATATTGTTTTGAGGCAGTCAAATTATTAGCTTTACCATATATTTTCATGGAAAAGACAAATACCTCTATTTGCCACTTTTTTTCAGCTTCAGTCGAGAGAAAATTATAAATGCCTTCATCAAAAACTTTGGAGGAGCTTTTTCCAGTACTTCTTTCCCACCAATCATGATCAACCTGAAGCTAAGAATCCTATATCACATCTGAAGCAGCGTGCCAGTCAACATCTACACCCATGATTTAAAGTTTTGAGCAGAGTCCTTACATTTCCAATTTTGCAAAACTTCCCATGATAGATTTTAAGGAAATGAAAAACTGTAAGAGGCTGAGGACTCGTCACTCAAATGCATCACTCCAATAAGGCAGCAGATACTGTGGTACTCCACTTACATGGAGATATTCCATGTAGAGAAACATCATTATCTCCCCAACAGAAATATTTCTTAGCAATTGAAAATTATTCACCCCCACAAATGAGACTCATTATGATCAGCTGTGCACTTTTGCATAAAAATATACAGTAAAATGGAGAGGGTATAAGAAGGCAGCCAAGTAAAGGCATGGGGGCTTATTAGCAACAAGCATAGGAAAAGACAGAAACTTCTAGGAAGAAATATTATCTAACGTCGTTCCACTGAACCCTACGTGTTTCCTAACAGCAGTGGAATGGGACAATGAGAGGGCAGTAACTACCCAAGACTCAAGTCCCATACCAAACTGTTAGTCCAATAGAAAGTTTGCTGTCATCGAGGACTGCCTGATGCGCTCACAGTGGCGCTGTAGGGCAGCTGTGCCCGCTTCAGCCAGTTGCAGCCGCTGTTGCATATCCCTCACCTGAAGATTGTGGCCCATGGAAGCCCAATGATTAGGTCTACAGGTTACTTAAGTTACAAAATGTCTTTGTCAGACATCTAATGAAATAGATTTGAGACTATACTTTTGGATTTACATAGATACATAGAGGCAAACATAAAGTAGATATGAGATAACAAATTTGAGAGAGAGAGAGAGAGAAAATTGAAGAGGCTTTACATGCCAACAATGGACAAAAACAAATACATTGACGGCACAAGAATCTACAACATCACAAAAGGTGACAATTCAAGTTTGCTACAGAGATATCGAAACTCAATAGTAAATAAATGCTTTTGCAGCTATTAATTTGATTAAAACTACATCACTCAACAAATAGGGGTCATAATTAATTGGAAATATCAAAGAAAATGACAAGAATTAAATGAAAATAATTGAATATCATGTCTTCATTATAACGGTACTGAGGTATACAGTGTGATTTGACAGCAGTTTTTTCTAATTTTGGCAGTGGTACTTCCCAAAGGCAAAACTAGTCAATTTGTCTTAGGCCTTCATTCTTATACATTAATTCAACAAGGATAATCAATTATCTATTTCTTAACCATTCTTTCCAACCAGTTTAAGTATCTCAAATTTGTGATGAGTTGTCATTTGAATTCGGGCAATTGAGATTAGTTTTGCATACATTACATTCTGATATAACTGTAGCTCATTTATAGTTACCAATAACCAGTAGCAACTTGTCATTCTAGCCTATTCGCCAAGGCCAGCACTGGATTTGAACACCACACCAGGTTCATTAGGCAGTTGCTATCAAATATTCAACATCTCCCACATATTCAATCCAGGATTCAATATAATTAATATCATAAAGTGCATTGGTATTGACCTTTGGAGATATAAAGTTACTTAACAAAACCCAGTGACTTAATATTCAATTTTTTTCCATAGCCTCAGCCATCCCTGGAAGTAACAGTTGACAGGAAGGAAACGACGCTGAGTTCAAGCCAATATGTTTGAACAATTCAGAAATAAACTCTAAAAAAAGTGAAGGAATAAAAAATAACAAAATTGAGAGAAAATTTAGATTAAAAATAGGGATGGATCAATTGATTAATCTACATTTCCACATCATTTACCATCATTAGCATCACAGTGAGCAGAATCTGGATTTTCATTAACAGGAGTCATAAGGATAACGGAAACTAAATAATAATGATATCCTTATGTGTGTTTCTACCTTTTGAAAAGCCTCCACGGCCTTATACCTCTCTTTTATTTCACAGAAACAAAACACTTGGCAGTTTCCTAAAAGATTACCTTGCATGCATTTGAAACACTGTTCACCTGTATCATTCTTGCTCTAATTAGGGGCACACTGGATTACATGATTGCTTAACACTAAATAAGAATTCCACTGCATCTCTACTGGAAGGTTCCAAAAACCTGTTTCAAAATCCTTAAGTCCACATACCAATACACTAAAATAGCTAATAATATCAATCTACCAGTTAAGCTAAGTTTAAATGGAAGAGACAAAAAAACCTAAAGATTTAAACTAGAGCAGGGCCCTATCTACACTCCTTACATTGAAAAGTCAGAATTTGGTTTTGAAAAACAAAATTCCTAGCTAATTTATTTCACAAGACTTTTCCAGGTTTTTCAGAACCATTTTTAATTTCCCTGAGTTTCCTGGTTATTCCACATTTTTCAGCTCTCTAACAACCCTAATAAACACGTGGAGAAGGTCTAGGACTGATTGTCATATCGCATAAGAATAGCTATCCATGATCGAAGCATCAAGGAATTTTAGTCTTCTCCAGCACCAATGACGTATTTGCTCAACTAACAGGATGATTTAATGAAGATTTTTGGGCACATAACGAAAAGTAATTTCCAGGCTTGCTCATAAGTTACTTGCAGGAGAAAGTGTTAAAAAACTAAGTTATCCTTGATAACATAAATAATTTCATTTGCCACATTAGAAAGATTCATTGCTAGAGCCGATTCAAATTTATCATAATGGCATTTCAATTTCACTTTAAGGTATCTAGTATCCTCATGGTCAACATATTGGAATAAAATTGGAAACACACATCAAGTACTGCTCTGGCCACTTCTTCCACAACCAGCATGTTATTCTCATGAGAAGAGGTTTTCTTTTTACTAGGGATGGACGGATCCAGGATTTTTTTTAGATCCGGACCGGATCCTTGATTTCACGTGTCGGATCCGCAGATATTTTCGGATCCAAGTGCATTTTTAATTGCACGCTATGAAACAAAGTTATTAAAGTAATCAAGTTTCTTTTGGGTACATACAATAAAAGGAATGATATTTCGATTGTCCGACACATTTTAATTGGCTCTGAGCAATTTACATAGTCACAAAAAAAAAGGATTATTGTAAACACCAATTTCTATTTTTGTGAACCCTTATGGTTGTGTAAAAACCCTATTCTGTCAAACTCATTTCAATTCTTTTAATGCTTTCAAGTTATTTTTAAAGAACACCAATACCTGAATATATTCAGGCATTAGTTCAGGATCTAAACAGTTACGCTTATTACCCGTAGCAAAATTCCGTCACTCGAGTTTGGAGGCTAATATCTCAAAGATGGCTCAATCGATTTTAAAATGAAGTACACCAAAGCAAAGCTTGCTTATTTCTGCGTTTAGTGATGGTATACAAAACTTCTTACCGTTTATATTGATTACAGTGTGTGCTTAAAAACAGAATTTTAGCACATTTTTCCAAGTACCGGTCGGATGCCTCGCATTTACGGCTTTGTAATAACAACACTGATCAAGATATCGAAATTTCTTTTACAAATATTGTAGCAAAGATCTTTCTTAACAATCATACGAAGTTTCATATTATGTAGTGCATTAGTATTTTAGTTAATGATGAAATTGCAAGACCATTATTTTCCGTTTCGCGCATCCCTGAAAACCGCCGTTTGGACCTTCTTCAAGCTATCGAGTTCATCATCATGAATCCACTTATAAAATCTTAAACAAATTCATAGGTTAATCAATACTGATTAATATTTATTTTGGAAAAAGAATGTGCTGAACTGCCAGGTGCATGCCCGGAAGAGAAAGGGAGAGGCGCATGCTTTGCCGTTCTTCCGTTTCTGCCTAAATTACCCATCAGCCTCAGAAATTTCATTCAACACCCTCCCTATGAACCTACTTCTAATAGAACATGATATGGCCGTAGAGATGGCATTCATAGTCTTACGCGGCAACGGTCGTTTGATATCTCGATTCTTCGCCTCTTTGAGACGTTTTCCACAATCTCTAATTCTGTTGCGTAACGCCTGAGAGATCTTTGAAACCAATCGTTGCATGGGTAGGACAAGATACGTAGTGCATTGCGCATGCAAAGAGAGAATCGGAACTCATTATACTCCCTATTATAGGATGCTTCATCCACTAAAGCATTAATTTAAAATTTCAGATCCAGATCCGATTTTTGTCAGTGAATTTGGATCCGATCCGGCCATCCCTACTTTTTACCTATCAAATACATAAAAATAAGATACTTGTCCAGAATATCTGTGATTCATAAAAATTTGAATCAATATCTTACAGCACTTAAATAACATATTTATGGAGCTAATGCTAAACAATTGCAACATGAAATGGCCTTGTATAAATAATATGCTACGAATCTCTCAATGTAGAGAAATGAAATTACTAAAATTAACTAATACTACTACTACCAGGAAATATGAAAGGTCCTGCAGTAATTGCCAAGACCTATCTATTTCTATCCAGTATGCTAATTTTATGTTGAAATCCTTGACTTACCTCCCTTTGAAGTTTCCTCTTCTCAGATTTAAGCTCCCCCTCTACTTTTTCTGCAGCTTCAGCGGCCGATTTATACCTAATAACTTGGCTCTCTAAGCGTGCAACCTAAAATATATATTAAATATTTCAGTAATTATACATTACTTCCACAGCCACTGATTCCTATTACCACCTCATTTTTCTGCACTCTTGAGGAGCTTATTATATCACATATTCAATAAGATGGTGTTAACTTTATGCCCAATTAAATTTTAAGCATCAGGGGGCCAGACAGATTTTTTTAAAATGGTTAATTGTAGTTTCTACAAACCATGTCTAAAAAACTTGCATCATCTAAGTTCACCAATATAAACCAAACATGTCTATATGAGGATAATCATAAACAAATCCATCTGATATTTCACAAGCAAATTAAATAAAGAGTAAATTAATATTTCAAGGATGCCAGTGCTTCAAGGTTTGGCAATGCTTTCATTTATGCATCAATACTAACACAAAATACTAACTTTACATCAAAGGTTGTTGCAAAACACTGATTTGTAAGTATAGAACAGTACGGATTAATGGCAACTGACTAACCAAATCATCAGAAAGCTTGAGGTGAAAGGCTGGGCTGGGTCATACATGACCAAGAACAGGGTATGATGATTCCCAGGAACCAACATTCTATTACTAAGTAGTTCAAGACAAAACTTTCCAGAAAAATGCATTCAGACTGAGTTTCATTAGATTTTAAGACATTCACAGACACAGGGCAGAATAACTTTAAGAAATAACCTGGATGGTTCCAACTTACATTTGCCTGCAAGGTAGACACATCCTGCTCAGCTTTTTGCAACTTAAATTTGTAGTCCGCTAGTTGTTTATTCGCCTCACCTGTACAAGCAAAAGGATAATGTAAAATATATAACCAGGCCCAAATGCAATGAACCAGGGAAACATTTCACCTGAGTTAAATACAATTGATTGCTGCTCTAAGAATGGTTTGCTTTACAATCTTCCCAGTAATATCATCCGCAGAACTTACGCAGAATTAAGATTAGGTACTTTTCATTGATTTAATACGAAAGTGGTCAATGCAAGATAATATTAGCAATCAAACTTAGCGTATTGTTTTTGGGGCAAATGTGGCATCAGTCAAACAAAAAGGACAATAAATAGCACTTCATTAAATATACTTCCTCACATATCCAGTGAGTCTTGGGACCACCATAATTAATCTAACTTAAAATGCACATTTAATATGGGAATATTACTTACGCTGCAAATCAAGAACATCTAATTCAGGTCCATTGAGGGTTGCACCAGTGGAAGAAATTGCTGGATGTGCAGAGCCTACTCCTTGCCCACCAGCTGATATACTGCCAACACCAACTGAAGATTTTTTACCATGCCGACTTTGAACTTCTTCAATTTCTAACTTAAGGTGCCGCACTTGATCCTGTAACTCATTCCTTTCTTCAGCAAAGCGACGCAGCCGAACATCTTTAAAACAATCAAGTATTCCTTACTTTATATCAGTTCGAAACTAATAATACGACAGTCAGATAATTAGATTGGTAAATTATTTAAAAAGATGGTTGGTATTATCCAATTCTATATGATAGGTGTACTAAGCATGTTCAAGTCAGAATATGAGTAACTCATGAACCAATTGATCATGACTAATGTTAGTAATAAAGGCTCATTCAATAAACATCTAAATATATAAACACAAAATATCAACTGTACAAAACTGGCCTTGATTGAATAAAATAAGAAGGCATAATTTCTTGATCTGAGGAAATTGAAAATTAAAATTCCCATATATGTTGATGAATGAGTAAACATTTTATAAGAAATAACGCCAAACTAATTTAGTTTTCCATACTAATCCTGCTATGCAAATTAACTTACCAAGTGATCCTTCCCCTGCATCTTGCAACATTTGAGCAGACTCTACAGAAACTAACACTTTCCTTGGCTTCCCTTTCTCTTTCTTTTTACACCTCCCATTCTCATTCTCCCCAGAGTCATCATCGTCATCATCATCATCACTGGCAACATCATTGTCAGCTACTATTACTAGACCATGTTGCTGAAATTAGAAAGTTAAGCAAAAAAATCACTAGTCTTCAAAATAATCCTTCAACTATTAAACAATAATGCTGTCAGGGCAGAACCTGCTAATATAGAACTTGCAATTTTTTTGAAAAAAATAGAGGTTATGGAAGACGATGAATCTTGTTGGTGTAACTTCGCATTCATGTTTGTACCACGGCTCATTTTCAATCAGTGTCCAAACTCGAGTCTACATAATTTTTGCACCGACAGTAGGGGTGATGGGTTGCTCAAGGCCCTCATAGAGGGAAAGATTTTAGGCAAACAGGGATGGGAGAGAAAAAGAATAGGTTTTAAGGACAGGATGAAGAAGAGTAGGATGTATGCAGAAATGAAAAAAGAAATACCCAGAGACAGGGGCCTGCTAATGTAAAAATCTAGAGGGTTTTTTGCCTATCCATTTCCATTTAAACCAACCTTCACCCATTGATCACCTATTAATAATAATACCCACATAACCATTATGTAAAGTTAAATCTAAGCCTATGAATTTCTGGCTGACTCTAGATAACTTGTTGCAAATGTCATCATTTTTAACCAAGGGTGAGAGAGAAAAACTCACTTGAATTAGCATATCCCTCTCCTCTAATTGTGCTTTGTAAAAATCCATATCTTCTTTAAGTTTTACAGATGACCTTTTCAACTGATCAAATTCTCTACATTTATCCTTATGCTCTTTCTGAAATAAAGAAAGTCGAAAATAATTATTACAAAATAGTCAAGTGTCAGTTACACTGAAATATTACATTGAATCAACACAGTGCATAGGTTTTTCCAGCAGTGGATAGTAATACCTTCAGTGACAGCTTTCGAGTGTTGGTGCACTTTGTTTGCCTTAGTAGTCAACAGCTAAACAAAAACTAATGCAGCAGCACTCAAAAGCCTCTTATAAAGATATTTTTTATTGGGATGAACAACTACAATCCACTCAAATAAAGGAAAAACTTCAACCAACTGTGCATTGACCTTTACAATAGCTTGCTAATTTTTCCACGATTTGAAGAGAGTAAAATGAATATTTTATTTAAATGTATCCAATAAAAGCTTAATTTCAATCAAAATGTAAAGTTTGCCTGAAGTTAACTTTGAAAAAAGTATCATGATAACTAAGAAAAGCATGTCACAATTTCAAATTTAATAATTTCGAATCAAGAATGGTGCTTATGTACCTCTAGGAACTTGATTTAGTTCAGATTCCGCATACCTTCACAAGATAATTCTCATTTAATGCTTTCTCTCTTCCTGGCTGTTAAAAAGATGTAAATATCATACAAAACGACACATGAGCACCATTCAAATATTTCACTTAAAAATGCTAATGATATCTCTTACCTGAAGTTGCCAATGCATTTCTTCTATTTCTTCAATTTGATCTTTTAACAATTCTACCTGGTATGTCAAAGATGACTTCTCATTATCTAACTGTGCATTCTGAATCATAGACTTCCTAAACTTCTCTTCCAATTCTTTCAGTTCATGCTGAAAATAAAAACAAATTATATAAATTCAAGCAAAACATGTCAGAACAGCTTTCTATCAATAAACACAATTCCTTTTTCACCAAAAATTTTCTAATAAAACTGATGGCGCCTCTATCAGTTCACTAATCTTCCACATAATGGCAGAAATCTTTTTACAAGACCAAAACTGATCTTTTTTGTTCCAGTAATTATTTTTTTAAAGCCTACAGTTAATTGGTTTAGATATTTGGAAGAACTACTTGGTTAAGGAAAGGCTCAGGGAACTGGTTAATTTTACCAAATTCTAAAATGAACCCGTCCCACCATTTCCTTCTCTTGTGAGCCGGATTCACTTTAAATTTCCTCGACCTAACTATTTCCCTTGTAAAATACTGTCACACATTTTCCATTTACCATAAGCCAACCTACGATAACCCCATAATTCCATTTGATTAGAGACACAGCTACCTACACAGAATATCTACTTTTAATTCCTAAACACACCCCCTCCTCAAGGATCCAATGACAATGGCTAATTTCATTTAGGAAACTAACATAATAAAACAAATAGCCTACGCCAATGGCTATAATACTAGCCTAATAGACAAAACCTTCTCAGACAGAGGAATCTGAGGAATATCATCCTGAGGCAAATATACTTAGGAGCATCAGGTGAAGGAGGTACAAAGAAAAAAAGGATGTTTTATCTTATTTTTAGGCCGCATTTCTTATCTTATTGTGAAAATTTTTCCAAATGATGAATTTCATATCTTTTTTACCCCACATAATTTAAAGAACAAGTTCGTAAAGTAAAAGGACCAAATTGACTCTAATAAGAGAAGTGGTGCATATACTCTGATTAGCAATGACTGCTACAATGAGTATGTTGGGAAAACACAAAGAAGTCTCATATTCGTAGCAAAGACCATTTAGCGCTCATTAAAAACAATTATGATAATAGTTAGATATTAATAACAACTTCGTCAAACACCAACTAAGCAATGGTCATATGTGTGAGTTTAGTGTCAACATTTTACATTTCAACAATTAAAGAATATATTTATTGATCATGACCTGGGGCCCTAGTCTGTAACTTGGTTTTCTCCCGAAAACGGGAGAAAAGAGATTCGTGGGGCACCCTTGCAAACGTTTTCTCTCATCCGTAGTCTGTAACGAGCTTCTCTGGGAGAAAGAGAAACACTAAGCACCTGGAGAGTACGAGTCTCCCGATCCAAGTCTGTAAGCTCAGCGAAGCGCCTTCTGGCGCCCCAGAGGATAGAAAAATAACGTCGGCCTGCTGAGGCCGACGTAAATAGTCTCCCTAGGAGAAAACTACGCACGACGACAGTGTTTTTAAGTTTCACCCAATGGTAGTAGAGTATTCGCGATGAACATTATTCATGTAAGTCCTCATTTAATAAATGTGTTCATTAATTGCATTCAGTGTTAATCATTATTCAGGATTATATACATGTACCGCAGTTGCGGCAAATGCTTTTCTAATGAATTTTGCAAAGAGTGTGATGCTTTTCCTTTCTGCTGAGATGATTCACAGTGTTGAGTGCAATCGGTGGGTTGGATGATGCTTTTGAATTACCAAATTTATGTGCTATGAAGTGGTTGGGCAGATTAATGTTTGTGAAACATTGTGCAACTTAAGGGTATTGCCCTGTGTTCCATCTTCTCAGCCATCCAATTTTGATGTAAGTAATACACTAAAGGATGTGCTATAACTAATCGTATTGCATTTTAGACAATTATTCGGTAGAATTATATCCATGTATCGCTGTTTCAACAAATGCCAATCTAAGGAGGTTAGGCGGATTAAAGTTAGCGATAGTGAAACGTTGTGCAACTGACGACTATTTCTCTGTTTTCAATAATATTAGTTTTTCACTGATCATAAAGTCACCTATTTGAGAAATGTGCTTTTTAGTTGTGTTACATGCACAGTTATTCAGTTGCGTTATATCCACGAATCGCTGTTTCAACAAATGCATTTCCAATGAAGTTCAGCCAGAGTGATGCACTCTCTCTGCTGAGATAGTTCAATTATATGCCTTATCAGTATGTTCGATGATAGTTTGGAAGTACCAAATTGACGTGTGTAGTCGAGTGGTCAGGCAGATTAATTTTTGTGAAACGTTGTGCAACTGATGGATATTACTCTGTATTCAATCTTCTCAATCATCCACTTATCATGAATAACTCACTGAAGAAATGTGCTCACTAGTCGCATTATATTTTAGACAATTATTCAATAGATATATTCATGCATTACTCTTTCGGTGAATGTAATTCCAATGAAATTTTCCCGACCAGTGTGAAGCATTCGTCTTTCTTCCAATATGATATAATGATATGCGTGATTGGTGAGATATAAATCATCGTGAAGCATAACGGAAACCCAAGAGTACAATTGCCATTATTTAAATGATTCAAGCAGACTTCCCAGTCGCAGAAATGAAACCATATTGCAAATATTCGCCTTCATACTATTCGCAAACAAAGCAGAACGACCACAGTGCTCCCACCAGCGTGAAAAGGTACAAACAATTTCATTGGCTCTCAGAAGTAGGTCACATAAATTCGGCCCATAATCAGTGTTGGCTTCAGAATTTTTCATACCCCAAATTTTCTCCATCCGGTTCAGGAGGCTGAGTATTCTCCACCTGGTTAGAGACTTGAGATGGGAGATAATTACGGGAGAGAACTCTTTCTCCCATCCGAAGCGCTCAAAGTTACTGACTTGGGCCCCTGGTATTCAGCTCATAATATTCTGATTTCTCCCGACATACATACATGTAATATTTCTTCGTACCCCAAATTATACACTTAAAATTTAAGATATCAAATATAAGTTTGTTTTTTAATAGCTATTTAAGAACACAAAGAATTTAAGTTCATTACAATTGGTGCCAAAATTAAATTGCCTTGGTGAATACGTACAGCACAAAATACACATTAAATACCCATCAAAAGCTAGCATTTTCTTAAAAATTTCAGCTGCAAGCAGTTTCATTGCTGACACGTCTATTTCAACAAATTTCATAGCACACTTCCATGACATTGATCTACATGTAACACATTTGGTATGAAACTACTACTCATGGGATGCTTATGAGGAAAAAAGGGCATTCCTTGAGAGAGGGACAGGTACAATCCCGAGAGTTTTAATTCTTCAGCAGATTGTAATACGGATATAAGGAGTCGCTCTAAAAAAGACAATTTCATTCCTCGAAACATCAAAACGGTGACTAATAGGCATCAAAAGAGTTTTGTTAGAAGATTTAACAATCCCTTGCAATCATTATCCAGGATTTTTCGAATTTTGAAATTTGGACAACAAACATTCATTTTCATTCACAAACCATCACGTTCCTAATTAAATGACAAGCGATGGTATGGGAGGTGAGTCTTTCTGCGACAAACACATTCATGGCAATCACTGGAGCACCCCTCATGTTTTCTATGAGGTTGTGGAGGATATGGAAAATTTGTTGAAACTTACTACTTTGAATCATACCTTTGAGGCATTATCTATCTCCATAACTATGATTCACTTCTTTAAGAAGAAGAGGAAAGTGCAATACATTTGACTTGAGGAGTACCTACCACACAAATATATTAACTTAAGTAAAGTTGATTTCAAATGTATTTTACACTATAAGAAAAGGAATTTATCACAGAGAAATTCAATTCCATTATAAATCTTTGCTTCCTGAATTAAAAAAAAATTGATTTACCCTTGCATGATTCTCAAAAAGAAGCACTTTTATAATGCCTTTTAATTTGATCTCTGCAACAAAATTAAACATATAGGCGAATCAATACTTCAGCCAATGAATACTTTTTATTTGAATAATTTATTTTTATGAGTTGTTGAGACATTTAAGTTTATTGCCATTGGAGCATGAAAAATTTAAAGAGCCAGATTTAATTCCAACATTGAAATGAGACTGGTGGATATTTAAAGGTTAATTAATAATCATGAAATTTATATTTTTTTAAATTTTTAATGAAGATCAATCGCACGTGAATGACTGTAAACAACTGAAAAATAACTATAAATACATACTAATTACACAATATAAAATATAATTTCCACGCTCAACTTACCCGCATATCCCTTAAACTTGTATTTGCAACAAGACTACCACCATCATCAACTGAGTCTTCGGAACTTCTACGGCTGGAGAGATATGACGGTGAAGCTGCTGTTACACTGGTTACACCAACAGAGCTGTTACCAATCCCTACTGATGAAGTCCTACCACTGGGAGTCGATACCCGGTGTCCGGGACGACCCACAGGGTCTACAGAAAAGAGATAAAAATTAGGTTATGTTTGGCACACCTCATTACAACCATGAGGAGTACAATGAAAGGAAAAGTTACAGGAAAAGAATGATGTGTTGTGGGTAAGATCAATCAAACCATAGAATAATTTTGAGGCGAATACACCACAACAGATTTAAATGAAGATATAATTGCATTTTTAACCCTTTCGCTTCTGTAAACGTAGCAGCTACGTTCACCCGGTTGACTGCTGTGAACGTAGCTCCAACGTTCCATTGGCTAGTGGTTGTTCTTACCGTTCCTACCCACGCCTCCAAACTATCTCTTTTTCTGCAAATGCCAAATGTCTAGTTCATTGTTATACATAGTACTAATCCCTTCCCGGGAGCGTGAGTGCCTACTGAGTTGCAAGTGCAACGAGAACAATACTTTCTGTGCCTCAGTAAATGACCGTTCACTTTTTTGCCGCACAGGGACTGAAGAGTCCATGCAGTTTGACCGCAGCGAAAGGGTTAATGTCATACAGGGACAGTCATCTTCATATATGTATAATAAACAATGCAACATGGATTTTATCAACATCAATTCTCCTAGAGACTTTTTTATGCATTACTTAAAAAATTAATGCATTGCTAACCTTTTGAAAAATTCTTCCCTAAATGAAACCTGCCTAATCTCTATTTCATGGGTCATTCAAAGATATCCATGAATTTCACAAATCATACAAATACATCAAAATATTAATAACAATAAGTTCTTCAATTTAATATTCTATTCCAGAGTTAGATATTCTAAAATTACAAAGCAGACAACAATTAGAACAGCACCCTACTCATTTAAAGTTCAACACTTCCAGACACAAAGCAGGAAAATAAATTCATCAATTACCAATAGCACATATTAACACCAGTGTATTAAAAAAAATGAAATGTGGATCAACAGCATATGATTGTGACAGTAAATCACAACAAATACCACATTAATCATACTCTACCTTTACCCACTCTTTCAATTTAAAAAAGTGATAACAAACAACATAAGATTTCATTAATGTGTATTACCATCAACTTCATTCATGTGATTTATTTCCAAAATTAAGAATAAACCACTCTAAGGTTATACATTCATATGAGCTTAAATTTCATCAGCACGTTGAACAACCATTTAAATGAACTAGACCAATAATTCATGACTAACCAGAATACATATCATATACACGGTCAGCATTTTCTTCAGCCTCTTTCTGCTGGCGTTCCAATTCCCGCATACGAATTTCCCGCGCTTCAGCCCGAGCCTGCCTTCGAGCTGCAAGTCTCGCTTCAGCCTGCAAATTAAATGCCTTAATTAGATAAGCCATTCTATGAATACACCCTCCAATGCACATATACAGGTAACAAACAAAACTCTTTCAAATTTCAAAGATGAGCGTGAACTATTCATGAGCATAACTTTGTAATTGTAGGAATCATTGCTTGCATAATATTTTACTAATCAAAGTGTATATGGAGTGATTCAAAATGATGAAAAGGATGGCAGGGTCTTTACTGAACTCATTAAGGGCTCTGAATGTTATTTTATGGAAAATGTGAGCATTTATATGAAATAAAATAGCTGAACATAAAAATATTTTGGGAAAACTATTCAATAAGAACCAATACTAGAAGTGGGAATATGGGATGTGGGATAAGAGATGGCTACACAATGATATTACTATTCATCAATAAAAGCTGGACCAATCAGGTTTACACAACCAAGCTTGAATAATGGAAACCGAGGTAATCCTACCACAATATCACGATTTATATTCGGGGCCATGAATATAGATTAGAGATTTGGATGTTTGGAATTGTTACCTAGGCTATTCATTCTCTATGTTCTCCAGTTGCCTAAATTTCCCCTTTTAGTTCACCCAATCCTTGGCGCCCCTTCGATTAGAGTCTTCAGTTGTTAATGTAAATAGACGTAGTTAATTGTTGCTAACGTGAGACTGTGGTGAATATTCAACATCGATGAGAGGAGATATGAATTTCTTCATGCTTTGTATAATATCTTGCTATTTTTGTGATCTCAAAATTACTTTGTAAATGCTAGAGAGGAAATATCTATTACAGAAAATGAGTAAGAGGTCTATAAAACATCCACTGTGTGCCGACAACGATGTTTGCCAGACTGATTCTAATTTGAATGCATTAGGCCCGTTCACCTTAAGTAAAGAATTTAGAATGCCTTGTTTATATAAAGTTACTTCGTACCAGGCTGCAAAACAGGGTATGCGTCTACGAGGACACAAACCAGGAGACTTTGATTGAAAAATAAGAAACTGTTCAAGGCGGCAGTAGGTGCTTTCCTTTTTACCTACACTGCAATGATGGCCATTGGGAATACTCATGAAGACACCTCGCATTATTATTAAATTTCCGTATAGCGATATTCACGAAGTGCTAAGAAGATAATTGTTCATTTGTGTAATTAAATTTGGAAATTATATATATCTGTAGACCGGACGATATAAAAAAAGTGTATCATTACGTCCCGTGTGTACTACTACATTTTATATCCACTGCATTATGATTACTTGTAAGTGAAAGCCGTGTATATTCATGGTAAATCTGGTAAGATATGTTTATTTACAATCTGTCGACTGTATTTACATTTGAACTTGCGCCTTTCATCACTAGGCAGCACCACTTTCCAAAAAGTTGTTTGTTTATGGAATTCTAGACAACAGTTTTAGGCGATGAGATCGCAATCCAGAATATATATTCATGTTCAGTGCATTTCCACACCAATATATAGGAATGCTGAGAACTAAAGTAATTTTTCAGTAATAAGCATCAACATCATAGGTATGTAATTAGAAAATGGTGTATTACAAGCAAACAAGAGATCAGCTAATTTCTAACATCGTCATATATTCTTTTGACAATATGAAGGTCCTATCAGTCAAAGTCTATCACTTCAAATTGGATAACGCATAGCACTCCTAAAAACCCCACAGAATGAAGTGTACACAAAAGTTGAAAATCCCAATAAATTGTTAGTACGTAAATAAGGTCATGGCATCTGGAGAACATTTCTCTCCCTCTCAGTAGTTAAAAATAATCAAAACTCAACATCTACGTACACCATTCAGTAAATAGCCATATTGGAAAATGGACATAGGTTTAGAAAAGCCATTTCAGGATAGGATTACTGTAATCATCTTGTCCAGGGTCATAAACAACATTTTTGGCTTTCCTGGGGCACCACACTTTCTCCTAATGCACAGCCAGCATGCTCATTGATGGCAGGAAGCATGATGCATCATTCAGGCTCTCAAATTTTTATAGCGTTTGATGTTATGCCCTCTGGGAGACTTGATCTCAATAATGGCTATAGCAGTCTCTTTCATGAAAGGTTTAGTACCAGTCAAGGGGGACAGAAATGCAAAGATGAGGGTCTTTCTGTAATGTGTAGGAAAGCAGGAGAGGAATAATGTTTGGAACGTGTAGTAGTGTACACTGATAATTTAGAGAATAGATACACAACTCTTGCCCATATTTCCTCCAGAAAACTTCACCGTACTTGAAAACATTTTTATATTATGAAAAATATCTTTTCTTTGTAAATGAGAAACATGGGACAGTGAATCGCCGTCAAAAAATGATATTGCAGAACAATGTTAGAATTTAATGAGATGTATTTCATCAATTTGGCAAAAATGCTATATTACCTCATCATTACCTCCCAAACGATTGGAGAATCAAAATTTTTGGGTTATCCTCAATACTTTCAGCATTTTTATAAAATCTAAAATAACAAAAATGTCCCTATTTCTAGGACAGCTGGCACGTTTACCACACATTAGGTGTCATTACTATAGTCATCAAGAAATTTGTTTAATCCTTCCATGGCATGGGAGGGATAAAAGCCGGTGGTGAAGATGATCTTCCCTCCAAAGTTCTCTACAACGAAAAACGCGTTCGGCGAATTAATTAACGAATCGAGCAAAACCTTGACGTTCGTTTTGTTCCATCTCGTCATCAACAACGACTAAGATTTTACTTTGGGATAAAGCTTCAGCAGGCATGCACGTACCCTGTCCACATTGACCTGGGCATGCGCCTGCCAACGCGTATGGTGGCAATTCACGACGAAGTCGGCCGCAGTTAAAAAAAAACGCAGACACGCATAAAATGCTAAGCGGCAGAAATACACTGGCCTCCTATGCCTTCAAGAACGAGCCGAAAGACGGGTCGTTCACACTGACGAGCTACGATTCCCTCGCTTATCTCCCCATCTCTCTCCCCTTCCCCGGTCTCATAATTTTCAACCGCAAGAGCATCACGAATGTCGACATCAACTGTCATCGCGAGACAATTCCAAAGGTAAGGGCAGCGGTTGGAGCGATGGAGACGAGAGCTCCAATCCCGTAGAAAAGACACGGTTACCACGAAGACGTAGAGAGAGAACACTGACACAGCACGCAAATCCGACATTCCTTCCGAACTTGCAAATGCCATCACACTCGGGGTTTTCTCAAAGAGGTCGCAGCCACACGCTAAATAACACAAAATTGCGAAATCACGATGCCATCGGTCGGAAAAATCCAGTTCTTGCAAGCACAACACAGCACAGCACACACATTCTCCCTCTCGCTTCGATCCTCATGATTACAGACACCTCGGAGATCATAAACTATTAGCACGAACATGGGAATGATATGCCGTGGTTAGCCGAACGCATTTACACCACTTCACTCACTTCGTCCACGCCCTTCCCGAGGTATCCGACCAGGCAATCGTCGTCCTCTTCCTCCTCCGCGGCCGCACATCCCGAGAGCCTGCCGCCCGACCGGCGACCACGCTGGCCCGGCGACGCACCCTCTGGCCCCGGGTTCTCACCTGACATCGCACCCGCGCCGGCAGACAAGTGAGACTGCCCGACCACACCTCTTCCCCTCCCCCTTCCTCCCAACTAGAGCTCGGAGACTTCAACGCTCTCGCCCGAGTCACACATTGCTTACATCATTGGCGGCAACATGACATATTTGATGGAAGATACCTTACACCCAGAACACTCGTTTTTTTACACGTTCTCCACGAACAGTCTTTCCACGTTAGCCGAATCTAGCAGTCTAGCCGAATAAGTTGAATCGTGGTTACGGAGATAACACTCCCCTTCTTCTTCCTGAAGTCGAATGAGGGGAGGGCCCGTGAGCGAGCATAGCGGGGAGGAGGGGTAGCGGTGGAGGAGCGGAAAAGTGGTACGTCACCGAGCCTCTGTGTAGTCCACGCGGCCCACTCTCTCACCACCGCCTCCTCCGCCACACCCACTACGCGAGGAATCTCGCGGACGTCCCCTCTTTCGACCCCTCCGCCTATCTCCCCCCCTCCCACCTCCGACCCATCGCGACGCATCCGACACGGGAGACCACGTCACTTTCTGCAAGCGATTTCCCCTCTCTCCGCAAAAACCGCGAAATCCCCCTCCCCGCTCTCCCCTCCTCCGCCGTCATTTTTTTCCCCCTCTTTTCTTCGCCTTCCCCTATTTCCCGCTCTCCTCCACCCAACCCCGGCGGCACACCTGAAGGTCAGGGAGATGCAAAGAAGGGGGAGTGACTGCGGGGTGAGGGAGAGGGCAGTCAAGAGGCACCCACACCATCTGCTCCGCCACGCCCCCTCCTCCTTAGCCACCCTCCACATACGGAAAGAGTGAACTTGGTGTGTGCAAGAGGGGTTGAGGGGTCGAATGCAGGCGACGGGAAGGAGGGCACAAAGAACTTGGGGTCCGAAGAGCCAGTCACGAGCTTCGCTGTTTTTCTCAAATTAGACCCTGCGCATACCATGAGGTAGGAAGCGAACGCATTTTCCATCGAACTGATCACGCAAAATACTTCGAGCAACGCGCGACGAAAAGATGATGACTCATTGGCATCGATTCTCCATTAAGAGGAACAATTTCATTCTTTGACTGAAATAAATTGGCCGACCATAGTTTTGCTAGTCGGTAAATCATTTTCAAGGTTTTCTTGAAGATTACTATTTTACTCTCGAAATCATGGTGGGATAACGAAAACAAAGGGTAGTCTGTAGTGCATGATGCATGTAATAACAACCAATAATCCCTTTCTTATTCTGTAGATACTAACCATCTAGCTGCATGTGACCCTGTTCTCTAGCATGCCTCCCTTAAATATCCTACTCGCATGGCAGTAGTGCATGTTTGGTGATCTTCACCCCCTGCCACACACCCTCGTGGAGGCTCGCAGGGTATTACGTAGATGTAGATGTAGATGAATACCATTACTAAGGCGTGTGACTCATAGAAGTAACAACAGTTACACCTGGTCTCAAAATTAAAACTATTACAAAGCATCTACAGTACTACTGACGGCCTATCTAACAAATTCCTGCCATTCTAAAACGCTCATTGGTTACGAAGTATTACTGGTATTTCTGCCAAATACTGGCAGACGCTCATTTGCAAGTTTTCCTTTATTGACAATGGGTTATCAACAAACCATGTAAAGTTCAAGTCGCGCAGCCATCGAGATAGCGATATCACTCCAGGGTAATGAAAGAACAAGTACGACGGAGTATCACAGAAACATATTCAGTGGGGTTTAACGTCATTCGAGATAGAAATATTACCAGTTGATTATCCGTCGGCGCCGTCGTTTAGCTAGTCAGTTAAACGACGGCGCCAAAGTTTAAGAAACTAAACAATCCTCTCCGAACGTGAAAGAGGTAGTACGTTCAAAATAAGGCATCCGCATACCGTCAGTTTTTGAGAAGGTATTCATCATTTTTAATTTTTAAAGTGCGAGGAAACCAAAAGTAACAAAGAAATTAATTAAGAAGTCCAACGACAATATACTTCATAAACATGGACTTCTTGGGCTGTAAACGCATTAAGTGTTACCTCAATTCTTTTAGAATGCGCGAGTTTTTCCTCGACACACACGAAAACCAAGGAATATAAGGGATTATAGCTCACCAAGGTTACATTTTTCGCCCTGAAAAGCTCATCCCCGCCCCCTAAATATTAATTATTTCTCAATACGATTAGGGATGCAATATACAAATAAAATTGCGACATTGAAACAAGTGAAAAAACGCAACAAGTGAAATCATTCGGGAATAATAACTGAAGAATAGGGAATGATTCACAGACAATCAGCAGCCATCAACTAGGATCAAAAATAAAAAGAAATGGAGGCAGCTGCACGCGGTGTGCGTCAATTGACAGCTGTTAAAGATATCTTAGTCATTTCAACTGAAAAGGAATAAGTGAAAAAGGAAACAACGAGTCTACATAAGCCAATCAGACGCAAATGCGGAATGTTACACAGAGTTAAACGTTCCAACTGACTGAAAATACTTTCCACGAGCTGTTCCCACTACTTCACGAAAGTAGGCATCGCAATGGTTTTTACTAATAACCCGTCATCAGCGAGTTTCACACTCTGTGTCCCGGAGAGAGAGGTCACCACAAAAACCAACCTAACCAATTTAATTCTGTTGAAAATTGACGGCTTTTAACTTCATCAAAGAGGTCCGATCACATTCGGTCATAACACTCATTTCAAAGGGCCATTAATGGGCGATCACAGTGCACAAAAAGTCGACAAAAAAATCCGAACCTCTACCGGCGGACGATGTGGAAAAAAGAATGAAGTTTTCGTAACTTCAAATGATAAACACAAATTCGGGTGGTGTAACAGTCACTTTCCAGTACTAATACTGCTAAATATACTCAAAATAATTTACAATTGATTCAATGGTATCAGGCGAAACACCACGGAACTAATTAATGATTGCTCTATAAGGAAATGCACTTGAAAAGTTCCACAGAGATTAATTTGGTGCGACTGATTTATATACAAGGTATCATCATCAGACCTGGCTATGGTAACGATACCTTGTATCGAAACCGGTCGCACCAAATACATCTCTGCAGAACTTTGCAAATGCATTTCCTTATTGAACAATCCTGATTTACAATAAACATTACTCCAGATTACTCTGATCGCAGAAATTTCCCTGTAATTCAAGCAAACGTAAAAACCGAGGGAGAGTAAAATTAAGGTAGTTCGAGCGAGACAGTTCCCTAATCATAATGGAGACCATATTCGAATTATACGTTTTAATACCACCAGCTGTGAGACACGAATTAAATATTGCATTATTAATGGTGCAATAATAGTTTTACAAGACAGAAATTGAAAGTAATCAAATGAAAATATCTAAACATGTCTTTAACTTGACTCATTTTTTTCACGCGGTACGTTTGAAACTCCATCAAAACGGAAAGTTTATTGTGATCCCGAAGAATTGACTGCGGCGAAAATATGATAAATTTTACAAAAAGAGTTGAGGAAACACACAAACTACACACTTGATTTTTTTGACGAGATCTAAGTGTAGGGAATGCCTCATTTTTAATATAAGGTCTCTCTGGAGAGCATACACGTACCATTTCATATGTAAAAGGGCTGGTATTTTCTGGCAAATATCTCGGAAAATAATGATGTAAGGGGTTGAATTTTTGGTGTCAATGGAAGGGTGACATATTTTCCTTTAAAATGAGATAAAATTCACTGATTTCTAGGTGAAATGATATTTCACTCAAACTACATTAACTAGGGAGAAATGCATGTTCTTAGTTCTTCTCGGAATTAAAATTATTTTTTAACTTAATTTAAAAAGAAAATAAAACCAAGAAAAATTATCTGAACTTGGTTCTTTCCATTTCAATCAAACGAAAACACTTCCATTAACAGATAAGTTAAAATATTGCTTTACGGTCGTCATCGCAGGTTTTCTGGCAAAATTATTTTATACCAAAGAGTTCCTGAGTAGCTCCCCACTCCTAACCAACGAATTTCCACGCTAACCCAAGAGTCAACACAGACGCCCTATATATTAACGTCATCTTAAAATCATCATATCATCTACCACGTCTCATGCTGACAATCTCAATATTTCCTCTTATCTCACCCTTGAAGACAGATTCATCCCTATCACAATCAACAACTGGTATTCTCTCAATATGTCTCGTCAACTTGTTATGCATATGTCTGATGCAAAGAACACTTGGAATTTTGACAATATTTATTTTCAATGGAACTAGTTTCGACGCATAGGCGTCATCCTCAGGTACCACTGTACCATTTGTACAGCTGTACCATTGATCATGATTGATTTCCACGAATTCACGCCTGAACTCATCGTTTTATACATATGTCTTTTCATAAGCTATCCAGTGAACGAACACTATTGAATGACACTTAAACTGAAGCAAGAGCAAATGCTTTTCAATAATACTGCGGAGAGCAAACGGAAACTACCATTGGGTTACTCCAGTGAACTATTTGCTTAAGGTGGCTGGAGCAGAAGCACAGGTCAATTAGGGCAAATTGTAATAGTTTTTCAAGTAAGCAGAAGAAAAATTCTTGGACCACATTTAACATAAATCTCATGCGCTGATTCGCCGGAACTCAACATACAGGAAATAACTGCAATGATACAAGAATAATGTTTTGATTTTCTTTCTTGATAAAATCGTGTTATGATTAGGATTTTCGGCACGATACACGTTATTCGAAATTTAGACGAAATTATATAGAAATGTGCTATTCCGAATACTGGATGTCGTGACATATCCAATACTCGGAATCCAATATCCAATATTAGGAATGGCACATTCGATATGACAATTGTTTTCAACAATTATAATGATGAAAAATCCCTTATTCCACGTTTCGAAGAAAATCTGAACGTATGTAATCGACTTCTTACAAAATATACGTCATATGCCATAAGGCTACGAATTAAAATACCATGGAATTGGCAAAATACCATATCATCACGATGCCATTTATTCATTATTATTTATGGATATCAACCATAAGCTCTTGTATTCAAAGTTTCACGCAAATCTGTCACCAAGCAAAAATCGCTCAAACCAACTTAATAAGGCCCTATTGCATCAAGGGCGCACATTTCTCCACAGGGCGTTATATATGGCTAGGAACAAGGACTCTTATCAAGGAAACGATAACGTGTGCCTTTAGCGGGAGGGGAGAGAGAAAACGTCGGACGCCGCGGAAGAGTTGGGTCTCGGTGAGCAGGAAGAGCAACATGGCAGCGGAAGTTGATCCAAAGCTGAAAAATTCAGGAGAAAGAAGAGTGGGAACTGGCGACACGATTACAAGGTCCCACGATTAGTGCGGGCCTGGGTAAACTCGCCGAATAATTCCCACGAAGGGACCCGAAAATATTACTGGAGAAGAAACGGTTTCGCCATATTTCTAACTTGAGCATCACCGGTAATCTACATTCCGAAGATAGATATCCACTTCATCCATGATAAGCTACACACTACATTCCGAAATGACTTCATATCTTATCATGACCCATAATTTCCTAGATTTATTTCTAATCTGGATGTTCGTGGGCCCTTTATCCCCGCTGCTATTTTTTCCAAGGAGTTGCTATATCCTACAACGTCACCATTAATTGTTCCCGTCTACTTCCCAAGGGTAATGATTCTCACCAAAATATTACACTTCGCCATTCTACTGATGCCATAGCAAATCAATTGCTTCAAATGATCTCCGTTCATCAGCTGATACACTTCAATATTTACTCCCACATAAGATCTTGTCCTATGAGCAGTGATACCTCAGTTTCCGTTGATAATCCGACGTAGATCAATCGGCGAAATCCGAAACCGACGCAAACCTAAGCAATTATTTCCGTATGACTCAAACTAAATTCAAGTAATTCGTTCTAGATACTCCAAAATACTTACCAAACACACATCCAAATGGAGATTAAGTATGGTGTTTATATCTAAATACAATAAGATATTATTATAAAATAAATATAAAAGGTGTAGGACAGACGGCTAGTAGGGGTTGAAAGTGTGATTGTTGTGTCTTGTGTTGCTAGTGTTTTTTCCCCTTCAGTTCGCTGAAGAGGGCCACCTTGTGGCCGAAATACGCGTATCCGACGCTCACCCTCGTCCGTGTTTATGTGTGTTTTAGACCACGCTCTTTTTTTGAGCAAGATTCTCCCAGAAGTTGGGCCCATTTGTGTGTGTGAGTGAGTGTTTTTGAGTGTTTGTGAGAGTGAATGTGTGAATAACCTGGCATTCTTAGTGGGGTCTCATTAGCCCTTCGAAGGATCCCAGGTTATAACCCCAAGCAACCTTAGCGGGGTCCCATTAGCCCTTGCGAAGGGTTCTTTTTTTGGGGGTGTGTGTGTGTGTGTCGGTGTTGGTCACTGGCGAGGAAGTCACTTTCCCGTAAACCATCACAGGAGGGTATTCTGGTTGAGAGGCTGGGGTTGGTAACTGACGTTTTCGTTAAACCAACACATTAACCTTTAATTTCTTTCTTTTTGACGAGCGATGCCAATTATTACGGTCATTGGAGATTTATTCTTTATTTGTATTTTGTAAAAGGCCGTAGAGCTCAAGTTTCCTCGATTTACCACCATAACGATAATAAAAATTAATAATTTGCTCTCCTTATCATTTCTTGAAAGATAACTCTGCACAAAGACCACAGCAATAGCTCATTACCTGCCAGATGAAAGAGTAAACAAAAATAGATTATTTTTATCGAAGATGAAGATATTAAGGACACTGATGGAGCTAATGCGCCAATTTCGCGAGTGTCTCTTCGATGTGTCATTTATTCTGATCCAAAATAAAACTGAATAAAGAAAAGAGATACGTTCTTTCCCTTAATGCAGAATTTTCCAACATTTGTTAGCCACGGAGCCCCTTTAGAAGCATAAGTTTTTCGTGATGCCCTAAGGAATGTTTGTAGTTTTGTAATGAGTTCCATGAGTCATATTACACACACTACATTTACGAAAGTATGAATAATGAGGTTGTTATATTAACGAGCAAAACTATATAAAAGTAAGAAAAGTGCAAACAGCAATAAAAATCAAGTTCCCGTCATCTTCATAAATGCTGCGGAGAGAGTCCCTAAAAATTACTAATACTAAATTTAAATAAAATTACTAAAAAATAATTGCGGTGCCTCAGAGGCTCCGCGGAGAACCGTTTGGGAAACGCTGCCCCATTACTGTAAAATTGTGTTTTTCTCTGACTTACCGCATACTTCTTAAAGACCAATTCGGTGCCGACAAGGAGAAGGCCGAGCAACATGAATTCTTAGCTAAGCGCTTCTCACAGCGGAGTGAATTTAATTATGGCAAGAGATGACGAAGATATCACGCAAGTGACCTGGTAGCAGCCACCACGAGTAATTACTAAACCTCTTAGATTTCTATAAATAAGTCGTCACCGAATAAATCGAATACCTCGCAACAAAGGTAAATAAATTAGTTAAATAATTAATTAGTTAAAATAATTCCATTGACCCTATTTTTGCACGATCAAAAAAGAGCATGGATTCAATTAAGTCGACATCTGCTGGGTGTAATGAGAGTCCCGCCTTCCAATATGAGCGACGTTCATTGTGTAAGCGCTGACTGTAGCATCGAAGATATCTCAGGGAAAAGTGGAAGCCTAAAATGACAGCGTTTCAGAATCTACAGAGCTGAGCAGAAGAACCAACTCAATGTACTGCTTTCTATTGAACAGACCTATGGTTATTTGAAAGTCAATCCTGAACCTGGTCACTTCAAATGAGTTACACCACTGACAGAAAACACTTTAAAAGCAGAGAAACAATGTGATAGAAGTATCAATAAAAGCAATCTGAATGATGCATTACTAACTGGTGCATGATTTTTACCAGAAATTACCTAAAACGCATTTTAACCAATGAAATGAATAAAAGTTGTCAAAATCTAAAGATGCTGGAGTTAATAACGCGCACAATGACTGGAATTCCAACAAACGTCACATCATATAACCCAGCTAACATAAAATTTTACGTCCAAAAACCTATTCATTGGCAGCCTTATTTACGTTCACGAATAAGCGTATAACCGAGCTAAAATTTTAAATGAAAACATGTCTCCGCTTAGCTTGATGCCTGGAAAATTATCCAAAGTGCCTCATTCTTAACAATAAAAATATTACGGCTAACTTACAGTTAAAAAATAATTGTACCAACGAGAGACCTGCAGAAATACCGAAAAACTATTCAAGACCTATAATTGGTAGAATTGTACGGGTTTTTACATATCCGGTATTTGACATTTTTAATTATTGGGAATGAAAATTTGTATTTTATTAGAAGCAACGTACGTAGATTTACCACTTGTACAACGCATTTAATCTGCAACATAACAGAAAGAGAAACGGGGTGATTGTGCGACATCGTTCTGCTGCACTAGGTAATTGAGGTCAAATATTAAAGTGCATCCATACAACTAGGCCAGGGAGAATGGCCGATGCCTCCTCGATACAACGGCTTTGTCGGTGAGAATCCAAGGCTATTACAATAAAAGGGTGCGCTTTGAAACGTTTATAGTAGTCAAACACTATTCCATTCTCCCATCCTGTAACACATGGACATCGACTTTGAACTAGAATGCTAAAGAGAGGGAACCTTGCATAATCACACGTCTACAAGAAGTCAGAAAATTAAGGGATAAAGTGCACTGTTATCGACATCTCGTAATGGTCGCTACGGCAAAATGTGTCAGTTAGTTCGATACGATTCAACACATTTATGGGTGGGACTACACCGCTAAAACGATATTTCAAGCTTCACTATTTCCTCCATTTTTGTCTGTACTACATTTCCAAATTGGCACAAATGAACATTGAACACAGTCGTGCGTACCGGTGCCAGGTATGGCGCTAATGTCAGAAAATCATCATTAAAAATATGATTTGGCCTGATTAGGACTCAAACCCGGGTCTTCCAATTGACGAATAAATGCATCAAACGATGGCCAAATCAAGACGACAATTGGGAGGTTCATGATCAAAGCCCGATAAAATCCATTGATAGATTTTTCACGGTGAACATAGGTCAACGGTGTTTAATCCACTTTGAACGGACGTACATGATTTTTTTCTATTTCCATTCAAATTTTTTTCTCGTCATCACCAATGCGATTCCATTTAGATTTTTACAACAAAATCAATGAGAAAAAAGGCACTCACGGCTCTCACGCACCGCAACCTTTTAATTTTATACCAGCTTCTGCTTCAAAGTTGGGTGTGTTACGGAAAAAGAAACAGGGATATGAGGAAACATATCCACATATGTCTGCACCCTAAAAACGGTAGCATCCATCGGGGTAGACAGTTAAAAATGTCTACTTTATGCCTATTTTCCATATAAATAGCTACTTTGTTGTCTTCCGAAAAGCCCCATCGATTATAGCCACATACTAGTGTAATACATTGGTGGAAGTAGATTTCAATGGAAGGCCGTCCACACCTTTTTTACACAAGGTATTTTAAAATCCCCACCGTTTGGAGCCTACCGACTTTCGATTTCGCTTTCTTACGATTACTTTCTTCAGCCTACGTCGTACTACACGACATTCCATCCATAGCGCCCATTCTATTTCTTCTCCTTCCCTGCTTACCCAACATCCTCCCCTCTATCACGGCCTTCAGCATCCCTCAAACCCCCAATACCTATTCTTACCACCTACTCTGCCTTCTAATTTCGCCCAGAAGTAATTTCCTCTCGTCACCCATTATATCATGCGAGTCCTCCAATGACTCCGTACTGTTCACTTGATTAATTAACTTGTTCCAAGTTGTGATAAACTGCCCAGATGCAAAAATGGAGGTGGTTGATGTAGAGTGAGGGACGGAAATATATAGCGGGGCAAAGCAAGGCTGCCTGTTGTCAGCTTTGTGTTTTGACGCGCAATCCGATGCAATGGCAAGAGAAGAGGAATTAGATGCGAGATATATGGGGAGGAGAACTGATAAAATCGGTTAAATTCGAGGACGACCGCGCGTTGTTCAACTGATTATCCCAGGGGTTTTCAGATGCATTAGAAAACAAGTGCGAGGAATTCGTAATAAAGATAAATCGACGGTCACGCAGTCATCTACATCTACTTGTTACACTGCAAGCCACCAAAAGGGTGTTTGGCAGGGGGAGAAGATGTCACATAGCTGATGATGACTGATCTGTCCACTTTATTACAACTTGGTCAACAGGTTTTACGACTGTCACGTTTCCTCTTACATCATCCTCTCCCTCCACCATTATTTTTTCATTTTTATACATTGAAATCTATTATTGTACTCTTTTTCTAATGTTTCCGCATTTCCATTCCAAGCTCAACTCCATTTTGGGCTTTCAGTAAGCCGTTTCTTTACATTTACACACTGCTCCTGCAATTAGCACCCAATTTGCGGACGCCTTCTTCGCTGGCGCGACTCTTTTTTCATGCCTCGGCTTTTATGCCCATATTCCTCCAACGCACTATCCAAGTAGTTGTTCTACTCACTCCAGTTTGATCCCTCCTACTTTTCTGACCAGCCTCGCCTTCTTCGTTCTGGAAAATCTCATTATTTTTCTTACGATCTCCATAACGTACTCCCCGAACTTATTTTCTAATATATCTGATAATCCCAGGGAGGATCGGTTAAACAACGCGCGGTCGTCAGTTAATATAAAATATTTTACTGACTCTCCTACCCTTTTTTCTCACATCAAACTCGGCCCATTCCGCTCTTACAATTCCCTAAGCTTACATGTTGAAACGCATAGCGGACAACGGGCAGTCCAGCGATACATCTTCTTCGTCGTTTCTGCGTCAGCCACCCTTATTTGGGCCACCTGGGCAAGTGATAATGTTTGAATCATTCTTCTATCTCTCTAGTATACTCTTATTTTCCGATATCCTCCCATTTACATAACAAAATTCATTAGTTTTTCTCATTCAATGTTATTAAACTTCTTTTTCAAATCCACTTAACACGAAAAACCTTCCGATTACATTACATGTTCTGTTAAGTGTTTCATCACCGCAATCGCATTCCGAGTTTCTTTCCTGAATCCAAACTGGCCATCGCCTGGAAGGTAATTTTCTCCAGCCTCCAAAATTTAACCGACTATTCTATGTAAAATTTTAGCCACGAGTGAAATTAAAATAATAGTTCTATACTCCTCACCTACTGAGGAATTCTTTTTCGGGATAGGTACTAACACGGTTATAACTAATTTCTGCGGCCATATTTCCTCCACGTAAATCCTAAGAATTAGAAAGATAAACTTTCGCCTTCGGTTATTCCTCAACTTCTTCATAAACTCCGAATCTACGCCCACAGCTTCTCTTACCTTCATCTCTCGCAATGCCTTCTCTATTTGCTATTCAGTATCTACGGGCTACGGATAACCTTCTATATTGTTCTTCCTTTCTATACAGCCTGCCCCTTAAGTCTGGACATATGAAATATCATTAACTATATTTTACCAACCCCATATAATTGATTCATATTAAATTTCAAGCAGAGCTTGGAACTAATTTCATTACCAGCTTCTTTAGATTATCATCATCATCGGTAGTCATCAATCCAAAGATTGGTTTGCAGCAGCTATCTACTGGACTCACCTCAAAGCCAACCGCTTCATTCCTGATTAATTACTACTTTTCTATTTATTTCTTATTCATAAGTAAGTCCTTCATGCTTTTCCTCACGTATATCACTTTTTTGTATTCCTCTGGTACCCCTCTCATTCATCCTTCTAATATTGTCCACATTAGGCTGTTTTGTCGCTAAGTGAGACCAACACGTTAGTCAATCCTTCTTCATGGAGCTTTCACCACAATTCTTCCCTCTCCACCTCTTCGTAGGACTTCGTTATCGATTCCCTCCGTCCGTTAGACCATCATCATTCCCTCGTAACAGCTATACCTCCACTGCTTTCCATCTCTTTTTTTCTGCAGCTGTTATTGGCAATGTTTCACTACCATATAAGATTACGAAGTAGGCCTAGTTTCAGATATAGATCGAATACAGCGAAGAGCAGCAAGATTTGCGAAAAATTGTTACGATGAGCATGAAGTGTTACTGAATAGTTGTGGGATTTAGGATGAAAACCTCAATCTGATCTAAGGGGAAAATATAGATAAAATCTTTTACGAAAGTTTGACGTAGACTATTTTTTGCCGGACGTTCACATAATCTGCTAGAGCCAAATTATTATGGTAGAAATGATCACAGGCATAAAATCAAGGAAAGAGACCGCAGAACCAAAAGATTTAAAATGTCATTTTTTTCCACGTACAATGAGGCACCATAACAGAAGCGAAAGATCAGTTCCGGGAAACTTTGACCCTCACTAGGCACAGTAGGTTTTGCAGTCTTGCTAAATGTCTAACATCATTATTAGCTACTAACCCCGCAAGAAATATCCGGAAAGATATAGTTCCTACATGACTTAGTACCATGTATTACTATTGATCGGTCGCATTAATCTTACTAACCAGTAGTTGTAAATAGTAAACTACATGGTAGCAGGTTCGTTTACCTAGTTTTTGGTCAGACCGCGTATTGTCATCCTAACTGATTTTGGCCTGCGCCTGGCATCTGGACGAGCGTGCACGGTTCTGATTTTAGCTGGGATGAGAGTCGCATGCTTCTTGTGGAAACACCCCGTGCCACACACCCTAGTGGTAGCATGCACGGTATTTCGTAGATGTAGATGAACAGTGCGTTCCAAACGTATTTTAAAGTCCTGGTCAAATTTATATTTATCATATATTTAAATTAAATCAATAGGCAACGTATACTTTGCTCAAGTTTCCAGACTTGACACGAAACCTTGGGAAGTCTCCTGAAAACCTTGGGAAGAAGACGAGACGCCTTAATCGGTCACATCATGAGACACAATGGTCTGATGAGAAATATCGTTGAGGGACTGGTGGAAGGGAAAAACGGCAGAGGAAGGCCTCGGATGAGATACATTGAGCAGGATATGAAGGATGTAAAACAGAAGAACTATGTTAGTGTTAAAAGACTAGCTGATAGGAGAGTTGAGTGGAGAGCTGCGTCAAACCAATCTTCGGATTGCTGACTGACGAATGAATGAAGGGACACGATGCCCAAGTTTACAGACAGGTCTACTACCTGAGTCATATGGCTTTACATGCATTCCCTCCTCCTATCCTGAACATCTTCCAGTTCGAATAGTTCATAGGTACACTATTTCGTTTAAACTTTTAGAAAACTTTGTTCTTTCTAAACACCCGATAACGCTTTCGCTTTAAAAACTAGCGCGTCAAAGTTCTTCGCTAAAAAGAAACTCACCGTATATTACTTTTGGATTCCAAACACTTCCCCAACCAAGCGCAGAGTTCATGATTTTACAACTCCTTCTCTCCTACATTTCCCGCTCCATTTCTTGCGTAACCATTCGCATCTTTGTCCACATTTCAATTGATTCTACTCTTTTCTCCGTCACGACTATGTCCAATTCTACATTTTCCTACTTTTCCTTGGTACCTCCCATTTCCTTAGCTTCACCAATGTTCCTTTCCACTAGCTCCATGTACTCCATCCTGGTAAACTTTTTCAATAATTCAACGTTCCAGCTCTTCATCCTCCCACTTTTACAACGCCATAGGAATAATTTCAACAGATTCAGGCGATATATCGTGGAAGTTCGTCATATTATAACAGAAACAACAATTGCACTTTTCCACAAGATAACTTGTGGAAAAGTACAATTTTTGTTTCTATTGTAATACGCCCTAGGAATCTAACATCACGTTTCTTAACATCTAAATGATGATCCGCGTCCGCAGCCGCCCCAGAAAAGCTGCGTGATGTTTTCACACAGTTCCTAAACCTCTGGTTCACCATTATATAATCAATTTACCGTATCCCTGAGCACCCCGGCATTTTCCACGTGTGCCTACGCTGAAAGTCATGTTTAAAACAAGTATTTATTAATAGCAATGTATTTATCTCACAAAAGTCAACTTCCTTCTCACCGCGCTTTCTTTTCCCTGACCAACAAGCTAACTTGATTTCTCTCTCCCTACTGCCGTATTACAATCACCTATCACAAAGACACTAATCTTTTCTTTGCACAAGAACTCTCTTATTATCTCTTCTAATGACTTGTACGCACATCCATCCTTTCCTTCTAGTGAGAACTCATAGGTATGGTTACTCGGACTACAAAAAAATTGGTGGAGTGAGCTTTTCAACCACTAGTATTCTGTCACTTACCTGTTTAAATTTTTCCTCTCCTCTTCCCCATTTTAGTATTCTGTAAGATAGCCGGTGCCCGAGTCCTGTAGTTGCTAGTATTCAATATTTAGTATGTCCTTCCATATTTAGGGAAATTGATAATTGGAGACGGGGAACTTTTGGTTGCCATTTCCGACGGAAATTTTAACGCAGTACCATCACGAGAACTACTTTCCGCCTGGTACCAGCCCTTCCATCGCGTCAACTGTGTAGTATTTTTGGAGGTAATGGAAGATATTTGAGTATTCTACCAGCACATGGACAGGCTTGTGAACAGGGCTTTTCCTAACGTCCAAATTACAGGCACATCTTTCCGTTTTCCCTCCCATACGTGATCCGCGATTAATGCCCATTTAAAATCATCATATCGTCTCCCTCCTCTTTTTTCGTCCAGAATCCGCATCCCCTTCCTTCCTCTTCCACACTTTCCCAGTTATATCCCCTCTATTATCCTCTTCAACATTCCCTCTCTTTTCAACACGCGCTCCATCCACCTCTTGTCTCCTCCGACTTTCGCCACTTGCTTCATCTCCTCTCCAACTATGTCCAATACCTCCTCGTACGTCCTTCTAGCAACCCAGCTCACCCTCTCCATCCTTCTCCACACTCACCTGATAAACTGGATCCAATGAAATCTAAAACGAAGAATAATGTGGAGGAATAGACGAGGATAAAATACGCAATCTGAAAATTGTCGCGAAACTGTGTGGAATTCAAACATGACGAAATAAGAATCGTGCAATTTTCCACAGGATAAATTCACAATGAACGAGACTTTTTCTTCGATTAGGATAGGATTCACTCCAGAGACCAAACTTTCCTCCCCCCAAGGCCCTATCAGGGAAGATTCCTTGACATTCCCTCGATCTGCTACCCAAACTTTCGGTTCCCTCAAGGATGGGACTCGCTACCCTGGCAAGCAGATCTGCTGAGGCCATCCCGCACGAGGGATTCGTCCAAGGAGATTACCAGAAGGATACGCAGACACCATTAGCACCCGGGTTCTGGGAAGAACACGCGCCGCCATAGAATTTTTTAAAGCATTTTTTGCTCTGCTTTTGTTAACCGTAATGGGAGAATGCGTCGGAAGGTCCTCTTCCGACATATTCTCCCATCCCTTTTCCCATTACCATTGGTCACCAATCCCTTCTGTTTTTACCACTTTACCACCTCCCACTCCTTTCCATTCCCCGACTTTACAATCAGAGTATAAACTTTCCGCCATTTTCTACGCTTTTCACCTGAATATGTGGTATCAACATTGAAACCCAGGTAGAAAGTAAATTTCATATTGTGGAAAATTCCACGTTATTATAGAAGAGGCCAATAGTCTTCTCAAAGATCTGTAACATAATGGACGAGGACGATGCTCGAGTCGAGTATCGTAGCATCGGCCATCATGGACCCAATCACCCGAAGGAAACCTGAGAGAACTTTGAGAAGCTCATACGCCGGGAAAGCACGAGAGCCTGAGATACGGACGGATTGCAAGATCGTGAGAAACAATGAACTTGTAGGGAACAAAGAACATACAAGTCATACAAGACAAGAACAACATACAAAAGAACAAACAAGAAAACAAGGGAATGTCATGCGAGGATGGACTTAGAACTAATTCGTGAGCCAGATAAAATGACACTTAGACGACCTATCAGGGCATTTAAATATTACCAGAAGACAGGGCACAGTGATGTCGAACGATCCAATGACATAGTGACTTATACACGATAAAAGCTCCATCCAATTTCACTGCCATGATTTGTTTACATTAATGCCGTTTTCCAAACTCTTTCCTCTCAACCAATTACGAGTTTCAGCATCCCTCCGAAAGCAAATCGCAGGGGCAACTTTCATCTATGACGTCGATTAATACATTCACTAACGAGCCTTAATATTTTATCTTTCAAATTTGTTTGATTACTTGACCCTCGTCCAAACCCACCACGAAACCAAACACGAAACCAAACACGAAACCAAACACGAAACAAAAACAAAGGGTGACACAATATACATATTTTTTCATCACGAACCACTCATGCCAAACCTTATACCTTCCATGAATGAAACCAAATCCCGATCATCTCAGGACCACCATTTTTACGCCTATCCCAGCATATCCTATGTTTAATTCTGTACTTAAATGCTGGGAAGAGTTGTCGCTCTTTTTGCTTCCCTTAACAAAAACTTTGTTAATAACACAACGACCTTTTTCGGACATTTCTTCCATGATATATACCATTCAATGATTAACTGCCGCAATGCCGGTTGATAAAATTTTTGCCAAAACATTAAAATATTCTCTTTCTGGAAAAGTGGTATTAAATTTGATTCTGCTATTCATCCCACCCATTCTTCTGCAAACGATTGCGATCATAAACGAGGAAATAATAAAATTTTATAAAAGCTTTCATCGTATACTATGCATAAACAGTGATTCGAGAAAGCATTGCGAAGTTATTAATTTGGAATCTAGTAACTGGACAGTCCCCGAAAAAAGTAAATCCAAACCATTATCCTACATAAACAATTAAACACCATTCGAAGAAATTCTTGAGAAACATGAACAGAACGAAGTTTCATCATAGACGGCTGTTAGGCTTTCCGTGATGGAAGAGAAAACTTGCGACAAGTACGATTTTAAAACGGAAAAAACGACGAGACTTCATTTAAGACCTAAATTGCTTGCGAATTGAGACCCAAGGCAATAAAGACTCAATGAAAAACAAACAACCACACACTAATAAACGAGAATAAAACGCAGGTAAGCAGCAGAGCCTTGAATTGAGGCATTTTCGGCTACACAAGGTGGTGGAACCATGCAGGTACGAAGGGACATACGTTCGTCAGTTGAATAAATACAAAGACAAAATTATGAAAACCGAATAGTCTTCCGACTAGAGGTTTCTACTACAGATAAGGTACTGCCAGATAAGGAGCCATTCATTCTATTAGTCATCGCTTTCATTTATAAAGATTAAAGACAAACTTTACCGATAATTTCATAACTTCCAAATCCAGGCACCCACTAGTGAAATTAAAATACCGAACATTTACACTTAATCACTGACGTCATGGTATCCATTTCTGCATGAAGGGTTCGTCAAACAAATATGAATCCGTAAATTTGTGGTGGTACAACCACGGAATGTTAACAGCATATTTAGTGACGCGTATATAGGAGCACACGATAATACTTGGCGGAACTATCGACTTCCCGAACGACTTGGAATCTCAATAGTGTCAGGCGAAACATGATGGAACTCCTTCAGGATGATCAGAAAGGAAAAGCAATGGCAGGTTCCACAATTATTTAATCAGGCGACCGGTTTCGATACAAGGTATCGAAATGGTGTGAGACCATTTCACCATCAGGTATCATCGCCTGATGATGATACCTTGTATCGAAACCGGTCGCCTGATTAAATAATAGTGGAACCTGCCATTGCTTTTCCTTTCTGATCATCACGACTTGAAATCTCTTAAGACTCGAAAATCAGAGAGTTTCTTCACATCAATTCCAAAGAAGCTGCTATTCTCATGCCATCCGGAAGATTTAAGGTGTACGACTGATAAAGTCAACCATAAAAAAATTCCTCGCAGCGGTTAAAAGGCTCTTGTTTACTTTGCGAGAGCGGCGATGACTGCTCTTGGTAAGACGACGCTCCCCCTATGAGATCACTTCACCATCATTTCCTTGAAAAGAAGCCAGTTGCCCTGGTGGAGAACAGATGCCATCTTCCGAGCACATTCGCGATTCGATTATTTGCACGGCAGATTCTCTTTTGCATTAGTTTCTAGCCATGGTTATTTATGATGCATACAGGATAAGATTTCAACTACCTCTTCGCAATCGTTTACAGAGGAAAGGGTGGATGAATAGCAGAATCAATTTTACGACCAGCTTTCCACAAAGAGGGTATTTTCAGTGATAGTTTTTCTTCATCATTCGTGGTTTTCCAAGATTCAGTGGTCAACTGCACTTGCTTAAGGCACTGCAATGGAGTAACCTCTCATTGTTTGACAAGAATATAACAAATTAGCATGATAAAATTCATATAATTTTGATTTCACGATAAACATAAAGTACGCACTCGATTTACCAATGTTTATTAACCTTGATATATTCATATATCATGATAAGACATCATGAGATAATGCATCAACGGACATTGCAAAAGGAGTAAATGAGTTAGTGGGGTGGTTAGAGAACTAACAGTCTCATCCTGAGAGTTTGCAGAACGTTAAATTTTCCGTTGAAGTCCTATTTCCAATTAAAATTTTGTATACTCCACTATAGGTTTAATAACACGACCCGGGTTTCGACACTTCGTGTCATCTTCCTGGAACCATTTCCTATTTCCAACTTGAGCGCAGAGTAGTTTTAAGAGCAGCGCTCGTCAATTAAGATGTAAATAAACCACAGTTATGAAGGGAATGCCGACACTTAGTTTCCCTCCATCATCTCCCATAAAAACCTAACCTAAAACACCTGTACTCAATAACAGTTAAGGTACACCTCCTAAATTAACAAACCAACCAACATCACTAAAAATCTTCCCGGAGATCAAAAAAGGCCGAATTAGAGAAATCCTCGCATATAGAGAAAAAAAGGTTTTAGAAATGCGATGAGAATTTTAACCGCTTTCAAAAGTAGTATGTATAGCCATAATAATCAAATTACTAAATTGGAGAAAACCCGTTATAATGAGCTGATACAGAATCCAATAAACTGAAGTAGTATTTAAGTTACATTGTTTAAGAAAATAGTTAGTAGCGAAAATTATTTTCGGGTTCCAAATACATACTTTAATAACAAAGTATATACCCCCAAATCATAGACCCATTTAACTTTGATTTTTGTAATTTTCACTTCACAACATGCTGCGTGTAGTCCCAAAAATTTTTCCTCCATTAATTCAGTGAAGATCGATCGCTGAGAAATAACAACCAATTTTGAGAACGGTCACGGGACAACGTAAGGTTCCGTCGTAACGTAAGTCATCGTCGGACCGCATACTCCCGACCCCACATTACTGGCGGCTTCCCCCTTTTTCGGGCACCATTATCGATCGGCAATTCTGTCACTTTCGGGTTTTCTCCGGAAACTGTTGGCCAGTCAAGGAGATTGGCAATGACATGCTTGAGGTGCTGGAGTAGGTGAGGTCACTCATGGAAGGCAAGTAGGAAGTACGAGTAATGTTTGACACCACTTCAGCGGGAAACATCCAGTGATTAAGGCTCGGGAGTCTTGGTGAATGGGAATCGTAGTCCGTGATGTGTAAGACGTCAGTCTCGCGTCAATATCAATACATTCCAGCCTAGCCGAGCTTAACCGTGCAGAATAATTTTAATCAATCAATAACTGCCTGATCACACAATGGTAGTTGTTAATTTTTCAATCTGATGATAACTTGGACATCACTTCCTCACCGAAACCTGAATTTAAAATAAAAATCGTCAAGAAGCCGCCGATAGTTACTTTAGAAGAGTTACATCCAAAAACACTTTGAAATGGTTATTAAAATACGTCATTAGACAATGACTCAATGCCAAGGAGCCTGCACTTAAGTACTGCAGGAGGTGTTTCCAATTTTAGATCTCTAGCTATTGTCATAACCATTCTGACTGATTTAGCCAAGTAATTTACTGCTATGAGAGTTTCATTACTCATTAGCTTTAAGCTCATTATCATCAGTATCCATGAGAAGATTCAAATCTCTTAAACTTCATTCTATTTATCCAAAATTAAAATCCTAGACTGGATATTTAATATAGTTGGCAATTGCTTATCTCTCATTCAATGTGCTGTGGCACGCATACACAAGACTCACTCTGGTATAAATTTTAATGTTGAATGCTCATATTCATCACAATTCATCTCAACTACAAAGATTGAAGCACAGTTTCTCTACAGTTGACAAAGCAGCAGATGAGGGTTCTGTGGATACGTCTGCTTTCCTATCAAAACAACAAGAGCATTTGAAGATCATCTGGAGATTAAAGCACAGATATTAGAGCTGAACAGCAAATATATGTGATGGCTGGATAACTTTAGCTATCATGAGGTGGATACACCTGCCATAACTCACTAATTCTCTAATGAACCCTTGGTGCAGCACTTTCAAGTAAACCTCAATATTTAACGGCAAATTAAAACTCAGAAGTAATTCCCATTAGAGATTAACATTAGAACAACCCAACTTTTTCAATCCCTAAAATACCCATCGTGCATTATTTCTACTCCACTGAAAAGTTATTTTTTCTAAAGAAAAAGCAATTTGATCTGACCTGAAGCATTTTATGCACACCTTTGTTTGATTCCTATGATTTAGTACATTTTTACCAGCCATTGAAGACCGGAGGATCAAAGGCTTTCCTGGCGTATGATGTTTTAAAAGGTTACTATGGCTTTCCACTGGGTCAAACTCTCCATCATGGCCAACGTTTCGATGAATGAGTCGTCCATCCAAATGTCGGCCAAGATGGAGAGTTTGACCCAGTGGAAAGCCCAAGTAACCTTTAACAAATTGACGACAGGCATTCTTAATTAAATATCTTCAGTAGACTGCATCAACTATTTCCTTAATTGTCAGCCATGTCCTTCGTGCCACAGTTAGAATATATAAATAATTTACTGCAATGGTGGGCCAACAGCTGATTGAACTTTAGGAGAGCAAGAGGAGCAAAAGTTTGTGCTTGACATGCTGACTGCTCAACCATCAAAACATTTGGATTTCCAACACTCCCACCTTTGTTTCCTCTCTTATAGTGTTTACTGTTTACACTTCATGACAGGGAGCTGAGAAGGAATTTTGCAGATGGAGGAAGAGGATTGGGGGAGTTGGAGTGAGAATGAGGCAGTGTGGCAACCTCAGAATGATGAGCATTCATAGAAAACATTCTTCTATGGCAAGTGTAACAATTAATAACACTCAGTGTCAGCCATTTCTTTCATACAAGCTATCTATATGCTCATTCAGTTCTGTACATATGCATACTGTATGAATTATTTGATGCCTCTTGGGCATGGTAGGTTAATCTGTGATTAATTGGAAAGTTTTGAAACATAGTGGTCTCAACATTTTATGCCAAATGTAATAGTGGAATTAAGGAAAAGTCATGATAAGAATGAACATAGGAATGTTATGAGAAGAATGGGACAATTAATCTATAAAATTGCAGCTTTTTTTCTGGGAGGAGTTGAAATGATACCTTCCAGGCATTCTAGTGTTAATGATGCATATCATCAGAAGCTCAAATTTTAGGGATATCAGAAAGGACTGGCTCTTCAGCCACTTGAGATTCCAAGGAAAATTCAAATTTTCAAAGTAAAAGAAATGTAGGCACAGAAATTTAAAAAATAGTTGAAAAAACAACACATGAAGCTACTCTTCAGGTTTCCATAACACATGTGAATTGACTTGGAGATGTCTTCTGGATGAAAGGTAAAATGTTGTCCACAAAGCAACTAAACACGATGGAATCTGATAATGGAAATATGCCAATATATGAAGTAACCCCAACTACTACAAAAAGAACCAAGTCTGAGGATGCAATCCCATTAGATAACGGGTCAAGATTTTCACTCTAACAGTCAGAGCATTAGGGAAAAATATGCAGTACTACTTGAAGGATTGCATTGATATTATAAAAAGGTTATCTCTGTACAGTTAGGATGCCAACCCTATCACTGTTAGCACAAAATTCAAAATTTTGAGGGAACCATATCACACAGGGATCATCACAGTCAACACCTGTCGTGCAACAGAGACAAAAAAGAATGAATAATAAAAATTATAATTTATATTGAATGCATAAAGACCTTCATAGAATACATGATCTGACTTCTGAAAGCTACACTTCCTTCATCAGCGATCACATCACATACTGAAATTAGGAGCAGCTCGACAAAAATGCTGTATGAATTGATACAGATTAGGGAGGGACACTTATACATGGTGAAATCATAGGAAGGGAATGGATGAAATAATGGACAAGAAAAAGGTCAAGGAATATGCCAACCTTATGAGATGGATACTATCCACTCATGTCAATGAATTTTTCACACACTTCTAGCATAAAACAATTAAAAATTCATGTACTGCTCCACACAGGTAATTGTAAATCCAGAATACCATAATGAAACATATCCTTTAATCCTAAAAATCCTCATTGCTGTATTCTGTCCTAGGAATCTCTCATACCAATGACATGAAGAGACATTCTAGTAAGGTGATCCATTCATCAGTGTGTACATAAAGCTTTGGGCACCTCTCCTCTATATACTACCCTGACTACCGCATAGACATATGGCAGGGGGTGTTAGAACACCAGCCGTGTAAAGATATAATGATAAGGCTTTGGGAGGTGAAATGTTGACAAGTATTATGGAAGAGTATTTAGCAGAGCTCAGTTTTTATTGTAATCACTTATTGAGCATGGAAAGAACAAGTTTTTGCACCTATCTGTTCGGCATTGTATCTCTCTTAATTTATCTCTTCTATCATTAATAGTTAGCAAATGCTTTCACAGAGCTTCTCCTTCCCACCATTTCCAAAATACTTCTTTCCCTATCAACCTACCCATCTTTCCTTCATGCCCTCTTTTCAGTAGCCTCCTCCTAACTATCCACACCTAATACTACAATTCCAATCAAGCATTAGTCATTCCCATACCATTATATATTTATGCCTGCTTTTTAACGACATCCACCACCTAGTCCTATGTTTGAATCTGAATGATTGTGCTTGATTATAGTTGCATGAGGTTAGACAGTACTCATTCAACTAAAACAATAGCTCGAGCAATGTCCTTATTTTCATTCGTTAACTTCTCCATGATTATTCTAATTCTTTGAATTGAATTTTTTGAATCTGAATGATTGTGCTTGATTATAGTTGCATGAGGTTAGACAGTACTCATTCAACTAAAACAATAGCTCGAGCAATGTCCTTATTTTCATTCGTTAACTTCTCCATGATTATTCTAATTCTTTGCTAGCGTACATAAATTAAAGAGAAAAAACACAGCAATACAGACAGTGACAAATCTATATTTTGATTTACATGCATTTTCCTTTAACCTATGAGTCCAAAAGGTTACATTGTTACTATCCAAGTCACCCTGCACAGGTAACACGTAAAACCTCTCTGTTTCAAGTAATTTTTGTCAGTGCTACTATCCACAACACTGAAATGGTTAAGTTCTCATGAAAAGATTATTGGACAAGATTAGGGTTCTATCTCAGGTCTCCCAAATACTACACAAGTTAATAGAGAGTTGTTCCACAAAGCCATAATAACTGGCTATCAAACCAGACAATTTGGATAACCAGCTTCAATTTCTCATTAAACTCAAGACATTTTTTCTTTGTGAACATTTATAGTGCAGTACCTAAGATATTTATAGTAATAATAGAGGATATATGTGATAGTTCACGGCAAAATGGCTTAAGTTCAAGGAAACAGAAGTAGAAGTTGACTTAGCTGCAGGGAGGTCTAGACCCAGTTTGGTAATGTCTGATTACTACAAATAATTAGTTGCTTCCAGCATTTGATGAGCATGTAAGAGTATATCCAGTCTCCACCTATATAGGTGTTTCTACTTGTTACCACATTTATAAGGTAGGGTACATCTCAGATGTTTTCATAAGAGTGAACTTGGAGATTTATTTCAGCAATTGTGTACAGTTTTCTCTATTAACTTTATCTAAGTCATTTTTTATGTTAATGACTTTTACAGTAGGTTTCCCCATTTCTACACCTGATCGAATGCATTCTGCAGGAGAGACATATTTATTGGTCTATAAGCATTTTTAAATGTTTAATGATAAAAACAAGTACAAGTGCACATAACTGCCTCACTAAAGGGTAAAAATGCCAGAGTTGCCCATTAACGTTATATTGGGAGGTGAAAATGAGCAGCTTGCAGCAGTTTTCAGTGGTGGGCCAGCAAAGTATAGTTCGGAGCCTATAATTCGCTGTTCTGATAAAAATCAATGAACATTTTTAAGGGCAGAATGGCACAGCGGCTATTAAATATTTTTTTTCTTTTTTTTAAGGAAATATTAGGAAAAGAAAGATTTTCTAGGAAAATGTTAGAGAAATGTACGTAGTGGTAGGTTGGTTTAACCACTGGAAATGTAAACAGGAGAGTTCTAATGTTGGTAGATGAAAAAAAGAATTTCAGCACAGCAATTCAACATTTTAACAGATAAATGTGCAAGAGATGCATGAAATAAAATTATAGAATTAATGGTTGGTTGTGTCAATTTGCAAGTTAAACTGTATGTGGCTAATGCAGAGCTGCTATCCTAGAGTCCATAGGGATTGCTGAGGCTCAAGGATAATTTCTACAAAGTCACAGAGAGAATGGATTTGAGCGTTAATGAATCAAAGACCAGAAAACACAGTTGTTTTTGACATATGAATATGAATCATGGTAAAAAGAGGGTAAATATTAAAATAATTTTTAAAAATGAAATGGCCAAATATTTACTAAATACAGGAGGAGCACACATGTGGGACAGAATGCTGAAAGTAATATAAAAAGATACCCAAATCTGAGTATGCTTAAAAAGGCAAAAATGGCAGTATGCAAAGTTGCTCTCCTCCAGACTTAATTGCATATCAGCAAAGCCGAGGTATGCCAGACAAGCATAAATGTACAAGGGATGACATGGGAATGGGGTACTTTTGCTGTTCAATTTTTTTACAATAAAAGTAGCAGGGATAAAGTTGGCAATGACTTGAGCTGATTTTTTTCTTTTCACCACTTGTCTGGCATGATCCTACTGACGTAAATATATCTTATGAGAAATTTAAGACTGATGAGGAGTTTCAAATGAATCAATAGCCTCTCAAAAACAGCGTAAGTCCAGTTCTTTATTTCTAGCAAATGTTATGATTTGAAGTTTATATGCAAAACAACTACTTAGGCTTGAAGCTCAGGAATTCTCACCCATTCTAATGATCATTACTTGCGAGCATAACATTTTTTTCAACCACATTAAGAGGGTTCCATAATTTATTTCTGATTTTTACTTCATAAAATGTCAGGCATGCAGTCAGCAAATTAACGAGTATGGTATACTTTTAGATCGCACCATAGTTATCCTTACAAATTTTTTTGATAGCCTAAGTAATGCATGATGGCCAGATTGAATATAAGTTGTTGATATAAATATGCAGTAAGTGTTTGCAAGAAAATAATACTCAATACCGTAACTGAAAATGATAGCAAAACAATAGAAAAAGCATGAGGATGCACATGAAGGAAAACTCAGCACTCACTGCAATAGTTGTTATCATTTAAGAGAGCACCCAGTAAAAAATACTAGACTACCAGAGGTAGAAAAGAGCGATTTTGGTGGATACAGAAAACTTTGTCAAACATCAATCAATCTCAGTCAGAGAGTAGACTAATTGTTCAATTCTATGGAGTCAAAGTGAATGATACACATGTAAAGGTGACAATTTTCAAAAGCATAAAGCCTTCTACTAAGGGTAATATAGTACTCATTACTGAAAATTCCTGACCGTTCCACGCACTAAGATTGTACATTGAAAATACAGGCTATGGAATCTTTTTCCACGGCGACGTAGAAAATTAACAACAAATCGCCCAACTATTAAAAAACAATCATTAAGAATATGCAGAGAATCAGCTATAAATGCGACATTCTAAGAACTAATGAACTTACCTCCCGGGCAATTTGATCGAGTGCTTGATCTTCAGCAGAGTAATGCTTGGTGACTGCTCTGCGCCGACCTCCTACACTACTAAGGCTGTCCATGGTGAAGTTTGAAGACACGACTAAAGCTCACATCCAAACCTAAATGGAGGACAGAGAAAATTTAAGTATACGAGCACGATTGGGCTACTAGGTAAAAATAAGTTTGCAATGGTATTACTAAGCTTTACCAGCATTTCACAATTCCAATGAATCATTTGACGATATTCACCACTTCGAAATGTTGTCGACTACTTCTTGGAAAGGAGTTATCATATAAGACACATGCAAGGTGTATAACCCACTGACTACAGAAGCATGACACAGTAGAAACATGCATATGAATGATTCATTGACATTTCATACTTGTTGGAAGTGTTTATATTAAGATGCTTCTAATTGAAAAAGGTGATGACGGACAAACGCCGAAGCCAGTGGATAGCTACGTACATATACATTACATTCTAGGCAGCATAGTTTCTATTCAAACAAACAGAATACATTAAATAACAAACAAGCACTACAATGATATTTCTACCATAATATATAAATATAACCTACCTTCCAGGAACTGTCCGCATTCTTGTAGCATTAGCACAGAAAAATTTGAGACAGCGCCAGTGAACGAACTCAATGGCATAATTTTCTATCTGCCATCTGTTCTGTTGGAGTACCTGCTCCTTAATTAGCACTCATTTTAATAAATAACACAATATCAACACATGTGGCTCACGATCACTTCCATCTTTATAGGAGAGAACATCCCCGGATGCTATTTCTCCATTTTAGAAAATAATTGAATAATGATTAGCAATCGACGCAATTTGTTTTGAATTCGCCGGGTGTTGGGAAGAGGGAAGTGGATTTGCTCTTCTATTTTCTCTTGTAGCTCAGGAAAATATATTTGCTGTGCTTTTCTTAAGATTCGAGATTTTTATTTGTATTTCCATTGAATTTAATCCCTTTCGTGGTTTCTTTTTGGAAGCGGATAAAACTGGCCCATTGGTCTCCTACTAACAGGTTTCTAGAGGTAACTTTTTAAGATAAGGAATTATCACATTTTATTGACTGATATAAGACGTTCATGTAGTTTTTTCGCAGACTTTGTTTATTTGACAACATACGATATACATACACGTTACACATATATTAATTTACTTTGTAGTTGTGTTAATAAACATTTCAAGGCGTGGAGTCACATAGAATGATCACTGGATGTTTCTCAATTATGGCTATATCTCTTTCCAATCGGTTGAGCTCTTTCTCTAGCGTCGATTTCTTTTTTATTTTGGGTATGGTGTCTATCATCATGGGAAGTTTTTGGAAAGTTATTTGTAGTTGAGACCAGTCCTCCTTCAAGCCCTGAAACCAGAAGTTTGATCAAATAATTCATGCATCCTATTGGCATTTACATTGAAAAGTTGTTAAGATAATGATCCAGACAGGAGCTTTTTCTATTTATTTACAGGATTAACCCCCTTGGAGTAATTTATACTAATACCCTAGTATAAGTGCTGAATCTTGGTTTCCCTAATTATTGCAATGCCCTGTTGCTTTTGAGTACTAAACTGTGGAGTTGTCTATCCATCGATATGTGTATATCCAGGATTTGAGGGCGGTGTTTCCCTGGGTTGCAATCTGTTTCAAATTGCGTATATTAATTGATGCCCCTGCTTACAACATCACCGCTGGTGGATGATGGCAAGTATTACCTCCAAAAGCCGTTTCCTGGTTTCTCCCTCAATACACATTACTGACTGTCTTCTTTCTGAATGCTCCTTTTCGCTGGCCTGCTTCTTCTCTTCTTCTTTGCGTATTTTGAGAAGGTATTTTGGTAATCTCCCATAATCCTGTGAATGGAAATGAGAGTTAAATCTATTTTAATTTGTATTTCTATTTATTGCATTATAAATAGGGAATTATGTTTTATTTTAATGACTTTGAACATGTCTTCATCCTATTTTAAAGCTGCTGTTGATTAAATAATCAAAATAATGATTTGTTATGGGATGAGTGGAAGGAAAGTCAGGATATTGGTCACCTCGATTAAGGATACAAGGCGCAATGAGTTTAGGGTGGGGGTATTATAAGAGACATACCATCTTTAATGATGTTCGTCATTGTAAGTAATTGTTTTTATTTTCATCTAATATTTTTTGCTGTGTATGAAATTTGTAGTTCCCTGATACCTAATTTTAAAATGTCTCTTAGAATTTCACTTCTATTGTGTAGTTTACCTATAATAACTCAATGAAGGACTTGTCTCAGTTAATATTGCAGTTTTGAGTGTGACATCATTGTTCTGAAATTGTATTTTGTGGCTCTGTAGTATGAAGTGACTCCTCCATAGGTTGTTGGAAGAATATACTTGAGTGGTACCGACTAGAAGTTCTTACTCTCATTCATGTTTTTGGGCTCCAAGGAAGAGGGCATGTAGTGCCCAGCTTTGCTTTGTCATTGGCTGCTATCAGCCCCTTTGTTTCCTTTATAATGTAATTTCTAATTCTTTTGGTGTATTTCGTTACCTTGAATGATTAAGTTTTTCTGCAAAGTTGGAAAGTATATGTACCTATTTGGCTTTTTTTATTAGATTCACTCCTTTATGAAAATATAATCATGCAGTAGGATAGTTCAAATTATACCCACTGTTTGGAGATTAACTAGGAAGTAATTACTGAACCTAGAAGAAGTATATGGCATAGAACATGGACTATAAAAGAGAGAAGGAATGCCAAGAATAATAGATAGCAATGGTGAAAAAGCACTTCCAAGAGATCAAGGACAGGAAAGCCTTAGGAACTGAAAACGTCCCAACTGAGCTACTGATGTATCCAAGGAAAATGGAAGATAAATATATTTTTTTAATTAAATCATCGATTCTATTAAGAGAGTTTCAATAAAGAGCATTGTGGTAAAAGCTTTGATCCCCAACTCGAAAAAGAGGACAGCAATTGATTGCTAAGATGTGGTATAAATTTGATTTCTCATCGTAAGTAGTCTCTGAGTCATCATAGGAAGGATTGAGAGCAAAAAGTGAGAAATAGTTTGCTATATTGCCTTACAATTAATATATTATGCTACAATCAAAGCATTGTAATAATTGTTGCAGTCATAGTAGTGCTGCAAGTTTCGCAATGCACCATTCCGCTATCTACCACTTGATTGCAGATTGCAAACTATACGTCAGCTTGATATCCCATTTACTAGGTGAATCACTTAGTTTGGACAGCATTGGTGTTAAGGGAACAGTAGACACACTCAACCTGCCCATTTGCCTGGGGTGTTGCTGTTGCGATCAAAATTAGCTTAATATAAAAATAATCTACAAAATCTTAGAAAGCATCAGATGTAAATGCAGATCCTCTGTCTGCCACAATACTCTTTGAACAATAATTTGCAATAAATTCTTCAGTGCATTTTATAACCTCAGACAAACCAGTACTTCTGGCGGGAAACAGTGGGAATGTTATGTTGTGTATTAGAGAGTATTGAACATTGATAAACGTAGTGATTATTCTTAGAGTTTGGCATTATTCCTTTTGCACTGCCTGACACTTTCCTACATATGAATATCGTACCTTTTTATGCAAGTAGTGAGGAGAGAGGCCAGAATTCATGAGAGACTGCCTGTCCCCCCGGCAGTTGTCAATTATTTTGAATTCCTTTTGGGGAGGTTTTGCATGAAGAACATTTATTATATTTTTCACCCGGAAGTAGTTAGAGGACTTGAAATCCAAGTTCTTGATTTGCTCTTCTTTGTGTTCTATGTTATCATTCTCCTTTCCATGGCCTTCATAAGCCAGATGCTCTTTTTTCATCTTTATAAAATGAGATGGCACCTCTGGTTTTTTTTCCTTTGACAGACAGTGCTCACCTTCTGTACAAATAGAAGTATCATTCATTAAAAGCACTTGCCAAAGAGTAGAATGCTTCAAAGATATGTCATTTGCTTGAAAAGAGCCATTTGAACAACTGGTGTTATATCTAGCAATTAGAGTTATCAGAAATGGAAATACAGTTAGTCACCTGAGAGTGGGAGTCTAATTTCGAATTCTCTTTGGGATATTGTGTGAAACTCATTATTCAAATCAATGAATCAATTTAATTTGTGCAGATGCACACACTGCTACCATTAAATAATGTGGTGTCATATCCTCAGTTTTGTTACTGTTGTGTTTATGAAATCAATTGTCAACCCTGGTGGTGACAGGGTAATGACCTTCCCTGCCAATCCAAGGGACGCAAGATCGTCCCACCCAGGTGGATTTTTCACCTCTCAGGACATGGGTGTTTGTGTTTATCTGCTGTCATTTCACCTGATATATGAGGCAAATAGTGCTGTTTTCGGAGTTGTGGAAATAAAAACTAGGAGGCTAAAGTTATGTGATCCAAGGGTTGGACCATAGGCAGAGCACCTTATCTGTTAAGGGTCATCCACAGGGTGCCCCTGTTTTAGATAATCTGGATGGATATAGATGCTGGGTAATCAAAAAAAAGCTACCCTTGCCACCAACATCCTGCGGGTTGTAGTGACCACTTCTGTGGCGTAGAGGGTAAGAATTCTAACTGAAAAAAACTGACTATTGGGCCACCGCTGGTTTTACGAAGGGCTGAATGCATGTTTGTGGTGCTGTGTGTGGATGGATTCTGTATTTTCTGAGCTACTTATGAAACGTAATACAATGATATGAGCTCTGATAAGTGCCTGTTCATAATGACCTTCCAGTCTGACACCCACAATTACCAGTTGTTTTAATATTGACCATGTAATTTTTAATTTAACATGAATTTTCCATCAATGCTCTTCTAGCAAGTGAAGGTAAATTGTAATAAACTTTGAAGATTGATCATTTATTTTACTCTTGTTGGCCTCAAAGTAAAATAATACCCACCTATTTTAGGGCGAGGAGGAAATATTCTTGTGTTCTTGTGTAAATATGAAGATGGACGGTGAAGAGGAACAGAGGCAAAGCCCATAGTTTTATGAGATCCCTTGTTTACTTGACCCCGGACTTGATATCTTGATTTCGATTTGTACCTTTAATTGTGATTATAAAAAGTTAGCCAAGATCTATAGGAAAATAAAAAAATATGGGGTAAAAAGTGTTTCACTACAAACCTGGGAGACTTGGCAAATTGTTTTTTCTCTGGGGGTATCAATTTATAAACTACCTCTTCATTTTCATGCTCTTTCTGCATTTTCGACGGCGAAACGTTGATACTCTGGATACTGAAAGTCTGTTCGTATTGGTACAGGGATTGTTATCTTGAAAATTCTTTCTTACACGAACATAATAACCGTCGAATTCTCCGAAGTTAAATGCCTCAATATTCAAGGATGAAATAAAGAGATGCGGCGTATTATTTTGGTCTTCGCGTTCTACAAGCTGATAATTTAATGGCGTTGCTAGGCAGCACAGTATCAGGCGCGCCTGCGAAGTGAGCGCGGGGAAATGTTAAATTTCATCGTAGTATTTAAGTGAGAATCCTCTCTGAAAGTCTTTCTGACTTCGGTTACGGCAATCTTTGTGTTTCGATCTGAAATTAATTACTTATTAGCTGACTTTATGAATGCATACAATGGACTCCCCTGTACGTAACGTAGCGATAGGGGTAAGCGGAGGGGGCCGACTCGAGCGGCACTGGTTTTGGGGCGATAATATTTAAATCACCTAGTCAGAAGTTATCGTAATGTTTGAGTGTGGTTAAACATTTCATCCAAGGTCCCTAATAAAATTTGAATAAAATATTGTATCGTATAGAATAAATACTGTCATAGATGCTGGCAACAATTTACATAGCGCCCGTGGCGGCTCAAACCTCGCCTTCGTCGCTACTAAGGTGTTTATTGATTCCACCTATCCGCGTCGAAAGAATTTGACATACAAAAATTTAGGCTCGGTCAAGAGAACTATAATTTTAATAAAATCTGGATTTTATAGCGCGCATTACTAATACTCAAATAGCTTATGGCCGGCGTATGTACTCAGAGTCATTCAATGTAGCTGACAATTACCAATATATATACTATATATAGACTCCCGATTATCCGGAATGGAAGGGAAATATTTCTCCGATAATGTGAAACCTGGTCAACGAAAAATGCACGCTCTGTAGTACGACGAAGTTAATATTGTTAGAAGACCTGATCAATGTCCTTTACCGTAATAATTAAAAGAAAAGCGGATTTACACAGTGCAGATTTTACTCGGCAAGTGAACTTCCCACCGAGCGAACATTTAGAATCGTCAATGCCCATCGAATTTCACGCTCATCAGATTTCGATGTTCTGATCTCGGGTTGCTTACACTCAGGAAACTGATTTTCCCAGCTTTTTTCTAGAGTAATATTAAATCTTCGGATACAGGCACAATGCTCGTGGAAGTGAATGAATTCACAATTGCGAGGTTTCTGTCGGCAAGGTAAATGAATTATCATAGTGGTTGGGAGTAGTAAATGTTTCCAAAGAATATGAATTATTTATTTCACGAAGTTAGGTGCATTATCTAATGGGTTCGAATACAGAGTTATATCGAAAATGTAGATGTATGATAGGGAGAGGTTGCCCCTTACTATTGTCTTCATATTTTAGCAGGATCTAAAATACTGTAAAGGGTTTACTGTTTTGGTTAGATGGTGCTGTATAACTTCTACAGGCAAGGCATTTACTGATAAATGTACCACCGACCGTATCCACTGGCATTGAGGATGCACCCAAGTGTCCAGGATCAAAAGTTTGAAAAAAAGAAATTTGTTTGTATTAAAATGCCTTTGGCCTCAAAGACACAATGCACTTTTGAGATACTTATTTCAGGTAAAAAACCATGTCCTCAATGCTGAAAAATACAGTAATTACATATATTTTGTTGATGTTGAATTCAAACAATTGTAGAGGAGAAAACATTATAATTTATTTCACTTTTCATAGAATATGTACAGAGACAGTGTAAATGCCTAATGTTTCTCACAGCTATAAACGGTCATCCAATTGAAGAATTCCGTGGCAAAAGATGCACATAGGATCATCAGAGTGAACTGTGGAGGAACACAAAAGTTAACATAATTTCACAAATCATTGCTCAAATTATTTGTAAAACAAAAAAAACCATAGACTCCGAAACAGTTACATTTATAAGTAAACTTACCACATTCAATTAAGTTGCAATAATAATAATACTCTTCCATAAAAATAAATAGCACAGCTACAGAAAAAAAAATTGAATTGACATTTACCACCTCCAGGCAATACAATTAAGATTAGATGAGAAACCACACCTACCCAAGTTTTTATTGGCCAAGGCTTGGCAAACACTGCAGGTTCTGTATGGTAAAGAGGAGCACTGTAACAGACTTATTGAGCAACGAGGTATGCAGTGACCACTTCCTTGGCAACTAGCATCTACACGTGAAACATCTGCATCACACTGAGCATTTTTCCAGTGTTTCATTTCTACATGTGCACGCAGAAACAATTTTCTAAGTTAAGGACAAATCCTCAGTAGAACTTAAAACATTCAATGCAAATCATAATATAATGCAGCAGATCACATATTTTTTGGAGACCTCCCTGCTCGCTGGACTGGTAACCCAAAGGCAACATACTAAAATCATGAGGTGGGCCTGTACACTGTTTATGGAACTCTTTTTTTTACCTTACTTATGTTAAACACAGCAACGCAAACTTAGCTTTTGGAGAACCTACAACCCAGGTGGACAATAGTCTGTTTGGTAAGCTTAAAATTGCAGAATATTGTAAAAAGTTACGGCATCTCTACAAAGCTTTTTAACTAATGGTGAGATAGCCAACAGTTATAGAGCACTGGAGTAATGGCTGTAGGAATGTGAAAAAAAATCACTCAACTGGACTGGTATTGGAAACTAAATCTCAATAAGTTTCATCAAGTGGTGTAACCAATTAAGCTACTAATTAAGCATCTTATGGAATCTTCTACTTCTAATTCCATCATAGCTTTAATGCAATTATATATCTTTGTGAAGGAACAAAAATGTAAAAACTACTAGCTTTGGTGTGCATGGAACCACAGTCATCCTGTTTTCAGCCATTTTTTAGCAAATGGGTCAGACAAATTAGACAGCTTGGACATATTTCCTTTAAAAATCTTAATGAGCCCTCACACTAGTGACACACATTATGGTGTCTCCCAATGGGTGACTAACAATAAAGTTAACCACTTGGAAATACTCAAAGAAGTTCTTATCCAGCAGTTGGTCTCAACAGCCTCGGGACTCATTGGCTGGATTGGATTTTATGAGGCGACCGACAGTTAAGGTCATTTGTGCCATAGTGGACAAGTAAGGGAGGAAGGTTGGATAGAAACCCGGTGGCAGCATTAGCCTTCACTAAATGAAAGGTGCCAAGGGGGCCATGGTATAAGGTCTCATCCAACAGACGGAGTACTGCATTTGAAGTGCTCTCCACAAGACACTCAAGTAGGGGTCGGGTTTCCTCTGAAAAACAACATCCTCCACAGGGATTTGAACCCTGGCCACCACTTTGGTTAGCCAGTACCTACTCTAGCCACCACACCAACCCGATCCCCTTGTTGCTCGTTCCACTAAACAGAAGCAGGGTGATTATCTGGATTCCAGTATGTACTTACAAGGAAAGCAGAGACAGTGCAAGCAAAAGCTCCCCTTACCTTAAGGGTTTATTCCACAAAATATTTGCCTTTAAACTTGGAGAGAAATATAACACCAAATCTCCTGTTAAAGATAGCAGTTGGTTTGTTTGCAAATATGCAACGAGGCAAAATGATCAGATGCATGTTTCATATCTATACACGCGGAATACAAGGGCTGGTCCGAA